>OZ007593.1:303129524-304552857 GCA_963931845.1 Maratus michaelseni
CAGCCTAATAACCAAGTTAAATCAAAACATTTTAACTTCTATTATTAAATATAAATAAATTATTCAATAAAATTAAATAATGTGTTTATAATAAGTAAATGTGGATGAATATTATTTTGGAGTTATTAATTGAAAGTAAACTAAAAAATTATTTAAAATATATAAAAATATGCTTTGATTTTGTTTGTCAAAATTTGTTGGGGGGGGGGGGGGGAACTCCACTGCAGGAACCCTCATTCAAGGCCAAAATGCTGTTTTTGTTCACAGTAGGTAAACATACTTTTTGATCCCCTTCCCCTCTTCCTCCTCCACAAAGTAAATAATAGCCAACTTATTTTAATCATAAAGTACATAATATTTAACTATGTAATCAACTTTGTCAAGTATTTATTTGATAAAACCTCTGAAACCGGAATCTAAAGGTATATTAAAAAATATCGCAGTATATGGATTTCCTTCTTGGGATGTATAATTGTTGATACATGTTTTAGCATATTAGTTAGTAATCTCTAACTTTTAAAATGTAATTACGAAAATTTTAAAAGCTTATAAAGTAAATTTAAATTACTATAAACTAAGGATGCACTGAATAGCGATTTTGGCCGAATACTGAATATTCAGCCCACAAGTATACCGAATATTCGGCTGGCCTAATATTTTTATATTTCAGACTAAAGTATTAAAAGTTAAATTATAAAACAATTTTACATAATATTTAACACAGATACTGCCATTTTATGAACCAGACCTTTTTACAAGAAGCCTTTACAGAAAAAAACAAACTGTGTTTAGCTTTGAGTTATAACTTAAAAAGAGTATAGTCTTAAACCTTTTTTAATTAATTTAGTTAAACTTTGATTAATTAAACTTTGTAGCTTCTTCTGTGAATTAAAATAAATTTATAAAATGTTCTTATATTCAGTTATAAGCCATTTTGTATTGGGTTGTTATTGATTTTCTTCCCTTCGAGAGTGGAAGCTTAGCTGCTAGTAAAATGTGGTTGAACAGAGACTTGTTGATACATCTCATGTAAGTATTATTTTATAATTTAATAAATATTTTCACATTATATTTTATTACAGTGTCCAGTTTAATTACGCTGTTTAGGAATTTTGTTATCTTCTTGTTATCTTGCGGCCCTCACAATTACGATTATGCCAAGGTTGCAGCTATGTAGATATGCCATTAATGGACACCTCCTTCCCAATGTTTTTGGTTTAAAAAAATAACCAATTAATATTTTGCTTTTTTTTTTTTCATCTCATAACTCCCCATTGCATGTTTTACAACCTGGAGTATTGTTGACACTCTAAAAAATCCTGAATTTCGTCGATCGACCGCGTAAAAATCCTGAATTTCGTAGATCGAACGCGTAAAAATCCTTAATTACGTAGATCGAACGCGTAAAAATCCTTAATTTTGTAGATTGAACTTGTAAAAATCATGAATTTCATTGATCGAACGCGTAAAAATAATGAAATTCCTTGACCGGGCATGTAAAAATAATTAATTTTATTAACCGAGCATGTAAAAATCATGTATTTTATCGATCGAACGAGTAAAAATAATGAAATTCGTTGACCGGGTGCGTAAAAATAATTAATTTTATCAACCGAGCATGTAAAAATTATGTATTTTATCGACCGAACGAGTAAAAATAATGAAATTCGTTGACCGGGCGTGTAAAAATAATTAATTTTATCGACTGAGCGTGAAAAAAGCATGAATTTTATCGACCGAGTGTGAAAAAATCATGAATTTTATCGACAGAGTGTGAAAAAATCATGAATTTTATCGACCAAGCGTGTAAAAATCATGAATTTTATCAACCGAGCATGTAAAAATTATGAATTTTATCGACCGAGCATGTAAAAATCAGGAATTTTTATTGACCAAGCATGTAAAAATAATGAAATTCGTTGACCGGGCATGTAAAAATAATTAATTTTATCGACCGAGTGTGAAAAAATCATGAATTTTATCGACTGAGTGTGAAAAAATCATGAATTTTATCGACCGAGTGTGAAAAAAATCATGAATTTTATCGACCGAGCGTGAAAAAATCATGATTTTTATCGGCCGAGCATGTAAAAATTATGAATTTTATCGACCGAGCATGTAAAAATCAGGAATTTTTATTGACCAAGCATGTAAAAATAATGAAATTCATTGACCGGGCGTGTAAAAATAATTAATTTTATCAACCGAGCGTGTAAAAATCATGTATTTTATCGACCGAACGCATAAAAATAATGAAATTTGTTGACCAGGCGTGTAAAAAAAAATTAATTTTATCAACTGAGCATGTAAAAATCATGTATTTTATCGATCGAACGTCTAAAAATCATGAATTTCATCGATCGAATGCGTAAAAATCATGAATTTTATCGATTGCTGTGTAAAAAATCATGAATTGATTATGCACAGAAAATCGTAAATTTCTCGGAACGGGCACATAAAAGCCATGAATTTCTTCGAACGGGTACATAAAAATTACGAATTTCGTCGAATGGATGCTGAAAAATCGCAAAATTTAGGGAAAAAGGGCAATCAGGAAATCCTGCATTTGGCCAGTTTTTAAAGTTTAATCGATGAATGGCGACTGGCGAGTGCTTATTTTCACCTTTACCCTGAAAGCTGCACATTATCTTCCATTATGTTTGTTTAGAAACACTCAGTTTTGAAAAAGAAAACAATGTTCACGATCTTACATTTATGCATTATTAGTTCTTATGAATGTCATCATTAACAGTTAATTTTCTTAGTTGTTACTTTTCAAACAGGAAATACATAAATGTACAAGTAATCTCTCTTATTTGAATATAATTCTACTTCTTAATTTTCCGGGATATCTTTATTTATTAACAGTTAAAAATAAAATTTAACTAAATTTTTTGAAAATATTTTTAAAAGCCTGTTTGGTTCAGGGTTGGCTTGATTTTGCCCAACCCGAAAAAACCCGGGTGGGTTTTTTTCGAAAAAACCCCCTTGAAAAAACCCAAGTGGGTTTTATCAAAATCTTTATTTAAAATTCCATTTATCTAACTAATAATAAATATATCAATTTAAACCAAACATAATATACATTTTATGTGTCACAGATATAGTTTTCAGAAAATTCTAAATGGGCATAATTGCTGTATCTGAAACAAACTTGGAAAATTCACAGAGAAAATAATTATCTTAAAAAAAATACATGTAAAATTATATAAACAATTAAAAATCAGGATTATTTGTCAATATGACGAAAACAGTGGGGGGTTCAATCAATTCTTAAAAATTAGAGGCACAGGTATTTTAGTATGATTCAAAATATATTAAGCATAAAACTAAATTAAGTTGAACAAAACATAAAGGGTAGATCATTGATTCATTTCACTTTCTTTAGTGAAATAGTATTATAGTGCAGCACAACCCACCATAATAATGAATCTCTTCTGCATAGCTAAGAACATTCATTATCAGATGCAAGATTAAGATAGTGATAGTAGTTTTTTTTTTTTTTTTTTTTTTTTTGGGGGGGGGGGGGATTCTAATTTTCTGAAAACTTATTGTATTTTAATAGAAATTTGGTAAGCTGCCTAATTTATTATTATTTGAATTTGCTGAAAATTTAAACACAATCGGATAGTTAAAAGTTTTATTATTTTTTTTTTAAATAAGTAAGGAAAAGAAAAAAGTATCGTTTAGTTCTTGGTTTAATTATTATTATTTCTATTTGCAGTTTAAAACTTTAATTAAATCTCAGTCATCAGCAGTCAGCTGGGGAAAAGAAAATTGACCTGATAAAAATCCATCAATAAAACAAAAGAAAGATACACTGGAGTGTATTTTTTTTCATTTTCCAATTAAAGTATTGATGATCCAAACAAATTCAATTATAAAATATTCTTATGTAAATATAGTATTTAAAATATAATGTAATATAAAGTTCTTTGTTAAATAATTCTTTAAAAATAATAATTTCTTATTCTTGAGATAGTTCTATTGTTTATACCCCCCCCCCCTCCTTATCTAATTTCGCCAAAAGCAGAAGGATGGGCGATCGCAGACTATGACACAACATGCAGCTATTCTGTGCTATTGAGATGCAACCCCCCCTTTCCCCCCTCCCATACATCAAGATCTCTGGAAGATTTAGGAATTTAAGCTTACAATTTAGATGGTTTAAAAGTGAATTCATCCCCCCCCCCCCCCTAGTAGGACAATAATTCCAAACATTTGATAAAATTCTACTACATAAGAAAATTTTAATAAAACAAAAGTAAATTATTCACTGTTTAAATCTAATTTTTATCTATAAAAGAGAAATAAACAAAATTTTAGACTATTAATTTAATTATTTTGACTTTAAAAAATTTCTTTCAATTCAGTCATAAAATGTCTTTAAAATCATTACAAATTTTTAAACTATTTTTAATATTGAATAAAAATTCTAAATAATTATAATTAAATAATATATTAAATAAAAATTCTAAATAATTATAATTAAATAATATATTAAATAAAAATTCTAAATAATTATAATTAAATAATATATTAAATAAAAATTATTAAAGTATTAACATTTATTTTTTAAAACTTCATCCCATTAATTATATAGTTGTTACAAAACAAACAAACAAAGAACGGCAAGATAGAAAAATCCTCAAAACCCTGAAAAACTCCCGAAAAACCCCTGAAAAAACCCCAAAAACCCACTGGGTTGGGTTTTTTCTGAAAAAACCCGGGTTTTTGCCAACCCTGGTGGTTGGGCCATATATAAAGATATTCAGCAAAACTGAATAGTTTGATATTTGGTTAGGCCGAGTGCGACCTATTTTCAGCCTAATTAAATATTTGTAGTATGGCCAAATACATACCAAATATTCTGTGCATCACTAGTTGTAATTTTCCAACTGGACAAAAAATGTCCGGGCCAAGAATTTGAATAATTGTGTTAAAATTAATCTAGAGTAAATTTCTAGTTTGAGATTTGGAAAATGTTGTTCAAAATGTTTTTGAAAATGACCCGGAGTGAGTCAAAACATGTCGAACAACCTAATAAAAGTTATATTTGTATTATGTTGTTAATTTACATCTTAGCATTTAAAAGAAATACAATATGCAGTTGTTGCATCTGTTTTTTTTTATGGGGGGGGGGAGGTATGAGAGGAAAAAGCCAAATATTAAAAAATATGTAGAAGATACAAAAAGAAGCTACAGCTACTGGGGGAAAACGAGCCGGGCGCTTTTACAATATCATTATCTAAAACGGACAGGGTGCATCGGCAGGTTTAAAGGAAAAGGGCAGGGTGCAGCACCCTTTGAAAAACATCAAATGAGAACACTATGTAAAAATGATCTTTTATTTAAAAATTAATTGAAAATCAAATTTTTCGTTCACATTCACACACAAACATTTTTTTTTAAATACTGTTCAAGCTTCCTAAATTTTATATATTTCTTCTGACAACTACTTCTTCCCTTCCCCCCTTTCCTCTAGCGACTCTGAATATAAATTGGCTGAGCAAAAATCACAAAACATAAACAAAATTCACATCACATAAAAAAAAATCTAATTAAAATTTTGGATTTTTTTTTTTATGGTCCTTCCTATTATGCAACTTTATTAAAAATTTCTCAGCTCTGCACCCAACAGTCTGAGCCTTTGAGGTTAATATAGATACATAGTTACACACATGCATTTTTAATAGTATAGATAGTAAATTTCAAGTTTGAGATTTGAGAAATTGTTTATATGAACAACATTTTCCAGTTTGTCCATATATTACATATGAAAATAAGTGAATTTTAACTATAATTTTTTCCTGTAGAAAAACAAACTACTTAATAAAATCTAATATTGAATTCTTATATTTATGTAATGTCTGTAAAGTAGTTCAGTTTGCATATTTTTGCATGATTTATTTATTTTATTTTATTTTATTTTATTTATTTTTTTTTACACAGGAAACAAACAGGATACAGCTTGAAATTGGTGTGATAAAAGTAAATCATCCAAAGATACACCTCCACAATGTGACTGTCAGACTGTCAGAATTTATTTTGTTTAAATCTAAAAGCAAGAAAATTTAAGTCCGGAACATTTACTGTATACATTACATTACCGGAACAGAGTACCATTAGTTTATTATTTATGTTGTGATTTCAAATAAATGCAGCAGCTGTACTGCAATGGTCATTTTTTTGTGTGTGCTGTGGTTTCTTTCTCATTTTCCCAACAGCAGCTAGATTTTAGCAGTCGTCTATCAAAGCTCTTTGCAATCAGAAAAATGATTGCATCCAGTTGCAACAATCAAATTTTTCAATGACTGGATTGGAAGTGAAATGATGAGAAAAAGCTGATCGCACTTGTGTAAATAAACAAAAATAAGTAAAGTTGATTTTTTTTTTTTAATGCCTTTTTCTAAGTTCAAATACATTAGTTAAAACATTTTCAACTAATAACTAGAATTTAGTGCAGCTCTTTTCAAGTAAGTGTAATAATTTTCTCTTATTGGGTTTTAACAATATTGGACATGTTTTTTACTGTATGCAGTGTTATATTTAATTATAAAATTTATATATTTAAATTTAAGCGTATTATCTTTTTCCGCATGTTGGTGAACTTGTACCATGTCTGATAAAATTATTGTTCATAATCCTATGTATAATTATGCATCTTTCCAAAACTGGGTTTATTATATATACATTGATAGCTGTAAATTTCATAGTAAGCTGAATCTTGATTTAAATATATGCTTAAAATGTTCGGTATGCAAAAAATCTACTTGAAGAAATGCACAAAATCTGAGGTGCCATATACGCTCAGATTTTGTGCACTTTATATTTTACACATTTTTTGCATGCCAAAAATATCCTAAATTGTGCATTTTTTATGCATAATCAGAGTCTCTGATTATACATAAAAAATGCACAATTTAGGAATTATTTGGTATGAAAAAATGTGTAAAATAAAAAGTGCACAAAATCTGAGCGTATTTGGCACCTCTGATTGTGCATAAAAACTGCAAAATTTAGGGATTATTTCGTATGCAGAAAAAGTGCAAAAAAAAGTGCACAAAATCTGAGCGTATTTGGCACCTCTGATTATGCACTTTTTGTGCAGAATTCAGTTTGCACTTTTTTTGCAGAATTCAGTTTGCACTTTTTATACACAAGTAGAGGTGCCAAATATGCTCGGATTTTGTGCACTTTTTTTTTGCACTTTTTTTGCAAACTTTTTCTAGCTGGGTACTACCGGCATATATTCCTATTCTATAATGACATCCACATTTAAAAAAGGAAAAACATTGCATTATCAAGCGCGTGAAATAATAAATAACGTGTCTAATTTTTTTAAGGCAGAGGCTGCTGTAAAAGCTTTGAAAATACCAAATTCCCAAGCCACTAAAAGAACAGCTGAAGCAACAAAAGTGTCAGAATCTACGGTGAAAAAAATTAAACGTGAAGTGACTAAATTGGAGCAGAGTAATGAGAAAATTTTGTCGACTTCAGGAAAACACCGCAAAAGACCAGAAATCCGCAATTGCTATATTGTTGATTTCAATAAATGTGTTATCCGACAAATTATTCAAGACTTTTATGTTAATAAAAAGAAAGTCCCCTCTATTGCAAAATTATTGCCAATATTGAGAGAAAGAATTGATTTCAAATGGCAGAGAGAATCTCTGAGAAAAATTTTGCATTCGATGAATTTCCGTTGGAAAAAAAGCAGCAGTCGCAGAAAAATTCTGATGGAAAGGCCTGACATTTTGTTTTGGCGAAATCGGTATCTGCGGGAAATGAGAAAACATAGAAATGATAACCGATGCATTGTTTACATCGATGAAACTTGGATTGATAGTAATTTAACTTTTGGAAAATGTTCGCAAGACGAAAAAATTACGGGTATCCAAGTGGACACAAACGCTAAAAATCGCCTTATAATGGTGCATGCCGGTTCCTCTAGTGGGTTTATTTCTGGAGCTGAACTTGTTTATAAAGCCTCTACAAATGTTGGAGATTATCATGGACAGATGAACTTCAATAATTTTCAAAAATGGATTTTAGAAAAATTGATACCTAATTTGCAGCCGAAAAGCATAATTTGTATGGATAATGTTCCATACCATACTAAAAAAGTTGATCCCGTTCCCACAAAATATTCCACGAAAACTGTAATGCTTGACTGGTTAATGCTGAAAGGGATAGCACATGACCCAAACATGCGAAAAGCCGAATTATTTGAAATAATAACTAAAAATGCCCCTAAGTCTATCAAATACAAAATAGACACTTTATTAAGAGATGAAGGGCATGAAGTTCTCAGATTACCACCATATCATTGCCACCTTAATGCAATTGAATATGTTTGGTCATCTGTTAAAAATTACATAAGACATAACAACGTAACCGGCGATTTAAGTTTGGGAAACTTGCAGTCATTACTTAACGAGGCATTCTCAAAAATTTCTGCAAGTGAGTGGGCAAACCATTGCAAACATATTGAGAAGATCGAAAATGAGTATTGGGAAAATGACGGACTTATAGATGATCCCGTGGATAAGATAATTATTGAGGTGGACGATAACGAATCTGATACTGACACTGATGTGATTTCGATGACATCTGGCCTTTAGATTAGTCGAATTCATTTTCATAAACAAACAAAAAAAAAAGTCCTTTTGAGGACTAAAAAATGGTCCCTTTAAGGACTAAGCTCTTCCCAGGGCTAAAATATGAAAAATAAGAATTACATTAACACACATAATCCACTCGGTAACTTTTATACATACATAGCATATTTATTCTATAAAATAAATACGCATTTTTTTTTAATTTTTCGCATTGTTAAGCTTTCACCAGGGATTAATTTTTAACAAAAAAAGTACCGGAGCCCTAATATTCTGCAGTACTAATAACCGTAGCGTGCCCCCCCCCCTCCACCGTCACTCCAATCTGCATATTTATATTCCATACATTATGTGTATTTGCAAAATTTAAAGAATTTTTTTTTTAAGCAAAATAAAATTTTTAAATATATTTATCGCTTGCACTGGGCTCCGGAACCCAGTATTTATGGGCTCCGACGAATTCCGACCAATATTTAAATATTTACTAAAAGTAGAAAAGTACCGGAGCCGGGCTCCGGTGGGCTCCGGCGCAATTTAAGCCTTGGCTATCACTACACTTTTATTTACAGTTTCCCTTATGTGATTTCAAAAGAGTGCTGCACCCTGCTTCCCTGCTTGCCATTATGATTTGAAAAATACCACCCTTCTTGCCTCTCAATAAAAAAAAACGACACCCTTACTGTCGTTTGGAATCTAGGGAAAACTGTGCTTCATTAAAAAGAAAATTATTCCTGCAATAAAAACTAAGAAATAATAAAACATTTTTTCCCTCATATACTGCATAAAACGAAAACGTATAAAACGACAGAAATACTCCGGTTACGATTTTGAGTACGTTCATTTGATTGTTCTTAGTTTTCCGCACAAGCAGGCAAACATTCCCGAAGTTTTTTCTTCTCAAAATAAAATATGATTTTGAATCGAATAGCGTTTTTCAATTTTCGATAAATGTATTAAATATTGAGTTATAAATAATTGTTCTCTCATGACAACTTTTTGGGATTAATGCATACAGAATTTCGGTTCAAAACGTCAATTTTGATAGCATTTTCTGAAAGATCGTATGCCTTTGTCAGAAAACGAAAAATGCTATTTGATTCTATAGCTTCTTAATAAGAAAACTTGAAAGTGTCATGCATTTGCGAAAAAAAAAAATTAGGCATGGGTCAGAAAGTAACTACGTAGAGCACAGTCTTAAAGCATCATAGTATTATCATATAGTCATAAAGCTTAATGTATATTACATCTTAAATTATAATAGATTGATGTCTCATGACCACCTTTCTCAAGCTGTCGAGTTGAAGTGTTTTGGAATCGAAATGAGTTTTTCATTTTTTTAAATAAATAAATTACTTATCGCGTTAAAAGCGATTCCTGTCACGTGACGATACGTTTTTACCTTTTCTCGTGCTGCCGTGTCTTAAATTCGATTCAAACCGTCGGCTTTCACAGCATTTTCTGGAACATCTTCTGCCTTTATCAAAAAATTAAAAAGCGTCTTTCGATTACAGTGGGTGATCGGTTAACGAACTGTTCGGTTTACGAACAGATCGGTTAACGAACACTTTCGCGAGAGATTTTTATGTTCGGATAACGAACACATGTTCGGTTAACGAACACCTCACAAAACAAAGCCAAGAAGAAGCAATGCTTTGTTTCAAATTTGCAGAGCTGTAGTTAATTTCATCTACTATTTTCGGCTTAGAGAACATTTTAACAGTTGTATACTTATGGCCTAATTAATTAAAGGGTTACCGGGGGTTCGGGCCCTACATCTTAGGGCCCTCAAATTAGAATGAACAGTACAAAAGCATTAATTTTTATATTTTGCGTCCCCTTTTTAAAGAAATATTTTTAATTGGAAGCTAATTATTGTAACTGAAATTTAGTTCCTAAATTATTAACAGGCTCTAAGGCTCCACGTGAACTGCTCTGCAGTAAACACGATCTTTTAGAGAACTGATGAAGTTTTTGACATGTCAAAGTGATAAACTGATACGATTCAATGCTGTAGTCAATGAATGTGATCGTTAAAGTTTTTACAAAGGGCATGTCATAGATTTTTTAAGTACGGCACGACACGGACAAAGCCATGAAACTGCGATCTGTCCATATTATATGCGGACGTATATTAACCCTATTAAAATGCGGAGATTGAAAACTCCAGAAAGAAAAAATAAGCTTTTGTCAAAAATTTAATGCCCCACAAACTCAAAAAAAGCATGATTCAAGGAAGGACAAGTCTATATGTATGTAATGTATGTTTTATTATTATTGCATTTAAATAAATTTAGGAAGAATTTATATTAATTGTTTTATATTATTTAGCTTTTAAGAACGAATTAATTGAATTCCCATACAACTCTATGCTAAATCTATGATCGGTTAACGAACAATTCGGTTAGCGAACATTGTTTTGGAACGGATTAAGTTCGTTAACCGATCACCTACTGTACCTAGTTTCTGAATAACATCATCTGCCAATTTCATGCGTTTCCGAACAAAAATGAATTCAAAATTGAGTCAGAAAGTAGCTCTTTTGGATTTGAGAACAATCTTAATGCCTATAAAAAACATATTATACAGATTTGATTTAAAATATGATAGTTTTTGCCAATACATTTCTCTATTTATTATATTATTAAATTCTACTGTATTCGTGTTGTCGAATAGAAGGCATAGTAAAAATTGAGAGCGTCAAACGAATGCTAATTGTGCCAAGTTTGCAACCTGCTGTTATCTCTCCCACCTCTCCCACTTGGTATGTTCTGAGGAAGCAACCCTGCTCAGAGCTTTTCTCCTTACGGTATGACAGTATATGAGTTTTAAATAATCATTATTAATCACAAATATTTAGAAATCATTTAAAAGAAATGTTTTGCGTAATGAAAAATAAGTCGAATGAAATTACTGCTCTTTAAATATAATAATATTTTAAGGGAGGGGGATGTCATAGACTGAATCTTATTTTTCAATTAATTAAAAATTTTGCGTGTCCTTGAGAGAAGAAATCTTAAAACTGCTTTTCTTACGAGGAATAAAATAAATGAATAAATTTTATTGATTATGCTAAATAGCTTCTGGCATTATTGGAAAATAAAATAAAATGAAAATGAATAATTGAATGCACATTTTCTTCTTTTCGAAAAATGCATATATATATATATGTGTGTGTGTGTGTTATTTTGCTGTTTTTTTTATAACAAGACTATCCGTAATGTAAAGAAACAATAATTTATGTGGAAAAGTTTCCTTTGAAAAATAAATAAATCTTAATCAAAACACGAGGTATTTACATCTTTAAAATGAATGTCATTTTAAATTAAGCTAATGACAAAAATACGTTCAGATAGAAAAATCTAAGTTATTTAACATTTGTCAATATTATTAAGAACAGGTTTTGAAATCAGCAGCGGTAACTTGCATTTTTCCCCAAAAATTTGAATTTCACGACAGTGATTTAGAATTCTGTCGTCTATTTTTCAACCAAGTTAATGTTTGTTAACTTGTCTCACTTGTTTAACAGAACTTGTACAGACGAGTAATGTGAAGTTTCGGAAAATGGGATGCAAAAATTTAGACTAAAAGTTCTATTCCCCACATGCCCGTAATAGTCAACACTATTTTATTTTTAAAGACATTCGAATGGCAACAAATTGAATGTGGTTGTCACAAAAAATACTTTCTTTTACGAATGCACTCTTGCAAAAATACACCGACTGCCACTCAAAAAGTAAATAAAGTAATATGCAATGTTAATAATGAATCTTTTGCGCAATTGTACACTGTATTTAATAATTTATAACTTTTATGTTTATGCATATCAGCCCAAATTTCGTACTGCAGTTTTATATCTAGGTTGGGCTACCAAAATATGAAAAATCCACTTCCTGATCTCCCCTTGTTAGAGGCATTAAATTGGAAAGCGCTTTTATGCAGGAAATATAAAACAAAATACATTTTAATTTTTTTATAAAGAAGAAACCTTAAGGAAAAGATACAAAATTTTATATGTACTCAAGGTTGTAATCTCAATTCAAACTCACTACTTTCTGATACATTCGGAAATAAATTTTAATAGCTGTTCTGTCGGGCGTTGTCCAATCCCGTCAAAAATAGTACGAAACGCGAAAATGCTCTAATAATCGCGGCACAAAACCGTTCCTCTGTTAACAATTTCGTCTGTCTGAAAGTACATAGACCCATAAAACCCGAGAAAATAAATCTCCCTCCACCCCACTGGAGATTATTATTCAGAAATTGTGGTAGCCCTCTAGCAAGAATCCAGAGTACCTTAGCTCTGAACTAATATTGCTATGAATAAACCTGACATGAAACAGAAATCAGTGACAAGTAACGCGATATTTAATAATAAACCGTTAATCTTTAAAATTATCTTTGATTAAGTTGATAGAAATGTTACTAGCCGATTTTACCGAAAATTAGATTTTCTGAAAAAGAAATTGTTTTGAGTACATTTGGAAATCGCCACCTGAAATCGTTTTTACATTTTTAATATGCCCTGTAAATTCTACCTTGGGTTTTTTTATTAATTCCGTCTATTGTCGATTTGGTTTTTTTCTTTTGTTTTGGAAAGTAAATAGACAGACGGGCTCCGAAAACAGAAGAAAATTTAATACGGTCCCCTCAAATGATTGAGTCATTTTGATAAAAAAGATCTCATTTTTGGAAATTTTTAATGCGTTTTTAAATAATATCTCGAGTATTTATGAACAGATATTTACGAAAATTGAAACAATTGATAAGGGACAAAATTTACTATATTCTGATAAAATAATTTAAAGCCGTATAAATTTCATTAATTTAGAAAAATCTCCTCATAGTGTTAAAATCACATAAAAAAAAATCTTATAAAAAAATTCCATAATTCGGCTTCGATTTTTAAAGCTACACACTTAGATGCACATTCCTACTAAAGTTTGTAGCTCTGCTTGCAGCAGTATTTTCAGAACACTGTCGGGAAGCGCACACACAGGCGCAGACAGTTACACAGACAAACTACTTTCCTTATTATTATATATACTTAGATACGTAACATTATTTTATGTTATTAATCAGACACTAAGAAATTGAATAGTGTGTTCCATTTTGTTAATGAAGTTAAAATCTCTTTCACGAGATGGCTGTACAACTGAATTTTTTTTACAGAATTCCGGAACGCGTTGACGGACCAAGGTTTTCATAAGACACACAATCCCTTATAACTTAAGATAAAATACTTATTTCGAAAAAAGAAGAAAAGAGTTGCCAATCTTAAATCACTTCAATAGGCAAGCAAATTTTAAGGATTGCAAATTTTAGGCAAGCCTGAAAGTTTCACATCTTTACGTTTAACGAAGCACCAGTCAATATGTCAAAAATTTGTGATGTTTTGATGAGAAAAAAAATATTTTAAGAACAACTTTAAAAGAAGCATTTAATAATTTCAAATAGCTCTTTTTAAAACCATCGCAAAATGTGTAAAAGTAATTAAGATGAAGTTTATTTCGCAGATATTGATATAATCAGCTCTGTTAAAGAACCCGAGTTTGAGAAGATTGCAAGCGTATCTGATCAGATTACGTAACAGCTGACATGTGAAAATTGAACTGTAATGCTCTTATGTTTCACTCAATAATTAAGTCTCTATCGATTTAATCTTAGCTTCACCTTTCAAAATATATCTCCTTGAAAGTGTCTGCTTGAATTTCTGATGTTCTAACGATACATAATTTATCATTTTACAAAGTTATATAAAGTTCTCTCCAATAGTTCTTATGTAACGTGTAAAAAGAACAATTATTAAAAATGTATGTTTTTACAAAAAATGCAATAAAATCACTTGTTAACTTTAATTAATAATTCATAGTTTTAATTGAAATCTTATTCTTATGCATTTTGTTAAATTGCGAAACACATTTTTCTTTAAATTTAAAGTGTAATTACTGCTTAAAGTGATAAAAAATTAACAAAAAAGGCTTAAAAATACCTTTTAATATATGGATGACATGTGTTTCATGCGCTGAAGCGGCGACTTCTTCAGATCAAAATGATAAATAAAATATTCTCGCAAAGTTTTTGAAAATGATAAACATAAATCACGAGATCACATGTCCAATGTAAGCAGGTGCTTAAATTGGTCGAACTGGAAAACGTAAAAATTATTATTTTTATTTTTATATTTTATTTTTTATATTTTATTTTTTATTTTTTATTTTTTATTTTTTATTTTACAAACCATCGCGTGCCAAATTTTAGGTAATTCAAAATAAGCTGCTTCGTTGCAAATGTTCTCGTTTCGCAAATATATTTCTATTGATTCACGGATAATGGATGGGAAATAAACTCTTGATTGAAAAATTATTTTACTATTCTTGAAATTAATTTGCAAAGGCTCTATTCTATGTAATCTGGTGAAGGCTGTAGTTCTTCTGTCATATTTGATATCTGCCATATGTTCTTTTATTCTCGTTTTAAATTTTCTGTTTGTTATTCCTATATAGTATTGTAATGTTCCAACTGCCCTGGTGAATGGGATTTCATAAACACAGGAAAGTTTATAAGGTTCTATTGGATCAATTTTTCTATATATTATGTTTTTTTTTTCATTTTGTAGAATGTTATGCGATAAGGCAGATATTGAATTTGCTAAGTTTATATTTTAATCTTTCAAAGAACCCAGGAAAATATTGTAAAGTTGATTCCTTTGAGTTTTGTATATTAAAACTTTTCTTCTTTTTGTTATCTATTTTATTATATAGGATGAGTGAAAATGAGAATATTTCGTTGTCTGGGATTATCAAATTGGTAATTTTCTTTTTCTGTGTCGATAAAAGCAGCCATTTTCGGCACACAAGCCGGAAAGAAATATTTCAGTTCCATCTTCCCACCCCAGTTGGCGTATTGTGTTCTAAACGTACCTCGAATACGTGCACGCGCTGCCTATGGCGCCGTAGAGCAGGCGTGTAGCGCACGAGCTGCAGAGTATTTTAGTTCCATTTTCTAACACCAGGTGCACATTGTGTTCTAAATTAATCAGTGCTCGTATTAATTTCTCAGTAATGCTGAAAGGTATAACAATTATTTTTTTTGTTAGATATCTTTTGAAAATATCATAGTATATGCATACGGCAGAAAAATTAGTTTTCAAAAAAGTTGTACGAACAAGAAGATAAAATAGTCATTTGGACGTATGTTGTACAATCACCGTAATCATAAGGTTAAACGACACAATGAGCTTTTTAAATTATTATCATCGCTATTAGCTTTGTTCTCGATCTTTTGGTTGCATTTTTTCTGTTGATATCAAGCACAGAGCTATCCTGAAATTCAGTCTCAATTTTGTTTTCTTCTTTGAACGGTTTACTACATTTTATCCAAATATTTGTAAAAAAGTAATGCTTTTCGACCCAGCGCATTTTGCAATTCTGTTCCTTGCACATGTTTCTGTGACAGAGTGGCATTCTGGAACGAGGTATCATACTGCTTTTGCTTTTTTAACAATGAATAAAATGAATAGAGTTTTGACTAACATTTGCAAAATATTCTACTTTTGTCGGTATAAATCTACTTTCATAAATATTCATGAAGCTTGAGTTACAGACAATGCTTGAATATCTCCCTGTTTGCATTGTTCATTGATAAAAGTACTAATTGACAATTTGAGAAATCTTTGATTACTACCAATGCATCGCTTTTTCCGAAAGCCGGTAAGATAATTTTTACACAAGTATTTGCGGGTATTCGCTCAAAGAAGTCTTTTCTTTTGTGTCTGTTTTTGCCGTCAACACATTTTTTTAAATTCCTTTGGCGGTCGACCTGATTTCGCCACAGCCACATCGTGAATTTAACGTAACCAGCTTGCGAATTTTCATTATATTTGAATTTTTTTCTATTATATATTGCACTGTTCAATAAGTTTATGAACACAGATTTTAAATACCTAAATTCACATTTTAGGTCATTAAAATTCTCCACCTCCCACGAAGATTTTCAAAAGACGATTTTCAATGTAGTTTATTTTTTTATCCAGCGAACACTCAGGACACTGCTTAAGACAGTCGTAGAGATTTCTTCTATGAATTTCTATAATATTTTTTTTCGGTTTCTGTAATCAAAATAGGTTCCTTAGTAATATTCCCATATTTACCTAATAGTGTCATATTAAAATTTACACACACATATATATATCTTTATGTAGGAGGGTTAGATGAAGAAAATTTTCTTTCTCTAATACTTTTTTAAGATCTATATTATGTTTCTAAGCAATAATTCCTTTTTGAAACTTGCTGACATTATGAGTAAAATAAAAATCTACATTTTTGAGACAAGTTTAATTTAACAGAAATAATTTTAAACATATTAAATTCAAATACATTAATGGGTTTTTTAATGCAGCCTATACACCGGCCATTTAATTCTTTTATAAAAAAATCCATTCTGCATCACACTAAGTACATACAATGAATCGTACATTGGCATCATATAGGAAGTGCTAAGAAGAAAAATTTTAAGTGTAGTATATAGCTACTGTACATAAACTCTTGAATTATCCATGCTGAAAAGAGATAAAAAGGAATGCCATCGCATGATGTCAGGAATATTGAACTCAAAAGTAACAATACGTAATATCCTAATAGTTGGATTTTCCTAAATTCAAATTTTAGTCAACCTTTTTTGACTAAATATCACTGTGTGCACCGTGAAACATCGGAAATGATCTAGTCCAAAAAGAATAATGATTCAGCACAAAATTAATAAAATATTGGGGTTTAGAAAGGTTAATATTTTCTTTTTTATGCAGAAATATACATACTTTTGACTTTTTCGTAACGTTTAAAAATAGTTCATTGCCGAAACAGCAAGTACAGACTTACGGTGGACATGAACGAATGAATTTTGGTGTCTGTTAATCTGTGTGTGTATGTTCTGCGATTACTACTACAAAAAGCATTAAATTAGCTTTGTATAAGACAGATAATTTCGTCAAGTAATCGAAATATGGTGTATAGTGTTTGGCTGAGTTATGGTTCAGTCTTTTATAAAATAAAATCCATTCTTATCATAATAGTTTTCTATGGGATTTCAGATGATTTTAAATTTTCTTATTCAATAAAAAGGAAACAGATCATTGTGTTTTGAATTAGAATACAGATATAAAGCTGACCAATGTGTAAAGTTTAACAATAGAAAAAAGAAATGATAAAAATTAATGTTGTAGTAGAAAAAAAACATTAAAAGTAGATTAAGAATAAAAAATTCTATCTCAGAGTGATTTATTCAGACAATTTGTAAAAAGTAAAAATCCAATAAAATAATTTACTTTTTATAGAAAAAAAACTTTTACATTAATAATTATTACAAAATTAACAACAACATTACAGCAAAAATTAGGATGAACAGAAGCTTTCAGTTGTAGGAATGCGCACAATTGGAAATTAAAAAACCTATAAAACGTCCAATATAATAACTATATATTTAATGAGTCTCACACTATTTCCTCAGCACATAATTAATATATATATATAAATTAATAAAAAAACAGTCCAGGATTTCTGATGCAAAATAACTTCTAGCTGTTTCAATTTATTATTAATTTCATGTTAAAAATAATATGAAAATTATTCGATTTCATTTTAGCGCTAAATAGTGGTATCTTATTGTTAATATTCTGTAATCAGGTCCTACAAAATGGCGTATTTCAACTAACGTGAATTGGCGCAAAGTTTTAACGGTAATCACTTTCTCTTCAAAGAACATTGTAGCCGTGATGGCAAGCCGGACATAATTACGAAATTTATTATGTGATAATTAGAAGTAATGTGTGAGCGATAAAGAAAAAAGAAAAAGTAAAGATCTTTGCCGCTATCTTTATGCTTTTTGCATACCGTACTACTTTTCTTTATACATTCATAATATTAAGTGGACAACATATTTCTGACGGCGCACAGTGGGGCGTTTTGATGATCTAGGTGGACAGAATTCATTTTCCCGATTATCTCGGAATTTAACAAGACCGCGTATACTGGTAGCTGAATGTCTCTTTTGTCGAGACACGTACGAGTTTTGTCGAAAAAACCCGATGTGTCGATTAACTGCGACCGTAAAAAAGGCAGTAAATTTGAGAGACTTTCAACAGTTGCAGTATTTTTCTGTAAGTTCGAAAGCAAGTCGTGACTTTTCTGTTTTATTCGAAAGCAGGAGTTTACTAGACATATGTCGCATGTTTGTCAAACGATTTAACCTATTGTTATTTGAAAATAAGCGCCATCTTGTTTTCAAACTTCATCTTGACTTTTAATTCAGTATTAAGCATTATTAAGCAATAAGCATTTTTTAAAAATCAAAGTGTCATTCCTAAAACATTGAAAACTTAAGACAGCTCCTGCGAAAGTTTGCGAATCATTAAGTTATAGTAACTTGAAGTGTGCGTCTGAGTATTTAATTCAAATCTTGCAAGTCAATTTTCACCACTTTTAATTATCCGATTGAGCTGAAACTTTGAATACAAGTGTAGTTTCAATAACAATACAATATTATAATTTAAAAAATAATAATAATATAAGTAATAATAATAATAATAATAATAATAATAATAATAATAATAATAATTAAATAAGTCAAATATTTATCACTCTTTGGTTATTTTATTACTGATACATGTGAAAACCCAGTAACCTAATTAAACTTCAACGCAATAATTTTGTCCACCTAGATCCTCAAAACGCCCCACTGTGCGGCGGTGAGAGAATCCATGATGGAAGTGGCGCAGCTTGTCCCCAATGGGACCTTGTGCCATTAAACCTAGTACAACCAAGCAACCATGGTGGAAGAAAGAGGTATTTGTTACTAATACGAGAGTAAATGAAGTTATATCCAGAATAATGCACCATGAAGACTCTATTTTATTTTCTATATAGAAAGAAGACTGCTAAAAAAAGAACAAATTAAATAATTTAAGGTTAGAAGATTTCGATAAATTTAAATATATTCCCACAACTGAATTTCAGTAAAAGAAGAATGGTGATTCATTAAAAAAAATAACAAACTAATATATTTGATTCAAATATAAAACAATAAATTTCGAAACGATTGGCAGATAAACATTTTGATGATACATACACTTTTAATCCATAAATGTAATTTTTAGATTGAAAAACTCATTTCTATCATCTATCCTAAATGCTTTTATATAATCAAAATTTGTAAACAGTTGTAATTCAATTACTTTTGATTAAACTGTAGATATTTTCCAGCATGAATTAAATAAAAAATTATGAGTTATTCTTTATAAAGTTTGTTTAATTTAAACAATCAAAATAATACAGCTTTTGATTCTCAAATCTTTTTCAAAAGGCACTAGTCCTACTTATTATTAATTTATGCGAATTGAAACAGTTGTTACCTAAGAATTTTTAAATAGGAATCCGAAATGTTTTATTTATAGTAATTATTCAAATCCGTGAGTGAGTATTATTTAAATACTAATGTATTCAGAAATCCTTTTGTGAGAAGAATTTTTTTTAATTACAATACGCTAATAAATTCTATTATTAACATAAGATAAATGTGGAAAACTTTTCAATGGTTGTTATTTAGTGACATTTCAGCTAATAAAATTCATTTTGCGAAAGTTAATTAATGTCTCCTTTAATTATTATAATCCTTTCCAGAAAACGAAAAATTTTCTCACAGAAAACTTCCTAAATAACACATCTGACACAATGATCGTCATAGTAAAATTGAAAAAAAAATATTTTAAAGGATTTCAAATTATCCTTTTTAAAAACTAATTTGAAAAAAAAAAACATATATTATTCTCTGAATAATACATTTTCCAGCAGGATATAGCCTGAATTCACGTTAAATTGACATAAAAATCGCGGTTTAAAGCAAACGTAATTGCTTTGTTGAAATGGTCATTCTATAGGTATGACATAACTCGTGTATAAAATCTCAAATAATGTCAAAATTATGTATTAGTATTGACAGTTTTCAAGTTTGGTAGAATTTCTATGTGTAGAAAATGCTTTAAACTAAATATAAGTAGACCATTTGTTTTTGTAGTCATTATTATTGATAAATTTGTTATAGTTTTTATTTTTCTACAATAAATTGCTGTAGAGTTACCAGGATGTGGTCTGTTTTTTTTCTCCCAGGATTGTACAAATCGTGTCAAAACATTTTGGAATCCTTGTATTGTTCACTATTAACTCTCTTATAAAGAGAGTCTAGGTTTTTTAATGTGAACGTCATGTCAATATTAACCTGTGTGCGAAAAATCGACTTGCTTTACTTCAATTTTAAAAGTGTGTTTGTGGCTATCAGAATCTACGATTATTGGTTTGCGCTGCGATTTTATGAAAACTAAGCTACGGTCGTCAATCTACTTAGTATGGAAGCGTCGAAAGAGCAAAGAAATATTACTATGTTCCAAGCTTCAAAACTTGTGTAATAACTCAAAAATAAAAATCAAACTTCATTTAAATATAAAGTTTGTATTTAAATTTGTATTTAAATATGTATATATATACTTGTAAATTCATAAATAAATATTGAATTGATAAGTTAAAAAATATATATGATAATAAGAGAGTAAAAACATAACACGTCTTGCGCGCAGTGTTACTAAAAAACTATGCATCGTAATTAAAAGAAATTTTCAACACATATTCATTTCTATATTATCTACAGCTTAAAACCAGAAAAAAAGTAAGATTTATATTTTTTTTGTTTTTGAATTTTGAAAATATTTTTAAAAAATTGAAAATTTTTAATTTTTTTAATTTATAATTAATTAATTTAGTCAATATCTTTTATAAATATTCTGGTTTTAGTATAAATGTATGTATCACTAGTATGTATTTATCTTAACCAAAATTTACTCTTTATATGCATATTTTCCAATTTTATCATGCGTGCAAGAAGTGTTATGTTTTCTTTTTTCTCTTATTATCATATATATTTTTAACTTATCATTTCAATACTTATTTACGAATTTACAAGTATATATATATTTTTTATATAAACTAGGGGGCTCTGCCCCCTATGAGCTACGCTCGCCAACCCCCGTTCTGACACCACAAACTGTAAAAACACTCTGATTTGATCAACCTTAAAACGATTGCGGAAGATTGAATTATAATTAAACGACCTGCTGTAATCGGCTGCTATAATCGGCCTTGTGTAATCGGCTGCTCGCTGTAATATCTGCTATAATCGGGTTTCCATTCATTTTCCTTTGACCAAGGGATTTTAAAGCCGAATCAACTGCTGTCGAGACAGCTAACAACTGTTGATAAAATAAGGTTAATTAAACATTTGAAAATCAACTTGTGCAAAATGGTTAAGTAAGCAATGTCATTGCATTGCGAAATTTTATAACGATGCTAATAGAAAATTGGGCAATACTCCATTATCCCGACTACTACTTTCTATAAAAGAAAAGAACTGTCGCCAAAATATAGGATTTAAAGCCTAAAGTGCATATCTGTGGCGTCGCATTCAATTGATACCAGAAGCATTACGCGTGATAGTTATGTCATCGAGTGATCTTTAATTCAACGTTTATCTGTATTTTTAATTATATTTTACCAATTTATTAGTTATTTCGTTGATTTAAACGTAATTATTAAACGTAAAAATATACTTTTAATCGAAGGGAAATATTATTAATTACGCTGTTTTAAAATTTGCAATAATAGATAAGATATTTTGTCGAAATAAATCAATCTTACTCTACTTAATGCCTTGAAAACGCGGAATAATTTAATTGTTTATCTTTTTAATATTCACGCTCAAGCATATTTTTTATTCCGTCATTTTCTACATATATTGCTTTTAACACGTGATCATTTAATTATTATTTTAAAGTTTTATTTATGTTTTTAAGTCTCGTGTAAATACATTTCTTAATTGAAAGGGAAGCATCAAGGGAATCTATTATTACGTGCGCTATTTTACAAATTGGCAACGATTCAAACAATGGAATTTATGAAATATGAAATAAATCTTCGTCAAAATAATGAAAATTTTGAATAAAAAATTGAAATATAACCTCAAAAAATGAGTCAAATTGAAAAAATAATTACAGTCTGCACACCCCAACCTTATCAACTATATCCTTACAAATTATGTTTAAATTCCTGTGCATAGTTTTCGTTTCTATAAAACTTTTATAAGAAAACTGTTTTGACCAACTTTGATTTTAAATATCTCTTAAAATAATTATTCGATTTAAAAACTGTCTACTTCAGCATGTTTATCGAACATTTTTTTTATAAAACCACCAATTTTTAAATTTTTATTTGCAATATTTTTCTGGATATTAGTCCAGAAAGACTTCAAGGCACAAAATCTTAATTGACAGCGGCGGCCGCAGCGGTGGTTACTTTTTTTTAATATAGAGAGAAAACCACCAATTTTTAAATTTTTATTTGCAATATTTTTCTGGATATTAGTCCAGAAAGACATCAAGGCACAAAATCTTAATTGACAGCGGCGGACGCAGCGGTGGTTACTTTTTTTTAATATAGAGAGATATAAATGCGAGCTTTATATTTAAAAGAAGTTTTATTTTTATTTTTGACTTACTACACAAGTTTTGAAGCTTGGAACATAGTGATATATATATATATTTTTTTTTTTTACTTTTTCGACGTGTTCAAAGGTATCCTACCCCCATAAAATCGGATCCGGTTAGAGAACTGCCTTACCAGTACAGCCATAAAAGCTTACTGTTGTTGGAGATAAAGATTACATGTGCTCCGGACATCGAAAAGTGAAAGTGAAGGTGAATTGTAGTTTGGTAAGAGTGAACATTGCTCAAAGTTCAATAAAGTTAGTTAGCAACCATTTTGTTTATAGCAATAGCCATGCTAGCTCGAAGTTATTAGATGGATGGACGTGAGCCACCAGAGTTATTAACTAAGTGATTTTTCTGAATTAGTAATTTTTTATTTCTTTGTATTATTTAATATTCATCTACGAACAAATTACGTTTAATCACAGCGTAGCGTGCGCAAAATTTAAAAGAAGTCTCATCTCCTCCATTCGCAATTGCTTTTAAATAAACGGTGTTTTTTGTATATAAATATGACTATGCCTATACTTCAAAGTGACGACGGTCTAGCCGGGCACGTCATCCTTACTTGTAATTCAAAATTTAAAGCGATCCGGGGGACAAAATTGTATTTTCCTTATTTATAAGTATTTGTTAATAATCATTTTTCCGGAAATGTGTCTCTCTATAAAAATTACTTTTCAGATAAAAAGTTTTTGAAAACTTTCAAACTTCCTTTTTATAAAAAATATAAATTTTAAATTTTAAACGAATTTAAATTTTAATATAACTTATGAACAACTTGCCCGATTTCATTAATTTTTTTTTTCTCAATTGAGTGTAGAAAAGGTTTCTCGTTAATTTGAGTTCCATATTTATAAAAATATTACTTACAAAATTTATAATAAATTCAAAAGTAATAACACAAAATATTTTAGTGTTATTTTTACTTAAAGGACGATATTTGAAAAATGTTTTCGTGAAATTAAAAAACCAGAAGACAATTTATTAAAAACATAACGTAAAAACTCTTCTGTACCAAATTTTATACACATATCTTGCAAGGGAGTTTAGGTAGTTCTGTTTAAACATGACAAATTGTGAAAATATGAGATAAATGGACTTATTGTTTCAGTTATGGGTGGGGCGAGACTGATAGTAAAACTCTAAAATTGTAATATCTGTTTATTAAGTAGACGTACGCGGTTTGCTTTTTTAAATTTATTTAATTTTGTTGCATTTTATTAGAAAACAAAAGAAAATTATAATTTCTTTGAGAACTTTCACCCCAAACATTAAAAATTTTGAACATTAACCCTTTCAGGGGATAAGTACGTCTATTGCTAAAATGGTGAATTGATTGAATGACACAAGAATTTACGGAGACATTGTTTTGAAAATAAGTAAAATATTTTCTTTACGTACATCATAAAAGGGAAATTCTATTCCAAATTTTTGGTGCAATTCTTGAATTTTTAGATTAAAATTATGTGGTATAACATGTACAACAGCCCTTCAAGGGGTTAAAAATTTCATTACTCTAGTGAAATTTAAGAAATATATTATGACTGCTCGATCGTACCTGTCATGCATTTAAAACCGATTGAAAATATTAATGTAAAATTAATAAATTAAACTTAAAATTGATGAATGTTAAATCTGTTAATCAAATTTAAAATAAAATTTAATATTAGAATTAATTAGTTTTAATATGAAAAACTCTTACTCTTAAATAAAATAAATGTTGAAAAAAAAATTTTTTAATTACTGAATTATTTTATTTAATTTTATTTAAAAACTACTTTTTAATTAAAATGTAATATTAAATTACACTACAGTAACTTCAAAAATATTTATTTATATTTTAGAATAAAATTTGACACTCAACTTACATGTGTGTTTATAAGTAATTTGCATCAGGAAATTGAGTTATTTACATAAATTCATTATTCGAGTTAACTTATTTAGAATACATTTAAGCAACTTCGTAATGCACTTTAATATTATTTGCAAACAAATTTTAAGAATTACATATTCAATAGCGAAATATCTTTCACATTATTAAATAGAAAACATATTAAAAATGAAATTTTATATTTTATTAATTTTTATGGCATAGTTTATGATTTACCTTTTCTATAGCATGTACTAAAAATATTCCAAATATCAATAGTAAAATATTTCAAATATAAATATATATTTGCAAATTTTACGTTCTATAAAATGTATGCGTCTAATATTTTACAGTATATTTTAAGGTTATCTTTCACATTATTAAATAGAAATTGATTAAAAATTTAAATTTTATGTTTTTTAATTTTTTCAGTTTTTTATGACACACTTTATTATTTGTCTTTTCTTTATAATATACTAAAAATATTCCAAATATCAATAGAGATTGCAAATTCTCCGTTCTAAAATTTTTATGCCTCTTTAATCTTACAGTTCATTGCTGCCTCTTTTAAAGCATTGAAACGCCCCATATGCTTCTCTCATTTTTAATACACATATTTGTAATTGCACGAACATAATGTTATTCTTCTGTATCAAACATTTTAGTATTTTATTCTTACTTTCTTTATGATTTTGAACACGACAACGAGACGAATTTAACTTGATATCAAATCGAAAAAAATGAATAAATAAAATGTTTTTTTTTTTTTTTTTTTTTTTTTTACAAATACAATAAAAATACATATGCACGTAACTGCTTTGCTAAAGAATATGACTGCTTGTTTCATTATTAAAGAACGTAAATAAAGTTGAATTGGAATGTAATAAAAAAGATTTAGGGTTGCATGTTATAAGAAGAAAAAAATTGGAGTAAGCCTTCAATCAGATGGTATATATAGACTATGTTTTATAATGTGTAATTTGACATAGCTATTTGGGATAATAATTTCATTGCATTTGGTCAGTTATTTCTGTTTCAATGGTTAATTTTTGCAATAAGTTTTTATATATATATATATATATATATATATATATATATATATATAATAAAATCTGTTTCCTAACATGCCTGTATGTTTATGTGAAATTTGCATCAGTAAATTCAATGAAGGATAATCTTTCATCAAGTTAACTTTTTTAGAATGCATTTAATGTTCTTTATGATGCACTTTAATATCATTTACATACAGTTTTGAACAGTTAAATATTTAGTAGAGAAACATCTTTCACACTATTAAAAAGAAGCCGATTAAAAAACGAAATTTTATGTTTTTTAATTTTTTGTCTTTTTATGGCAAATTTTATTATTTACATTTTTTTTAAGAATGTACTACAAATATACCAAACCTTAACAGAGATTTTAAAAGGCAGAAAACCAACGCTAAAAATGCAAAACTAATACACAAAAAGCAGCAAACAGCTGTTTTGTGTTTTAATTTTGCATTATTGACGTTGGTTTTCTGCCTTTTAATATTCTTGCACAAAGGTTTTATTTGCTACTTTTATACTTTAATAGAGATTACAAATTTTCCGTTCGTAAATGTATATTCCTTTGTATATCTAAGAGCACATTGCTGTCTCTTTTTAAAGCATTAAAATGCCTCATATGCTTCTCTCATTTTTCATACACATATCTTGTAATTGCACAAACATAATTTTATTCTCCTGCATCAAACATTTCAGTATTCTATTCTTATTTCCTTCATGATTCAGAACAATACAATAAGACGAATTTAACTTTAAATCTAATCGAAATAGATGGAATCTGTTTTATTTCCTTACAAAAAAAATGAAATACATATGCACGTATCTGCTTTGCTAAAAAATAAGGCTGCTTATTGCAATATTAAGAGACGTAAGCTGAATTGCAATGTCATAAAAAAGATTTAAAGTGACATGTTTTAAGACGAGAAAATAAATTTTATGGAGTAAGCCTACCTATGGAGTATACCTACCTAAATAGGTGAATATGTATATATATATATTCTGTGTCTGCCCAATGCATTTCATACATAATGTGCGATATATATATATATATATATATATATATATATACAGGGTGTTCCGTTAAAGGGGTCCAATATTAATAGGGGTAATAGAGGAGATCACATGGAGCATAAATCAGTATATAAAGCCTGGTCGGATCTCAATAGTTTTCAAGTTACAGCAAATAGAATGAAAATTCGGAAAATTGTAAAAGAACCCTCATTGCTAAACTATCGATAATGCTACATAAAAACGAAGCACATATTTAGAAAGAGCAGAAAAAAACCTACAAAATGACATCAATTGTATTAAAATAGCAATATTTATTGACGAGTTACAAGCCCTGAAACAGTGAAAAAAGTACGAAATCCAATATACATCAAAATAGTTAATCGTTAATTCCAAAAAGACAACTCTAGCTACAACAAGGAAAATGTAGTAAAATTTGGTCCATTCCGAAAACTTTCGAAAAAGCTTACAATGAACCATATCGGTTTAATTGTGTGAGAGAAATTAATCAGTTTCTTAGTTACAACTCCGCTTTCTTTGACACTAGCAAAGGTTAAACTCCGCCCATCACGATTGGAAACACCGCCTTTTTAATTACTCTCAACTATACATTTTCGATCATGCTTCTTCTGAGATGCAACATTTTTAATTATTCAAGAGTTGAATGAACCAAAATAACTTTACAATAATAGTCTACATTTTAAAGTGGTCTTTTATTGATATAAAGCTTAAGTTAAATGCCTTAAAATTAAACTGGTGGTGAAAATTCGGAAATAATTAAAAATATTGCGATTTGTAACTATGCAAGAAGTTTCAGTACATGTTTTACATGGACAATTATTGTATGTATATGTGCATCATAATTTATGATAGGAAATAATAATAACAAATAGCATAATAATTTTATTAATTATAAATTTAAAAAAGACACTAAATTTTAAATTAATTCATACAAACTTTGTAATTTACAATTTGAGTACACCACAGTCTGTGACTTACAAAATACTGTGCCAAAAAGTGTTGAAAATAAAAGAAAAATGACAAATAAAGAATTACATTCCACGTACTTTATGACATATGTGAAGCATAGTCTTCTGGCCTGCGCTGCACAGTTCAATGTCGGAAGGCAGACGAACGGACATTATTATAATAGGTGTTCGAATTTGCGCCCATTAACAGAATCGCACAGCCGACAGCGACGTCGTAAAGATTGGCGAACACGCCGAAAAACTCCGACGGAGTTGGGAATGTCTCCTGCAGCGACAACGATTCGCGCTAGTAAATCCTCCGGTGTATCCACAGGCGTTTCATACACCAGCGATTTAAGGTGTCCCCAAACAAAAAAGTCTAACGGATTGAGGTCTGGGGAGCGTGCAGGCCAAGCAACAGGTCCACTGCGTCCAATCCATTTCCCAGGATATGTTGAATTGAGGTGATTGCGAACACCTATGAAAAAATGTGCCGGTGCGCCATCGTGCATAAACCACATATTGTGGCGCAATGTTGCTGGCACATTTTGCAGTAACTGCGGTAAGATATCCCGTAGGAAAACCAAGTACGTACTGCCATTGAGTACATCTGGGAGTAAATATGGTCCTATGAGATAATCGCCGAGGACACCTGCCCATATGTTCACACTGAACTTTTGTTGTGCGTTCGACGGGAAAACAGTGTGCGGATTTGTATATGACCATGTGTGCATATTGTGCGTGTTTACCACGCCCTCTCTCGTAAATGTTGCTTCATCAGTAAATAAAATATTTTCCAGAAATTGTGGATTATTTTCTGTTACATTAAGCAACCAGCGTACGAATTCTGTCCGCTGAGCACAATCTGTTACTGATAACAGTTGTACCCGCTGCACATGAAAGGGGTGCATGTTTTCTGCACGCAGAACACGCCACACACTTTGGTGAGAAACACCGACTTCAGACGCAGCAGCTCGTGTACTCGTGGAGGGGTTATCTTTAAAAATATTCAGTACATCTTCTTCCATTGCAGGTGTTCGTACATGTCGAGGTTTCCCTGCATCAATGCTTGCTGTATTAAACGATCCAGTCTCCCGTAATCGTCTATCGATTTTTATGAAGAGTTTCGAACTTGGGCAACGTCTCCTTGGAAATTGCTCACGGTACATGCGCTGTGCTAGACATGCATTTCCATGAGCTTGCCCGTACATCAGATGCATGTCCGCATATTCTTCGTTAGAGTATTCCGGCATAATTATTATACATCAACTTACTACAATCCCACTTACAACAGCCTCCCTTTAACATAACGCCCACTGATGAATGCTGTTTTATTACACTTTTCTTCCTATACACATAGAAAATTTGCATAAAAAGTACTTCTTCTTCATCATCCTGAAAGTTCATGGAGGAAACGCAGCAGTCACGGAGTTTGCTTTAAGACAAGGCGAGAGCTGCACAATATGTCATTCACTTGACCAGACTGAATAATGAAAGGGTATTGATAGAGGTTGATCAGAAATGTATAATTGAAAGATATTAAAACGGGGTGTTTACAATTGTCATGGGTGGAGTTTCGCTCTTTCCGAGCGTGCAACAGTACAGAGTTGTAACTAGGGAACTGCTTGATTTCTCCCATACAATTAAACTGATATGGTTTATTGTCAGCTTCTTCGAAAGCTTTCGGAATGGACCAAATTTTATAACATTTTCCTTGATGTAGGTAGAGTTGCATTTTTGGAATTAACGATTAACTATTTTGCTAAATATTTGATTTTGTATTTTTTCACTGTTTCAGAGCTTGTAACTCGCCATTAATTCTCAATATTCTAAAACAACTTATGTCATTTCATAGGATTTTTTCTGCTCTTTCTAAATATGTGCTTCGTTTTTATGTAGCATTATCGATAGTTTAGCAATGAGGGTTTTTTTACAAATTTCCGATTTTTCATTCTATTTGCTGTAACTTGAAAATTATTGAGATCCGACCAGGCATTATATACTGATTTATGCTCCGTGTGATCTCCTCTATTACCCCTATAAATATTGGACCCCTTTAACGGAACACCCTGTATATATAAAGATATATATATTATGTTATGTATGTATATATATATATGTATAGGTATTAAAACATAGCAAATTCATTCTTTAAATTTCTTTTTTTATAACAAGATCTGTGTTTTATGTCTCAGAAAAATACTACGAGACAAATTTATCTTTAAATGTAATAGAAGTAGATGGAAAATGTTTCTTTTTTAATTTTATTTTACCAAAATAATAAAAGTACATGTCTGCTTATCTGATTTGTTAATGAATAAGGCTGATCATTTCTTCCTTAAAAGACGTAAATAAAGATGAATTCCAATGCCCTAAAATGATTTAGAACGATATGTTTAGGGTGGAAAAATAAATTTTATTAAGTAAACGTACTCCCAAATAATATATATATATATTTTTTTTCTATACATGGTTTGATTTATACATTTCTGAGCCATGCATTATTCTTTAGTGTGCCACTTTATTCTAGGCTTTAATTTAATACTCCTTACTAACTTATGTTTGTTCATATTTTCAGATTTGTTTGCCACACTTTATTATTTGTTATTTGTTTAGATTATAGTTATTTGTTGTTAATATTTCAAACACCAATGTATATCTGCAAATTTTCCGGTCTTAAATGCTATGCGTCTTAACAATGTAATGATATTTCTTTATTAAAAAAAAAGATCCCGTATATTTCTGTCAATTTTTATACACATATTTGTAAAGAACATAACGAACATAATTTTATTCTTCTGCATCAAAAAATTTAGTATCTCATTCTTACTTCTTTTATGATCTAGAAATATACAAGGAGACGAATTTAATTTTAAATCTAATCGAAATAAATGGAATCTGTTTCGTTGTTGTTCTTGTTGTTTTAAAAGTTATTTTACTAAAACAATAAAAGTACATATGCACATACCTTCTTTGCTAAAGAATAACGCCGCTTGTTCCTTTATTATGTGACGTAAATAAAGCTGAATTTCCATGTCATAAAAATATACAATAATATGTTTTAGAGCCAGAGAATAAATTTTATTTAATAAGCGTACTTCCAAATAATACATACATGTATATTTATATATATACTCTATACATTTGTTTTATGCACTTACACATTCCATATCATACATTATCCTTTAGTGCGCCACCTTTATCTAGACTTTATTTTAATCTACTTAATTTAGCATACCATTCATATAAGTATTTTTATATGAATAATAATAATAATAATAATAATAATAATAATAATAATAATAATAAACTTTAAACAAAATTATGTATATTTATAAAAATGACTTTTTTAGTTTATTGTTTTTAGTGAAATTAGAAATATGAATTCAATATACAATGTTTCTAAAAGTATTTTTCAAAAGATCAAATAAATTATTTTATCTGGTTACCAAATACTCTTAATCTCAGCAAATCTTACTAAAATATATATATATATATACACACACATTATTATCGTCCTAAGTTAATGATCTCCATGAAAAAAATTAAACAGACAGATATAGACTTTTAATTTTTTGTATTATTTTTATTTATAATTACACTGGGAATCAAGCAGAACGGTCATTCTGCCAAACCAAGCTAAAAAGAAAATATTTAGCTCGCCAAACCCCAGACTACAGACCGCTACTGCTTACTTAACGGAAACAACTTCTCAATTCAGTCCTTCCACAGTATCGGGAGGAAAATGTAGCTTCCCTATTCCTAATTTTTTTTTAATTCGGCTATATCTGCACACTAAACTAAAATTCATGGAAATCGATTATAGAAGATTCAATCGCAGTTTTCGTCAATAATGAATTTGAATGATAATTTCGCCAAATTATTCAGCAATAGCAAAGTTGGTTTCGTTTATGGCGATTTAGTTTTCATCTCCACGTATGACAATATTTCACTAACTATCATCAATCTTAGCGGGAATTTGACAGTTGCGGATATGACTATGTAGCTTTAAGTGCAATGGTTAGAACAATTGAAGTGAATTTGCGAGAAACCCTATTTTCTTAAGCTCATAAATTAAACCTGGATATGGAAAAATTAGTCACTCTAAAATTTCAAACTGCTATGTCTCAGTTAATTTAAAAAAAAAAAAAAAAAAAAAAAAAAATCCTCTGGAGTCCTTGTATCAAGTCCAACAATTAAGGGTAAAAACATTTTGAATTTTTTATTTCTTTATACATCTTGTTTAATTTGAAATCTTTTTGTGGTCGCCATTTTGAAACAAGTTGGCGAATGAGACTGGCCAACGAGATTGGCCAAGATATTGGAAAGAGATGCACACATGCTCAGTCACATTCAACTCGGTTGTAAGTACTACTGCTATCGCATGACCAAAAACGAGATACAAACATCTGGACGGAGGATGGTTTGGGGATTTGGTGGTCACGATCGGTGGAAATATACAAAAAGGTTCCGGAATTGCTTCTTTACGAACTGCTGCGACACATAGTTTTTGACCTTCTGAAATGGAATCTACCTAACAGTAAAAAAGAAATAATGATAAAAAAATGCTCAAGTTTATAATATACACTGAAGTTCCTTTCTGAAGTACAAGGTGTCCAAAAATGAGCTGTTATTTAAATTTTCATTAAATCAATACATTTTGCATTATTTTTAAATTGAATATATTCAGCTTGCACGCGTCATTCGATTGTATACTTCTCCATGATTAAACCTCAATGAGTATAGATAACGGCAAAAACAAATCTCTACTTTGGTTTAACTGCAAAAACAATGCCTCAAAAATTTAAAATACCAGTTCATGTTGGGACACCATTTATTTGCGTACTTATAAAATACTAAAATTTATATTAATATTAAAATTAAATATATGATCTAAAAAATATATTTGGACATCTTAGGCGATGGTAAAAACATATGCCACATATTCATAATTTCCTTAAAAATTTATTTTATTACAATCAATTGAAAATATTATTTTCAAAACTAATTAAACCCAGAATGACAAATGAGTCTTGCCTCCTCTTAGCATTATTGGACATTTAAAATGTTAAGAATGTGAGATTTATTTCGTTATTGACATTCTCTTATAATTTAGAAAAAAATAATCTTTTCATCTCGACTCAAATATCAAGTATGTTTTGTTAAGAGTTTTAAGTTTTTGCTACTCAATCTTTTTGCATTTTTTTATTATTACGCTTCGTTTTTAGAGTATTTACTTTAATTTACTTTTAGATGATTTGGTTGCTATTTTTTTAACATTGAATAAAAAAAAGTTCTTTTTTTCCGCAGAAAAGAAAAGAGAAAAAAAAAATAACCATAGTTTTTGTCGTTTTATATTATTTTAATTCCTTTAAAAAAATGTCGAAAACTTTCTAAAATAAGCAATTAAAATATAAAAAAACTTATTATACTAAGAAATTATGTAACTAAAAAAAAGTTTAATTTATAAAAAGAAGCATGTAAGATTTTTTTTTCTATAATAGCGCTTTGAGCATTTTACGTGAATATTATGTTTTTTAACGCATTTAATATGATTTAGATTTTTATATTAGGAAAAGGAATGCTTCGTCATTTCTTGAATAATACATTTTTTTTTCATGTATTTCACGAATTCTCTAATCAGATGATATTAAACCTTTCACAATCACTGTAATCCGAATATATGAAACATAATGCATATTTAATATTGTATTAAAATAAAATTATTAATCAAAATATTGTGATATAAATACCGGGTGTTCGATATAAATTTCATAGTTTATAAATAGTATAAAATTAAGTGTTGTCCAGACAAATGTGACATAGTCTACATATGTTTCTACCCTTTCGTCTCATATACACCCATGATGTCAGAGATAATTGACAGAGAAGACTTGAAACTATCAGACTATAGGAAATGTATAACTTGCATCATGGTGATTCACGGCGGTAACCAAATTCCAAAATCAAGAAAGTCCCTGAGTGTTCGTTATAAACTTAAAAAGAAATTAACAAGTGTAACAACGAGGTGCAACGGAGATTACAAAACTAAAACAATACAATATGTCATGGTATTTTGATGTTTCTCCTGTGAGAATATATAGCCAAATCGCAATGTTTATCCTTTTAACGGGCGACCATCAAAACCATTTTTTTTTATTTACCCTTTTTTTTTCAAAATTACAGAAAAAGTTTAAAGTGTTATTAGATGTCAGTATGCAAATGTTTGTTAAATTTATCTTTAATGGTTCTTGAGATAATAAAAACAATATATTTTAAATACCCAAAAATTAGCATTCTTCATATTATTCTATGCACATTTTCTTTTAGATACAAGTTTACAATTCTTCCACAATATTCATTATATATATTAATATAAATTTTCTATTTTTTCGATTTGTCAATTTTATCAAACTCTAAAAAATAATCTTATTTTGCATTCTATACGTTTAATCCAGTTAGATGCTCCATCGGGTTAGTTGCCTTAATTACAATAACTACGCTACTGGAGGTATGGCTGAGCTAGTGATACTCTTCTACGCTCAGTTGTTATGAAAAAGCGTAGTAAACGAATTTACAGCGATTTATTTCTTCAAATAAGCGTTATATTAATCAAATAAAGACAACTTTAGCTTTTGTTATATGTTCTTATAAGATAGAGACAAGTAGGCGATCAAATATTATGTACTTTCTAGATATTTGTCACGAAATATTTAGTGAATATTGTTGAAATAGGTATCGAGCGATGTGTTAGTTATAAGATAGAGCCATATTTGTTCCTACTTCCAGAGCTACTGTACGCGGCATATATCCTGGATTAAAATAATACATGTCCCATCTGTATAGGTGATATATGCCTAACTTGTGATTCGGGATAATACGACCCATTTATCTATATTATAAAGGATAAACGGTTCCGTGCGTAAAAATGACGTCATTTTGCGGATGGCAACATTGAACGATGAAATTTCGGTTACGCGATTTTTACTACTGCAATTTTTTTTTTAATTTCTAAACATCGCACATTTTAAATTTTTACACCGTTATATAGGGGAACAAATCTACTTTCAAATGCAATTTGTTTGAAAACTTTATCGCAATTTACTCATTTATTATAGAATTTAAATTAAATTTCAAGCATGATTTAAAAAAAAAATCTATATCGCTTGCAGACGATTACAAAATATTACTTAGTCTGTTTGCACTTTAAACAATATAAAAAGTTCAACATTTGTTTCTATCTAATATTCAATAACGAAATTAAAACTTCAATAAGCAATAAATAAAATAGTATAAATAAAACACAAATTTAACAGACATGTAATCGAAATAAGCGCTTAAAAGCGCTGAAAGTATCAGAATAAGAAAAGCTGCTATATAACGAATTTTTTAGCAATTTCTTCGGCTATTAACTTCTGGCACGAGGCCAATACGAAATTACCGATTTTAATAAATTTCAAAATTTTGTTTTTACATATAATTGACATATGTATTGCATATAAAAATGCTCTTTGGTATTTTTAGGCAACAAGTAATAATCATCCACAACCCCTTCACCCAACAGTCCCACCACACCGTCATCCCCCCTCAACAACAGTAAAAGAGACTCATCATTATACACGCCTGTAAATAGACTCTCTCCATCTCCATCAGCATTACAACTAGACTTTAATATCGCAAATTGTATAGACTCTCTCTATCAGCATCACAACTAGACTTTAATATCGCAAATTGTATAAACCCATATTACTCAAGTCCACAAATATAAAAAATTAAACTCTTGGAGTTATTGTAAATACCTTACTCAAATGAGAGTATATATGTCAAATTGTATTATATATATATACTCTCTTAAAAAAATCCAGCGATTTTAACTCAGACTGAGTAATTTTTCACTCCTTTTCAGTATTAAAAATGCACTTATCCTATAGGAGTGAATTTCATCCTTTTTGCGGAGTGGTTATTTCCATTCCTTTTTGATAAGTCATTTTCACTCTTTTTTCGACTAAATTAATAGGCAAAATGTGTGATTTCACTCTTATTTTGAGAAATTACTTTTTTTTTTTTTTTTTTTTTTTTTTTTACATTATTTAATACAAAAGGAATGATTTTTTTAAAAACTAGCTTTGTTTTAGGTACTTTTTTTTTTTTTTTTTTTTTTGTCTCAGCTTTGCATTTATGACATAATTGAAGATAAATTTTAGAAAAGATTTCATAAAATTTTTAACATTAAGGATTAAAAAAAAAAAAAAAAAAAAAAAAAAAAAAAAAAAAAAAAAAAAAAAATCTGATTATACATATATTGACAAGATTTTTTCCCTAAAACAATATTATAAGATTCGTTGTTTTTACTTTATCTTTCTTATAATAAAATTATTTCTTGTACTTTTACATTGTATATATAATTTTAGCATTACTTAACGTTATTCTTTTAACTATAAAAATATGAATTTCTTTAATTATTTCTTATATTATTACATATTAATATATTTTACTCATGGCATAGAAAAATATTTGTAGAACACAGAATCCATAATAATAAAAACATGTTTTTATGCGTTTTAAATTTAGGATATACGTTCTATGTTTATTAAAATATTTAATCAATACAATTATTTATTATGTATACAAAGGTGCACATCTATACTTTATGTGTTTTGGAATTTACATAATATTATGCAATGTAGTATGAAATACTGAAGCGAGTAGAAATAGCAATCTGAGATAAATGTTGTTAGTGCAGTTAGACTTTTGTATATGCGTAACTTATAACACAAAAAATAACAATTCAAAAAATCATATATATACATATTTAAGTTAAAGTTAGTTGTGCCAAAAATTAAATTAACAACATTTTTTATTAATATTTTCTGTCAATTTTTAAAATATATTTCGCATTTCGTACTATTTACATAATAGTATGTAAATTCGAAAACAAATAAATAAAATATAGATGTGCACAATTCACAATATAAAGTTTACTATTATCAGGGGAATGAGATTATTTTCTAGTTCTTATATAAACGTATATTTACAAATGCTTAAGTGTAAAAGTAATCTTTTAGAGTATATTGGATAAATTAACGGATTCTAATAAATACTTGTACGTACTGGAAATATTTTAAGGAAAGTAGAACATATATATCCTAGTTAAAAAAATAATGTTTTTAATATAATGAGTTCTGTGTTCCACTAATATTTATCCGTGTCATGAGCAATATATATATTAATAAATAGTAATATAAACAGCAAATAATATTTGTTTACATAAAGTAAATCTGAATTAAAGTAATTAGTATACAGTTTGAATACGATAAAACTATATTTTCAAGAGTATTTTATTAATTATAATAAATCACTTTAATTTTTTTTCAAAATTAATTGTACGAAATCATAATATGTCACCCAGAGAACATTTTTGAGTGCATTTTATTTATATTAATAAAACAAAAAACGATAATTAAAGAAACTAATGTTTCATGTTTAACAGTAACAACGTAAAATAATGCCAAAATTATATATACGATGTAAAAATAGAACAAGAAATATCATTATACGAACGATAAAATAAAAATGTACCTTAGGAGAAAAAACTTTTTCTGGTATGGCTAGTGGCCATCTTGCTTTTTTTTTTCTGGGGGAAATGAAATGTAAATTTCTTCTATTCTTTATTATAATTATTCTTGCTTCTGCGGACACGACATGTCTACCCCATTTTTAAATCCATGAAATAAAAATACTAATGAACTTATATGTTTCAGAGTAGCACTAATTTAACAAAACGTAATTTTAACGATGAGCAGTGACAAGGCAATCATGCTTATTTATGCCTGACAAGACGCCGAATCCCGAAGCCATTCACTTTTCAAACTGGATCCCCCGCCAAACCAAATATCACATGACAGAATTACAACCAATAGGAAAGTTCTCTAATCACTCCTTTTAGAGTATTTCCCTACTTCGATTCAAAACCGGAGTATTTTTGCATATAGCTCCAATGCAGATGATTTATCAAACCAGTTATTTTCGGAAAGCGTTCCTTTTTGAGAAAGTCGGTACTCAGAAGGAATGAATATCCCCCCTAAATATTACGTTCTTTTATTGAGTGAATAATTCATTCTTTTGAATTAAGAGTGTATAATTCTTATTCATTGCTCAAATCAATACTATGTAAAAGCCTAATGGCCTATTGGCCTCATTTGTATTTTTTTTTTTTAATAAACTTGCCAAGCAGGGCTTGTAGAGCTTAAGCCGTATGGTAGGTCACCCTGCTTGGTTGAATCTGAATCTGAATCTGGTATTTTTAGGGGGCAATCTAAAAAAAATATCAAATGTAAAAAATCTATTAGAGTTTTCAATAAAAAGGTAAATGGTTTTCACATATATTATCTATCCCGGGGAGCCCGGGTTGGATGATCTAGTAATTATAAAATTAGCTTGATGCGTGAGAATATATTTTTTTAATCTTAAGAATTCTGAGAAAAAATTTGTTTCTTCTTTTGTTTGATCATTGCCCTTCCGAAACATTACCTAAGAATTATGAGGGCGATGTTATTAACGATAAATGCTCTTTTTAATCAATGATTAAAACGATTAATTTGTTTCCTTTCAGAAAGTAAACGCAAAAGTTTGCGATTTTGATACATTTTTAAGTGAAAAATATTTGTTTGGTATATATATATCTGTGCTCAGAAAATTTTAATTCACACATTCCAATCATTCCCTCTCTATATATCGGAATATAGGGAAGGAAAAACTTGCACCATGATAATTCACGCCGTTAACCAAATTACGAAATCAAGACAGCTACTGAGTGCTCATTACACACAGAACGAAAAATCATGCGTAAAACTTCGATTATGTAACAATTTCCTACGCTTCCAAAATAATTATACAACTATTTACCGTTTAAAAGAGTGAAAGTTTATATCTAAGTAAACAAATTTGGAAATTGCATAACATATTTCAAAACAAAATTTCAGGAATTACCAACAATATTCGGAAAAATAATCTAATTCTTTTGCGCAGTCCTGTAAATGATCTATAGATTTGTATATACACTACATAAAATGATAAATTTTAGTTCAGTTAGGAAAAGCGTAGCGCAATTTAAAATTAACCGCATGGAATTTCCGTCAACAAACTGAAATGTACTCGAGGACTTTTGTGCTACCTTGTATATGATTTATATAGACTTTATACACACAAAGTAATAGACAAAAAGTGAGATAAATTTAAAAAGTCCTTCCGGCCTGTACCGGGAGGAAAAGGTAGCTTTCCTATATCTTCGTTTTAAAATTTTAGCTAATGTTACACGAAAACAGCAAGCTAAAATGCAAAGAAACGTTTACAAAAGATTCGTTAATACTGAATTTGAATAAGAAATTCGCCAAATTATTGAGCAATAGCCAAATTGGCTTCATTTATGAAGACTTATTTTGATCGCCAAATTTGGCGATATTTCGCCAAATGTCGCCCAATTTTGTCGCCAATGTCGCCAATTTTGGCGTTAACGGATATGAATATATAGTTTTATGCGTATGATTGGGAAAATTATTACAACAATGAAAGAAAATAATTTGCGAGTAATCGCGTTAATGTGCTGTTTTGTTTCAAAATGTCAGCCACCCTACAATTTCAAACTGCTCTATCTCAGCCATTTTTTAAGATAGAGGTAAACCAAAAAAAGCTCTGGAATCCTTGTATCAAGGCCTAACACGTAATTAAAAAATAAATTTGAATTTTTAAATTTTTTGTATATTTATTTTAGATTTTAAGTTATTTTACATCTTTAAATGGCCGCCATCTTGAAACAAGATGGCGGACCAAGCTGGCCAACGAACTCGGTCGAGATATTAGTGACCTTAATACACACAATTAGTTTCATCAAAATCGATTCATAATTACGGGCGTTATCGTATGACATAGGTCAGATATATTTATATATATATATATATATATGGATATATCTATATATATAAATCAACATTTGGACGGAGGGTGGTTTTGGGGTCTGGGGGTCATGATCGGTGAAAATTGATCGGTATTCCGGAACTGCTTTCCTCCGAACGGCTGCAATAGGTAGCTTTATACTTTTTTGTATTGAAAGCTACCTAAAACGCGTACAGGAACTGAAAATGCACTTCCAAATACTATTGTTAACATACAGTACCGAATTATTTTGTGTGTCCCTGTAAATAGCCTCTTGTATTGCACGTAAGTGATATAATATATCAATTTCAATGTCTTTGAAATGGCGATACATTGTTAAAATAAACCCCAGACGATTTTACTCCATGGACCGTAATGTATGTCTTGTAGGTTCGCTTTTTGTAACTTTCTCAGTTATATACATAAATTTCAATATGTTTGAAGTTGTGTAAGAGCAGTAAAATAAACCGAAAATGATTTTTTTCCTCGTAATCTAATGGAATTCTTTCGAGTGTCCATGTAAAAGAAAACTGTGAGTGCTACACAGATCATTTTCATATATTCCTTAAAGCGACACATGACGCCATAAACCGAGTTTATATATAGATACATAGAATTTTCTATAATAAATGCTTTGTCGAAGGAAAAGTAGAAAAAGTAATTCACCTTTAGAATTGTAGCAACCATTTGCATGACTAAAAAAATATTTAATTATCATTTTGTGTGTATATTTTAATAGTAGAATAATTACTTCGCGAAAGAATAACTATCCATGATAAGATAAAGCTATTGGGTATAACGTTTAGTCCCCTTCGCAGGGATAAATAAATCCGTGCAGTCTTGTCCAAGGTATAACTGCCAACGTTTACCCTTTTTTATTACCTTTAAAATTTAGTAGAACTGTTTGCCCTATTTTATCACAGATTTTGTTTATTAAATAAGAATTTACTATTAATTTTTAGTGGTAACAAGAAAATGTAAATGTTGGCAACTATACAAAGTTTGAATTAACTGGTCATGGCTAAAATAGCTGTTGCCTGCGTTCTGCGTAAAAATTTACATTAACACTTAAATTATTACATTAACACTTAACATTATTATTTTACATAAAAATTTACAAGTCGCTTAAAAATGTTTCTAGTGAAATTTTCGTTTTATCGGAAGTTGTTACCAAGGAATTGTGTGTTATTTAGGAATTATCACCTTTATTCCTGAAGCTCTAAACACTGTTTCACGGAAAACTTTGTCTATGAAAACTAAGAGTTTAAATGTATATCTGCATTCATAAGAATGAACAAATTTGTAGAGTTTATGAAAAATAATATGATATTTCACGTTTTTATGAAATTTCGAAGAAAACTGCCATATGTTAGCATGTCAGGTAAAAATCACCTCTCGGTACCTTTGGACCGAGATGAAAATGGGAGTAACGCTTTGAAAAACACAGTTGAAGATAGACAGAAGAGGAGGAGGAATTATAAATGTCCTTTAAAATAGTCCATTTAAACATTTTATATATATATATATATATATATATATATATATATATAAAGTGAAGAACAATAAAATTCGCCGCTTAAAAAAACAATCTGTAACTATCATCTAATTTTCCACGACTATCATCCTCCTTTCCTCTGATCCTTCAATTACTAAAATTGTGCTGAAATGAATAGAACATAGAATAGAGATGAAAACATATTTCAACTATCATATATAAAATATATAATCAAATTATTAAATAAAAATGTAATGAAAAAATAGTAATACATTCACTACGGCTAAGTACTTTCTTAATCAATATAAAAAGAGAAACTGTAAAATATATATATTATTATACTAATTAAATAAAAGAAGCAAATAATTTTCACATTTCTAAAATTTCTAAAAACATTTGGTAAAAGAAATTGTACTATTCTGAGATTAAAAGATATTTTGAAGAGAAAAAAGTATTATTTTCAGAAAGTTATTTATTTTATATATCGCTTAACATTAAAAATTAAAAGATAAAATCCACGTACTATTGTTTAAGCAAAAATCTATACCAAGGACATCTTATATTTATATCAATTCGGGATTCGTTGTTAAAAAAAAAAACTCTAATAAATTTATGTCGGATTTTGTTCATATTTTGTAAAAAGTTTAGAATGAATTTTAAAAAAAGATAACAAAAAAATATAAGATAAGGATGATATTGCGTATAATGACAATATTCATATTTTATGATTTTTTATTTTTCTTTATATTTATTTTTATTTTGTATCTGAGATTTTGTAATACAAATTATAGAGTCAACGATTAAAATTTCAATATATATATATAAATAATAATAATAATGCATTGTTTGTAAGGTACATTTTTTCCATGTATAATACAATTACTAATTTTAAAACCTTATATCCAATTGACATATATTCCGGATATTTAACCGCTAAAAATATATGATTAAAAGCAATAACATAAAACCATATAAGATAATAGAATCGGTTATATAGTTTGGAGATCTTCTAATAGGATATCTCATCAGCTTTTGAGCTAATATAACTCATTGATAATGATCTATCACTTTGAAAAGTATAAAATTTTGCTGTAAACACTGTTCAAAACAGTGCATCTCTAGGGAGCAAGAAAATTGTATTAGATAATAACTTGAAACGAATCAGATTCTGATTTTTTTCTTTTTTTTATGTCTAATTGAAAGAAATGGCTGCTAAATGTTCAATGATAAAAACAAAGGCAAATACGTCAATTTGAATTTCAAGTATGATTTTAAAAAATGTTTTATATAATGTAAATTAATAATATATTTATATCAAAGTTCTTAATTTATTTAGTCAACAGAGAAAAAAGTACATTTTTATAGTCATTTGATTTAATTGTATTTTCTAAATGACTCTGTGCTAAATACTCTATCTAAATACGCATGTAATAGACAATATATTTGAATAAACTTAATTTTTCTCTCCATTCTGTTCATAAATTAAAAAACTTTTACAATTTTCAGGCATGTTTATATTTCTTTTAATACATATTCTTATTTTAATTTTCGAGTTCAACATGCTTTAAAATAAGAATTTTTTTTCTGATTTATTCCACGCAATCCCAACAACGAATACTATATTCCTGTTTGAAATTGGCATTTTTAAACTTGTTGTTTCAGGTTAAGAAAAATGTTTCAAATATACAGTTTTTTAAGGTACTGTCAAAAATAACACGTACTATTCCTTATTCCATACATAACCCAAGGCAAAAGTGCAATTTAAATTCAGATGACAAAGTAGGTAGTAATTTTCCACATCAGTGAATTTTCTTCAATTTAGGAATATTTAAATATAAGTATCAGATTTTTTTTTCACTTGCAGTAAATTTTACACATGAATGAACAATTCATAATATCTCAAAATATTTTATTTTTATATGAAATTGTGATATAAACATACAAATTTTAACCTAAATTCGATAACTCCATATAAGTAAATGAAGCTATATTTAAACGCATTTATTCATTCTAAAGACATTTAGAATATATATAGCAATATAGCAGTATAAATTGCCTTTCGGCGCGAGTGTACTGATATTTCTTTGCTGTTTAAGTCCTTTTACATATATTTTGTTTATAATTATGCTATATACCTCTAAAATATGTGAAAAATGTCTAGAGGTTGTGTTAATGAACCTGTTTTTTTATTTATTTTACTTTATTATTTTATTTATTTATTTATTTGCTATGTGTGCGTACAGCTAACTTTGAAAAAGTATCAAAGCGCTTTTACACCGCTAATAAAGACTTCCTATCACATGTACTTTGGATGTAAAGTAGGTGAACAAAATAAGAAATGGGCACTTTATTCTCGTTGTACAAGATGTGCTAAAAACCTCCGATCATGGGTGAAAGGTACAAAAATGAGTATGCCATTTGCTATGATTATGCCTTGATATGGCGCGAGCCGATGGATCATATAAATGACTGCTACTTTTGTATTAAAAAATTAAAGGATTTTCTGCAAAAAGAAAACAAAGTTAAGTTCCCGAACTTACATTCACCAATGCGACCAGCGTTTCATAATGGTTAATTACCAATACCGAAACATCCGAAGAATTTTACATATGACGATGCAGCAGTAAAAATGGAATAGATGAAGGTGAAACTTCTTTTACTTCATCTGATATAAACTATTATCCTGACATAAATGAAGAACCACATTTATTTACTCAAGAAGAATTAAATGAACTTCTGAGAGACATAGATTTATCAAAAAAAATCTTGAATTACTTGGATCAAGATTGTAATGTGGGAATCTCCTCCAAAAAACACTAATATATCTATTTACCGAGATCGACATAAGAAATATTCGGGTTTTTTCCACAAAAAGTGATTTATGCTATTGTAATGATATAAGTGGTTTAATGACTGCTTTAAATTGTCTGTATAACTCGGAACAATGGCTATTGTCCACTGATGGCTCAAAAAACAGCTTAAAGGCTGTGCTTCTCTACAATGGGAATGTCCTGTCGTCTGTTCCAATAGCATATTCTTGCATAATGAAAATTTTTATGAAAATATGAAGATAATGCTTCATGCAATTCATTACTCACATCATAATTGGATAATATGTGTAGATTCTAAAGTAATTGCCATTCTCTTTGGTATGCAACTAGGTTATTCAAAATACTGCTGTTTCCTATGTGAGTGGGACAGTAGAGCAGAAAATGAGCATTATATCCAAAAGAAGTGGCCGGAGCGCAAACAATATATTAAAAAATATATATCAAAAACGTTCCTCTAATCAATAAAAATAAAATTATTCTCCTACCTTTACACATAAAGTTAGAATTGGTGAAGAATTTCATTAAAGCGATGAATAAAGAAGGGCGTGGATTTCAGTATCTGCAAGAACAATTACCATCGCTAAGCTACGCAAAAATTAAGGAGGATATTTTTGTTGGCCCACAAATTGCGCAACTTATGAAGGATAAAAATTTTTAAGGTACATCAAGTGAGTTAGAAAAAGCAGCATGGATTATTTTTTTAAATGTTGTGTCACATTTCTAACAAAATAATCGAAGTTCTAACTATAAAAAATTAATTAAAGGAATGTTGAGGCAGGTGAACACCTAATATGCTCGGATACTACTATTGGAACCTTATTAGAGAAGCTAGTTATTGTGTCTATAAGAGAGCATCCATAGTTAAAAGTCATTTACCGCTACATAATATATGAAATTTTGGAAATTTCAAGCGAATATCATTACTTTTCACAAAAATTCTCTTACATTCTTCTGAAATTTTATAAACAATGTATATTTTCAGTGTTTTAAATATTAGTTTTAAGCTTTATAAGTGTTTATTTAACCGTTTATTAATACTAAAATACAAAATTACAAAATTTATAAGATACATGTATTAAATAAATACTACGAAATTGAGATTTTCAAGATTTTGAATTTTTTAAAATCTGTGGGTGATGAAATATTTTTAATGTAATATTCTTTTTTAACACCGCCTAAAATATAAAAGTCACCTCTTACTTAATGAAGAACAGAAACCTTGTTAATCAGTGTTATTAAAGATATATAAAATGCACATCCGACCAATAGTTAGTCATACAAAGTTTTAATTTAAAAAGTAAATTAAATTAATATGTTTAACCAAATTCCGATAGCTACAATAAACCTTTTAAAAAGAAAAATAAAGTTTTTTTCTGATTTTACAATGAACAATTTTTTTTTATTTATTTTATATTACACAAGTGTGAATTATATTGTATTTTGATGCTTTCATAAATTGACATCTTAAAGAACAGTTTTAGATAATAATAAGAAAACTATACTGGTGTCCGAAGAATAAAAATATTAAATTCAGCGTAATAAATGTATAAGCCTAATTTCATAAGTGTCACTAAATTATACGGCTGTTCAAATATATTTTTAAATAAAATATCAAAAATATGTTAATTATATATATGTAATGTTAAGAACAACAGTTACAAAATCATACGGAAAACACTTGACATTGACACACATATTTCTCTGAGACAACTGAAACGGTTTATTTTTTTAAACATCAGACTTATATTAATATTCATTGATCTCCGTTTACATGGAAAACAAACCCCCTTTTTAGTAAAGTTATTTAAAATATATATCAATGTACAGTTTAGCTACTTCATAAACCGTGAAAAGTGTTATTGAAATTGGTTGAGTGACACCTTGAGGAAAAGGTAGTTCAATATCAGCTATAATGCTTTAATAAGTATTAACATGAGGATAAAGTGAAATTTTTTCATAGAATGTTAATCATTTCATATCTTATATGGTGTTTATAACCGAGGTAATATTGACATTGTGAACAGTTACAAATCTTATTGCAACTTGAATGTTTTACAGCTGTGTTTCTTTAAAGTTACAGTTAGTGAGAAGTGTGTTTTCGTTTAGCCAACTTTCCGAACGTTTGCGGTTCCGAACTGGCACTCGGTCTCGAAAATGTTGGATAAACGACGCTCTACTGTATTTATTTAATTAATTTTATTTACCTGTAAAGTATAGAGGAGTGTAAAAGTTTGACGATGGTACTTGATTTTATGAATAGTTACAATTTAAAAATTCTCCTGCGGCTGTGAAAAATTGCATTGATTATTTTTAGCAAGAACTTTTCCTGATTTTGGATTAAAAATGAAAGTTTATTACTCACATTTAAAAATCTTTTCTGATCTTTATAAAACTTCTTAGAGTTTTTTGTAAATTATCCATATTAAAAAATCACTTACACATTTCTTTTTAAACACTGAATTCCAGGTTGGTAATATTTTATTCAACTAGTTATATAACTGCTTTATATGTGAATATTTCCCATAAAGCCTAGACCACCCAACGGGACGTTTGAATGACAACGTGGTAATTTACAACCTCCGGTCACGATGTCTCCTTCGACCCAAAGGATGGAATACATTGATAGATGTAAATTTATAGACCTCCATAAAATCCATCCTAATTGCATTGTGTCAGCAATCAGGTGTTTGTATATATTTACTCTCGAATAAACCAAGTTGAATAGATACCTCTGTATGAGACAGCTGCAATCTAGACCCACTGCGGTCAACAATTTTGATGCCATCGCTGTTCCAGAATAAAAAAGTGACAACTCAACTAGCACCATTTGGGAGTAACTTTTAAGTCCCACCTATCCGGATACCCCTAGTTTTTTCACCCTCTCAAAAACTGAAGGCATTATGACATCAGATAATTGTTCAATACAGTTGAACATTTCTTCTACTTCAGTTTTTTTATTCTCTGACAGAGTTGTAATAAAAATGTTATTTTACATTTTTTAAAGGAAAATCAATGATGCTAATGATTCTTAGAAGTTAAGCCTGTAATTATTTTTTTTTGAATCTGAAAAGCTTCTTATACAACGATTATGTATTATTTTGTCAAGGGAAAATGTACAAGGCTGTATAAGCGAAGTCTACAAACCCGTGGACTTCGCCCAAACGACTGTTGATGATAACAACTTCTGAGGTACTATAGTAAAAACGTATACATAGTCGTGTGTGCATTTTAAGTTTATTTTTATAATTAGGACAATACTTATCAGAAGAAAGGTCTGTTAAATTTAATTTAAAGTATGATGGATATTAATCTTATATTCTATTAACCTTTAAATTTAAATGAAAATTTATCGTTCTGGAAAGCTTATAAAACTTTATTGTATCCTCTTATTTTACTATCACTAATTATTTTCCATTCAATTGTATTTTGTGTAAATACGTAAAAATAAATTACTTGTTATATTTGTTAACTCCCCGATTCCCTTTCTGTGCTATTTTAGTTATGTATTTTATTTAATTGACATTTTCATTGAATATTAGAAGTATATTTTTAAATTAGTATTGCCTCCTCTTTTGAGGGCATTAACGGGCATGGATTTTATTTTTAATTTACCTAGATGTTTAATGATATTCAAAAGTCAATTTTCAGTCTTTTTCAAATAATTCAGCTTTCAAAAAAATCACAACTTCAATGGGATTTGAACTCACCTTATAATTAAACTAATCCCTTTTTCAATTTTCAATTTTATAGCCATAAAATATCATTATTCTAATTATCCCTCTAAAATAGGAAATGTTACGATCACCCACTTTTTTTTAGTTATTTAATGATGCCTTAAATTGGGATAACGAATAAAGAAATACATAGAATTTTCTTTTAGAAAAGATTTCTCTACGACATGTAAATTTATATTTATTTGCTAATTTCCCCATTCTATACAACAATGTTTCTTTTGTTGTGGGAAAAAACATTTATCATGCTATACATTTTATTGATGATTACAATGTTTTCAACTTGTTCTTGAGAAAAATAAATATATTTGACACATTTTAGTATCTAAATTTGTTTCATCCGTTTTTAGTTTTCCTTGTAAGGATGTAGTTGAATTATATTTAATTAGCTAAATTGAAAATACTAATTCCTTTTACTGCATCTTTAATAGCTTTTCTTGAATGTTTTTCAGAACAAATTTGGTATTTCCTGTCATCCATAGTTCTGTTCTCTGTACATATTCTTATGTGCACTTTAAGTTCATTGTTAAAATTAGGGTAATACCTATCAGAAGTAAGCTCTATTTAATATCCATCATACTTTAAATTAAATTTATCTTAAATTATATTTAGTTTTAAATTTAAATGTAAATTTGTCATTCTGGAAAGTTTATAAAAGCTTTATTGCATCCTCTTACCTTACTATAATTTTTTTTTTTCATTCATTTGTATTTTGTGTACATACGAAAAAAAATTACTTGTTTATTTTGTTAATTCCCTCTCTGTGTTATTTCAGTTATGTGTTTTATTTAATTGAGTTTTGCTTCGAATACTAGAAGTATATTATTAAATTAGTATTGCCTCGTATTTTGCGGGCATTAGAGTGAATTTTATTTTTAATTTACCTAGCTGTTTAATGAAATTCAAGTTTCAGTCTTTTGCAAATAGTTCAGAGCTTTAAAAAAATCACAGCATCAGTGGCATTTGAGCTCACCTTATAATTAATCTAATCCTTTTTTTTTATTTTAATTTTATGTCCTTAAAATTTCATTACTCTAATTATCACTCTCAAATAGGAAATGTTACGATATCCCACTTTTTAAAATTATATAATGTATGCCTGAAATTGAGATGACGACTCAAAAAAATACATACAATTTTCTTTTAGAAAGGCTTTCTCTGCTATATGTAATTAAAAAAACCATTTATCATGCTATACGTTTTAATGATGATTACAATTATTTCAACTTCTTCTTGCGAAAAAAAAATTCTTTGAGATATTTTACTATCTAAATATGTTTTATCCTTTTTTTATTTTTTCTTGTAAGGCTGCAGTTGAATTATTTTTAATTAGCTATTTTACAAATACTGATTATTCCTTTCACAGCATCTTTAACAGCTTTCTTTGAATGTTTTTCAGAACAAATTTGGTATTTCATCTTATCCTTATTTCCGTAAAATTTTATAAAAATAATGGCAGATTTCAGATTTTATAGTAAATAGTCACAATCATACCAGTGATTGGCCATAAGTGTACAAACAATGGAACAGTTAACCAATTATTAAATTCTTACTATTATATAGCTTATTGGAGGATATGGGGAACCTAATTAATATATAAATTAACATACAATAAGCAGTAAAACATTAAATTGAGTATCAGATTTGTTAATGTAATGTTTTACTATGGTCAATACTAGAACATCTTCACTAATCATGACTCTAAAATGTGCCACCGTCTTAATGTTACAATTTGTTTATTTTATATTTTAAGAATATCTTTTTTTAAATAATTAAATGCTCAATGAAATATAAAAATTGTATATTTATACAATATTGCATATATTTTTAAGACAAAAATAATATGAACTTCAAACTAATGTGTTAAGTAAATCTTTTACAAATGACAAAAACGAAATACTTTTCTCAAAAGCTACTCCAGATTTAAAAATCAAAATCTCTGTACTTTGAACTAAACTGACAGTAAAATTTTCCTCTTCATTTTATTTAACAAAAATTGTTTAAACTATTCTCTACCCTTTTAGTTGCTTATGAGTTTGATATACAAGCTTGTTTTTCATTTCTTAAAACAGATGGCTATTTATAGTTACGGGTTGGGTTGGGTTGATTATTGACGGCCAATTATCGACACTAGGGATATAGGCCCAGGGGGAGTGCCCTTCGTGGGGGTCTTTCTAAGGGAACCTAATCCGTATTTACGCATGGAGAAAATCCACGGCTCGAAAGAAAACCACGAAAACTCCGAGCGATTAGGCCGACGGGCGCGATTGGGATCGAACCCAGCACCTCCCGTCTACCAGCTACGAGAGCACAACCTCTCAGCCACTGGTGGGGCCTATATATAGTTACGGAGACTGCTGGTGGTACATGCGTACCTAACGCTTTTTAAATAAGAGTAAAAAATCTTTTAAAAAATCATTTTTGAATGTCTACTCAGGGTAATTAATGTCGCACTTCCTGTATTTAAACTAAGAAAACTATATAAATCTTTAGAATGAAATGAACATAAACGAAACAAAAACTGAAATTAATCAATTTTACAATGAATAACAAACTATTTTTAATGCACAAAACTATTCCATCGTGTCTAAACCTTTAAATTAATAAATATAGTTGCCACTATTTGTTTAATAATACAATCCTTTAATTATTTTAGCTATAATTATGCATATTTCAGCTATTAGAGGGAAATCAGTTTCAAAATTTCACAGATGAAAATCTGTACTCAAACATTTCAAAAGTATAGATAATATCGCAATTATGCCTGATGGGTTACATTCAGATTCATCTAGTGATATTTGCTTAATTAGAAAGCTTTTGATTTGAGAAGAAAAGGGCAGACAATTAATTATGTATGAATGTAGAGAAGTAGATAAAATACTTAGACAGTGAAACGTCATTCAAACACTGCTATCTGGGTCATAAATCACTGCTGCATAAATTGTAAAATAGATTGTTAGTTAAATGTTAAAATAGAATAAAATCGATTTTCACGCAGTGTTAATGTAATACCATAGACTGTTTGATGACATAATTTTAAATGACTGCATGTTATTAAAATACTGTTTGATAATCTAGTAAATTGAATAAAACAAAACAATATTTTTCGCTTTGTGTCACCAAATCAAAATGAAATGTTACAGGACATAGTGACAAAATAAAAATAAATTCAAGGGATAATCGTGGGAAAATATCCTTATATATCCTAAAATAGTCATATATCAGTAAAATGGATAAACAAATCTATGAAATCTATAAAGTAATTGGATAGTTTCGTCTATTTGTGAAAAATTATCCGTCATATATTTAAGAAAACATTTGTAATTTTATGATAAAAAATTTGACGATGTCACTTTCTTTTGATAAGTGTGATTGAAATAAGTATAAAATGTGATTATATGTTTTTTTATTCATGAAACTCACTAACTTTTTCAGAAATCATAACTTTATAGAAAAAACAAAATTTAAAGAAGTAACAACTCCTCTCGAGAATTGTAATGTATCATAATATAACACTTAAAAAGTACGAAATTTTTAAATGATTTGATTGTCTAGTCTAGTCAATTCGGGGTAATTTTAACTGTAATACATTTAAGGAATCATTTGTACAGTTTATATTCAAACAGTTCTAGACATCATTTGTTGTAACTGATATAAGTTAAACTCCTGCAATTTCATCTATGGACGTTGGGTCTATACTGTTTTGAAGTTTTGTTTTAGTTTCGTGTATGGATTAGCAATTATATTCGTTTTATATTTCTGTAAGTAATGTTTTAATCTTTCAAATCCGCAGCAGCTTACCTTATACCAATTACCAGGAATGATGACAACAAAGAAAAAATAGATTAAATTTGCATAACAACGCTAAAATGCAACATACGTCTTAATGGACATATTTCAGATATAAAATTTGAACAAACACGCACCGAAATATCAAGATAAAATAAAAGATGTGATACTAATATACATTTTAACAAGGCAAAGATCATCAAGAAAATGTTTTGTAATTACAGTTCATCTATCAAAGAGTATTTAGATATTATATGCAGAAACAATAACATTCGCAACGATACTTTTCCCACATTATACCTAAAATGTGGTTAGATTTACTAAGTTAGATGTACAGTGTTCGCCTCCCTCCAACAAAAATTATCTACACTTCACTTTGGAACATTCCAACGGATATTCATTCTAAAAGAAACAGTTTTTCGGATTTTGTATTTTCTGTTTTCAACCCTGATGACGAGTACGATTATACTTGAAAATAGTAGATTTTATATATACAATTTTATATGTTACTATCTGTTTTATTTTCTGTATTTAACCGCGAAACACCTTTTTGCAATTTTGACTGAAATAATTCTGAATTTATTCATGTAGTATATTAAAAATAAAACCAAAATTTTCTCAATAGCTTCAATCTACCTTAAGTAACCACAGCTTCTCCTTCTGAAACAATCATCTTGTTAAATATCGTCTCCATACTGTTTAAAAAAATATAGCATTATTTTTAACTGTTTGTGATATTAAACATTACTTTAAAAATCATGACATTGTCAATTTGAAAAGTGTTTTCTACAAAATTAACTTGATGTGTAAAACATAAAAGTACAAGTGATTGTGTAGAATAATTTATGAACTTTAATATGGCAAAGGCATTTATAAGAAAGGAATTGGACTATATTTAAAATAACAAATATGAAAAATAAAATCTTCTGTGTAATTTATCAGTGTGAAAATAAGAACTTCAGATTGTAATAAAAGAAAATTTATACATTTCTTCAAATATTTTCTTTCTTACATAAGTGACTGGGTGCGTATAATACTAAGTTAAACTACACGCAATGTTGCAGATTGATATATTTCCACGCGTCAAAGAAAGATGCGGTAAAGAAGAGTATATGAACAAGAGATTTTGAGATAATGATAAGTCATCCATCAAGACTGTCAGAATATTCACGCGAAATTCTTTTAGGCACTTCATAAGAACGTGACATATTTTTATGCTTATAAACTAACGAATGATTTATAACACGAAGTTCATTCGCAAAATACTTTTTTTTGTTTAGATTGTCAGAAATTCTTGTAAGTTAATAGATCTTGTAATTTTTATTTTTTTTTAATTATATCAATTTATTCACGAAGATTAGAAATCACTAAAAGCATAGTCATAGAATAATCTTTGTCCCCTTATATTTATAATTTTTAATCCTGTTTGTGTTTTTAGCATTATGCTTGAATATTTTGTGAGTATAAAAGTGAACTTTACATTTAAAAAGTTTATTATTGTATTAAATTTTGGATTTTAAAAGTGCTGGTGTTTCTATGAAAATTATAGCAAGAGGAACAATTTACTGAATATCAAAATCATTCATGAACATTGAAATATTTGTAATACACTGTAGTCAATAATTTACCCTTTTTTATGAAATTCGCAATAGGTATGTCTATTGTAGATTTTGAATATCTGTAGAAAATTGAGTAGTTAATAAACAGAATAAATTTAGTTTTATGTATGATTCAGATGTATGAATGAAAGTGTTTTCCTCTCTGGTTTAACTAAATACTAGATGGAACCCGTCAAAATTTTACGGCAAACAACTTGATAGTACCATAAAAATAAAATTTATATAGTTGTTTTAACTTGACAAATTTCATAGCGGGGAACATAATATATGATTAAGCGGTCACAGACCTTTCATCGATATATCACATGAGGGATGTTTGCAAAATTTAGAAAGTACCCCTTAGGGGGGGGGGGCAAAGAGGGGGGATTGACATGGCAGATGCATAATATGATTAAGTGGTCACAGACATTTCCAATGATATATGACATGAGGGGTGTCAACAAAATTTAGAAAACTACCCCTTGGGGGGAGATGGACATCAGAGATGCAAAATTTGATTAAGTGGTCACAGACCTTTCCAATGATATATGACATGAGGGTTGTGTGCAAAATTTAGAAAGTACCCCTTGGGGGGGGCAAAGAGGGGGGATGGACATGGGAGATGCATAATATGATTAAGTGGTCACAGACCTTTCCAATGATATATAACATGAGGTTGTGTGCAAAATTTAGAAAGTACCCCTTGGGGGGGCAAAGAGGGGGGATGGACATGGGAGATGCATAATATGATTAAGTGGTCACAGACCTTTCCAATGATATATAACATGAGGTTGTGTGCAAAATTTAAAAAGTACCCCTTAGGGGGGGGCAAAGTGGGGAGATGGACATTGGAGATGCAAAATATGATTAAGTGGTCACAGACCTTTCCAATGATATATAACATGAGGGTTGTGTGCAAAATTTAGAAAGTACCCGTTGGGGGGGCAAAGAAGGGGGATGGACATGGGAGATGCATAATATGATTAAGTGGTCACAGACCTTTCCAATGGTATATAACATGAGGTTGTGGGCAAAATTTAGAAAGTACCCCTTGGGGGGGGCAAAGAGGGGGGATGGACATGGGAGATGCATAATATGATTAAGTGGTACAGACCTTTCCAATGATATATAACATGAGGTTGTGTGCAAATTTTAAAAAGTACCCCTTGGGGGGGGGGCAAAGTGAGGAGATGGACATCGGAGATGCGTAATATGATAAAGTGGTCACAGACATTTCCAATGATATATAACATGAGGGTTGTCTGCAAAATTTAGAAAGTACCCCTTGGGGGGGGCAAAGAGGGGGCATGGACATGGGAGATGCATAATATGATTAAGCGGTCACAGACCATTCCAATGATATATAACATGAGGTTGTGTGCAAAATTTAGAAAGTACCCCTTGGGGGGGCAAAGAGGGGGGATGGACATGGGAGATGCATAATATGATTAAGTGGTCACAGACCTTTCCAATGATATATAACATGAGGGTTGTGTGCAAAATTTAAAAAGTACCCCTTAGGGGGGGGGGGGCAAAGTGGGGAGATGGACATTGGAGATGCATAATATGATTAAGTGGTCACAGACCTTTCCAATGATATATAACATGAGGTTGTGTGCAAAATTTAGAAAGTACCCCTTGGGGGGGGCAAAGAGGGGGGATGGACATGGGAGATGCATAATATGATTAAGTGGTCACAGACCTTTCCAATGATATATAAGATGAGGGTTGTGTGCAAAATTTAAAAAGTACCCCTTAGGGGGGGGGCAAAGTGGGGAGATGGACATTGGAGATGCATAATATGATTAAGTGGTCACAGACCTTTCCAATGATATATAACATGAGGTTGTGTGCAAAATTTAGAAAGTACCCCTTGGGGGGGGGCAAAGAGGGGGGATGGACATGGGAGATGCATAATATGATTAAGTGGTCACAGACTTTTCCAATGATATATAACATGAGGTTGTGTGCAAAATTTAAAAAGTACCCCTTAGGGGGGGGAGCAAAGTGGGGAGATGGACATTGGAGATGCATAATATGATTAAGTGGTCACAGACCTTTCCAATGATATATGACATGAGGGGTGTCAACAAAATTTAGAAAACTACCCCTTGGGGGGGGCAAAGTGGGGAGATGGACATCAGAGATGCAAAATATGATTAAGTGGTCACAGACCTTTCCAATGATATATAACATGAGGGTTGTGTGCAAAATTTAGAAAGTACCCGTTGGGGGGCAAAGAGGGGGGATGGACATGGGAGATGCATAATATGATTAAGTGGTCATAGACCTTTCCAATGATATATAACATGAGGTTGTGTGCAAAATTTAGAAAGTACCCCTTGGGGGGGCAAAGAGGGGGGATGGACATGGGAGATGCATAATATGATTAAGTGGTCACAGACCTTTCCAATGATATATAACATAAGGTTGTGTGCAAAATTTAAAAAGTACCCCTTAGGGGGGGGGGGCAAAGTGGGGAGATGGACATTGGAGATGCATAATATGATTAAGTGGTCACAGACCTTTCCAATGATATATAACATGAGGTTGTGTGCAAAATTTAGAAAGTACCCCTTGGGGGGGCAAAGAGGGGGGATGGACATGGGAGATGCATAATATGATTAAGTGGTCACAGACCTTTCCAATGATATATAACATGAGGTTGTGAGCAAAATTTAAAAAGTACACCTTAGGGGGGGGGGCAAAGTGGGGAGATGGACATCGGAGATGCGTAATATGATAAAGTGGTACAGACCTTTCCAATGATATATAACATGAGGTTGTGTGCAAATTTTAAAAAGTACCCCTTGGGGGGGGGGGGCAAAGTGAGGAGATGGACATTGGAGATGCATAATATGATTAAGTGGTCACAGACCTTTCCAATGATATATAACATGAGGTTGTGTGCAAAATTTAGAAAGTACCCCTTGGGGAGGGGCAAAGAGGGGGGATGGACATGGGAGATGCATAATATGATTAAGTGGTCACAGACCTTTCCAATGATATATAACATGAGGTTGTGTGCAAAATTTAGAAAGTACCCCTTGGGGGGGGCAAAGAGGGGGGATGGACATGGGAGATGCATAATATGATTAAGTGGTCACAGACTTTTCCAATGATATATAACATGAGGTTGTGTGCAAAATTTAAAAAGTACCCCTTAGGGGGGGGAGCAAAGTGGGGAGATGGACATTGGAGATGCATAATATGATTAAGTGGTCACAGACCTTTCCAATGATATATGACATGAGGGGTGTCAACAAAATTTAGAAAACTACCCCTTGGGGGGGGCAAAGTGGGGAGATGGACATCAGAGATGCAAAATATGATTAAGTGGTCACAGACCTTTCCAATGATATGTAACATGAGGGTTGTGTGCAAAATTTAGAAAGTACCCGTTGGGGGGCAAAGAGGGGGGATGGACATGGGAGATGCATAATATGATTAAGTGGTCATAGACCTTTCCAATGATATATAACATGAGGTTGTGTGCAAAATTTAGAAAGTACCCCTTGGGGGGGCAAAGAGGGGGGATGGACATGGGAGATGCATAATATGATTAAGTGGTCACAGACCTTTCCAATGATATATAACATAAGGTTGTGTGCAAAATTTAAAAAGTACCCCTTAGGGGGGGGGGGGCAAAGTGGGGAGATGGACATTGGAGATGCATAATATGATTAAGTGGTCACAGACCTTTCCAATGATATATAACATGAGGTTGTGTGCAAAATTTAGAAAGTACCCCTTGGGGGGGCAAAGAGGGGGGATGGACATGGGAGATGCATAATATGATTAAGTGGTCACAGACCTTTCCAATGATATATAACATGAGGTTGTGAGCAAAATTTAAAAAGTACACCTTAGGGGGGGGGGGCAAAGTGGGGAGATGGACATTGGAGATACATAATATGATTAAGTGGTCACAGACCTTTCCAATGATATATGACATGAGGGGTGTCAACAAAATTTAGAAAACTACCCTTGGGGGGAGATGGACATCAGAGATGCAAAATATGATTAAGTGGTCACAGACCTTTCCAATGATATATAACATGAGGGTTGTGCGCAAAATTTAGAAAGTACCCGTTGGGGGGCAAAGAGGGGGGATGGACATCAGAGATGTATAATATGATTAAGCGGTCACAGACCTTTCAAACAATATATGACATGAGGGGTGTCAACAAAATTTAGAAATGTGCCCCTTGGGGGGTGGGTAAAGTGGGGAGATGATAATCGGAGATGCATAATATAATTAAGTGGTCACAGACCTTTCCAATGATATATAACATGAGGGCAGTGTGCAAAATTTAGAAAGTACCCCTTGGGGGGGGCAAAGCGGGGAGATGGACATCAGAGATGTATAATATGATTAAGCGGTCACAGACCTTTCAAACAATATATGACATGAGGGGTGTCAACAAAATTTAGAAATGTGCCCCTTGGGGGGTGGGTAAAGTGGGGAGATGATAATCGGAGATGCATAATATAATTAAGTGGTCACAGACCTTTCCAATGATATATAACATGAGGGCAGTGTGCAAAATTTAGAAAGTACCACTTGGGGGGGGGCAAAGTGGTGAGATGGACATCGGACATGCATAATATGATTAAGCAGTCACGGACCTTTCCAACAATATATGACATGAGAGGTGTCAACAAAATTTAGAAAGGTGCCCTCCTTAGGGGGGAAGTGGCTGGGTGGACCCCGGAGATGCATAACATGAATAAGCGGTCAAAGACTTTTCCAGAAATATATCACATGAGGGTTGTGTGCAAAATTTAGAAAGTACCCGTTGGGGGGGAAAAGAGGGGGGATGGACATGGGAGATGCATAATATGATTAAGTGGTCACAGACCTTTCCAATGATATATAACATGAGGTTGTGTGCAAAATTTAGAAAGTACCCCTTGGGGGGGGGGCAAAGAGGGGGGATAGACATGGGAGATGCATAATATGATTAAGTGGTACAGACCTTTCCAATGATATATAACATGAGGTTGTGTGCAAAATTTAAAAAGTACCCCTTGGGGGGGGGCAAAGTGGGGAGATGGACATTGGAGATGCGTAATATGATAAAGTGGTCACAGACCTTTCCAATGATATATGACATGAGGGTTGTGTGCAAAATTTAGAAAGTACCCCTTGGGGGGGGGGCAAAGAGGGGACATGGACATGGGAGATGCATAATATGATTAAGTGGTCACAGACCTTTCCAATGATATATAACATGAGGTTGTGTGCAAAATTTAGAAAGTACCCCTTGGGGGGGCAAAGAGGGGGATGGACATGGGAGATGCATAATATGATTAAGTGGTCACAGACCTTTCCAATGATATATAACATGAGGGTTGTGTGCAAAATTTAAAAAGTACCCCTTAGGGGGGGGGGGCAAAGTGGGGAGATGGACATTGGAGATGCATAATATGATTAAGTGGTCACAGACCTTTCCAATGATATATAACATCAGGTTGTGTGCAAAATTTAGAAAGTACCCCTTGCGGGGGGGCAAAGAGGGGGGATGGACATGGGAGATGCATAATATGATTAAGTGGTCACAGACCTTTCCAATGATATATAACATGAGGGTTGTGTGCAAAATTTAGAAAGTACCCCTTGGGGGGGGGCAAAGAGGGGGCATGGACATGGGAGATGCATAATATGATTAAGTGGTCACAGACCTTTCCAATGATATATAACATGAGGTTGTGTGCAAAATTTAGAAAGTACCCCTTGGGGGGGCAAAGAGGGGGGATGGACATGGGAGATGCATAATATGATTAAGTGGTCACAGACTTTTCCAATGATATATAACATGAGGATTGTGTGCAAAATTTAAAAAGTACCCCTTAGGGGGGGGGGCAAAGTGGGGAGATGGTCATTGGAGATGCATAATATGATTAAGTGGTCACAGACCTTTCCAATGATATATGACATGAGTGTTGTGTGCAAAATTTAGAAAGTACCCCTTGGGGGGGACAAAGAGGGGGCATGGACATGGGAGATGCATAATATGATTAAGTGGTCACAGACCTTTCCAATGATATATAACATGAGGTTGTGTGCAAAATTTAGAAAGTACCCCTTGGGGGGGCAAAGAGGGGGGATGGACATGGGAGATGCATAATATGATTAAGTGGTCACAGACCTTTCCAATGATATATAACATGAGGGTTGTGTGCAAAATTTAAAAAGTACCCCTTAGGGGGGGGGGCAAAGTGGGGAGATGGACATTGGAGATGCATAATATGATTAAGTGGTCACAGACCTTTCCAATGATATATGACATGAGGGTTGTGTGCAAAATTTAGAAAGTACCCCTTGAAGGGGGGGCAAAGAGGAGGCATGGACATGGGAGATGCATAATATGATTAAGTGGTCACAGACCTTTCCAATGATATATAACATGAGGTTGTGTGCAAAATTTAGAAAGTACCCCTTGGGGGGGGCAAAGAGGGGGGGATTGACATGGGAGATGCATAATATGATTAAGTGGTCACAGACCTTTCCAATGATATATAACATGAGGTTGTGTGCAAAATTTAGAAAGTACCCCTTGGGGGGGGCAAAGAGGGGGGATTGACATGGGAGATGCATAATATGATTAAGTGGTCACAGACCTTTCCAATGATATATGACATGAGGGGTGTCAACAAAATTTAGAAAACTACCCCTTGGGGGGAGATGGACATCAGAGATGCAAAATATGATTAAGTGGTCACAGACCTTTCCAATGATATATGACATGAGGGTTGTGTGCAAAATTTAGAAAGTACCCCTTGGGGGGGGGCAAAGAGGGGGCATGGACATGGGAGATGCATAATATGATTAAGTGGTCACAGACCTTTCCAATGATATATAACATGAGGTTGTGTGCAAAATTTAGAAAGTACCCCTTGGGGGGGCAAAGATTGGGGATGGACATGGGAGATGCATAATATGATTAAGTGGTCACAGACCTTTCCAATGATATATAACATGAGGGTTGTGTGCAAAATTTAAAAAGTACCCCTTAGGGGGGGGGGCAAAGTGGGGAGATGGACATTGGAGATGCATAATATGATTAAGTGGTCACAGACCTTTCCAATGATATATAACATGAGGTTGTGTGCAAAATTTAGAAAGTACCCCTTGGGGGGGCAAAGAGGGGTGATGGACATGGGAGATGCATAATATGATTAAGTGGTCACAGACCTTTCCAATGATATATAACATGAGGGTTGTGTGCAAAATTTAAAAAGTACCCCTTAGGGGGGGGGGGCAAAGTGGGGAGATGGACATTGGAGATGCATAATATGATTAAGTGGTCACAGACCTTTCCAATGATATATAACATGAGGTTGTGTGCAAAATTTAGAAAGTACCCCTTGGGGGGGCAAAGAGGGGGGATGGACATGGGAGATGCATAATATGATTAAGTGGTCACAGACTTTTCCAATGATATATAACATGAGGTTGTGTGCAAAATTTAAAAAGTACCCCTTAGGGGGGGGGGGCAAAGTGGGGAGATGGACATTGGAGATGCATAATATGATTAAGTGGTCACAGACCTTTCCAATGATATATGACATGAGGGGTGTCAACAAAATTTAGAAAACTACCCCTTGGGGGGGGCAAAGTGGGGAGATGGACATCACAGATGCAAAATATGATTAAGTGGTCACAGACCTTTCCAATGATATATAACATGAGGGTTGTGTGCAAAATTTAGAAAGTACCCGTTGGGGGGGCAAAGAGGGGGGATGGACATGGGAGATGCATAATATGATTAAGTGGTCATAGACCTTTCCAATGATATATGACATGAGGTTGTGTGCAAAATTTAGAAAGTACCCCTTGGGGGGGCAAAGACGGGGGATGGACATGGGAGATGCATAATATGATTAAGTGGTCACAGACCTTTCCAATGATATATAACATAAGGTTGTGTGCAAAATTTAAAAAGTACCCCTTAGGGGGGGGGGGGGCAAAGTGGGGAGATGGACATTGGAGATGCATAATACGATTAAGTGGTCACAGACCTTTCCAATGATATATAACATGAGGTTGTGTGCAAAATTTAGAAAGTACCCCTTGGGGGGGCAAAGAGGGGGGATGGACATGGGAGATGCATAATATGATTAAGTGGTCACAGACCTTTCCAATGATATATAACATGAGGTTGTGAGCAAAATTTAAAAAGTACACCTTAGGGGGGGGGGGGGGCAAAGTGGGAAGATGGACATTGGAGATGCATAATATGATTAAGTGGTCACAGACCTTTCCAATGATATATGACATGAGGGGTGTCAACAAAATTTAGAAAACTACCCCTTGGGGGGAGATGGACATCAGAGATGCAAAATATGATTAAGTGGTCACAGACCTTTCCAATGATATATAACATGAGGGTTGTGTGCAAAATTTAGAAAGTACCCGTTGGGGGGGCAAAGAGGGGGGATGGACATGGGAGATGCATAATATGATTAAGTGGTCACAGACATTTCCAATGATATATAACATGAGGTTGTGTGCAAAATTTAGAAAGTACCCCTTGAGGGGGGGCAAAGATTGGGGATGGACATGGGAGATGCATAATATGATTAAGTGGTACAGACCTTTCCAATGATATATAACATGAGGTTGTGTGCAAAATTTAAAAAGTACCCCTTGGGGGGGGCAAAGTGAGGAGATGGACATCGGAGATGCGTAATATGGTAAAGCGGTCACAGACCTTTCCAATGATATATAACATGAGGGTTGTCTGCAAAATTTAGAAAAGTACCCCCTTGGGGGGGCAAAGCGGGGAGATGGACATCAGAGATGTATAATATGATTAAGCGGTCACAGACCTTTCAAACAATATATGACATGAGGGGTGTCAACAAAATTTAGAAATGTACCCCTTGGGGGGTGGGTAAAGTGGGGAGATAATAATCGGAGATGCATAATATAATTAAGTGGTCACAGACCTTTCCAATGATATATAACATGAGGGCAGTGTGCAAAATTTAGAAAGTACCCCTTGGGGGGGGCAAAGTGGTGAGATGGACATCGGAGATGCATAATATGATTAAGCAGTCACGGACCTTTCCAACAATATATGACATGAGAGGTGTCAACAAAATTTAGAAAGGTGCCCCCCTTAGGGGGGGAAGTGGCTGGATGGACCCCGGAGATGCATAACATGAATAAGCGGTCAAAGACTTTTCCAGAAATATATCACATGAGGGTTGTGTGCAAAATTTAGAAAGTACCCGTTGGGGGGGCAAAGAGGGGGGATACAGATGGGAGATGCATAATATGAGTAAGTGGTACAGACCTTTCCAATGATATATAACATGAGGTTGTGTGCAAAATTTAAAAAGTACCCCTTGGGGGGGGGGCAAACTGAGGACATGGACATCGGAGATGCGTAATATGATAAAGTGGTCACAGACCTTTCCAATGATATATAACATGAGGGTTGTCTGCAAAATTTAGAAAGTACCCCTTGGGGGGGCAAAGAGGGGGGATGGACATGGGAGATGCATAAAATGATTAAGTGGTCACAGACCTTTCCAATGATATATAACATAAGGTTGTGTGCAAAATTTAAAAAGTACCCCTTAGGGGGGGGCAAAGTGGGGAGATGGACATTGGAGATGCATAATATGATTAAGTGGTCACAGACCTTTCCAATGATATATAACATGAGGTTGTGTGCAAAATTTAGAAAGTACACCTTGGGGGGGCAATGAGGGGGGATGGACATGGGAGATGCATAATATGATTAAGTTGTCACAGACCTTTCCAATGATATATAACATGAGGTTGTGAGCAAAATTTAAAAAGTACCCCTTAGGGGGGGGGCAAAGTGGGGAGATGGACATTGGAGATGCATAATATGATTAAGTGGCCACAGACCTTTCCAATGATATATGACATGAGGGGTGTCAACAAAATTTAGAAAACTACCCCTTGGGGGGGGGGGCAAAGTGGGGAGATGGACATCAGAGATGCAAAATATGATTAAGTGGTCACAGACCTTTCCAATGATATATAACATGAGGGTTGTGTGCAAAATTTAGAAAGTACCCGTTGGGGGGGCAAAGAGGGGGGATGGACATGGGAGATGCATAATATGATTAAGTGGTCATAGACCTTTCCAATGATATATAACATGAGGTTGTGTGCAAAATTTAAAAAGTACCCCTTGGGGGGGCAAGAGGGGGGATGGACATGGGAGATGCATAATATGATTAAGTGGTCACAGACCTTTCCAATGATATATAACATAAGGTTGTGTGCAAAATTTAAAAAGTACCCCTTAGGGGGGGGGCAAAGTGGGGAGATGGACATTGGAGATGCATAATATGATTAAGTGGTCACAGACCTTTCCAATGATATATAACATGAGGTTGTGTGCAAAATTTAGAAAGTACCCCTTGGGGGGGCAAAGAGGGGGGATGGACATGGGAGATGCATAATATGATTAAGTGGTCACAGACCTTTCCAATGATATATAACATGAGGTTGTGAGCAAAATTTAAAAAGTACACCTTAGGGGGGGTGGGGGCAAAGTGGGGAGATGGACATTGGAGATGCATAATATGATTAAGTGGTCACAGACCTTTCCAATGATATATGACATGAGGGGTGTCAACAAAATTTAGAAAACTACCCCTTGGGGGGGGCAAAGTGGGGAGATGGACATCAGAGATGCAAAATATGATTAAGTGGTCACAGACCTTTCCAATGATATATAACATGCGGGTTGTGTGCAAAATTTAGAAAGTACCCGTTGGGGGGGCAAAGAGGGGGGATGGACATGGGAGATGCATAATATGATTAAGTGGTCACAGACATTTCCAATGATATATAACATGAGGTTGTGTGTAAAATTTAGAAAGTACCCCTTGAGGGGGGGCAAAGATTGGGGATGGACATGGGAGATGCATAATATGATTAAGTGGTACAGACCTTTCCAATGATATATAACATGAGGTTGTGTGCAAAATTTAAAAAGTACCCCTTGGGGGGGGGCAAAGCGGGGAGATGGACATCAGAGATGTATAATATGATTAAGCGGTCACAGACCTTTCAAACAATATATGACATGAGGGGTGTCAACAAAATTTAGAAATGTACCCCTTGGGGGGTGGGTAAAGTGGAGAGATGATAATCGGAGATGCATAATATAATTAAGTGGTCACAGACCTTTCCAATGATATATAACATGAGGGCAGTGTGCAAAATTTAGAAAGTACCCCTTGGGGGCGGAGGCAAAGTGGTGAGATGGACATCGGAGATGCATAATATGATTAAGCAGTCACGGACCTTTCCAACAATATATGACATGAGAGGTGTCAACAAAATTTAGAAAGGTGCCCCCCTTAGGGGGGGAAGTGGCTGGATGGACCCCGGAGATGCATAACATGAATAAACGGTCAAAGACTTTTCCAGAAATATATCACATGAATTTAGAAAAGTGTCCCACTTGGGGGGGATGGACCCCAGAGATGCATAACATGAAAAAGAGGTCATAGGCATTTCTTCAACTTGCAACTTGGCATTTGACAATATAATTTTTTTTTTTTTACCCAAGACAATTTAACGATATTTTTAATTTTTTTGCATAATTCGTCAAACGTTCATGGAAAAAATCATGAAATTCGCTAATCAATAGTTGATAAATTATAAAATTCAACAATCTATAGCAGTAAAATTGGTCAATCGATAACGGAAAAATCCCGAAATTCATCAAATGGTCTCCCATAAAAAAATTGTCCTGCACACTGATGTGATGATCAAAAGGGTTTTGAAAGTATAGGACAAAATTAGCACTTGCCAAACAGCGAGTAATACTGAAAATTTGGCAATGGATTTTGTTGCCACCACTGGTCAAACATAATAGTCACACTCACCAATTGCGATGATTAAATTGAAAAAGATTTTTTTCTCTGCTGTCACTCGACAAATTTCGAAACCATTTGGCAAATTTTACGATTTTTTCCCCGAAATTAACGGATTTTGATATTTTTTCTCGAAGCCTTTCGACGATATTCGAAAACTTTTTCCCCCGAAACCAGTTGATGAATTTTGCGATTTTTCCACTGTCGATTAATGAATTTTGCAATTTTTCCGCTATCGATTGATGAATTTTGCAATTTATCAATTAACGAATTTCACGATTTTTTCCATGAACAAACAAATTGCGCACTTTCTGTCTGCTAAAGTTTGACACATTTCGCCCATTACAATTCAGCCAATGAGTTGAACGTTGTTTCTTTCCAGAAATGTCAAGAATGAAACAATGATTCTTTAGGATGAATTCCCTTCGTTTGATGCCCCATGGAAGAATGTGTGCGATGCATCAACGGGCGTCACAGACTTTTTAGGGCACCTGCAGACTAAAAACATCTAACCAATCTTCGCTGGGGGAAAAAATCACAGATTTCGTCAAATGATTGAGGAAAAAACACTAATTTCATCAAAGGATCATGGGAAAACATGACTTTCGTTAAAAGACCACAGAAAAAACGTGAATTATGCAAAAGGATCACGAAAGATAAGCAAATTTTGTCAAAGAATCGCAAAAAAGAGAAATTTCACCAAAAGATCATGCTTTTTTACTAAATTTAGTCTAAGAATTGCAGAATAAAATGTATTTTATCAAGCAATCGCTGGAATATGCAAATTTCGTTAAGGATCGCGAGAAAAATGCGAAATTCTTCAAAGGATCGCTGAAAAAACACTAATTTCATCAAAGAATTACTGAAACAACATGTATCCTGCCCAATACCAGAAAAATCATGGTTCATAATCATTATATCTATTTTGCGATTGATTTTTTTCTTGAAGGCATTTTACAATATTGAAATTTTTTTTACCCGAGACTATATTCTTAATTTTTTTGAACAATTCGTCAAACGTTCATGGAAGAAATCATGAAATTCGTTAATCAATAGTCGATAAACTGCAAAATTCAACAATCGTTTGCGGTAAAATCGTAAAATTCGTCAGTCTCCGGTAAAAAAATTGTCTTGCATGCTGATGTGATGATCAAAAGGGTTTTGAAGGTATTTGTTTTATTTGTTGTATTGTGTATAAATATCTAGGTGTCGATTTTAATTTTAACGTTAAAAATGAATTTAGGCTCATTTAATAGTTAGCCAAATCGATCCAAAGGGAAATTGCATTTTTTTAGCTCTGTTCTTTTGTTTGTATAGTACAGAAAATAATTAACATAATACAAAATTAGAACTCTTATAGTCCGTTTATTATTTATTCATACGGTGTTCAGATTACTACAATAAAATTCATATGCAAGAAAATGGGGATTTCTTTGTTTTTTTAACTCATACTTACAAATTATAATTGTTTTGATAAAAGCATACATCTAACACATCACTTAATGCTTCAATATCTTAGCAAACTCTTAATATTTACGATATGTTTACATTATATGGTACTTTTCAGATATATGGACATCATTGTCGCCAAGCGTACACTTACATACATTATGAATTAGCATACATTTTGGCATGGTGTCCATATAACGGAAAAGTACCCATTATATTGTTTGTATGTATACAAATCTTGTATAAAACATTAACCTTCTCACCGTCGTGAACTGATATATCCGTTCACTATGCTCAGGTTTCACTGCAATAGACGCATTGTTTAAATTTATATAATTCTACAAATATGATGCAGTTTTAAAATATCGATTAATGATTAATACTGTCAAGGAATATACTCATATACGTAATTAAGTTTGTTATACAAAGTTTGAAAATTCATCTTTTTTTTTATATTAAAAAAAATAACAGAAAAATATTACAAATTTGCCCATTTGCTCGGCTGTCAGATAATTAAGTAAATATTAATGATTAGCATAACTGGTTCTATCTATGAAGTATATTATTTCGCCCAAAAATCCCCAACAAAAAAAATAATTACAAAGAATAAGTAATCGTCTTTAAATATACAAAAAACAATGTGATTAATGGCCAGGTTTTTTTTATATATAATATTTTTTATATACAAAAGAAAAACCGAAATAATCTCATTCATTTCACCTGAAGTCAAAAAGTATATATATTTTTTTTCGCATTCATGGGCAAAACACGAAATCAATAAAATCGCCAATTTGTGACAAATTATGAGTTTCATGTGAATCACCCAAGAGCGGACATGCAATCTGGTATAAAATGAATGTAATAAATCAAAACATTCAAGATTTGTATACATACAAACAATACAATGTAAATATTTCTTAAATATTAACCTGGTAGCAAAAACAGTGCAGCACAGCAGCAAGTGCTGCAGATTATTTTAGACATTGCAGATTAATTTCGCAGCTTAAAAAAAAATACTGGGCTGATAAAAGTTGTTAAAATTTAGTGTGTCTCTAGATTTATTGTATATTAAAAAAGTAACAAAAGAAAACATCACAAATTTGCCCATTTGCTCGGCGGTCATAGGATTAAGTAAACATTAATGATTAGTGGAACTGGTTCTATCTATGAAGTATATTATTTCGCCCTAAAACCCCCAACAAAAAATAATTACAAAGAATAAGTAAACGTCTTTATATATACAAAAAACAATGTGATTAATGGCCAGGTTTTTTTTATATATAACATTTTTTATATACAAAAGAAAAACCGAAATAACCTCAATCATTTCACCTGAAGTCAAAAATAGTTTTTTTTTTTTTTTTTTTTTTTTTTTTTTTTTTTTTTTTTTCGCATTCATGGGCAAAGCACGAAATTAATAAAATTACCTATTTGTGACAAATTATGAGTTTCATATAAACGGCAGCAGGCGCTGCAGATTATTTTAGACATCTCAGATTAATTTCGCAGCTTTAAAAAAAATGCTGGGCTTATAAAAGTTGTTAAAATTTGGTGTCTCTAGATTTATTGTATATTATCAAAATCACAGAAAGAAAAAAGCGATTTCCATCTAGATTGATTTGGATTTGACGAAACGCTAGAATCGAAATCGATACCTAGATATAACATTAAATGAGCCTAAATTCAGTTTCGACACCTAGTTATTTATACAAATTATATAATAAATAAAATAAATACCTTCAAATCACAGATCAGCTGCATTATAAGCCTTGTAGATAGCGATATGTTTTGTCAATCCGAATCTGCTTGTGCAGAGTAACAGCCCTCAGCTTATTGGCTGAATGCCGACGCATGCGTATTAAACAAAATTTTAAGGGAGTTCTGTGTCTGGATAGTAACGGCCCTCAGCTGATGAGCTGAATGCTCGCGCACGCGTATAAAGGTCATATTTGCATGAAACACGAAATAGCAGGTTTGCTTTAAATAGATGGATGACATATTTATAAATGACATACAGTTACTAATTTTAGATTTTATGGAACATAAGTTCAAATGCAGAGACTAATTTTATTTTATTTTTAAATTATTTTTGTTTTAATATGAGTTTCTAAGTTTAAAAACTCAAATTATCAGTTACATATTTAGTTCATTTATATGAATTTAAATCTAAACTAGTGATAAAAGAGAGATGCTAGTGTGTCTGTGCGTGATGAGTATTCATAAATTAGGAAAATCGATTGTAGAGTCTGGAAATTTGGATAAAAAATACAATATAATTTTTTTGCTTTTCATTAACTTGTGCCCGGGAAAAATCCCGAGCTTAATATTTCTTAGTAGACTCGTACGTTGCTGGGCAACGGCGGGCGCACAGTGGAGTATTTCATGGAAAATCTTGGCCAAAAATGCAGAAATTAAAATTTTCTGAAGAGTTACAAAAATCAGATTTTATAATAGCTGACTAACTGTTGTGGCAATCTATGTCTATTTCAGGAGCATGAGTCATATCCGGCGACCCCTAGCCACAGTTGAAGTGAAAGTTTCTTTGTGAGCAGACGCGCTTTTTTGTTATGTGTCAGCTTTGTTACTATATTTAAATGTATACTTTGACACGTGCAGTTCAATAGTTTTAATTTTTATATAATGAAAAATAAACAAAAATGAAAATGGGTTATTTTAAAGCTTTTTTAGATCTAATTTATTGAAATATATTTATTAAAATATACTATCTAATATATTCAAAGCTGTTTAAAGCCTTGTTGGGGTTTGTTGGACCAATTTTGAATTATAATCGTATTGGTCATAGTTTTGAAGGAATTTTTTTTAGAAAAAAATGTTTCGCATATTGGTGTCATTTTTAGATATCAATGTTTTTTGGAAGGACCGCAAATCTATTAAAAACACTCAAAAACAATCATCTCTATATTATAGAGGCACAACATTGCTATTCAACAAATATATTCTATTATAGGTGCAAGTCTTGTGCATTGAAAAAAAAAATAAAAGTTGGGAAGTTTTAAGAGAAGAGTTTGTTCAAAACAGTTTAAACAATCTCACGATAATGTTTTGAGAGAAAACCTATAATATGTTAATAACTTATGTATTACGCATGTTGATAAATGTTTGTTTATGAATTATTTAAACGCAAAAGTACTAGTTTATCCTTAATATATACATACATATATATTACTTATATATACGTATATATATATATATATATATATATATACTCCCCTGTCTAAACTCTTTTTTTGTTTTAAAAAAAGTGAGTTTAAATAGTAAATATAACTCACTTAAATTTGAAAATTAATACATTAGAAATTCACTGAAAAATTCAGCATTTTCCTGTAATTTAAAATTGTCGTTGCCATTCGTTAGTTGATAATTCCTTTAGGAATGTAAGTAATATGACAATACGCAAAAGGAAGTTATTTAAAACGATTTTTCTTTTAGTAAAAATTATATACACTACACATCAATTGAAAATCAAAAAACCCAAATTTAATCTGTCTTTAATTAATTTAAATTATTATAAATACAATTTGTGTGAGTTTCAGCTTGATATTTCAAAGTCATTGGTAAGAATATTTGCAGTTGGAATTATTTATAACGTTAATTTTTCAGTGATCTTCATAAAAATGTTCTAAAACCAATATTCTGTGTGTAATTCTTATTTCTTTTAAGTGTAAGAAAACAATAAATATGTAGGTATCAATTATATGTAATTGAAATTTTAGATTATACTTTTCACATCTTAAATAAAATTATGCGATACGAGGGCAGTTTGATAAGTCCGTGACTTTAAAATGAAAAAACCAATATACATACCAAAATGAGTTTTATTTTTCGATATAATCTCCTTTCATAATGATACACTTTTTTAAACGATGTTCTAACTTTTTTAAACGATGTTCTAACTTTTTTAAACGATGTTCTAACTTTTTTAAACGATGTTCTAACTTTTTTAATCCTTCTAAAAAATACGATTTCTCAAACTCCTCAAAATAGGCATTTGTGGCATCAATGATCTCAGAATTTAAAGAAAATCTCTTTCCACCAAGCCATTTTTTTTTTATTTGGAAAAAGAAAAAAGTCACTAGGGGCCAAGTCAGAAGAGTAGTATGGATGAGGGAACTATTCGTATCGTAATTCAACCAAATTAGTGGCTGCGATTGCAAACGAGTGCGCTGCCGCCTTGTCGAGATGAAAAAGCACTTTTTTCTTGGACAAATGGGGGCGCTTTTCTTTCAATTTTGCATTAAAACGGTCTAATAAATCAGCAAAATAGTGTCCGGTGATCGTTTTCCTTTTTCGAGATAATCAATGAGGATTGCACCCTTTGCGTCCAAGAAAACTGTGTCCATAATCTTTCCAGCCGATGAACTGTTTTTGCCTTTTTCGGAGCACGTTCATTAGAAGAAGGCCTATGTTTAGACTGTTCTTTCATTTCGGGTGTGTAGTAATGTATCCATGTTTAATGAACTGTAACATAACGCCGCAAAAATTTGCTTGAATTCCGCTATAACTTGTCAAACATTGCTTTGAAATGATTACACGAGTCCGCTTTTGATCCACTGTCAGCAATCGCGGCAACCATCTTGCTGATACCTTTTTAATGCCCAAATGTTCATGCAAGATATTAAATACACGTTCATTTGAAATGTTTACCTTCTTAGCTAACTCACGCACTTTCCCACGGCGGTGTTTTAACACGATATCGTGGATTTTCATCGTGACATTCAATCGTGATCTCAATTGGACGTCCGGAAAGTTCTGCATCTGTTGTGCTCGTACGGCTACAACGGAATTCCGTAAACCACATGTGAACCATACCATTGGATGGAACGGAGTCCCCATAATATTTTTTCAACTTTTCTTCAGTTTCGGTAATTGTTTTTCGCGCAAAAAAAAGCGTTTTATCAAAACACGAAATTATTTTTTCTCCATAATCAAAACAAACACGCCAGTCATTTACTTTTGAATCCAATAGAACACAATGTATTTAAAATATCGTTTGAAAATTGCACGAATGTTGCCGCAGATAATAATAAATTGAAAATTTAATAATAAGAGTGCGATCAGACCGCCACCTTTTTTAAAGTCACGGAGATATCAAACTGTCCTCGTATATATTTAAATTAATACTTCATGATATCAAGGAATATATAGAGTTATTTAATAATTTAAATACAATTGAATATTATTCTTTTCCAAATTTAGGAGAAAAAAATATCCTTTTTAGCGGCTTTTAATGTAATGCATTAATATTTTATATTTAACAGTGTCACAAAATTTTCGAAATTATATAATGTATTTTACTTTTATGGATCTTCATTTCATAATTATGCTGTTATTTTTCTAGACACATTGTTTAATGTAAAACATAATCTTAATATATTGTTATGATGTACTGGGGAAAAAATATTAAACACATATTGCCATCTTCGAATTCAAGTTACATAGCTTTATCATTTTCTACAAACATATATTGTTATTATCCTTTCCATGATTTCATTTTAATCAAGGTTAATGTAAACGCTCTACAACAACAATAAATTATACGAGTATAAAAATGATAGATTAGAGAACAAGTGGAAATATGTTATTTGTGTTCTCAATGAATCGTTTTGAGTATTACACTGTAACATAATCCGAAATAATGGGTAACTAGTACACAAAATAAATTTCATGAACAAAGGTCTTATAGATTAAACATTCCTGATTAAATTTGCCAAGACCAGTATGATATAGAAACGTCATAGAAAGTTGTAATATATACAGCAACCTTTTTTTTAAACATTTTGGACAGCTATTAATATTTTTCTATGAATGATTTTTAATTTAAAGTATATAAACTGAGATGGTTTCATTATAAAATTCATTAAATATAATGAACCTTGGGTAATATAATCGTCGAAAAGTCACCATCACCACTGTCCTTTACGATATTGAGCATGGAAACTAAATAAAGTAAGGTGTAAAAATATCCATCCAAATATTTTGTTTAGAGATATTTCTTGTAGTATTAGTTGGTCAAAATACAAACGTTACCAACTCCTCCTATTATTTTATAGGCAAAGAGACACAGAAAAAAAGAAGAAAATAGCCATTAGAATCAGAATTATGTCTTTAAAAGCAGGTTAAACAAATAAGTTTAGGGGACTATATACAGTAATTGTACCGAACTTTGAAATTTTTAATGCGAACACCTACGTTTGACATCATATTTGTAATTTATGGTACATGTTAACTCAGGAATGCCAAATAGGAAGTCATTCGGCCATTTAGTTGAGCAAATAAGCATATGCAAAATTTTGAACTTCTAATGTTATGTTTAGTACTTTTATTTTCAAAAAAAGCATCTATTAGGATCACTTTCAGCATAAAGAAAAAACCGCTTGGCGAAAAGGAAATGATAGTTTGAATTTGCATATTTAAAATTTATAATAATCGATTTATGTTAAAATGTTTATAAGTTTCTATATAAATTCTTTTCGAATACGAATTTCATTATATATTAATTATAACTAAAAAATTGAATTTAAAATTCTGCTTAAAATTTTACATCATCACAAATTCTGAATAAATGATTTTCTGTTTCATAGAAAAAGGGTAAAATTTATCAAAACACCTAAATATGATATCAAAATTTGGTACTTTGCAATGGAAATTTCAGTGTTTGATAAAATTTCTGTAATAAGACGGTCCTCTATGATTATCTTAAAAAATATATATAAAGAAAACATGTCTATTTTCGTTTTCCTCTGAATGTATTTGCTGACAAAATAGATATGGGTTGATAGGATTTTTTTCTAATTTTTCTGAAAAACTTTTATTTATAGTTTGCAATTGAAGAAACAAATATTTTTAGAACTTATTTTATAAAATTTATAAAAAAAATGTTATATGTTGTTTTGAAAGTGTGGAATATTATTATAACATTTGATTCATTTCATTGTTAATTTAAGACATTAATGATTTCTTTTTCAAACAATTCAAAAGAAATATTTTTTTATATTAAAGTCTTCGGTACAGTCATGTGATAACAAGTCAGAATATCAAATTTAAATACAAAATGTGAAGTACAAACATCATTGCTTTTTTCATTTTTAATGTGATCAGTAGTAATGTAGTTGCATTAAAAAATATATCAATAATTAATTGCGATAATGTGTGAAATATTGAACTAAAACAGACTTAGATTTATAGTTTTGTAAACCATTTTCATGAATATAAACAAATGGACCTATAATTAGTCAATTAGTCTTTAAATGTAACGCGTATATACAAAAAAGAATGTAGGAAATATTTTATGCGCACATGTATGCACGCACACAAGAGAGCCCCAGTTAATTTTTTTTTTCGAATTTGATTAAAACAAAATTATCTGTTCTGAAACAATCCAGCCACGTTTCTTTACGTGTTACTTACGTGTGTATGTTCTTATGTTGTCCAGTGTAAGAAAAAAATTATTCTGGGATCGTCTTTGAACTATATTTAAATTTACGTCGCGTAAGGTATCACTATAACACTAATATCACTTGGCATGACAACCACAATCTACTCCAAGTCAAAAGAATTTATTTATCGCATTTCAAAAATATGTCTTTCCATAATTTTTTTGCATAACTTTCCAGGTCCTTCTGCATTCACGCAACCCCAAACCATGACACTAGCAGCAAATTTTACGGAATGTTTAAGGCATTATTTATCAAATGCTTCTTGCTTCATTCTCCAAACTCGAATACCTTGATTACCATATGAAACACAAAACATATTTTCATCACTAAATAATATATTTTTCCAATCTTCTTCGCTCCATAAACGTCTTAATTTACAACAAATTCAATCTTATATGCTTTTGTTTTGCAATCATGAAAGTGTTTGTTTTCGGTACACGAGATTCAAATTTAAATTTATGGAGACGTCTTAATGTTGTCGATGTAGAAACTTTAACTCCTTCTTCTTTCCATTTTTGGTGCAGGAATCGCACACTTTTAAAACGGGTTTTCTTAACTATACGCTTCAGTTTCCTATCATCTCTAGTAGATGTTTTTGGTTTTCGGCCGCCATTTTGGCGATTTTTTTAAAATTTGCCATTTTTTGAATATTGTGTTAGAACTATATATTGTCCATATTAACAATTTACATTCAGACATTATCTAACAACATGGCTAAAATTTTCATTAAAAACGTCCTTCTTTATCAAAATTGTAAAAAAGTTTCAAATAAAAACCTTCACAAAAGCGCTTTCACTCTGGCTAGCGCATCATCAGTTGTAACTTTCAAGCCTCTGCTTTTTCGTTATACATACGACTGCGGGTTGAAGAACTCCCCCTATCGGCATTCAATTCTCTCTTTTTCTTTTTCTCCCCCTCCTCTAACATATTTTTCCAGCGGCAATCAATAACTTTGTACCATATCATATCAAAAGTCTTTGGATGTATTAATTTCTATTGCTTCTCTTATTAGAGCATTATGCAGATTTTCGTAGTTAGCTATTTTCTCTATTTGTAGGGTTTCAAGTTTGATTGGTGTTTTAATGTTTAATCTTGCAAGCGCTGTTGTCTGTTTATTTAGTTTTACATCTCTTATATGTTCGTTCATTCTTTCCTATATTTTTCTCTTCGTCATTCCTATGTAAGTAAATTTTTCATTTCTGCTATTTAAACAATTTATTTTGTATATTCCTGCTGTTTGTATTTCCTCATATTTTCTATTTTATTCCATTTCATTTAGTGGGACTATTTTTTTTTTCTAATTCACGTTTTAATTTGAAAGATACACCTTTTATATATGGAATGGGAGGAGTAAATGTTAAATTCTTCGGTGCTGGTTGTATATGGTCAATTCTTTCTTTTACTGTTTCAATTAGTTTAAGTATAGTGTTTCTCGGATGTCCGGCCTTTAAACCTATGTTTTCAATGATTTTTAATTCATCTTTTAGGGATTTTTCTGTTGAACAAGCATGTAGGGCTTTATTTATATATGTAATCATGGCTGCTAATCTGTATGGTAGTGGGGTATCGGCTTTATAGGATTCAGTGATTTTTAACCATGTTTTTAGATAATGTCTGAATGTAAATTGGCAATATGGACAATAAATTGTAAATGTACAGACATTAACAAATGAACACCGGTTTTAATTGTGTTAGTATTTTACTAACGCTTGATTGCGAACAATGTAAATAATTCGCTATATAACATTGATTTTTACCGTGGCGATACAAATCAACCATACGAAGTTTAATAGATTAAGGAATATCACTCACACGACCCATTTTAAGACGAAAAAGCAAACAAACTGCAAAAAGGATACTGATTTTAAATAAAATCGTCTGAATTTAATCAATGATGCCACCAGTTATGAATTGGCGATAATTAAAGGATAATTAATGTGAAATATTCTAATATTTTGAACCACTTGAATAAATATTCTAATATTTTGACTGTTCAAAATATTTTTGTTTCAATTAATCTTTTCAAAAATGATATTAATTTTAAGATAATAAGTATGTTTAATCAACAATAAGTTCTTAATAAAAATATCGTTAGCATATTTACAATAAAATACATTAAATTACCAAACGATATTTTCAATTTGTAAAAAAAAATTATTAATTATTCAAATATTTTAAATATGAGCTGTAGAATAAACAATCCAGAAATTCATCTAGTCGCACTGAAATTCACTCAGTAAGTCGAATTCTATGCCACATATGCTATGTGATTTTAAAATATTATGCTTCAACTACATTGCCTTAGTAAGCAATATTTTCCTTAGAAGCATTAATTTAATTTCCATATCTAAATGGCTCTTATTTTGGTTTGCGCCAATTAACATTAATTTTATTTATATTCGTCCACGTACTAAATAAACTCATTTATTGTTTGTAGAAGAAAACTAAAAACTATATTCAACTTACGAATTTTAAATAAATTGTCTGAAAAGTATTATATATGTTGATGATTTAAATACGTCGTATTTTTTTTCACATTAATTAAAATGCTAATGAATTTAGAATTCTTTAGTGAGATATGATTTATAGGCTGCGAAAGAAGTAATTGCTAATGAGAATTATATATCAGTACAATAAAAATGAATTGTGTGTTTTACTTCTGAATTGGACAAACATTTTTCGCTTGATTAAAAATAGTCGAAATGAAATAACGAATATTATTTACACATAAATGATTATTAAATATTAAATAACAATGGTGTCTTAAGAAAAATGACAAAAATACATTAATATTAAATAAATAATGCTTTTAGTTAGATATTGAATGTTATGCAAAATAGACATATACTAAAAACAACATAATATAGGACATATCCAAATGAAACCAAGGGGAAAATTTTTTCGTTAGCGGGACTTGCTTTGGAACGAATATCCTAATAACGGTTTTTTTAGGAGAGGGGGGGGGGGGGAGAGCGTATGCTTGAGATTTTTTCTAAATGTTATTTAAATATTATGAAATGTAAAATTCTAAAACAAGTGTATGCTTTGATTATTATCTCTAGTATTTCAAAATCTCTTGAGGATCTAAGTTAGTAACGTCTGAGTGCCCTATCAATAGAGACATTATTGCGTAACTAGGTGAACAGTTTAAAGGAAATCATTATCAGTGATCTTTAGAATTATTAATATTATGGTTGATTGATTGGTTCATTTTATGACGGCAAATTATCTACTCCAGGGATATAGGCCCAAGGGGGAATTTCCCTCCTTGGTGGTCTTTCTAAAGGATCCTAACTCGTATTTACGGCAAGGTTTGAAGAAAACCATGGAAAACTCCGAACGGTTAGGTCAACGAACGCGACAGGGGTTTGAACCCAGCATCTCCCGTCTACCAACTTTGAGAGCAGAACTTCTCAGCCACTGGTGGGGCTGTTAAGAACATGATTTATTTTGACTTTGATTAACTCTTAAGATTTAAAAACGTTCGCTATATAACAATATTTTTTTCTGTTGCTTGAGAGAAAAAAAATATATTAATTGTATATTGTCCTTAATATTACGTATTATATGTCTTTATGTATTAGAAAAGAAATGTTGTTATTTTACTTTGATTTTATTAAAATTAACGGAAATTTGTATTCATACGTTAAATACATTTTATTCCAATAAAACAGAACAACTACTTAAAAATGATAAATTTTCTATTAAGATGAAAAAGGAGACATTCTAATCACAACCAATATTTTTATTTTAAATAATAAAAACATTTAAATTCCATCTAAAGTAGTAGTAACTATCAAGTGTAAGTTTGAGCTCTAAATAAAAAAAATTCTGAGAAGCTCATTTTACACACATTGTAAAATATTTTGCAGCAAAGTAACCGGTCATTCGACCGTTTTCTATAAAAATGATCGAATGACCGTACTTAACCGAACATAACCGTAATTTAACGTTATTTTGACAATAATATTTCTCATATTAGGGTCAGGATACTGCTAAATTACGGTTATGTAACCGTTTTGTATAAAAATGGTCGAATGACCGGTTACTTTACTGCAAATATTTTACAGTGCACTCACTGTTACAAATTTGCAGCAAACTGTCCAGTCATTTGACCGTTTTTATAGAAAACGGTTACATAACCGTAATTTAACTCTATTCTGACCATATTATTGTCCATATTATGGTCAGAATAGAGTTAAATTACTGCTATGTAACCGTTTTCTATAAAAACGGTCAAATTACTGCACAGTCTGCTGCAAATTTTTAACAGAGTATATTCCTAATTTTTATATCGATATAACACATTGTTCATGTTTAAAGAATATATTGTTCCGATAAATCAAGTTTCATACCTAAAATCCAATGTTTTTTGTTATTCAGAAATTTCGGAGGATTCTTTTCTGGTATTAGCTTCAGGAAAGCAAACGTTAGTTCTAAAGAATATCCATCTTGCATGTTTTCTTCTTTGAAATATAAGTTTTCCAGTAAACAATATTTCGTTGACTACTCGGAAAATGAATGTATTTATTTCAATTAATAGCGCTTTTAATATAGTAAAACTCACAGCAATGATCTTTTTAACACATTATTCACCGCAAATTCATTCATACTTTTTTATTAAATATCAATTAATCCACCGATGTTTTTTTAAATATCTATAAAACACCCCCCGTAAGTAGGATATGCATTCATTTATAATATACTTAGCAATATAAAATGATAAGAACAATGTCTACACTTCATGTTAAAATGCGGTATTAAATGTGTTAAAATTAAGCAAAAAAGTTTAAAAAGTACATTAATTGTTTTTTGTTATAAATGAATAATGGGTTAATTCTGTGAAAGAAAAATAACACTAAACAAATTAGTATCCACTAACATTTTATTGTATTAGGTAACATTATATTTATGCGTGATTTTCCTAGTCTGCTAAAATCTGCATTTCATAAAAATGAGCTTTAATAATAAACCCAAATCAATAACTATGAAAATCACAGATATACAATTTGTACTTCACTAACAAATATATTTCATAATAATTTCATCACATTCCTTCAGTTTTCAATGTACGATGTTACCTTGATAAATAATGTGTGTAATGCTTCTTTAACTGACTGCTACTAAAACATTTTTACATTATATAATCAGATTTCGTATTTCAAATTAACACACTTTTCATCTTCTGAATTTTATATGTAATAATTATGAAAAACTAAAATAAACTGCACTTAAAAAAGAAACAAAATTTAATGAACAAAAACATAACTAGTTTAAAATAGAGATGAATGATATTAAAACAACAATCCATAATGAAAGACGCAAAGCAATACCTTATAACACTTTAGCATATTTTTGTTTAGAGTTTGAATAGACATTACTTTGTTTTAGACAATTTCTTTCGAATTTTAAGGATACTTTATTAAAATTTCATCCTATTCAAAAATCGATACACATTCGGTAAACACTTTCTATGCATTGAAGGATATTAAAATATGCAACAAACAATGTGGCAGAATTGAATTTGTGTTGTGACTTCTTTCTGTTTCAAATTGTAACATTTTTGAGAAATAAATATATGGTGGATATTGGAAGAATAGATTGAAATTTTGACATTTTACTATGAAAGTTTTAAGACTGATGTTTTTGAATGACATTTAACGAAATAATAAGCACCTTTATTTTCAGAATTTTACTTCTTATTTTTAGGTTGAGATGTTCATGAAAATATCACATTTTCAATATGTTTTTAATGACATTCATGTTCCACTTAAAATTAAAAACAAGACTTGTGATATAATTTTCATTTAGAATTGATAACGAGTTCCATCCGCATACAATAATATAATGTTTTCTTGTTTCTGGAAAATATTCGTTAAATAACTTATAAACATTAAGCGATCCTCGTATATCAATCTTCAATTGCAATCAGTTTACTAACAGTGAACAGCTGTACAAGACAATTTGGATCTTAAAACAAGCTGTTAAAATACACTGTAAAAAATGACCAATGTTTCTTATTTTATGAAAATATGCTATAACCACGAACGAAAATATAATATAATCCTCTGAGTTATCCGAAATTTCAAATAGCATGTTACATTGTCTTTTGAATCCCCAGAAACGAATACATTTTCAAAATTTAAAGAATAATTTATAAAGACAAATTATTTTTAGCTGCCCGAATTTTTCAGAAACGTTTCCGAAGGGTTTTTATAGTGTATTAATGAGTGTCCTCAGCCTGGAATACCTGTTTTCCGAATGTTATCTATTCTGAAGTAAACATTTTCATGCTCAAAAAAATGTTTAACAGGCAAACATGCAAAATTTACAGCGTTAACAATAACATTAAAATTAAGATTATTTCTTTACTCTTTCATGTATAAATTAACTTATGCGGCTGAAAAAGTGTACTTGAGAATGGATAACATTCGAAAATCAGGTATTCCAACCTGAGGACACTCATTAATACACTATAAAAACCCTTCGGAAACGTTTCTGAAAAATTCGGGCAGCTAAAAATAATTTGTTTTTATAAATTATTCTTTATATTTTGAAAATGTATTCGTTTCTGGGGATTCAAAAGATAATGTAACATGCTATTTGAAATTTCGGATAACTCAGAAGATTATATTATATTTTCGTTCGTAGTTACAGCATATTTTAATAAAATAAGAAACATTGGTCATTTTTTACAGTGTACTAATAATTCCAATAGCAACAATCTTTGACGTGATATATTATGCTATGCGTACATACACAATCCTTCCCAAAATTTCCGGATTGGTTAAATCATCGACCAATAGATCCCTGCTGAACTTAATAATATTTGTTTAATTAAGTATTTTACAAAAAATCACAATAAAAAGGAATGAGATAGAGAAATATTTTGAAGAGATAGAACAAAGGTAGTATGACCTCTAACACTAAATCTCTCCCGGACAAAAATGTCTGAACTCAACACATTTTTTAGAAAACAAATAAATATTGAAATAAAATAAATATAATTACGATGTTCATCATATTATTATGCAAATATTTTGTAATTAAAATGAAAAACAGCAACTATTAAACGATTCGTATTAATAAAACCCTATTATTTATATAAATACACTACATAATTTTACTATGTTTATAAAAGGGAAAATAATATAAATTTATTTAGGGGGAAGCTTTTACTGCAGCACCAGTCATTGCCTTGATATATTTTTAAAACTAAAAATAAAAGTAGAAAACTTATGCTTGACTTTGCAATTATTTCTTTAACGTGTTAAAAATATATATTTCATTTAAATCGGTTGTTTTTTAACTCTTCTTCGAATATAATTATACATTTTCTTATTGTTAAAATACAGGAAGAATGACAATTTTTGTTAAACTTTTAGTGAAATAAAAATCTGATTTAATTTAAATTTTTATGAAACTTAATTAATGAAATTCATACAGATTTAAACATAAACAAGATGATTCAGGTAAATTATATAAATATAAATAATGTATAAACACGTTAGTTTCATTGATATTAAAATTTCAATTTTTTTTTTTTATATAAACATAATCCCACATTACCACAGAATTAAAAATATCCTTTTTGACTTAATGAGAGAAAACCTGCATTTTAAACAATGCATGTGGTTCCAAATTTTGTTTTATGGATGAAATTATTCTTGCTATGTACTATCATCCCAAGTTTCTTGCAATGGTTAGCAAACATCTTATATAAAATAATATGTATTTATATACAGATATAAACAAACACACACAGACTCGTTTCACGTATATATAAATAAATATGTATCGGTGTATGCATGAATATAGTTGGTATTTACGCTTGCCATTTATCAAAAAAAAATTTAATGGAATCAATAATTTCAAATTTATTTTTTTGAATTTACAATAAAAAATTCATCCATCGAAATATTCCTCCCTTATTTATATTGAAAGTTTTCCGATGTAAAAATATATTTCTTCATTAAAATGCAGTTCCCATGAAAAATATTTTTATGTCAAATAATATTCACTTTTCTATTATTTTAACAGTTCATTTTATTTTATTTTATTTTATTTATTTATTTATTTTTATACTTACTGCTCAACATTTTATGCCGTAACACACTTGGCAGGAAATTACTTTTATGTTTTCTGTTTGGTTGATGTCTGTTACGGCTGATTATCTACAGGAGAGATATAGGTCAAAGAGGGGTTACCATAAGTAGGAATGGGGTCTTTCTATTGGAACATATTTCGTATTGACGCAGAAAATTCATTAAAAATCAAGGATTTTTTGAAACACGCTTTTTCACATTCTTTTTTAATTCTTTTTTTCATATATTTATGTATATAAAATTGTACATTGTGTGCGGCAGATTTTGCAATTTTTATTATATGATAATTGATTTGATTAGTGAAATATCACTTGTTTAAAGAATGACAAAATATTAGATATTTTCTTAAATGTGAGACAAGTTAAGTATAAAGTCGTACGAATGATTCAACAAACTGGTTTGATACACAGATAATGACAAAACATTTTTGATTAACACCATAAAATTAAGAGAGCCTCATAGCCTTTAGAAAGAACTTTGTCTCTCTTCTTCAGACTGTTTATTTTATATAAGATTTCAGACACTAAAAATATGTGCTAAATACCTGACAATGAAATACAAAACTCTTTCGAAAGTCCTTGCACATCTCTTAATTTTAAAGTATTATGATGAAATTTTTTGCTTTACTTAAGTATAAAGTGTTTTATAATTTATAACTGTGTTATTTGATATGACTTAAATTATACAATAATAAATGCTGTTTCCTCAAACACGGAAATTATTTTTAAAAACATCGTAACATCTTTCTTAAATTATCTGTATTTTGAGTTTGTATTCGATAAACAGCTATATATCTATGTTCTTTCATCACTTTGTTTAGGTAATGTAGGGTTTTCTAATATGATCAGAAACATTATTAATAAAACTTGTTTACACAATTTTGTAATTCTATTACAGTTTGGAATATTAAATAGTTTAGAAATTAGCTTATATGAATGTCGAGAAAATTGTGGAATATATGCATAATCTTCACAGTAGAGTTTTTTATAAGCATTACATTTACTGCTCATACAAATATATTTAATATTACGAATAAATATTTTATATTTTATATTAAATTTAACAACATTTTATATTTAATATTAATGATATTTACACTTTATATTTATTTGTATGAAATTCTAAAGCATTTTAAAAATACCAATTGAATATTAAATAAGGAGCAAAGATTATTTTTTTGAAATCCAAAATTTTCAAAATTGAATTTCTTGAATCGGTAACAGGATATCTAATGTAAAGGACAGAATCTCTGTTTTCTACATTCTTTGATTATCTCATAAAAATAATTTCTGAAAGAACATTTCATAGCGTGACCGTTTTATTTAAGAAATACTTTATCTTTGTCAAAGCGCTTACAAATATATATATATATTAATGCCGCATAGTGCCATTTATTGATTTCATTTTGAAATATGATAATTAAAATATAAAGGAGAGAAATTAATTTTACTGATTTAAATTATGCTCTTTTTCTATTGAATTCAACTGATTTTTATACAATAAATCTGTTTTGTATTGAAAAATCAGAAGCATTCGTTATTTATGCAGTTAAACAAGAAAATGTGTTGGAATATTATAGTACTTTTTTGTAATTTGAAAGTATCTTTTAAACATGTAAACATATAATTAAATTATACATCAATAGGAATTCAAATATATTTTTTGATTATTGTTATTGAAGATTCATCGATTATTAAGTTTGTATAATACTTTATTTTGCAGATCCGCGCTTATCTATACAAATAACTATTCAATTGAACCCGTCAATACTGTTAAACATTTTGTGTAGGTTTTAACCAACTTTTGGTGCTGAAATAGATTTAACCATAAGGTGGTGAGAACTCGTTCCAACATTTGTAGATCGGGCTGAACAGTAGCTCCAAATGTTGGAACTACAATTCACCATTATGATTACAGGTACTGTAACGCCAACAGTTGGTTAAAACCAGCACGAAATTTTTAACAGTGCAGTATAGCGACGTTACGTCTAAAAATCATTAATGAAAATTTTATTTATAAAATTTTGAGTAAGACAATGTAAGTTGATAGCAAGTTCCATTCCTCTAAAATATCGATACAGTGTTAGTGAAAATGCTTATTAATTTCTGCAAGCAATATAAATTAACAATCACTTGTCTATAATATAGCAAAAGCATTACAGTATACTACTGTGTTATTTCATACAATATATTTGAGTTCAAAAACTGATATTATATAAATATCTTACCTTGTTTTATCAGGAAAAAATATTAAGAATTAAAATAGAATCTTTCAGCAGCAGAATGTGTGCCATATGGAAATTAAGAATAAATGAAATTCCAGAATACATTTTCATCAGTTAAATTATATTGGATTAAAAAAAAAACTTTTATACAGGGTGTCCTAAACGTCTGGGAACGACCGACAAACTCGAGAAATATACAAAAAGAAAATGCACCGTGTCCCAAAAGTTTAGACAAGCAATAAAATTTGCATTAACATAAAAATAATAAGGTACAATTAAAATTTGTGAGAACATTGTGAAATGTGAGAAATTTGTGAGGTAATAAATAAAAGCAGTTTTGCTGATATACACATATAAATTATGATCAAAGGTTTGAAATTATAAAATATACATTATATAACAATGTGCTGTCCCAAAAGTATAGACACAATACAGCATTACATATTTCTTTTACATTTTTGTTCGCAAAATTAAATATTTTATTTTCGTCTGCTTCCAAAAATGCAGAATAATTTTTCCCTTTAATTGAAATATCGTTTGCTGTATTTCTAGCATAATAATTTACTGAAATTTTGTGGAATCTATCCAATGTATTGTTTTTTGGTGGATCGGAAAAGACATTTCGCATTCGGATAAAAATCCCACGTTCTAAAGAAATTTCTAAAGATGAAATTATTAAGATTTTACATTTAAAAGCGCAACGACAACATATTGTACAAATATGGAGAAAAATAAAGAGATCCTTGAGCAGTATTCATATAGTTTTGAGATCAGATGGAACGTGGAATACTAGAAAACGAATCGGAATACCAAAGAAAACAATGTCACGTGATGATAGAATGTTATTACAAATGGCTTCAGTTGATAATTTATCTGTGCGTGAAATTGCATCAATTTCCAGAATTTCAAAAAGTTCTGTACACAGAAGAATTAAAGCTTCGACAAATATTGTTTACAGGAGAATGAAAGCAAAACCTTGCTTAAAGCAGAGACATCCAAAGTAGATGCACATCCAAAGTGGGTTAGAAAGCATATGTCATATGGTGAAAAATGGATTTCTGCCATCTTCAGTGATGAAAAGAAATAGAATTTAGACGGCCCTGATGGTCATAAATTTTACTGGCATGACCTAAGAAAAGAACGCAAGAAGGCAACAAGGCGGAGGATCCGTAATGACCTGGGGAGGGTTTTCTTTCAACGGCCAAACATTTCTAGGATTTATGAACAGAAAAATGAAATCGGAGGATTATCAGGATTTTTTACGTATCAATTTACTGTGCTAGCAGGACCGGACTGTGTTTTCCAACAAGATGGGCATTCATCCATACCTCCACATCATCGAAAACATGGTTTAGGCAAAAAATGTCACACTATTAGACTGACCAGCACAAAGTCCAGATTTGAATCCCATGGAGAACATATGGGGGATCTTATCTCGTAAAATACATGAAAAAGGAAAGCAATACACATGTGTAAATGACTTTAAAATTGCAATTGACAAAGCATTGTATGAAACACCTTCTTCTGTAATCCAATGCTTAGTTAATACTATTGAACAATGTGTATTTGATGTTATAAAGTGTCGTGGCAATACAATTAAATATTAAAAATACGTTTTCAGTTACTTTTATAAATGTAAAACCAAAACAATTACAGGTGTCTATACATTTGGGACAGCACATTGTTTTATAATTTAATGTATAGTTTATAATTTCAAACCTTTGATCATAATTTACATGTGTATATCAGCAAAACAGCTTTTATTTATTACCTATCTCACGAATTTTAATTGTACCGTATTACTTTTTTATGTTAATGCAAATTTTATTGATTGTCTAAACTTTTGGGACACGGAGTATATGTTCAATATTTTGGAAAATTATATTTAGGGATATCTAAGTTGCACCCCTAAATCTTCCCCCAGGGGGAAAAGGACGGCTTTGAAATCATAAATGATAACCCTATTTTTTTATTGCAGATTCGAATTCTACGGAAAAAAATACGTAACTTTTATGTTTAACATTTTCTTCGGAAAATCGTACATGGCGCTGTAAACGAGTAAGATGCGGTGAGGATCGTTTTCACTGAAAAGTCTGTAAATAGTCGAATAACTCGAGAAATATACATCGAATTGAAATGAGTTGGGGTGTCAATTTTAGTATACATAAATAGATTTTAAAAAAATATTGAACACATATTTTGCACTTTTCAATCCGATGTATTTCTTGAGTTATTCGATCGTTTCCAGAATAAATTTTTACCATAATTTTAAGACGGGTATATAAATATTTATGGATAATGGTTCTCCAGAAATCAGTTAAAGTACTTTATCTTTGCTAATAAAGCTATTCTCTCATGATTATAAGGAAAATATCTATAAAAAAATTCGGCTTTAAGGAATTATTCTGTTTTAATGAACCGCTCGGCGAATCTGCCAGTTTTTGGCTTTGTTGGGCAGCAGTGCAATCCACTTCTTCTTCGGACATGCATTGTCTTTGAATCGTCCTGCGTCAATCATGTCGCGTCAATCATGTCCCACATCACTCTCTTGATGGTATTCACGCAGAGTCCAACATGCTTGTCCGTCGCATGCATCGGCAAACTAAGGTTGCAGCTTCTAGCTTTTATAGACTTAACTGGGTACCATGTGAACCAATGCGCGCACAGACTCACTACTACCAATTCTGTGATTTGCATGACCTTATGCCAACGGACATGCCTTCATGATGTTGCAATTTCACTTTTGATTATAATTATAATTTTTAAACTTATACAACGATATTAATCATAATGTGATTGTAAGTATAATTCAGTTTTATTTCTGGAGTAGTTACTTTTTCCGATTGATTGTAAATCAAAACTTTATTTTATGTAGTTTTGTAAGAGGTTACTAACATTAGAATCAATCAAAAATACATTTTCTTATTCACTCATAAATAAAACTAATTTATCTATATAAATAAAGCAATCAGTTTTCTGTCTGACAGTCTTTCTCTCACGCTATGATATAAAAAGCCAGAGCTTAGGATATTGGGCAAGGGACGTACTCCAGTTTGTGTCCAAGAAAGAATTGTGTCAAAATTCAATTAAGGTTATTTTTAAAATATCTTTTAAGGGATTTTTTACGGGACTTTTAACTAGGTATTTTCTTTCACCATCCGAAGATACGTTTCTAACTAATACCTGATCTCAGTCATTACATCACAGAATAGAACAAAGAATGCGCATTCAGAAAATGTTTGCCTCAAATCTGTAAAGTATATTTGCCGATTTATAATGATTAATTTTAAAAAAAAAACTTTTATTTAACATAATTTCCAACCTATACTCTTTCGCTTTTAATTCCAATAAATGACAAACTGAAAACGACCATTTAATTCTCCATTTATGTTTTTTTTTTATTTTTATTCATTTCCTAGGTGGTCTTGCCCTCTGCACCCTTCGTGTACGGACCGACAGAGAGATTAGCTGTATCTATCTGGCGTTCGGATATTTTATGTAAGATCTTACAAGGGATGGGCCAAAAGTATAACTATATGAAAACCATATAGTTCAATAACCATGTGTTTAAGCCTTAATACTTACGTTATAGTTTATAATTGGATAAATTAGTTGCTTTGGCAAAAGTTGCAGCAGCATGATCTTTAGCACGTTTCATTTTGGAATTTTCCGTTTGAGTTCGAATCAAAGAAAATCTTTTATTTTTCGCAACGAAAATGTCCATCGATAATTTTTTAATCACAATTGAAAAAATATATATATAATCATTTCAGTTTATAAAATATATAAATAAAATATGTATTTTTGCCCATATTAGTACAGTTTTAAATATGACAATTTGCATGTTTAAATATTTAAGAAAATGTAAAAAAATGTAGTGAGTTTGTATTTCAACAGACCAGAACTTTTTTCTCTCATTTAAAATTATTTTCAGTTATTTACATGAAAATATATGTTATTTTTCACAAATATCGCACATTATGATTGATTATGTCTTTCAAATATTTATCTACTAAATATATCCTTTTCATATCGAAACATTCACCGTATTCTGCATTTCCGACCTCCGAACGTCCTCTTGTTAGTGAATTTCTTACTATTAGCAATCAATTGCTAAACTGCAGTTTTTCCATAGTCATAGTTTAAAATTTTGTTTGCATTACAAAAGAGTTTAAATTCAAAGCAATCATAGGCTCTAATCTGGTGGTTAGTTGGTTGATTTATGACGTCCGGTTATATAGGCTCTAGGGAGAGTGCCCTTCGTGGGGGTCTTTCTAAGTAATTCTAGTCCGTATTTACGCCAAGGTTCGAAGAAAATCACGGAAAACTCCGAACGGTTAGGTCGACGAGCGCGACAGGGGTTTGAACCCAGCACCTCACGTCTACTAGCTTCGAGAGCAGAACCTCTCAGTCACTGGTGGAGCCTCTTAGCTGGTGAAAAGTAGTCATTTGATAAGCAGTCTTTGAAAGTGAGGATATGCCAAATATTCTATCTTAAAATATATAATATATTATGTTAGATTGTGCTTGATATATTGTCCTGTTTATTGTTTACTAATAAATATTAATATGTTCCATCAAAATGTCTCAATTATAGACGATTTTAGAAGGTGAACAAAAGAGATAAATGTTATAGTATATTGTTGAATAGGATTTGTGCTATATTAACGTGTTACCGGCAAGTTGACAATATATTTATCATGTACATTCAGCGTCAAATTTTGCTACGTTTCACCAATTGTTACTCAGACAGGCAATTATTTGTTGATTTTTAGCGTTACTCCAGGTTTTCATATACCACAATTACGAATAGCAGACGTACATGAAACCAAATCCAAGTCCTCTGTATTTTGAAAAAAGGGTGCTAAGTTTTCAACTTGTTTTACAATCGTCCAAACAGAATTTAAACTCACTTCTAACAGTATAGGTTCATAAATAATATTTTCAACATGTTTTCGTGAAAGAACTGTAAATTCCAAGTAGTAACTGATACACATCCTGTTATAGCTCCGTACGATATATTAACTTCGTTCATTTTGAAAAAAAAATTCTAATGTCAATAAAATGTATTTAAATAAATTACCGCCCATAGGCGTTAACATAGGGTTAAAAACTTTTATTATTTTTACTTACCACTATTTGTAAAAGAAAATGTTGCCCTATTTAATCGTAATTTTTTCCTAATGATAAATTTCGCTACAACTTTAAAAATATTTCAAAATTTGTGAATTTTAGGATATAATTATTTTCCATTAATTATAAGATTCCTTTTTTAATATATAAATTTCACACAAGTTACGTAAATAATTAAAACAGGGATTATTTGGCTTATATGTACCAGTGTTATGATGTACGCTGTGCAAAATACATACATGTATTTATGATATAAAATTAATAAAAAATAATTATAATTAGTTTACATAAAGTTTACAAAATTCAACAGAGTGTGCTTTTTTAAATATTTTTTTTTAATTTGTACAAACGTAATTTATGATAATTATTAGGATAACAATGATAACAGTTCTAAAACTGTTGTTAATATTTGACATTTCTTTGATAATTGACCCTTTGGTTAATTTCTTTCTTTCTGGTATTTCTTCTTTCTTTCCTTTCTTTCTTTCTTTTTTTCTTTTTCTTTTCTTTTCTTTTTTTTTTTTGGTAAAAAGATACGAAAACTTATTTTATATTATGTGTACCACGTGACTCTTAAATATTTTGTTTCTATAAATATTTCTGAAAACAAAATTTAAAAGTTATTTTAAAAATTTTAAAGTTCAAAGATCCATTATTTTAAATAATTATTGCTTTCTAATGAAAAAAATGCTTTTCTTTTTTAATTTTAAAGATTCTATTATTTTAGGGAGTTGAAATGTCACTAGTTCCTCACAGAAAACATATAAGAGAGTATTTTATTGCCATAATCCACAAATACATTATTTTATTGATTATGTTAAATAGCTTCTAGAGATGAAGGACTAGCTAAATGATGCAAATTGATAATGGAGAAAAACGTTGTTCTTCCAAATGACATAAAACAATATTTTATTTTTATTTTTTTGATGAATTGATTGTTTCTCCATAGATATATACAAGAATATATTATGTTAATAAGTTTAAGTACATTCTGTAGCAAACATATATTGTCAAAACAAGAATTTGTATGTTAAGAGATGTAAAATCCAAGAGGAAATAAATGATTAGCAGTAAAAGATTTTGGAATAGAAAATTGCATTTATCTTGCCAAACGCATGTAAAGGGCTTATTGAGAATATTTCATACTTTTTTAATAATGCATGTGATTGTCTAAATCTTTAAATGTCACTGAATTATCATTGCAGGTTTAATTTTCTTCTCTGATAGCGGGCATTAGCATTTTTTTATTTCTAGTATAAACTGTTTTTTAACTTTTAAATTTATGTTATAATGCATACTTATCTACTGTGTATGACGCCAAAACCAGAGCCATAAGGATTTAATCCACTACTTTCTATAATGTTCATTTATGATATTGATAAGGTTTGTAGTATTGCGTTTAAATATTTCAAATATTTTCCGGTTAAAGCAGTTCGATGCAGTCAGTTTTAGTTGCAGTCTTATTCAAACACATATTTAAGTACCCGATCAAAAAAAAAAAAAAACAGAACGAAAAATCATGCGTCAAGCATAGATTATGTAGCACTTTCCAACGCTTCCAAAATAATTTTACAAAACATACCGTTTAATAAGCTAAAAGATAACATCTAAGTAAACAATTTGGAAAACGCAAAACATATTTAAAAACATAATTTCAGGAATTTCCAACAGATACAACATTCGGAAAAATATCCGAATACTTTTATTCAGCCCTGTATATGATCTATAGATTTGTATATATACTATATAGGATGCTAAATTTTAGTTTAGTTAGGAAACGCGTAGCACAGTTTAAAATTGTCCTTCTGGAGTTTCTGTCAATAAACGGAAATGTGTTCGCGAACTTTTGTGCTGCCCTGTATAGGATCTACAGAATTTATACACACGACGTAATAGACAAAAAGCGAGTTAAAATTAAAATTGCGTTCAGTAACTTAAAACGCACTTCCAGGAATTATTGTTAACAGAGAGTAGATAATTCTTTTGTGGGTCCCTGTAAATGAACGATGACTGCTATACACACACTATTCTGTAGTAAGCCTCTTGTAATGCACCTTAGTAATATATATAAATTTCAATGCCTTTAAAATAGTGAAACATTATTTAAATAAACCGCAGACGATTTTTCTCCATAGACGTAATGTAACGGAATTCTTTTGACTGTCCCTGTAAAGTAACTATAAGTGCTATGCACACCCTATTCCGTATTAAGCTTCTTCTAATGTACCTTAGTGATATATATAAATTTCAATGCGTTTAAAATAGTGAAACATTATTTAAATAAACCGCAAATGATTTTTCCCTATAGACCGCAATGTAACGGAATACTTTTGAGTGTCCCTGTAAAAAAATTATAAGTGCTACACACTTCCGTTGAAATAGGGAACATGCTATATATAACGACAATAACATATAAAAATTAAAAAGCAATCCGAGCATATTTACGAGAGTTAGAGCACAGCCAGACGGCCAGATTACAGACGGCCATACGGCCCGACAAACCGAAGTCATAAGCACTTTTCAACTAGGTTGGACAGTGCTAAAAATACTATTGCATGATCATGTGGAAATTCCTAATTTGTTAACTCAACAAAGCTTAATTAAACACAATTTTCGCTTTAAGCATCATTTCAATATGATATATGAAAATACCACATACACATACCTCAGTAAGTCTGTTAAATTCTCTACGCATTTGAGGGATTCAGTACGTTACTAATAGATCACTGAAAAAAAATCAGTAACCAAAATGCGAAGAATATTTTAGAATTCTAATTTGAAATCCTGTCGCCTCTTAACGAGCTTCCAAGTCAGGTAAATGAATCAGACGGTCAGGATTTTGACGTTGATACACTTATTTGATCTTGAAAGTTTAAAAATCAAAATTTTAATCTATTTTTCGTGATTATTAGACGCATTTTGTTAGCTATGGGGACGATAAAAAGTGAACAATGTGTATTGTAATGGGGAAATTTTTTTAAGGAAACGTTTTTATGCAATGAAATGTTTAGCGTTTTGTTCCTAAAGTTCTGATGTTTCATTATATAACACTTATATACGATTCTTGGGTTAATTTCTATATTATAAAGGAAAAACGTGTCCGTGCTTAACGCTGACGTCATTTTGCGAATAGCAACACTGGACGATGAAATTTCGGTTTTGTGATTTTTGCTACATTTTTTTTTTTTTTTTTTTTTTTTTTTTTTTTTTTATTACTAAACACATCGCCCATTTTTAACTTTTACACTGTTATGTAAGAAAAAAAATCTACTTTCAAATGAAATTTGTTTGAAAACTGTATCTTCATTGACTGATTTATTATAGTATTTAAATTAAATTTCAAGCACGATTAAAAAAAAAAAAAAAAAAAACCCTATCTCTATCGCTTTCAGACGATTACAAAATGTAAAACTTTGTTAAGGATTAAATAAAATAGTATAAATAAAACACTAATTTAACAGACATGTAATTGAAATAAGCGCTTAAACTGCTGAAATTATCAGAATAAATAAAAAAAAAAAAAAACTACAGTAGATAATGAAATTGTTAGCGATTTCTTCGGCTATTAACTTATGGCTGGAGGCCACTACGAATTTACCGGTTTTAAGAAACTTCAAAATTTTATTTGAATATATAATTGACATATTTCATAGAAAAATGCTCTTTGGTGTTGTTAGCGGACAATAAAAAAAATATATTAAATGTAAAAAATCTATTGGAGTTTTCAATAACAACAACAACAACAAAAATGTTTTTCACATATATTCTCTATACTGGGAAGCCCAGGTTGGATGCCCTACTATTAATAAAAGAAAATTTTCGTATATATGGATCATCACATTCAGGAACAATGACCTTATAGTAATGGAATAACTTAACGAACATTTTATCTAAAATGTGCGCCCTTTTATTTTATTTTTAATTTCAGTTTTATTAAATTACAACTATTATTTTAGTACATAAATTCCCATACACTCATACAGATATGTACATGCACCTCTTTAAGCAAGTTATGCATTTTATTCAGCTGTTAGAACTAAGTTTCACAAACCATTGTTTCATTCTTTAATCTTCGACTATTTTCATATTTTTGTTCTGTTCAATCAATGAAGAAGTTTTTTTTTTTAAATAGATTTTTGAACATAGTTTAGTCCTTTAAATTATTTATGATAGTATTCTTAGAAAACTGCTGGATGACTAGAAGCGAAATTTGGTTGGAAGAAAGATTAAATAAAATATTTTGTTTTCCTTTTTAGGTTTAATTTCTGTGAACAATCTTGGTGTTTACTAAATAGACTAAATTTAAATCCATACGTACCTTTAAATGTATACACGCATTTTTATATATTTAATTTATCTTTAGAGTAAACACTTTTTTCTTCTAAATTCCATTTTTTACAAAAACAGAAGCTTCCAAATTCGAAAAATTAAACTATTACTACTACTAAATATGCAGATGTACAAATGATAGTTTCCAAAACGGGAAAAACATGTAAAATTCAAAATATTGTGGGTTTTCTGGCTATAAGTGTCCGGAAATGTCAACATCTTACTCTATACATCACTGAGAGAGACCACTCCCTTGACAGCGTTCCAACACACTTAAGAGAGATGAAAACTCTTTCATCTTTAGACTGCTATTGCGGGACACGGTGCACGGATAATTCTGGGACTCAAAAAGTTAAATGGAACAAGAGAGAAATAATTTTTTATGCACTGGATGTCGTAAAATTGCCTAACGGATTTTAAAATTCAAGAAGTTGCAAACGGTGGCAGATATTTACAAAATTCTTGCAGGAGATTGTTATATGATATCCGGAGTTTTTTACTGAGATTCTCGGTTTTAGATTCGCTGATAGATGGCGCTGATAGATGGCGCTGAAAACAAATTCAAATTTAAATACAACCAATCAGGGAGGCCTAGAATATGGCTTAAGCTCTACAAGCCCTGCTTGGGAGGTTTATTTATTTAAAAAATACAAATCAGGCAATTAAGTCATTAGGCTGTTTTACATAATCACATTAAAATATCATATTCTTCAGCAATCCAAAGATCTGCTAATTTTCTAATTGGTCTGAAGCTGTCACATTTTGAAAAATAGTTAAATCGAGACAAAAACTGAAAGGTGGATAAATACATGGAGTGTAAATCCTTCTCCAATACAATATTGTTCAATTGGAAACAATGGAACATCATTGTATTGCTGAATGAGACCCACTCAATAGATTTAACCTCCTTCCTTCGCATCAATTTCTGGGTGACTTCTTCCGCTTCGACTGCAAGACTATTGCTAACAGCGCCCTTTATTGCTATAAATGCGAACTAAATCCAGGAATGACAGTTAAAAAACTCTTGACATCTTACATAACCATCCTCCAATATTTTTTTTTTAATATCTATCACCGTTCGCAAGTTATTGAATTTTAAAATCAGTCAGTTCATATTAGGACACACGGTATATTAAATAAAGATTTTTGTTAGTTTTATATGAGAAATTATTAGAATTATCTAATTAAACCCAGTCTTACTATATTTTTAAAAAATTAGAAGGTTTGCATTCATAATGATTCATAATAAGTAATTTCTTTTCATATTAATGCATTTAAATTAAAAATGAACTTCTCAGATTTAAATGCATTAAATTCCCGTCTTTTGTGTCGCACCGATTTAAAACATAATATTTGTGGAGTCTGCTCTACGCTTATAATAATTTATAGTCATATTTTTCTACTTTAAAAAGTTTACACTATTAAAAAATAAAAAAACAATACATTGATTGTATTAATATTTTGCGTGTAATTTAAATTGTAAGTAATTTTTCTTTTAAGAATTCTTCAGCAGCAAAATATTATTAATCTCCTAATTAACTCATAAACTCCCCCCAAAATTCGTTTTTATTGAATAGCTTTAAAAAATATATTTTATATTTTACATCTGTTATTTCAATAATAACAAATTTGCATGATTTTTATTTTATTTCTAGGATATTACATGTAATCACAGAGGAATTTTGGTGAAATCATAAATATTACAATTACTACAAATAAAAATAATAATAAAAAACTAATAGTGTAAAACTAAATGCAGGAATATTTTTAGTTTTGCAATACATTGAGATAAATACAAGTGAAGTCACACATGAAATTACAAAATTTCACGTAGAAAAGTTGAAGCGTGCTGGACTTCCACGCTATCTTATATATTTCGGATATTTAAAACGTTAAATTAAAAAGATTTTTGCCTTTCACTCTGTATATTTTCATTCTCTGAGTGTTTAATTTTTAAATGAATGTGTTGCGCAACCTATATATTCTCATTTTTTTAGTGTTAAATTTGCAGAGATATGCGTCATTCACCTTGTATATTCTTCTATTTTGAACATTAAATTTAATTTTATATGTTTCATTCAATGGGTATATTCTTATTTTTGAGATTTGTGTCATTCACGCTGTATATTATTATTTTTTGAACGCTAAATTTGTAAAGCTATGTGACGTTCATCTTGCATATTCTCATTTACTGTATATATCAACTCCGCAAAACATACAAAGCGCTTCTCACGGCATTGTTAATGAATATCAACTAAACAAAACATGCATTTTTCCGAAGTATTTTTTTCCATTAAAAGTATTTTAATGCTGGACATTGATCAATAGCAGTATTAAATGCATTTTTAATGATTTTTGTCGATCATAGCATTTTACAGTCCGTAGCAAAAGGCTAATGTAGACCACAAATGTTTCTTCGTTTCTTCAGAATCACATTAAAAATAATTTTTGTCGATCAGTTTCGAAATTTTACATGCTGATAACATATCAATCACACCAAATAGCTTGGTTGAGTTCATTTCTGCAGTTACATCATTTTCTAAAAAAAATGTAATTTCTTGAGGTTTAAAGAATGGATTTATTTTTCCTTTGCTCAAAATCTTAAAGACCTATAATCAGATTTAACCTCTTAGCGACGTCCCCGTTTGATGAACCGAAATCAGTTTGGACTTTCCGGGTTATTTACTAGTCAAATAATAAATTTTTAATCTTAAAAAATGGTGAGAACATTATATGAGCCGTATAAAATTCGATATTTTGGTCTATTAGATTTATCATATTACTTAAAAAAAGCAATTTCCCTTTTCGTCTTGTCTGTATGCAGATTCTAACAACCATTAAATCAGCAGTTTAAAATTCGCTATTAAATAATGATAACTGTATGTGCAATTGCGCCTTAAAGTCAAGGTTATTTCCCGTTATAAATACCTAGAATAACGAAGAATGGCCTTGTTTTTAATTTTTAAAAATGCATAAATCAATAATAGCTTAAAATAATAATTTAAAAAAAAAACTCGAAAGTGGATCGCTTTTTTTTGCAACATCTAAAAGATAAAAAATACCTTTTTCTAAAATTTTGGAATTATCTGTAAAAGTAATCCCCTTCTTTACTGCCTCGATTTTAGGTTAAAAAATTATAATTTGTTTACAAGAAAAATTTACTTTTCAGAAGTTAAACAGATTTTTAATGGGATAGCTGTCATTATGCATCGCACTGTATAACAGGATTTTATTTTTCGATTTTTCTTTAATTAGAAACAAAAAATAAATAAAACATTCTTCGCAACTATTTTCATGCATAATTTTATCCTACTATTTCTACATAAAATGCATATATAAAAAATAATATTTCAGGAAATAGAAAAAACAAATAATGAACTAAGAGATAAACATGAAATTAAAACCTATTTCGAATATCATAACTTTTTTTATTTCTTAAGATTTTCCCTTTGTGTAAATTTAATTATTTTTCTCTGCTTTTTAAGTTTTTCACATATCCTTAAGGTAAGTTTTTTTTTTTAATTTATTCGCTGTTACTTACCATCAACGAAACAAATGAATAATTTTATTCTTTATATTACATAGCTACTAGTTTGTTAAATTTGATATAATCTGACTGAATAATTATGTACATGATTTTATTTTAATTATACATATATATATACATATACAAGGTGATTCACAATTGTTGAACGAACACTTTTTTTTTTTTTTTTTTTTTTTACTTCTTCGAGATACGTAGGCAATGCAAATTTTAAAAAAAATTAAATAATGTTGGAGTTTAGATCATGATTATTAATCTTACCTATATTTTTACTGCCCGAGGACTGCTCAGACTAGGAATCAAGTATGTAGAGCAAAGATTTTCTTGATTAAGGTTTTAAAAAAAAATCCCGCCGTTAAGTGCAAAAAAGGCGGGGTAGTGAACAATAGATATGGATATATGAATACTATAACAAAAACAATGTCTGTAAAATGATAAAAATACAAAATGATATCTCTGCCGGAGAATGCAAAGTTCCGAACCGACAAGGGACAGTGAACAAGGGGGATACCGAGTCCCTGTCTCACTGATGAATTAATAAAGAAAGGGCACATATAAAGTTAGAGATATTTTTAAGCTTTGACAGCAAATCCGGGAGCGATAAAATATTAGCCAGACAACAAGCTGGAAGAAGAGGTAGACGGAGAATATGTCAGCGAGCTGATAAAGGACAATTATAGAAAGAATGAGAGGCAAGATCGACATCACCGTATTTACAAAAATGAGACAGGGATCTTGTAAACTTAATGAGGTCTGCCCCAAAGGGACCATGACCAGTAAGAAAATGTATGGTTGAAAAAGAGAAGAAGATCCAATTATACCACTGCGACCAGATCATAAGTACATCTACCCTGATACAAGTAGTCCTAGTGACCCTGCCACTGCCACATAAAAGCAGCACGAATATGTCTTTTGATGTATGATTGTAGTACTGGAAGTGAAAAAAAATCAACTGATTATCTAGAAGTTGCGTCATTTGCCAGCATATACCTGCCTTTAAAATTAAAAAAAATATTACAATTTTTTTATTTTTTATACGTTTTGTCAATCTTATAAGATATATTCAGAAAACATTTCTCCATGCATATGCATTTTCTTTATCGTGAAGATCCCATTTTTCTACGATCAAAATTCACCAACGTATGATAATTTGAATTTTATGAAATTTTGCATCCGTCGGGCAGTAATTGTATGAGCTGTATTTTAGTCCGGGAAGCTCCGGAATTTCCTTAAAAACACTATACAATCATGTGTCTAAATATTTAAAAAGTACTGTGTAATTATTTTTTTTGAAAGAGCTTGAAGTTTCACTTTGATAAATCATGTTATTTAAATGTCCCCACAGCTAAAATAATCTGAGCTTAGATAGGATTAACGGCCGTTTTTAAGGTACAAAACGTTCGGAAAAACATGCGTATAACTCTGACGTCCCTATTTTGCCGTCGCAGTCCAGTTTTTACTGCAAAAGTTTCAGCTTCATCAAAAGACGCACACTCAGAAAAACGTTTTGTTGAATCAAGAAAAATTTGCTTGACCCAACAAAACTTTTCGTTTAAATATGGGTCAATGGAAATTTTGTTTGAATCAACAAAAAAAAAAAATATATTGTTGATTTTCTTTGCAATTCCAACAAAAAAATTTGAATCGTCAGCAAAAAAATATTTTGTTAAGTCAAGTAAAATGGTTCAATTTCGCTTGAATTAACAAAATTAGTTTTGCTACATATAGATATATGCTATGTGTTATTTTAACAATCTATTTTCTTTTTTCAACAAAATATATTTTGTTTGTTTAAATAATAAAATATGTTATATTACAAACTTGTTTTGTTTATACTACAAAACCTTTTGTTAAATGAACCAATCTGAATTGCAATTTTAATTATTTTTTTACCAATGAATTACGCCTGTAAACCTTGAATAATAACAAGTTAATTTTTATCCTGCTTTTTTTCACGCGAAAACCGAGAGAGTGAAAATTGCCCAAGCCGATCACTGGTCCTCAGAACAGCGTTCTGAGGCTCTACCACTGAGCTACAAGGAACGATATCCGAGATCGGCATTTCTCACTCTTATGTATGTCGGAACGGCTGTAACCGCAGCACAAGGTAGAAATGTCATCAGGAGCACGCAAATTTCTGCGGCAAACATGAGACGACATTACAAAGCCCAGCATACGGCAACACATAGTAAATTTTTAATTCATTTTCAGCAGTAAATTACGCTTGCAAAATGCAGGATAAAAATTCACTGTTATACCGGGTGATCCAAAAGTCAGGACGAACTTTAAAAATGAATAATTCGAAAACGAATCAAGATACAAAGATACGGTTTGCACCAAACGGATGGAAAAGAAACCGGGTTGTATGTGGCAACGAAATGAAAAATATTTCTGTTGGCGACCAACAGATAGCGCTGTCGAATTTCTGCAAGATAACGCAAGAATAACGCAAGAAACGCTACTAAATGCTGTGAACGGTGTGGTGCCTCGTCTCACAGCTGTACTTCTGATTGATGGACAGCACATTGAACATTTACTGTAGTACTAATTAACTGTAATTAAGCTGACTTCAAAGTTGTCAACATTTTTTCATTTGTAAATCATCTTTTGGTGCAATAAAACACTATAGCGCCATGTGTTGGTCGCCAACAGAACTATTTTTTTTCGTTGCCACACAAAACCCGGTTTCTTTTCCATCCGTTTGGTGTAAACCGTATCTTTGTATCTTGATTCGTTTTCGAATTATTCATTTTTAAAGTTCGTCCTGACTTTTGGATCACCCGGTATTTTACCAGTTTACTTTGTTCCAGTACGAGAGTACTTATGTACCAGAGTATTTTCTTCTTGTAAAGATAGAAGAAAGTAATAAATGGGACAGGGAGATTTTTAAAACTACCTTGGTACGTCCCAATGAAAAAAATGTTTTAATTATCCAAAAATTATGTTAATCCTTTAATTATATAGCTATATAAGTCAAATAAACTGAGTTACGTTCAAAGATTACAGGCGAAATTCACTGCTGAAAATGAGATTAAACTATTGTAGAAATCGCAAAAAATGCAACATAGCAGCGCCACCTGTTGCGCGATTTACACCAAAAACTAATCAGCAACAATTTATATCAGGAAATAATTGAATATAAAGTTTTATTAAATTCCGTGCATTAGTTTTTGAGATAGAGCGCCGAAAAAATTTTTGTCACATACAGACAGACAGAGTCATTACAGTCATTTTCTAAAAACAGTCAAATCGTGTTCAGGACCTTCTAAAATCCGTCCGAAACCGGAAGTCGAAAATTTTCATGATTCTAATACTTTCTTCGTGTAAAGATAGAAGAAAGTAATAAATGGGACAGGGTTTTTTTAAACTACCTTGGTCCGTCCCAAGAAAAATAGTTTTAATTATCCAAAAATTATGTTACTCCTTTAATTATATAGCTATATAAGTCAAATAAATCGAGTTACGTGAGAGAGTTATGGCTACTACACAACAATTTAAATTTTGCAAAAACAACAAAATTTTGCTGGAGTTACAAAATTATTGTAAAATTAAAAAAACAGATTTTGTTAAATCAAGTAAAATCGATGACATTTTGTTAAAATTTTGAAGAGTGTTAACATAATTTTTTTGTCCAAGCAACAAAACCAATTTTTTTACCTCAACTACAAATTTTGCTAAAACAACCAAAATGTACTCAACAAAACATGTTTTGTTGTTTTAATCAATTCCTTTTTCTGGGTGCACAAACAATCACAGAAGTTTTGTAATATTAAGAAGAATTCAACACAAAGCCTCTTGTAATCCACGTTGGTGATATATATCAATTTCAATATGTTTGAAATAGTGAAACATTAAAATAAACTGCAAGCGATTTTTCTTCATAGGCCTTAATGTAACGGAATTCTTTTGAGTATCCCTGTCAAGGAACTATAAGTGATATGCACACCACATTCTATAATAAGTCTCTTCTTGTGCACCTCAATGATATATAACATTTTCAATATGTTTAAAATTGTGTAACATCATTAAAATAAACCGAAAATGGTTTTTTCCCATAGACCGCAATGTAACGGAATTCTTTTGAGTGTCCTTGTAAAAAAACTGTAAGTGCTACACACTTTATTTGCAATACCAAACATGCCACAGTAAGCCTTAATAACATATATCAGTTGTATGACGCTCCGACTATATTTACGCGAGTTAGAGCATGGACAGGCAGACAGACAGACAAACCGAATTCATAAACACTTTTCAACTGTAATGGAAAGTGTTAAAAACCATGCGTCAAGCATGGATTAATAAACACTTTGCAACACATTCAGTAACAAAACTTCACAGTTTAATAAGGTTAAACATGATGTCTATGTAAACAATTGAAGAAATGCATAATACATTTGATAAACCAATTTTAGAAATAGTTGCAATAAATAGTCGGAAAACGATATCCGCATTATTTTTTGGAGTTCTGTATATGTCCTATATATTTGTATCTATACTACATAGTATGATAAACTTTAGTTCAGTTAGGTATAGCATAGTTGAAAATTTCCCTTCAGCAATGTTCGTCAATAAACAGAAATTTACTGTATATATTTTGATCAGTCGTATATATTACTTACAAAATTTATACACAGCAAGTAATATGGAAAAGAATTAGATACCTTTAAAAACGGGTACGACAACTGAAATCGTTTTTCCAGAAATGATTGTTCATATACAGTAATAAAACCGAATTATTTTGTGTGTCCCTGTAAATGAATGAGGTCTGCTATGCACACTATTTTATAATAAGCATCTTGTAGTGCACCTCAGTGATATATATATATGTCAAATTCAAAAAGTTTTAATTAGCGTAACTACATTAAAATATGCCTTAAACAGTTTTTCCCCCATAGACAGTAATGTAACGAAATTCTTTTTAGTGTAATTGAAAACGAACTATAAATTCTGTACCATTTACAACAGAGAACACACCTCAATTACATGTACAAATTTCATGATAACCTTTTTTTATATTTAAGTGAGTTCGAGTATCAGCATACGACAGAGATACGGATAGACAGTCAGACATCGCAAATCGAATTCATAAACACATTTAAACTATGTTGGAAAGCGTTAAAAACTAAGTGGCATTAAACGTCAAATTAACCCTCTCACTGACAAGCCCGTGTTAACACGTTCACTAAGTTCCAGGTTTCACTGCAATGCAAGTATTTTTTAAATAAATATAATTCTACGCATATAATGCAGTTTTAATACATTGAGTAATGATTAATACCCTCAAGGTTTACATTCATATATGTAATTATGTTTTTTATATAATTTTGGAATAATAATCTTTTTTTAGTATTTAAAATAAAATACAGAGAAAACAACATTACAATTTAGTCCTTCTGCTGGACAGTCAGATGGTTTTAATATATATAAATGTGTGATTTTTTTCTTTTGTGATGTTACAGAAGTCGAATATAACAATTCGAACAGCAACATAAATGTCGTAATTGCTGTAGCTAAAATAAGTTCTGTTCATATCACTTCACTGTAGATAGAAACCCAAATAGGAAAACAGCATTGTACCAATATTGTGTACAAGAGAGTGAACTGATAAGTTCAAGGACTGACACAGAGATGGAACAAGTATGATCAAATGACAAATAATATTTGTAAAGTATGATCCTTTAGATGACGTGCTGCCGAGTTTCAGACGCGTGAGTTTATTGGTTATTGCCTGGCGATAAAATTAAATAAACAAGTTTTGACATTTTCTAAAAATGGAAAAAATTGAAGTTCGAGCTGTCATAAAATACTTTGTTAAAAAAAGTTTAACCCCCACGTACATACAAAAAGAGTTATATTCCACCTTAAAGGACTCTTGTCCTTCATATTCGACGATAAAAATGTGGACTGCCGAATTTAAACATGGTAGTGAATCAATTCACGATGATGAACACTCAGGACGTCCAAAAACAGCCACGAACAAAAAATCGTCTCAAAAATTATCAATACAGTATTGAACGATCGCCGATTGACATACGCAAACTTGCTGACATTGCAAACCTCTCGATAGACTGTGCCACTACATTTTACAGGTTGTTTTAGGTAAGAAAAAGCTTTCCGCACGATGCGTGCAGCGTTTGTTGAACGTCGACCAAAAAAGACAAAAAGAGTCTTCTGAAATGTATTGTGTTACAAGTAGAAATAAAAAATGAAATAGTGTCAAAAATCTTGTATTTTCTTTGTCAGGCAGAGAACCTTTCGAACCACCCTTGTACAGGGCTGCACTAAAGAATGTTTTGAGTGAATGTTTGCGGGAATAAATCTGCTTTACTTTACTGAGTGTAGCAAGTCAAAGGAACTTTTTTCAGATTAGCGAAGTTGCTCTCCTCAAAATCTCGTTACAACTAACGCGCCTCGAACAATGTCTCGACTCTCTCCTAGGGAGAGCTGCCAAGTGCCAAACTACCTTTTTCAGAGAAACAATATAACTGAGTGAGTCAACGAAATAGAAAGAATGTGCTCACCTCATCTTGCCAGATACCATGAAAATAGAGTAGAGTAGAACCTCTAAAGAAATACGGTTAAAATCGAATTATAACTTTCGAACAAATATGGAAGCCGGTGTAGAACCATTGACAGAAAGCGCTAATAGTGGACAACGTGAATGACATTGGATGACTCTCAATGATCAAGCAGATGATTGTTAGCAGAAGAACTGAGTAGAACCGTGCTACATCAGCGCCTCTATTTGAAACCTTTTTCAAGGAACGATTTTCTTCTTTCAAAGTCTATTTTGTTAGAGGTCCTACTACTTTATGTTTATGCCTGATATTCTCGGAGAAGAAAAGATTTCTTGCTTTCATTGTTGATGGCCTGGTTGAAAATTAGATAAGAGGTAATTCAGTTGTCACAAAGGATTTCGTAGCTCGAAAGGTGCGTTGACGGGTGCGTTCCTCGATAAAATTTACCAATGCGTTCTGCACTGATATTAGATTGAATTTAGAAAGGTAATTAGTTGTGCGGGGTTTGTAGAGAAAAAGTTGAGAGTTTTCCCTCAACACTCAGGCAATGAAATACCTATTGTGGATATTCAAGTAGCAACTTTACATTACTCCAGCAAACAAATTGTTCACATAGATTGAAAAAAAAATAGTCTTTGAAAAATATTTAAAAAGTTATAAAGAGTCACGTCCAGTGTAAAACATGAAATTATGTGATATTTAAAAATGATGCATGAACAAAAAAAGACGATAGCTATAGCATCGGTTGTGGATTTATTTTTATATAAATTTTAAAGTAGCAACTGAGTTTTTACAGGCGTTCAAAAGTGGTTTACGATTTTTTGACAAGGAACACTCCGCAGGGAAAACATTATGACTTTAAGACTTAAATAAAAACCTGAAAAAGATAAGAAACAAGAGCATTTTTTATTTGAAAAACTTGTATTTAATGTTTATTTTTAATGCTTCAATATATATAATATTTCTGAAACAATCAAGCAATAATAATGAAATTTACATCTTACAATTTAATTATCTGCAGTTTTACAAAAAATAAATATATTTCCGATTTAAATATATTTTTTAATCAGTTTTAGGGATTACAAGTTCCCGTAGCGTAAATAATTTTATTTCAATTTGAAAAAAAAAACCTCTTACTTAACTAATTAAATGCTTATCAATTTAAATATAGAGAATCGAGTTTCGTCTTTTCCTCCATTCAAAATCCTCTTAAAAAACTCTTTCATCATCCGAATTAAGTTAATTAATTAGAAGTTTCCTGTCTTTATACAAAATACTTCTCTTGTTTCAATGATTAAAACATAGTTACACAAAGATTTCCTAATATATAAGCAAATATATATATATGTATATATATAATTGAAAAAAAAAAGTATTTTTACTTGCTAAAGAATTGATGAAAGATGTGTTTATTCACTTGAAAAATGTTATTCTTATATATTAAAATGGCATCAAAACATTTAATAGATAATAATTTTTAAAAACACATTCTAATCGTAAAAAAAACTAATTTGCGTCATCTAATTGAAAAAAAGTAGGAGAAGATTGCAGTTAAGATAATGTTTTACATATCTGTGAAAAAGCAATAGTTTGTCTGCAGACGAAAGTTTATACAGTGCACGCAAGTGCCACAAACACATATTTCTGACACCTGCATGCAAAGTTGAATATATATTGCAATTTTTATTAAAATACACATTACAAATTTCAAAGTCACCCACTGACCATTTTTTAATTGTTTTGTTTTGTTCGATTCTGAAAAAAAATCAATTTTTTGAAAATTCACAACGTATGACTCTCCTTAAAAAAGGGTGACAATTATTGAACTATATGAAATTAAATCGCCATAACTTCTGAACGGTTTGCGTGATGAAGTTGAAACTTCGTGGCTGGCCGCAGGGCATGATGGGAATTAGTATGCGCATGCGCACGCAACTTGTTGTTGTCGGCCATTTGCAAGTGAAAATGCCACGGTACACCGTGCCTGAGCGCATTTCGCGATAGGGATGTCTCTCCACCCTCAACGGGTGACTGTGTGATGTGCAATGACCAGTCACGGAATAATCTGTCCGATATTCGTTGACGGCATGGTGACTACTGAAAGATACGCGAAGGTTTTGGAAAATCCTTTCATCCCCCTTATCCAAAGTGACCCTGATTTCGACAAGATGTGGTTCATGCAAGACGGAGCTCGACCCCATCGGACCAAGAAATTGTTTAATGTCATGGAGCAGCCTTTGGAGAACCACATTCTGGCTCTGGGGTACCCAAAGGCCACTGGAATGGGACTCGCTTGGCCGCCATATTCTCCGGATCTGAACACATATGACTCATTTTTGTGGGGCTACATTAAAGACAATGTGTACAGAAATAACCCTAAAACCATTGCTGAGCTGAAAACTGCCATTCAGGAAATCATCGACAGCATCGATGTTTCGACACTTCAGCGGGCCATGCAGAATTTTGCTATTCGTCTGTGTCACATAATAACCAATGATGGCAGCCATATCGAATATGTCATAACTTAAATCCGAATATCTGTAGTAACGTTTACATGTGGAATAAAGTTTGTGCACTCAGTAATTTTTAAATAATTTACATTTTATTTCATATAGTTCAATAATTGTCACCCTGTATATATCGAAATCTGATATTTTTAAAGATTTCCGTATCTATTTATTTTTTTGTGGATCTGTTTGTCATATTGGCAAACAAATATATATACTTATTTTCCCAGATATTTATATTTCTTTAAAATAACATCAAATTGATTTTCCATTATTAATTTGTACTAAATACAACAGCAGGAATACTTTTTTCGTACTGAAAACTACGATTTTTAATATTTCTTAGACATTCAGATAGGTTCTGCTAATTTCCTTCACTTTTCTTCTGTATAGATAACGTAGTACTTGAAGTAAAATTTCAATTTACTTGTTCGCATGATAATTTATAACATAAAATTACAAACATTGCACAGATAAAAAAAAAAAAAAAAAAAAAAAAAAAAAAAAAAAAAAAAAAAAAGATGTTTTTTAATCTAGAAAATACAATATAACTACTGGAGAAAATATAGAAAAAATGTAATAAAAAACTTCAATAAAAATTTTAACGTTAAGGAGGTGTTTCGTGTTAAAAAAACACATTCTAATCGTAAAAAATATATATATTTGTGTCGTTTGATTAACAAAAATGTAGGTAAAAATTGCAAGTAAAATAACGTTTGCCATATCTGGGAAAAGAAGTAATTTGTTTGCAAACGAATATTTATACAGTGCAAGCAAGTAGCACAAATACAGTTTTCAGACACCTGCATGCAAGGTTGAATATATATTGCAGTTTTTGTTAGAATGCACATTACCAATTTCAAAGTCACCCACTTACCGTTTTTTATGCAGTTTGTTTTGTTCAATTCAGAATTGTATAATATTTAAAAAAATAAATATTAAAAATAAATTTTTTGAAAATTCACAACTATGGCTCTCATTAATATATCTCAAAATATATTTTTAAAGATTTCCGTGTCTATTTATATTTTTGTAAATATCTTTATCATGCTGGCATATCATGATGCTATTTCATTGAATTATATACAAATTATCTTTACATTTTTAATTTGTACTACTTAAAACATCAGGTATAATTTTCCCGTACTGAAAACTACGATTTCTATTATTGCTTAGACACTAAGATACGTTCCGCTAATTTTCCTTCACTTTTCTTCGATATAGAGAAGTTCTTGAAGTAAAATTACAGTGTACTTGTTCGCATGATAATCTAAAACATAAAATTACAAACATTACACTGTAAAGAAAAAAATATATATAATTCAACAAATTACAATAACCATTGGAAAAATGTTCCTAAAGATTAAAAATAAATAAAAATTACCGTACTTTCGTGTTATAGCAGCCCCCACAATTATGATTATACGAAGGTTGCAGTTATGATTTCGCCAAGATCATCGCAAAGCTTATATATGCATCTTATATACGCATATATACGGGGTGATAAAAAAAAGTTGACAAAATTACATGGTAGAAGGTAAGGATAAAAAATCGCATAGGATCAGAATTCCAAAAACGCATGTAGAGAGCGCTAGAGCCACAGGAGGGCGTTGCGATACAAACACGAGCTGATTGTCTTCATTCGAGCCGTAAATGCGTTGGGAGTAACATGGCTAGTTACACGTACCGCGAAATGGCTGACATGCAATTAATTTACGGCATGGCCAACTGCGATAGACGAGAGGCCTTGCGAATGTATCATGAGAAATATCCTGGTAGAAAGGTGCCTAGCTGCTCATTCTTTGCCACTCTTTATCGACGATTGTGTGAAACCGGCTCGTTTGACGTGTACAAACCGGATGCTGGTCGCCAACGAATAACTCACACAGTTGATGCTGAAGAAAGAGTTGTCCAAGAACTCCAGAGGTATCCTTCAACAAGTACACGAGTTGTATTCTGAGCGACCCATATCTCCCAAGCTACCGTCTGACGCAATGTACACGACGAGTGACTACATCCTTATCATTTACAACGCGTCCGGGCACTGGATCCGAGAGAATACAAAAATCGTATGGATTTTGCGCGGTGGTTTTTGCAAGAAACTGTTGCAGATCGGCACTTCTCAGCATGTGTTCTCTTCATGGATGAGGCTGCGTTCTCATTAGAGGGTGTGATGAACTTTCACAACCTGCATACGTGGGCGGCTGAAAAGCCGCATGCTACACCTCCGCACGGCGCACAACAAAAATGTTCCGTTAACGTGTGGGCTGGCATTGTAGGAGACTGTTTACTTGGTCCGTACATTTTTTTCAGAAAGACTTAACGGATCCATTTATCTAACATTCTTGCAAGAAGTTCGGCCGGAAATGCTCAATGATATTCCAGTGCCTATTCGTCGACGCATTCGAGTTCAACACGACGGAGCTCCTGCGCATTTCAGCACAGACGTCAAAGCACATCTGCAGGCTACTTTTCCTGGTAGCTGGATTGGTTGCGGAGGACCAATCGCATGGCCACCACGATCACCAGACCTGTCTCCCTTGGATTTTTTCTTGTGGGGATTTTTAAAAGGACTTATGTTTGAAACACCTGTTGCAACACCGGAAGACTTGGTAAGAAGAATCGTTGTGGCAGCAGGATGTGTTCGAGATACACCTGGTATCTTTGAGAAGATCACCGTTCCATGCAACGTAGATGCCAGGCGTGTCTCGATGCATCTGGCAAAAACTTTGAGCATCTGCTTTAGGTTCAACATTTGGCTTGCATTAGTCGCATGTGAGTGAGTAATCATCAATAAATTTATGTCTAATGGTTTTGTTTCTTCTCTTTGTGTTATGTATTATTTTAGACGCCCTGTAGCGGTTCCGGATCGCAGTTGCGACCCTCTTTTCCTATGCGACTTTTGATCCTCATTGTATGACTGATCTACCATGCCATTTTGTCCACGTTTTTTTTAATCACCCTGTATATTCCAAACACTCATTTATGTGCCATATACGCCATTCTACACATATTATTTACGTCTCATATGCCGTATATACATCATATACACATGCCATATATATGCATCATATATGCAGCATATATGACTATGACTTGGCCACATACTTCAAGAAATGGTATATATATATCATATATTATTATAATGTCATACATGCTTTATAATTTGGCGATAAATCTTAGTCGCTTGGCGATTCATCCTTGGGGGACGCTATGAGACGAAAGTACCAAATTTATAATACATTAATGAAAACAGAAACAAAAATATTTCATCCTTGGGGCCGCTATAACACGAAAGTACCAAATTTCTACTTTAATTTTCATATCTGATAATTTACATCCATCCTTTTTGTAACTTTAACATTTTTGTAACGAGCATTTGTATTGCCTATTCAAAGAAAAATTCTTCTAAGGTTTCAGAATTTCATTAAAAACGCTTAAAAAATAAAGTGACGACGTCAAATAAAGTGACGAAATCAAGAGGTCCAGTATCGACCGAAATCAACAACCATTTTCCCAATAGTTTAAAAAAAAAAAAAAAAAAAAAAAAAAAGGATGTTTTTGAATCTAAAAAAATACAATATAACTAGTGGAGGAAATATAGAAAAAACGTTAAGAAGGTGTTTCGTGTTAAAAAACACATTCTAATCGTAAAAAAATAAAAAATAATAAATAATAATAATAAATATATATATATATATATATATATATATTTTTATATTTTTATTTATTATATATATATATATATATATATATATATATATATATATATATATATATATTTGTGTCGTATGATTAACTAAAAGGTAGGTGAAGATTACAGGTAAAATAACGTTTTGCATATCTGGGAAAAAGAAGTAATCTGTCTGAAAACGAATATTTATAATTTGCACGCAAGTTGCACAAATACAGTTTTCAGACACGTGCATGCAAAGTTGAATATATACTTCAGTTTTTGTTAGAATATACATTACCAATTTCAAAGTCACCCACTTACCGTTTCTTATGCGGTTTGTTTTGCCCGATTCAAAATTGTATAATATTTAAAAAAATAAAATATTAAAAATAGATTTTTTGAAAGTTCACAACTTACGACTCTCCTTAATATATGTCAAAATCTGATGTTTTTAAAGATGTCCTTATCTATTTATTTTTTTGTGAATATCTTTATCATACTGGCATATCATGATGATATTTCGTTAAAATATCATCAAAATATTTTTACATTTTTAATTTGTATTAAATACGACATCAGGAATATTTTTTGCATACTGAAAACTACAATTTTTATTATTGCTTAGATATTAAGATACGTTCTGCTAATGTTCCTTCACTTTTCTTCTGCATCGAGAAAGCAGTTCTTGAAGTAAAGGTACAACGTACTCGTTCGCATGATAATCTAAAACATAAAAATTACAAACATCACACTGTAAAAAAAAAAAAAAGATGTTTTTTTAATCTAGAAAAAATATAATATAACTACGGGAAAAAATATACAATAATTTCTTCCGAGTTACCCACCAATTCGAGAAGCATCTTTATAAATAACACAAACTAACATATTTTAGAAATAATAATAATAATAATAATAATAAAAACATATATAAATACATTTTTTTAATATTTTATTTATTTATTTTTTTAATCGTTTTGTATTTTTCTAGCTGCCACTGATTTTTATAAACTTCTCAAGGTAATTTTTATGTTTCTCAATGTGAAATATAAGTTTTTTTCGATGCAGTTCATTCTCAAGTAAGCATTTTCATGTTCCACAAACATGTTTAATAGACAAATAGGATAAAGTAACAGTGTTAACATTAACATAAAAATTAATAATAAGTATGTGTTTTTATTTTTATTAATATACTGTAAGGATCTATTAATGTTCAAAGGAAGAACTATCAGCCGTAATTAGACGTTTTTGCATCATTCCGTGATATGCCAGGTAATGGAGGGAGTTATACAAAACTCTGGCATTCATTGATACATATTATTTGCATTTCTAAAAATATTATATCATCTTCATATTTTATTTTATTTTCCAAAAATAAAGTGAATTGTAAAATGTTACCAATATATATATATATATATATATATATATATATATATATATAATAAAAATTTTGTGAATAATAACCATCAAATCACATAAATGATCGACAATATAAGAACCGATAATAATAAAAAAAAATACAAATAAATATATCCAAAAATTTGAGATTCTCAAAATGAAATAAGTAACGTTCATGAAGAAAAAATCCAAAGTGCATATTTCGAAAAAATGACAAGAGAAAATTGAAACTTATATCGTGGAACACTTTATCAAGGGCAATAGTCCACAAATATGTTAGGGTAGGTTTTTTCATTTATTCTAAATTTTCCATATTTTCTTTATTTTTTCTATATAAGTTGTAGCCCCCCCCCCTCCTTTTATAATAATCGTAATGTTTTTCATTTAATATTCTCTTTATTTTAGTCTGAAATAATGGAGTTAAAATACCTTTTCTTTCTTTTAAATGTCTAAGCTAAAACAAATTCATTGTCTCTTTTACTTAAAATCATAATTTTTATATTTCCCCTGTAAGTTATAATTTCACTGGGGTGGTCCTTGTTACCATGGGAAATGTTCAAATGCTCTCGGACACTTGGGCAATAAAAATCCATTTCCCAGACAACGTATATTAGCTTGTATTGTCAGGAGTTTTATGACTCCATTTATGCTGTTTTTTCGTAAACAACGTTAGCGTTGTTGGTCGCCTTAATCTGCTCTGTAGATCTTTCGTGGAAAAAGCAGGACTCTGGCGGCAGATAGTGGCCCGTATTGTTAAAGTTTTATTATTCGTTTTTACGAGCCCAATTATTCCGTTTTATGTAAACAACAGTTCACGTGGGAGGTCGAAAGAAGGAATAGCAGGCCCTTTTACTTTCGTGGAAAGGGGAGCGAAAACGGAACAGCTGTACACATGCCATCACCCCTATGCGAAGTAGTTCCACCCGCAAGAGAGCGACGACCAATGGTTTTACGTAACGTATTCGCGGGGGATGTTTTTTTCCCTGGTATAGTTTAGCGCGGGAGATTGTAGCCTGGGATATACTGTATATGAGTTTTTTAGGGGAAGGCTGAGGCCTTTCCTCTCCCCCCCCCCTCCTGGAGTTTTCCTGGTGGTGGCCAGAGAATTTGAGAGGCTTTCGAAGTTTTACCGGTGAGTGAGATGCCTGCCTAAAAAAAAAAAAGCGTCTGGTGCTTCAAGATAGAAATAAGCTCTGACCGACAAGACAGTGAGTCACTATAATAGTTATGTTTGAATAAGATCCTACGACCGGGAGCTGTGACGGCTGAGAGCATTTTTTTGTTGGAGCCAATGCTCTTCGATGGCAGTTAAGCATAGATTAGATAAATTGGTGGACTGTCGCTTGTAAAAAGAGTATGTCGAAAGCTTTGATCGGAAGTGCAGTCGGAGCATTCGGGAGAAAAAAAAAGGGTAATCCTAGCCCCTTACAGCTGACACCGTTCAACTACAGAGCATAACGCCGAAACATATCTTCAAAGAAAAATCGTATAGCTGGTTACCTGCTCCATATTCCATACAGAAGAGATACTTAAATATTCAATGATGCCTAAAGTCTCTTCGTGTAGTGCCCCATGTTTGTGAAAGTAAGACGGCTAACCCTGGGACATTACTAATATGTTTACCAGGACTGTTAAATCTCAGCGTAACGAGTGTTGAATCTGCCAGTGAGCTTTTGGTAAATATTTTCCATGTTAATGAATAAGTGCCTTTTATTATTATTATTATTTTACCATGAATATATATATATATATACCTTGATGCATATATGTGTGTGATTAAATCACCTGTTACCAACTAACCTTATACCTATAAATCTGGATATGTTGGCGTTTCATTTATCTGATTACGTTGGTGTTTTATCTAACAATTCTTTTTTCATAAGTTAATAAAAAATCAAATTCGTGGTGATATTCTGTCTGTGACTTATTTGTATGCATCATAGAAATTCATTTGTTTTTTTTTTCTAAATTTAACATTACTATTTAATGGATAATGAATTTTGTTTAATTATTTAAACAATCAGAGAAAGTAATTATTTAATATTTAAACCTTGCTAATTTTAATTTACTTTGATTGTGACTTCATTTAATTTTCCTTCATCAATTAAAATAAAATAAGTTAAATTTAAATCCTTGATTTGTTTCTGAAAATGCTTATTAATTTGGTTTTCTTTAAATATTAAATTGCTTCTTAAAAATATTGTGAAGTACTTTTATTTTCCTTTATAGAGAAAGAGATTTAATAAATAAAATAAATTTAACCTGCTTTTAATTGAAGTAAAAGAATTGAAGATGAATGTAAAAGAAAAATTTTATATTAACTATGTTTAATCCTTAAAGTTTATTAGCTGCATTTAAGGTAATTAAGTTAATCCTTAAAGTTTATTAGCTGCATTTAAGGTAATTAAGTTACACCAAATTCTTATTAAAAAGGAAAACTATGTTTTATCTAGCTACTCTTGGTTTATTACTAGCCACTATACAAAATCACTCGCATGGTTCTGGCAAATTGGTACATTGATATGATCAGGTTTTGTAACTTTAATTAATTATCTGTATCCTTATTTTAATTAACTTCTTTCCCCTTTTTTTTGTGCCTTTCAAATTCTGGAAGGATTACAGGACCCTTTTTTATGTCTCTCTTATTCAAAATCTGTTCTATAAAGTTTTAATGAATTTCATTTAATTTACCATAACAATGTTCCAATTCGTCAAACCACTTGTTGGGTATAAGCGGTATGGTGATAAATGAGAATTTTGTTGTTACCTTTTGGCAAATTTATTCATTTACTTAATTAATTTTTTAGTTATTCAAAATTTATTTGGTTTGTTTTGTTTATAGCATCTCTCTGTTTTGATTTTTAATTAGTAATTGTGTAAAATTGTTTCAATTTCTGAAATCAACAAAATTCATTCTTTTGGTTATTTATCACTTTATCAAATACCCCAACAAGAAAATGGTGCCGTGTAGAAACATTCCTGCGGTTACCAAGAAGTAAAACTTTTGTTTTTGACTGTAAATTTTGTTTTACATTATATAATTGGAGCAACTGGGTATCGGTTTTTACTTATTATGAAATTGTTTACATATATTTGCCTGGTAAAAGTTTTCTCTATATATTTTTAAATATCTAGTCAACTATAATATTGATATTTTTTAAAATTTGTATAATGAAACTGGTGATGTTCTTGTGCTACAGAGTTTTATAATCCCCATTTTTCCTCTTTTCTGCCTTCTATTTTTTATTTTTTTGGGAGTTCTGTGTATTTATCTGACTTTATTATGGCCAAAGAAGATCCTACTAAGGAGCTGGTAGAGCTCCAGAAAAAAAATTCGTTAGTTGACAACTTGTGCAACATACCACCATTTAATGGAGAGGCTAGCTCAGTCTCATTTACTGACTTCTCAGAGAAACTAGATAGTCTCTCCACCCTTTTTGCTTGGGATGATAGTGAGAAAAAATTTGCCCTCCTTAACCGCTTAAATGGTACTGCGGCGAGATTAGTTAAGCCCCACAAAGATAAAACTAGTGCGGAATTATTAAGTATCTTAAAAAATAAATTTGTCCAAACACCTACTCCTGATGTTGCACTTGCCAAATTCCTCAACTTTAAGCAAACTCCGGGTATGTCAGTGCAAGAGTTTTTTGATGCTGCATCTGACCTCTCATCAAAGGCACTCGTTATTGATGGAGTAGCTGATGCCATTGTCAACAAAAGCCGTGAAGCCATGCTTCACTCTATGCTTTTAAACAACCTTGCACCTGAGATCAGAAAGGGTGTCATCACCAAAGATCCCAAAACCCCACAGCAAATTTTAACTTTTGCTCTCCTGGAGGAAAGAGCGTGCCGCAGTGTAAATCCTTTTTACACTTTACATGAGGAACCAAACCCCCTTTTATTTCAACAAAATTTCCCGCAGAATCTAGCTTGTGCAGCTACTCAGCCAACTAGGGACAACAGTGCAGAAATAGAAACTCTTAGAATTCAAATTGAGGCTCTAAATTCTAAACTAGACAACCTTATAAGTGATAAAAGCAGAGAGAGAGAGGTGCAGAGCCAGGAAAGAGTGCCCAGTAGAAGTACTACTTGTTTTTATTGTTCCCAACCCGGTCATTATGCTAGAGAGTGCCCCCAGTATGTGTATAATTTTAATAGGAGCAGAGGCAATAATTTTAGGAGCAGGGGAGGATATGACAATAGTTACCGCGGAAGTTACAACAGGAGAGGAAACTTCAGGGGAAACAGAGGAAATAATTACAACAGCAACAGAAGTGGTAGGAACAGAGTACAAAATTATGCGGAGGGTCAGCAAGCAAATGATCCAACTAATAATCCCACTGTTACTGAGAATGTTCATTTAAACGGGATCGGCTGAATCAGAGGTAGTCGAACTGATTCCAAAAAAGGCCACCGACCCACCTGCGGTATATAGTGTTTTTTCTCCGCAGTCTTATAACTTGCCAACTGCCAGTATACTTATAGGTAATACTAACATAACTGCCCTCTGTGACTCAGGTTCTGCGATTAATCTCTTAAGCAGTGTAATTTTGAACTCACTCACAGACTATAATGTGCAACAATGTTATACGCCTATTCTGACAGTAACTGGAGAACAAGTTCCTCTTACTGAAAAAGTAGTTATGAATTTTAAATTCCATAACACCCAATGCCAAACTGTTTTTTTTTGTAGTGCAGGGCAAGTTGGCGAAGGAATTTGATGCCATTCTAGGTATGCCCTTTTTGAAACAATACAAGGCAATCATTGATTGTGCCACAAATACTGTTTCTCTTCAGGCTTCGGATCAAACACTATTTAAACAAACCCTGCTTACCCCTCCTTGTACCAAAAACAGTAATGTGTGTTTAGAGGAAACAAAGGTAAACAAACAAGGTAAGAGTAGTGACCCATGCATGCAATGTTATGAATTACCTGTATATAATAATCCTATTAATGTGTATAATTGTGCTAAATGTAAATGTATGTGTAATGTAAATAATAACAATTCTAGTGTAAATACTTGCAAAAATAACTATCCCATAGATCATAAAGTTGAAACTGAGGCTAAATTGATAGCAAAAAGTAGTACCCCTGACTATTCGAGAGATATTGAAATAAGAAACTGTGCAGAGAAAATAAAATTAGGGAATAGTAGGGAGATAAGGAAGGTTCATCACAGTCAGAATAGTAGTGACGAAGAAAATAATGTTCATAAAAGGTGTAACAGGATATGTGATGAAAGTAATAGTGATTACCAGGTTTTTATGATGGAAGAATTACCGGGTGGTACTACTGTTGATAAAATTGCTTCGGGAAATAGTAAACAATGTGAGGAAAATTTTCAAAATTTTGAACAATGTATTTCTCAAATCAAATCAGAATTTTATAGTGTAAATAATGTAAATGCAAATATTGGGGAGCAGTTTAGTGATAATTCTGAAAATTCTGAAATGGGTAGTTATGAATTTACTGAAAATGAGGAAATGCAAGCAGATAATATTAGTGAAAATACAGGTAAACATGATGTTGAGAAAAAGGCGTGTAATATCAGTATGGCATCTTTGTGCAATAAACTTGAAATCCCAGCCCAGTCTAAAATTTTAGCTAAAGTCAGATGTACGAAGGAAAATTTCAATGACAAGGATAGTATTTTAATGTTAGAGCCCTTTGCTAAGAATTTACATGCAGGCCTCTTAATTTCTAGATCCATTTGTACCCAAGAACATGGCCTATTTCTATCCTTTGCTAACTTTTCTGATAACAATATAGTATTAAATAAGGGTACTTTAGTAGCAAAAGTTCAAAAATGTATTGATAATTCTAACGTAACCCCAGATAATTGTAATTTAGCCTGTAATATCAATACTCCCCCTCCAATTGCAGATTTTGACCATGCCGACCTCAGTTGGAGTTCCGAAATTAATTTAGACCACTTAGAACCCCCCTTAAAATTAAAAATGCAAGAATTTTTACAAGATAATAAAGATGTTTTTGCTGCGTCTGTCTTAGACTTACCCGGCTGTGACACCATACCCCATTCAATTAATCTAACTTCAGAAAAACCGGTTAAATGTAAAGCATATAGAGTCCCCCATAACTTACGACAGGAAATGGAAGATCAACTAAATATTTTACTACAGGCTAATATAATTTCCCCATCTATTTCAGAATTTGCTTCGCCGGTCATTCTTGTGAAAAAATCAGACGGATCTTACAGACTGGCAGTTGACTTTAGAAAATTAAATAAAAATCTAATGAAAGATGCCTACCCCATACCAAACATCACAGACTCAGTTGACGCCTTATCAGGCTCAAATTTTTTTTCCACATTAGACTTAACTAGTGGGTTTTTTCAACAAACTATCCGTCCCGAGGATAAATATAAAACAGCTATTATTACTCACAAAGGGTTATTTGAGTGGAATCGAAACTGTTTCGGACTTTCGAATTCGGGAAACAGCTTTCAACGACTTATGTCTGCAATTTTTGGTGACATAGGTAATTTGGGAATTTTAGTATACGTAGACGATATAGTAATAGCTTCTAAAGATGTCGAATCCCATATAAATAAACTTAAGCTTGTTTTTGAAAGACTTCGCCAACACAAGCTTAAACTCAAACCCAGTAAGTGTACATTTTTATCCGACAAGATCCAATACTTGGGCTTTGAAATCCAAAAAGGACGAGTGTCACCAATCAACAAAAATATTGAAGTGATAAGGAAATTCCAACCTCCTAACACCCGAAAGGTTGTCAGATCCTTCATCGGTGCACTCTCCTTCTATAGGCGATTTTTACCAGATTTTTCCAAGAGAGCGAGAAGTCTGATGAACCTCACTAAAGATACGGGTCGGTTCACTTGGAACCAAGCAGCACAGGAGGAATTTGAGGATTTAAAATCTGCATTAATATCCAAACCTTGTCTTGCCCTTCCTAATTTTGATAAGGAGTTTTACCTTTATACTGATGCGAGTGGCGAAGCACTCGGGGCAGTACTTTCACAACTGGATGAAAATGAGATGCTCCACCCTGTCGCATTTGCTAGTAGGAAACTCAAAGACGCTGAGACGAGATACTCCGCCACTGAGAGAGAGTTATTGGCATTAGTATGGGCCACTGCACACTTTAAGTGCTACCTTGCCAATACTCATTTTTATATATACACTGATCATGCACCTCTTACGTACATGCTCAAAATTCAGGATCCCACATCACGTATGGCTAAGTGGATCTGTACACTTTCTGATTTTACATTTACCATCAGATATATTAAGGGAAAATGTAATAGCGTTGCAGACTTTCTTTCAAGGTTCACCACAGATAGCAAACCGGATAATGTCACCAATTGCAACTTTTCTATACAAGTAGCGAAGGAAACAACTTTTATGCCACATTCCAACCTTTTAGAAAAGATAGGTGAATTACAGAAAACAGATAAAAAGTGCTGTGAAATTGCTCGCAAAATTAGTGAAAATCTTGAGGTTGCACCCAAGTATTTGAGATTTTTCTTTAGGGATGATCTTCTTGTATGCGAGGATACAAGGGAGTCACCCCTATTGAATAATCCTATCAAACTTGTGGTGCCGAAGAAAATGGTTGAGCAAGTGTTTGCACTAACCCACGAATCCCTAGCTGCTTGTCACCAAGCTTTTCAAAAGACAATAGACCGCATTCGTGAGCACTTTTATTGGCCAGGAATGTCGGCAGATGTCAAGCACCTAGTGGAGTCGTGCGTTAGCTGTCAAGAAAAAAGAGTGCACAAAGCAAATCAACTTGCACCCCTCCAACGTGTACCCACACCTCATTTCCCTATGAATAAAGTGAACCTCGATGTTATAGGGCCTCTTCCTGTTACCTTTTCGGGTAACAAATTTATAATTACATACATTGATGCATTTTCAAAGTGGCCTGAAGCTTATGCGGTATCCTCAATCACATCTGATGTGGTAACCGATACTCTCGCAGACTTCATTTCACGTTATGGAGCTCCATGTTATATCTCAACCGACAGAGGACCCAATTTAATTTCTGCAGCTATCGAGCATGTGTACAAAATGTTTGGAATAAAACATTCCAAAACCACGGCATATCATCCAGCCGGAAATGCTCAGATAGAACGCCAGAAAAGGACTCTAAAAAACGCCCTGTGTCATATTGTGAATGAGAATCAATCAGACTGGGACACCAAGCTTAAATTTGCACTTTTAGCCATGCGCACGGCTGTGCACTCTTCTACCAAACTAACTCCAGCAGCTGTTATGCATGGCAGAAACCTTAACCTACCCTATAATTTATTTTCTCAACCCCCCCAATTTAGCTATAATGATGCCCCCTCTTTTTGTGAACTTTTAATACCAGCTCTGCAAAAGGTGTACGCTGAAGTGCACAATCATTTAATAAAAGTATCAGAGAATCAAGAAAAGTATAGAGAAAAGACAGCTGTTGACAAGAAACTAAAAGTTGGTGATCTGGTTTGGCTTTTCACTCCAGCAATTGCACCTGGTACAAAAAAAATTAAGTAAGTTGAATAATGGCCCCTTCACTATCTTGGAAAAATTAAATGAGGTAAATTTTAAAATCGCCCTTGTTGCAAATCCCAAAAACGTTCAAGTTGTCCATGTGGATCGCCTCTCTGCCTTTAAAAACAGACTCCCGATTTGGTCCGACGACCCACAACAACAACAGAGTGTCCCAGATTCGATTGACGATCCACCTATCGATGTGCAGCAATCGATTCCCCATGCAGAGCAATTCGCTCAGCGCAGACGCCATCGCGATTACTGTATTATACCAAGTTCTGACACTCAAGAGAGCAACCCTGGTACTATTACTCAAAATGAATTCAGCACTCACGGAAGCCAAGCGAATTCAGCTAGCGATCCAGCCGAGATCGACCCCCCTCCTCCTCACTCAAACAAAACTCCGGAGGTTGAAAATTCAGCTGATAACCATCAGCAGAAAAGTGAATCAGCGGAGGAAGCTCTATCGGAGGAGAACAATGAATCGGAAAGGGAAGTACAGGAGTGTGAAATAGCAGCAACGACCAGCGAAGCTAGCGTTGCCGAAAATTCGATTAACAAACCGAATAAGTCGAAATCATTGAATCGACCGCAGCCGACTTCACAGGACGCTTACGGGCTACGTGAAAGACGAACTCGCCCTATTTATAAAATTTAGTTTCCTTATATTCTTTTATCTATGTGTATTTATAGTTTTATTTCGTAATATTTATATGTGTTTATGTGTTGCAATGTATTTTATAGTAATTTTATATATTTTTCATCGTATATATTAGCGTTTTCTGAGCCAAACATGGTTTGTTTTGGTTCACTTAGCGAAAATCGGAAACCCGATTTCGTGTTTTATATACACCCTGTGTCGTGTATACATACATTTTTAGTGGTATTTAGCTACTTGTATTAGTAAATACCCCTCCGCTCACCTTTTTGTGCAGTTTTTCCTTCAAATTTAAGATGTATTCTGGGTACTTTGAAAATGGCAGATTGCCCCCCCCCCTTGTTTTTAACAGCAAGTGTTAGGCTGGGTCGGCTGGCACTTTTCATCGTATGCACGCAAGTACGATATTATAGATTCCTAATTATGTATATAAATTTTTTTTTCATGTGTTTTTATACCGCTTTTAGTCTAGGAATGTAGTTTGGCATATTATAGTTTTTATTTTGATACTTAGGTGTGACATACCAATTTACCCCTTTGGTTTCGTTCATGAAATTCCTTTTTGTTTTTTTTTCTAGTGCAATGTCAACAGAGTAGTATTTTATCTAATCCTAGTGGGTAGTGATTTTTTTTTGTAAATTTTTTTTTTCTTCTTCCTGAAAATTCTACCTTTTAAAATTTGTAATTATCTTAAATTTACTTTCTGCTTCTAAATTGTGTTTTTTTTGTATGTATGTCTTCAAAATTAGTAATTATATATACTCTATATACATAAGCCTTTTTATTTCTATGGGAATTGTGACCTTGTTTTGTTGTGACTATGTGTTATGAGTCACATCTGTTTTCATTTGGCTATGGGTAGGTAAAATGGGCAGTCTGATGATACTGCTTCATCACTGTCTGGGTTTTCTTTGGAAAACCATGTTTCCAGTAAAAAAAAAAAAAAAAAAATCTAGGCTGGTTCAGTCTACGTGTGGGTAGCACAAGAACATAACTACTTTTCCCATGCACAGTGTTTTCTCGTTGTAACTGCATTTATATACATTTATTCTACACCCCAAACACCACTTTTACAGACTTTAACTTTATTCCGGGGTTCATTTTGCATTTGTTATCCTATTTTAAACTTCGGTATATTGTTACTCGATTACTTTGATGAAATATGTTGTGTCATAAGTCCATTACAGGTGTAAATACCCAGTTGCTTATTTTTTTTTGGTTATTGTATGTGCCAGTAGTACTGATATAGGTAAATGTATGTTGTAATTTGATTTTGTTTTCACATCGAACTGGCCAATTTATCATGATTTTATGCAAATGTTGTATATATTATTATGAGTAATGTATTGTTTTTCAGTTGGCAGTCTCAACACTCTTGCATTGTTTTTCCAAAATTCAAAAAAAAAAAAAAAAAAAAAAAAAACTTGTAAGTAATTTAGTTTGTTTTTTGACAAAATTTTGGTCGTAGAGGTAGATAGGTTAACGTATTATAAGTAGAACCTGCTAGGAGTTGCAATATACAGTGACAGTAATGGCATTCGGAGCAAGCACAGGTATGTTTATAGGTGGGATTCGGTATCAGGAGTTAGAAATGGTTATGCAGCGAAGGTGTCCTTTGTAGAAACAAAGTGCAGTTTTCCCCGCCTTAGAAGGCAGTACTCCTTAGGTGTCTTGTTACCCCCTTGTGGTTTTCCCAGTTCTAGTCGTCAGGTATTTCAGCAGTTACTTGGGAGTGGTTCATGGTGGGCAGCTCTTAGTGTACATTCCGGAGTGTATATCTGACAGCGGCAACTTCACTCTATAATTCATGATTGTTCTTCGGACCGATGTCTGGCCTGCTCGAACGGTTAGGTCTTATATTGTGGAATCTCCTGCGTACTGTGAACTACCTCTCAGCCCGGTAACCCTTGCGAGATTTTTTCTTTCCTGTTTCGGTCTGCACGTTTCAAAAAATTAAATTTTTTTTATCAAAAAATTTTATTTTTTTGCGGTAAAGGGAGAGTCATGTTAGGGTAGGTTTTTTCATTTATTCTAAATTTTCCATATTTTCTTTATTTTTTCTATATAAGTTGTAGCCCACCCCCCCCTCCTTTTATAATAATCGTAATGTTTTTCATTTAATATTCTCTTTATTTTAGTCTGAAATAATGGAGTTAAAATACCTTTTCTTTCTTTTAAATGTCTAAGCTAAAACAAATTCATTGTCTCTTTTACTTAAAATCATAATTTTTATATTTCCCCTGTAAGTTATAATTTCACTGGGGTGGTCCTTGTTACCATGGGAAATGTTCAAATGCTCTCGGACACTTGGGCAATAAAAATCCATTTCCCAGACAACGTATATTAGCTTGTATTGTCAGGAGTTTTATGACTCCATTTATGCTGTTTTTTCGTAAACAACTTTAGCGTTGTTGGTCGCCTTAATCTGCTCTGTAGATCTTTCGTGGAAAAAGCAGGACTCGCGCGGAAGATAGTGGCCCGTATTGTTAAAGTTTTATTATTCGTTTTTACGAGCCCAATTATTCCGTTTTATGTAAACAACAGTTCACGTGGGAGGTCGAAAGAAGGAATAGCAGGCCCTTTTACTTTCGTGGAAAGGGGAGCGAAAACGGAACAGCTGTACACATGCCATCACCCCTATGCGAAGTAGTTCCACCCGCAAGAGAGCGACGACCAATGGTTTTACGTAACGTATTCGCGGGGGATGTTTTTTTCCCTGGTATAGTTTAGCGCGGGAGATTGTAGCCTGGGATATACTGTATATGAGTTTTTTAGGGGAAGGCTGAGGCCTTTCATCTCCCCCCCCCTCCTGGAGTTTTCCTGGTGGTGGCCAGAGAATTTGAGAGGCTTTCGAAGTTTTACCGGTGAGTGAGATGCCTGCCTAAAAAAAAAAGCGTCTGGTGCTTCAAGATAGAAATAAGCTCTGACCGACAAGACAGTGAGTCACTATAATAGTTATGTTTGAATAAGATCCTACGACCGGGAGCTGTGACGGCTGAGAGCATTTTTTTGTTGGAGCCAATGCTCTTCGATGGCAGTTAAGCATAGATTAGATAAATTGGAGGACTGTCGCTTGTAAAAAGAGTATGTCGAAAGCTTTGATCGGAAGTGCAGTCGGAGCATTCGGGAGAAAAAAAAATGGTAATCCTAGCCCCTTACAGCTGACACCGTTCAACTACAGAGCATAACGCCGAAACATATCTTCAAAGAAAAATCGTATAGCTGGTTACCTGCTCCATATTCCATACAGAAGAGATACTTAAATATTCAATGATGCCTAAAGTCTCTTCGTGTAGTACCCCATGTTTGTGAAAGTAAGACGGCTAACCCTGGGACATTACTAATATGTTTACCAGGACTGTTAAATCTCAGCGTAACGAGTGTTGAATCTGCCAGTGAGCTTTTGGTAAATATTTTCCATGTTAATGAATAAGTGCCTTTTATTATTATTATTATTTTACCATGAATATATATATATATATACCTTGATGCATATATATGTGTGATTAAATCACCTGTTACCAACTAACCTTATACCTATAAATCTGGATATGTTGGCGTTTCATTTATCTGATTATGTTGGTGTTTTATCTAACAATTCTTTTTTCATAAGTTAATAAAAAATCAAATTCGTGGTGATATTCTGTCTGTGACTTATTTGTATGCATCATAGAAATTCATTTGTTTTTTTTTTCTAAATTTAACATTACTATTTAATGGATAATGAATTTTGTTTAATTATTTAAACAATCAGAGAAAGTAATTATTTAATATTTAAACCTTGCTAATTTTAATTTACTTTGATTGTGACTTCATTTAATTTTCCTTCATCAATTAAAATAAAATAAGTTAAATTTAAATCCTTGATTTGTTTCTGAAAATGCTTATTAATTTGGTTTTCTTTAAATATTAAATTGCTTCTTAAAAATATTGTGAAGTACTTTTATTTTCCTTTATAGAGAAAGAGATTTAATAAATAAAATAAATTTAACCTGCTTTTAATTGAAGTAAAAGAATTGAAGATGAATGTAAAAGAAAAATTTTATATTAACTATGTTTAATCCTTAAAGTTTATTAGCTGCATTTAAGGTAATTAAGTTAATCCTTAAAGTTTATTAGCTGCATTTAAGGTAATTAAGTTACACCAAATTCTTATTAAAAAGGAAAACTATGTTTTATCTAGCTACTCTTGGTTTATTACTAGCCACTATACAAAATCACTCGCATGGTTCTGGCAAATTGGTACATTGATATGATCAGGTTTTGTAACTTTAATTAATTATCTGTATCCTTATTTTAATTAACTTCTTTCCCCTTTTTTTGTGCCTTTCAAATTCTGGAAGGATTACAGGACCCTTTTTTATGTCTCTCTTATTCAAAATCTGTTCTATAAAGTTTTAATGAATTTCATTTAATTTACCATAACAATGTTCCAATTCGTCAAACCACTTGTTGGGTATAAGCGGTATGGTGATAAATGAGAATTTTGTTGTTACCTTTTGGCAAATTTATTCATTTACTTAATTAATTTTTTAGTTATTCAAAATTTATTTGGTTTGTTTTGTTTATAGCATCTCTCTGTTTTGATTTTTAATTAGTAATTGTGTAAAATTGTTTCAATTTCTGAAATCAACAAAATTCATTCTTTTGGTTATTTATCACTTTATCAAATACCCCAACAAATATAAGATAAAGATAATTGAGTTCTGTTTGAATGCACAGGTCTGAGCCAATTTTTTTTCAATCAAAATCCATATATATATATATATATATATATATATTTGTTTTTTTTTGTTTGTTTTTTTGAAAAAAGAGCTAAAAAAACTTATTAACCAATTTTATTCTTAATGTGAGAAGGAAATAGTAAGCTTTTCCCTACAAAAAATGAATTTTGTTTTCAGATTTTTAATCCCATATAAATCATTCCTTTGTTCTTTTAAGATTTATTCTTTTAATTGAGTACTTGTACAGGATCGTTGTTTTGAAAATTCGAAAATAGTCGTGGCGAGAGAAAAATGAAATTCACGATAAATTAACGTCAATTTATTCACTATTTTATATGCACGAAGCATTTGTTGACCATTTATAGAATTTATATATCCATACTGGCTGATTGGCTATCTACTGAGTGTAGCGCCAAATTTGCAGAGGAGGTGGGGCGCGACCATGCACTTTACTCCGACGCACTTTAATCAACGTCCGGAAATAGAGACGCCACAGGTAAAATTTAAAACCCAGATACGTAGTGCTTGCAAATTTCCGCTGCTGGTGAACTCTGTTGCATTTGGATTTCAAGAGATCTTTCAATTTCTTGCGGGAAAAAAGTCAATATTATTCTACACTTTGAAATAAAATATAACATTAATTTATTTAAGTAATAAATTTGAAATAATGAATCATATTTACAATGTATATTACAACGAATTTTCGAAAATTTTATTTTTCGGATTACGTTATTTTTGATTCAAAACGTCATTAGTTAAAAGTACAATGTTTTTCCAAGATTTTGTTTATAATTTTGGAGCTGATGGAATGTAAAAAAACATCATTTTGACGAATTTGTATAAAATTATTTTTACTTTTTTGAAATAAAATAATTTACATTACAATAATTTACACTACAATAATTTACATTAGAAGAAAAAAAAAGTTTTTTTTCTGATAAAAAATCCTGTTTTTAGCACATTTTTAAAACATTTCCACCGCCATCTTTCAAAAACAAATAATTGAAATAATTATATACTTTTTTCTTTAAATTCAGTTTTTGAGAAAAGTGGTCAATAATTCTCGATCTAAATGCAAGGACCTTCAAACTTACTTCTTCGTTGCATGCAAAACTGAGAAAAAACAACAAAGACGTATTGCGAATATGTAAGCAAACGATTTTTATTTCTGTAGAATTCAATGACCCATTGAACTCATATATGTGAAATATGTCTTTATTTCTTTGAACTTTCGTGGAAAGTTTAATATAATCAAGATTTTTTTTCAATATATATTAAACTGGACTATAATTTCTCTTTTTTTGATTTTAATGACAAAATGATATCAATTAAAATATAATAATCAGTTTAATTTCTATTTTACTCTTTTATCCAGTAAAATAGAGAAATGCAGTTAAAATCTTTTGAGAAACATCGTTAAAAGTAAAAAAAATAATAACAATATATCGGAAAGAATTTGAAATTTAACAGCTTATAGTACGTCCACGTTCCCTTGCTTGTGTCAACTCCATCGGGCTGCGTGCCATATTCTAGAAGGCGTAGTTATGAAATTCAGACATTTTAATACAATAGACTAGCTGCGTTAACCCGATACGTGGCATTTGCATTGATTTTTCTAGGTAGAATAAATCCAATATTATTGTACATTTAGAAGCAAGATACATTACTTTTTTTAAATGCTTAATTTCTAGTAAGAAATTAAATTTATGCTGTAGGTTAAAAAAAGGCAAAAATTACGACGTTTTGTATGCTAAACATTATCTGTCAAAATTATATTAAAACTTGGGGTCTGCCTTCGGAACTGGTGGAGCAAAAATGAACATTTTTTTGACGAACTTATATATATATATGTATATATATATATTGGTGTTTGTACTTAAAAAAATGTCATTTTACTTTTAGAGCCACTGTTTAGAGCCACTTTTAGAGCCGCCATTTTTCAAAACAAATTAACTGAAAATGGTATATATTTTTTCTTTAAGTTCAATTTTTTTAATTAGTGGTCAATAATTGTCCACATAAATGCAAGAAGCTTAAATCTTTGTCCTTGACTTAATATAAAGCTAAAAAGAACCTACAATGTCTAAATGTTAAAATGATTCATAAAGCATGGATATGTAAATATATGCTTTTATTACTTCAAATTTTCTTGGAATATTCAATTTAATCAAGTTTTTTTTCTCTATTTATTAAAATTTATTTTATTTTTATTACGATGATTTAAAACAATAGTCCGTTTTATTTACGCTTTTTTCCAAGAGCATGGGGTAATTTAGTTGTCAAGATTTCAGAAATCCCATTAAAAGGTACAAATAAAATATAACATCTAAAAAATTTATTAAAAATTTCTGATAGTTGATATGCCATCCTGAATACGATGCGAATAACTGGTGTTAATTTTCCCGCACAGCCTTCCATACTCTAGGAGCTGTGAAATACAAAAAAGTCAATCAGATTATAATATAATAGATACAGAAGTCACAATATTCTCATTGATATTTTTACAGCGGTTTTATTGCTTACTCTAATATCAAGTACTTCTCGCATTCACTCCGATTTCTACTTTTCACTGTTTTGTTCAACGAAAAACTTCCCTATAAATTTAAAGTTTTAAACGTAAACAAATCAGCAATTGTGTATTCCAGTATTCTTGATGGGGAAATTACGATATATATATATATATATATATATATATATATATATATATATATATATATATATATATATATATATATTTACCAATTTCTTGTTTTCAAATGTAAGCGGTGCAAAATATATGTGAGGGATTTGCGCAAGTAAATACAGTAAACAGGCCTATCTTTATATACGAAATAAGCTAAGAAAAAAAAAATAAATCCATGTACTTTTTTCATTGTATAATATGCAATTTACCAAGAAATATATATTATAAATTTTATACACAGCGTTCTTTAAAAATACAATTTTAGAAGAATTTCAAATATTTTTAAGCAGGAAAATAAAGCAGAGATTAACCCGAATTTTCAGACTTTTAGAAGATTACTCTGTTCACGTTTTATGAAATCTAAGATTAAATATGCAAGATTTTTCATCTCTCAACAACTCGTTTTGCATGAGTAGTACAGAGAGTAAAGCATCAAAATTCCCATAAACTTAACATTTCTTACATTATTTCTTGTGCACGTGTGATGTTTAGAATAAAATTCTATCACATCCATTTTTTCGTACAAATGTGTTAAATATTAACTAATTTTTCAACAGACAATAATTTGTCTATTGGCGTAAATAAATACGTACAAAATTGACAGTGTGGGTAGCACTTGACACTCCTTTATTATGAATGAAAGGAACGACAACCCGTAACTTTACCTCCAAATATAGCTGTATAATACTTTACATACTTGATCCACTTTAATTCTTAACGCTGCATAATTTTCCGGTTTGAGAAATGTGATAAAAACATCAAATATGTTTGATACTGAAGTGCAATAGAATCCCAAAACATTAAAAAATATATAAATAGATATTTTCTCATGTTTTAAAGAAGCTTTAAAAAATCCATATAGCTCTTTTTAAAATAATCACACATCATGTGACATGAATTATGATACAATTCTTTTTGTATATAGTAATATACTGACCTCGCTTAAAGAAATTTAGTTTCACAAAAATTACAAACATATTTGCATATTTGATCAGTTTACAATAAAGACTGACATGTGAAAATTGAACTATAATGCTCTTATCTTTTACTAGTTAATTAAGTTCCTATCGATTAGATCTTAGTCTCAACTTTGCAAATTATTCTACTCGAAATCATTTGCTTGGATTTCTAATGTTTCAACGATACGTAATTGAACCTTTTGTAAAGTTGTATAAAGTTTTCTCCAATAATATCAATGCGACGAGAAAAAGAAAAATCATTAAACATGTAAATTTTCACTTTAAATTTGGATTGATAATGAGAGGAGTTTTGTTCAGAATATATCAATACTTTTGTGTGCATGTAAAAACATTTGAGAAACAAAATACAGTGCTAAAATTTAGAAATTCTGTTTTTAACATGTAAGCTCTGATTGTGACTCCCGACTTATTTTTTCTTTAAATTATTTCATTAAAATAATTAATTATGATAAATATGACAAATCTAGTAGATGAAATTCTGCCATAATCTGAGGGAAATGTAACCTTAAATTTAGAGGAAAGAGAATATTTATATCATTTTATTGGAGATATACTTTGCATTATTTATTCATATCTTTGTTTGAAGTTTAAATATTGAAGTATCAAGTTTTCAGTATTAAACCCATATTAAAAGAAGTCTTAATATTAGAAACATATTTGATTATACTACTCTAGGAGTACACAGTTTAGAAAATACGGTTCACTTAGTTGTCTAAAATTTTTTATAATTGTTATAAATGACTCGGAAATATGTATAATTTATTTTATATGTTAAAAAAAAGTCTTAAGACTTTATCATTTCTCATTACTCCTAGTCAGTACATGTGCCAACCGGTTATCTTTTAATGCTCCCTTAATAGCGAAGTACACATCTCCCTGGTCAGTGAAACTGTTCGCAGGTTCTTTTTCTGGCTGATGATCCCTCTTTTGTATCCAGCCCATGATTATATACAATATTCTAAACTGAAAAACATAAGTCCTCAGGGTACGATAATTGTCAATTACTTCTATGAAAAATCTTCTTGCTAATTGTATTATATATATTAATAAACTTAGAAACTCTACTTTCAAATTCTGCTATTTTTCCAAACCATGGAAAACATCCTTCATGTCTCCCATAACGAAACCCATTAGTAATATATCTGACCAAACTAACTATTGTCCTATTTCTTTACTGCATTCTCCAATCAAAGTCGTGGTGTGCATCATAAGAGCACAGTTACAGAATCGCATTTTACAAAGTAACATCCTTTTGCCCGAACAATTCGGTTTTCTAGCCAATCAGTTAACAGAGTATCAGTTGCTTCGTGTTGTAGAATTTTTCTCTAAAGTCGCAACATAAAGATCCAAGTTGCAGCCAATTTTGAAACATCGTAAATTCATTCGACAAAGTATGGCATGAGCACCATATCTACAAATTTATGCGTCTCAAATTCCCGGATAGAGACATACACTTAATACACTTATACCTTTTTGATCGCAAATTTTGCGTCCGTATAAACAACATACTCCCTTAGTTATAGCATTGTATTCTTGTTATAGCATTGTCTTCCGCATAGTCTTCATAGTCATAGCATCATTTTTCAGGACAGTGCCTTGTCTTCAATCATGTTCATCCTATTCTTTACTGTTCATACTGTTCATCCTAATCTTTACCCACGTTCAATGTATATCCATGTTACACATTTATGCGGACGGCACATTCATCTACTCATTTACACACCAACAATTCGGTTTTCTGACCAATCAAAAACATGCAAACAGCATGAACTCATTCATTGACTGATGCAATCGTTGGCGTCAAAATAAATGAAAATAAAAATCCACTGTCTACTTTTTCAGAAACCTTTATTATCTTAACAGAATAAGTATGAAAAATTTTAATATCCCCTGTTCTGATAATTCTAAGTTGTTGCGTTGAGGGAATCATACTTGTCCTAAGATTGACTTGAATAAACATATTCGTACCATCAAGGGAAAAGTTGCCGTATCTTCCATAGCTCTTAATGTTTTATTAAATATGCCTATGCTATCTATTTATATCGAACTCTTTCTATATAATTTCTGCATAATACTTATTATCATTAATGCATGTCGTCTGATCTGGGGTTTTACTTGCAAAACAAGTATAAATAAATTTAGCAAACTCCATAATAAAAATTTACAATGACTAGGAATGTCCCTAACTACTTCAGAATCTCTAATATGAGAAGAGATTTCGAAACCACCTTCTTTAAATAATTAGTAAATCACAGGACAATACATTATATAAAAAAAGTTTTTAACCTCCCTAACAAAGTAATCGCAGATTTACAGGATTACGACGCCTCCGAATCCTTTTATAGAAAATGCTCTAAATAATCCTTGATTATGAACCATGAATGAGACCTAGAGTTCCGTACAACCTGCTAAAAAGTATTTTAAAATTTATTTACACTTTTAACTTTTTAATTATGTTACTTATATTAGTATAAATATATATACAAATGGACTAATGCTATTATTGATGAGAGATAAAAAGGACTGTTACAATGTAACATGCAAAATAAAACTGCTCTATAAAGTGTTTTTTTTAATATATATTCTGAGTTTTTTCTCCGTCTCCTTTTTACCTCACCTGTTCCTTGGCAATGCTTCTAACTGGTTCTCAATTTTAATATATTTCTTTTTTTAATTGTTCTATTTTATTTAATTTAACTTTTTAATTTTCATTACTAGTATTTTACAGTAGTCACTATAGGTACGGCTAAACTTTAAATCAATGGCTACATATATTGGCAAGAGATCACATGTTCTGATTGTGCGTAAAGTTCCTGTTAACTCGGAAGCAACCTCTGAAATCTGCCTCATGATGTTTGATTTCATTTCTTGTTAGAGTTTCAACAGGGATATATTTTCTCTTGTAAAATGCTATAAGAGCCTCAAAAGCAACATACATTTTCCTATAAATAGAAGTTTTTAGTTGTATTTTGCATTAATTTTAAGTTAAAAATCAACATTTGAGAAATATGGTTTAGCATGACGTTTTTAATTTATTTTAGTATTTAACTTAGATGTCACTGTTATACGCACTCTAATTATATAAAATTATCAAAGGGTACATTTACGGGGATTGTGTCCTAAGTTATACTTGACACGCCTAATTCCTAAACATCCTACATGAAGCATTATTAGTTTTTTTTTTTTTTTTTTTTTTTTTTTTTTTTTTTTTTTTTTAAATAAATATAGATACGAGGAAAATACAATGTGCAAAGAAAATTTGCCTCACTTGTTTCCGCCATTTTAATATTAGTTTCGCATTAGTAAAACATTCATTTAAGATATTTTTCATTCACATTTTTATGAAAAACGCATAATTAAAAATGATATTTTTAAATGGAGATTAAAGATATATAGAACAAGAGCTTCTTTGTTTCTCTATATAATCAGTAGCAAACATATCATTAGATAGAGATCACATCATTTTATGGACATAAATTACTTCCACTATACATCAAATGAAGAAACAAAATAAGGTATTGTTCTATTATAAAAAAGTGGATATTATTGAAAAAACTTCAGCGGTAGATGAAAAATTTACTATGCTTTTTTGTTATTTAATTACGTCAGAAATACAATATTTATTTATTTATTTATTTTATTGAAAGTAAAACTTTAAAGACTTACTTTCAGTATTTTCAGACAAAATTTTATTGTATTTAGTAAAGTGCTTTCTGTGTAATTTGGCTGTGAGTTACAAACAAATATAAGAATTAATTAACAATTATTGTGAATAACTATGGTAATATTACTCAAAAGATAAATTGCATTTCAATGCATAAAATAAATTACATGTATTATCTAAGCATTCCTAAAGTTTTCATTAAAACATTATTTTTCTAGGTAAAAACTGTGTTTAATTTAACCTTTATTGGCGTTTAAATAAAATAGATGAGTAATTAATGTACATAGGTTTGATATTTTAAATTAACATTTTTCGTTTTTTGGTTGTTTTATAGAATATGTATCAAAAAATAAAATAAAAGTTAATTTAATTTAATCATGTAATAAATAAATAGATGAAGAATTGTTATTAATAAAAAAAAAACAGCCTGGGTGATATATGCAAAGTACATAAAGAATTTCTACTTTATGTATTGATACAGAGCTTTAACATGGTTTAAGAGCAAAATTTACATAACTTTATTTTACTCAATTTCTTTAGAATTCCAGGTGAAAAGTTATTAAAATGTCATTCTATTCAGAGATCGATGGCCGTTTGGAAAACACTTTTTATACATCCAAAGATATTAAAATTTAGGACAATGTGACAGAATGGAATTTGTGTTATGATTTGTCAGTGTTTTACGAAGTAACCTTTTTTAAAAATAACAAAGTTGAGGATATTGGAAAAACATATTCTAATTTTGATGGATGGATTAGAGAATATTGAATGACATATAATGAGGAGTAAAAGCAGTTTATTTCCTTCATTCTACACAACTGTTTCTACAGGATTATCAGTAAAATTTTAAAAATTCCGTATCCTTTAAATGATAGTAATATATTGCAGTATTTTAAAAAGACCTCAGTCTGCATATAATTTATAATATGTAAAAATGTATCTCACTCATTTCCGTTTCTGTTAAATATTTTGCTTAAAACTAGTAAACAAAAACGAATAATTTAATTTAAAATTCCGAATCTTTAATCTCATCGAATTTACAAAAATTATACACAATCTGCACAATTTCAATTCGATTATTTAAATTATCTATTAAATATATAATCTTTTTAGCAACATTTATTGAGGTGACAAAATATGTTGGGCAGCATGTGATTCAATATAGATAATCTGAACTTTCGGATTCTTCATATTTATTTGAAGATGCCGTTTTACATAACAAATGATGACACGGTTGTTTTTATACATATCAAATATTCTTCCTGGTTATTTTAAGATACCTTTATACATACAAAAAAACAAATACTTTCTATTTATTATAATATTTGATTCACCAAGAGTTATTTATCTGCCTGATTAACCGATTAGCCCCTATAGACAATGTTTTACCTTACATGTTAAAATAAATAAATAAATAAAAAATTCATTCACGATTTAATAATTATATGATTTTTCAGTTAAATTTTGGCTACGTTTTCAGTTAAATTTTGGCTAAAAATTCTGGAATTTCTCAATGTCATTTTGTTTTAAATATGAAATGCAAAACTCCCTTAAATTTAGTATGAAAATTTTTGTTAATTATGTTTTTTAATTAATTTTTAATGTTCATTTTAACTATAAATTTGTAAGGAAATATATTTAGTTATTTAAATGAATGTAAAATTTTAAAGACTAACTTTTAGTACTGTCAACCAATATTTTACTGTACTGAGTAAAGTAATGTCTATGTAAATTATTAACAAATTGCAAACAAATATAAGAATTAATCACACTGTAAAAAATGACCAATGTTTCTTATTTTATGAAAATATGCTATAACCACGAACGAAAATATAATATAATCTTCTGAGTTATCCGAAATTTCAAATAGCATGTTACATTGTCTTTTAAATCCCCAGAAGCGAATACATTTTCAAAATTTAAAGAATAATTTATAAAAACAAATTATTTTTAGCTGCCCGAATTTTTCAGAAACGTTTCCGAAGGGTTTTTATAGTGTATTAATTAGTATCCTCAGGCTGGAATACCTGTTTTTCGAATGTTATACATTCTCAAGTACACGTTTTCAGCCGCATAAGTTAATTTATACATGAAAGAGTAAAGAAATAATCTTAATTTTAATGTTATTGTCAACGATGTTAATTTTGCATGTTTTTCTGTTAAACATTTTTTTGAGCATGAAAATGTTTACTTCAGAATTGATAGCATTCAAAAAACAGGTATTCCAGGCTGAGGACACTCATTAATACACTATAAAATCCCTTCGGAACCGTTTCTGAAAAATTCGGGCAGCTAAAAATAATTTGTTTTTATAAATTATTCTTTAAATTTTGAAAATGTATTCGTTTCTGGGGATTCAAAAGACAATGTAACATGCTATTTGAAATTTCGGATAACTCAGAAGATTATATTATATTTTCGTTCGTGGTTATAGCATATTTTCATAAAATAAGCAGCATTGGTCATTTTTTACAGTGCAGGAAATCAAGTGTGTAAGTATGAAAATATTGTTGAAAAATAATTTCTATTTCACTGAATAAAATATATTGCATATAGGCATTCCTAAAGTAACATTTCTAACAAATTTCATATATCCTTAATTCGTTCATCCAGTTAACTAGATTGAAATTTTACATATCATAAAACTACTAATAAATTAGAAAATATATTTCAATCTTTATTTAATTGCGATAATAATATCAAACCTTCTTTAATTAACGAACTACTCAAATGTACATAATGACTTTATCTCCATCATGTGCATTATAAATTAGAACATTTCATACAGTCTTTTGTATGTCTCACTGAAATATTTAATTAATTTCCTTTTAACGCTATATGTATGGAAGTACGAACAGTCATTATCGAAATTTAATGATATGAAAATCAGCTTAGATAATATTAAAACCACTGTAATCTTGAACAGATGACTAATGAACTGTATTTCTTGTGTAGAACAATGAATATCAAATTAAAATATTCCCCAATCCAAACAAAATAAAGAAGCTTCATTGATAATGTATCAGAAAATAGACAAAACAATGTAATATACATAAAATGTTTCTCGGATATCCTTCCGCTGTCTTTCCCAAATATATGCAGGCTAATTATTTAGAAAAAAATGCATTGTTATACTATCAATTAAGTGAATATTATCTAATAAATTTGTGATAAGCAATTTGAGTGATAAAATATGATAAAAATGTTACTATTTGTTTATTTCGTAAAGTCAACATTATGTATAAACAGAAAGGTGGACAGGAATCTTTACGCTAAGTTCTCCATTATGCCACGAAATGACAGCATAATGTTGCAATAAAAGACACAGTTAATGCAGCTCATGATAATGCATGACTACTTTAAGGACCTAAACTCAAAGCTCTCGATATTAGCAAGTTAATGTTAAACCACAGTTAATGGCAAGTTAATGGCAGTAATTTCTACATATTGCTTATTTGTATTTCACTATTTTTAAATCAATCTTTTTACATACGATATCTGAATTTTCACACCGTAACAAATTTCCGATATTTTCTTCGTGTGCATTTTGCAAAGCTTTCAGTGAAAAAATCTCGATCCTCACCTGTTCCGAAACTGCATTTGTTCTTACAATAAAACTACAAAAGAAATTTAAAAAGAAAATGTTTCACATCACTCTATCCTATAAAAAAAATTCTTACAGAAAATTATCAAAATGAAAAAAAAAGAAATTGATAGAGATCAGTTCCGTTTGTTTCATGTTCGCTTTCCAAAGTCGTTGTATACAGCAAGTGCTTGCTCATAAGAGAAAGATATGTGGTCCGTTGCATTTATTGAATATGTAATATAAATGTCAAGTATTTCATCATTGACAAAAATTTGGAACGATGTCCCACGCTTGTTATTAGCACAAAGTTGCATTTTCAGCTATAGAGCTTTCATTTCTGATAAAATTACACACAAAATACATACATCGCTATATGAAGTACTTGCGATTGTGTTTTGCAAATTACATGTGAACGATTGTATGATATTTGATCATGGAAACAATTTGAAATAGCGGCTTACTTTTACAAGCTCGACGTGGAGATAATGTGATAGTTGTCACAATGGAAAATTGCGTTGCATTCAGACTGAAAAAAAATAGAGTAATATGAGACTATTATCAATATGTTTTTTGAGATTAGGTCGTGTGCTTAAAATTCATTACCAAAACACAGAGGACAATATATTTGCTGAAAATTTTGAGAGGAAACATTCGGGGAATCCGTTTCAATTCATGACGTGATAAGAAAAGAATTTTCCCGATGACAATACCCTTTTGTGATTCATGCTGAATCGTGAAGATTCAAATAGTAACCAAAAATTTTTTAAAGGAAATACTACACATACCTTATGTCATACATATTGTTTATATATGAGTGGAACAGAATTAGTTGACAATGATTCGAACGTTATAGATAAATTGCAGACGACTGAAATATGCGTAAAACTAAACTAGTAAGCGCTTTTAGGTGAAGCAGACTTAAGAGTATTGTGGTTAACACTACAACTTTTCTCAGTATCTCTCGTCTTAGTCACTCGTTTTTTTTTTTTCAATGAAATGTTGAACAAATATCGTAACGAGAATGTTTATAAATTACAAGATACAAAACAAGCATGATATATATATACGCAAAATTAAATATATTGAATATTGCTCATTACATTTTTAAAAAAAAAATCAATAAACTGTTCAAATACAAATTAAATTCAAATCAATAACATTCACAAATTATCATCATTATGATAAACATGGACTTCCCTGGCAAACGTTCATATAATTTATATCGAGCCTGCGCGCAAAGTGTTAAAATAAAAATTATTTTTAAACACATATAAAATATCTCTTTTTAAAAATGATTGTCTAATTCATCCATTAACTAGCTGCTTAACTTTAAATAGGTCTGCCGTTCTCTTCTAAATTTATAAATATAAACTATCGATATAAATATATTTTAGCTTTATTTAACTGTAAACCATAATAAAATGTATTTCAAAGATTTGTAAGTTTTTTCCATGTATTCAATATTAAACAATATTATATTTCATAAATTTCACACTACCTGTGAAGAAATATCATGAAGTCACGCCAGAAATATTTATAACATGTTCTGTTTCCCTAACTTACTATGCCAGATTTATTTATCATATGTCAACGAAGTACGACGTCAGATTGCTGATGAAGGGAAGATAGATATTTAAAGGTAATTTGCCTTCCGTGTACAGAAAAAAATCTTGGATTATTAATTTTCACTTTAACAACATTTCAGGTACTGTTACACACTTCTGATTCTCCTGTGCAAAGTCTGTAATAGAGCTTTCATTGTGAATTCCCCAAACTATCGAATAATTTAAATTTTTATAATTCATTTTTGAAAGATAAGTGTAACATCGCATAAACAGCAATTTTTGCCACGAATTGGAAATGTTTTGAACATTTGAATGTTTCTTTAAAATGTTTTAATGCTTTATTTTGGGAAATTCTTATCATAGTATTTGTCCCGGAAAATTGGCGATTTTAGCAAGTGTCGTTTATCGCAAAATTATATTAATTGTTGTAAACATGTTTTTTTTTTTTTTTTTCATGAGAGTGTGCGGCAAATGTTTCATGATATCCAATTTTAGGTATTTATTACCTCATTTATCTCACCATTTAATTTCCTCTTAATTCCGTTATATTTCTTCATTGTTTAATTAATAGTTTTATTCATCTTCTTTATTATTAATATAAACTTTGATATATCTATCTCAGTTTCTAAGTTATCCAGTGTTTTAAATCTACTTTCTCGATTTACTTACAGTTTAAGTAGTTTCAGTAGTTTTTATGTGATTTGTGGGCTAATATTTTTTAATCGGGTTTACAACGGATGTTGAGTCAGAGATGATGAGAAAATGGTCATTTAGGATACCATTATGATCATTTATGCCACATTTGTACATAAAAAGACTGGTTTTATTTATACATTTAATTAATAAAACCATACTTTCATACGCAAAACAATACTTTCTAAATTACGACGGTTTGCTCCATAATCAACCTGCTGTATTCTGATTAGGTCACTTAATGTACAAACACATCGACTATGTCCCTGACATCGGTAATCGGATTGCTACCGACATGAACATATGTTGAATCGTTTTGTACTTTAAGTGTTATTTTGTATAATTATGAGGTATTGAATCAAGTCATATCTACTTTTTTAAACACTCCCAATGCTTCAAAATGAGTCTAAAAAGAGATTTGTAAAAAAAAATAGTGTTAAAGATGTTAGTTTAATTAGCTATTTATGAAACACCAGTGATGCCAGTGACTAAACACCAGTTACACAGTTATTAAGCACCAGTGAACCCGTCATTAAACCAGTTATTAAACACCAGTGATTATGGCGTCACTTATTGGCAACTGGTGATATGAAGTTTGATAGCAAACATTTATGCGAAACCTACATATGAAGAAATGTATTATAATTGTATTAAATGAATTGGTTCATTCCATTTTCAATTTTGTATCTTTTTCTCATTTTGCATTTTATTTGATTAAAGGTAATTTTAATTTATTTTAGCAATAGACCGAATATTAGGATAAAAAGTTTGTTTTTACGGACATTTTTATTACATAGTAGAAAGTCTTTTACTTGTAAACGGAAAAACATGAGTGGAAATTACGTCAGGCGTGATCATAATTAAATTCCTCTTTTATTTTAACATTTAAAAATGATGCATATATATATATATATATATATGTTGCCAATTTCACATTTAAAACCATACATTAATGATTGAAAATTAAATGCATTTAAAAATATTTTGATTGAAATATATTTTCCTTTTGCTTAATATTTTCAAAGATGTGAACATTTTATATGAATGACAATAACTAATCCGCGTTTAAATAATGGAATTTTAAAAATTATTAAAAATCTACATGCTTAAATACAAAAAGCATATTATATCATTTTCCTAATTATAAATCCAAGTAGGTAGAATGTTGAAAGTATTTAACTTAGCCATTTTAAAGACTTGGTTAATCGCGGAATCCTCGATTTCATATGAGCTATTTTATGCAATTATCTGTGCTTGAACCCGTTTAATAGATATATTTTTACAGTTCAATAACATTATATACATATATGTAACATTATATACAGATACAAAATTCTTAAAAATACTCATCATATTGTTTGATCTTCAACTCCACACGAAACTCTTATTGGCCTACTAGTTAAAATATTTTTTGTGAAAATCCGGAATCAATACACAATAGACAACAACCGATAAAACTGTGTGTTTTTCATTTAAAAGTGAAGGCAAAAATTTCTCAATTTATTTAATTTTCAAAAATGTAATATTTTTATAAAATATACACAAGAATTTAATTTGAAAGTCAATAACTTCATATCAGCGTTTGTATTTTTCAAAGACATCTTACCTCAATAAATTTTACTTTTCTAACATTATTTACAAAGTATTTTCATAACAGGAAAGAAATGTCTACAATACCATTAAATTTGTTTAAACATTACTTATTCCAAACAAGTATTAAATAAAATGTATTTTACCTTTTATAGAATATATTTAAACAAATCTCACTTTGGTTCATTTCTCTTTAAAAAAGAGCCCCAAATCCATTTATTATTAATTTATGCAAATTGAGAAAGTTGTTACGAATGATTCCGAAATTTCAAATACAATCTTAAAATGTTTTATGTATGAGGCATTTTCAAATCCCTAAATATACGTTTAAGCATTGTTTAAATTCTAATGAATGCAGAAATAACTTTTACAGAGACGAATAACTAATTTAAAGAAACATAATTTAAAGTTAATTAAAATTTAATTTTCATTCAATTGAATTTCCATATATCTGTTAGTCAGAGAGGATTCGTTTAAAATAAATATAATATTTACACATTTTCCAATATTTTTTTATGTAACGTAAAAAACTTTACCTGTAAAAGTTCTTTATTTACTTGATGGAAAAACTACAATAAATAAAGCGCATTAAAATAAAATTATTATATTAAAAAACAGTTTAAATATATAAATCTGTCTTTGTTTTATATGCCCCCATTTAAATTAAAGTTGGGGCATACTCTAACTATTACATATATTTTTTAATATGTAAATATTTACAGTATACAGGAGAAAAGGCAAATACAAATTATTAGCCACACACTTTATTCTTTCAGGCAACACTAAAGTTCATGTTTATGAAAAGTCACAGCCATCCATCGTTGCCAATGGTTAATCTCAGAAAATGAAGCATTTGAAGTTACTGAAAAAATTAGTAGCTCAAAAAGTATTTGTCACAAAATTGTTAGACAAACTGCATTAGAAAGGTGAAAAATTGTATTTTTCTTGATATAAATTTCAAATCCAATGATTATGTCGTTTTTCAAATATTGAGTTTAAAAAATTACCAAACATCACAATGAAGTAACATAGCGAAACCTTCACGCGTAAAAAGATAATGATAGCTACAATATGTTACTTACAATACTAACTATAGTATGAGTAACAAATTATAGTAGACTTATTATTCTGTTAGAATTTAAAAGTAAATTATGTATACACATTTTTTTTAAAAATAAAGAAAAACATTTTATCACAAACATCAACAAAACTTTTTCTTTTCAAAAGATATCGTTTTATCGTCTTCTGCCACAGCAACAGGATAAATTAAATTTCATAAAAACAACTGCACAGTAGTAGAAAAAATACTTTTCTAAATCGAATAGTTATTGAACAACTCAACACTTTAACAGGGGAATTCTTATTTGTTATTTACATATTTTAAAATTGTTTGTTGTCATTGCGTTTTTATGCTAAGTTAAGAACCGGTTAAACAGCTAGTTATTTTTGTTAACTTATCGACACCCTTTATACATAGTTATACAAATTGTTGTTACTGACGATATTAAAAATAAAAATATCTTTCTTTATTATGCCGATACTTGGATTTCTGAAATTGTACGTACACTGGATATTACGTATGCTACTGCTCGCTATTCGATTAAGAAGCACGAGAATGATCCAGCATGCGTCCCGCGCCCCAAAATGGGTCGTCCTCCTAATTCATTTCCTTCTGAAGAGGTTAATCATAATAACATGCTTAAAATTATGCAGACTAAAAAAAAAAAAGATCCCAATTTTTGCGCTCAAGAAGCTGTCTCATTGCACAGAGCCTATAAACGTAATAAATTAGTATTTCCACTCGATGCGCCCGATGTCAAACGACAAAAATGGAACATCGATCTCAACTGGGCCTTCGAAAACCCAGAATTTCAAATAATAGCCAATCGATTTTTTGACACTATATCCGATAGTCCGCACCACAAATATTACTGCTGCGATCGACTATGGTTAAAACTTCGAATCACTTTCGTCTTATGAATGCTATCGACATTTCCGTTCGGAAAAAGAAATCACTGGATGGAAGACTCACGGCCGAAAATTTGCTCGATGAAAGTTTTGCGAACGACCTCATTCAGCACGTCGCCGACTACAAATTCCTCAAAAACAAAACAAATGCACCAGCTCATTGGAAAATCGAGACGAAACGTGTATATGCCGCAATGCGACAGTGGGATATCCCGACTCTATTTGTCATATTTTCTGCGGCCGAGCTGCAATGTTTTGAATTGATGCACTGATTATAGTTGAACGTCGACAATCACATTTTGACGAGGGAGGAATTTGAAAATGAAAAAAATGTTTACCAAAGAAAAGAGTGCGAACTCATTCAAAAAGATCCCGTGAACCAAGAAAAGCTGGCTTATGCTACCAAACACGTTTTTTTTTTTTTTTTTTTTTTTTTTTTTTTTTTTGACGAGTTAGACTTGGTGAAAAAAATCTCAATGGTAAAGGCCGTGGGTGGCCAATCTATATTCTGCCGTAAGGTAGAATTTTTCCCTTCTTGTATTTTACATTGTGTGTTTTATAATATATTGAAATTATGAAGAAAAAAAAACTGGATTAGATTACAATCTCTCTTATTTTCAAATATAGCAAATATCAAAATATAAAAAAGAAATTAGTTTAACACACACGGTATATTCTTAGCATTAAATGGTATATATTTTTAATCAAACATGAGTTATTATTATATAAATTTACGTGGAGATTTAGTTTAAAATTTTTACCATATCTCTAAAAGTTTATGAAAACGAACACATTTAGATTTCGAGAAAACTTACATATATACCTAAATAAAATATTTAAAGATATTCTATAAATTCAATAATTATATAATAGAGAAAATATATATTAAAAAAATAAAACAATCAAGGAGTGAAAAATAATCTGTTGAAATTACGTAAAAATAACTTAGGTGAATACATTGTTAAAGTTGAAATATCTCAAATCAGCATTTCTAATTAAGTGATCAATTACACTACACGTGATACAATATATCTACAATTACACATGATATAATATCTATAATTATAATTATATTATTATAAAATTTTTAATAAGAAATTTATTTTCTAAATGTCACATTTAGCCGCGTGAATCATGTTAAATACTTCCATTTAGTATTAAATATTTATAAAAATATCATAATTAGAATTTAAATAACATCAATTTAAAATTATTTCATTGATTTGTATCACAATATGTAGAAAACAAATTACGATAAACTCTTTTAAAATGAAAAAAAAAAGTAACGTATCTGAAAAATAATAGGAAGGCCTCAAAAAGAGTTACAGTCATTTTAAACAACTTATAGTTGATAAAATGCAATATCATACGATTCGTATTCAGTGTTTTTTTACAAATATTTTGTAAAGAAAGTAAATGAAAAGGCAAGAATAGTGACGTTCTAAAACGAATTTGATTTTAGAATTTTTTTAATGAATATTTAAAACCATATATTTAATTTTAGAAAAAAGTTCAGAGGCAAATGACTCATTGGTAAAATATATATTTTTTAAATAATCAAAATAGTGATTTAAGTCAATTTCTGTAATGTCTTAGGAAAAATGCATTTCTTTAAAATATTTTTATTTTTGGTTTATTTAAATATAACTACCAACTTCTTTTAAAATTAATGAAATTAATAAAGTTTGAGAATATTTACATATACCTTAATGAAATAGAAATTATTTTCATATTAAGAATTTCGAAGGAACTTAAATAAGAAAATCCAATTAGGAATTTAAGGAAATTTTATTAAAACAAAATTAAATATAAACTTTAATTAAAAATAATATATAAAAACATTTTTTTTCCATTAAACTTTTAATGTTTTTTAATTGAGATAAATGTTATAAAATAGGAATATGCATTTGACGGAAACAAATTTTACCTGAACTTTGCTGTCCAGCACAAGATATGACTGTATATATTTAAGATGCATATAAGGAATATAAAAGGACCAATAAAAAACATTTCTGTCATCTTTTAGAAAAGTAAAATCTGTTTCATTTAAACAGAATATTTCATATTATTTTCTCTATTAGTCTCATTGACCCCATATTTATCTATCAAATTTAGCTACCCGAATGACCGTAAGTTCAGAATTCAAATAGATTGTATTTCTAATCATCACTACAAATAATATCTACCTCGCTTGTAAACCAATTAACAGTTTTAGTAGATTAATAATTCAGTTATGATTAATAAAATATTTATTTTTAGCTCCTTTCAATTTTTTTTTAACATTTGTCCTAAAAAAATTATCCTCTGTTACTACATTTAAATTTTTCAGAATAAATAATAAGAATTATGTCTCTCAGATAATACTACTAATCTGCAGTGCAAAAAAAAACAATCAATCTCTGAAAAAAAATCTGGTGCATTTTTTATCTCGTTTTTAGAATATCAAGCAATATATTCAGGTTTTATATGCGGGTATTTTCTTTTAAGGATTTGTTGCTGCAATATTAGTTTTAATATAGTTATAACATAACATTTTCTATGAATATTTTAAAAAGTAGACAAAGAAAGTTTGCATAAACAACACATTCATTTATTTGTATAAAACTATTGAAGTTTAAAATAAAATTCCTTTTGTAAATGCAACAATATTAAACTTATTTTAAATATTTTTTGCTACATATTTAAAGACAGTACGTTAATACATTTCTTCCAGTTGGTGAAAAATTTTTACAGTGTTTAAAAATATATTTAAACAGTATTTTTGTTATCGTTAACATTTTTTTTTTTTTTTTTTTTTTTTTTTTTTTTAACAAACTAATATTGGAAAGTTCAAATAAAATTGGTTTTACTCATTTTTTGACATTTCTGCATTATTTTCATATCTCCAAAAAAAAAAAAAGCTTGAGATAAATGTTAAGATTTTTTTTAAGTAATCAAGCGCTATTCAATTAAATATTTATTTATATATTTTTATAAGTGCTTAAAATACTTACTCCATAGAAAAAATTGTAAGAGAATATAATATTCGTAATGATAAATCCAAATTTCAATAAAATATTTATACCTATTTAATCATAAGGACCAATTATTTATTATTCTTTTGAAGAATTATATTTTATACTTTAAGTAACAATATATACTTTTCACTATAAAACATTAATATTTTGTTGCTGTATAATTTTCGAAATTTATCAGTTCCATTTTATTAGTTCATAATAACATTAATCAAAAGACGTGAATGTTTTAAATATTTAAAGCTTTTTTTAGTTTTCTTTAACAGTATTATAGTAAAGTATTTTGTTTTTCTAAGGAACACTTATAAATTATTAACAAAAATGTTGTTTCTCTAGCGTATACTTATCGAAATCCTGCCATAAAAAAATATTAAAAATTCATGTCGCTTTTTTGTAGGAGAAGAACTCTGCGTTTTACATCTTTTTCCATTAATTATTATAAAAAAAAATCTATTATATATATTGCGTTTTAAAAATTCATGCGGACAAAAAAAATTATTCTTAGTAGTGACTTTATTTTTTTATTATTATTCCGTTGTGTATTTAGAATATACATATTTACCATATGCTCTCAGATTTAAATACAATTTTATAACAGTTCATTTTATGCTATTTAGTTCAGGTTATCAAATATAACAGTCAGTTTTTAAATAAGGAGTCTATTACTATTTCGAAAAAAAAATTACTGGAAATAAAAGTTCTGAGAGAATGCCTGATATTTTTTGTATATGTGTTAATTTTCTTTTTAATGTAACTGCCGATTTCATTGTTAAATTTGGCATAATTTTAAGGTTACAACTTTAGAAAAAAGTGTCTCTCATTGCACATTTCAGATTCAGAAATACACTGCTCAAAAAATTAGGGGATGAAGCAAATAAAAGAAGAGAACCGTGCGAGACAGCCATGCATGGGTATAAAATGGAGAGTACACGTGTATCAATGCGCAATACAGAAAATAAGTAGCAAAAAATTGTAAGGGAACTTTAATTCTTTGAAAGGCTAGAAATAACATGAAAAAATGGTTTAGCTCAAAAATTTGGTTACATGTAAATTACAAAAAAGTATTGTTTAGTAATGATGCAAGTTGTTTAATACGGCGTGTGGTCCCCTCTAACAGCTAAGAATGTTGCACACCTGTTTTCCATGAATATAATGAGGTTATCGATAAGACTTTGATGAATACTGTTCCACTCTTCCAGAATTGAAATCTCCTTGTCCCAGATAATAAAAGAAAGCCTTCGTCTTACTGCAATGCGTCGTCCGAGTGTGTCCCAAACATGCTCGATCTGATTCAGTTCAGGAAAGCATGCTGGCAATTCCATACGCTGTATTGTTTCAGTTTCAACCATGTTCTCAAACATACGAGTTATATCCGGTCAGGCATTACCATTCACGAAAATAAAGGACTCACCATGGGTGAAGCTTAAGGTATGATATGAGGTCTCAGTATCTCGTCTGTAAGCCTTTGGGCAGTCAAAGTGTCATTCCAAATTATATGCAGGTCCGTACGTCCACCTATGCTAATTTCAGCTCATACCATCAACCCACCTTGTCTGTAATGTGATCGTTCATGAACAAATGTGGGGTTATTTCGAGTGCCCCTTTCCCTCCATACAAAAACACGTCGAGTGTCACACTCCAGACTGAATAGGGAAGCAGCTTTTGATTCCAATCCATTGCCTTCAATCTTGATGTTCAACAGCCCAACTTCTTTGGGCCGCACAGTGGCTTGTGATCAACGGAACACAGATCATTGGCCTACGTGCATAGAGACCACGCTGATGAAGCATATTTCGCACTGTTTGGCTGGACACCTTTCGTCGTGTTGCCAAAAGCTACCGTTTTTACAACTGAGTATCATCCCCTTTTCTGTCTCGACGAGCTGTTAACAGGATATATCGGTCATCAGTTGCTGTGGTGCACATGGTCGACCTTGCCCTGGTTGACATCTAACATTTCCTGTTTCTTGGAATCGATACCACAGATATACAGACAGACAGCGCCCACCCTAGGGACCAGCTTTTGTCTAATGGCCAGGACGAACCCCTAAGCCTAGGGAGGGGAAAATATTACTATCCGGCGCTAGCTACAATAATTACAAGTTAAACTACAATTTTACAAAGTATAAACGTTACCCAATTTTGCCACAAGGCTGGGCGAACATTAAAATTATTACAATAATTGAAATTTTACATAAACTTTAATTATAGTTATTTATATAGCATTTTGAGATTAACATTATAATGACAACCAGAGGTTTTGCATTGAAATCTAATATTTTTATGTACTTCTCTATTATCCCGTCGACCACTTTTCATAACAAAAAAATACCGCCAAACTGTAAGATTAAACACCAAAAATGCAGTCCCATTTACTCGATGTCAGAATCATTATGCGTGTTTGTTACGTCATCTAGTGGTTTTACATTCGACATTTACGTGTATTTTTCATTATGTTTTAATGATTTAGTAGTTATTTTATTAATTAAAATAACAATTGTGTCCTTAAATTCTTATATTTTATTTTATTTTTTTTATATTCCAATGGCAACGTTCTCCCGTTTATTTGGCGACAGTTTTTTGTTATGAAAAGTGATCGACGGGATAATAGAGAAGTATCATTTTTTATCAATATGTATTATTTATTAGGTGCAGGTTTAAACTTCTAAAGAAAAAGCAAGGATAAAAATATTTGCAAACAACATTTAGTTATTAGTCAAGCCAGAATATCATCTAAATTATTCCATCAAAGTTAGACTAAAATCTGATCCAATATTGATAAAGGCACGCGCGAGACAAAACAATAACAATCGTATTTTGGCTGAATTAGAGGATAACGTCATCCGCTTCGGGAAAAACATGGGACTTAGAAATATAAATCTAAACATTTCAATTTCAATTTCGCTTTTTAGTCATAAGTATAAAATAAACCCGTGCGGGGTTTTTTCTAATAATTGCTGAGCATCATATAATGTGGTATTTTATTTTTTTGGCAACAATAATTTCAGGAAAACATTTCATTTCTTTTATGAAAAAATGCCGATTTAATTTGTAATTTTCAGCAAATTTTAATCAAAAACATGTTTTAACGAATTGTTAAGTGGCCTATGTCAGAAGCCGGTTCTAAAACCTTTCATATGGTATCTCTTTCGTTGTTCTGCGTTTCATATTTTCTTAGAAAAAGGGATATTGACAGGAGAAATAATATATATGATTATTTACAGTCGTACATTTTGAATGCATTAATACGTATACAATAACCTTTAAAGGTATAATATATTTTTAAAAAATGATTACAATATATAATTACAATATAAAATTCAAACAATTTTATTTACACACAATAACATTTTGAAATACACTATATACAGTAACCCCTCACCGACACGTGACACACGGCAAACAAACCTCGTCACCAGAATCTTTTCTAAAAGAAACACCCATACACAAATGCAAAAATTAAAAAAAAAAACTATTCTTTCCCTCTTTTTCCCCTTCTTATACTGTTAAAACAGTGGTACGAAAAAGCAACCACCGAACATCGCGCATAAGTGAGAGGTCACTGTATTTACAATTTGGTACTGGTACAATACATGAAACAAACTTTTTTTTCTATTTTCTTTAACTGACTATAAGAGGAATTTGTATTTAATAAATGAATATTTTTAATTTAAGATATGATAATTTTCGTAAAGTTGGAATAGTTGCTTTTTATCAGATAGTATATCTAAACTAATGTCCATAGTTGTTTTAGTTTCATTATATGTGAATTTATATTTCATAAATTTACATTTGCCAAATAAATAATGTAGTGGGTCACTTCTCTGACCACACTGACACAAGTCATCATCTTTTTTGCCAATTCTATGTATGAATGTAGGAAAACTTCCACATCCAGTGAGGAAGTAGAGTGAGACTTTATCATTACATATAAGTGATCACAGAACCTTTGGAACAATACTATGAGTGAACCTGCCACACCCTGAGAAGTCCCAGTTGTGCTGCCACTTGTCCAGCAATTGCAATTTAATAAGCCTATTAAGTAAAGAGCATGGAAGTTTAACTTCCTTGCTTACTGGAAAGTTGCAGTACTGTGCGGCCTCGTACGCCAGTTTGTCCGCCAGTTCGTTGCCCACAATGCCCACGTGTCCTTTTACCCTAGTGATATAAAAAATTTTATTTTTATTTTCTTTTAGTAATTTATGAATGTCAAATATTTGTTTATATTTAGAGAACAAATTGTTTAATGCTAATACTGTCGATTTGCTGTCTGAAAAAAATTTGAGTTATTTTTTGATTTGTTGAGATAGCTCATTTTATTGAGTTAATAACTGCTGTAAGTTCAGCTTGAAAGACTGTGTTGTTACTTTGAATTTTGAAAGATTGTTCTTTAATTTTAATTTGATCTCTAAAGGCCACATAAGCATATGCTGTTTTGTCATCTGTTTTAGAACCATCAGTATAGATCTGTGTTATGTTAGGTTTGTTTATGTTAACATCCGTCAAAATTAAATTGTTAATATATATTTCAGGATTTGTTTGAAATTTATAGACATGTTCTTCTATTTTGTTATATTCTAATATTTGATTATTAAATATTAAGATGTCTTTATTATTTTTAATTTTGTATTTAAGATTTTTTGCTTCTAATGTAAATAATAACGGCGGAATGCCCAGGAGCACCTGAAGTGTGTGTGTCGATACATTCTTATAACATTTTGTTATTGATGTTAAGCAAATTCTTTGTTTTGATTGTAAGTTTCTTTTATCAATTATTCTCAGATTATTGTACCAAACCTCCGAGCCGTAATCGATAATTTTCTCGAGGACAGTAAGGTACCATTCTCGAAGAAAATCTCGTCTTACCCCCCCCCCCCCATGTCGTTGAAAAAACTCTTTTAATGGATGATGTTAATAATAAAATTTTACTTTTGATATTTAATATATGTATGCCAAGTTAGATTACTTTCATAGAGGATACCTAATAATTTAAGTGTTTCAACAAGTTCACAGGAACCCTGCGGGCAACCTTGGTATGTTTCTATTTGTGTGTTAATACTCTGATAGTCTATTATAATTTTTCTATTTGTTAAAAATGTTAGTAATATATTTTTCAGGTATTGTGGAATTGGTAGTTTTTGTATTGCTTTCCCGAGGATAGTCCAATTTATATTTTCAAATGCACCCTGTATATCAAAAGATACCAAGATGCAATATTTGTTATTCTGTAATTTTTTATGAATCTTATCGTTTACGGCTTGTAACAATTGAATAGTGTTTCGTCCCTGTCTGAAGCCAAATTGTTGTTCATGGAAGTGATTTTTAATTTCAAGGTAATGTATTATTCTGTGTTTAATTAATCTCTCCATTATCTTTCCCAACATCGGGAGAAGGCAAATTGGATGATAGGATGAATGGAGCTTTGGGTCTTTATTGTTTTTTGCGAAGAAGATAACCTGGGCAATTTTCCAATTTGCTGGGAAATAATTTAAAGATAGAAATTTATTAAAAAGATCTCGAATAAGACTTTTGTAGTTTTTGATTAAAAATGCATCAATTTTGTCACAGCCCGGAGCTTTAAGATTATTCTGTTCTGATAGTGCATAATTTATTTCTTTAGTTGAGAAAAGTGGTGGGGTGGGAGAATTTTGTGTTTCCCTTACAAAGTCAGATTAAGGAGGGTCAGGATTTTTTCTTGTGTGGAAAAATGGTGACTTAACAAATTTGTAAATGAATCTGAAATTGTGGAATATATATTAGAGCCAGTAAGTGTCGTATGTAGAAAATGTTGGTTTGTTGTATTTTTTGCTGTTGCAATTTTGAATGTTTTTCTAAATTTATCAATAGTGTGTGTACAAATTTTTTGCCAAGATTTGGCCTTTTCTGATTTGATATGTTTTTATATAGTGCTCTTTCTTTCTTTAGTAGTATTTCCCATTTAGTATCACCTGTTCGTTTAAATCTCTTATTTAATGCGGCTATTTTGTTTCTGTGGGACTTCAGAGAGACGTTCCACAATGTAAATGTTGGATATAGTTTTAATTGTTTCTTTTTGAGAGTGGAATTACATGTTTCTAAAGTATTATCGTTAAAAGTATCTAGCCAGTTGTCTAATTCTTGTGTTGTTGATATAATGTCAAGTTCATTTTGAAAGTTAGATATATATTTCTTAAAATTTTTGTTAAACTTTTTAAAAGTTGTATATTTGGTTTTAAATCTACCTAATTTTAAGTAGTTAATTGAAAGTGCTATAGAAAATCGAATGTACCTGTGGTCTGACTTACTCATATTTTTTACGTCCACATACCACGTCCGGATTCTTTCAGAAATGTCCTGAGAGCCCAACGTCACATCCGGATTAGTGGCACAGGGATTGTCAACTTGTCCAATGAATGATGCTGGTACTTCAGAATCATTTATAAGGATCAGTTCTCTTGCCAATAGCAGGTATGTCAATATTGATCCCCTCTCATCCTCTTTCTGATAACCCAGGAGTGCCAAGTGGGCGTTAAGATCTGCACCCAGTATCAGGTTTGTCATTGGGTTAAACTGATCTAACCATTTCATATCCTCAAGCAGGTTACTTTTTGGTTTAGAGTACAATGATCCCACTGTAAGTCTTCCTGTTGTTGTAGTAATATTGACGAACACTGCATTTTCATTTGAGTAAGTGTGGATGGCTGGAACATCCGGTCTAGTTATCACAACTGCAGTTGTTTGATTTTTGGATGTAAAGACTTTCCATGCTGTTGATGGAATACCCCAACTTTGTTTTTGGTGTGGTAATAGTCTTGGATGAGTAATATTGTAATTTTATTTTCATTGGCAAAGCCTCACAGATGGTCTGTAGCTGCTCGACTGTTTTGTAGATTAATTTGCAGACATCCCAAATTTTCACTAAAGGGTACTATTGTTGGTGTATGTTGAGATTGTATATCTTCTTTATTTAAAATATTGAATTGGAAATGCTATTTTTAACGAAGTTATTTCTTATGTAGAGATGATATTGATATATGGGACATTGACTTGTGTTTGCTGCATGATGAAAGTCATTTTCTGTATCTTTACAGTTTACACATATGTGTTCTGTTGGATTGTGTTTTACTTTGCACTTCTCAGAATCGTGAGACTTCGCGCAGTACATACATGCTCTTGGATATCGACATCTATTTGATACGTGGCCGTATCTTTGTCAGTATCCACAACGTATTACTGGGCGATACTGTTCAATCCTACACGAGTTGAAGCCAATAAGTAGTTTTCCTTTATTCAGTAGATAATTGGCTATGTTGGCTTCTACACTTAGAACAAGTTGATATGTTTTTGATGTTTTTCTTTGAATGACTTTAAAAATAGTTATTGGTGTATCCATGTTTAGATATTCTATTATTGCCTGTGTTATTTCTTCTTGTTCTGTAATGTTAGGAATGCCAAGTATTATAATTTTCTTCATGTTATATGGAGTATATTGAGTTTCTATAACATCCTTCAATGCTTCAACTTTGTCAATGAAGGTTCAAAGAGCTTTTGTTTCTTCTGGGCTGTCAGATTGTATTACCAGAAGATTTTTATCACGTGCTGGACTGCATACATGTGGAAGATCTTAATTTTCTTTAACTTTTCTATTCAAAATATCTTTTATTGTTGCCATTGACATTGTCGTTTTTGGCTTCTTGTGTAATAATACTGCAGCTTTAGAATTGCCTATTTTATTCCTTTTGGGGATATTTTCCTTCATTGACTGCTGCAATACTTCTGAGTAACTAGTTTGGGATATATCTATTTTTGCTCGTTCTATAAGTGAGTACTCTCACGTCTGGTCCATTTTTTCTAATATTTTGTTCGTCTTTGTTTCTATGTTTTCCAGAGTTTTTTGAAGTTCTTCTACTGATGCAATTCCCGTACTTATTGTTAACCTCTGTGGTTTTGTTTTTTCTGATTTTAATTCCTGAATTTCGCAGAGTAATTGCTGTATCGTTTGATATCTTTCTTTTACTAACTTTTGAAGATCTTTCCCTACCTGCTGAAGGAGTTTGACATCTGTTAAGAGATTGTTTATTTTCGTATTTTCTTTGATGAGTTTAGCTATTTGTTCATCTTTTGAGATCAATGATACTTTTTTTTTTCTTCTTGTGTCTTTCTGATTCATTCTAATTGTTGATTTATTAGTTGAGCCTCGTTTTCGGTTTTATCCTGTTGATTTTGTCTTTGTGTTGTAGTGTCCTGTTTTAGATTTTCCAGTTTTTCTTCTAGTTCTTTCTTCTCTTTTTCTAAGCTTAAGATCTTTTCTTTCTGGAATGTCCATTCCTTTGCTGTTTTTTCTGTGAGGTTGAATCTTTCTTCATATTTTTCCAGTCTTTTGTTTATTTCTTCTTTGTATTTGCTCGCCTCGTCTGCGTCACCTTTTTTCAATCTTCGTAGAAAGTCGTTGTATTGGGTCATCAATGCTGTTCAGTCCATTCTTATTGCGTTATTCTGTGTGAATTTTTCATACTTTCTACTTGGGTTTTCGGTGTTATAGCGTCTGGATCTACGTTTTAATAATGTTCGTGAGGTATTAAAAGCCGTAGGTGCTTCTGGACTTGAATGTGCAATTTTGTATTCAGACTCTGTTTTTTTTCGAGTCATCTGAGTCCTGAGGGTTGAATTGACGAACTTTTTAGTTCGTCTTTCATGATGTTTTATTTTTGTCCAGTGCTATAATTTGTTGTCAAATGCGTATTTATAAGTATTTAGCGTAACTAAATGATATAGATTACAACTTATTTTTTTTTGTTAACTTTTCCACCTATAAGTTTAGGAATTTAATTAATTTGAGGTAATGTTTTCTGCCATTTAACGCTAATTAACAATCTATTTTTATGTATCTGAATAATTACTATATTTTGTTACTTTTACACTTATATTAAACTTTTCATTTATTAAACTAGGCATCATTGGAGTCCAATCATGTTAAATGAAGGAAAGGGTAAATAGGAAAGTTCATAGCAAAAATCAGTGATCTAGATCACTGGAAATGACTAGGATAAAAACTTAATGTTATATGTGGGGCAAATTTGGAGATAATAATAATAATAAATAAATAAATAAATAAATAAACGTGATAGAATGCCAAAAAAAAAAAAAAAAAAAAAAAAAAAAAAGGTGAGAGGGGAAAAATTTTGAAGAATCCTGATCAGAAAAACGTGCTTATGAACGTCGTTGCACCCGGAATAAAGAGAAAAATAAAAGAAAAAAAGAAAGAAATTTTATTAATCATACAATACCTAATATTATAGTTTAAATTTAAGATTAAGCCATTTGGATTACTATTGCTATGCAAAGACATTTACCAGATAGGACATATTATGGAGAGTCTATATTCTAAAAACCTTTTATTTACAATATTTACATTATTTCTCCGCCATGTGAAAAAAAAATGAATTTAATGAATTTAACGAATTTCTTGAAAATTGTGGCTCTGTAACAGGTAAATAAACAACAACTCGAGAAGTTTAGTATTAAAAGTGTGCCAGAGAAGGGAGAAAAATAGTTTACACTCACCTGTAAGAAGGGACGAGATCCACGCTGCACTTGAAATTCCATAATTCCAAAAGTAGAACGAGAAAGTATAATCCCTTGAACACTTGTAAATGTGGAGGGAGGTGGGGGGAAGGTGGACAAAAATAAATTAGCAATTGAAAATAAGTTAATATAATGAGAAGCATAAGAGATGTAATAGTGACGGGAATTATAAAACGCCCTCTAGCGACAATAAATAAGTGTAGATGAAAATGCTTATTCAAAAATAATTTGTCACATCAAAACCTTCAAAATGATATGCAACACGGAATGAAAAGAATAAAATTGAAAGATAATGAAAATATCTAATAAGACGCCCTCTAGTGGCACCGGGAATAAAAGTAATACACTATTTAGTAAAAAGTGACCCTAAAAATAATAAAGAAGAAAAATGCTACAACTTAACTTAAAAAAAAAAAAAAGAATTTTGAAAAAGCGCCCTCTAGCGGACACCAAAAGGTATAGAAAAACATAAAAGAAATGAAAACTGCAAGTGTGTAAAAATACTTAACAGTAGACATCAAACACGACCAACATACAAAAAAGTTTTTAAAAAAGTTAAAAAAATAAATAAATAAAACAAAAACACGAATGGTATAAGAAAGCTGGGGAAAAAAATTTGGGGTTAACTCCTTACATATGAATTTTACGCTCACTGTGAGCCTATCGAGCCACCCCCCCCCCCCCCCCCCCAAAAAAAAAAAAAAAAAAAAAAAAAAAAGTAAAATGGGTGGAAAATCGAAAACGTGATGGGGGAAGGGGGAACAAAAAGGGGGGAGATAAACCGTGCCAAGACAAAGCTATTTCCCCTCCCTCCAACGTCCAAATGATGTTTCATTGATTTGCTATATTACAGTACTAAATTGCAGAAGAAAAGAAAGGGGAAAAAAATGTGGAATTTAAAGGGTTAGTAATTTCCACAGCCTTGCAATGACATTTCTTGCAACTCCAACAGCATACGCTACACTTCGTAGTGTTTGACCAGATTCAAGTCTATCTCTAATATGCCAAGCCATGGATTCGGGTAAATCACGTTGTTGTGACATTTTCAAATCACCCTTTCCCAAAACAAAAGGTGAGCAATTGAATTTGGCAACTGAGACAGTGAAACAGACATTTATGAGAAATCCCGATTTCTGCACTTATCTTCTTTTTCTTGTTTTTGACGTCATGAACATTGATTTGAATATGAAGTTTTATTTTTCTGTTTTCTGCTATGCTTTAAATTATGGATGTTTTAATTTAAGTTACTTATTCGTGTAAGTATTTGTCTAATTTCGTTAAAACCATGTGCTCCCCTAATTGTTTTGAGCAGTGTAGTTAATTATAGTATATTAAGTATCAATATAGAAATATATCTCTACATTATGTATATCTTTCAGTAAACATTTTATGTATAATGTGTATAAAAAAAATTAATGAAATCGGAAATCGTACTTCTTTCTAAATGCTTAATAAAACAAGAATGGAAAATCATGCGTCAAGCATAGATTATGAAACATTTTCCAATACATCTAGAAAACTGTAACGAGATTCCACTGGTAAATACGGTGAAAGAAGATGTGTAGTTAACTGTTTAGGAAACATCTAACACATTTAAAAATCCAGTTACAACATTTAACTTCCTTAGTCAAATGATCGTCCAGTTATTTTGTGTAGCCCTGTATATGATCTATAGACTTGGGTATATCCTACATAGCATTGCTTCAGTTAGAAAGCTCACTTTTAGAAATTTTCACCTATCGATGGAAATACTCTCGAAATCTTTTGTACAGCCCTATATCTATACTTAATATTATAAAGGAGTCAAGATTGTTTTTTCGTTTGTTTGTTTGTTTGTTTATTTGTTTGTTTGTAGGGTGTAATCTCTGGAACTACCGAACCGATTTCAAAAGTGATGGTGGCAAATTGATGGTGACAACCCCTGCTCCAACATAGGCTATATTTTATGTCGATGCCACTACCCCAGGGGGCTGCAGGAGCGAAAAACGTTATAAAATTGCAATCTTTTCTATACTGAAACAGCTAGAAATTTGAAATTTGACGTTGTAGTTACTTATAAGATGTAAATGCTCTCTAAGAACAAAATAAAAAAAAAATCGAAATTTAAAAGGGTGAAATGAGCAAAAACGCGTTCTAAAAACATTCTAAATTACAATTTCTATGGAATCTCTAGAACTACCGAACCGATTTGAAATTTGGCGTTGTAGTTACTTATAAGATGTAAATGGTCTCTAAGAACAAAAAAAAAATCGAAATTTAAAAGGGTGAAATGAGTGAAAAGCGTTCTAAAAACATTCTAAATTACAATTTCAATGGAATCTCTAGAACTACCGAACCGATTTGAAATTTGGGGTTGTAGTTACTCATAAGATGTAAATGCTCTCTAAGAACAAAAAAAAAATCGAAATTTAAAAGGGTGAAATGAGCGAAAACACGTTCTAAAAACATTCTAAATTACAATTTCTATGGAATCTCTAGAACTACCGAACCGATTTGAAATTTGGCGTTGTAGTTACTTATAAAATGTTAATTCTCTCTAAGAACAACAACAACAACAAAAAAAAAATCGAAATTTAAAAGAGTGAAATGAGCGAAAAGCGTTCTAAAAACATTCTAAATTACAATTTCTATGGAATCTCTAGAACTACCGAACCTATTTGAAATTTGGTGTTGTAGTTACTTATAAGATGTAAAGGCTCTCTAAGAACAAAATAAAAAAAAAAATCGAAATTTAAAAGGGTGAAATGAGCGAAAAGCGTTCTAAAAACATTCTAAATTACAATTTCTATGGAATCTCTAGAACTACCGAACCGATTTGAAATTTGGCGTTGTAGTTACTTATAAGATGTAAATGCTCTCTAAGAACAAAAAAAAAAAAAAAAAAAATCGAAATTTAAAAGGGTGAAATGAGCGAAAAGCGTTCTAAAAATATTCAAAATTACAATTTCTATGGAATCTCTAGAACCACCGAACCGATTTGAAATTTGGCGTTGTAGTTACTTATAAGATGTAAATGCTCTCTAAGAACAAAATAAAAAAAAATTCGAAATTTAAAAGGGTGAAATGAGCGAAAAGCGTTCTAAAAACATTCTAAATTACAATTTCTATGGAATCTCTAGAACTACCGAACCGATTTGAAATTTGGCGTTGTAGTTACTTATAAGATGTAAATGCTCTCTAAGAACAAAATAAAAAAAATATTCCAAATTTAAAAGGGTGAAATGTGCGAAAAGCGTTCTAAAAACATTCTAAATTACAATTTCTGTGGAATCTCTAGAACTACCGAACCGATTTGAAATTTGGCGTTGTAGTTACTTATAAGATGTAAATGCTCTCTAAGAACAAAAAAAAAAAAAAAAAAATCGAAATTTAAAAGGGTGAAATGAGAGAAAAGCGTTCTAAAAACATTCTAAATTACAATTTCTATGGAATCTCTAGAACTACCGAACCGATTTGAAATTTGGCTTTGTAGTTACTTATAAGATGTAAAGGATCTCTAAGAACAAAATAAAAAAAAATCGAAATTTAAAAGGGTGAAATGAGCGAAAAGCGTTCTAAAAACATTCTAAATTACAATTTCTATGGAATCTCTAGAACTACCGAACCGATTTGAAATTTGGCGTTGTAGTTACTTATAAGATGTAAATGCTCTCTAAGAACAAAATAAAAAAAAATCGAAATTTAAAAGGGTGAAATGAGCGAAAAGCGTTCTAAAAACTTTCTAAATTACAATTTCTATGGAATCTGTAGAACTACCGAACCGATTTCAAAAGTGATGGTGGCAAATGGATGGTGACAACCCCTGCTCAACATAGGATATATTTTATGTCGGTGTCACTATCCCCAGGGGGGTGCAGGAGCGAAAAACGTTCCAAAATTGCGATTTTTTTATACTGAAGGAGCTAGAAATTTGAAATTTGGCATTGTAGTTACTTATAAGATGTAAATGCTCTCTAAAACAAAATAAAAAAAATTCGAAATTTAAAAGGGTGAAATGAGCTTAAAGCGTTCTAAAAACATTCTAAATTACAATTTCTATGGAATCTCTAGAATTACCGAACCGATTTCAAAAGTGATGGTGACAAATTGGTGGTGACAATCCCTGCTCCAACAGCCTCTTTAATAAAAAACTATGCGTTTCTGACGACTGGGTTTTTCGCTAATTGTTGCTACGGATTAATCTCGGAAAATGAAACATTTGAAGTTACTGAAAAAAAATAGTAGCTCGAAAAGTATTTGTGTGAAAATTGTTAGGCAAACTGCGTTTGAAAGGTAAAAAATTGTATTTTTCTTGATATAAATTTCAAATCTAATGATTATGCCATTTTTCAAATATTGAATTTGAAAAATTGCCAAATTTCACAATGGAGTATAAGATAATGATAAGGGCGACGTGTCCTGGCATGTATATTGGCTATAGCACGAGTCACAAATTATAGTTGCCTTATTATTCTTCTAAAATATAAAAGTGAATTATGAAATGTCAATATTTTGTTGGATTAAAAGTTCGTTATAAGAAATTGACCAGCGTAGCGGGCGTAGCTTGGTAGTATTATATAAAGTTTTTTGTGTAGACTGTATATTAAACTAAAATTAAATTCAGGTAAAAAATTGTAAGGTATCCAGCAATTACCAACCATTAACGACAATGTATCTTGTTCTATACTAGCCCTGTATATGAATTTATTTATATTCTACAAACTTATATTAGTGTACTAAATATTGGTCAGCAGGAAAATGAGTAACGCAATTAAAAATACCCTTGAGCAATTTACACTCATAGTTAGTAATACTTACGAATTTCTTTGTGCACCCCTGTATTTGATCAACAGAATTTATACACACCACGTACTATGCAAACATTTAGCCAAACCTAAAATTCAAACCAATGTTGGAAACGCACTTATCACACATAGACTGTAATTATCGAACTATGACTGTAATCGAATTATTTTGTGTGTCCGTGTAAACAAACGATAAACGCAACGCACATTATACTATTCGGTGAGTAATTTATAGCGCATCTCGGTTATGCATACAATTTTCATTTTGCATTAAATATTGAAACATCATTAATTTACCTTTCAAACGATTTTTCCCCGTAGAGATTTTTTGAAAGAATTATTTTGTATGAGGCTGTAAAAGAATAATAAGAAAACAACGCACAACACATTTTAGAAAAAGCATGTTTTAGTGCCTTACATAATTGTATATCAATTTCATCATGTTTCGAATGGCGTAACATCATCCAAATGCACTTGAAAGGATATTTTCTTATTGACCATAATGTAACTGAATAATTCTGACTGCCCCTGTACATATACTATATATGCTACACTCTTCATTTTCAATAGGGATCAATCCTTGGTAAGTGACAATCACATACAATAATTTCAGGGCAATCCGAGTATATTTACTAGAGTTAGAGCACGGACGCGGACAGACTGCCAGGCGGCAGACGACAGACAAACCGAAGTAAGATTTAATAAAAATTTAAATGTACCCAAATTTCTATGGATAGTGCATGCTTTTTCTTTCTTTTGTATTTATTTATTTTATTTTTTGTAACTACTTTACGCATCTCTCATGTACACAATTATACTAAAACTACTCTCATATACACAATTATAAACTTTTTTATAATTTCAAAAGGAAAAAAAAATTCTATATTGATTCCATATATATGTAATTAAAATATTTAAAATGTCTAATAAATGGTAAAACTTATATTTACGTAGTCGCCTATTATTTTATACTGACCTTTACATATATATATATATATATATATATATATATATATATATAAGAAAAAAAATCATTTGGCATATAAAAAAAATACTGTACGTTAATAAAAGAGAATGATGAACCTAAACATAAATATATATTTTAAACTTTACTAAAATTTCTACAACAAAAAGTTTTTTATTCCTTTACATATTTTTCTTTTCATTGTACTTTTTTTCTATTCTGCACATTTTTCGTATGCGCTTTATTTTTTTATTCTCTTTCATTAATATTTAAGCAATAAAAGAATAACATTATTGATTATGCAAAATAGCTTCTGGCAATACTGAAAAGGATTTATTAATGTTAACGAATAATTGGGCGTATTGTTTTTATCAATATATATATATATATATATATATATATATATATATATATAATGCAACAATTCGAGCATATTTTATGTTAATGTGTGCTTTTAAAAAAAAAAGAAAAAATGTATATTCCTTGCAAAATATTTACATATGAGAAGCAAAGTATACTAAAGAAAGAAAAACTAGGACTAAGAAAAATGAAAAACTTTTTATTTTGTTGTTAGTAAAGTTTCATTTTATATAGTTTTCTATCAATATACAGTTTTTGTTATTTACTATGTAAATTCAATTGCGGTTTGCTTTTGAATCCATATGTAATAACAAATAAATATTACAAAACATTCGTAAAAACGTACTATTTTATAAAATATTCGAATTTAAATATTTTAAGTATTTTGCATTAGAAAATCAATTTAATTTGAAGAATATATTTTAGCATTGTAGTTTTGAATACGTTAAAATATGTTTCATGCGTAAATTGGAAAGAAATTATTTGCATGGAAAAATAAAGAGTAAAACATAATTTTACAGTGCAGAACCTAAAAATTGTGTAATAGAAACAAACAAACAAAAAAGAAATATATAAGGTTAAATTAATTAGGTATGAAATTTAATTTTGGGAAAAATAATTTTAAAATATTATTAGAACACTGTACAATAATATTAAAAACTAGCCGGTTTTCTCCCGTATAAGCGGATACTGGGGGATCCCAAGGGGATTCTTCAGCGTATAACAGTAACGTATTCAGCTTTAACCGCGGCGACATAGTGCATTTTACGCGCAAACAGAACATAAATTACTTAACTTATGAGAAACTAACTAATAAAAAATATAAAGACAGTAAATACATGTTTCGGGATAAATATAATAAATTTTAATTTATTTAGAGACCCCCCTGATAAAGACCCGCTCTTCCCTGCTCGTGCTATTCTGTGGGAAAAGATGAAATAAGAAAAATGGGATAACTTAAGTTATATGGCGATCTTTGTTAATGGACCCTGTGTGTTTCGCGCCCATTAATTTTTAATAGCTATCACTATAACGGGACCCTGTATTTTTCACTCATCATAAATAAAAAAGCGACATTCACTATAACTGGGCCCTGTGAATATTGCGTACAAAAACCGTTAAAACGACAATCGTTTAACCCTGTTTTTATCAGGCCTATAAAATAGTTATGCCCCGATCACTATAACGAAGCCTTGTGTATACTCGAACCAACAAATATGGCGATCAGAATTTAAATCTTAAATCTCACTTCGAAAAAATATTTTTTTAAGAAGAGGAGGAAATGTACTATATTTTGTATAAAGATTGAAATCTTATCGCTCAAAGTCGAAACGCGCAAAAATAATTTATAATATATGTAAAAATAAGTATAAGCAAAATTTTCATTGTAAAAATGTCTTGCGCAAAATATCCAATCAAAAATCAAAAATCGTTGTATTATTCTTCTAATTTTCCATAATCGGGTTTGAAGTATGGTGACAAACATGAGCGATACTATGAACTATTCATTTTCAAGATTGTGTGATTGAAAACAACAAATAAAAACAGTAAAATTAGTTTTGAGCCAAACCACGCACACTTAAATATACAACTTGGCTATATACTCGATTGTGGAAACATCTCTTGTTTTGGATCCTGAGTATCGCCTTTCATTCCTCTTGGGGTTTCAATTTCTAAATTTGTTGAAATATGTGTTTCAGCATTTAAATTAGTAAATTTGTTATTCTGCGTTTCACAATCCTATTTAAAACTGCTAGTGAAATATGACGATCGAAATGACCAAAAACTTTCCACAAAATCTTTATTCCATTCCAAGCGCTGAATTAAAAAGAAAAGTTCCTTAATAGATCCCTATTATGTGTTAGAAATATATACCTTGGAGATCTGGTGTTAGAATAAACAAAGTTATTTTGAATTTTAAAGTAGAAATTACAAAAAATTACTGTAAAATGTTCGTCATCAGCATCTTAGGGGGGGGAGTGGATATATTTACGTATAATTCTATAGTAGCTTTGAAATATTTTTATTGCATTTTCCTCATCATGAGGAAACTGCTAAATGGGAAAACGGAGCTGCACCGTCATGCACCTGAGTGGCGCCCGTCAGCACGTCAACCGTCGCACCCAAGTCCTGAGGCGCAACATATATGTCCTATAATGCGCATGATCGAGAGAGGCCTCTCGTATACGCTGCGACCAGTCAGAGCACCGCCACTTGCGCATCAATCCTATTGAATCCATGAGGTGACGATATAGGTCGTTACTATATGCGGTGCATTTCAAAATAAGAAGAAACTACCAAGCAGACACCTGATGAATCGCTAGAGAACACCCGACGGCTGCGCAGTCGGAACCTCATGAGCGAAACCGGGGCCTCGGTCATATGTCGAGTTCCTCCAATGACACTTTCTTTGCCGCGGCATCTGATCGTTGGATTCTAGGGAGCGAAGAAACTACTAGTTCACCTGCCAAGGTGAGTAGGAGGAACTTCTCGCCAACCCGGGAGTTCGAAGAAAACCAGCCCCTGACTCATACACACGCCTTGACTAAAGTTGTCTCTTTCCAATGGTTTTGCATTCGGCAAGCCCTACAGTCAGAATGTAGGTGGTCCCCGATCGACTCCATTGAGAGGATCATGCACATGTAAAAACAACACAACATAAACACAGACAGAAAACAAAATACAACAAATGTTGACACAACGAAAAGTTAAATTTAGACCCACTACCGGACTCTGAAGGGCATGGAAAACACCTTCAAGAAAGCTAAAGAAGCGGTTCCGGTCGAATTTAGTAGATATAAGGTTATGTGAATACTGCCGCTAATCCAACCACCGGGGACGGCAAACACCAATTACACAAAGACACGCTGGATTGGTTTTCGACCCGAAGATTTTTGGCTTGACAGCCGCCACGTTAATCGGCGTACCACCAGCCGGTACCTCGTAGTCAAACAACACAAGAGGTGGGTGATCCCCCCCGCCAAGAATGGCTTTGTGCACAGCGACCTGAGGGACCGCCTTCGGACTGTAGCTCCACATGGTTTAGGGGACATCCTGTGCTGCTCAACCATTGAGGTTGGCACTCAAATGATTCAGCTGCAGTGGATGACGTGGTGGTTGCGCACCATGCAGCCCGCATGCCGGTATCTGTATCACGTATACCACTGGTACGGTGCAGATGGTTGCTGCACGCCCATCTCCCTCCATCCAGCATCACAATAGAGTCAACATTCATCGTGCTCTACAAAGCTCGATCTTGCCGCCGTCAATTCCTTGTATAAAGTTTTGGAGACGGTCCAGCATCCGTTCGCTAGCCTTTGCCCAGCGTCACCTACCTCTACGGGAGGCGAGGGTTTCGTTCGAGCAACTGGGATTGGCCTGCGGGACGTCCTTTCAACACCTACGGAAGAGGCTTCGCGCATTGGTCGATTCCTCGCGCCGCGGAGAACCCGCGCTTACGAGAGGGGGACCCAGATCGACAAGCCCATTACAACGAGTCTTAGTGGCGTCCCCGGCTTTTTTGGACGTCCCTTTTGAACCGGCGCACCACGGTTAGGTGGAGGTCCGTCCGTCTCCTGCTCCCGTCGTGTCAAAGAACATCTCACAGTGTCGAGAGTCCGGTCCTCTTTGCCACTGAAGGGGCCAAGTCGGAAGAACCCAACGGAGAGTCTCACAATGCCTGACTCTCGGTCATCTTCCCCACTGAAGAAACCGAGTCTTGATCCCCAAATCAATTTCTGCGTGAACAATAATGTAAATTATGCCTTAAAAAATTATTAAAAATATAACAAATTAAGTTGTTTTGCGTGGATACAATTAAATATTAATAATATAATAGTAGTAAAATGATCTACATGCAAAAAATACCAAACTCGCAATGCTTGACGCTTCTAAAACTAAAATTAATTTCCTTGTTTCTTAGGCGAATGACGTCAAAGTTAATTCCTGGTTATATTCTCTCGAGGCGAACGAAGTGTGTATTTTTGAACGTGGTTTGAGATCGGGGAAAATCACTAGGAATTCAATTTTATTTAAGTGGCCAGCCCGTATTTGTTTTCTTCAGTCAAATGGCTTGCGTTATTATAACAATTTTAAAATGTTATCAGAACAGTGCTGTTTATTTTTAAAAATTCAGAATATAACATTGAAAGCTGTGATATTTTTTTCAGCCTAACATGTCAGCACTTTTATGATAAGTTCTTTGCATGTTAGGAACCAATTTTGGCGGCTTCCAATGCCCTTAATGACGCTTAAAAATGAATTTACTAAACTCTCATTTCATATTTATTTATAAGCAAATAATTTTCTTTTATATGCACTCATTATGTTGTTATTGTAGCAAATATAGCTGCTTATATAATTTTCTACTAAATCATTTTCTCAACCAATATTTGCATTACGCTTAAAATAATTAAAATAACATACTGAATTTTGTTGTAATTATACTTATGTATATTTTGCTACATTTATTTAGATAAATATATTTTTTAGTTTCTTTCAGTATAGTAATTAAATTAATAGCACTATATCAAAAGTACATACATGAGAGATATGCAATTGTTTTCATAAAATATTATCCGTTTTCAAACTATATATATATTTTTTTTTATTGTATGGTTAGCTATGTTATCTTACATACGTTTGAGTTAGATAAAGTTTATATCCATGTGCAAAACATGGTTTAAATAAATAAAAACCAAATTTGTACTCTTAAATTTCATAGTGTGTGTCCAAAGAAGAATCGATAGCTAGAGGGAAAATCAACCAAATTAGTATAGTTACTAAAGTTATTTTTGTAGGAAATTGATCCGATATGTCAAGAATATTGTTAGTGTGCTTTTTTGTGAAATTCTAAATGCGACGGACTCATTGCACTTAAGTTTCCTAAGCAGTTTCCTATAAATCAAATCACAAAGTTTTGAAAACTCATGTTTAACTCATGTCACTTTTATATGTTCACCATTCACCGCAGTCAAATTTAGAACATGTAAATATTATCTGACATATTCTACAACCTTGCTACTCGAAAGGTCAAACAACTGACGATTTCAAGTGTACAGATGTTCTACGGTTCCCCAAACTTCATCAAATTACCTCGTTACACCCCAGTTTCTCCAAAGGAAAAAAAAACACAGATTAAGATCCAGTGAATATGGAGGCCAGTGTACATCTTTCGGTCAAATGGAATCGCATTATTTAGATATAATTATGCGGTTATCTAAATATTCAACCCAAGAAAATAAGAAATATATACATACTAAAGTGTAGCTTAAAAATTTTAAAAATGAGTTGCAAGGCCGATTACATGTGAAATGTGTTTCTTTATTTTACCAATTAGACTACAATGTGAGAAAAATGAAGAAACATGTCTTCACTAAAGAATAAATATTCAAAATTTTGTATTGTTTTGTTAATTGGGAAATAAAATTTTACTTCATTGCTGTAACATTGTGAATTGTGTTACTTAGAACTTGTGGTATGCAATATATATATATATTTATTTATTTAAAGGCATCATAAAATTTTTGTAAAAAAACTCTTTAATTTTTTTTTTTTTTGTTACAGACAAACGTGCAGTAAATATTAGAGAAATAGGTCGTTAGCCAATTTGCATTCGGCTTTTATATGAAAAAATTTCGAGATTTGCATTTATAAGGAAAAAATATATATTAAAGACATTTCAAAACCGTTTTAGATCTTTTAAAAGTTTTTTTAAATATCTTGAGGCATAAAGAAGTATGTTTTATGTTTAAAACAATTTTACTTCTTTTGTATGTGGGCCTTGGCGAAAAAAAGGCAACTGCGAGCTTAAATTTGGCCAGAAAAGCAAAATTTTCGAAAGCACCTTCGAACAACCTTTATTTACATTTTAAAAACGTCACTAGTTTGTTACATCTTTATGAAATTACTATCTCTGTATCAAATGAAAAAAAAAAGTTTTATATTTACCCCCATTTAATACATACGTTGAGAAGCTATTTGTTTAATTTATACGTAAAAAAGTCATATAAAAATGTAGTACAAACTATATAAGACAAATAAGCAATATAAAATAAGATTTATTTTTCTTTGTGGCAGGTCACCTTTCATGATTTATTATTATTTTTTAATATTTTGGAAATGGCAGGTTTTAAAAACTGAGATGTGCCAAGGCACATGTAACAAAGAAATATTAAAATATGTCCAATTTCACTAATTGAAGATTTATCGATTTCCTGCTCCTTCTGTTTTTATCTTTCAAAGCCACTTGATATATTATCTTTTATTCACTGAATAATGCTAATTAATTAAAGATTTCCTGCCCTAATAAAAAGTGTTTTGTTTCAAAGACACATTAGTACACAAAGATTTTTTTATATATAACATTTATTTCTTTATAATCTTCTATATAAAGTTATGTACAAAAACTCTTCTCCTTGAAGCCTGGTAATTGTAGCAAAGTTTATTATTTTTTTTAGGTTTCTCAAATTTGCGCACATATTCTCTATAACGTTTTGTTCGAACATATTTGATAATAACTTTTTTAATACTTGCTTTTTTTTTTAAAAAATGTTTAATTAGTTTTCGTAAAAAAATATAATACAAAAGAATTTCTGTTCTAATAGAGCCAGAAAAAATGCAGACAAGCAAAAAAAATATTCTTTTATGTAAAAATTTTCTTTTGAACAATCTCTAGCAATGTTTTTGTTAATGAATCACTAGGATTTTTAAGTATAATTTGGCTTAAAAGTTGCAAAAAGTAAAAAAGAAAACAAAAGGAAAGAAGCTCCAATTATCAATACTTATAATTAACATAAAAGTAGAACATATTTTTCAAATTTCGATGGAATTTCATATTAATCAGCCATACATATTATTTCTAAAGGGAATTAAAAGTGTTTTATTTTAATGTTTTTTTAATGTGTTTTAAAAAATTCGTTTTTTTATTTAGTAAGTGACATAATTTGAAAGCACAAGAAATATCTTACAAAAAAAAAAATATTCTTAACATATTTCAGAAAACACAAATGCAAATATACCTGGATGATGTACAATTCTAGAAAAAAAAATCTTCAAAATCTTCGATGCTATTTCATTAAAAATTTGTCGCAGAGAGATGCGAGATATACCGTTCTACTAGCCAACAATGTATCTATCATCCATACATATTAATTTCTAAGGGGAGTTAAAAGTGTTTTCTTTTAATGATATTTTAATGTGTTTTAAAAAATTCGTATTTTTATTTAGTTAGTTACGTAATTTGAAAACACAATAAACATCCTACAAAAGAAAAGTATTCTTAATATATTTCAGAAAAAAAAAATTCAAATATACCTGGATGATGTACAGCTCTAGAAAAAAAAAATCTTTCGATGTTATTTCTTCAAAAATTTGTCGCAGAGAGATGCGATATGTACCTGTCTACTAGACAACAACCTATCTATCATCCATACATATTATTTCTAAAGGGAATTAAAAGTGTTTTCTTTTAACGATATCTAATGTGTTTTAAAAAATTCGTTTTTTTTTTTTTTATTTAGTATGTTCCATAATTTAAAAACATAAAAAACATTTACAACAGAAAAATAGTTTTAATATATTTGAGAGAAAAAAAATTTTAGAAAAAAAAATCTTTCGGTGCTATTTCATCACAAATTTGACACAGAGAGATGCGACATGTACCGTTCTACTAGTTATTTTGTCTACTGCCGAATGTAAATTAACTATCGAAGACGAAAGTTCTACATAATACAAATTGACCAAACTTTCATTTTTCAAAATGCGACACTCACTTTTGATACTTTGTTACAGTTCCTTGTATGAAAGAATTTCGGAAAATGACACACTTTTTGTACTTATCACTAACTGTTCATAAAATTATAAAGGTAAAACGTTTTAGGGGTTAATTCCTAAAATTGGAAAAATAAAATTGAGTTATCACAAGGAAAAAAAATACAGTAAGCATTGACGTAGCTAACAGACAAATTTTATAAAAATTCGCCATTAAAAAAAAAAAAAAATATCATGCGTCAAGCATAGATTAAGATACACTTACCAACACAGCCAGAAAACTGTAACGAAATTTCACCGTTAAATAAGGTGAAAGAAGATATGTAAGTAAAAAGTTTAGAAAACATATAACACATTGAAAAATACAGTTTTCGAAATTACCTTCCAGTGTCAAAAAAGTAGTCGAATTATTTTGTGCAGCCCTGTATATGATAAATAGATGTGTATATATAGTCTGATAAAATTTAGTTCAGTTAGAATATTCACATTTAGCAATTTTTGCAAATCTATGGAAATGCACTCGAATTCTTTTTTACAACCCTGTATATTATCTGAATTTTTGTACACACCACCTATTAAGCTACAAGGCATCTTAAAACTCGCTTGCAGCAATTACCAAACGTAAACGACAATGTATCTTTTTTTTCGTAGCCCTGTATATGAATTTATTTATATTCTACGAACTTCTATTTGTCTTCTAAATATAGTTCAGCAGGAAAATGCGTAAACACAATTAAAAACTGCCCTTAATCAATTCACTCCCATAGTCTGTAGTACTAACGAATTTCCTTGTGTAGCCCTGTATATGGTCAACCGAGTTTATAAAAACACACGTACTATGAAAAAAAAAGTTAAAAATGCAAACCAAAGTTGAAAACGCACTTATCGCACATAGACTGTAAATATTTCACATGTACTGTAACCAATATCTTTTGTGTGTCCCTGTAAATAAACGCAATGCACACAAGAGAGCAATTTATAATGCACCTCAGTAATGCATATAATTTTTATTATGTTTGAAATATTGAAATATCACTAAATTACACTGCAGACGATTTCCCCCATATAACGATGTGTAAAAGAATTTTTTGTTTGACCCTGTAAATGAATAATAAATGCTTTGCACCCCATATTCCACAAAAAGCTTGTTTTAATGCGCTTCATAATCATATATTAATTTCATTATGTTTTAAAGCGTCATCAAAATGCGCTTGAACCGATTATTCTTTTTTGACTGTAATGTAACAGAATACTTTTGACTGTTCCTTTAAAAAAACTATAATGCACCACACTTCTGTTGAAATAGGGATAATGCTATAGTAAACGACAATAACATACAAAAATTTCAGGACAATCGAAGCATATTTACGGGGGTTAGAGCACGGACTGTCGGACAGACGGCAGGCGGCAGACAAACCGAAGTCATAAATACTTTTCAACTAGGTTGTAAAGTGTTAAAAAGAGAAAGAATAGAAAACGCATTTTATATGAAAGAAAAAAGCTATGATGATAAAAGTGGACTAAAATGTAAACTTAAAAATATTTATATGGTCTGAAACAGAAGCGTGGTCTGATACATGTTGGTAATGCAGTATACTTTTAAGTTTAAATAATTAAAGAAAAATATATTGAGTTTAATATTGAGCTATTTAATAAGAAATTCTGTAATTTACGATTTTCGCATTAACACGTGCTGCAAAGTTATTAAGTTACTTCATTACAAATGTTTCATGACTCTGTATAAGACCAATATTTGTAAAGTAAATTTACTATCTTTAAGATATATATATATTTATTTATACATATATTCGACTGAATGCTTTGATAAATTTGACATATCTTCATCTGAAATTCAACATAATAAACAATGTTTACTTAAATTGGAAAATATGATAAACTGTATAAAGCTTTTATACAAATTGAAAATATTCGAAAATGCTTCATACTATGATGCAATTTGTTTTAAAAAAATCTGAAAATAAATCCAAGGAAAATATCTGAACTGTTGTAGTTGTAATATACGTATATGTGCAAAAGAAATCCTCTTCTAATAAAATTTGTATACGAAATTTTGAGTGATGTGTGGTTGTTCTTATTTCTTCAATACAACAGAAATATTGGACAATATTTTGTAACCTTTACAAAGTGATCATATATTGATCGTTTAAACATCAAGAATCTAAGCAAGAACTTTTAAGGAAGATAATTTTGAAAGACTTGCATATAGGCAATCGATAAGGTGTTAATTAACAAGCAACCGTTAAGAGCGTAAAAGTGCAGACTTCTCTTGTCAGCGTTTATAGGAAATTGATCAAAGATGTTTATAATTAGTGAGATTAAATATTCTCTCTCAAAGTTTCCTGTTTAGGTACATACATAATTGATTTAGTAAAGTTTTCTGAAAATTTTTAATGCTTTCATAAAAACTTAATACGTTTATTGATGTCATATAATTGTGCATAAACTGTGACAATATATATTGGGTCAAACAGAAAGTTCTGCAGTTTTTCAAAAAGTAAAGTGCGGCTTCGTCTAATTATTTTGCTAATACTGATAAGGAGTGACCTTGAATGATCAAGATATGTAGATTTGGTCTTTTTTGCTTGCGCTGCATAATTTTCGCTTGTGTTTTGGAATAAGTTTTGTTTCAGTGCTGTGCTAGGCATTGATAACCAAAAATTTCATTTTGGTCGTATTATGTTCCTTTATTTAAAGAAAGGTAAAAATGCTAGTTAGACTGCTCATAAAACGTGTGCTGCATATGGACAAAGGGCTGTTTCAGATGACACAGTTCGAAAGTGATTTGAGAAATTTAAGCGCAGAAATTTCAGCCAGGAAGATAATGCCCACTCTGAACGACCATAAAAGAGAGTAAAGGAGGACCTTTTAAAATAAGTTATCAAGTGGTCATGCACTGCCCTTTTTGAAATATTTAGTCTTGGTAATAGCTCCTGAACTGTGTAACGTAGGTTATCAACGATGGCTTCTTTCGACGGTTTTTTATTTACACGGGGGCTCAGAGAGCATTTGTCCAAGAATACATGTGAACTTGGACATATGTTGTCCGAGCCCCTATGTAAAGGTTAAGAAGTCCTCTTTACAGATGATAGTCGTCCAGAGGGGCATTATCTCCGAGGGTGATATTTCCGCACTTAAACTTCTCAAACAACACGCTTAAACTTATTTGCCCTTATCCTGTAATGGGTGCCAATTAATTTGTGTAGACCTGTATATAAAATTAATACACATCACTAATACACTAAAAATGAGCTAAATTTAGAAATGCATACCGCAGCACAAAATGATATTCCAGAGACTATGGATCAAAGTCAGCCATTTCACCGAATACGTTTGTGCGCCTCTAATAAAACAGTAAATGATGAGTATTGAATAATGTATAGAAAACATGTTGAACTGCACCAGTGTGATTTTTTTTTAATTGCACTCTTAAAAAAAAAAAAAAAAAAAAAAAAAAAAAAAAAAAAAAAAAAAAAAAAAAACCTGATGTTTTAACAGATATTTTACCATACTTTTAACAAAATATCTCTGACGGAAAGTTTTATAGTCATACATTTCTTCGATTTTAACGTGTGTTACCTGTAAAGTTATTCGTCTACAATCTTCGGATCGGTACTTTAGACTGGACTTACCATGTACAATCAGATTTCATTGATACACACTACAAGGGTAAACTGGTAGCACAGTTTACAGATTTTTTAAGTTAAATCTACAGTTTTTTTAGAGTGTATGTTTCTGTATCCTAATATCATTAAAAAGAAGTTATGATAAAAGCGATTTTTAACCATACACAATAATGTAACGGATTACTTATGCACATCCCTATAAATAAACTGTAAATGCTATTCCTACTATACTCCTCAAGAAACATGCTCTAATCCACACCAGTTATGCATATCAATCTCATTATTTTTTTTTAAATATCTTAAATATCATCAGTAAAATGCGCTACCAAACATTTTTTTCCGTAGACGATAATGTAACTAAAATTTTTGTTTACCGAATTTTCAATATGGAACATTCTATAGTAAACCTCAATAACATATAAAAGTTACATGATAAATTGAGTATATGTACAAGCGTTATAATATGTACAGACGGTGAAACCTAGTTCATACACATTTTTCAACTATGCTACAGATTTAAATGATTAAAAAAAAACATCGCATAAATGTACTGAATGTAATTTTAATGTATAATTGAGGTAACACATTCGGATTGACTCGATATTCCGATTCAACTAAATTAATTAATGCATAATAAAAATTACTCGATAACGAATTTTTTAATGTAATTTGTGGGGCCTAAGTATTTTGTTACTTTTGGTTTTATTGACATACCTTCTTAGCCAATTTTGGGTCGACGCATAATATATGGTACTAACGCTAATTAATTAAATTTGAACATAATATTCATTTCATATGGACAATTACCTTTATTAAATAATTCAATAACTGTTTTATTAATTTTGGGGAGTAAATTCTATAAGGCGATCAATTTTTAGCATTTTTATATAATTATCTAAGCTTTAGACTATAATTTTTTTAAACTTGTGAGGTACTTGCATTCACAGAAAATTGATATTACCTGAAGAAATACAATTTAAAAATGCAATTTTGAAAGTACTTCATTTTAAAGTTTCATTTCTATAGAATTGAAGTATAAAAAGTCTATTCCATTTTGAAATAGCTTTAACATTTTACAAATTTAGAAAAGGTTTATTAATTCTCCGAGCATTTTCTAGCGTTGATTATATTGACATGAAACGAGTTTTCTAAAGAAATTAATTTCAAAATTTTAAATCTACCACTAGTGAATAAATATGTTTAGCGATGACTGAAAATATTTTCAATATTTAGGTGTTTTTCAGAAAAACATTTTTAAAGAAACATATAAATGTAATTTAAATATGAAATATCTAAATACTTTTAAAAAAATGATAAACAATGTGCAATTGCATTCTTCTCTAACACGTTACACAATAGAAATTGTATATAATAATATAATGTAGCTTTCAATTAATAGAAAATTGCCATTTCGAATTTATTGCATTTTAGAAAGATACTGCAGTTTATTTTCTACGAAATAGCTTTAAAATTTTGTCGTTAAAGATTGAAGTTGAAGGTATTATAATGATTAACCAGACTTAATTTTAAAATTGCTTCGAACACAATAATTAGGGTTAATAAGTATTCAGAAACACGCATTAATCTATTACAGTAATGACCATTTTGCATGTAGTATTCGAAACGGAATTTCTAAAATTTATTTTAGTCCACAGTGCTTTTGAATATATTTGTATACTTTCAGAAGAACAATAAAGGGAATCAGAATTGGACACCATCTCTTAAAAAATATAACCTCTCAAAATGTACTGTCTATGTTTAAGAAATTTGAATGTAAACTTAATTAGTGAAACACACTTCCTAAGACATCTGTTAGTCATGATAAATCTCCAATTGAAAATTACAAAAATTTTATAAGGTAACAAACAAAAGACTATTCTAAAAGATATGTTTGGCGTAGTTCACGTTATAATGATTGTTTATTTTCCGAGTCAACAGTTGCCTATGAGTTCAGTTTTCGTATTTTTTGAAAAAGTAGGATTTGCTTGCAATAAATACGCCATATTACCATTTAAAAAAAAAACGGAATCGGGATATTACCCTTAAATCCTTTCTTCAGAAAGTCCCTATAGAGAATGTTTTTGATAATAAGAAGCTCTATATTGATTTTTTTCGTATTTACGACATAAATCTTGACAATCACAAAATACAGTACACAGTTCTTGTTAAGCATCATAGCGACTGACAAATTCAAATTAATCAACTTGTTGCAAAAAATACATTCATTTTATATGTAAGAAATTACTAATTCATAAAAGAGATTCCCAATCATTTATTGGTCGAATATAATAAAGAAAATATCATATAGAAACAAGAACACTTTCAGTACCCAGCCAATTTGCGAAACCCAACTAAATTGACTCAATAATATCAGAATTTAAAAAACAACATTGTGCAATGTTCTCTAAAGGAACAACTATTTGATATAAATTCAAAATTACACTGTACAGTCCCAAATCCGAATTCCAGTATTTCACAATCGCTGTTCTAGAGTATCTTATTATCCACTTACGGAAATTATTACTTTTTTTCTATATCATTAAAAACATTCATGCTGGGTGTACAAACCAGAGTTTCATAGAAAGCAGTTTAATAGATGAAAAACTTTGTAAATATTGGAATGAAAATTGATGTTTTAATTGCAGTACATAGTCAGGTGGATCTGGAGATATATTTTTTAGATATCTGAAAATAATTGTTAGTTAAACTGAAATTTCTGTCATTGGCACTCAGAAAAGTCGAATTACACTGGTCTTTGAAACTATCTGCTTCTCAATGCGTCTCATAATCTGGTTAAAGATCGATTTGAGAATCAGACCATTGGGTGCACGTAATTATGCACACTGTGGTAAATGCTAAACAAAGATGAACGCTGTTACCTTGATGTCAAAGAAACATTTTGATAAGTTCATGTTTGGATAGGAAAAAAAATAGTGTATATCATTGTTTGTTTCTTTTAATTATTCTTTAATGTTTCAAGACCATTTCGAAAACATAATAACTATAGTAATGTTTTTCAAAGAAAACACAAAGAGAGATATTTTTATATTTTATCAAAACAATTGAAATTTTTTTCATTTTATCAATTTTTAAATGTTTTCTACACACTGTAGTACAGATGTTTTTGCAAAACACATTGAAGTTATATTTTTATTTATTTGTCCTTTCATTCTAATATATCGATATTAAGGTAATAATAACCTTTCCCTATTGTCCTGCGAAAATTAAATATTGCACCGCATGCAGAGTTTTGTTTAAGAGTTAAACACACACACACATATATATATATGAGTATATAACTCTTAAATATACTCATATAACTCTTAAGTAAGAATAAGTATATATATACAGAGTGTCCGAATCAAATGTCCCGAGTCTGAGACAATGCTACAGTTAACAAAAAAGTAGAAAGCATCATAAAAATGTAAAAAAAAAAAATAGATAACAGTATTCACATTTTTTTTTCAATAAAATGTCAGTGCACTTATACATGTGCTCTGTCGATTGCATTCAGGGTTTCCAATCGGTAGTCCAGTTTCAGTCGTGTTCGTTGTAGTAACAGTAACGAATGAAATGATGGCGGTTATTTAGGCACGAAGGTATTCCAAATCACTGACTCTCCTTCTGTAAACTGTATCTTTCATGTAGTCCCTGAAGAAAAAATCCAATGGTCTGTTGTCGGGTGATCGAGGTGACCTAGAAATTGGGCAACCACTTCCTATGCATCGTTTATAATAATTCTCTAACAACTTTTCCCGAGTGCGGAGAGGAACCGTGTTTTTGGAAAAGGACAGTAGGTTGCAAATGCTACATATCCAGGTAAGTGTTTGTTGACGTAGATGTCCTCCGGTTCTTTTCAGTACACTTCCAGCTTCTAGGAACGTTTTTGTCCAATTCATAATGCTTTTAAGATCGGGTGGATATTTTTTGGGCACTTTGCTGAACATTCCTTGCGCTACGATTACGGATTTCTTTTCAGCATACCACAGAACAATTTGTGTTTTTTCCTGCGATGTCGCCATTTTTCCCTTTGTCTACTCGTAACAACAGCAGGTGCGTCATAGTGTATATATATATATACTTATACTGTACATAAAATATGTAGAGATTTATTTATTTACTTATTTCTTTATAAATATATTCTTGTACATACTTCAATGAATTACTTCTTCAAGAATCGCTGAAATGAAAGCTGCATTTTATGGCCTTTTAAATCTTCATGATTACAAATACGAAAATTGTAAGTAGCTACCAAATGTTGACCTTTTGTTGAATATTCATCTGAATCAAAATACAATGCAATATATTTGTAACCATGTTAACAATATTAAACGAATTAATTATGAATAATGAATTTGCAGATGACTTATTTCATTTAATCTTCTAGGTAGAGTGCTATACATAAATAGTTATTATAATTTTCAAACTAAAGTTACTGTTTTTAATTTTTTGTACAACAAGTTATATTGTTTTTCTGTTTGAAAACAACATACAATTTACTCAGACAAGTGTATTTCTTCTACATTTTTCGTCATCTCATTGCTACAGCTATCTATCTGTAAGTGATAATAGAAACAGAAAAATCCAAATCTTGTTCAACACTGTTTTAGAGTGAAAGCAAATCATTTCGCACTGTCCTTTTTACGGTTAAGTAATTAACAAGTTAAATGGAACCATCACTCATGTGTCTGTCTGTCTGGCTTTCGTAGCCGTTTTTCTCGAAAACTATGCAACGTTCAAAGTTCAAACTTGGCAGATTTATTAAGTCTATTGAACAAAATATTTATAGATTACTAGCAAGCTACGCCCGCTATGCTGGTCAATTTCTCTTAACGAACCTTTAATCAAACAAAATATTGACATTTCATAAATAACTTTTATATTTTAACAGAATAATAAGGCTACTATAATTTGTGACTCGTGCTATAACCAATATACACGTCAGGACACGTCGCCCTTATCATTACCTTTTTACGCGTGAAGGTTTCGCTATGGTACTCCATTGTGAAATTTGGTAAGTTTTGAAATTCAATATTTGAAATATGGCGTAATCATTAGATTTGAAATGTATATCAAGAAATATACAATTTTTTATCTTTCAAACTCAGTTTGTCTAACAATTTTCTGATAAATACTTTTCGAGCTATTATTTTTTTCACTAAATTAAAATGTTTCATTTTCCGAGATCAATCTGTGGCAAAGATTAGCGAAAAACCCAGTCGTCAGCAACGCTTAGCTTTATATTAAAGAGGATGTTGGGGCAGGTATTGTCACCATCACTTTTGAAATCGGTTCTGTAGTTCCAGAGACTCTATAGAAATTGTAATTTAGAATGATTTTATAACGCTTTTCGCTCATTTCACCCTTTCAAATTTCGATTTTTTAAAAATTTATTCTTAGTGAGCATTTACATCTTATAAGTAACTACAATGCCAAATTTCAAATTTCTAGCTCCTTCAGTATAAAAAAAGTCGCAATTTTTGAAAATTTTTCACTCCTGCACCCCATTGGGGTTAGTGGCACCGACATAAAATATAGCCTAAGTTGGCGCAGGGAGTGTCACCATCAATTTGCCATCATCACTTTTGAAATCGGTTCCGTAGTTCCAGATATTCCGTAGAAATTGTAATTTAGAATGATTTTAGAACGCTTTTTGCTCATTTCACCCTTTTAAATTATTTTTTTTTTTCAATTTGTTCTTAGAGAGCATTACATGTTATAATTAACCACAATGCCAAATTTCAAATTTCTAGCTCCTTCAGTATAAAAAAAAAATCGAAGTTTTAGCTTTTGGAATCGGTTTTGTTGTTCCAGAGATTCCATAGAAAAAGTAATTTAGAATGATTTTAGAACGCTTTTTGCTCATTTCAACCTTCTAAATTTCGATTTTTTTTTCTCAGAGAGCATTTACACCTTATAAGTAACTACAATGCAAAATTGCAAATTTCTAGCTTCTTCAGTATAAAAAAAATTGCAATTTTAGAACGTTTTTCACTCCTGCACCCCATTGGGATTAGTGGCACCGACGTAAAATATAGCCTATGTTGGAACAGGGAGTGTCACCATCAATTTGCCACCATCACTTTTGAACTCAGTTCCGTAGTTCCAGAAATGCCATAGAAATTGTAATTTAGAATGATTTTAGAACGCTTTTCGCTCATTTCACCCTTTTAAATTTCGATTTTTTTAGAATTTGTTCTTAGAGAGCATTTACATCTTATAAGTAACAACCATGCCAAATTTCATGTTTCCAGCTGCTTCAGTATAAAAATATCGAAATTTTAGAACGTTTTTCGCTCTTGCACATCTCCCCCTGTGGTAGTGGCACAGATATAAAAAATAGCCTATGTTACAGCAGGGACTGTCACCATCAATTTGCCACCATCACTTTTGAAAAGGGTTCTGTAGTTCCAGAGGTTCCACAGAAATCGTAATTTAGAATGTTTTTAGACCGCTTTTCGATCGTTCATCTCACCATTTTCAATTTCGAATTTTTTTAGGATTTGTTTTTAGAGAACATTTACATCTTACAAATAACCACCATGCCAAATTTCAAGTTTCTAGCTCCTTCAGTATAAAAAAAGCGAAATTTTAGAACGTTTTTCGCTATTGCACCCCCTGTGGTAGTGGCACCGACATAAAATATAGCCTATGTTACAGCAAAAACTGTTATCATCAATTTGCCACCATTACTTTTGAAAATGGTTCTGTAGTTCCAGAGATTCCATAGAAATTGTAATTTAGAATGTTTTTAGAACGCTTTTCGCTCATCTCACACCTTTTAAATTTCGATTTTTTTTAATTTGTTCGTAGAGAGCATTTACATCTTATAAGTAACTACGATGCCAAATTTCATGTTTCTAGCTCCTTCTGTATAAAAAAAATCGAAATTTTAGAACGTTTTTCGCTCCTGTACCCCCCCTGGGGATAGTGGCACCGACATAAAATATAGCCTATGTTCGAGCAGGGACTGTCACCATCAATTTGCCACCATCACTTTTGAAAACGGTTCTGTAGTTCCAGAGATTCCATAGAAATTGTAATTTAGAATGTTTTTGGAACGCTTTTCGCTCATCTCACACCTTTTAAATTTCGAATTTTATTAGAATTTGTCAAAGAGAACATTTACATGTTATAAGTAACTGCCATGCCAAATTTCATGTTTCTACCTCCTTCAGTGTAAAAAAAATCGAAATTTTAGAACGTTTTTCGCTTTTGCACCCCCCTGGGTTTAGTGGCACTGACATAAAATACAGCCTATGTTGGAGCAGGGATTTTCACCATCAATTTGCCACCATCACTTTTGAAATCGCTTCAGTAGTTCTAGAGATTACCCTCTACAAACAAACAAACAAACATACAAAATAACAATCTTTACTACTTTACATTATTAATATAGATTAGTCATTCACAAATATCCTTAGAAGACATTTAATGGAGAAAATTAAGTTACTTGACATTTTTTTTTTGTTTATCGTGCTCTGTATCTCTCGAATGATCTTTTATCACCGAACTCAAAATTATAGTTGTTTTAATTTTATTTATTATAATTTTTAGAAATATCGTCGAAAATGTATTGAAAAAATATTTCTCTCTCCTGCATATTTCCGATTCTACAAAAACTCAAATTATGCATACAAACAAATTAGACATACTAGGATCTTATTTAAACGTTGCAGGAACGTTATAGTGACTATCCTAGATCACATAATTTTACCGTTACGCACAAACTTTATTTTGCGGGCGCTCAGTGTCGGAGTTGAGGGACGCTCAAGGATCCTATTGATGCGGAATATCCAAGGATTTTTGATAATGATTTTCGAAAAATATTTTCGGTAATTAGCTCATGTATTATTTAAAAACCTATCTAGAAAACCGTGGCATTGACCAAAGCGGCATTGCAACTTTGCGACCTCCTTTCGAAGTGCGATCGACACAATACCAAGTTTAAACTTTGTACAAGTCCTTTGTTTTAGGTAAGGCAGTAGTGATAAATAGTCAACCTTGTTTATTCCAATTGATTTCAATTATTGTAGAATTGAACTGATTGAAAAGTATTTCACCGAATAATTCCAAGACATTAAAATTCAGTAGTTTCGAGACAACAGTCGCTTATAGCTCAATATGTGATTTATTTATAATGAAAAACTTTCAATTACAAATAACTTCAATACTCATCATGTCATCATATCTCTCTATACGTTCATGGTATATACATCTATACTTTGCTAGTAAATATAGTTATACTCAATCCGACGTTGGATAGTTTTTTACAGAGTCTTATTCTTCTTTCAGCAACGATTATTTTGTAATATTGCAGTTAGTAATCAATAAATTTATTGTACCGAACCATTTGTGTGCTATTAACACTAGCGCTTTACCAATTATTTATTATTTATTATTTCACTAAAAATTAAATAAAAAGAGCATATTGAAAACTCATAAATCTTATTCCATTGTGTATTTATATATGTCATACTCATCAACCAATAATTTCTCTGCGAAAATAACAAAAAATTGCAGACATAATGCGTCTGTGTTTAAAATGAGTTTAAAATAAGTATCTCTTATTTCATTAGCTTACATTTAAGCAACAAGTAAAAAACTTTCCTTTAGTAATAATAAATGAAAATTTAAAATTTACATCACCCATATGACAAAGTAGGAAAAATCGTGATAAGAAGAAAGAACAAAGAAATCGGTAACATATTTTATGTTCAAAGTAACATAGCAGAACGAATGCCAGAAGAAATAAAACTAAGCACATTGTTTATGTAAATAGAAAACTAGGAATCGTGTAATATAAATTAGTATGCTGATTTGTAAAAATAAAATGTTATAGTCCATAACTGTAAAATACAAAATCTATAATATTAATTTTAACGAGCAGGGAAGACCGAGCTATGCTCGGTCAAAATTAAATTTGAGTTCAAATATCATGACCCATGACCAAAATGACCCACTAACTGAATTTTCTCGAACATGTGACTTAGCCCAACAGTCTTCTTGTGCCGGAAAACCATAGAATGCAAAATTTAGTGTAAATTGAGCCGCTTTTTATATATTGAGCCACAATGACCCAGAAATGACCCACTAATCGAATTTTCTCGAACATGTGACCTAGTCTAATGATTTTCGCGTGCCCGAAACTCGTAAAATACAAAATTTAATCAAAATCGTTAGTCCCGTTTTTTAGATAAAATTAATTTTACCCGCTTTGACCCAAAAATGAACCCCTTAATCAAAAGTTCTCGAACATGTGACCCAGCCCAATAGTCTTCCCGTGCCCGAAAATAGTCGGATACAAAATTTCGTCAAAATCGCTTGGACCGTTTTTTAGATACCATTAGCTTGACCATGACCCAAAATAACCCAAAATGACCCACTAATTGAATTTTCTCAAACATGTGACCTAGCCCAACAGTCTTCTCGTGCCCGGAAACCATTGGATGCAAAATTTAGTGTAAAATGAGCCGCTTTTTAGATCTTGACCCACAATGACCCAGAAATGACACACTAATCGAATTTTCTCGGACATGCGACCTAGCCCAATGCTTTTATCGTGCTCGAAACTCGTAGGACACAAAATTTAATCAAAATCGTTAGAGCCGTTTTTTAGATAAAATTAATTTGACCCGTGTTGACCCAAAAATAACCCACTAATCAAAAGTTCTCAAACATGTGACCCAGCCCAATTGACTTCTCATGCCCGAAAATGGTCGAATATAAAATTTCGTCAAAATCGTTTGAACCGTTTTTTAGATACAATTAGCTTGACCATGACCCAAAATGACCCAAAATGACCCACTAATTGAATTTTCTCGAACATGTGACCTAGCCCAACAGTCTTCTCGTGCCCGAAAACCATTGGATGCAAAATTTAGTGTAAATTGAGCGGCTTATTATATCTTGACCCACAATGACCCAGAAATGATCCACTAATCGAATTTTCTCGGACATGCGACCTAGCCCAATGCTTTTATCGTGCTCGAAACTCGTAGGACACAAAATTTAATCAAAATCGTTAGAGCCGTTTTTTAGATAAAATTAATTTGACCCGCGTTGACCCAAAAATGACCCACTAATCGAAAGTTCTCGAACATGTGACCCAGCCCAATTGACTTCTCATGCCCGAAAATGGTCTGATACAAAATTTCGTCAAAATCGTTTGGACCGTTTTTTAGATACAATTAGTTAGACCATGACCCAAAATGACCCACTAATCGAATTTTCTCGAGCATGTGACCTAGCCCAATGGTTTTCTGGTGCCCCAAAACGGTAGGATACGAAATTTCGTCAAAATCGTTAGAGCCGCTTTTAAGATAATTTTTGCATATATATATATATATATATATATATATATATATATATAACCACCCACAAGATTTGCTCGTATTAGAATATATGATAAATGCATTTTATCATTTTTATTAGCAGCGGAGATACGTAAATGCAATTATTAATGCTATTCTATTTTTGTTATATTTCATATTAATTTAATGTATTTTGTATATTTTGAATTTTATTGTAAAAGTGAAGATTCAAACGGTAAAATATATATGTATGTATAATAAATCTCAAGATTTAAAAAACTATTTATTTGTTAACAATTTTTTTATAAATAATGCATTTAATATGTACATTCTTAAAAATACAAAATACATTTTTCTGATGTATATTTTCATTTATAACCAACTTTTTAAAAAACAATATCGATTATTATCCTATATATTATTTCTGTTATCAACATCCCTTCTTCTAAGCAAATAAAAAACCCAGAACGATAAATGAGATTCCACATGAAAGGATATTGAAGCAGCTTCTGACACTGCATTCACATTTCGTTAAGACATGTATTACAATTAAAAATTGCAATTAATTAAAAATTAAATCGGCATTGATTTCATAAATGAAATGAAAGGTTTTCCTCAAATTAGTGTTGCCACAAAAATAAAATACCGCAACAATGATAATCTTCAATAAAGATAAAGTGGCAGATAGTTGGTGCACGGGTTTATTTTATAATTATTATTAAAAAGAAGAATTTAAATGAAAAAGCCCAATTTAATTCCTTCATCCAATGTTTTTTTGTTTTTGTTTTTCGCAACAGATGATGTCAAACTGTAATGCAGTTAAAATACAATTTATACACACACACACACATATATACATCCTAATAATATTTAAATAATCTGATTATTTAAATATTATTATGAATCCGATTGTGTGCAAATGTTAGGCTGAAGCCAGCGTCAAAATGGAGAAATTAATGGCCCTGTATCTTTGCATATAGGTGGATTATAACACGGAAATGAACATAGACTGGTTTTTGTTTATTTTATTCAAATACTTTTCTTAATAATTCAAAATTTGATTATTTTCATAAAGAATCAATTGATATTTTTAGATATAATTAAACCATTTTACTTTATCGTTGCTAGATCTTTGATCGTGGCCAATAAATAAAAATGCGGCAAAATAATTTTCCCTCAACAATTAAGTTTCAATTGAGCGATTTTCACGTGAAAAATGAAAATAATTCAAAAGAAGATGAATTTCTGTGATATTTGAAACAACAATTTCGAGTATTTGTTATTATACATGAAGTATGAATATCGGTTACATTAAAAAGATCTTTTTCTGTCAAAAACTGCGTTATAATTAGAAAGAAGAATTAACAATAATTATATTACTAAGAAAAAGATTTCGCTTGAACCATGGAACTATGAAAAGGACCCTTCTTGGCTTGAACAAATATGACGTCATAAATAAAACATGTATTTTCAAATATTCGTAATATTACAAAGAGCATGACTATAAATGTATAATAAAAGTATATACATAATGGACGTCATATTTAACATGAATAACGGAAATATTTTTTTGATACTGATTAATAATAAGCTTGAATTGTTTTCTGCTAAAATTCACGTCATTATTGCCAGAAAAAGAAAATTTACAAGAATTAAATCATTGAAAAGAGTTTTCTCTGGGATCAAAGTGACGTCATAATAAAACGGGATTTTTTAAATATGTTTCAAATGGAGCGTGTATCTATTTCATACATTAATAATCACTGAGTACAGTGAAAGAATAGAGACGTAATGAACCATAAAATTGGCTTGCTATATGAGGCCGGTTATCGCTCAAATCATTAGGCCCACGGGCTGACTTCATTGGATGGAGAGAGGCTGCACGTGGAACAATGACTGGACTCATTGGACGGGGAGAGGTTTTCAAAGCAAGCCGCCAGTTGTTTGGGCCGACTGTAGAGTTGCATTTTCAGCATCACGCCAAACATGAACATTTCATCTCTATTTATTCACTGAACTCTGTGATTAATATTACAAGCATCAGTAAGATTAACTGGAAAAGAAAATTGAACACAAGTCTATTAAGTTAAAATCTGACTGTGTGTATTTCGCAACTACTCCTCTTAATACAACGCGATTTACTTAACACCGGTTATCATTGATTCGAGGATGTCATATAAACTCTGAGAATTTAAAATTTTGAATTAGATTCCGAGATATTAATAGTATTTTTGTAAATTTTAACGAAATTTTTCTAAAAATGGTACTTAAATTACTCCATTTTTGTGAATAAAAAAGGAGAAATAAAATGGATTTTACATGCAAACGTAACACTTGCAATTGCAAAGCTTTTTGCAATCCCAAATTACATGCAAACGTAACATTTACATGTAATTTGCACCCGAATTAATTTTAATTTGAACCGTAATAAATGTTAATTTGCAATGAAAATTACATGCAAAAGTAATGTTTCCATATAATTTTGGGTTTCAAAAAGCTTTGCAATTTAAGTGTTACGTTTGCATGTAATTTTGGGCTGCAGAAAGCTTTGCAATTGAAGCTCCTTGCATTTAGGTGTAGAATTATTCCTCCCTATTCACAAGAATTGAATTTAAAGAAAAAGCATATACTATTTCCAATGAATTATTTTTAAATGATGGCTGTTAAAACGTTTCTCAAAGTCGTTAACAGTAAAATGGTTTATCAGGTAAATTTGACATTTTTTTCACCCAATTCGTCGATTTACACGATTTTTATTGGCCGTCCTTTTTCCATTGGTTGTAGTTTCCTTTTCGCGGTTATTTGGCACAAAATTTACCTTTTTTGAACTGATTTATGTCAAGGCCCCTATAACAAAGAAATATCGTATTTTCTTCTATGAAATGTGATAAAGAGTTAGTTAATTATTTACGTTTTTAATTATCGGGAGTGAAATATTTTGCTTGATTAGTACATTTATTTTTATTTTAATGTTACGTGAACGAAGTCACGGGTAACAGCTGGTATATATATATGTATGTATGTATGTAGGTTTTTAATTAATTAATTAATTTGATTATTTATTTATTATTTATTTTGCATTTGCATTTGCATTTGCATTTGCTCCCTTTGGTCAGTTTTTACTGTTACTTTGATGGAATAAATGAGATGCAATTCTGACTTGACTTATGTTGTTTGCATATATATTAAAATTTATTTTTTCTTAAGAAGTTTAAACCTGCATCTGAAATATATTAGATATTGCTGAAATTTATTAGACTGAACTCCAAAATCTTTGCTCGGGTCCACTAGTATTTCATATAATAGAAAGATTTGATTGGGCAAAAAATGTAGTGGGTATTTTGCATTTAAAATTTAAACTTTAAACACTTTCTTTTTATAGTTTGATCATTTTACCCACGTAATATAAAACTTATTTAAAGAACATGGTGGTCATAATTAAACTTCCCCTATAAACAGCATCTTACAGCGCAAAAGGGTGAACGGAATGGAACGAAATTTGGTATATAGACTATATACGAGATGCGCTCACGGAATTTCGAAAAACTTTTAGTTCTAAAATATCCACCAGAGGACGCCTTTACCGGAAAAAAACATTAAATTTAATAAAATAAATGGCCAAAACAGGATTCAGAAACAATATTAACATTTATTGACTCTTTTCTGATCACCTTGTCATCGAACCACATTAAGTAAAGGTAAGGAAAAAATAAAAGAACGCTGTTTGAAAAAAAGTTCAGTTTACAGAAACAAGAACAGATTAGGATGAAATTGCACAAGAGGAAAAGTTGTTAATCGTGTCCAGGACGATTTAGGGAAAGATGCTCCATGTGGCCATCCTCATTCACCTGCAAAAGTTCAAGTCGATGGACAGTGTGTCCAACAACACATCGTAACTGATCAGATGTAATGCTTCGCACATGAAGTGTTATGGAGTTCTTTAAATCATTCAACGTCGCAACACCTCCGCCATACACCAGACTTTTTAAGTGGTCCCCATAACAAGAAATCGCATGGTTTTAGATCCGGCGAACGTGGTGGCCATGGATTTCAAAATAAGCGACTAATAACACGTTCGTCTTTGAAGTGTTGGAGCAATAGAGCCTCCATGGACTCATGGAAATGTGAGGGTGCACCATCCTGCATGAAAATGGTCGATGTAAGGACCCGTCTTTACTATAATTGCAGCACAACAAACGTCTGCAGCATGTCATTGTATCGACGGCCCGTAACAGAACATGTGACAGGACCACGTGCAGTTATTTCCTCAAAGAAATGACCCAGAAATGACACACTAATCGAATTTTCTCGGACATGCGACCTAGCCCAATGCTTTTATCGTGCTCGAAACTCGTAGGACACAAAATTTAATCAAAATCGTTAGAGCCGTTTTTTAGATAAAATTAATTTGACCCGTGTTGACCCAAAAATAACCCACTAATCAAAAGTTCTCAAACATGTGACCCAGCCCAATTGACTTCTCATGCCCGAAAATGGTCGAATACAAAATTTCGTCAAAATCGTTTGAACCGTTTTTTAGATACAATTAGCTTGACCATGACCCAAAATGACCCAAAATGACCCACTAATTGAATTTTCTCGAACATGTGACCTAGCCCAACAGTCTTCTCGTGCCCGAAAACCATTGGATGCAAAATTTAGTGTAAATTGAGCGGCTTATTATATCTTGACCCACAATGACCCAGAAATGATCCACTAATCGAATTTTCTCGGACATGCGACCTAGCCCAATGCTTTTATCGTGCTCGAAACTCGTAGGACACAAAATTTAATCAAAATCGTTAGAGCCGTTTTTTAGATAAAATTAATTTGACCCGCGTTGACCCAAAAATGACCCACTAATCGAAAGTTCTCGAACATGTGACCCAGCCCAATTGACTTCTCATGCCCGAAAATGGTCTGATACAAAATTTCGTCAAAATCGTTTGGACCGTTTTTTAGATACAATTAGTTAGACCATGACCCAAAATGACCCACTAATCGAATTTTCTCGAGCATGTGACCTAGCCCAATGGTTTTCTGGTGCCCCAAAACGGTAGGATACGAAATTTCGTCAAAATCGTTAGAGCCGCTTTTAAGATAATTTTTGCATATATATATATATATATATATATATATATATATATAACCACCCACAAGATTTGCTCGTATTAGAATATATGATAAATGCATTTTATCATTTTTATTAGCAGCGGAGATACGTAAATGCAATTATTAATGCTATTCTATTTTTGTTATATTTCATATTAATTTAATGTATTTTGTATATTTTGAATTTTATTGTAAAAGTGAAGATTCAAACGGTAAAATATATATGTATGTATAATAAATCTCAAGATTTAAAAAACTATTTATTTGTTAACAATTTTTTTATAAATAATGCATTTAATATGTACATTCTTAAAAATACAAAATACATTTTTCTGATGTATATTTTCATTTATAACCAACTTTTTAAAAAACAATATCGATTATTATCCTATATATTATTTCTGTTATCAACATCCCTTCTTCTAAGCAAATAAAAAACCCAGAACGATAAATGAGATTCCACATGAAAGGATATTGAAGCAGCTTCTGACACTGCATTCACATTTCGTTAAGACATGTATTACAATTAAAAATTGCAATTAATTAAAAATTAAATCGGCATTGATTTCATAAATGAAATGAAAGGTTTTCCTCAAATTAGTGTTGCCACAAAAATAAAATACCGCAACAATGATAATCTTCAATAAAGATAAAGTGGCAGATAGTTGGTGCACGGGTTTATTTTATAATTATTATTAAAAAGAAGAATTTAAATGAAAAAGCCCAATTTAATTCCTTCATCCAATGTTTTTTTGTTTTTGTTTTTCGCAACAGATGATGTCAAACTGTAATGCAGTTAAAATACAATTTATACACACACACACACATATATACATCCTAATAATATTTAAATAATCTGATTATTTAAATATTATTATGAATCCGATTGTGTGCAAATGTTAGGCTGAAGCCAGCGTCAAAATGGAGAAATTAACGGCCCTGTATCTTTGCATATAGGTGGATTATAACACGGAAATGAACATAGACTGGTTTTTGTTTATTTTATTCAAATACTTTTCTTAATAATTCAAAATTTGATTATTTTCATAAAGAATCAATTGATATTTTTAGATATAATTAAACCATTTTACTTTATCGTTGCTAGATCTTTGATCGTGGCCAATAAATAAAAATGCGGCAAAATAATTTTCCCTCAACAATTAAGTTTCAATTGAGCGATTTTCACGTGAAAAATGAAAATAATTCAAAAGAAGATGAATTTCTGTGATATTTGAAACAACAATTTCGAGTATTTGTTATTATACATGAAGTATGAATATCGGTTACATTAAAAAGATCTTTTTCTGTCAAAAACTGCGTTATAATTAGAAAGAAGAATTAACAATAATTATATTACTAAGAAAAAGATTTCGCTTGAACCATGGAACTATGAAAAGGACCCTTCTTGGCTTGAACAAATATGACGTCATAAATAAAACATGTATTTTCAAATATTCGTAATATTACAAAGAGCATGACTATAAATGTATAATAAAAGTATATACATAATGGACGTCATATTTAACATGAATAACGGAAATATTTTTTTGATACTGATTAATAATAAGCTTGAATTGTTTTCTGCTAAAATTCACGTCATTATTGCCAGAAAAAGAAAATTTACAAGAATTAAATCATTGAAAAGAGTTTTCTCTGGGATCAAAGTGACGTCATAATAAAACGGGATTTTTTAAATATGTTTCAAATGGAGCGTGTATCTATTTCATACATTAATAATCACTGAGTACAGTGAAAGAATAGAGACGTAATGAACCATAAAATTGGCTTGCTATATGAGGCCGGTTATCGCTCAAATCATTAGGCCCACGGGCTGACTTCATTGGATGGAGAGAGGCTGCACGTGGAACAATGACTGGACTCATTGGACGGGGAGAGGTTTTCAAAGCAAGCCGCCAGTTGTTTGGGCCGACTGTAGAGTTGCATTTTCAGCATCACGCCAAACATGAACATTTCATCTCTATTTATTCACTGAACTCTGTGATTAATATTACAAGCATCAGTAAGATTAACTGGAAAAGAAAATTGAACACAAGTCTATTAAGTTAAAATCTGACTGTGTGTATTTCGCAACTACTCCTCTTAATACAACGCGATTTACTTAACACCGGTTATCATTGATTCGAGGATGTCATATAAACTCTGAGAATTTAAAATTTTGAATTAGATTCCGAGATATTAATAGTATTTTTGTAAATTTTAACGAAATTTTTCTAAAAATGGTACTTAAATTACTCCATTTTTGTGAATAAAAAAGGAGAAATAAAATGGATTTTACATGCAAACGTAACACTTGCAATTGCAAAGCTTTTTGCAATCCCAAATTACATGCAAACGTAACATTTACATGTAATTTGCACCCGAATTAATTTTAATTTGAACCGTAATAAATGTTAATTTGCAATGAAAATTACATGCAAAAGTAATGTTTCCATATAATTTTGGGTTTCAAAAAGCTTTGCAATTTAAGTGTTACGTTTGCATGTAATTTTGGGCTGCAGAAAGCTTTGCAATTGAAGCTCCTTGCATTTAGGTGTAGAATTATTCCTCCCTATTCACAAGAATTGAATTTAAAGAAAAAGCATATACTATTTCCAATGAATTATTTTTAAATGATGGCTGTTAAAACGTTTCTCAAAGTCGTTAACAGTAAAATGGTTTATCAGGTAAATTTGACATTTTTTTCACCCAATTCGTCGATTTACACGATTTTTATTGGCCGTCCTTTTTCCATTGGTTGTAGTTTCCTTTTCGCGGTTATTTGGCACAAAATTTACCTTTTTTGAACTGATTTATGTCAAGGCCCCTATAACAAAGAAATATCGTATTTTCTTCTATGAAATGTGATAAAGAGTTAGTTAATTATTTACGTTTTTAATTATCGGGAGTGAAATATTTTGCTTGATTAGTACATTTATTTTTATTTTAATGTTACGTGAACGAAGTCACGGGTAACAGCTGGTATATATATATGTATGTATGTATGTAGGTTTTTAATTAATTAATTAATTTGATTATTTATTTATTATTTATTTTGCATTTGCATTTGCATTTGCATTTGCTCCCTTTGGTCAGTTTTTACTGTTACTTTGATGGAATAAATGAGATGCAATTCTGACTTGACTTATGTTGTTTGCATATATATTAAAATTTATTTTTTCTTAAGAAGTTTAAACCTGCATCTGAAATATATTAGATATTGCTGAAATTTATTAGACTGAACTCCAAAATCTTTGCTCGGGTCCACTAGTATTTCATATAATAGAAAGATTTGATTGGGCAAAAAATGTAGTGGGTATTTTGCATTTAAAATTTAAACTTTAAACACTTTCTTTTTATAGTTTGATCATTTTACCCACGTAATATAAAACTTATTTAAAGAACATGGTGGTCATAATTAAACTTCCCCTATAAACAGCATCTTACAGCGCAAAAGGGTGAACGGAATGGAACGAAATTTGGTATATAGACTATATACGAGATGCGCTCACGGAATTTCGAAAAACTTTTAGTTCTAAAATATCCACCAGAGGACGCCTTTACCGGAAAAAAACATTAAATTTAATAAAATAAATGGCCAAAACAGGATTCAGAAACAATATTAACATTTATTGACTCTTTTCTGATCACCTTGTCATCGAACCACATTAAGTAAAGGTAAGGAAAAAATAAAAGAACGCTGTTTGAAAAAAAGTTCAGTTTACAGAAACAAGAACAGATTAGGATGAAATTGCACAAGAGGAAAAGTTGTTAATCGTGTCCAGGACGATTTAGGGAAAGATGCTCCATGTGGCCATCCTCATTCACCTGCAAAAGTTCAAGTCGATGGACAGTGTGTCCAACAACACATCGTAACTGATCAGATGTAATGCTTCGCACATGAAGTGTTATGGAGTTCTTTAAATCATTCAACGTCGCAACACCTCCGCCATACACCAGACTTTTTAAGTGGTCCCCATAACAAGAAATCGCATGGTTTTAGATCCGGCGAACGTGGTGGCCATGGATTTCAAAATAAGCGACTAATAACACGTTCGTCTTTGAAGTGTTGGAGCAATAGAGCCTCCATGGACTCATGGAAATGTGAGGGTGCACCATCCTGCATGAAAATGGTCGATGTAAGGACCCGTCTTTACTATAATTGCAGCACAACAAACGTCTGCAGCATGTCATTGTATCGACGGCCCGTAACAGAACATGTGACAGGACCACGTGCAGTTATTTCCTCAAAGAAGAATGGCCCAAGGATGAATGTCGTCATGAATCCACACCAGACAGTCAGCTTTGGAGAATGTAGGGGACTTTCAGTGTGCATCCGCGGATTTTTCTGAGCCCAAATGTAGCAATTTTGTGTGTTGACTGTCCCGGTGAGGTAGAAATGAACCACGTCGCTCCACAGAATATTCCAAGGCCATGACAGATCAACCGTCATTTGTTGAGAAAACTGACTTCGAATGAGAGACGTTGTGGATTGACCCTATCCAACAGCTCTTGGGTATGGTGGATCTTGTATGTGAAGTAGTGCATTATGTTTCTGACCACTTTTCGGACGGTGATGTAAGAATAGCTTGTCAGTCGAGAAACTGCTCGTGCGCTACTACCCCCAAACTCTGATATCTGTGACTGTGCGGCAACAGCTGTCTTGACGACATCAACAAGTACCGGTGTGACAGGTTTACGGCCTCTTTCAGGTTGAATTCCTAATTTCCCCGTCCCTTCAAATCTCTTAATCATGGCTCGGATACCTTTAGTAGATATTGGTCCATGCCATAGGTTCTTTATACGACGAAATTCACGAACTGCAGCAGAAGCATTCCCCTTGTTTTTGTAAAGCAGCTTCACCAATAACGCACGTTGAACTAAAGATACCATTATCATTACAGCCGGAAATACATCGACATGAAACATGACAACGTCTGCAAACGTATTATACCCTAACCTCTTTTGCATAAAGCTTCCTGTTATTTGCAAACATGCAAATCACGACATTTTTTTCCTAAAACTGACAGCTTTTCCCGGTTTTACATTTTATTACTCATAATTCTTGTTCTGGATTGTTAACATTATTTCTGTATTCCGTTTCGGTCGTTTATTGTGTTAAATTTAATGTTTTTTCCGGAAAAGGCACCCTCTGGTGAATATTTTGGAATTTCTTTTCCGAAATTCTGTGGCGCATCTTGTGTATAGTCTATATACCAAATTTCGTTGCATTCCGTTCACCCGTTTGCGCTGTAGGATGCTGTTTATAGGGGAAGTTTAATTATAACCCCCCTGTAAATTAAAACAAAAATATTTTAAACTTTGGAAGTATTATTTTAAAAATAGACTTAAGAATGAGCCGCTTTTGGACACAGTAATTATATTTTATTAAATGTTCTTTATACAGAAAACAGTTTAATGGTTTCAACAAACCATAAATTTAAGGATGAATTTATAGAATCCATAATATATTTCTTAAGTTCCTAAATGCAATAAAAATATTTTTAATTTATCTTTTCACTTCTATTCTTTTCCAGTTATGTATTCATCCAGTTATTCATCATATTATACTTTCAGCGTATACGTATTTTAATTTTTTCAAGCGAGGTTTCTTGACTACCGTAAAGCAGAAACAATCAATATTGTTATTAAATTTTTTATATGTATTAATAACAAGAAAATGCGCAGAGCATGGAAAATATTGGATTATTTTAAAGAATATATAAATATTATGTTAAATTTATCCTTATTGGCATAATGTTATTTTTTATCTAAGTTTATGTGTTACACTACTTTAAATTATAAAATTATATAAAATCCTCATTGAACATTTTCATATATTACTGAATAATTATTTCGAAATTGTATTGTAGAATCACTGTTGCATTATAATGAGAAAAGTGTTTCACTGTAAATGATTCGTATAACATTTTAAAGAAGGTTTAAAGTATCACTTTTAATACATTTTGAAATAATTCTGCAAAAAAGGCATTTACTGTCCAATCGATAGAATGTGAATTTTGATTGAATTTATTATTCATATCATATTTATAAACAATATTATACAAAAATTATAAACAATACATCAAGTGCGACAATTGAAGCTAAAATTTAACCCCATCTACATTACTTTTAGAAAACTGTCTATGTACGATTCTTTATCTATTTTATGCGCTTACAATCTAATAGAATTTAAGATGTTACACAATAGAAAACCTTACATTTATTTTATTTTCAAATACATATTTTTAAACATGAAGGCATTTTCTATCTCTTTCATATATTAACTTAATTGACTCATTTCTTTAAATCTGTCTTATGCACCTGCATGTTATTCATTTTAAATTATTATTCTAGAGAAAAATAATGTAGAATAAAACTTTTCACGGAAAATAAACAAACACTGTAACGAAGTTTTGGCATTACATAGTCAATCTTGGATAAATCTTGAAATTATTCATGCAAATTCCTTTTACTAAAATTGTTTCATAATTTTCCGTTTATTTAATAAATCATGAATGCGTAAAACAAATTCGGTTTAATTACTAGAATTCTACAAAATTAGATCACTATATTTCAAATACTAGATACATAAATTTTTAAATAGAAACAAATAGTATAAGAAACATCGCATGGTAAAAAATCCTAATATATATATAAAATTCTTCGATATATAAATTAGAGCGATTTTTTACGTTTCCATTAACAAAATACAATCAATAACAATCTTATTTTTTTTGCGAAGTTTGATGTTAATATATTTAAAATTAAAAATATTTTATTTAAGTTAATGAATTAAATAAGAACAAGAGAGAAAATTTATACTTAAATATCAATTAAATAAAATTTAAACCAATGTATTTCCTTTCTCAGTTTAAAAACTCTATACCAATATGTATTTTTTTGTTAGCATTTACATCTTAAATAAATTTATACATATAAATGCAAATTCTGAATATTTGATGTATATAAATTGTAAAGATTTATTTAATTAGGGAATACAGTGAGACATTCCCGAATGATAATAAATAATGTTTTTTAATACAAGTACTTTTGGTTTAGTTATTTTTTATTTTTTTCTGATAAAGAAGAGGCTAAAATACCTTTTTTGAAACTTGAAACGTTTTCGTTAATTCGGGAAGAGGGCTTGTGTAATGATACCACATGATTATTTTATATGCTTGAAAATCGGATAAAATCGGCCTGAGCTTATTCAGTGTTGTTTTCAAAGGCATCTTCAAAACTAAGAATGCGATATTTCTACCTGATTAATGTGAAACCTCTCAAGCATTTTACAACATCAAATGCTGAATTAGTCTAGTGTCCCAAAAAACTACACATTGTTGACTAGCGAAATTAACTTTTTACATCTTAACAAATGTAAGACAATATGCTACAAAAATTCTGAATGTATAGATAAAAAATATTAATACTAAATAAGAGAAGGAAGCATTATGGAATTAGTCTGTTATGTAACGGTTATAGGATCTCTTACTAAAGATTAAGAAAATTTTATTTAACTACAGAATAACAATTTATAAACAAATGTTATTGTTCTTTTAAACATTTTATGCATTATATTTTCTAGTTTAGTTTTCTTTAAAAAATTAACCTGTTTCATTATGAATACTCTCAATTTAATATTTCTGATCTTACAAATTTCTAATTTTTAGTATTTTAAACTCTTAGTTTGATGTAAGTGTTATAAATTAAATTCTAATCTAGTTTATAAATTAATTTAGCTAACTCTATATTTCATATTTAAATTTGGAAATAATTAAATATATAGGAAAACAGCTTAAGGATTAAAAAATTAGCTATGCTACATTTTAGCATGAGGCAAGTTAGTCAAAGATTCGAAAATTTCATATCTGCTAGATATTTCATCTTTTAGTTTTAACAATATGAATCACAATGTACCAACAGCAAACCAAGATTAATTTTTTAACTTGGAGTCGTTTATTAATTTATCTCTCTTAATATCTGCAATAACTTTTATTACATATTACAAACTTAATGCAAATTTATATAATATTAAATATTAAAGTGTCAGATATGTATTTTTTAATTTAAATGTTAGCAGACATTATATTTGTCAACCAATATATCTTCCACAAAATAATGCAGACATTTCATACATGCATGTCTGCGAATTTCGATCGAAAATAAATAATATTATTGCACTGTTGAGAATGCATACTTAATTAAGTTATCTTCGATTATATCTCCATTCTTATTGTATTAAATATTATTCTTTAATTCTTTCATTTATAAACTCAGATGTTCGGAATTAACCAATATTAGATAAATTCGTAGGATGAATTAATGTTGAAATTTTCCTTTTATGTTATCATTTTCAGATGTGAGAAATATCTTATTGAAAAGATTAGTTTTCGTTTATATTCTAGAATAAAAGTATTGAGAAAAATAATTAAATTTATTATAATCTCTCAAATATTACGTTATACTGATTTTAATTATTTATGCTTCATCCTAAAAAATAAAATTCTGTATAAAATCTACCAAATGCTATTTTAATCCGTTTTCTTAAATTATACTAAAGACAAATGCAATTGCCTTATTTACATGTACGCGTAAAAGCTATAAAATTGTCAAATACTTTTGATGACGAAATCAAATAAAAACTAGTAAATCTACAGATCAGAGGCCTCAACGTCAGCTCTACAAATCACTCATTATTAACATTATCTATATCTTCTTATGTGACCTATATTCAATTTACACATTCAAAGTTTTTATTATTTTCATTTGAAAAACCGATTTGGAAATAATTTTTTAGTAGTTAAAATACCTCATCTATTTCATTAAAAAAAGCATATTAAAAACTTATGTAACCCGAAAATTAGCTATTTTTAATAAAATTTCGCGTAAAAATAATGCGATTCACTTGAATTTTCCTTTGTTGATATTTTTTGAAATAGAGTTGCTTAGCAACCATTTCATGAAAGAGAGAAAAAAAATGCATTGGAATCTTTTGTAAAAAATGAGAAATTAAAATGTTTGATATATTTCAAATTAATGCATAAAATTTCCTAATAATTTATTCAATTAATTTCGAAATTCTAATATATATATTGGCAAATTTTCAAAGCGATAGGATTTAATTAAGATCTCCATTTCGTAAATTTAGAATCCATAATTTAGCATTTACAATTATCACAATGCGACATTTTCTTTTCGGTGAATGTTAAAATTAAAAAAAATCGTCTGACTTTCCATTGAAAAGCATTATGACCTAAAAATAAATGTTCTATTTTTTTCGAACGAATGAACCAAATGTAACTAAAAACTATACAGCTAATTCCAGGTACCTCACCAACATACTCACCAAAAATCAGCCTAATCGAACTTTTTTTACGGCAGTTATCGCGGAAAAGACAGACAGACAAACAGACAGACAAACAGACAAACAGACAGACATAAACCAAAAACTTTTCGGGTCTCAACAGTAAGCCTCAACTGACGTTTCGGCAATTATTGTATTGCAAAGAATATAGTTATTGTTAAAAAACATACATTTTAAATATATCAGAATTTTCATTATATGTTATGTAGTATAATATTCACTTAATATATATTTCAGTTTAGTTAAAAATTTACTTGCAGAAAACTGAAAACTAAATGAATACATTTGAAAATTTTCTGCTTTCAGTATCATATATAAATCTAATCGTTAAAACATTGAAAATTTTTAAATTTTGTTTTTAGAGAGTTAATAAATTTTTTAAATGATTGTATTTTTTAAGCTAGAGTAATACTAAAATGTGTTTACTCATATATTTTTAACACTACTATGTCGAAAACTTTTCTCGTAAACACATATCTAATCTGATGTATGTATTTTGTATATAAATTTTAATAACTCATTTAATTCCGTTACGTAAAGATTTTTGTTTGGAATTTTAAATGCTTTTTGAAAATAGTTAGTTTTTTATGATATTACTTTAATATTTAATAAGCCTTATTGACATTTCCTTCTATTTTTTATTGTACAGACAATTTTTATTATTTAAAATGCCACGTAAGCATTTGCAAACGTGAATTTTAGACACAGAAATGTGTATTTAAAAAATAAATAAATAAAAAATTACAAAACTTTATTAGTGCTGAAAATATATAAACATATACATTTGAAAGTAGTGCATTTGTACAAGGTATGACCAATAAGAAGGGTTAATGGTGAAATAAGTCTTACATTGAGTAAATCTCACATGGAAACTGCCTACAATCATTCAATACTTCCCGTCGTACACTATGTCCATCTGGCTACTTGTGTACAAATCGTCGGAAACTCTTCAAAATTCCTCTAATAGTACAGTTTGCAATTCCCGTGTAACTGCAGCTTGCGTTTTCTCAAATCCTGTGTCACGTTTTTCCAAACAGTTTCCCGGGATACATCTAATTCGTCCGACAGCATCCTGATGGTTAATCGCTGATCTCGCAGCAACAGCTCGCGTAATTTCTCGATGTTTGTTACTGTACTACTGGTGGATGGTGGTGGACCACACTGAAAAAAATGCAGTAAAATTACGGGCAGAGGCCGGCAGCAGAGATTCCAGTCATACCCCGTAAAAAAAAAAAAAAAAAAAAAAAAAAAAAAATCCATGTCCATCATTTTGTGCAGCCCGTAATTTAACTGGGCAAAGTAATATAGCATTATAATGCACAGGATATAATGCTCTTTAAAACACAATAACACTTTGCTTACTGTTCCGTAGCACGTAGCACGTTAGATAATCATCACAGAATCGCTGTTTCGGTGGGTTAAAATTTTTGAAACACGTGTAAAATGAAGGGTTACACCCTAGCGGAGGACAATGTATGGAGTCGTACCGTATTTTTGCTAACATATGAGCTAGAACTGTAAGGATATGTGGATTTCTCTTAATTTTCTAAGTATCTAAGGGATAAAGTTGCTTATTTAGGGGATCCGACCGTTTTTCATCAAATTAGGCTGCTGCCCGTGAAAATTGAAGGGGAACCCTCATAAATTTACAGTTTTTTTCTGAGAGTGCACCCACTGCGATGCTCATCTTCGACGCTTTCGGAGCCATCACTAATCTTTTTAAACCACGCGTACATATTCTTCAATGTCATAATTTCATCTCTGTACATCTGCTCCAGCATTGCATATCTTTCGCCTGCTGATTTACATAATTTCTACAAGAATCTGAAATTGTTTCTCTGCTCCATCTCACGCCACAAAACCACAGCAGAGGTATGCGCATAGGCACAGGAAACGACGCACTGCTATTTACTGAATATTACGAAAAATTGTGAAGTTGTCACGGATAATCGGGTTCTTCTCATTTTATATTTGAGGGGTGATTAACCCTATTTATTGGTCAATCATTGTATTTTATCTTCATTTAATTCATGTTTATAAAACCCTTTCAGAATTTTGTGTGGATATTTATATTATTTACACGATAATAAAGCTTCTTTCTGAATCCGGTTGTAGCAAACACTTTTAGCAATTTCTCGACACAACGTTCAAAAACTGTGTTTCCTAACACTTTGTTTAACAGTATGAGCTTCTGAGAGTGTTTTTATGTAAATATTCATCAAACTCAAATTAACATTTTTCTCTCTCTCGCTCTCTCTCTCTCTAAATATATATATATATATAAGGTGAAGCCAGGAGAGATGGCGCGGTCGGAGAGATTGCGCACATAGAGGTTAGGGAGCGAGGTGTACAGTGAGCGCGCAGCGACTCCAGGTAGTTATACAACGGTAGTAAAAAAGTGTTTACTTGAGCGTCTAAGATAAAGCATTGCTATTTTGTTTTGTTTTCTCAAAGTAAGTGCTTGAATTTTCATAGCTATTCATCAGAATTTCTATACAATTTCAGTAGTACAAAATATTTTTAACTTAAATGATTTCTCATAAGCTACTAATCTAAACTAACAATGTGAACATCAACAGCTCGTTTTAGCAGCGGCCATGTTTATATAAAAGGCCGCGCAATCTCTTCTACCGAAATTGGAGAGTTGGCGCATTTGCTACTTAGGAGAGATGGCGCATCGTTTCCATTAGTTTCTATGCTAGGAGAGATTACGTAGCTTATTGGTAAATTTGCCTAAAAAATGAAAAATTAAAATGGACTAGTTTTAAGTTAAACGTGTTATCAAGTAACTTAATGTTATTTTGTAATCTTATCTGGACTTGCTTTTTCTGATTATTTATTTTTTTTGCCTTTAATTAAATATTTTTATTTTTTTTTAATTATTTTCTTTTTCTAATTATTTAATAATTAGGTTGAAATATTCACTCCTAATACAATAATATTTGTTCCCAAAAACCTTACAACAATGTCATTTAAGTGTAATTATTATTGTTAACAATTTAATTGTAGTTATTATTAGTAACAATCTCTCCTACCCATGTGCGCAGTCACATGAATCCTGTAAGGACAGATTGCGCAAAATAACTTTCTTGGTTTTATTACAACTGTTCTGATAAATTACAACATAACAACAAAATAGCAATGGAATTGCATAAAAACAAATGAAGTAAAAATTATTCATGGATAGTTTAGCAAAAAAATAATATTTAGATTTTTTTATTGTTATTCTTTTGAATTGTGAGCAGACTCTCCTAGCTTTACCTTACGTATACATCAAAACTTCCTGTATGTAGAAACCATTTTGCTGTTCCTTTCAGTATTACCAATCCATAATCTTCTGGGTAAGTTTCTTTAACATATGCAATAGAAATATACCGTAAATATAATTTCTTTTTGAAATGATAGTAGGAACAAGAAAGTTTCTTCTAGACGCTGTGAGTCCTGATACATATAAAGCCAATTTAAGTTCGTTTCAAGAACCGAAAACTTATTGGTAATCCTCTTAGTGAATTAAAAACTTGCATGTAGGAATAAAATTTATATATACTCGACATTCATTTAAAAAAATAAAAAATAGTGACTGTGCCTAATGAAACATTAAATGATGAATTTGAATAAAAAAATATATATATTATTTTTTGTTGTCAAAATCTCTTTTTCTAAGAAAATAGAAAACTCAGAACAATAAATGAGATACCACATGAAAGGATTGATTTTGAAGTAGCTTCTGACATAGTACACTCACATTTTGTTAAAACATGTATTTTGATTGAAAATTGCAATTAATTAAACATGAAATCGGCATTGTATTTCATAATTGAAATGATTTTTTTCTTCAAATGAGTGTTGCAAAAAAAATAAAATACCACAAAAATGATTTTGAAAAAAGTTCAATGAAGATAAAGTAGGACATAGTTGCTGCGGGTGTTTATTTAATATTTATGAATAAAAAGCAAAATTTAAATTAAAATGCTCAATTTATTTATTTATTTATTTATTTATTTTAAACAGGTGATGTCACTCTCTAATGCGGTTAACATACAATTGATATATAAACGCATTTTTGTTCGTTTGCTATCTTCAGTCAGTTTTTAATGTAACTTTGATGTAATAAATGAGATGATATTCTGGTTAGACTAATGTTATTTGCAGATATTTTTAGTCTTTAATTTTTTTTTAATTTTACACGTGCATCTAAAAATATTAGATATTGCTAAAAAATATTAGACTGCAGTGCGAAAACGTCGCACGGGTACACTGGTAAACATAATTTTTTTAAGTTAATTAAAAAGAAAAAAAGTATGTAGTTAAATATTTTCACTTATATTTTTTATAAAAGAATTGCAAACAGCAGCAATGACAAGTATTTAGGAAGCAAAATTTTGAATTTAATTCATGAAGAAGTACTTTAGTTTATGGTATTAATAACAAAGAATGCCTTCTGAAATTTTTATATTTTACAGTAGTGAGAAAGCAGCTTATATTAGTGCACTATACATAAAGATATCTGTTGCCGGACGAATGTGCATTAAAGTAATATTTATTTTGAACTCAATAATATAAAAATGTATATCTATATCTATTTTTCTTCCGCTTGTGTATAATGGATTATAATGTCGTCTAAATCATGGTTATGTATACATATATATATATGCATAACCTAAAAATATATATTTATTAAATGTAATTATATAAATTAATTTGAATTTCTTTGAAAATTATGCAAATAAGAAAAAAACACCCCTTTCATATTTAAAAATAATTTACCTCTAAATTTTACACATCACTACATATCAAAAGTGTAGAGACAAGATAACGAACTTAACCCATAATTCTTGTTTCCACTGTAGGAAATTACATTAGACTTGCAAATAAACTTCAGAAGAATATACACTTTCCAGAGAATATCCGTTTATTTTGCAACATTTTCCTTGATTTATATTTCCGTTTCGAGGATAGTTTATTGCTCTAAACATGAAGGAGGAAAAATTCTAATTTTGATTTTAATAAGATAATATTTATTTGAAAATAAATAAACAAAAGCGCAAAGGAAAGGTTTTTGTTCAGTAAGCAGGGATGGAATTCAACAAAAAACTGGAACGAATGCGTAAAAGACTGTGAAATTCGATTTTTGAAACAATATGTATTGACAAGTTTAATGATAAGATATATCTATTTAATTATTACGTAAGCCAAGATTTAAAATGTCCAAAAAGCAAACATACGATTCTAAAAAAATTAACAAAAAATGGACGATTTTTAAACTTTTATTATAAATGTTAATTATTACTACTTTCAATTGCAACAGAATGTTGTTTCTGTAGGATTTTTTTCTTCTACAGTTAAATATTTCTAAGTATGATAATATAGTTTGAAACACAATTTGTAGTTTTGCATTACGTTAAAGTATTACTGACTTTTGATGTAATTATGAAAGGTAGGTGAGAGATTTTCATATTTAGATAAAATGAACTTAGTCGCGTTTATAAATTAAACATTGGGTCAAATTAAATTTTTTTTTGAAATATTTGGTTAAACGTAAAAAGAGCAGGTTTTTAGTGAATAAAACATTTTTGTTCCTAGAAACTAACTCTGCGTTCATAGATCGAACTGTATGATACAATTGTATTCTAAATTTACACAATCGTTTGTGATTGGCGAAAGGACCGTTTTCTACGAATAAGACATTGTAAATAAATGCGGTTTTCAACGTGGTTGCCGAGATGAATATTGAATATAAGAGAATCCAGATATACAGATGTTTCTCTGGTTGAGGTCAAATGATCCAGCTTGGGAAGCCAGAATGGTCGTGAAAAGTCAGCACATGCTGACGTCTCGTTGGTAATTGAATGATTACTTTGAGTTCACTGAATTCCTTCAAAGTAATGTAAATTTTATGTCGGTTTTAAATGAAAAGCTACCCCTGTATGTAGTCTGACCGAAAAAGATAAAAAATTGATGACATAAATCCTTATATTATGGATCTTGGAGTAGGAATTTCAAACTTAGCTTCTAGATAACACATATGTCATACTGACCATTATCGTAGTGTATAAAATTTACGCCATGATGGCGATTAGATAGGCTTTCTAAATATATGTGCTCATTCAATGCATTTCATTTTCACAGAGATCTGAATTGACTGTATCGTTGTTTACGCTAAAATATATTAATTACAATAAATATTTTTTGAAATTGTAACATAAATCTTTATACTGCATACCGTTTATTTTTTTAAACTGATTAATAAAGACTTTTCGCTGTTATGTACGTTGGCAATAGAATAATTACTTTCAGTTCACGGAATTTCTTCCGAGTAATGTAAATTACACGTCAGTTTTGAACGAAAAGCTGCTCTTGTTGTTAAAGACCGATTAGAAAAGATAAAAAAATTATGAAACAAGTCCGGATATTAGGGAGCTTAGACTAGGGCTTTCAAGCTTTCCATCCAGAAAACTCATTTTTCATACTGGCTATAAAACGCCAAGCATTGTAATGTAGCAGACTTAAGTTATGATGACGATTAGATAGCTTTCCTCAATATCTGTGTTGACTCAATGCAATTCATTTACACAGAGCCCTAAATTGACTGTATCGTTGTTTAGAAAAAAATATAAATTAATTGCATTAGATATTTTCCAAAACTGTCACATACATATTTATGTTGCATAGCTTTTAAAATTTTTAAAACTGATTAATAAAGACATAAGACGAAAAAAAAAGCAATTTCTTGAACTATTTATTAAAAAAATGATACAATGAAAAATTACTTAATTATTATTTTTCTGATATATATTTTTTTCAATTTCTAGAGAATTATATTTACTTATTTAGTTTGAATTATTTACCTATATTTGAAAACTGATATATTTTACAATTTGTTATCCAAAATGGGAAATATAGTGATGAAACATATATCTTATGAATACAAAACATCCGTATATATTACAAAATTTTATAACCAGACATTATATAGATAGTCATTAAAAACATGAGTCAAAAACATGGCCAACAGTTTTCTAAAAAAAAAAAAATCACTATACAATAACGTTTTCGTCTCCGTTACGGAGCGTCCCCTGTCTTAAATGAAAACACCTCCGTGCTGCCATTTATTAGACATTTACTAAATGTTTTTAAAGACTATCTATATAACGTCTACTTATGAAATTTGGAAATATATGCAGATGTTTTATATTTATGAAATACAGACATTAACTCATTTGAAGATATAAATATATCTTTATATTTTTATATATATTTTTTATGATTTATATTTTTTTGTTTGTACATTGTAAAAAAATATTTCCTGAAAAAACGGAAATTGTATTGGCAATCGGGACGCCAGTACTATTTCCGTATTTTAACGGAAAAAAATCCGTAAATTCCAGGAAATTTTTCATGATTTCTAAAACATCCGTTTTTAAATTTCAGTTTTATAACAGATACCTTCCGTATTTAAAAAAAGAATTATGTCGTTAAAATAATCTTTAAAGGACTAAAAAAAAATACTTCTCAAGGATAACCTTGTAAGGGATAGATACATTTCTGCTTTTTTTTCTTTTCTGAGAGAGTTTTCAGTAAATACCCAATCCTTGCAATGAGGAGAATCGAGCCCCAATTATTCCGTTTACTAAACTGACGATCTCGAACACTACGCTATGACTGGATACACTTTGTATCTATTTCTTTGTATCTAAATCTTTGTGTCTATTTTCGCATGTAAAAGTACAAAGTCATTAAATGAAGAATTCCCCTTGTATTTTCAACTTTTTTCTTAAATGAAATAGGGCGAAAAATCCCCTTGATTTAATACTTATTATGTCTAGGTTCATACTGTTGAAGGAATCAAATATTGGTTCTAAAAAAAAGAAAAATAGAAAAGAATATTTTAGTGAAAACATCTCACTTTCGATAGAAATAAAATTAATAGTGTGCAATATTTTTCAGAATAATGCTCTAACTACATTGCTACAAAAATCAAACGGGGGACCTTTTGGGAAGAAAGAAGAGAAACCTAAATTTAAGTTTGTCACGTGGATTTAACATTGGCATCTTAAAACTTTGATCGCTTCTAACTATTAAAATATATATACGAACTACATATTTTCCCAGAATGGCTTCTTCCAAGATTGAAGGTAGCTCAAAAAAAAAAAAAAAAAAAAAAAAAAGATTCAGATTCTTCACAGAAATCACAACTTTAGTTTAGCAGTGTGATAATAGTTACGATGAACATTTTGCTGATGTAAAGTTCCGAAAGCAGAAAGAGAGAAGAAACGTACTATCCCGTGATAATTCATTACCCAATTGTCGTAGATTTGAAGGGGACCATTGAACTGGGAATTGTGTCTTCTTTGTGAATATGAATGAGACGTTTGAAATAGGGGTTGTCGATATATTAAAATATGTATTAACTTGGAATTTACAAATATTAACTTTCACTTATAGCAACTTCTATTTTGAATGAAGCCATCCCGGACATAAAGTATATTGTATATACTTTTTCTTAAATATTCATAAAGTTAGAATAGGTCAAAGTTTCATAATGCTAATGTTAAACACACATGCAGACTTTAATTTTTATCTTAGCAAAAAGTCAATCTTTCGAATTTTGTTTTTTTAATGAGATGTAATGAATAGACCCAAATATATTCAAGCCCCTTGTTTGATAAAAAATAAAATAAATAAAAAAATAAAATAAATAAATTATAAAAACGTTTAATAAATTCATGTAAAAAATATTAGTTAGAATTAGTTAATCAGAACAACATTAATTTTTACATAATACGAACCAAAATTGTCAGATAAATGAGTACATAAGCTTACAGCTCATTCCTATCATTAGTTTTCGAGGTAGAGATAATTTTTATTATTATTATTCAATTTTTAAAATGTTTTCATTGAAAAGTTTAAAAATAAAAATAAAGGAATATTTGGAATAGTTGTACAAAAAAGTCTTAACTGACATTTAGATATTTATTCTATACCTAAATATTTAAACTTTTCTTGTTGTAATTGTCTTTTAAAACTTTGCGCGTTTTTTTCGACTATTTATTTATTTATCCTTGTATTAGTTATTAAATGCGTTACATATTTTTTTTAACACTCTTAGGCAGTAAACTTAAGACTATTTGTGTTGAACATATTTAACATCAAGAAATATTTAAAAAATGTATAGAGGTGCAACTAATCTTGAAAACTTAATAAACCTCCAATTGTGCATCGGAGGAGTAAACAGGCAAATGGTAATTTTTTTATTGCTCTTTGTACTTTCATACACAGTATATATACTTTCATAAACAGTAAGTATTTATACATCAAAACATGTAATTTTTTTAATTTAAAATAAAATTATACAAACGTTCAACACATGATTATGTGAATGGAAAAACTAGACAGCGCCACCGTCATGCGCCTGAGGAGCGCCCGGCGCGTCTACGACCACCGAACCCAAGTCTTCAGGGACTTTTAGCGCGCACGACTGGATTTGTCTCTCGATGTGCGACTCGGCCGGCCGGAGGGCCGCCACCTGCAGATCGTCCAACCCTTGGACCCATGTGTCGACGACGTAGGTCGCTGCGATACGCGGTGAAACCCATTATTAGTGAGAACCACCACGAGACATTTGGGGACTTTCCTGCGTCCCCCAACAGATTTCGGGGCTGGGCACCCAAAAGGGAGCCAGGCCCTAGGCCTTAAGTCGGGTTTTTCCGCCCTGTACTTGCTTTACCATAACTCGAGGGATATCGAAACGTACAAAGGTAGCCACGGTTCCCTCTCGTAATGGACCTGAAAGGCATTGGGTTAGTGTAAACATGAATTTTAAAACTTCAAAAACAACAACAATATAATTCAAAACATGCACAAACAACAACAACAATAACAACTACATGACTAGAACAATATCACTTAAAAAATGCCGGCTTACGAGACGAGTGATAAACGACCACAAATAGAGACGTGTAAGTAGGTGAAAGAATGTAGGGAAAGAAAAATGGATACCCTAAATTTAAAAATTAATAAAAATGATAATCCAAAAATGCTTCTTGTGTATTGTATTATTCAAAGAATGATCTTAAAACACTAGAACGTCCGTCGGTGTCATATCGACACCAAACCGAATTTAGCCTTATGTCTCCATCACATTTTTTCACCAATATTCTTGATTTTTTTTTTAAGCATTTAACGCAATAAGCACACTGTCGAAATTGTTTTTATGTGATTTGATTAAAAAAAAGAAAAGAAAAATACAGCCAAATTCACCTAGAACATCTATTTGTGTTACTTGGACACCAAGCAGAAAAAAATAAGTTTCTCTGATAGATAATGTTTGTTTTTTATTTTCTCTAAAGCTGAGGTATTCTTCTTCTTATTATTATTGCACTCTAAAAGACAAAAAAACGCATAAAAATACAGAAATTTTACTAGTAAAATACGGCAATTCTTTTTAAAGTGTAAAAATATAAAAAATCGCAACGACAAACAAACGGACTTTCAGCACTTTTATCTGCAAAATCTGCAAGGTTAAATCCACATTCTCTATTTTCTGACGCATTAACGAAATCATTTTACTGAAAAACAAATCCTTAAAAATATGGAAATCGTACTGGCAATCAACGGATTTTTAATTTATAATACTTATAATACAATAGTGGAGCAGTATTATAAGGAAATCTATGCATATAATGAAATATAGTTTCCCTATTACGTTACTTAGACATATCTTATATATAGCCTATACATATGTCAAAAAACTTTAAATATTATAATGTAAAGAAAATTAACACATTTATGTCTCTTTTTTTTAAATATCTTCATTTCCTTTTCTTTAAATGTGAAATTTATCTTGATTTAATGTATTTTTCTGTAAAATAAGTCATGTAACAATATAAGCTTAATTAAAGTACTTAAAATGACCACAATATACTGTTAAATTCAAATTTAGGGATTTCATTTTGTATAATTAAATTAGTGTTGTCGAAATGACACCGGCGGCTGTTTTAGGACGTCGAAATTGTCGGCCGTTCTAATGTTAAGAATAAAACTTCATAAAATGATTTCTCAATCAATGCTATCAAACTTAGTGCCATATATGACATTTGCCTCGTGAAATTTGGTGAAAATTTCAAATATAGACCATATGTGCAGACCTTCGTTTGACACGGAGGAATGTTAGCGAGAAAAAAAAATCTAAAAAGAAGGCCCAGTTGCAGTTGTTAATTAATTTTAAAAGTATATTTGAGTCCAAAATTTATCTGTTTGATAGATAAAAGATGAGGAATGACTTGTCATTCTCAGTCGTCTTATAGGCTTTCTCTATGTATAACAGTTTATATTTAAATACTTAGAATTATACGTATGAGATGAGGGAGTGGGGGAGGTCATAGTTTTAGAGAAACTTTGGTGAGGCGTGGCTAAGAAAAGGTTGGGAACCACTAATATAAAGGAATTATCTCCTGTTATCAAATCATCCATACACTGTTAAAAATTTGCAGCAAACTGTCCAGTCATTTAACCGTTTTTATGGTCAAATGACTGGTCTATAAAAATGGTCTGACACTGGTCTATGGTCTATAAAAACGGTTACATAACCGTAATGTAACTCTATTCTGACCATATTATTGCCTATATTATGGCCATAATAAAGTTAAATTACCGTTATGTAAACGTTTTTTATAAAAACGGTTGAATGACTGGACAGTTTGCTGCAAATTTTTAACAGTGTAGAAAAGTAAATCTTAGAAAGTACCTAGAAGAATCTTACGGAATAATCTATAAAATAATGAGAGTTTGTTTAACATTTAAAAATACTGTATATTTCTTCTTGTAACTACATTTATGTTCCAAGGAATTTTTATTTTAAGATCTTAACTTTACTTTTTGAAATTTATGGACACATCCCTAAAAGATTTTGTGCGGAAAGAAGACTAGAACTCATTTAAACCACAGAAATACTGATATTTTTTCAGTATTACGATTTATTATACGGAATCCCGGTATTTTACACGATAAAAAAACATTTAAAAATTTTATACGTAGTCCTTTTAACGTAATTTAATAACTGCAATTAATAATAAAGTTTATTTATGGTAAGTAGTACATATATGTTATTGCAAATTATTCTGTGGGTTCCTTTAACTATAAGATGCAAATTACCATTTGAGTTGTATAAGAACTGGTGACAAACAGTTCTAAATAACGAAACTTACAATAGAATGGATCTGGTATAATATAATAAAGTATAATATAATAATATAATAATATAATCATATAATAATATAATAATATAATAATATAATGATATAATATAATAATATAATAATATAATAATATAATAATATAATGATATAATGGTATAATATAATAATATAATAAATAATATAGGTTTGAATTCTGGAAACATAATCTGTTGAGAAGATCTTTCAAAATTTGAGCGCAATTTGTGTTTTGAGTGCTATGATTCTTTCTAAAAAACTTGTAAATTAAAAAGCATAGTTTATTCTATTTAAATGATATGGTTATAGATATGTTTTTAATTATTTATAAAATCATCTCACATACATTTCATTAAAATAATAAATGACAAAAACAAATTTCCATTCCACAACCTCGTTGCAATTTTCAAGTTTTTTTTTGTTCATGTTATGTTTTATTTATCAGGAAATCTGTTATTTATCTATGATTGAAGTCTATTTGGCGTCTTTTGATGTGTTATACAAAAAATATTTCTTTTTAAATAAAACTTTTTATAGTGTATTGTGGATATAATTACAAGAAAAAACATGACATATCGCCAACGAAAAATACCTTTTCTTCAATAATTGAATACTTTTCTAATGTTTTACTTTCTACTAAAAAATAAAAATCTCAATGCAAATAAAACTTATTAAATGTAGGTCCCGGAGGAAAAAAAAAACATAACAGGCATTTTTTTTCTTTTTCTTTTCTGATTTGTATATATATATCTCATCAAAAAGTCACCTGTAAAAAATGCAGCCAAGTCTCGTAACTCATTTACCGTAAAAAGTACTGAGATCGTATAAAGCCAAGTTTAACTATCTTATTAACTCTGAAATTTTCATTCACAAATCACTCCTAGTCTCTACATCTTTAGTTAATTATTATTTTGTGACTTGGCAATTACGTAGCACGAGAATGTGATGTATATAGTTAGTCTTAATCAAATAATACTATAACATATTAAATTGTAATAACTTCCCTGTGCGTATATAATTTGCCTTAATTAAATTATCCCATCCCATTCCATAACATAGTAAGGTGTAATAAATTCCCTGTGCTGCGTAATTGCCAAGTCACAAAATAATAATTAACTAAAGATGTAGAGACTAGGAGTGATTTGCGAATGAAAATTTCAGAGTTAATAAGATAGTTAAACTTGGCTTTATACGATCTCAGTACTTTTTACGGTAAATGAGTTACGAGACTTGGCTGCATTTTTTACAAGTGACTTTTTGATGAGATTTCACTTCTTTTTGTAAGTAATCCTCCTTTTCTTGATTTTCTCCTTTTCTTGAGATCATCCACTGATTTTCGCTAAGCTCATACTCTGTCCCTATTATTTACAGGTATCAAAAATTTGAAGCTTTAGTTTCGTTTGCAAAGTACTGTAGATAAAAAGAAATTTCAGGTTCCTAGGCAAGCACTAAGTTATGGGAGGGGGGATGTCAAAAGTACTCTCAATTGCTTCCAGGATAGGTGCTATCCATCTGAGATATTACTCGCAGCCCTAGATACTGATAGATGTGAATATTTAACATAAAAGAACTTTTTAGTGTGAAAAGAAAGCCAAAATTTAAATTTCCGGAAATTTCCAATAAATCAAATTATATTCCTTTATTCGATGTTTTTTTTTTCGTTTTTTTAGTCTTTTTTTTTATTATTTACAGATTTTTTTAATTTTTCCTTACTTTGTGTACTAAACCCTGCCTTTCTGCCAAATGTCAAGCTTCTAGGACTACAAAATCGAATTATTTTCAAATTTTCGACTTTTTATAAATTTATTGATTTTTCGATTTTAATTCTAAGTTACCTGATTGTCATGCCAATATAGTAATTATTTGATCCGTCTTCTTAGGCTCATTTAGGTTCAATTTAGAGATACATCAAGTGAATCTTAGAGTTACCATGATTTTATTTAGAAAGGATTATCAAGCCATAACCAGCCAGTAATGTCGGGAGGGAAGGGAAGCTGTGAAAATTTTTGTGGGGATGACAACATTTAACAATCCGTATTTCATATATGAAGTACATAGAGTACAATCTGTGAAAGAAAACAAACCTGTCTATAAAAAAAATCGCCTATATCGTAGCCAGTCTATAGCGGAACTTCTCTATAACGAAATTAGTAAACGAAATAAAAGAAAACCATAATCCGGGGGAAATATCATAAAACAATTACGGGCGTTGTACTAGCTAATAGGACAATTGTCTTAAAACTAATATTTCTAGCAGTACAAAATCAAATTGTTTTCGAATTTTCGATTTCTTAAAGATATTTCGATTTTTCGATTTTATTTTCGAATTTAACGAATATTTCAATTGTTCCTTTTATTGAATAGTAAATACTACTTTTACACCAAGTTTTAAGTTTCTAAGACTACAAGATAAAATTATTTTCAATTTTTGATATTTTCGAATTTTTTTTTATAATTTTCTGGATTTTTTAATTTTTCCTTATTTTGTATCCTTTATTACAAATTTCCAGTTTCTAGCGCTACAAAATCGAATTATTTTGAAATTTCCGATCTTTTTCGAGTTTTTTTATTCTATTTTCGAATTTATTGTGTTTTAAATTTTCCTTTTTCTGTATCCTAAACAATAAGTTTAAGCCGAATTTTAAGTTCTAAAGCTACAAAATCGAATTTTTTTCAATTTTTCGGATTTTCGAATTTTTTTTTCGAATTTTACAGATTTTTTATTTATTTCTTTTTTTGTATCCTAAATACTACCTTTATTCCAAATTTTAAGTTTCTAGCTTTACAAAATCGAATTAATTTCAAATTTTCGTTTTTTTTTCGATTTTCTTTTTCAATTTTTGTTGTGTTTTTAATTTTTTCTTTTTCTGAATCCTAAACACTACCTTTACACAACATTTTCAGTTTCTAAGACTGCGAGATCATATTATTTTCATTTTCTCTCTTTTTCTTATTTTTCTTTTTCTTCTTCTTTTTTTTTTTTTTTTTTTTTTTTTTGAAATTTTCGATTTTTTTTAACTATCTATATTTTTTAATGTTTCCTTATTTAGTATCTTAAATATTACCTTTATTCCAAATTTCAAGTTTCTAGCGCTATGAAATCGAATTATTTTCAAAATTTCTTTCGATTTCTTGATTTCGAATTTTATTGCGTTTTTATTTTAACTTATTCTGAATCCTAAACACTATCTTTACTGCGAATTTTAAATTTCTAAGGCCAAAAGATCAAATTATTTTAATTTTTTTCAGTTTTTTTCCAATTTTTCGAATTTTTAATTTTTTTTTTGAATTTTCTGGATTTTTGAATTTTTTCTTATTTTGCATCCTAAATACTACCTTTATTCCGAATTCCAAGTTTCTAGCGCAACAAAATTTGATTATTTGAAATTTTTCCATTTTTTTCGATTTTTCGATTTTATTTTAATTTTTTGTGTGTGTGTGTGTTTTTGATGTTTTCTTTTTCTGAATTCTAAACACTACCTTCATACCAAATTTTAAGTTTTTAAGACTACAAGATCGTGTTATTTTCAATTTTCAATTTTGTTCGATTTTTTTGAATTTTCGAATGTTCTTTTTTTTTTAATTTTCCGGATTTTATAATTTTTTCTTTCTTTGTATCCGAAACACTAGCTTTATTCCAAATTTTAAGTTTCTGTGGCTGCGGGATCTACCCAATCTTTTTGATGACGCAAGAGTGAGTGAGTGACAAAAAATCGAAACTTTGAGTTCATATATCGTCTGCACTAACTTATGGGTATTTTTTGAATTATGCATATTTTTTTATTTTTCCTTATTTAGTATCTGAAATATTACCTTTATTCCAAATTTCAAGTTTCTAGCGCTATAAAATCGAATTATTTTCAAATTTTCCTTATTTTTTGATTTTTTCGACTTTTTGATTTTATTTTCGAATTTTATTGCGTTTTTTATTTCAACTTATTCTGAATCCTAAACAGTATGTTTACTACGAATTTTAAGTTTCTAAGGCTAAAAAATCAAATTATTTTAATTTTTTCAATTTTTTACGAATTTTTCGAATTTTTGAATTTTCTTTCGAATTTTCTGGATTTTTTAATTTTTCCTTATTTTGCATACTAAATACTACCTTTATTCCGAATTCCAAGTTTCTAGCGCAACAAAATCGGAATATTTGAAATTTTTCCATTTTTCGATTTCTTCAATTTTGCTTTCGATTTTTTTGGTGTTTTTGATGTTTTCTTTTTCTGGATACTAAACACTACCTTCACACCAAATCTTAAGTTTCTAAGACTACAAGATCGTATTATTTTCAATTTTCAATTTTGATGGAATTTGTTGAATTTTCGAATGTTTTTTTTTTTTTTCGAATTTTCCGGAATTTTTAATTTTTCCTTTCTTTGTATCCTAAACACTACCTTTTTTCCAAATGTCAAGTTTCTAGGGCTACGGGATCAACCTAATCTTTTTGATGACGCGTGAACGAGTGAGTGAGTGAGTGACAAAAAATCGAATGTTTGAGTTCATATATCGTCTGAACTAGAAAAGACAGAAAGTTGTAATTTTAAATTTTGGTTCTGTGTGCAAAATACTCTAGAAAAACAAAGTTTCAAATTTTTGGGATACTCCAGCGCGGAGATATGGGGGGGGGGGGTCAAAAGTGCCCTGAGTTGCTTCCAGAAAAGTATGCTTACGGCTGTCTCCTCTCTCGACTTGGCGGAGGCACTGCCGTGCCTCCAGATCTTGCCAAGGCTGTGGTTTTCCTATTAGACTTAATGTTAGCTATATGCTCCATTTTTCTGCAACTAAATTTCCTCATGCCAATATAGTAATTCATTGATCCGTTTTCTTAGGATCGTTTATGTTCAATTTAGAGATAAATCAAGAGAATCTTAGAATCACCATGATTTTATTTAGAAAGGACTATCAAGCCATAACCAACCAGTAATGTCGGGAGGGAGGGAGAGATGTGAAAATTTTTGTGCGACCAACATCTTTTAACAACAAATATTTCATATATAAATTAAATAGAGTAAAGCCTGGGAAAGAAAATGAACCTGTCTATAAAAAAAAAAAAAAAAGGTCTATAACGTAGCCAGTCTATAGTGGAACTTTTCTATTACAAAATTCGTAAACAAAAGAAAAGAAAAGCATAATCCGGGGAAAATAACACAAAACAACAACGGAAGGTGTACTAGCTAATAGGACAATTATCTTAAAATCTATCTAAAACAAACTATCCCCATCCTGCGGGATTTGTTTTTCAATGTTTTACTTTATTTAATGCAAAACATAGATTGCATCCGACAACTCATAAAAAAGTCCTCCGGCCTGTACCGACAGGAAAAGGTAGCTTTCCTATATCTTTGTTTTAAAATTTTAGCTAATGTTACTCGAAAACAGCAAGTTAAAATGCAAAGAAACCGTTTACAAAAGATTCGTTTACACTGAATTTGAATAAGAAATTCGCCAAATTATTGAGCTATAGCCAAGTTGGCTTCATTTATGATGACTTATTTTTGTCGCCAAATTTGGCAAGATTTCGCCAATTGTCGCCAAGTTTGGCGAGAATTTGGCACTAATAGATATGAATATATAGTTTTATGCGTATGATTGGGAAAATGATTACAACAATGAAAGAAAATAATTTGCGAGAAATCGCGTTCACTAAAACTTATAAATTTATATTAAAATCATTAAAATTACAGACATTACAATACACTTTCATAAAACATTAAAAACATATTAAATTTGGACGTTTCGGATTTACATGGAAAATCCCTCTTCAAATACATTTCACTTAGCGTAAATCATAGTTCAAAAATATCAACAAATAGAAAATGCAACGTATCAAAATTTCGAAGTCAAAGTTACAGTTATAATAACACGGAGTATTCATTCGGGATTGCACCTGCTTGACCACTATTGACCATAAATTTATCGTTGGTTTTTTGTAATGTGCTGTTTTGTTTCAAAATGTCAGCCACCCTAGAATTTCAAACTGCTCTATCTCAGCCAATTTTTAAGATAGAGGTAAAACAAAAAATGCTCTGGAATCCTTGTATCAAATCCTAACACCTAATTAAAAAATAAACTTGATTTTTTAACTTTTTTGTATATTTATTTTAGTTTTAAAAATTTCCGTGGCCGCCATCTTGAAACAAGATGGCGGACCAAGCTGGCCAACGAACTCGGTCGAGGCATTGGTGAGCTTAATACACACAATTAGTTTCATCCAAATTAATTTATAAATACGAGCGTTATCGTATCAAATTATTTTCATTTTTTCAATTTTTTTCGAATTTTTTTATTTTTTTTTCGAATTTTCTGGATTTTTTTAATTTTTCTTTTTCTGTATCCTAAATACTACCTTTATTCCTAATTTGAATTTTCTAGCGCAACAAAATCGGATTGTCTTCAAATTTTCGTTTTTTTTCAATTTCTTCGATTTTTTCAATTTTGCTTTCGATTTTTTTGGTGTTTTTGATGATTTCTTTTTCTGGATGTTAAACACTACCTTCACACCAAATCTTAAGTTTCCAAGACTACAAGATCGTATTATTTTCAATTTTCAATTTTGATGGAATTTGTTGAATTTTCGAATGTTTTTTTTTCGAATTTTCTGGATTTTATAATTTTTCCTTTCTTTGTATCCTAAACACTACCTTTTTTCCAAATGTCAAGTTTCTGGGGCTACGGGATCTACCCAATCTTTTTGATGACGCGTGAACGAGTGAGTAAGAAGTGACAAAAAATCGAATGTTTGAGTTCATATATCGCCTGAACTAGAAAAGACAGAAAGTTGTAATTTTAAATTTTGGTCCTGTGGGCCAAATACACTCTATAATTGAAGTTTAAAATTTTTGGGATACTCCAGCGCGGAGATATGGGGGGTCAAATGTGCCCTGATTTGCTTCCAGAAAAGTATGCTTACGGCTGTCCTCTCTCGACTTGGCGGAGGCACTGCCGTGCGTCCAGATATAAAATTAACTGCATCCTCAAATTTTTTTTAAAAAAAATACAAAGATTATTTATTACTTAATATATGTCATAATATTTACAGATAAATTTTATTAAGTCAAACAAGTTTCTATTATTAAAATTATCTAAATCCTATAAAATAAAACCTATTAGATCAAAAATGTTGCACAGAGTTAACTGCAATTTCCATCCTAACAAAACAACTATTTAAGACGAAATAATCACAACGCTTTTGGTTGTATATATATTTTTAGATATCTTGAATAATGAATAATTCGAAACACGTATTTTATTAGTTACCTTGTTTTATAACTGAGCCCTTAAAATATATGTAGATAGAAATTAGGGAATTTCTCAAAATGAGTGTAGTTTATGTTATACCTGCATTTTATTGTTAATATTTAAAAACACCGTCAGCGTACTGTATGCGCCACTTCTGTATGCGCCACTTAGTCAAAACATAGCTGCAAATTCCAAAATATTTACGTGATTAACACGTATATAACTCATTTACCCTCTTCCCAAAGACCCTTCTGTGTTCAACTAATGTTTAAATCTGAAGTTTGCAATTGTGTTCTTTCATTATTTATGTTGGTAAGTGACAACTAGAGTGCGAAATACGCCACCCGTATTTTTTTTTTTTTTTCAATTTTCATTTAGAGTTAAATTATTTTTGTACATAAATTTGTTTATTAATTTATTACTATTAGTAGACAGTAAAAAAATATATATCATCAAAAGTTGATATTTAGCCTGTTAAGGGCATTGCCTAATGAAATATGCCGTCCATGTTTTTAAGATAATATAAAGTGTCTTATTGTTTATCATAATTACATTAACATAAAATTTTAATATAATATATATTAATTATATAACAATATGTTATTATAAATATACATCATAACACATTCTTATATTCATTTTAATTAAATTAGTCTTTTTTATCAATTTTAGGTTTATTACATTTATATTACTACGGACATTGCATTAAAGATGGACATTATTAAAAAAAAGTTATTTAGACTTTAAAATATATTAACGCATGTTACGCATGCAAAAACACCGCGCCGTCCGAGTTTTTTGTTAATGAAAACCTTCGATGTTTTTAATGGTTAATAATAATATTTCTTATAATAAAATATCAATCGTATCTCTAAAAATGCATAGCATTAAAAAAAAATTTCCAAAATGCAAATAATTTTTTTGTATTTAATTATTTTATCCAAATTTTGAGAAAAGGGTCAAGGTATTTAAGTGACGGTCTATTGGCTACGTAAACATAATTGTTATATTTTGCTTTAGATAAGCACATATTTTGTATTACAGTTGGATCATATAAAATAATTTCATAAAATTATGAATAAAATATGGGTGCATTATAGTGTAATTATTCTTTTTTATATAAAAAAAATTAAAAACCTTTATGCTAAATTATCCAGTAACTTTTAATTCCTTTCAATAAACCTAGCACATAGTTAACCTAATCATTAAAATTCATTGTTTCTGGATTGGGAAGAAACGACGATAAACATTTTTTTTCCTTCTTTAAGGTGTATGCAAAACTCAAAATGAGTAAAAATAAAATAAAATAAAATAAATTATACAATGAAAATATTTTCGAAATAAATAAAATAATGAATTTCGAAGTAGTTTTTTTTTTATTTTTATGATTCTCATCTTCATTTTCAGAAGTGTTTTTTTTTTTTTTTTTTTTTTTTTTTTTTTGTCTGATGAGACATTTTTTATTTGTGAATTTTATTTTCAAATAAAATATATATATATTTAAGAGGTGGAAAATAAATGTTATGCTTGATTTAAAAGTGTATATTTTTGTTATTATTTGTTTAACGTGACACATTTATTCAAGTTATAAAGGTTAATGTCCTAAAAATATATATAAAATAAAATCTTGACAGTATAACTTGTAAATTATAACTTACACTTTATACATATTTTTCAACGATAGTAACCAAAATTTCAAAATTCATGTACATAACTAGAAATTCATTTCTAATATAAGTCTATAACATAATAATTTACAAATATGTCTAATAAACATAACATGCACATCATGTAACATTTGGAAGAAGTAAATAGAAATAAAGGTTTGACAGAATATCTGTATTAATAATAATAATAATAATAAATCCTCAAATAAAGAAAGCATGTTGTTCAATGTGTTTTAATTTCATGTAAAGTGCGTTTTCAACTAAAAGCATTGCTTTAATAGTGAAAAACAACAGAACAGGTTATGGTTCTCACAAAAATATAAAATCATGCGTCAAGCATAGATTATGAAACGTTTTCCAACACATTCAGAATACTGTAACAAAACTTCATAGTTTACTAAGTAAACAATTTAGAAAACGCATAACACATTTTAAAACCCAAATTTCAGAAATTACTACCAGTAGTCGAACAAAATATCCGAATTCTTGTGTGCATCCCTGTATATGATCTATAGGTTTGTATATATATATACTACATAGCATGCTAAAATTATGTAGTTAAGAAACGCATCACACAATCCAAAATTCCCTTTCAGTAATGTATATCAATAAACGGAACTGCACTGGAGATATTTTCTGCAGCCCTGTATAAGATCTATAGAAATTAGACAGAGCAATAATATCTTAAAAAAATTGTTAAAAAAATTGTTTAAAAAAAAAAAAAAAAAAAAAAAAAAGCGAACGACAGTTGAAAAATCTCTTTCAGCAATTATTGCCCATACACAGTACTGCAAACTAATTATTTTGTGTGTCCCTGTAAATAAACAATAAATGCTATGCACACTGTATTCTATAGACTTTATTCTATAGACTTTAAAATATATTAACGCATGTCATGCATTCAAAAACACCGCACCGTCCGTGTTTTTTTGTTAATGAAAATCCTCCGTGTTTTTGACATTTATTAATAATATTTTTATAATAAAATATCAATCGCATCTCTAAAAATGCATAAAATGAAACAAAACTTTCCAAAATGTAAGTATTTTTTTTATTTAATTATTTTATCTAAATTTGGAGAAAAGGGTTAAGGTATTTAAGTGACGGTTTATTCGCTACATAAACAGAATTGTTATATTTTGCTTTAGATAAGCAAATATTTTGTATTACAATTTGATCATATAAAATAATTTCATAAATTTATGAATAAAATATGGGTGCATTACAGTGTAATTATTCTTTTTTATATTAAAAAAAATATATAAAAACCTTTATGCCAAATTATCCAGTAACTTTGCATTCCTTTCAATAAACCTAGTACATAGTTCACCTAATCAATAAAATTCATTGTTTCTGGATTGTGAAGAAACGACGATAAAAAAAAAATTTTCTTTAAGGTGTATGCAAAACTCAAAATGAGTAAAAAAAAAAAAAAAAAAAAAAGTTAAACAAAGAAAATATTTTCGAAATAAATAAAATAATAAATTTCGAAGTAGTTTTTTTTTATTTTTATGATTCTCATCTTCATTTTCAGAAGTGTTTTTTTTTCTTTTGTCTGATGAGACATTTTTTATTTGTGAATTTTATTTTCAAATAATATATATATATGTTTATATATATATATATATATATATATATATATATATATATATGTGTATTTAAGAGGGGAAAATAAATGTGATGTTTGATTTAAAAGTGTATATTTTTGTTATTATTTGTTTAACGTGACACATTTATTCAAGTTATAAAGGTTAAAGTCTTAAAATATATATAAAATAAAATGTTGACAGTATAACTTGTAAATTATAACTTACACTTTATACATATTTTTCCACGATAGTAACCAAAATTTCAAAATTCATGTACATAATTAGAAATTCATTTCTCATATAAGTCTATAACATAATAATTTAATCATTTTGCACTTCACCTCAGTGATATATATCAATTTTAATATGTTTGAATCAGTGTAATACCATTAAAATACCCCGAAAACGATTTTTTGAAACATACAGTAATGTAACAGAATTCTTTTGAGTTCCCCTGTAAACGGACTATAAATTTACATACCTCATTTTCAATATCAAACATGCCATGTTATACCTCAATGACATATATAAATTCCATGGAAATGCAAGTATATTTATGCAATTTAGAGCATGGACAGGCAGAGGGCAGACATACTGCAGACAGTCAGACAGACAAACTGACAAACCGAATTTATAATTTTTTGTTACAAACATTGCCTCCTCTGTCCCCGCCACTCCTGCTCCTTGGCTAATCATTCTCAGCTTCCCTTCCTTTTCCTTCTCCTCTGCGTAACAACATCCTAAATGGAGTATTTTTAATCTTTTCAGTTTTTTCCGAGTGCTGGTGATATACGTTTCTTGCATGTCGCATATAAAAAGAGTGAGTTTTTAGACATTGTAAAAATGCTTTAGAGTTGTTATCAGCTATTGTAAAAATGCTTTACCGTTTTAAAAGGGTGTGTTGTACTTAAAAATAGTAGCTGTCACTTGCCGTCATATCAAAGCGTTTTAGATATGGTGTAGCTTTGGAAAAGGAAGGTGATAGAACAATGGTGATTAAGGCGAAAGGGCTACGAAGTTTGCTCTAGTACCGTAAGGAGGGAAAAGCGAAAGTGTACTGCATACGACAGATGCAAACCCCGGAATCAATTGTGGATACTGCTCGTAAAAGTGATATGAGTGGGGTGTTGTAGTTATCACTCGCATCTCTAAGGTTTTAGATATAGTTGCAGCAGGTACATAGTATGTGCATGAAGAAATTTTTTCTGCCTGTACGAAACACTAGATGAAATTAAAAAATATATGCAGTGCATTTATGAATATAGAAAATTCAGATGATGGCGATTTTTCGTAACTAATTTGATAGGTAAAATTCAGGGTTTTTATTGTCTTCACATTCAAACTGTCAGAGCACAATTGTTGAAGAGGTATGTAGAGGGTATAATAACAGACATTTCTCTTAATAAACCACAATTGTGCACCTTCGTGGCTAAGGTATCAACATATTGTCTGTCTCTTCGTACAGCAATCGTAAAAGCTGAAAAGTAGAAGAAAATATCCGTGTGGTTGATGAATATGCTTTAATTGTAGCACAAGATCTGCGTTCGACGGTCAACAATACTAAACAATATTCACCTTCAGACAACTTTTATAAAGAGGTTGAATCATGCATACCTAACCCCCTACTAATATTATTAGAAATTGTGATTGGAAAGACAAACAAAACCTGTATTTCAAGACAAGCGGATTAAAAAGAGCATTACTATCGCAAATTGCATCATTTCTGCAGAAAGGATGAGGTCATTTCTTTCTCTCTTGCTTGTGGCGCTTGCATCATATATTCACAAAAATATGGATCTCTTCGGTGATGGACGTGTTGCATTATTTCGGATTTTAGTAATTATAAACCATTTATTTACAAATATTTCTATTAAGTAAACATTCTGTTAAGTAACACTTTATTTTAAAATATTTCCATCTAATGTTAATTAGACATTTCCTGTCCTCATATATCATTTAATTTAATTGCTTTTAATGAATTAATGAATTACAGAAAAATGTCCTGGATAATAATAAAGAGATTTCTACTATGTCTAACAATTGAAAACGCGGATTATTTTTTTTTTCCTGTCTTTTTTGCTGCTTTGGCGTGTAATTCAAATAGCTGAAGACTGACCGCGGATTACGATCTCCTATTATTTATATAGAGCACTATGGGCACGGAAAATAGCAGTGAAAACGAATGGTAGTCTATATGGTAGTAAAGTTGTGGTAATTCTCACGTAAATCGAGTCGGTCACTGGGGGCATAGAACACTTAGTCATATTGTTTTTGAAGGCACATAATTTCCCACAAGGTGAAATTTAACATCTTAAATTTGTGAAATATGCATTGAACAAATCATGGGTGATTTAATGCTATGAAGATGTGTATGGCAGTTTATCGAAGGTTAAAACCTTGATGAGGGGCGCAGTGAGTGACATTATCTTCATCTTTAGAGAAAATATATCTGTTCTGAGGTACAGGAGAACCTTTTTGAAGCTTTTATCTTTTCTTTATGAATAACAATTTAGCATTATAATATTGTCAATCAGATTTATGCCACTTCCATATCATCAAAGCAGCGTTCATCAATATGGGGTTACATATTATGAAACCTTGGCAAAATGAAAAAATAAGTTCATTTTTTTTCTATTTTAAAGTCTGTAACTTAAACTGAGCTTAATTTCTAGTTCATTGTACTGATGAATATATTTAAACAAATAAATATAAATGAATGTTGTAACGTTTCATAATTTTATTTCCATAAATTATTGAGTTATCAGAGTTATTGTAAACCTACTTAAAATCTAGCTTTTATAAAACACATTTGGGAAATTTCTCTCTGAAACAAATTGTTATTTATTCACTAAATATTTAAAACTCTTCAGAATGAAATATTGTTAAAGTGTTTTTTTTAATATTTAGATATTAAAAAATTTAAAAAATTAAAAATCTCTAATTTTTCATTATTTTCTCAATGAACCTATAACTTTTGCTTATAAAGTATTCAAATTAGAGTATGTCAGATCTTATTCTATCACCTAATACAGATAAAGAGGAAAATAAAAGAGTTTTTGGCGTAAAAATGACACTTTAACAAGACAAAAGCCTATAGAAATTGTCAAAATATACCCTGAAATCTTCTTTCCAATGTAGGCAGGCCCTTAAAGAAATGAATAATTTGATTATCAACTAAAATCTAATTAGTTTTGCTAAGATTGGTAATTGGTTCACTGATATTAATTCTATTCGTTGATTTATACCGTTTATTTTCTGAAAATGAAAGGAAATATAATTTTAAATCTAAATATGAACGATCTATATATTATTGAATGACATTTTATTTTGAAATATAATGAGATTTTGAAGCATATAACATTTATTAGATATTAATTTCCAATGAGAATTCTATTCATGATTTAATTATCATTTCATGGTATCAGACAGATAAAAGTTTAGTTCTTCCTTTCAAATTACGATACATTAAGCATTTAACCAGAAATTTATTTATTATTTATCAATCTCGAAATTATAAAAAAGGATAAATAATGTTTGAAATTAACTCGTAATGTAATTTTTTTGGAACTGATTAAATCCTAGAAATTAATTTACAAATTTCATAGCCGATTTCAAATTTAACGTAAAATTAATTATGTGTTTATCAATTTATTTATATATTTTTTATTTTTATTTTTTTAAATTAAACTTTAACAGTTGGAGAACATTTTGAATATAGTTTAGTATGTTAAATACTTTTTTTGCTTTAATTTTAGCAAAATTTCATTTGTTAGCTTATAATAACACAAGTATAAATTAATGCCAAATTTGAATAGAATACAGTTAGTACTTTTATATGTTCTAACTTTTTAACTCTCCTAAAATGGAGTTTAAATTTTTGATGAGAGTTCTTAGTTTTGAATGATTTGAGGCAGAAAGTATTTAAATTAAGTCTATTAAATCATTTCCGAGGTGTCTCTTGTTTTATTTATTATGTTTAAGTTACTATTTTATTTTGGCTCGAAACGTGAAAATTTTCAAAACCAAAATATATCGGGTCAATAGAGACCCCAATGGTACTAGGAAAGTTAAAGGAAAATTAACTTATTTTGCTAATTTTTTGAAATAATTGAATTGTAGAAAGCTTTATGGACAAAAGCATTTGAAAGTAAGTAATTATTATTATTATTATTATTATTATAATTATTATTATTATTTTACATTATAAAAGCGAAACTTCCCGCATTCGAATTCAAATATTCTGGAGCCACCGTGGCGTTTGGAGAAAAGTATGTCTGTATTATAGTAGATGTTTTGAATCCATATACATTTAAATGAAGGTGATACATTATTTTAACACACTTCACCTTTTCAATTTTTATCCATGAAAAATACGCATTATCAGCTGTGAATAAAGTCAATTTTGGATGCGAAAATATAGGGAATGAGTCTTATTTTTTAATGTTTTAAAAAAACCAAAAGTTCTAACCGGGCATACCCTGATTAAAGAACATACATCTTGATGTGCACAACATAGTAGAAATATTTTTAATAAAAAATATCTGATAGATTTTTTACATTTCATAGATTTTTGTTATTACCCAAACGCATTTCTGTATGAAAAATTTCATTTATTTATTAAAACAAAATTTTGAAATTTATCAAAAACTGTACGTTCTTATTTGCGTTTTGGACAAAGAAATTGCCAAAGATTTGCTTATTTAAAGAAGCTTTTTTGATTCTGATTATTTCCTTTTTTTAAGCACGTATATCGCTTAAATATCTGTTAAATTTGTGTTTTATTTATATAATACTTTCACTTATTTCTTGATGAAATTTTAAATCCGTTAAGGCGTCTTAGCCGGAAACAAGTACTGAACTATTTTGTATTGTTTATTGTTATTGTTTACTGCAGATTGTACACATAATTATCATTTACAAGTCTTAATTAGATCCTTTAACCACCGTACGATTCCTCAAAATAGATAAATTAATTCACTAGATTTTTAGTATTGAAATATTGGTTGATTGATTCATTCTCTCGGTTTTTTCTTTGTTTTCTCAAAAGCTCTTTTAGATATTGGTATACAATAAATTGCAGATTGTAACCAGAAATATTCTCCATCTGCTCCTGATAAATATTTTATGCACCCATTTCTGAGTATTTTTCGGACAAACGCAGTTAAAGAAAAATAGCGATAAAATAAAAATAAATAAATAAATATTGTTTTTTACTACACGTCGTCTAAACAGTCGAATGAACTTAGAAAAAGGTTTATTCTACAATTCCTAGACAAACACACATATTATATATATAAGTATTAGAATATCACAGATATATAAAAATTGCTAATGAATTATTTTTTACAAAATTTCAGTTTTATTTTTACAGTGCCGAGTATGAAATCATTTATGCGGTCGTTATATTATTCAAAACATGTCAAAGAATCCCGGCCCTGATTAATGGAGGGTCATGCGGGGCAGCTGCCCTGGCCCCATTTGAGGGGGACTCAGGGTGCTAAATGTTTAAAATTGGGCAAAACTGACTGAAATTCTTACATTTTCAAAGATTTAAGAAGGTGGTGCGTCCTTCTCCTTCCCTTCTCTGCTTTCTGTACCCAAGAGTGACTGAAAGACCTGTATTTATACTTTTAAGGTTCACATGAACCCTTATATTTCTATGCAAAATTTCTTAAAAAATGTATTTTATCATCTCTTAAAGTTGTTACCATCTTTCATGTGATACCCTGTATAGTGATGTGAATAGTGCCTGGTACAGAATTTCTGTATTCACACAATAGGTATGAAGTTTAGTACTTCAGAATAAGTCCGGAACAATTTATATGGATAGATAGAATGGGGCACCCCAGACTGATGCTCGCTCGGGGGCCCTAGATATTCTAAGTCGGACTGTGAATGAATAGGTGGTTGTTAAAAGGAACTAAGTGATAGTTTTAAATTTTCCAAGTCATGAACATACTGCCTTTCAACACTAAACTTTTTAATTTCTATCTCTCAAACATGCATAGCTAGCACCCAGATTGACATAAAAAACATTGGACTCATCTTAAAATAAAAAATATTAAAATGAGGACGTTTACTGGTACTATTAATATACATTAAAAAATCGTTGATTTGAATGAAATTTCAAACTATAATTTCTTCATTGTTTTACGCCTTTCCTTTCTCTTTAGCAGATGAGATAGCGTTTTGAAAATCTAATTTCCGTCATTTAATGATGTTTAATTTTGTCATATAATGAGATTTAACAGGATATGGAACTTATTTAATATAAATTTCTATTAAAATCTCAGTTTATCTGGTAATTATAATTTTCATTTATGCAATAACTGAAATTTTAATATCACCAAGGCATATTAAACAGAAATGAAATTAATAATTACATTTCTAACATAATACAAGTATTTATTATGTTAAAATTTAACAATACCGTATAATGTTAGAATTGTCTAACATTTAATAAAATGTATCCTACATTAATCTAATATTAAATATTTTGTTACATATTGTAAAAGTTCCAGAAAATTATTTACTTCAATCAAATTAATTGACTAAAACATGTTGAAATAAACGAAAAACTTATTCGTTTAAAGGAAAACAAAATATCTGTTTTAAAGTTTGTGCAATACATACAATCTGAGTGCTTCGATTTATATTCTGGAATCAAAATCTGGTAATCAAATTGAAATTTTTTATGTTTGTTAGAAAGACGTAATTTTAGTTACAAGGGTTAAAATTGGGTAATGGCTAAAATTGTAAGTAAAAAGTAAATGGTTAAAATTGCCCAAAATTGCCTGAAATTCTAAACATTTGCTAAGATTTAAGAAATTTACATAATACATAACTCTCCCAATCTAATGGTTATTTTTGTTTTTCTCTATAACATTTTAGCTTTTAAAATTATTAAAACACATAAGATTTTCCATTTTTCAGACAAATTACTTAAAATATGGAAATATCGCCCAAAATATTTTAATGCGATTTTCGTCAAGTTAAAAACCAGTTGGTTTAGTACGGCTCGGGCGCTTAATACCTTGCAAGACCCTATCACGGATGACCACAGGTTGTAGTCGGGGCCATGTGGGTGCGGCCGACTGCCATTATTCTCAGAACAGGCTGAATCGCAGTTCCTTCATGACATGGTAACTGATGATGACTCGCACAATCGCAGAGAATTCGAGGCTGCAGTCGGGGATTCGGTGGATGCTGCCGACCGCTGTAATTAGCGGAACAGACGAAACCGTGGTCCCATCTAGAACCCTTTCTAGCAGCATTAGATTCTCTATATCATAAATCGTCCATTCTAATCAAACTGTGTGATTTCCGTGTCAAACTGTATCCACCAATGTATGCAACTAACTGAAAATAATTGATTTCTTTTCCAGAACCATAATCCCTATTTTGATGTTCCAGCTTAGGCATTGTCTCCGATTAAGATGATGTATGTCGTTTTTAACTTTTCATTTTGGATTTATGATTTTTATTTTAAAAATATGTAACAATTATTTTATTTGTTAAAACTGGGAGGTTTTTTCTAAATGATTCATTTTCTCCAGACCATGATCGTTGGTGAGGATTTGCAGTGGTAGTATCGAGCAAACAAAATGTTCAGCCTATAAAAATTTATTATACATGAGGAACTTAGTTCGGGATGTTCCTGCCTTTAATTAGACGAATTTAAATTTTTATTTTTTTCCGGTGCTGATCTGCCGTGAGCATGGCACCTCCTACACAAAAATATTGAAATGGGCTGCGATTCCGCCTGTTCGTGAGTAGCGGCGGCACACAGGGGAATATTTTTGGTAAAATCCTGGACAAAATTAATTTTAATGTGTTTTAAAGTTAAAATCATTGTTATTACTTAGTAAATACACTTACTTAATGTTTGTTATATGCATAAATGTATGCATTTATTTAAATATATAAATATATAATACAATGTTCAATTAATTTTTTTACTGTTTATAAGAGAAAATTAATTGTTGATAGGTTTGTTTTATTTACAAGTTATATTTAATTAAATGTGGTTAATGTGGTTAACTACACATAAATATTTATTTATTTATATAAACCGACGTACCTAATATATATGTATTACTTGCATTTATTATTTAACAAATTTGAGTCTCTATAGTATAGAGATACTGGTTTTTGAGTGTTTTTAATAGATTTGCAGTCCTTCCAAAAAAACATTGATATCGAAAAATGGCAACAATATACGAAACATTTATAAAAATTGCCTTCAAAACTATAACCAATATGGTTATAATTAAAAAATGGTCCGATAAAGCACTACACAGCTTTAAAAAGCTTTGGATATATTAGATAATATACTTCAATAAATCTATTTCTATAAATTAGATCTAAAAAGGCTTATTTTTAACACATTTTCAATTTTAATTATTTTTTATTATATGAAAAGGAAAATTATTTAAATGCACATGTCAAAGTATACATTTAAACACAATAACAAAGCTGGAGCATAACAAAAAAGCACGTCTTCTCAGAAAGAAACTTTCACTTCAACTGAGGTTAGGAGCCGCCGGATATGACTCATGCTCCTTAAATACACATAGATCGATGCACCACTTAGTCTATGCTAAAATATACTTTTTACAATTGCTGAGCAAATTTTTATTTCTGAATTTTTGGCCAGGATTTTGCATCAAATACTCCACTGTGCGGCGGTAAGAATGAATAAGCTCAAAGCCGCTTGGTCGTCCAATGTGTTAAACTCTCCAGTTCTACCGGACCCGCTTGTCGACATTAATTTAACCTTAGAGTGAATGAGTATATAAATAAACATATTACAATACATTTGCAGCCATATGCAACATAGCTACGTTATGCATCCTAGCATCAATGGAAATCGCTATAAATTTTTTTCTGTGGCTATGTTCCGTGATTGGTCAACATCCTTCCACATAGTTATGAAACACGCAGATATCCATATGTTACAGAATTACTGTAACTCATGAACAGATGGAATCGTGGTATTTCTTAGAATCGATCACGCATGATAGCTAGCTTGATCACAGAATATGCCAGGCTGCGATTGTGGTTATGTGGATAGGGCAGTTACTCGTGTAACGTGGGGAAGTCGGTGGTGGATCCACTACACACCGTTATGCACGACCCCTTCAAGACTCCTTCACGGGTGGTGGCTAGCCAGATCACTGATGATGCCAGGTGGGCGACAGTCAGGGATTAAATGGGTAGAGTCAACCACCGTTTCTCGCGAAACAGGCAGCATCATGCGTGTCATTAAAACCGGATCACGGATAACATGGGTATGATATATGGACAAATTTTTAATCGAATTTCATTGAGTTAAAGTTGGCAAACAACGGGCTTGGAAGTATTGGGTTGTTTCATACATAAATGACTAAAATTCGAGCTTATCTATAGCATTTAAGACAAGACTGTCGAAAAGATCGCCCCGATCGCGATATACATGATAAAGCCGTTAAACTTTTTGTTGTTCAGTTACAGAAATTCCACTTATTTATGTTTAGTACAAATATATATATATATATATATATATACAGCGTGTCCACGTATAACCTGACCGACCTTTATTTTCGCAACAGTTGGTCCTAGATGCATACTTCCAATTACAAAAATGGTTTAAATAAGGTAAAGAATTACTTTTAACGTGATTTGGGTCAAGAAAAACATTTATTAAAAAATTACGAAACTTAAATTTTTATACGGTCCCCCGGTCCTATAAGTGATATTTAGTAAAAATTTACTGTGACACTAACAAGTACGACAAAAAAAGTCCCATTCAACTAACATTAAAATTGACCGAATAATAGCTGTTTCAAGTTGGAGTATATTTTTTGCTGCGAAATAGGAGTCATTCACAAATGTAGTAGAAATATAAATAATCGTCAGATATATCAAAAAAAATAGTTGAGAGAAAAATTAACATTGCAATCTAATATAATTGTGAAATCTATAATCATTCTGACACATTAATGCAAAATATACTATTTGTACTGTACATATAAGAGGATAAAAATAACATATTTTTTGTTAAATAAAAGGATGAAAAACAACAGCCTCAATTCTTTACAAAATGATACAGATTTTAAAATGCTGTTAGATTACACTGTCTTTCAAATTTTGGATTGTGCCATGTTTTTTATCTTTTGAAAACTGATTCTTGAGGATTTTTTAGTGCTGAATCCGAAAATGACCTTCATTTTAAACCATCACGTTAGGATTTTTCTCATATCGCAAACTTCAAAGTTAAAAAGCTCAAAGTTAAAATTGATCACCCCTCCCCTCCCAACCTCATCGGACCCCTGAGCTATTTAGCTGCAAGAAACACAGTATAAGCCAAAAATTTGAATAAACTATTGAATTAAATAAAATTAAACTGAATAAAAAGTCTTACATCTATTTTATAATATCAGATTTTTTGCTGTTTTTTAACTTTGAAAATTACGATTTGCGAAAAATCCTGATATGATGGTTAAAAGTGAAGGTAATTTTTTTTATTCAGCGTTAAAAAATACATAAAACGTAATTTTAAAATTTAAAAAACACAAGCATCGCAGGTTATTGTTATCTAATCTAAAACTCTTTCTTAAACTTGTTGACGATAATCTATCCGAATTTTTTTTTTGTGTTATCCTCTAATATAAGTACGTATAAGATAGTAAGCGTCGAAAATCATAATAATATTACATTGCCATCGGATTTAAGTATGTAAAATTTAACTTCGATCGGATATTTGAAAGTGAGTTAAACTTCGAGTAAAAATTTTAAACTGGAAAGACGATCGTTGCAAGTTAAATAAAACCTTATGAAAATAACATATTTTTGTTAAAAGAAATCATAGCCTCAAATCCTTTCAAAATAAAACATATGTTAAAATACAATTATTTTAATTAATCTGAAACTTAACTAATAAAAATTAACTCAATCGTGATAGTTGTACGATTTATTTCAAAGCGCAGATACCTTGAAATAAGTTTAAGTACTTTATATACGACCCCTGAAAGCATGGCCGAAATCATCTCTTTTTAGATGCAAAAAAGTGGTATAAGTCATGTATTTCAAAGTTTCAGAACTCGGTCAATTTTAATGTTAGATGAATGGGACTTTCTTTGTCGTACTTGTTAGTGTCACAGTAATTTTTTAATAAATATCAATTATAGGACCGGGGGACCGTATAAAAATTTAACTTTCGTATTTTTTTAATAAATGTTTTTCTTGAGCCAAATCGCTTTAAAAATAATTATCTACCTTATTTAAACCATTTTTGTAATTGGAAGTATGCATCTAGTACCAACGGTTGCGAAAATAAAGGTCGGTCAGGTTATACGTGGACACGCTGTATATATATATATATATTGGTATATTTGGATAAATTTATTTGTAAAAATGATAAAATCCAGTGATGGTATATCGTATATCCTTATTTTAAAACGCGAATGAGCAACGTTTAAGAGAATGGAAGCGTAGGAGTTTGCTCGGTGTACGAATGTGCCTTGTATATTCAACTGAAAGACAAAAATCATACGTGTTATGAAAGTCAATTAAATGTAAAAAGAACATGAACCTAAATTCTGTTATATAGATTTGCAGAAAATTAAATGTCGTTTGTATGAAAATCAATCTGCGAAATTCGTGTTTTATTTATTTATTTTTATTATTTAAAGTATTTGAAAAAATACTTAATATTTACCTTTTTTAAACGTTATATGGATTCATAGGCATCTGACATATGATTGTATTTCAAATCTGACTATTGTTTTATTAATCGATTAATTGGTTCCAATGAATGCTGCACAATGTGTTGAAATACATTATTTTGGAAAAAAAATCTTGTAAAGAAAAATTACTACCTGATTTGCAGTAAAAGCTTGATTCTTCTAAAACGGGCCCCAAAAGCGACTGCGGGGTTTTGCTTCAAAAGTGGTAGAAGGGAGGTTCTGGGTTTGCACATATCTCTCACTCGTCGGCGTAATAGTTTGGAGAAGCTGTTGTGGGGTTTTTTGGAACCTTGTCGGACTTACAAGTTAGGATCTCTTAGATATACCTCCACGGAGGACAATCCTTCCTAACGGCAAATATCCCTCGTGCAGATAATCGGCCGTAACAAACACCAACTAACCAATAGTTCAAAGAGCCATAACTTCATAAATATTTTGAATTATCAAAAATAGTTTTCGGCATATATACCACACACGTCAGGTATACAAATATGTAAAATGAAACCATTCTGTTGGACCAAAGAAAGTGGATTCTTTCGTTAATTGTAATTAATAAGATACATAATGCGTGGCGAATAATTGAATTGTTTACTTACGTGTAATCTACATTATTTCTTCAACTGCTATATTTTACCATATGGTCAATGCAATTTATCAAATCATGAGTCCTCTCGTTAAGTATTAAACCTTCTTACAGTCCCATGTTGTTGCTTTAATTGTCAGATGTCTTCCACTAGCTGACCAACCCCGCGGGGCCCTGGGCCGTTATATATTGTACCTTTAACCCGATTTTCTATGAAGTTAGATTTTTAAATGAAAAATTCGCAAAACAATATTGATATTAGTGGTAAATGTGTTCGTAAGAAGATAGTTTCTTGTTTTTTCACTTACGGTCGTTACATAGTTAAAAACGCTCTTTTCGTCCGAACTCTTAGCATTTTTATCGATTATAAATATAACGGTTTTTGCAGCCCGTGTAAAATTTTTGTGAGTTTGTAAAAGAAATATGTTTTCTTCTATTTTTTTGTCGTGCCGGACCCTTTAACATAACAAAAGAAAAACAGTTTTCGTCGTGCGAACTCTCTGAAATGTTAGTAGTTTATAAATGTAACTGTATCTGAGCCCTCTATAAAATTTTGTGAAAATATATGCATATTAAATATTGAAAACGTTACCGAAAACCGAGCATGGCGGAGCAGAAACTCCCGTTATTAAGATTTTTTCGTCGAAAATGTCTCAGTATTTATATATGTATATTTAATATATCTACTCGTACGAACGTTTCGAAATTGTTGTAGGGGACGTATATCTGGTCTACTAAAATTATCGTAAAATATTGTGGCGAAATACGTACGCTTAGTTGCTTTTAAAGTAGAAAACAAATAGTCTCGTCAGGTGCGAAATGAACTGCGTTCGCGGGTATTTTTGAAGAAGTTAAGATTCGTATTTTTTAAAAAACAATTGCACTGTCCATTAGAAGAACGTTTCCTCTTTAATAGTATTTTATGATTTATTCATACCTCTAAAATTGCACCTTTGAGGGGGGTTGTTGTAAGGGGGATTACATCCAACCGGGAAAACGAACCTTTTTGAAAACTTATTTTCAAATTGTTAACAACAATATAATTTTCGAATTAATTGCATCATTTGAGCGGTAAGAAGGCGATCCTTTAGAAAATGTCTTCTGTTTTTAAATAAATCAACCTGTTTAGCCGGTAGAAGTTAAAAGAAAATGGTGAAATAAACACATTCTTCATTCAAATGGGTACTTCCGTTTCGTCCAAACAACTTCAAAAATCGGGTTCTGTGCATTCACGAACGCCTCCTCCGACCCGGAAAGAAAGCTTTTGATGAGTTTTTAATTAATATATCGGCTAGTTATCAAAATATTAAAAATCTGAGCCTCAGGTGCATCAGGACATTTTTTGTACTATCCTCACAGATATTTTTATATCTCCAGGTTTCATATATCTAGATTTGGCTAGCCATCGCACACACGCACACACTGGCAGATAAACAACTTTATTTTATTAGTATAGATAGCCAAACAGCTACAGTCTGTTAAAAATTATAAGACCACTTTAATTTTTCATATTATGAAATAAATAAAAGTTCTGATTTTAATTTAAACATTTAAAATGTGGTATTACAATATAATTAGTACAATTAGGTTTAAATAAATTTGAATAATGTTAAAATAATTAAAATAATAAAAATATGAAACAGACAAGAAAAATACACTGCAAACAATGTATAAGATCACCTGTCCAAAAAAAAAGGGTATGAAAATCAATATTTTATAGGTTGTCAGATTTTTACCTGCCTTATAACCTAAAATACTCTGACTTTGTTTGAATTGACTAAGTTTTTAAGTTCTGTTCCTGAATATTGTGCTATTTGCACACAATGGCAAACACCCAGTTCATACGTAAAGAAACTTAACGTACCTCAAATGTTTTTCATGGGCTTCAAAATTTGGACTTTGACTAGTGCATGGTAAAAGTTTTTTTCCCTCTTTTTAGGGTTTAGTTCATCTCACAAAACCATGTTTCACTCATCTGTCTGTCTCTTACAGAGTTCGTACTCGGTAACTGTATAAGTTAAAGACTTGAAATTTTGCATACTTATAGCTGAATACCTGCTGTCACATGGCAAATCTTTAAATTTTGGAAAAGGCTTATATTATTTTAATTAAATGAATTAATTTAATGGCATCCTACTATTTCTGTGATTTTCTTAGACCTTAAAACAGAACCTTCATTTGATTATTTTTCGCGTAGACAAGATGGTTTGCGTAGGCTAAGTACGTTTCCCTCCAAACCCAAATGTACTGGGTTCTATTCTCAACGACGGGAGTTCAATGCGTTTCATTGTCTGCTGGATTTAATTAAATGAACGTTCGAAATTTTTACCATTTTAAGGGTTTCATTCTTTTCTATATAGCTATAATTAAATTACGTAATTAAATATGCTTTTCAGATATACAAACATATGTAGTTACAATTATCTAAAAAGTAGTTCTTGAATATTTTTAATTTTATTTAAAAAATAGCTTCCTCTTGTTACCATTTTACTACTAAATTTAATGGTGCTGCTATCTGTGTTCTTATTGATAAAGTGTATTGATAAATGTTAAGGATAATTTTAAGTTAATGATTTGGATTTATTAATTAAAATATAAAGTGTTTTGAAATTAATATATAAGCAAACCCTTTGCGCGATCTTCGATCACACTTACCCACTTATTAATTAATTCTAGAGTGGATTTAGATGCATGACAAGAATAGTTATCCAGCTGATACATCCATTTTGCACCACTTAATAAATGCTAAAACAGTATGAAATGATCGTGTAGCATAAGTTGATATTTTCCAGAGCAATACGTTCCGAGAATATCTGTAAAAATCACAATACACCATAAGCAAACGCTTTTTATTGGGGCATCAACTCATTTGTCAATTTAAACATCCCACTTTTTTTTTTTTTTTTTATTATTATTATTAAAGTTATGAAATAGTATTTCTAGCCAAGTCTATCAAGGTGAAATATTATTATATTATTTCAGCAGAAAATATCATTTGTTTTCACTCATCATCCAATAACATACTTTTAGTCCAGTTCAGTCTTTCCACTCGATGATTTCTAAATACAATTTATCTCTTCTTCATTTTCTTGAATTTTTTATTCGCAAATTCATTTAAGACTCTTGCATGACATGTGATTTTTTTTCTTGTTTCAAATTTTATGAGTAGGAAGATATTATATTAAAAAACAAATAGCCGAAATACGTGTCTATTGTAAGGTGATTTTAACTTTTTCTCCGTCCCACATCGCTTAATATTTCTTTAATTTTTATATTATTTTTAGTTATGGCATTGTGAAGCGTAGTTTTGGAACGTATCATTAACGCCGATATATGTATTTTTTTTTCCAGATTTACCAGCGCCCTCATAAAGAAATATATTTTTCAATCCTTACTCAATTATTTTTTTTCATCTTGGCATCATCAAATAAATCGTGGTATCGCAATCAAATCCTGAAAATTTAGTTATCTCTTAATGACTGAACAAAATACTAATGCATGCGATTCATAATGATTCCGAAATAACATAAAATATGCAAATTTTCACAGATGATATTAGAATTGCTTAATAGATCCTTTATTTATTTTATAAACAAAGCTGTCAATAAAGTTTAAGATTATTTTAAAAGTTGTAATAATTACAGAAATTGTTTTACTATCAATTTTAAATATACAAAATACAATTTACACACTATTTTTGCTTCCTCAACAATTATGTGGTCTTCTAATTGATCTTTTAATATATATTGCAGATAGAAGAGACTAAGAAGGATTAAATGCAAAAAAAACTCCCCACATGAAACGTTTTACGCTTTGTAATGATTTTATACATAAAGTATTACGAGAGTTTATTGTATTTTTCTACAAAAAGAAAACCTTTATTACGTAGCTCAATACAGCGTTCATAAAACAGAAGCGTTTGGAGAATTTTTGTTATATGATCAATTTAAACTTAATTTGCTTTGTAACAAGATATTATTTTTGACATTATACATAGCATAAAATATTTTTAAATAAAGACAAGAAACTGGATAATTTATTAAAATGTCAACTATGATTTTTAGTACCTAACTTACTCTCTTTATCAGTGAGAATGTTAGAACGTTAGACCTTTAGAAAGTGCAGACAAGAATTCAAAAAGAGATCGATTTGCAAAATAAAAAAATTAACCATGTTTTGTACTTCTGGAATTGTAAGCATTTGTACATTTTAAGGTCGATTATATACGAATAGCTTTCGAGATACTTGTAATTGCTAATATTTTACATTTAATTTTCATTTGGCAGAACAAATCAACTATGATTAAATTATTAAAACACTTATTTGTGTAGCTATTTTTTTTTTCTATTTAGCTAAAATCATAGAATGCTTTTAAAATTGTTTATGCTAATTTACATATCTTGAGAGTTTTATAATGACATTATTCATGAACTTATAGATGTGTGAATGAAAGGAGAACAATTAAATAATTTAATCAAACCTACAAAAGGCAATAGAAAATATTCTAATTTGTAAAGCATATGACGTAAATAAAATCATTGTCACTAATTGAATAGTTCCTTAATTAATGAAACTTTGGTATTGTTATCGTAAGTTAATGAAAATTGAAATATATTTCCTGACTCATTAAAATGGTACTTTAAATATAGAAAATGAAATTATTTTATTCAGCGTTTCTCACAATCAATAATTCAAATGTTATTTACTTTATGTACTGAATTCTATTCTTTAAATGAATTTTCCAAATCAAACATGTTATTAAAATTTAACATTCTAAAATGAAAAGCAGTTCACTAATCATTATTTGAATTCTGAAAAAAAAAGTCAGTTTATTTTATTCGACATTTCTTCACAAAGTTGTATTGAAATTAATGAAAGGTTTGAACAATATTAAAAATCAAGACAAAAAAATATTAGCGTAAATAATAAATATAATAACGTCATTTATTATCTCAAAAATAAGAAATTATGTTCTAAAAAATAAAGAAGTGCCTTGCATACATTATCGTCCTGCAAAGTTAAGTCGAAATATTTTCTAAATGTTATCACTTAGAATCTCATTCAATATCTGTGCAGATTATCCCAAGCGAAACAACTATGCTTCATCGTGGATATAAGTTATAAGATAAGAAGATATAGAACAAACAAGATAGATTAAAGATGGTCACGCATCTGGACTTCAGGTCGAAAATATTTTAGAAATTTGATTCAGAGTTATATGACGTACCACTCTGTGGACACAGAGAAGATTGGTAAACGGTGCGCATGAATGGTGAAACATATTATCTATCTCATAGTTTTTTGCCCTCCATGCTTTCCATAGGCAGTAATGGTTAAATTTGATAATTATCATGGGCCATTTCTAAATTAAAGTATTTCCTTTTGACACGTATTTTTAAACTTTGGAAAGAAAAAATGCCGCATGCTCATGAACTCAGTTGTCTTTGATAGTTACATAAGCTATAACTACAGACAAATCCAAGCGAACACATTGAAAAAACAAGAACAAAAAATCATGCGTCAAGCATAGATTATGTAACACTTTCCAACGCTTCCAAAATAATTTTATAAAACATTACCCTGTAATAAGCTGAAAGATAACATCTACAATTTGGAAAACGCATAACCTATTTAAAAACGTAATTTCAGGAATTTCCAACATATATTTCCAACATATACAATATTCGGAAAAAATATCCGAATACTTTTATTCAGCCCTGTATATGATCTATAGATTTGTATATATACTAAATAGGGTGCTAAATTTGAGTTCAGTTAGGAAACGCGTAACACAGTTTAAAATTCTCCTTCTGGAGTTTCTGTCAATAAACGGAAATGTGTTCACGAACTTTTGTGCTGTCCTGTATATGATCTACGGAATTTATACACACCAAGTAATAGACAAAAAGTGAATTAAATTTAAAATTGCGTTCAGCAACTTAAAACGCACTTCCAGGAATTATTGTTAACAAACAGTAGAGAATTCTTTTGTGCGTCCCTGTAAATGAACGATGACTGCTATACACACAATATTCTGTAGTAAGCCTCTTGCAATGCACCTCAATGATATATATAAATTTCAATGCGTTTAAAATAGTGACACATTATTTAATTAAACCGCAAACGATTTTTCTCCATAGACGTAATGTAACGGATTTATTTTGACTGTCCCTGTAAAGTAACTATAAATGCTATGCACACCCTATTCCATATTAAGCTTCTTGTAATGCTCTTTAGTCATATATATCAATTAAAAAGTGTTTGAAATTGTGTAACATCATTAAAATGAACCGCAAATGATTTTACCCCATAGACCGTAATGTAACGGAATTCTTTTGAGTGTCCCTGTAAAAAAACTATAAGTGCTACACTCTTCAGTTGAAATAGGGAACATATTATAGATAACGACAATAAAATATAAAAATTGCAGGACAATCTGAGCATATTTACGGGAGTTAGAGCACGGACAGACTGCCAGACGGCAGACGGCCATACGGCCAGACAAACCGAAGTCATAAACACTTTTCAACTAGGTTGGAAAGTGTTAAAAATGCTGTGGACATTGAACAAAACAAATTGAGCGCGTGTGTTGTCACTCGGAGTAGCTGATGTCGTCTTTAGTATAGAGTTCGCCGTTTAGAGAACATTAGCATAGAAGTGCCTTTCGCAAAAAATAAGTTTGCCAGATTAAAAGAATGGAGGCACTTGCTGATAGATTATCATTTGGGCATTACCTGAGGCAACTGACTACTGCTTAAACACTTGAAAATGAAAATTCAACAGTTGTTATTGCAAACTTACTTTTATACAATTAACAGTAAATATAAAATTTAAATATGCTCTATTTTACAATAGCTATCTTCATTTTACAATAGCTATAACAGTGAATCGCATAACTCTTAAATTTTTGCGACTCAATGATCCGACATTTTTTGCCTGATAGGTTCTAGTTAAATTTGTATAAGGTCAGTAGGGCTTATAATTTATATTTAGAAAATTATTTCAATGCTATGACATGTAAAACAGTACAAATTCTATTATTGTATTACCAAAACTGACCGAGTTATTATATGTTGAATTTTATGAACTTTCTGGGCCTTCCGGCACTATAAACGAACAGTCAATTGTTTAGTGGCGGAAAGCTCAGATATTTCATAAAATTAAAAATATCTTTACTAAGTGAATTTTTGTCGCAGAATAGTTGGATTTTCACATTTGTACATATCAAAAAAGGGGGAAATATTTTGTAAATATAACTTATAGGATGCAGGGACTATATAAAATTTTAAAATGTGCATCTTTTTGAAAATTAACGACAAGTACATTTAAGAGTGGTAATCTATATTACTACCATATTTTGAACATGTTTGAAATTTAAATTACCTATTGCCATTTGTAGTTGCTGAATAATTCAAGCGTATGCCAATTTTTGTGGGACAACCTTTATTCATACCATTCTAAAAATATCGCCATACTCTAGAATAAGTCAAGGAAAACTGCATTCAATTACATCGATTCCTTCAATTTACAGAATCTTTGAAAGATTAAAAAATTTTTGGAATTTTATAGCACAGGAAACTATTATGAGAAAGGAAAAAGAAATATGTTATTTGGATTTGGATCCTTTTCCTTTACAAGGAGAGGACCATGCTTGGTAATCACAGATTTTGATTCTTTTATATATGTTGTAGGGTAGAAGCCCCTTAGTCTCAGGTTCAACGGATTTTATACAAAGATCCTTAGTTCTCGAGAAATAGGGGGTCTAATATTTTAACATAACTTAAATGCTTACTTTGCAACGAAATTACTACGTTGGTCGTAGCTCAGCTGTTAGGGCGTCTGCTCGTTGATCCGCGGGCCTGGGTTCAAGACCAGATTTAGTTACGTTTGTTTTTCTCATTTTTTGTTTTTTAAATATACCTGTAATTAATATTTAATAATCCTAATTAAAACTTATAATATTGTGCATTAATTATAATGTTAACCTATTTATTTTTTCATTTGTAACTGGATCGTTGTATAAAACATTGTTAAGCAGTTTTATTTTAATCACTTTTAAAATGTATTTTATATATGCTTTATCGATGCAATGTAATCGAATGATTGTGTCAGTTCGTGATTTTAAAGAAACATCATTTACATATTGACTTAACAAGGGAAGTCAATGCGATGATAATACTACTCTGTTTTTAAAGTAAAGAACATAATTACATTAAAAATTAGCATAAGGATTAAATTACAACATATTTTTTGGCATATTAAAGATTTTTAAATTTGTAATACGTATGCTTGCGCTTTGAATTGATTTATAATTAATAAAATAAGATTGTAACGATTGTAAGATTTTGTAACGATTTTGGAATTTTTACTAGTCAATAATGGATCCATTTAAAAAAAATACTCTTTAAATGATGAAAAATGTTTAATAATGGCTTAAAAATCAAATAAATTAAATTTAAATTTAAATACGCTAACATTATAAAATTATGTACGATATTATTTTTTATTGAGATTATTAAATTATAATTGCAAGTATATTTATAAATCAAAAAATGAGAAAACAAACATAGCGCGTTCCGGTCTCGAAACCGGACCAGCGGATCGACGAGCAGACGCCATAACAACTGAGTTACGACCAACGCAGTAATATTGTTACAAAGTAAGTATTTAAGTTGTGTTATAATATTAGACTCCTATTTCTTGAGAACAAGGAGCGTTGTATAAAATCCGTTAAACCTGAGACTAAGGGGCTTCTATCCTACAACATATATAAAAATAATCAAAATTTGTGATTATCAAGCTTGGCTCTCTCCTTGTTATTAAAAATACTCGGTCAAACAAATAGTATACTCGGTTAATAAATAATATACTTGTTAGTAAAAATACTCGGTTGTACAAAGCAAAAATAACTATTCAAACTGTCGGATAAGAATCTGGAATTTCTAAACAAAAATTCGCCAAATTTGGCAACACTGGTAATTATACTTTCTTTAAATGCTCATATTAAAAATGTAAAAAAATAATGTTGCGTTTGCAATTTTAACAGTTTTGTTCAATTTTACCATTGAGGCGGGACATTCTTTCATTTCGAATTATATATATTTATAAAAAAAATTCCAGAAATTAAAATAACTATGATTTTAATTTTCATTCATGGTATGTTTCCGTTTTTTAACAGAGGCATTCTTTTTCTATATATTAAAAAATAATGTTTAACTATTCTTTAAAACGAGAATTCTTAATTATAAAAGCAGGAAATTATTAATTAATTTATTTATCCCGTGGATGAAAGAATACTTTCTAAAAAACTTTTTTAATCGGAAAGTGAAGCAGCTTGGAAATATAGCAGGAAATCGATGGGCTTTTAATTAGATTGGTTAGGTTTATTTTATCCAAGCTGAAATACATTTCTTTACGCTACAAAGCGCTTTTAATTTTCCCGAATGCATAACGGAAGGAAATCTAAATTCTGGAGATATACTCTTATAAAAACAAAATAAGATTTGAGGATATTTTAATTGGTAATATAGATAAAAAGTATAATTCATTATTATTGGTTGTTTCAACTATATCCTATATTATACGATTTTTTGTATAATTTAATAGCATTTATGCGGAGAGATGTATTGGATTTATTCTGAATATTCTAAATATGCGGAGAGATGTATTAGATTTATTCTGAACATTCTAAAATTAGAAATTAGATACATTTTGTGAGAATTGTTTCCAAAATAAAATTCTTCAGTGTTCGAGATATTTGCAGACGACTTTTTTATTGTCTTCAATTAAAAGATTTTTATTTCCTTCAAGTACCTTAAAAAATTCATATTTTGCATAAAAGTGCAAGAGCTTTGCACCAAGATTTGAATATTTATAAAACTATTTATAGTACGAACGTACCTTATGTGTCCTGTTTGATGTGCAGTTTTCAACATGTTAAATTAAAAAAATATTGAACCGTTTACAATAAAAATGTTTTTCTTTCCTTCACGTAGCTTAAATAATTCAAATTTTGCATAACCGTGCAACAGCTATTGCACCAAGATTTGAATATTTATAAAACTAGTTCTAGTACGTCAATTGTTGTGTTTGACTTGCCATTTCCAACTTGTTAAATTGAAAAAACGTTCAACCGCTTTAGAACACTCGAGATTTAAAAAATACTGAAAATAAAAAAAAAGTGAGCATAAGAAAAGCTACACAAATATTTAAGTGATGTTGAAATTTAATTACACTTTTTATTGATATTATGTTTTCTATGTAAAATTGTATATCTAATCCGTCAATAGGTTCTTCTTCATTTTTTATTCTTCTTCTTCATTTTTTATTCCCACAATTGGTTATATTCTTGAGTGAAGGAACTAATGCAAAATACTACCCCCTTTACCATTTATTTTTATGTCAGTTAAATTAACAAATAAATAAAATGAAAGTTATTTTAATAATTTGTAAAATTTACACACTTAATCGCATAGTGTTAGAAATATTAAAACTTTCATAGTATTTTATGTTATATTTTCATTTAAAATCTATCAAGAAGCGTAAATTAAATTTCCAAATTTATATCAGAAGAAGCTAATAAACTTTTGGCATCAGAATTGCGAGAAATTATTCGTATTTTATTATATGCATGTATCAAACATATTTTGTGATAATCACTTGTGAGGCCTATAAGTATATTTAGGCACAAAACGAGCATTATTTTATTTAGTCTGATAAATAGAGTGTTTGTATAAAAAGTAATGAGACGAAATTTGAAAAAAGAAATTTATTGAATCTATCGTTACAAACAATTAAAAGTCTTCAAAATAAGACGCTTGGACGTCGACACATTTCTGCTAATGATTTGTCCAAGCTTTGAAGGCGCCCTAGAAGTCCTTTTCCGGTTCCTTCTTCAAGCAGCTCGCCGAAGCCGCTTTGACCTCTACTGCGGTCCCATGGCGGTGTCTTTTGAGTGATTTCTTCACTTGGGTGATTAGGAAAAGTCCACCGTTAACAGATCCGGACTATAGGGGGGCTGGGGAAGCGTTGGATGAAGTCGTTGCCTATGAAACAGGTGTGGCTTGGTGCGTTGTGATGATGCAGCTTCCAATTGGCGGCAATCCCTGTCCTCGATCGATTGACACTTCTCGTCAAAATTTTCAGCATTTCTAGGTACGGCGTACCCCGGTGACGCCCTCTTCCCCTTTCAACCAAGCTTAGGGACAGTGGTACACTAAAACTATGATACGAACCTAACGGAAACTGGTAAGTGACTGACACTCGGCGCGTATTGAACCTCATATCCGCCTCCATTGCAACCGTACAAAGAATGCGCGCTGCGACATACAGCGCATCAGAAAAAATTAGGTATCGCTACATTTTATACAATCCCTACTAACTTATATTCAGTAAATTAACAATATATAAAAATCACAATTAAGTATTTTTTTTTTTTTTTTTGCCTCTGGTATACAACAGGATTTTTCTTTCAGTATGGTAATAATCAAAGGTGTAACTGTTTAAGCATACTAAAAAAAATACGTATTGCGAGATGAATCACTCTATATCAACACATAATGCAAAATTTTCTAATTAATATATGATATATTTACTGCTGAAACGTGATTTAAAAAAAACATAAATGTGTACAAATTAGTAATCATATTTCAAACATGTCTTTATTTTATTTTTATAGATAACTAATTAAATTAAATTAAATCAATAATTAAAGAAATAAAATTTAAACTGTGGGTGTTTATACAATGAGAAGGAAATAGAAAAAGTACAGACAAACATTCAGGATATTCGCCAAAATAAAAAAGTACTCCATGAGCAATAAATTGTATTTTTAATAGAATGTGTATTTTAATTTAAGATAGATCACAGAGTATAACTACTTTGTACATAGAAAAAATCTCGATTCAATTAAAAAAAATAATATATACACTGAAATGCATCATTCCACATGCTCAGTATTTGTTTTTAAAACAATGCTTTTCTAAAACAGAAAATTTTATTTTCTTTATTATATTTTAATTAGTTTCTAAAAATTCAAAATTGAATGAAACTCTGTTCGCATTATACTTGGCTGTTTTCTTATGCTTATTTTTATTAAATTTGTAAAAACACATGTTTTGCAGAATAAATCTATATTCAAATAAAATGTTTTAGAAATGGCTATTGTATAAGCAAATAGAAACAAATTTATAGGTTTTTCATCTTGAATGACTTACATTCATTTTTATATATTTTTTTCATTACGATATACTTTAGCATAAAATATGCCCAAGTGTTATATTCCTGTGTAAGTAGCAGTATTCTGCGATTAAATAAGGCGCTAATTACTATTCGAAAATATTTGTGATAAAAATTGGGAAATTGCCTCCGATATATACCTTTTGTAAGTAAAAATGAAAGTACATTAAAATATATTGAGAGCATTATTTAGAAAATTATATTCTTCAAAATGTAATTTCGAATATTTTAAGCCGAGTTCCAATGAATGAGATGGTACAATTAGTTTCCGTATCTTTTTTCTATATATGCCCATTGCCCACGCTTAGCTTTTGAACGGATACTTCAATTTGCATACATTTTTCTGTTTTACACTTTCCAAAATAGTTGAAAAGTGTTTCTGACTTCAGTTTGTCAGGCCGTTTAGCTATCTCGCCGTGCTCTAACTCTCGTAAATATGCTTGTATTGTTCTGAAATTTTTGTATGTTATTGAAACTTAATATACCATGAACCCTAGTAAAATGAAGTTCGTAGCATTTATAGTTTATTTAAAGGGGCAGTTACATTTAGGTCAATGGGAAAAATAGTTTCGAATTCATTGTGATAATGCTACTCCATTCGAAACATGTTGAAATTGATATACAATTGTGTATTGCCCTAAAACATGATTTTTCTAAAATATGGTGAGCGAAGCATTTATTAATAATTTACAGGGTCACACAAAAGAATTCTGTTACACAATGCTCTATGGAAAAAATAGTTTCAAGTGCATTTTGATAATGTTACGATTTTCGAAACATGATGAAATTGATATAAAATTAAGCAGCACACTAAAACATGTTTTTTCTAAAATATGGTATGTAAAGCATTTATTATTCATTTACAGGGTCACACAAAATAATTCTGTTACACAATAATCTACGGTAGAAAATCATTTGCAGTGAAATTTAATGATGTTTCACTATTTAAAAAATATTGACATTTATATATTACTGAGATGCACTAAAAAATGCTCACCGAATAGTATGTCGTGCTTTGCGTTTATCGTTCTTATACAGGGACATACAAAAGGTTTCGTGCGATAATTTCAATCTTGGTGTGATAACTACATTTTCAACTTTGGTTTATGTTTTTAAGTTTAAATAAATTTTTCTATAGTACCTGGTGTGAATAAATTCTGTTGTCATATACAGGGCTACACAAAGGAATTCGTAAGTATTATTGACTATGGGAGTGAATTGCTTAAGGGTATTTTTAATTGTGTTATGCATTTTCCTGCTGAACTAGTAGTAAACTAATATAAGTTTGTGGAATATAAATAACTTCATCTACAGGGCTACGCATAGAACAAGATACATTGTCGTTTATGGTACGTAATTGCTGCAAGTGAGCTTTAATTTGCCTTATGCGTTTTTAAATGAATTACAATTTTGTTTAATGTGTGGTTTGTACAAATAGTTTATGTAATATACAGGGCTATACAAAAGACTTCGAGTGCATTTCCGTGGATTGGCGAAAATTGCTAAAAGTGAATTTTATAACTGAATTTTTTTTTATCAGTATATATTCATGTCTATAGGTCATATACTGGGCTGCACGAAATAATTTGACAATTTTTTTACTATGAAATGTAAATGCTATAACTGGATTTTTAATTTTGTTATGTGTTTCCTAAACAGTTTACTACTTATCTTCTTTCACTTTATTTAACGGTGAAGTTTTGTTACAAGATTCTGGATGTGTTGTAAAGTGTTTCATAATCTATGCTTGACGCATGATTTTCCTTTTTTGTTTATAGTTCAGAAAGTCTCTTTCAACATATGCCGTCGTTTCAATAGCGCTATGATCTAAAAATGATACTTTTAATTGTCTGTCTAAATTGTATTTTTTTCACATTAGGGGTTTTACATTTCGTACAAATTGACCATTCTTAAGAAATTTATAATATGAAGTTCAGATATACCGAATTCCTTTACGTTTTCCTGTTAATAGCCGAATCGTGTATTTTTCCCTTTTTTTATTATTGACACCTCTAAAATTTTAAAAAGTCTTTGTCTACTGTGAGACAAAATAAGCGATATTTGGAACCATGAGATTTAAATTGAATATGGGTTGGAATCCAGCATTATTCCATGTAACGAATTTTACTCGCTCATCATTTCACCTTATTGCAATAATTATTTTTTCTGGTTCGTGTTAACTCTAGCTGTTTCGGGCTCTATTAAGATTTTGGTTAGGTTTGGACTCTTGCAAATTGTATATAGTAACCCATTCTTCAAAAGAAAATCTGAATGTAATTTAAGGTGAAAACAAATATTTGAATACAAATGAGTATATGTATATATACACATTTATTTTGTCTAAATATAAGCTAAAAATGATATTAGATATATAATTACAGAATATTATTCATATACTGGGCTGCACAAAATAATTTGACAATATTTTTACTATGAAATGTAAATGCTATAACTGGATTTTTAATTTTGTTATGTGTTTCCTAAACAGTTTACTACTTATCTTCTTTCACTTTATTTAACGGTGAAGTTTGTTTATTAATTCATTAATTCATTTGGTATATGGATAATTGTTCTTTTATTTTGGGTTTTGGGTTAGATTAATTTTGACTTCAAATAAAAGTTTTCGGACTTGTTAGGGTATAAAAATGGTGGTAAGTTGGATAAACATATAGTTTTGCCGCAAAAACATAAAGGTGAAAAACATTCCATTAATGACTGTTTTATTTATTTATTTATTTGCTAAAAATACTTGTTATCAATTGAATAATACATGTTTTTCGTTTGATATATTTTTTATATTAATACTATTATTTTACTAACATTTATTTTCTTCTAGCTTTTATTCATTTAAAATAAGTAAATGCTTTTCATCTTTCAACAGTCAAATAATTTGACTTCCTTAAACAATTATCATAAAATATGCATGAAACTCTTTTATGTTTAATTCAATAACGTAAAAAAAAATACAGAAAAAATACTTACATTCCTTTTCTGAAAAAAATTGCATTCAATTAACTAGCTATTCGTGTAGAAAAATCTTCAATAACACCAGCAGTTACTTAGAATAATCAATAAACTTTTTCATTTGCTTTGAAAATTGTTGAAAAAAAACCTTCTTCTGGGAATATCTAAAACCAAAAATTAATAGAAATATACATTTAAACTAAAGCAATTCTTCGCTATAAAAACGTGATAACTTTTGAAATGGGAAATGAGATTTTCACTAGATGGATAGTTTGATCTTTTTATAATAAAATATACATTTTCCTCAATCCGCTTCATTAAAAATTGTAAATTAGACACATCCATATATTTAAAGCTGTTTGCTAAAAATGTCAAATAATTCCATCGAATTTCGATCGTATACGCATGCGTCAAAAAAGGACCGGCCAATGAGGCCGAGGGTCTATTCCTGTCTCCAAACGTATTTGGGATCAAGATCACAGATAATATATTCCAAAAAAACTGTGGAGTGTTTAGAAGGTATTTATTTTATTTATTGTTGTATTTATTGTAATTTGAATGAATACTTAGGTATCCATTTCGGATTTACTGTCTAACATGAATTTAGGTTCATTTAACGTTCGCGAAATCAAATCATTTTGTTTATATAGTACAGAAAATAATTCTTCAATCGTAAATAAAAATATAGTAGAACATGTAATACAAAATTGGACCACTTATATTCCGTTTATGATCGGATATGAATCTTATGGTGTTCCGATTGCTAATGAAAACGATTATGTAAATATAATGTCAAAAGACAGTACGCACGGCAGTAATATTTTTATTATTATTTGTTCGAAAAAAGCGAATCTGAGCGTCTGAATATAAATTATAAAATATTATTTCTGTATTTAGCAACTAAATATTTAATAAATATGCAGGAATGTGACTAGCTTTATGTGAATGTATAATATATATAAGTCTGAACTTTAGCATTATTTTTTAACAGAAATATACTATCTCTATTCGATTTAAAAGTTTTGTCATTATATAACTATATAAGTGTGCTATTTTATTTGTAAAGAGTATGTATGCATTATATTGTTTGTATGTATACAAATCTTTAGAATCTCTTAATATTTGAATAATGTTTACATTATATTTGTTTGTATGTATACAAACAATATATGTACACAAAGAAGTATGTATACAAACAATGTATCATGTAACAATATTAATATTTACATTGTATTGTTTGTATGTATACAAATCTTGAATGTTTTAATTTATTACATTCATTTTTTACCAGTTTGCATGTCCGTTCATGGGCGATTCTTATGAAACTCATAATTTGTCACAAATTGGTGATTTTATTGATTTAGTGCTTTGCCCAGGAATGTGGAAAAAAAAAACTTTTTGACATCGGGTGAAATGAATGAGGTTATTTCGGTTTTTCTTTTGTATATAAAAAATGTTATATGTAAAAAAATCCTGGCCATTAATCACATTGTTTTTTGTATATTTAAAGACGATTACTTATTCTTTGTAATTATTTTTTTGTTGGGGGTTTTTGAGCAAAATAATATTACTTCATAGCTAGAACCAGTTCATCATTAATATTTACTTATTTACTTAATCCTTTGACCGCTGAGCAAATGGGCAAATTTGTAATGTTTTTTCTGTTATTTTTTTTAAATGTCAAAAAAAAGATAAATTTTCAAACTTGGTATAAAAAACTTAGGTACTTCTCTATTATCCCATCGTCCACTTTTCATAACAAAATACTATCGCCAAACTGTACGATTAAATGCCAAAAATGCAGTCCCATTTACTTGATGTCGGAAGCATTATACGTGTGTGTTATGTCATCAAGTGGTTTTTAATTCAACATTTGCGCGTATTAATGATAACGTTCTCCCGTTTATTTGGCGTTACAGTTTGGCGATAGTTTTTTGTGATGAAAAGTGGTCGATGAGATAATAGAGAAGTACCAAAACTTAATTACGTATATGAGTAGATTCCTTGACAGTATTAATCATTACTCAATATTTTAAAACTGCATCATATTTGTAGAATTATATTAATTTAAACAATGCTTCTATTGAAGTGTGAAGAAGCACATACTTCTATGAAGAACCATATATTTACATAATCGTTTTCATTAGCAATCGGAACACCATAAGATTCATCCCCGATAAAAAACGGACTATAAGTGGTCCAATTTTGTATTACGTGTTCTACGATATTTTTACGTACATTTGAATAATTATTTTCTGTACTATAAACAAAATGATAGAGATCTAAAACCACAATTTCCATCGGGATTGATTTCGCGAATGTTAAATGAGCCTAAATTCATTTTTAAACAGTAAATCCGAAATGGACACCTATGTATTCATACAAATTATAATAAATAAAATAAATACCTTCTGAACACTCCACAGTGAGTTCTATATAAATATCTTCCTAGGTTTAATGCAACGTGCAAGAAAAAAAAAACAGGAGATGATCCCAAACACGTTTCTAGAGACAGTAATAGACCCTCATTTTAATGGCCGGTGTTTTTTTTTACGCATGCGTATTGGGTCGAATATTGTTGAAAAATGATTTTGAAGAAAAAATCGGTAAATTCACAAAATGGTTTCGGGAAAAACTTCACCAAATGGTTTCAAAATTCTTTGAGTGACAGCGGGAAAAAAAATTTCATTTTACATTCAATCATCGCAATTGGCGAGTGTGACTATTAAGTTTAGCCAGTACTGGATACTACTAGATATAATGATTATGAACCATGATTTTTCTGTTATTGGGCGAGATTCATGTTTTTTCAGCAATTCTTTGACGAAATTCGTGTTTTTTCAGCGATCCTTTGAAGAAATTCGCATTTTTCTCGCAATCCTTAACGAAATTCGCATTTTCCAGCGATTCTTTGATAAAATACATTTTATTCTGCAATTTTTAGACGAAATTTAGTAAAAAAGCGTGATCTTTTGGTGAAATTTCCTTTTTTGCGATTCTTTGACAAAATTTGCTTATCTTTCACGATCCTTTTGCATAATTCACGTTTTTTCTGTGGTCTTTTAATGAAAGTCATGTTTTCCCATGATCCTTTGATGAAATTAGCGTTTTTTTTCTCAATCATTTGACGAAATCTGTGATTTTTTCAAAACGCAAAGATTGGTTAGATGTGTTTAGTCTGCAGGTGCCCTAAAAAGTCTGATGCCCGTTGCTGCATCGCACACATTCTTCCATGGGGCATCGAACGAAGGAAATTCATCCTAAAGAATCATTGTTTCATTCCTGACATTTCTAGAAAGAAACAACGTTCAATTTATTGGCTGAATTGTAAAGGGCGAAATCGTGTCAGACATTAGCGGAAATAAAATGCGCAATTTGTTCGTTTATGGAAAGAATTGTGAAATTCGTTAATCGATAAATTGCGAAATTTGTCAATCGATAGAGGAAAAATCACAAAATTCATTAATCGACGGAAAATTCATCAACTGTTTTGAAATTTGTCGAGCTACAGCAGAGAAAAAAATCTTTTTCCATTCAGTCATTGCAATTGGTGAGTGTGACTATTATGTTTGACCAGTGGTGGCAATAAAGTCCATTGCAAAATTTTCAGTATTACTCGCTGTTTGGCAAGTGCTAATTTTGTCCTATACTTCAAAACCCTTTTGATCATCACATCAGTGTGCAGGACGGTTTTTTTAGGTAGACCATTTGATGAATTTCGTGATTTTTCCGTTATCAATTGACCAATTTTGCTGCTATTGATTGTTGAATTTTATAATTTATCAACTATTGATTAGTGAATTTCATGATTTTTTCCATGAACGTTTGACGAATTACGCAAAAAAATTAAGAATATCGTTAAATTGTCTTGGGTAAAAAAAATTTACTATTGTCAAATGCCTTCGAGAAAAAAGTTGCAAGTTGAAACGCCTGTGACCTCTTTTTCATGTAATGCATTTTTGGGAGTCCATCCCCCCACTCCCCCCAAGTGGGACACTTTTCTAAATTTTGCACACACCCCTCATGTGATACATCGCTGGAAAAGTCTTTGACCGCTTATTCATGTTATGCATCTCCGGGGTCCATCCCGCCACTCCCCCCCTAAGGGGGGCACTTTTCTAAATTTTGTTGACACCCCTCATGTCATATATTGTTGGAAAGGTCTGTGACTGCTTAATCATATTATGCATCTCCGATGTTCATCTCCCCCCTTTGCCCCCCCCAACGTACTTTCTAAATTTTGCACACAACCCTCATGTTATATATCATTGGAAAGGTCTGTGACCACTTAATCATATTATGCATCTTCGATGTCCATCTTCCCACTTGCCCCCCCCCCCCCCCAAGGGGTACTTTCTAAATTTTGCTCACAACCCTCATGTTATATATCATTGGAAAGGTCTGTGACCACTTGATCATATTATGCATCTCCGATGTTCATCTCCCCACTTTGCCCCCCCCCAACGTACTTTCTAAATTTTGCACACAACCCTCATGTTATATATCATTGGAGAGGTCTGTGATTACTTAATCATATTATGCATCTTCGATGTCCGTCTTCCCACTTGCCCCCCCCCCCCCAAGGGGTACTTTCTAAATTTTGCTCACAACCCTCATGTTATATATCATTGGAAAGGTCTGTGACCACTTAATCATATTATGCATCTCCGATGTCCATCTCCCCACTTTGCCCCCCTCCCCCCAAGGGATACTTTCTGAATTTTGTTGACACCCCTCATGTCGTATATTGTTGGAAAGGTCCGTGACTGCTTAATCATATTATGCATCTCCGATGTTCATCTCCCCAATTTATCTCCCCCCCCAACGTACTTTCTAAATTTTGCACACAACCCTCATGTTATATATCGTTGGAAAGGTCTGTGACCACTTAATCATATTATGCATCTTCGATGTCCATCTTCCCACTTGCCCCCCCCCCCCCCCAAATGGTACTTTCTAAATTTTGCTCACAACCCTCATGTTATATATCATTGGAAAGGTCTGTGACCACTTAATCATATTATGCATCTCCCCACTTTGCACCCCCCCCTCCCAAGGGATACTTACTGAATTTTGTTGACACCCCTCATGTCGTATATTGTTGGAAAGGTCCGCGACTGCTTAATCATATTATGCATCTCCGATGTCCATCTCCCCACTTTTTGCCCCCCCCCCCAAGGGATACTTTCTAAATTTTGTTGACACCCCTCATGTCACATATTGTTGGAAAGGTCTGTTACTGCTTAATCATATTATGCATCTCCGATGTCCATCTCCCCACTTTACCCCCCACCCCCACAAGGGGTACTTTTCTAAATTTTGTTGACACCCCTCATGTCACATATTGTTGGAAAGGTCTGTTACTGCTTAATCATATTATGCATCTCCGATGTCCATCTCCCCACTTTACCCCCCACCCCCACAAGGGGTACTTTTCTAAATTTTGTTGACACCCCTCATGTCACATATTGTTGGAAAGGTCTGTTACTGCTTAATCATATTATGCATCTCCGATGTCCATCTCCCCACTTTACCCCCCACCCCCACAAGGGGTACTTTTCTAAATTTTGTTGACACCCCTCATGTCATATTGTTGGAAAGGTCTGTGACTGCTTAATCATATGCATCTTCGGGGTCCATCCCGCCTCTGCCCCCCCACCCCCTTAAGGGGGGCACTTTTCTAAATTTTGGACACAACCCTCATGTGATATATCGATGGAAAGATCTGTGACCACTTAATCATATTATGCATCTCCAGTGCCCATCTCCCCACTTTGCCCCTCCCTCCAAGAGGTACTTTCTAAATTTTGCACACAACCTCATGTGATATATCGATGGAAAGGTCTGTGATCGCTTAATCATATTATGCTCCCCACTATGAAATTTGTCAAGTTAAAGCAACTATAAAATTTAATTTTATGGTACTATCAAGTTGTTTGCCGTCAAATTTTGACGGGTTCCATCTAGTAAATAAATAATTACAGATTGGGATATGTTAAGTAATGAAATATATAAATAATTAAACGTGAGATAATATTCGTGAGATAATATTGAGAAAATGCTAAGTGTATATTACGTAAATGCAAACCAACAACATTCATCAACCAACAAACATTGGAGTACTTTACAGCATTCTTTATACAGATTGGGATTCTGTGTATATCGGGCAGATCTGGAGCATAAACGACTTCCAAATTCTGCGATTTACGTTCAAAACTTGTTAATCATGCAATAGATATTGTCCACATACTAGATTTGAAAAATATTACAATAATTAAATCCAACTGCAATATTTATAAAAGCAAAAAAGTTTTGGAATGTTCATTCGCAAGCATACAGCTAACCTCATTAAACAAGACATGTGAAATTTGATCTGACAAGTTATAAAACAGTTCAGATTTTCATCAGCAGAGATGTTAGTTTAAAAATTAGAGAAAAATGTAATATTTCGAAAAAAGTTCAAAAACGAAAATGTTTTAGTAAAATATCAAAAATTTCTATGCTGCAGCAATTTATAACTATGCTTAAAAAAGTCAAAACTATCCAAAGAGATAGAATTAATAAAAAAGAAAAAGGTCAGAATGTAGACCAAAACCATGGCATCCTGAACAGCAAACTTGCACGCTACCATGACACGAAGACTGCACTTAGAAACACAAACTAATAAGTAATTCTTTGATTTACTGAACTTTAGCTTTCAATTTATGTAAAGGTAACGTCTATTTGAAGAAATCACTTCACCACAATAATTAGGAATATGAACTCTATAACATACTTTAAAATAGACTTTATCTGTGCGCACCATGTCTGGCGGTCCCATTGTGAGTATGCCGCCCTGCTGTGACGTATATTCCCGAAATTTATAAACAACTGTTTTTGTCTCGATTAGGCAGTCTAGATATTTGTGAGACAACATAAGGAGTATAACATCGATTAGTTGAGACGATACTGGACAAAAGCTAATCGATAAGGATCTTGGCGAGCCTGCCGTTATAGCAAGCTATTTCGTTTTAACTTATCTCATTCGTATAATCGCACAATGCTAGTATCTCGCATTTCTGCAACAGGAATTGCCTAGGTTTGCCATAGTTTAGACAAACGCGCCTGTCTATTAACAGTCTGAGCAGCATATGTCGCCACTCTCATATACAGGCAAGCTAGTCTCGATTAACATACCTATAGGGGGCTTATCTAAATCTCGAAACGTTTACTGCATATGATTTTATTATGTGATTTCATATTGTTGTTTTAAGTTTGTATTTTATTAAATGTCTGATTTAAATATTTCATTAATTAAAAAAAAATATTCAGACGTAATTGTGTTTAATCATTTGAAAATTTATTTACAATTATAAACAAAATTATTATTTATTTATTTCTCTAAAAACAAAAACATGTATTAAAAGGAACATTCTGCTCTCATTAATCATATCTAAATATTACATTTATTTTAGAATATTTTGTTTTAATATTCCATAGTTAGGAAATAAACATTTTACAATAATAAAATATAATATATATATATATATATATATATATATATATATATATATTTAAATATATAAATGATATATATATATATATATATATTTATATTAAATCGAAAAATATGCAATTATTATTTACTTTTTTATTTTACAGAAATTTAATTTTGAATTTTTTTTGCTTCTATCTAAACAATCATGTATTTATTTTCCAATTAGAATTTAATTTAATAAAATGCGCATAGTACTTTTTATGATAAACGCTATAGTTTTAAAAAAGGAAGATAATATAAAAATATTTGCTTTAAAGAAAAACAGAATAAAATGTATTACATTTTTTAATTCAAGTAAATGTTCCCTTAATAATACCGGAGAAAATGTAATACACTTTTCTAGTTTTGTTCTGTCTCGTAAAAATAATAAACACAAACATTTTCTTTTTTCTATAATGGTATGCAATGCTTCAAATGAATCAATGAATTTAATTTAATAAAATTCAATACATTACGCCATAAAACAGTAGTAATATTTGAAATGAAATATTGGCTTTTTAATTTGTGTTAATTATTATCTTTAATTTTATTTATCGTTTAATTCTTTAATATGCTTTATATTTCACTTGTAAAATATGTTTCATAAATACTGAATATTCAGAAGGAATGTGTAAGGTAATAATGATTTTAATTTTTCCTAAATGTTTTAAATAGATTGTGTAATTTTTCCCATATGGAATATACATCGTTTATTTAACATTGCGAGAAAATGACTCATGTATAAATTTTAAACATTTTGAGGTTTTTTTCAATTACAGACTAAACACTATTTTTTCTTATAAAAGTATTTTTAATGTATATTCTAAATCACCTCATGAATAACATTCACAATTATTAAATGAATAAAATAATACTAATAGGGTGGTGCTTAGGCTGAAGATGTTAATACGTTCCAAAATTGCCGTCTTTCATCAAAACTGTCGTTTTCAAAGCAAGATTTTCCACAAGATTTAATTTAAAATTGATTAATTTGTTATACACTCCTCCATACAAGCACAGTACATAGTAAAAATGTAGATGAAATTTATTTAAAATATGACAAATAGCATTTACTTTTTATATTTGGAACAAAAAATTTAAATGAATTGTGTATGAAATTTTTGATAAGCAATCTTCATAGGAATAGTATTTGGGCTCAGTTCGGGGAATCCCTCTCATAACAAATGGACCTGTAAATATATGTCTAGGGTTGTTTGTTTCAGCCACTGTTTTAAAATGATCCCCAAAACTACCTTGTTATTTCGTTAATTTGATCTGCAGTTAGGATAACATCAGATTTGTTTTATTTCGTTTCATAGGAACATTTCACACTTCCCGCCTTTTTGCTTACACTGTAAAAAATGACCAATGTTTCTTATTTTATGAAAATATAATATAACCACGAACGAATATATAATATAATCTTCTGAGTTATCCGAAATTGCGAATAGCGTGTTCCATTGTCTTTTGAATCCCCAGAAACCAATACATTTCCAAAACTTAAAGAATTATTTATAAAAGCAAAGTATTTTTAGCTGCCCGTATTTTTCAGAAACGTTTCCGAAGGGTTTATATAGTGTATTAATTATTGTCCTCAGCCTGGAATACCTGTTTTTCGACTGCTATCAATTCTCAAGTAAACATTTTCATGCTCAAAAAATTGATTAACAGACAAACATGCAAAATTAACAGCGTTAACAATAACATTAAAATTAAGATTATTTCTTTACTTTTTCATGTATAAATTAACTTATGCGGCTGTAAACGTGTACTTGAGAAATGTTGACATTCGAAAAATAGGTATTCCAGGCTGAGGACACTAATTAATACACTATAAAAACCCTTCGGAAACGTTTCTGAAAAATACGGGCAGCTAAAAATAATTTGTTTTTATAAATTATTCTTTAAATTTTGGAGATGTATTGGTTTCTGGGGATTCAAAAGACAAAGTAACATGTTATTTAAAATTTCGGATGACTCAAAAGATTATATTATATTTTCGTTCGTGGTTATAGTATATTTTCATAAAATAAGAAACATTGGTCATTTTTTACAGTGTACTTTTGTTTTCAGCACTCGTAATTTGTTTTTTTTACCCCCATCTTTATCTTCGGATGCAATTTTCATTTCCTTTTCTTCACATTGCTGATGAAAAATTCTCTTTAGCTGTCTAGTAGTCAATTCGCGATCAATCATCTCCAATTCTCCTTCAAAGTGTAATTCCCCTACTTCCAAGTTACGATCGTGAGCAGTTGTCTCACTATGCTTTAATAAGTTTTTATCTAAAGTTTCTTCATTATCAGGTGAAAAACACAGTTTCCTCCATACTGTTTTGAACCACTTCGTCGTTATATTTTTTCGAACATTTCTAATTATTCTATTATTAATTATTAATAATGTAAATTATTTCTTAATATTGATTTTTTTCTTTCAATATTTTCTTAGGATTATGTTGGTATCTTAACACATTCCAAAGTACTTGGTAAGAAGTTCCCTTGTGCAAAAATTATTAAAGTTTGCAATAATCAGATGATTCTTAGATTAAATCAGTGATGTAGTCTTAAAAGGAAGAGAAATAACCTTAATAAGATTTAGTTGCTCTGGTTTCTGGTTATTGTCTATTCTTGTATGCTGTTTGATGACAAAGTTTGTTAGCAAAGGTTAAAATGTCTTTTAGTATCAGAAGGTTTTCTTCAAGGTAGACTTTGACAGTTGATTCAAACACTTCGGGAATTCAATTATGAAATAGTTTTCTTCTGACCTATACTTGTTGTTAGACTTCTTGAACACACCTGGATTTACTTTGAAACACTGAACTTCATGAATGCTCGGATATAATTTGAGTGGTAAATAAACGTTGGTTTTATCTTGCAGTCTCCATTTGTACTTGCTGTTAAAAAGAAATTTTAACCTACCATTCATTGGTTTATGCGCAAGAAATTATTTTTATATTTTGTAATAAATGAGCTGTTGAGCATATTGTGCCAAAAACATTTTGGTATTATTAAGGTTTTAGATTTCTTTACGTAAATATTTAATTTCTTTCTTCTATAATTCTTCCTAAGTTAAAGACAAATTTACCTGATGCTGTTGTTTCTATCACCAACGTTCTCCTGATGACTCTTTTTTTTTTTTTTACTTTATTATGTATACTAAGAAGAACGTACTGGAATCAAGATAAATTTAGACTTCCGTTTTCTGGTGCATTTGCATGTTTCCGGATGTCCTGAACACAATTTGAATATTTTGGGATAATGTCTGTTCGTATATTAACCTGTGTGTGACCTCTCTATCTGAAGAAACAGTGCATGTAATTTAATAAAGCTTTATATTCTGTTACACCTTCACATTAACTCGTGCTGATTAGGTTTGTATGTATATCGATTTACAGGTGCTGCTGCTAAGGTACTTTATTCATGACTTGATTTCCCTCATAGCTATATCTCAAAAACTAATAAACAAAATTTCCTAAAACTCGATTGTCTTAGATTTTACCATGAAAACTGCTGTTTACGTTTTCGTGTATATCGTCCAACACGTGGAACTGCTATGCTGCGTTTTGAAAGATTTCCGTCATAGCTATACTATAGCATCTGTGGAATGGAATATTACCAAACTTCATATTACATTTGACCTTGATATAAATATATACTTACTAGGTTTTGGTGTATTTAGTGCAACAGATGGTGCTTCTGTGCTGTGTTATTCACGATTTTCATGATAGCTATATCTCAGCATCTAAGAGTTTATATTTTAGGAAACTTGATTTTCAGTTAGATCTGGAAGTAAATTGATACTAATTAGGTTTGGCTCACACAACGTCTATCACAGCATGTAACGCTCCTGTGCTGTTTTTTTTTTGCAGTTTTTGCAGTTTTTGTGACCGTTATATATCGGATTCCATGGGATGCAATTTAAATACAAATAAATACAAAATAAATTTTCTAAGACATTTATTAAAAATATGTCATTTCAATTTACGCATTGTTCATTCAACAGGTGGTACTGCTATGTTGTGCTGTGCATTTTATGATTTTCTTAACATTTACATACGGGATCCATGGGATGAAATTTAACATGTAATATATTTTTTTAAGCTATGTTAATTAAATTTTTAGTTTGATCCCTCAACAAGAGGACGCTTTTATGCTATATTTTTAAGATGAACATTATATGTGTATCTTTATTTCTATTGGATAGAATTACAGGAAATTTTATGTTTGAAGTTATTAATTAAAAATATATATATTTGTTCAAAATTATATTTTAATACCCAATATGGAGAGCTGTTGAACTATGGCTTTGTTATTCTGTTATCAATGTAACTACGAATTAAATTGAGAGAAATGTAATCTTGCAAATTTTGCTGTATGATAATGCTATTTAAATTACTATCTTAGAATACAATAGAATAATACTATTAGTAATAATAATAAGTCTTGCGATATACACAGCATACTAGATTAATGCCGTGCCATAGTATAATCTCGTTGGATAGTTGCTATCCAAAGCATGTATTCTTATTATTTTTTTTTCGTACAGACAATCATCATTAACAAAGAACGTAAGCTAACTGTGGCTGTCTTAAACCAAGGTACCACTGTATATTCCTTCGAAAATAAAGATAATGTATGTGAAGCATTTTTAATCCATAAAAGAAAATTCTGTAAATATGTATTTACAAAACCCTTACAATTTTACAAGAAATATAACTTGTTTCAGCATCATACCATATAAAATTATCTGATAGACAGTGTTGATTACTTCAAGAAATTAAGAAAGTGCCAGGTATCGACCTTATGAACCAAAAATTGCCTGTTTTGTATTTTGTAAAAAAAAATGCGCCGAGCATATGGGCATTTGTTTACACACTAAGCGAGTTAAATATACCATTTTTGACCTTTTTTTTTCAAATTAGCAGAACAATATTATAAGACTCACTTTAAATACTAGGTAATAAGATTTAATTTTATAGAATTTATATAGTTCATGCTACGCTTAAAGGGATGTTTTTGAAACTTTAACTTCATGGATTTAAATTTTTTTCCCTTGTCATTTTCAATGCAAAAATGTCCATTTTGTTTTATACAACTTATAGGATCTTGTAATTATCTTAATCTTACTTTTAATTTTATCATTTTATTATTTTTATATCTATTTTGGGGGAAATATGGCATAACATAATTTTATATAAGCATTATGATTAAAAATTGAGCTTATATTTTAAATACCTTCATTATTGGTTTTTTGTGGGAGTGTGTGTTTGAAATGGCAGAAAATGACAATTCATGAAGGCTTCAAAAACTTCTTAGAAGTAGCATAAAAATATTTAGACAATACAAATTAATGATCCATTATTTATTCATTCAAACAATCGCTATCTTATCTACCATATTTCAGCAATAGTATACCATATTTCCCCCTTCTCTGTTAAATCACAATTTGGCTTAAAAGCAGAATTTGGAAAAAAGTAAAAAAAAAAAATGTAGTTCATTTTTGTCACCGTGTAAACTACAAGTTGAAAGCTATATTTTAGGAACAAAAATTTTTATTGAGATACAAAAGAAACAGTGAAATTCGCAAGATTAGTGACTATCACAAGCCTCGGAGCTGTTTCTATTAAAAGAGACTAAATCAAAATTTTGCCCGCCACTATTTCCTTAGAAACATTTTTGGTTTAGATTTATCTTGCATATGTCGTAAAAACTCACATCTTAAAAAGCTTTTCATGCAACTGTTGTAGAAATCTACCACCAAAATAATATAAAATAATTACCGGTCGACCGGTAGCCTGCTATCACCTACCTATTTTCGTAAAAATAAAAAATAGAGAGCAGTACGAACTTTTTTTTCTATAACCTGTCGATTTTACTTGAAATGTTTCTACTTTATAAATTCTTCAGCATCAAGAAAAGTTAAAATTGAAAATTAATACAAACTTTAATACAAGGTATCTATATTTACGACTTCTTTGCTTAAATACAATAATCTGAGAACGAAACCCTGTCTTTGAAATGATACAAGATAATATATTATAACATAAATATATATTTATTAGTTTTATTTTAAAGTATTGACGTAAATAAATTATTGGAACTGATGCTTTACACTCACGCAAACATGTAAACAAAAGTTTGGCGACTTTTTGCTTGGCACGATTTTCAAGACTGCGCCAAACGAATAACTTAATACAATGGCTAGGTTGCCATTAAAGGAAAAAAATCCCCTAAATTTGGCGACTTTTTTCCTTTTTTTAACCGATTATTATTATTATTATTATTATTTTTTTTTTTTTTTTTTTTTTGCGTGAGTGTAAAGCATCTTAGCCAAATTTTTATACAAATATCGTTTTTACTAAAATGACAGAGTATTTACAATAATTGATAAATAAGATTCCAAAAAAAAGTTTCAAGTAATAAAGTTCATATTTCTTTAGTGCTTAAAATTATGTGAAAATATTTTAGATTAATTATTTATATTTGTGAGAGTTTTCACCATACATTTAACATTTTGATTACTGGGTTAGAATAACGATATATATATTTTTTCTATTCATAAAAATTTTTGAAAAATAATCTCGACCATATACCTAAGATATTTTCAAACAATATTAAACACTTTTTTTTTTTTTTTTTTTTTTTTTTTTTGTAAATTGCGATACGATTGAATAGAAAAATATTCGCTATTCCTATCCCATATTTAAAAGGTTAAATTTATATGAAAATAAGTAATAATAAAAATTATGATTATGAAAATATTGTTATATTAAGATATTTTAAGAAACATTCTGTGGACATAGTTTTTTTTAATGAATAATACAAATATTTAAATTGAGAAAATTTTCGCAGAAGAAATACTCTACACATATAACCGAAAACAAAAACTCCTCCTGTGTTTAAAAATGCATTTAAATATACTTGCATTAATAAATTATTTTAAAAATTATTTTATATAAATTTACACTTAAATATTATATTTTATGAAGTAAATTGTTTTCTTAAAATAAAGTAAAGCTTTCCATAAGCGCAAAGGTTTATAAAGGTACCAAGAAGTAATCGATACGAACTCAATTAACAAGAGGCTGTTGAGAAAATTAATTTGCAGAATAAGTGAATGCATTAATTTTTCTCCTGGCATGATTTCCATTCAACGTGTTGTTAATTCTGTCGTATTGTCATTTCCTATAAATAAATTTAGTTAGCAGAAATGTCTTGAACTTGTTTGAATACGCTGACAGACTTATTGTAATTTTCTGCAGTTAAATTTAGATAACAGAAATGCCTTGAATTTTAATATAATATGGACAATAGAATTTATTTACAATAGAAATAAGAATCTGTGCATTGAGCCAATTTTAATATCTGGATTAAAATTCTTGTGCAACAATTGGTTGTCTGAAAGGATTTTTTTTCTTTTTTTTTTTTTTAAATAATTTCTTTGTGTGCAATTTAGTTGTGCTTTGATATCTGAAATCAATGAGATATTTCTATTGTTTTTGATAATTAACCAACATATTAACTAGAATCGCATTAAATATCCCATCAAAAATGCCATATATTTTTATCAAAATGGCTAAAGAAACGCACTCCTGTTCTTAATTTGCAAGCGGAAATGAGCGAATTTGAAATTTATTTACAAATTAGCGAATTTTAATAAAACTAATAAAACTAAAATATATCAATTTGAAAATTTATGAGCATGTGTAAAAGGATTTTCTGTATTCGACAATGCAATTTTTGCAAAAAACTGACAAAAATCTGAAAGCGCCAGTCAAAAACAAATCTGAGAAATCTTCAGACAGGGATCCGCTTTCATTAAAAACTGAAATACAAAGAGATCTGTTTCTCTGGCCGATCGCTGCATTTAGTTTTCGAATATAAAAGGAAATAATTACCAAATTTTACTAATGAAAAAAAATTAAAACAACTAATTAAGATATAGATTTCAATTTTAGGATGTGAAGGTGTGCCATCTTGCGGCTATTTTAGCGTAGCGTCTTCCTAATGTTTTTATTATCAGAAAAATTTAATTCTTTTTTTAATGACCACATTAATGTAGAGGAAGATGGTTTTCTTGAACAAATTATCCGTTATATTTGCGGTTAAAACCTTGCTCCGATTTGCACAAAACAAATTCCATTTAAGAAATTTAACATTTTTAGCTTCTTCCGAAGCGTTTTATAAATGTTATATAGACAGAATAACGGAAGTTTCAAATGACTATTTTCGTAAAAATAATTTTATGTTCCTAATAAAAGTAGACAACCCGTATTTACTTTATGTATACCAACAATCAAAGTTGTTGCAAAGCTATTTACCAACCCCCCACCCCTCTCCCCCCTGGCGGGTAATCCTACAAGTTTTTTTTTTCTAACTGTGAATGTTGGGTTATGTTGGGTTCTATGGGCCCGATCACAACTTGTGTTTGAATGATTCGACTTAATTTCCGTTTTCGTAATAGATTTTAGTTCCACTTTCCAACACCAGGCGGCGTATTATTTTCTCGAGTTCTTTAGGCCCGATTTCCACGGGAATTGGTTCATTGAACTCCCTTGATACAACAGGTACCCGTGTCGGATGGTCGTATAGAACAAATTGTGCCCCCTGGTGGTGGAAAGCGGAATTAAAGAATTTTGCAGTGCGTGTGCAGCACACCTGCTATATGATACCTGATACATATGGGACTCGTGTTGGAGTTTCGTTCGGAAGGTTGTTTGTTTTGAACAGTGTTCCTCTCCTGCCGGTGGAAGGTGAAACTAAAAGACTTTGCAGAGCGTGTGCTACACGCCTTCTATACTGTGCCGCAGGCAGCGGAAACACATTTACATCAGAATGCACCCCTTATCGGCGGAAAGTGTAAATAAATGATTTTCAGTCGCGTGCACAGCACTTTTAAATAAATAATTTCATACAAAATCGGGTTAAAGATATAAATCATACAAACTTTAGGTTTGTTTAATTTTATTATCATAGGCCCGGGTAACGCCGGGTTAGTCAGCTAGTCTATAAATAAACTCTTTACAATTTTGTGCCATTCTGAATATTTTCTGATGTATTTTTCTATCAATATATATTTTCTGCCATTAATTTCCTTTGAATTTCTACGTACCATAAAGATGTAAATTCGTTTACCGCATAGGACACATTAATGTATTCTTCAACAAAACTTATTACTGCATTCTTTCATTTATGTTAAAATAAATCTTATTATAAAAATGCATCCATCCTGAAGAGACAAAATGCGCACCCAATTACCCATTCTCATATTATTGCCATCAATATTGCCAGAAGCTGTTAATCATAATCAATAAAATAATTCATTTGTTTTGTGTCTCGTAAGAAAAATAAATTAAAAAATATATATTTATTTTAGATATGCAGAACTTGAAATTAATTAAAGGATCAAAACCAAACTGAGGCATGTTGGACAAAAAAGTCATAATAATTTAAAGGGCAGATATTTATTTTATATATTTTCTCGTTAAATATTTTTTCTACTCTTTAAAATACTTTTCCTAAAGAATGATTACTTATAAGTAATAAGTTGGAATCTCGAATTACAATTATTTTTAAAAATAATTTGGAAAGTTAGATTTGTTTTTGTATCTGGGTAATCTTTCACAATATAAGTTTAAAATGGTGTGATAAATTAATTTAATGGAACTTTTTATGACAGTTTTATAGTACTTAATATAAAGCAAACAATTAATGTAAACATGCGTTACCAAAATTACTCACCAAATAAGGTATTCATAGTATTCCAAGTTGAAAACTAACAGAAAAACTTTTAATGCAATCAATCGTCAGTATAATTTCCCTTTCAATATCTCTATAAAATGACGATATGAAGTCAATAAAGAATGATATTTGGGTGGTATAAATATATTTCTTAGAAATCATGTCTGAGATTGTGGAATTTGACACTTCGTTTTCAATATATTCAAAGAAATGCTGACAAATGAAACTAGTAAGCTGCAGTCATCACAAACATTATGCTACATCTCTTTAATATATTATTTTTAATAGCATCAACGATATTGAATATAAAGTATAATGCATTTCTTATAATTTAACATGGAGTTACAGACAGGAGTTATTTGACATAAATGTAAAATTTGGTGAATTCCTATACCCAATGAAAAGAAGATACAGCTATAATGTTCATCGCAAAAAATAATATAAAATAAAATAAATAAATAGGGCTAATATTAAGTAATCGGGTCCACAGTTAAAAATGTGCATAAAAAATAAACTATTCTAGCAACAATGGACTAAGTTTTAAAAGAGCTACGATAATAAAGTCAATAATATTGTATACAACGCTAGATAAGTTGCATGAACTGATTTTGTACACGATTAGGATTCTTTCACCAAGCATAGGATAGCATCACCTGTTGTGTGATCAGTGTCAAAATTGAAAAAGCATCTATTTATGTCAAGGTCTATCAGAATATGCAGTTTGATGATACTCCGTGCGTTATGTTTTCAGATATAGTTAAATCGGAAATCGTGAAAAACACAGCATTAGCTGTGCTGCCTGTTGTTTAGCATACACCCAAATCTACTGCGAAATCTATTTATGTCAAGGACTAACATAATATGAAGTTTGATGAAACTCTGTGCATTATTTCTTCAGCTATAGCTATCTCAAAAATAATAAAAAGTGCAGCATATCAGAGCGACGTTTTGGGGGGTATGCAAACAAACCTAATCAGCACCAATTTATGCCAAATTATAACTGAATCTGAATTTTAATTAAATGCTTGTATTTATTCTTAAGGTTGAGTGGAAATGAAATTCGTGTGATATATACACACATATTGACAGATATTTTCGAAAAATAATCAAATAGTGTTCAGGATATCACATGTAATCCATCGAAAAGCGGAAGTCTAAAATTCTGAGAATTCAAGTACTTGCATCTTATGTATAGAAATGAAAGTAAAATGTAGAAAAAAATCGCTTTTGGACATAACTTCAATTGTAATTGTTATTTTTTCCATATGTCTTAATTGCATATTTAATCCAATACTTCTCTTGTCGATAGTCATAATTTGGTCAACACATTTGTTCATGTGCTTATTAAAAATCAATAGAAGTTAAATTATACTGGCCTGTATACAGAGTGTTTTGGATTTTTTATGCTACCTAACAGAAAGAATGCTACAAATATAAACATCACCCGTATAGCAAGGATGGTGGCAGTGACATCACTGGAAGTCATGTTGATCACGTCAAATGCATGTGAAAAATGCGACCATTCAGTGACTTTGACGTTACATTGTGACTAAAGTCGAACTTTTTCAAAATTTTAAAATATCGTACAAGGACACTTGAAAACATTTTATTTTTTGTTAAAATTATCTTTCTGGTATTTTTTTTACATTTCTGACGTCACTGTGTCATCATTTCAAGAAGTTTGTCGGGTAACATATGTGACAAAAAAAAACAAAAAAAAAACACACTATATTGTGAAGTAACAGTGTGAAAAAAATTTGAATTTGAAAATGATACAAAATTTTTAAACATTGCCCTCCTAATGCATTTAAAAACCTAGACATATCGATTTTCCTGAGATCTTATGTAACTTAACATAAAATAACTTATTTATTTGTCGAACTACAGGAGAATGAACTTTAAATAGATTAAATTTAATTAACAGGGAACTGGAAATTATTATACAAACATAATTATACATGTACTTCATGAAAAGATGATTTTTCTTTATATTAAGAGAGTTTATCATTTTCGTTTTATTTTTTATGAAAATTAATAACTTGTGCTAAAATAACATCAAGAGTTTTATTAATTATATGTTACTGCTATTAAAGGCGTCGGCAGAAAATTAAATGTGGGGTGGGCAGATTTGTTTGATTAATTATAATTCTGATTTTTTTCTTTCAAAATTATCCAAGATTAAAATTTAAAATATAAAACCGGATGTCAAATGTTAAACCTCCAACAGTTAAGAAATTACACAGAATTTGCTGTTCTGAAAACATTTATTGTGTATTAATTAACCCATATTATCCGAATGGCAGACAGTGGCTGAGAGGTTCTGCTCTTAAAGCTAGACGGGAGGTGCTGGGTTCAAACCCCTGTCGCGCTCGTTGACCTAACCGTTCGGAGTTTTCCGTGGTTTTCTTCGAACCTTGCCGTAAATACGGGAAAGGATCCCTTAAAAAGACTCCCAAGGAGGGCATCCTCCCTAGGGCCTATATCCCTCGTGTTGATAATTGGCCATCATAAATCTACCCAACCCAACCCGAATGGCAGGATTTCCTGCCAAGTGGTGTTGTGAAATCGGTATTTTTTTCTAAATTCAGATTGCTTGAATGCCACCACATTTTTCAATCAGTAATATTCACCTTTTAATGCCTTATTTAATTCCAGATTAAATAATACAAATAATGTTATTTCAAAAATTTGATACCATTTATGCAAATTTATTAAAAGAAATTAATTCTAGAAATAAATATGTTAATGCAGAATCGTTAACTGTAATCGTTTACTGTATTTCTTTTATACATGTAGTCAGTTTATAATTAAAATATCTCTACTATGTGACTCATTAAAATTAATACAAAAGTACGAATGCTAAACGCTGAAAATAAACAACTTTTTAAATGCAATTACATTTTGAATTACATTTTACAAAAAGTATTTGAAAAATGTTTTATGAAAAATATTTATTATGAAAAATATTTCTTATTATATTATTTTAAAAAGTTCAATTTTGACAATTAATCATAATATCTAATCATTATACGGCATTTATAGTCACAAGTAAACTGGTGAAAAATAGAATGCAAAAGACATGCGTACTTCAAAACGCGTGCCGCCATGATTGTTATAGCAGATGTACAGAAGACTGAGGAAGTGTTTGTCGATTGGAAAGTTGTTCTTTTTGCTAGCTGAAATATATAAATAAAAATCTCATTTTGTGTAGTGTCAGTCCAACTGCCGACTGGATAATTTTGGCGGAGTGATTTTGCTAATCATCCAATGTTATCCAATCACTTTTTAGTCTTTATTATTTTCATATTAATTGTTATTCCTGGTATGTTATTCTTCCTGGCATCTACATTTCTGGTAAAAAAGGAGAGAGTTAAAAGAGTAGTGTAAGTATTTTACTATGATAAAATCACTTTTGTATTAAAAACTTTTGTAAAATTTCATCACACTTCAGTTTTTTCTTCTTTGATCTATAAGTATTTTTAATTTAAATAATTTAAAACAAGGGACCATACATGTTACGCGAGTTATGAAAAAATATATGTCAGTTGTTTTCACTGTGAGAAAGAGTAAAAATAATAATTTAAAGTGGTTTATCTTAAAAAAATAAAAACGTGCCCTTTATTTATTGCGCGAAATTTTTTTATTAATTTAGTTAATAGTTTTATGGGCAATACCTTTTAATATGCCAAACAATTGTTCTTTTAATAGCTAATATTAGAATGTGATTCGTTAGGAAAATGATTAAAGAAAACCCCATGCAAAAATTCGCCTTAGAAGTGAAGTTATTTCCAAAACAGTTTGAACCCTTTTCAAATGGTAATTTTATCTGTAAAGTAAATGTTTTCAAAACGGCGAATTTAGTCATTGTGCGCGTGATTTTTAAGAATTGAATGGATATAATTTCAAGAAAGTTTGACTGAAATTATAAACCGTATGAATGCACTAAATGAGCTGCTTTTATATTCATTAAGTATAATTTTTAAAAATTATAATGATTTTTATTTTAAAAAAAAATTGATTTTTTTTTCTTTAAGAAATAATTATTGTATTTTATACAGTGTAGGTCACTTTAAACACATATATCTCTACTTAATAAAAATACGTTGTCTCACTGTGACAATTCAGTTATGAAAAATCCTGCGCGCACAGCATGTAAGGTGAATTCCTTTATAGGTAAGAACATTATATTTGAAATTAGATTAAAAATTTGATATTCGCAAGGACTCTTTTTCAGAACATTAACTGTTAGAATATGTCTTTCAATGTGAGTGTTAAATTTAATATCCAAAAATTATTTAAGTGTGGAGTGACTACAATTCATACAAGGAAAACTGTCATGTTTAATAATCAGTCTAAAATGTAGCTGACCCTTTAAACCAAATTTATGTAGCATCTAGAAAAATATATCTTGAGCTATATGTAGCTGTTTGTAAAAATGTTCTGTATTTTCTCTGTAAATTAAATTAAATGTGTTCGGATACTGAACTGTATTTTTATTTATTTATTTATTTATTAGAAAGGAATGATAGACAATAAAACATTTATCTTGCTATTTTTTTTCGATACAGAATTTCTCACCATTTTCATCCTTCAAAGCCTAGAGCGGTTATTTGGAAAATCGGAATTTTTCTGAATTATGTATAATTTAGGATAAAGTGGCAATGACATTTGAAATCAAATTGGACAATGTGCACATGAAAATATTTTTTTATTGAACACTTATTAAAAAATATATAGAAATTAGAAGGTAAAAATATAAATATATACGGGTTAGAAATAATTTCCCATATCACCTATAACTTGGTGTTTTATTATTTACATTATTTTCTTTAATAATGAAAATATAGTGTTGGTTTATTTTTATGCAGAATAAATTGGTATTTGAAGAACAATTACTTTTCGTTCTATTCTAAATAATGTAAGTTCCTTATATTTTTTAATTTACTAATTTAAATTTTCTTTCATAATAGTTTTATACTTATTAAAGGTATATATATTTTTAAAGAACAAAATATATCTGAAGCAGCATTTGAGTCCAAAGTCACTGCCTCCAGAAAATAAGAAACAAATTTTAAGGTACATTACGTGTCAAGAAGATATTAAAAGTGAATCGATACGTACTGAATTAACAAGACTGTTGAGAGAATTAATTTGCCTAGAATGTGAATACTTTAATTATTCCCTACATCGCATTTGTACTGACTTCAGTGACATTTTTATTGGTATATTCTGAAGCCAATTTCGTTATTGCGCTCAGTGCAAATAGTCTTATGTAATCAATTTTCTAAGTAAAGATTGTCAAGTATGCGAAAATGTGTAAAGTTCGAATAAATATTAATTTAAATACTACTTCAGTGCGACATGATTTACTTTTGAAAATACAAAACTTTTGTGTTCCTGTTCAAATGTTTTTGTTTATAATTTATTTTAATTTCGATTTTTTTTCATATCATTACATATATTTCGTTTTAGCCTAGAAACATACAAAGGAAAAAAAAAAAAGAGAAAATTTTGGTACTTTAAATTAGTAATTTCAATAAATGAAAAGCTTTCGAAAAAAGTCTTATTTTATAAATATAAATATTCTGGAAAAAGAGTAATTGCGTTAGTATTCGATACGACTACATAATTATCGCTTTATCATTATAAATACAAGATTATGTATCTGTATTTAAAATGTCCATATTATGTACCTTTTGTGTATTTTTACATATAATTTTCAGCATGTTCGAAGTGTTATGGAATTCTAAAAGACATTAAACTGCATACATATTACTATTCCAGAGGTGGTTTTCCTGAATTATTCAGATAATGGTTCTGAAAGTGTGTTGCGAACTGTATGTCGCTACACTGTTAAAAATATGCAACAAACTGTCCAGCCATATGACCGTTTTTATACAAAACGGTTACATAACCGTAAATTAATTCTATTCTGATCATATTATTGCCCATATTATGGTCGGGATACAGTTAAATTACGGTTATGTAAATATTTTCTATAAAAACGATCAAATAACTGGCCAGTTTGCTGCAAATTTTTAACAGTGTATGTATATTTATACAACACACGGTGTCCTGAAGTAAAATTCATTTACAGGACATTATGATTTCCAGTTCATTTTCAACTTACCAGAGACCTTTCCCTTTTCTAGTAAGCATTTTATTAATATATTTTTATAAATTCCATTATTTATAATTTCGTAGTTGTGAAGGACGAATAAACGTATAAAGAAACGAATAAAGAAACGAATAAAGAAACGAATAAATTCCCAGAAATGACAATTTTATCGTCTGGGAATATATTTGTTTCATGTATGCCACTGGGTATTGTGCTCATGTATGACATTCCATCTTGCGCTGCGAAGTTGCAGTCTTGACAACGTATAAGTTAAAAAATGCCAACCTGAATGTCGTCCATTTGGCTTAAATGATAAAACACTTGGTGCGCTATACCAGGGTATCTGTGTTCGATCCCCGGTCTGGACACATTTTTCACTTAGTTGCTCATGCGTTGTTTTGCAAAGTGAAAATTAATTCACATCCTTTGTCAGTGTTATTAAATTTACGCGCAGCTTCAGTCCTGCTGAAAATTGAATTGGAAATTGAAAAAATAGAAATGAAAACACTGTGTTCACAATACGACATATATTCATCTTAATTACGTATATTTTACCATGGAAATACTTTTCTGTTTCACATTTCAATATACAATCTTCAATTTGTGATCCTAAATTTCATAGTAATATAACTTCTTGATCTAAAGTGTGATCCTATAATTACATCTTTTATAGTAAAAGGGGTAAAAATAATTTTCTTGAAACTGTTTTTTTAATTTCATTTATTACAATTCCGTATCATAATTGTATTTCACAGAGATGAAAAAAATAAAATCTGCTATGAAAATATATCCTTATTTAAATTTCATAAATTCACATACAATGTTTATGAAAAATGCAAATTTCTGTCAAAAAACGTTTTCTCTCTACTATTTTATTCAACATTAAAATACACATTTGTCAACTCTCTGAATTCGTATATAATCAAGATTTGTTTCCAATGTAAAAACTGAAACTTATTAACATAAATTATGCTTGAATTCATTTATTTAGAAACAATCAATTTATCAATAAATAAACTAAAGCGTTACTTTTGTTCTCTTTGGAAGAATAAGTTTATTCTTCATTATCAATTTGCATCGGTTGTTCAGTTCAAAAAGCTATTTAACATAATCAATAAAGTATTATGTACCTATGGATCGTGAGGAAAAGAAAATTCGTATAAAATTTTCTTTACGGAATTAGTAAAATTTCAAGTGTATAAAATGATAGTGATGTAATAAAAAACGAGAAAAGGAATATTTTGTAATAGAAGGATACATTATCAGTCTGTAAATTATCACTTTTCTAATAGTACTATTTTTAAACAATTTTTCCTTTTTATTAATACTGTGCATATTTTGAAAAAACTAATTTACAGATAAAATAAAAATAAATTCTATGTAAATAATTTTTGTTGAACTTCTGATTCGTACAAAATATTTATGATAAAAATATCAATAAACATTATCTCTATATATTGGCAACAGGAAAAGTGTACCTAATTCAAAAACTGAAATTATAAATAAATGCATTACATTACAATTAATTTATCGGGTGGTTCAGAAGTAACATAAAAATGAAAGTTCAATAAGTTGGAAAATAAATACAGTAGTGAGATGCAGTTTTCACAGAAATACATAGAATGATATTTGATTTCCTTTTATGACAAAATATTTTTTGGCTAGAACTGTTAAGCTGGTCATCAACACGTAGCGTTTTAACTGTCATACAGCTGCTGATTCACCATGTTTTAAATACCAAGTAATAAGAAATAAAGATGAAATCCTCGTTGATAATGCATAAATTTTCGTATCACATCTTAAAGCTATACTTATCAGTGATACCCGCCACACTGAACGTTTGTTATTCTGACTGTAAAATAAAGCGTGGCACGCTCTACAAATAAATTGGTGAATTGAATTGTTTTTGCTGTTGATTTTTTCTCTTAAAACACGAAAAATTCAGCTTTGATTTGTCCCTTCCCCTCTCACAGATACACAAAATTGACTAATTTAAAGTAAGAGTTACATGAACTGTTAAAATATACAGTTGAATTTTTGGTGAAATATCCTTGGGGTGTTATCATAGCTGTACTGAATAATACTTTTTAGAAACGGATTTTTAGTTATGGGACTTTTTCCCCAAAACACGAAAAATTCGCGAACCTAAGCACAAAATTTCTTGAAATTCAGCTATCAAAAGACGGAAATTTCTTTAAATAACAGAAAAATCTCTACCAATCACATGGGTGTTCCGGTAAATTTCTGCCAGTACTTTTTACTTTTTTGACGAAATTGGTTTTGAATATGCTTGTTCATCGAAAATATACTATTCCGACAGTAAATTTCTCATTACTAATCATTCCATTCTTATTTCTGCATTCTTTAGAAAACTACATAATGAAACTATCTTTAATTTTCGATCTATTGAAATTTTGCTATTACTTTTGGAAATCTCTGCAGTCCATAGCCTTGAGAATTATCAACATTTTTCATAAGGCGCACAAAAAATATTAACATATTTTACACGAAGGCCGCATAATCATGTATATATATTCTTATATATATCTGATTCACCTATTCCCTGAAAAAATATAACTTTTTTTTCGATGTATTAAAAACTCTGTATAAGAAACGTCACGTTTTCCTAGTGTAAAATGGATAGAGAAATCAACATTACAGATATTTTCTTTAAAAAGTAAAATCCATAATTTATTCACAATATTTTTTTTATGTAAAAATTATCTCGTTCATATAAAAAGTTCTTATTATTGCAACAACCTTTATATATTTGTTTGTATTTATTAAATAATAACAATTTTTACAATATCATAAAAATAAACCAATACATGAGATTTCTCCCAAGATCTTAAAGGAAAATCTTTCCAATTATTTTTCTTAGACTTAACATAACTCGTTTATTTATATTCCAATTGCAGAATATTTTGCATTCATACGCTTCAATTGAATTACAGAACACAACTATTAGATAAATTTTCTGAAGTACGAGATAAAAATTTATTTTTATGTAAAACATTTCCCAAAATTAAAGAAACATAAACAATTTAGTCATTTTAACCAATATTCAGAAATTTCTTTGAAAATTATTTATAAAACCTCCTAGATAAATTCAATTTTCAACTCTCCTATACTTCCATTCAAAATATGTTTGACACAAAACGTCACAGATATTTTTCCTTTTTTTTCCGTTTCTTTCTTTCTTTCTTTCTTTTTTTGTGAAAGTCATTATCGTCAAAATTTCAATTGAATAGAATCTTTTGTATACACAACAAAAAAGCTCTGTCTAAAATTAATGATCGGTGGATCATTAATAATATTATTTGAATATATTTGAAAACCTATTGATATTACGTTTGGCATATTTTATACATGTAATTTTTTGTACATAAATACAATATATACTCTAAGTGATGACTAATTACTTTGAAGTTTATTATTTAAATTATTTATTAATGTTAATACTGCTTATTAATTGTGCTTAATTATTAATATCTATAATAAAATTGAATATATACACTGGCGGAAAAAAAATCCCAACACAAGAAAGACCTGTTGTAGATAAACGAAATTTGGCAGGCGTGTTTATACTTCTGAAAGATGTCATCGATTCAAATTTCGCGACTCGCGCATAAGTGTGGCGCTAGTGGTGCCACTCAGAACTTGCAAATCAGGTTTGTTTTAAATGCGTGCTCTAAAGTTCGTGAGCGTTATTTATCTTCGAAATTTGACGTATTGAGTTGATGTTAGCCAAAAATGCCTTTAAGAAGACGAAGAAGCCATTATCAACAACTCCCCGAAGTTGAACGAGGTCGTATAATAGAGCTACGAGAAGCTGGATATTCTTTCCGCGATATTGCAGAAAGACTTGGCCGGAATGCATCCACTGTGCATGATTGTTGGGAATAGTGGTCAAGGGATAGTACAGGCTCAAGAAGACCGGGTTCCGGGCTGACACGTGGCACTACTGAGAGGGAAGACTGCCGTATTCGGCGTACGGCTGTGGCGCATTTTACTGCGTCTGCGGAAGAAATTCGAGCTGCAGTTGGTACCACAGTGACACAACGAACAGTTAGAAACCGGTTACTTCAAGGGAAGCTCCGAGCCAGGCGTTCTGTTGCGTGCATTCCACTAACGCCAAGTCATTGTCGTTTGCGTCGCCAGTGGTGCCAAGCCAGAGCTCATTGGAGGACGGAGTGGATATCTGTTGTGTTTTCTGATGAAAGTAGGTTCTGCCTTGGTGTCATTGATGGCCGTGTGTTAGTTAGAAGGAAGTCAGGGCAACGCCTACAACCAAACTGTCTGCGGCCTAGACACACTGGACCTACAATTGTAGTCATATTCTGGGGAGCAATTCCCTATGCCAGCAGGAGCAATCTAGTGGTTATCCCAAACACACTGAATGCAAATTTGTACGTCAGTCTGGTAATTCAACCTGTTGTGCTGCCATTCATGAACAGCATTCAAGGGGGAGTTTTCTAACATATTAATGCTCGCCCTCATACCGCTGTTGTAACGCAACGTGCTCTACAGAGTGTCGACATGTTACCTTGGCCTGCGAGATCACCAGATCTGTTTCCAATTGAGCACGTATGGGATAACATTGGACGACAACTCCAGCATCATCCACAGCCAGCACTTACCGTCCAGTATTGACACAACAAGTACAACAAGCATGGAACGTTATACCACAAAGTGACATTCGGCACCTGTTTGACACAATGCATGCACGTTTGCAGGTTTGCATTCAAAATTCTGGAGGTTACACCGGCTATTAATGTAACAGCATTTTACATTTGAAATGCATTTTCTTGAGTTTAAATTAACCCGTGATCTTGAAAATCTAATCAATTAAACATGTTAACTAGACAAATGCATTGTACAAATTTCATTCCTCTACAATAATTTTTTCTTGGTGTTGGGATTTTTTTTTCCGTCAGTGTATATATATAAATATAATTTAACATAATTGAATTAAACTTTATAAATATGAACGAAATATAAATTTTAAAACTATATATCTTTATTCTTTTAAAATTATAACATTTCATTGCTTAATAACTTAGTAATATTTTTAAATTTAAATATTATTTTTATATAATTTAATATTTATTGAAGAAAATTTTTAAAATCTAAAATAAAAACAGTCTAAACACTTATTTATTTATTTATTTATTGTACAGTAAAAAAAATATGCAGATTTTATTTACAGTTTTAATCGTTGTAAAAAAGATTTCAAAAGCAAATGAAAACATAATGTTATAAAATGACATTGTGTAGCATATAAATGTAAATTATTCATTAATGATACGGATTTTTAAAAATGGAGAAATATCAACAAATAACTGATTTAAATTTTTCTTTGTTTTTAAATGATTTTACTTTCCTTTTCTTACACACTACACTATTATTTTATTCATGAAAATGAAAATTCACAAAATCCGATTGTTCAGTTAAAAATAATCCCATCAAAAACATACATGTGAAAGAAGGCCAAGTTTGTTAACGGTTTCGCTAATAAAAGAAGTGAGATCTAACTGGAAACCAAGTTCTTTCGAAGCTCCCTAAATCATAGCTCCTGTCATGCATAACGTTCTTCAATTGCTTAAAATGATTTGTTATGTTATTTGCTACTCAATAGAGCGGCTTGGCAAGTTTTCACCCACCAACTGTAATCTTTGAGTCTGAGTACAATTTATTCTAGTATGTCATTGGCAAAGATGCAGTCAATCAAATATTCGAATAAGTATGTCGAATTTAAGGTACTGATAAGTTAAGGAAGTGATTAACTTTAAGTTCAGATCAATCAAGTAAAGAAATTTGAATAAGAGAAAACTTGCCAAGTCGCTCTATTGAGTAGCAAATAACATAACAAATCATTTAAAGCAATTGAAGAACGTTATCCATCACAGGAGCTATGATTTAGGGAGCTTCGAAAGAACTTGGTTTCCAGTTAGATCTCACTTCTTTTATTAGCGAAACCGTTAACAAACTTGGCCTTCTTTCACATGTATATTTTTGATGGGATTTCATTACTTTTTGTACAGTTACAATATACTTAAACACTATACTTAATGGTTTTCAATGTGTTTACAAATGACTATTATATTTAACTGGCAACATTAAATTTAATTTAAATTTTCTACAACAAAATATTTGGCTGTCAATTTGCGGCAGAAATTTGTATTTTAATAGGCACAGATGTCATATACGCACCACATTGGCGCGATTTTTTTACCCAGCCAATTTGGCGAAAACTTTGTTTTGAATATTAGTTACAAATAGCATGCAATAATAAATAAATAGTTAAATATAATAAATATAAATATCACAATATATCGTAAATATTAACACTTATTAACACATAAACAAAATAACCGGGTTACCATGTTTGGCATACAACTGCCATTTGTTGCAACCGCGCCAAGGTGGTGCGTAGGTGCGTATATGACATATGTGCCCAATAATCATATTGACATAATTTTATGTTTTACCATTACAGACTCATTAACATATAAATCAAAAGTCCGATTCATATTTACAAATGAAATGATGAAACTATACAAATAATATAAAAAAATACTATAAAATTTACAGATAATTGAAAATTAAATAGGCATTGTTTCCATAAATGAAATAAAATTTCCCTCAAAGTAGTGTTGCCACAAAAATAAAATTCTGGAGTTTATATATATGGAATATATCTTGCTCAACAATAATTATAAAAAAATAAATAGCACAAAAGAGATAAAGTGTGACAACTCCGCACGTGTTTATTTTATATTTTATGATTAAAAAGCAAAATTGAAATTGTCATGTTTAGGAGAGAAAGACACCATGCATTGTCCCATGTTTTTTTTCATTGCAATTAAAATACGATTGTTATTTTTTTTCTCTCGCGCGTGCCTTTTTGTAAGTTTGATGGAATAAATGAGCTGATATTTTGTCACAGCTACACTGCCTAGACCCATGGTAGCTACACATCCATGATTAATATTTATTTGAATCATAGGAATGACTCTCTTTTTTACATTTTTAATTCTGGGATTAGACGAATTTCAACTGCGGATGTCTCGAAATATATGCGTATTTCGATATATGTATTCTCTCCAGATGTTTTTGTTTTTTCACAGTGTGTCTAAAAAGGTAAACTTTATGCACCATTACTCAAAAAATTAATTCTCTGAAATTAGCCGAAAATGGCTGATAATCAAATATTTTGCTGCAAATTCCGCCCGGATTCAACATTTGGCGCTTTTTTTGGCAAATTAAAATTTCTCCTAATATACGTAACGTTAAAGTAAAAATGGACACCCCCAAGTGTGTAATTAATCGATTTTCAGAATTTTTTGATTTTTTATCGATTTCTTATAGTGTAAACGAGCTTCTTACCAAATGTTAAGTCTGAAGTGCAGTAGATATATGAAATCTTTTTGATGAGTGAGTGAGTCACTGGTAAAATTATCAATTATCGGACATTTTCAAATATCATTATCTTGTAAACTAATTATGCGTTATTTATAAAATTATGGATTCTACATAATTAAGGGAGCCTTACTACACATTTAAAATTACAAGTACGCAGGTCAAATAGATTTTCAATAGTAGAGTGTCGAAATTTGGCGAAAACAGCTCGAAATGGTTCGTGTAAATATACCTACGGCCGGTGTATCGACTTTTCTGCTTTTGGAACTTGGCTGACACACTGCCGTGTGTCTAGATATATAACGAAAAATCTTTGAACAATTCTTAATAATCTTTAAAATATTTAAACCATCATTTATCAGTCACGTAATTTTTGTATGATGACTTGGCTTCTGAAATATATCAGAGAATGAATGTGTATGAAAAATGCATGTATATATATATATATATTGCACTTGCATTGTGAAAGTTATTCTTCATTTTATGGTGTGTATATAGCATGTTAAAAGCAAATTTTTTGAAAATCTATACCTGATAAAACAAATAAGTCACTTTCGCAGAAAATTTACATTATTACATAAGTTCTAAGAATTGCGACAACAGAAAATATCTAATTGAACCATGTAAAAATTTCAAATTAATTTCAAATTACCATCTCAATATTTGTTAAATTCATCCCAGAAGAAAGACCCCTTATGTCTCTGTTTGCTTTCAAATATTTCTTACAATGATTAAAAGGGAAATAAAATCAAAATATTTAATTCTATGAAACAGATTTAGAAATCAAATTTTGCTTCTAATTTGAAATTCATTTTTTCCATTAAATAGACACAAAAAAATAAATAAAAATATAAGTTTAATACAAAGAACATTATTGATTTAACTGTAATTGAATTTAGTTATTTTTAGTGCAAAAAATATTAAACTATTGAAATATATTGAATTTAATTGAAAGTCATATATAATGGAATTAAAGATCTTATTACGCGAGGTGACATATATGTATTACATACTGTAATACAAAAATATATAATTTTAATAATTTGTATCCACTTTAACACCATTTACAAATAAAAAGAGAAATGATGAAACATTTTTATAATGCCTTACCGTTCACTACCAGAACTAAGCACATCAATGAATCCACATAAATATGCATACGACAGCACTGGCGAATGTTTTCTTAAAATTTTTTGTGTACCATCAATTTGAATTAATAATAATGAACCTCAAAGATTAGTAGAAATCAACCACCAAAATTATGTTTGGAAATAATGGTAGACAAAATAATAAAATGCTGTTGCCTGTAAAATCACTGTAAGTAACTAATAGCCTAAATAATGTTTGAGTAAATATTCGTACGGATTTGTAAATATATATATATATATATATATATATATATGTTGTTCCAAAATACGACCGACAAATTAAGAGGAGTGAAGGCATCAAGAGGATGAAAACTTACTATAGAACGGGCGGTTGCAAACCACGTTTAGTGGGAGAAAATCGCAAAAATATTTATGAAGGTTGTGATGTCGAGTGGCGCTAATAATAAATAGAAAAAAACATTTATTTGACCTAAAGCATGATTACAGTGCATTACAATTCAACTTCAGAAAGGAGACGACGAGACATTTTTTAGGAATAGGTTTTAACGCGTCGAAATCCTTCGGTCGACGGTGTCTTCTGTGCAATGACCTTCGTGGCTGCAAATTCGAACAATTTATATTAAAAATGTGTCGTCGTCTCCTTTCTGACGTTGAACTGCAATGCATTGCAATAAAAAATCACGTCATATAAATGTTTTTTCTACTTATTATTGGCCCTTTTTGTTCCATTCGAGGTCACACCCTTCATAACTATTTTTGCGATTTTCTCCCACTAAACGTGGTTTTCGACCTTATGTTCAATAGTGAGTTTTCATATTCTTGAAACCTTTTATCATCCCTCTTAATTTGTCGGTCAAACTTTGGAACATTCTGTATATATATTAAATATGTAACAGTAGAAAAAATATTTTTCCCTTTATGAATGAGAGCATAAAAAATAAATAAACAGGATCATGAAAAATCTATCCACTTTGTATGAATGTTTCCTGAATTTAAGTTTTCTCACTTTACAAAATATGTAAAGGTCTCTCATACATTACATACATATGCTTTCTTACACTAATCAATTTTTGTATTTTTATGTGTTTTTTAGAAAAAGCTTTTCTGATTTATATAGTGTACATGTTTGGATAACAAGATAATAAAGTATGTCTCGGTACCAATACATGTCTTTGAAAAATAATTTCCTGAGAGGTATGGCATGTCATAAAAATTGTGTGACACTAAATCTCGTAAGAAATAAACTTTCAAAATAAAGTAGCAAAGTACATAAAATTTGATCTAAAAAATAGTTTGAAGAGACAGAATTTTAATAGAGAAATAAATTTAAGTTACATAAATCTTCGAAATAATTCATGCTGGAAGTATTTTCGATACATCATTTTATAAAGCAATAGAGAAGATAATTTTGAATTACAGATTTCTAGTTTAGTAAAAGACTGTTTAAATGCAATTTATTATCATGTATCTAAATTTTTTGCTATATTACCTTAGCACCTGTGTATATATACATTTATATACAGGGTGGAAATAATTAAATTGCAGGCGTTTGAAGGGTCTACAAGTTAAACTATTGGGAATATTTTTAAATTATTTCGTATTTACACTTTTTAGAGTCGCGAAAATGCATAGATATGATTAGTTCGAAATTGTACTATTAGATGGCTTCTAACACATGGGCTGATAAGTTTCCGGTCTAATAAAGAAAACACAACTTTTTAACAAAGCTTTATAACTTTATGACTTTATAACTTTAATAAATAACATAACTTTAATTTAAAAATAATAATTTTATAATAATAATTTAATAAAAATAATTTTGAAAATAATTTAATAATAATAATTTTATAATAATAATTTAATAAATGATTAATAATAATAATTTAATAATAAATAACATAATTTTATAATGAAAAAGCTCCAAACAGTGCTCAGAACTCGTTATTGTTTTTGGTCAAAAGTCAACACGCGCGGCAGCCACTTTGACAACAGCTTTTTCATGGACAAATGTTCATTCAAAATAAAACCTACACATTCCTTGGATATCTTCAGAGTCTGAGCTATCTCCTGCAACTTCACTTTACGGTTCCCCAAAACGATTTTGTGGACTTTTTTTATGTTTTCCGAAGTAACCACCTCTTTTGCGTGGTGCATCACTGGTGTCCGTACGACCACGTTTAAATTCAGCAAACCGTCAATAATGGTTGATTTACCTAGTGCAGTGTCCGGATAACGCTTATCTAGCCAAGTTTTTGTTTGAACGGTATTTTTTTCCCCATCAAATAACAATTCTTGAAATTCTTGTTATCCATTTTTTTGTTTATCAACAAAGTCGTTCATCTAAAACCACTCTAACGTTTTATCCACACAGCGAATCATCATGGCATTTTTTCTACAACCTGTTAAAGGTTAGTAGTATTTACTAAAAAAAACATCGGTTCGGCGATTGCAACGCCATCTGTGTGCGACATTCTTCCATAGCAGCGCTAAAATTCCTACTATTTTGATAAAAGCATTTTATTAATAGAGCGCATTTATTTTGTTAATTGTTTGAGCGTATTTATTTTAAGGCTCATATGTCTTTTGGTGGTTAAAACTATAAACTAGAATCATGCGAAATTTGCGATAAAAAAGTTTTAAAATATATATGCTAGAAAAGTTTCTATTTTTTGTTTCTTTTCCTTTTTTAAAAAATATTTTAATGATATACAACGACATCTGTCGGGGAATATATTTATAGGCCATAATATGCAAGTATTGTCATCAGAAACAGAATTCAACACAATATTTAAACAGTAATGAACAAGTGAAAAAAAAACTTCAAAATTAAACAAATTAAACCAGAACAAGATAACGAAACTAAAAAGGCTGTGGCCTCAATTGCAGTGGGTATAATTTAAAAATATATTAAATAACAGCCATGTTATGGAACGAAAATTATGCGGGATAAAACAGCGCAAAAAATGGTAGTTCGTTTCGGCCAGAGGGTCACAATGCATAAACCAAATGCAATCATTCGAAAGCATATTGCAAACACTCCCCCACCGGACCCTACGCCAGATTAACCAGTATATCATAGTGCCAATAAATAGCTGAATTAAAACAGATACATGTAAAATATAGTACGGAAGGAGTATCATTTTGAACCCAAACCTGAGCCACATAGCCACAAACCAAACCAAAATCCAAGGTCCAACACTCTATTCAATTCCGTTCCATTTCCGTTACCACACAATTACAGACATCATTGTAAAGCCGTCCAAAGAGGCTTTAAGCAATACAAGTCATTGACTGTCAACTGCGCGGCAAACATTAAAAAAATGGAGACTACCTGCAAACCTCGTATGTGTATTAATGAAATTAAGTGGTATATTGCTTTTATAATATAAAATACTAATAAAATGAAAAAGCTCTTTTAAAAATAGATTTTTATTAGAACCAAATTTAAAACCACGAAAAACCTGACTTTATATGATATTAATATAGACGCGTTTATGTATGTTTGAACACCAGTTAACCAATTGGTTAACATTAAATCTAAAGTTATCACGTTTATTGTAAATCGAAATGTGAATACTATTTAAAATATCTAAATTCAAGTCAAGATAAACAGCTGTTTTATTATTAACCTTACGTTACATCTTACGTAACAAGCGTTATATAAAAATAATAAAATGTTAAATAGTTAAAGCAGTTTATTTTTCCTTCTGCATGTTTCGTCCCCAACAGAGCCTTCCTGAAGACAACTGAAAATACGTATATGATCTATTATGTATTAAAGTTGCTACATACGATCCTATATCTTGTATGTAGGATCTCTATTATTTATTGCTGTGCAGCGCCATCTCTACATTTCCCTTGTAGTTATTTCTTCTACGATGTTAATCTTTATAATAATCATCCTGCAGAACTCTATTCATAATTTTGAGAAGTTAAAAGATGCTCTGAAGTTACATACTGCATTTTTGTGCCACAATCGCGATAGAATCCCTTATAAATGATAGGTAATAAAAATTAGATTTAAAAATAACTTTTCTTTCATTAAAATGGATCAGTATGTGTTCTTCTAGATTTAATCATGCAAGTGCTCTAGTTTTCGTATTGTCCTTTATATCGGCAGTATGTTCCTTTTTCTTTTGCAAATGCATTTCCCGTTAGTGTACCAAAGTCAAATTCATCCATTTGATATAGTCAATCTATACTTATAAAAGTAGCTTGATTAGCTAGATTTCCTCATAATCAACGCCGAACCTCAACCGTTTGTCCTAGAACAATGAAATTTGTAAGACATGTTCTTTACAAAATGTAGGCATCCAATAAGAAATGATTTGTTAAAACTCACACGCTAAAGGAGTTAAATGGGGGATTGAAAGTTTTAGATAATTTCGTCTTTTTGGCATACCGCAGCAGGAGTTTTAAGTAGGAGCTTGAAATTCGGGATAACAATTCTACAAAATAATAGTTAAACATGTATTTCAGGCGATTTTAGAAATTCAACCACTAAGTGGGTTAAATGGGGGGTCGAAAATTTTCGGTGAATTCACATTTTCATCATATCTCATCAGCAGTTTTAGGTAAGAGCGTGAAATTCAAGATAACAAATCTACTAAAAAAATAATTAAACGCATATTTAAGCGATTTTAGAAATTCAATCACAAACGGGTTAAATAGGGGGGCATAAAGTTTTAGGTCATTTTGCTTTTTCGCCATATCTCAACAACAGTTTTAGTTAAAAGCGAGAAATTCAGGATAACAAATGTACTAAATGTTAGTTAAACACATTTTTCAGCGATTTTAAAAATTCAACTACTAAGGAGGTTAAATGGGGGTTCGAAAGTTTTTAGTCATTTCGTGTTTTTTCCATATCTCAGCAGCAGTTTTAGGTAGAAACGTGAAATTCAGGATAACAAATCTACTAAAAAAATAATTAAACACTTATTTCAGCGAGTTTAGAAATTCATCCATTAAGGGGCTTAAATGGGGAGTCGAAAGTTTTAGGTCATTTTGTCTGTTCGCCATACCTCAGCAGCATTTTATTTAGGAGCTCGGAATTCGGGATAACATATCTACAAAAAATATAGATAAACATGCCTTTCAGAAATTTTAGAAATTCAGCATCTAAGGGGTATTAAATAGGAGTATAATTTAGGTCATTTTGCCATATCTTAGAAGAAATTATAGGTAGAATCATGAAACTCAGAATACCAAATCAACTTAAAAATAGTTAAACATGTATTTCAGCGATTTTAGAAATTCAGACACTAAGGGGGGTTAAATGGGGGTCGAATGTTTTACGCCATTTTGCCATATCTCAGAAGAAGTTATAGTTAAGAGCATGAAATTCGGGATAACAAATGTACTAAAAAATAGTTAAACATGCATATCAGGCAATTTTAGAAAATCAACTACAAATGGGGTTAAATGAAGGGTAAAAAAATGTTCGGTGATTTCACCTTATCACCATATTTAGAAAAAACGTGAAATTCAGGATAACAAATCTCCTTAAAAAATAGTTAAACAAGTATTTCAGTGACTTCAGAAATTCGGCCATTTAGGGGGGTTTAATAGTGTGTCGAATATTTTATGTCATTTTGAAATTTCTCAATAGAAGTTTTAGGTAAGAGCGTGAATTTCGGGATAACATTTAACCCCCTTTAGTGGCTGAATTTCTAAAATCGCGGAAATACATGTTTGACTATTTTTTAGTAGATTTGTTATCCTGAATCTGTGATTTCAAGCTCCTAAATCAAAATGCTGCTAACATATGGCAAACATTCGAAATGATCTAAAATTTTTGACCCCCATTAAAATTTATGGTAATAATGATATGGACGTGGGACATGTAGCCGCATTAATCATGCGGCTACATGTCCCAATTTTCTCAAAATACATTTTTGGAAGTAAAGATTTAAATACTGATCACCATATTTATGTTCTCGGGGAAGCACAAGGCTTCGTTATAGCGATTGACGTATAATCTGTTTAGAGGCGTTAAACTTACGGGGCTCTGTTACATGATTTAGTGCCTGAGGAAGACCACTCGGCAAAGTGCGAACCCCCGCCGTTGAGTGTTTGCTATGTCTTCCCTGGATGACTCCCCAGCACGCAGGGATTTAGTGGGGGACTTTAGTAGTAGACGTTCTGGGAGAGCACACGCCGGGGCCTCCACCGAAGCACACATATGTAGCTGCAAGAAGAGCGACCACTATGGTCCGAACGACTACCAGAGACAGAGTCACGAGCTCCGTCGGAATGAACCAGACAAGCCACAGCACCAGCCGGCCGCCACCATTTATTCAAAACAACGATGGTGGTACATACTACGCCAAATGGCTGGTACTGCCGGGCAAATCCCCACGCGACAGTCGGCAGGAACTAAGATAAATATGAAATAAACAAAATACAAGCCAGAGTCTGTCGCTGAAACCAGCGTTCCTTCGCGACAGTCAGCGACAGACTAATTGTAGTTGAAGATGCGCCTGCACCAGTTGTACAATCCGCTTAGAATAGATGAGCACTTCTGTGGTATGACTGCACCACTTCTACAGTTCATAGCTGACGGCCCTTTGTAGAATTGACAGTGCAGGATTTCCACGCGACAAGGAGCGCCACACATTTGTGCTGAAACCCGTGCACTGTAGGAAGGTTGATATAAAATACTGAGCGCCAGAGTTGGTGTTGCTGAGCATGAGAGTGGTCCCAATGAAGATAAGTTAAAACATTTAAAACATTAAAACTATGATTGGGAGCTAGTCCCTAAGACTAGAAGCTTGAAGACACAAAAAAGGGTTAAGAACTTAACAACTATGAATTAAACTTAAAAAAATATATAAATTATTTAAGACTACAACAACTGCAAAGATTAAGTGAGATTTGAGAGATTGAGTAGAAATTTATAAATTTCTAGAAGCTTATGGTATAAGACTGGCCTCGTTATTATGTTTATCAGCCAGGATGGTGGCGGATGACACGGTGAAGATCTGAGGTGCCAAGGAACAGTCAGGGGACTTGTAAAATAATAATGAGTGGGTTCACCACTGGTCCCACACTCACACACATCGGTTCTAGATTTTTTAAATTTATATAAATAATTTTTAAAGTGACCATGTCCTGTGAGGAATGCCGTAGTATGTGGAGACAAGTTGTACCTTTCTCTGGAAACTTTGGCAAAGAGATTATGAGTATGTCTACCTTTTGTGGAGGTGTTCCGGTAGATTTGCCATGCTGGGATTTTTTTTTTGCTTTTAGTTCCCTTCTTATGTAAGAAGGGGGAACTGGAAGGGAGTATTCTATTGTTTCATTTTTTGTTGCTTCCTTTGCCAGGCTGTCAGCTAATTCATTTCCTTTGATGCCGATGTGTGCTGTGATGTGTCCCAGTGTGACCCGATTTAACAGGTAATGTAGGATAATTTTAATTTTTAGAATGAGGGGGTGATTCGTTCGAAGTGCATGGATTGCCTGAAGACCCGACAGACTATCACTATAAATTTTGAAGTTTTCCTGCGCGGGGGATGCAGCTATCCATTCCAAAGCCTTCAGAATTGCAAACAGTTCAGCTTGATACACTGAGTTATCGTTCCCAATTTTGGAGGCCTACTCATGGGTCGACACTCCATTTGCCATGGCGCAGAAAGCTGCGGCCACGCCGGTTTCGGTGAGCGACCCATCAGTGTAAATGATAGGATGCTGCGAGGGCCTGTGACTGTTCTTGGCAATGCATACCTGTAGTTGCGATGTCTCCTCAGCGGGGTGCAGTTGCGAACTTGGAACTTTTCTCTGAATAGTTGTTTGTGGAAAGTATTGCATTATTTTTGGTTCAAATTCTAAGTGTAGGATTCTGTTTTTCTGGTGCTCGTATTCTAGTGATATTAAAATTGGAGGGATCCCCGTTAATACTGTGAGTGCGTCCGTTGAGAGTATTTTATACCCCCTCACCATTTGCAGCAAGAACAGCCTTTGGATGGGAACCAACTTTTCCTTGACTACCTTGGTGAGATTTCCTCCCCAGACGCCCACACAGTAAAATAGGATTCGTTCTATGATTGCGAGGTACCAGATTTTTAACAATGGAGGTTTAATTCCCCAAGACTTAGAAGTTAATCTGCGTGCATTGTGTTGATACTTAGTTAATTTTTTCTTGAGGGTGTTGATATGTTCCGTCCAGCTCCTGTGTTCATCTATGACTATGCCTAGTAATTTTAGGTGTGTGACATATGAAACGCTTTTCCCATAGATTCTCATTATGGGTTTGCGCTCGAGTTTTTTGGGTTTTGTGAATGTTAGAGATTGTGTTTTGTCTGTAGAGAGCTGGAGGTGGAGACGTTCCAAAAATTGACAAAAGACAGGGAGAGCTCGTGCTGCCGATTGTTTCAGATCCAAACGCCTTCGGCCAGAGAAAACAAAGCTGAAGTCATCTGCGAAAGCATACAGGACGAATCCCAATTTTTCAAGTTCTATTAGAAATATGTTTGCAATTATGAGAAATAGGATTGGCCCAAGGCAGGAGCACTGAGATCAACCTTTCTGAAGTTGGTGTTCTGATGAGCCTGAGACCCAGTTGATTAGTATGCTACGATGGCTAATATATGATGCAATGACTCCCGCTATGTTTCCCGGGCAGTGATCTCTATTAGCTGTAGTAGTATGTCCCGCCACTCCGCGTTATCAAAAGCACCTTTGATATCGAGGGAGACGAGTGAGGTATAGTTGCCTTCCTCTATGCTTTTTGCGCTTGTGGAAAGGATGCCAAATAGGGCCTTGTCGCATGACCGACGCTCTCTGAATCCATACTGCCTGTGATGAAGGATATTGTTGCTTTCCAGGAAATGAATTAATCTGATGACGACTAGTTTCTTTAGGAGTTTTCCTAGAGTTGGAAGCAAACAAATCGGGCGGCATGATGTGGGTTCAGAGGCATCCTTTCCTTGCTTGAGGAAGTATACCACTTCACCCTGTCTCAAAGTGAGCAGGAAGTAATTGTGCTTAAGGCACTGATTGGCCCAACTGGTGAAAACTGCTGGGAGAATTTTGTGCGTTAGTTTTAGAATTTTGAAATACACACAGTCTGGGCCTGGGGCTTTCTTGTCGTTTAATGTTTTGAGTGCATTTGCCATTTCATATTTTGAAAAGGGTTTGTCTGGAGGTGAGTCGAAATGTAGGTCTGAGTTGTCTATATTAGTATATTGCGATGGACCGAAAAGGGTTGTTGTTAGGTGCTCCATATTGTGCTGTCTGGATAATCTGCTTGGCGACAGTTCGAGCTTGATTTCATCAGGCGTGAAAAACTTGCCTGTAAAAAAATTTTGAGGTGTGCCGTAAGGATCAGTTTGATTGCTACAGAATTTCCTCCAGGCCGTGGTCCTTGCATTTAGAATGCTGCGTTTGAATTTAGCCGAAAGGTGTTTGTATTTGGCACTAAGGGTGCGATAGTAATCTGTGTCGTGGTCTGAAATTCTTAAGTTTTTTAATTTCTTCCGTAGTGCCGTGAGATTATTGGGTTTTGATTTTAGTTCGGAGGTCCAAAATGAGAAAGTTGGTGTTCTCCTAGTGTTATTTAATCTAAAGGACGCTCGAGCTGCTTTTTGCATTGTTTCAATTAATTTTGTTGTGAATTCGTTGAGTTGTGTTGTGTTTGTTGCGTTCTTTAGTAGTATAGTGAGGAGTGGTTTTTCCGTTTCGATTAAATTGTGATTTTCTTTTAATTTGCCTCAGGTTGTGTTAAATCATCTTTGTGTTGAATAGAGTGGTGAAATTTCAAAGCCGAATTCTCTGTATCTGTGATCCGAGGCAGAATGAACATCTGAAACACGCCAATGTCTTATCTGTTGGAGTGCTTTTGTGTTCGCCAGAGTATGGTCTGGGAAACCCTGAGCGATGACATCTCCATTAGAATTTTTTTTGACAAAGGTGTGTGCGGTATTGGCTATGTTAGCAATGGAGAGTTGGTGGACTGTTACATGTTCAATTAGGGAATCTCCGCGGAGGCTTTCATAATCGTAGCCCCATAAAGTGGAGCTAGCGTTGAAGTCGCCTCCGTAGATAAAGAATTGTCTCTGTGTTATTAAGGGGCGCCGTCATTTTACGATTTATCTATGCAAAATTCACAGGATCACATTATAGAGGCTGTATTAAATATATACGGTTGAGGAGAACACAGGACCACTAAATTTTGATCACCGTATTAACAATTTATGGGAGTGAAACCGCAGTGCCCGTGCCCATTTTTGCAATGATCACCATTTACCTTAGGACATCCCATTTTTGTTTATTTTATCTGAAAGCTACCCCTTTTCTACGTACAAGGCCGAGAAGGTCTCATGTAAAAATAATATATATATTACTTATATCTGAAAAACATTATTCACTTTTTTTTTACATTCTAATTAGTTATTAACATATAGCTTAAAGAACGTATTTTACTTATATTTGACTGTTTGCTTGTAAAATGCAATTTCTGGGTGCCAATTGAAATTGGAGATATACGCTGCAGATGGCATCTGAGCCCCACATGGAAGCAACCGGCTAGACAGGCGAAGACCGGCTAGTCAATTATAAGGTATAATGACACTTGATTATGACAAGTAACAGTGGGGTATGAAACGGCACGGCATCAAAATTATCGATCAAATTTCTGTAAGGTTGTAATTATAAAGTTAAACATCATACAAGAAATAATAGCAAGGAAAAATAGAGATGGCGCTGAACCGCTATACATAAAATGTTATACGACAATTAAACATATTTTCAGTTGCCTTGAGAAGGGTTTGGTGGAGCCAAAACACATAGAAGGAGAAAAAATCATTTTACTATTGTATTATAACATACGAATTGTATTATAACGTATAACGTAAGACGATAATCCTCGATAGAATGATAGCCTAAAATTTAAGTAGTAAGTAATGTCCTTTCAAAAACATACATATTTTATTTTAAAAATAACTTAATCTGAACACAAAAACATTTTAATGCAAAACCGAACGGAAACTGTTCAAAATGTTTCAAACGCTGAATGCATTTGTTCTGAAGAATTTCTTTTTTATTATGAAAAAGAAAATCAAATCCTCTGGATACAATGTATCGATTATTCCACCTAAAATCACATTTTTTATCAGTATAAATAATAGTTTATCATAATAAGCAGAAGTTTGTATTTAACATTCTATTGAAATTTAAATGTTTGATATTTATAAAGAAAGGTTATGAAAAAAAAAATAATATTCTCAAGATTATGATAAATAAATTATATTTGAGTAATGTCTTTTTATGCTACTATTGGTTTTTTCTTCGCATATTAAATGCTCTAGTATAATATTTTAAAAATTTAGGAATAAAATACGGCTCAGCTAAATAAAAGTCGTTAAAATGTATTTTATAACTAAGCAAGAATGAAAAATCATAAAGAATCATAGGAATGCTAGGAATGAGGACATTTTCACCTTTGAAAAGACCTGTCAAGATGGTTATTTCTACGACGTTGCTCACTATTTTTTTAATGCAAGCCACATGTCGTTTCAAAGCTATAGCTGGTTGATATTTCGTAACATTATAATTGGCATTCCATTTATAATTGCAGTAGGTGATGTGGTATTCCTGGCAGATAGAGGGAATCACACAATTCTGTTGGATAACTAACCACTTCATCTGCTTCCAAAAGAGGAAAGACGGACTTCTATGTGACTGCCTCACTCTGAATGATAAACTGAATAAAATTGCTAAGTTCATAGACGTCTTTGTTCTTGGCCACAAGAATCGATTGTTCACCCAGCCAATCATGATTCTTATAATGTGTTTGAATATTTTGAAATACTTTTTCAACCAATTCTTCTTTTGACGTAACTAAATTTCAGAAGTTATGGGGGAATGAAAATCGTCCTTAAGGTCAGATCAACAGTACCTTTCCGTTCCCAATTTTCAGCAATTAATATGAGAATATATGAGCTCATCGATCGTTTTGCAGCTGGACACGTATATTTTTTAGCTATTTTTAACGTCTTTACGTGTCGCCACAATTTAAAGTATTTCATGCAAGCATTTATTTCGTCCTCTGGCGTCGATCGAGGAATTACAAGTTATGTTTGAGGCGTTCTCATGTGGTCTGATGTTTCCACGCAAATCTTGCAATGATCGATCAAGAGCATAGAGCGAGTTCTTGTGCTCCATTGTGCTTTCATAACAAACAATAAGTTTGAATTTATGCAATCCTTTTTCCATGCCGGATGCTTTGGAAATGTTGCACGTGGGAGTTTCAATGAATTGCATGTTCAATGGCAATTTCAAAGCGGAATGAGCAGCTCTTCCATCTGGTAGGAATGTCGCAACTATTCCAAACGACGCAAGAGCTAAGGCTATGTGATTTTGAGAACGAATTTCTGCCAGAAGCAATCTAATTAGGAACTTTTACCAGTTCCTCCTACCGCATATAAGACGAAGATTTCTCTAACCCTGTTATTGGAAGTTTACATTATTTGATAGAAAAGACTTTTTGTGCTTACAAATGTATTTTATAGATTTAACAGAGTTACAGTACTCCATGTTTATGTGCTTTTTGTGTGTCTTTGATCGCAAAGGCAAATATGGAACAACCCACCGGTTATCTATAAAATTGCAAAACATTAAAAAAGGAAGAAACACGAACTAAAAGACAAAGAAAAAAATACTAACAAAATATTTCATTAAAATTCCCCCCCGAGGGCAAATTGGGGAAGGGGGAAGCGAGTTTCATAATATGAAAGAGTGGTCCAAGTGCTTTCTAATGATATATCACATGATGTGAGTCGGAAAAAGTTTTAAAATATGCCCCCGGGAGAGGGAACAAATTGGGTAGAGGGGAAAATAGTAGATATATAAAAACACGTACGTGTGCGAATGCAAAGTTGTTTCAAAATTTCAAAGCAATCGGTGAAGGACTTTCGGAGATTTAAGATTTCAAACAAACGAACATTTACTTTTTTATTTTTAAAGATCATCAGTACTGTTTCGCAATTTTGTCATTAAAAATGAAAATTCACACAACATCGGGTTAAGGATATAAAATAATAGATTTTGAAATTTATTTAAGTCTATATATCTTTGAGCCGGGCAACGCCGGGCGCGTCAGCTAGTGTAAAAAAAATGTCGATGTCAATATTTTATGTGGAATAAATTAACTAATTTATAACTAGAAAAGAAAAAATATGAAAAAAATATGAAAAAAATATGAAAAAAATATATATTTATATATGTGTCTATATATCTATATTTTCAGAAAGATCTAAATATGTATCATATATAAATTTTGAAATGAGGTTTTTTTTTTATAATATATTTTTGAAATATTTTCATTTTTTTACCCATAATATTTTAATTATTTAAAATATAAGACCCAGTTATAAAATCATTGGAAAATATTTATTTGTAATTATAGTTTTCTCATTAATATTTCACCTTGATGCACTTATTATTATTTTTTTTAACTATACGTATATTTAAATTACAATCTTTCATCACTTTTGGATCAGTAAAATGGGTTTGGAAATAAACTCTGGAAATTTGTCCTTAAGATGACCACTTGAACGGGAGATACCCTTTATATAGGCTGTTTCAAAAAGATATACACACAATTTGAATAATTACATCATTACAGATTATAACAGTGTGGATCAACCACCGTTCTCCATAAAAGAACGGAGAGCTAACTCGTCGTTTCCTATTCTATGATTTTGTCTATTTAAAAATATATTACAAAGAGTATCTTTAGTCAATATAATCATAAAAATGCTGAAAATATAGGAAATATAACCACATTCTTCTTTTAAAGTATTACATTTGACATTATTTAAAATCATTATTCAGGTTATTTGATTCGAATTATTCTGTTTTAGCTTTTCGAACTGTAATTTCTTTACCTATTCTGCCTCTGGACTTCAAAAGTAGGAGGTTAAAAATTGATTGCATGTATTTTAATGAATATAACTTTGGAAGAATCCTCTAATCTTTTTACATTATTTTAATCGATTGTTTATAAAATGGATGCAGTTCATTATACTTCAAAAATTGTGTGATGTCTACTTTTTTTTTTGGCTGTCTAGTCTCTAGCTGTGCGAAACTTTAGAAAATAGACACATTTGTATAAATTTTTAACGCACACATTACTACTTTGCATTTTAAAAATAACTATCACAATGCATATATTTCTTTCTACAGCACACGCATCAAAATTATTGATTTTAAATCGCTAAAGTAAATAAAATTTGTGCGTTGCTGGCAGCAATGTTCTATGAAGTGAAAGTGGGTAACAATATAGGGTTTGCACATAAAATACTCTGGTGTGACAAATCAATATCGCTACTGTCACATCCACTAAGTCAGAGTTTTTTCATTCACTAAATGAAATCTTATACATTTTCATTTCTTGGTTTACTATTTTTTTTTTTTTATTCGCTGTAATTAAAGATTTATTTCTCGAACAAATTCAGTGTAATTTTTTTTTGGAAATATTTAAATTTACAAAAGTACAATTTTTTAGCTTGAAATTTATAATCTTACTTTCTATATCCTTGTACAATAAAAAATAATTGCTTAAAAGTGCCTATCGTGAACGATACGTATAAATGTAAAATAATTGAAAGGTATTTATTTTAAATCCGCAGTTCTCAAAACAAACATTCTGGTTTCCAATAACAAACTACAGTTGGACACGAGAAGCAAATGAATTATAAAAGTACTCGTATTTACCGTTACCCATTATACCCATAAAAAAAAAAAAAAAAAAAAAAAAGTACTTATTGCACAAATTAAGCTAATTACTACTATTAATTGTTCTATCTCAATACTGAAATTAATTTAATATCAAAAAGTTAACATAAACTTTTCTTTGTGCGTGCCATTTCCTTCAGAAAGTTCTTTTCTTAGACAAAATCATAGTGCTAACGTCATATCCTTGTAATTTTAGAGAACATGAACGACGTATCGTAATGCAACTGATCTCCTCCCTTTCCCGGAAAAACTTGGCTAATATCGCAATATTCACTGCAATTTTCGACCTATTGATTTCACGTATTCTTTTCAGTTTAACTATCTAATAAGACATGAAAAAGGCTGGTTAATATAGTCCAGAGACCGTATGTAAAGAAAAAAATAAACAAAATAATTTAGTCTATGTTCCATCCTTTCCATGACTCAGTTCTAAGTGTTACAAAGAACTGGTATATGAAACGTCCCTTTCAATCCTTTATTTATACCATTCTTCCAAGTCCTCGGGACATTACTTTGCACTTTTTTCAGCAAGAAAGTTGAAGGTTGAAATTCTTCCGGGTGAAACTCATAAATTACTATATTTTGACAGAGAGTTGTAATTTAGAAATATTATCGATGTGAAAAAACAGTGTTCGATAGGAAAATGATTTATTGCTTAATTTTATCCTACTTTTTGCCAAAAAATCACATTGAAATCAACTGATGTTTTGCTTGTACTAAAACTACAACTTTTTTGTGAGTTGGGTTTGAGATGCCGATCAGTGAAGTTGTGTACATCTCGGCTCTCGACCATTTTTATTGAGTGTTGTGAGATATTAAATGAGATACAGTCCGCAAGTGAGTTTATTTTATTTTGAGAGTGTGTGTTTTTTATTTGTAGTGATAAATAATAACTGAGCTATCGGCGTAACCATAGTATTGGTCTCCTCTCGCCGGAGAAAGAATAGAATTTGTCGATGTTTATGTTTTTTCGGGAATCGTCTGCAGAAGATAAATTGTGTTTGGAATTCTATCAAGTAATTAGAATGAGTAAAACGAAAATTAAATCATCGTATTATTTATATTAAAGTACAAAATATTGTGATTCAGAATTCTCTTTTGTGAATATTGTGAATAGAGTGTGAATATAGAAGAGTGTGAATATTGTGAAGTGTTTTTTGTTTCCAGAAGAAAAATAATTTCGATTAACCTGGAGAATTTCGTAATACGGAAAAATGAACTGTGAATGTGTTTACGCAGAAAAGAACCTATGTTCTTTATTATTGAGCTAATTTGAGAATTGAAAGAGTGGATTAAATCTTTTCAATGTGGAATTATCCGATTTGGAGATTTATTAATAGATAAAGGTATGTCAGTTTTATTTATTTATTTATTGTGAATTGTATTTATAATACAATGTTTAAAGGTGCAAAAAAGGAAGATTATCAGCGAATTGCTGCTGAATTAGACATAGATATATCAGATTCCAAATTAACTATTTATGATTTAATAAATTTAATAAAGGAAAGTTCGAAGTATAAAGCAGATAATAAACTGGTTGAAGACATAGCAAACAGTTTTATTGAGGAAAGAAAAAATGAAGAATCAAAATTACTAGATCTTGAGAAATTAAAAATTGAACATGCAAAGTTAGAAATTGAGTTGGCTAAGGCCCGTGCAGAAACTAAAAATGATAATTTAAGTGATCTCGAGAAAAAAGATAATATAGAATCTTTAGACTCTCTGATTAAAAGCGTAAGAACGTTAACGATTAAAATTCCATCTAAACCAGAAGGTTGGAGTTATTTTTTTTCATCGTTAGAAAGAGCATTTATTTCTAAAAATGTCCCAGAAAAATATAAATCGGAAATTCTACTAAATCTGTTAGAAGAAAGGGCAACAAACGTAATTACGTACATCAAAGATGGGAATTAGAAGATTATTCAAAATTAAAGGCTACAGTACTTAGAGAATTTGAGCCATCCCCCCAGACTTGTTTAGAACATTTTAGGAAAGCACAACGTCATCCTAATGAAACATATGTACAATTTGCATCCCGATTAACAACGAGTTGGGATTATTATTTAAAATTGAGGAATGTGACAGATTTCGAAACTTTAAAACAGTTAATAGTTTCTGATAAGATTTGTCAAACGCTTGATAAAGATGTCATGTATTTTATAAATGTTAGACAAGCAGAATCGTGGTTTTCTCCCATTGAATTATCTCGGGAAATTGATTTATATAATACGTCTAAGGGAAAACCCGTGGTTGACAATTCTAGAGCGAGTAATAAAAATACTTATTATCGAAATGTTTCTAAAGTTTTTCTAACTGACATAAAAAATTCTAAATGTATTTTGTCATGTAGTGAAAATCATCCTTTGCATAAATGTCCTGTTTATAAAAACATGTCAGTGGGTAATAGAGTTGAGCTTGTAAAATCCAAAAACCTTTGTTTTAACTGTCTTATGAATCATAAAGTGATTGATTGTAAATCTAAATTCTCTTGTATTATTTGCAAGAGAAGGCATCATGTAACTTTGCATTTCCCGCGTGAACAAAAAATAAATAAAGGTGAAAATCCAGCGATAATTTCACAGGAAATGTGTTCTAAAAACGAAGTCGGTAATAAATCTAATTTGGATGCTTCAGCTCCAGTATTCCAGCCTTTACAAGTTAATAACCAAAGCAATTTATTTTCAACGACATGTAATTTGTCTAACGAGTTAAAAGCTGTGTTACTTAGCACATTTGTTTGTTTAATAAAAGATGAATATGGTAATTTTCATGAAGCACGTGGTTTATTAGATGTCGGTGCAAACTCTAATTTTATGAGTAAAAGGTTAGTAGATAAACTAAATTTGAAAAGAGAAAAGACTAATATTTGTATTTCAGGAATAAATAATTTGTCTCTTAATGTTAGATCTAGAGTTAACACAACTATTTCGAATAGAGATAAAGATTTTTATTTAAAATTAGATTTTTAGTCGTTCTGAAAATTACGGAATTTACGCCTTCTAGACCGCTTGAGATTTGTATTTCATCGTTAAATAACATCAAATTAGCTGACGAAAAGTTTAATGTGCCAGGATGTATTGATTTGCTTTTGGGTGCAGAAATTTTCTATGAATTTTTAAGGCCAGGTCAAATTTACCCCCAACCATTAAATACTAGAATAGTGTTACAAAACAGTGTTTTCGGTTATATTGTTAGCGGAAGCCTTCCGGCTAAGGTTGAAAGTAATATACATTGTGGGTTGATAACAGATAATTTGGAGTTAGAAAGAGTAATTCGAGATTTTTGGGAAATAGAAAACATTGAGAGAGAATCTGAAGTTTCTAGAAATAAGGAATCAGAAATTTGTGAAGAACATTTTCTGAAAAATTATTCCAGAACTGCAACAGGACAATACATGGTAAAAATGCCATTTAAGGAAGACCCATCTTGTCTTGGAGAATCAAAGAAAAAGGCTATGAAAGTTTTAAATTCATTATGGAATCGCTTAGTTAGAGAACCTAAATTTAACGATCTTTATAAAGTCTTTATGCAAGAATATTTAAGTATGGGTCATATGGAAGAGGTGATAGAATCTGAAGAACCAGATATCACTTATTACATACCCCATCATTGCGTGTTCCGTGCTGAATCAAGTAGCACATCATTAAGAGTTGTCTTTAACGCTAGCTCCTTAACTTCTACCGGAAAATCTCTAAATAGTTTGCAGTATAACGGAGGAACAATCCAAGATGAATTATTTAGTATAATGTTGCGATTTCGAAAGCACAAATTTGTTTTTGTAGCAGATATTAAGAAAATGTACCGTGCGATATTGATACATCCGAGTCAAAGAGATTTATTGAGAATCTTGTTTAAACCTGAGGTACATGAACCAGTTAAGGTGTATAAATTATGTACGGTGACTTATGGCACAACGAGTGCCCCCTTTTTAGCAACAAGAACCCTTACCCAGCTAGCTAGAGATGAAGGAAAGGAATTTCCTTTAGCTGCAAATGTATTAATTCACGACGTGTATATGGATGATATTTTGACAGGTGCTGATGATCTAGACACAGCTAGAGAGATCCAACAACAACTGATATCTTTGTTAAAGAAGAGAAGCATGGATCTTCACAAATGGTCAGTAAATAATTCTTCTCTTTTGTGTAATAATGCAATATCTGAGTATTCATTTTCCAATGAGACAAAAACCCTAGGAATATTGTGGAAGCCGCAACAAGACTGTTTTGGATTTAATTTTATTATAGAGCAAAGTGAAAGGTATACCAAACGCTCAGTATTATCACAAATTTCCAGAATATTTGACCCGTTGGGTTTGATAGGTCCAATAATTACGAAGGCCAAGGTTTTCCTTCAAAAATTATGGTTGCTGAAAATAGATTGGTGTGATTATCTTCCAGTGAAAGAAATTAACGAATGGACTAATTTTCTTACTTCCTTAAAAACTGTAAATATGATCAATATCCCAAGATTTGTATTTGTAGAACAATCTAATTGTGTGGAATTGCATGGTTTTTCAGATGCTTCTGAACTTGCTATTGGTGCGGTCGTTTATGTAAAATCTATTAATTCTTATGGTGATTCTGCTATTAAACTGCTCATTAGTAAATCTAGAGTAGCTCCTCTAAAGCATATTACTATCCCTCGTCTAGAACTTTCTGCAGCAGTCCTATTATCTAAGTTGATGCAAAAAGTGTTAAGTGCTCTAAAGCAAGAAGTTTCTAAAACTTGTTTTTGGACAGATAGTACTATTGTACTTGCATGGTTAAAAAAGGAGTCGAATGATCTAAAGACATTTGTCGCAAACAGGGTATCGATTATACAAAGTTTAACTTCGATTGATCAGTGGAAATATGTACCTTCCAAGAAAAATCCTGCAGATCTCATTTCTAGAGGCCTAGATCCCATCAAGATCCAGCAATGTGATTTATGGTGGTTCGGTCCATCATTCCTACAACAGCCTAAGATGGTGGAGTCTCCTGATATTATTTCTGTTGAAACCAGTGAGTTGTTTATCCGTGAATTGAAAGCACCATCAGTAACTCAAGTATGTACATTAGTTAACACTGTTAATCCTTTAGACATCATTAATAACAGTTCTTCATTCATAAAGCTGCAAAGAGTAGTAGCATGGCGTAATAGATTCATCCATAACTGTAGAAATCCCTTGTATCCCAAAGGTGGAACTTTAACCAGCAGTGAACTCTCTCAGTCCTTATTCTGTATAGTAAAAAACATCCAGAAGACTTCATTCGTGAAGGAAATGCAGTATTTGGAAAAGGGTAATGCAATCCCTAATAATAGTAAACTGACAAACTTGTGCCCCTTTTTAGATGTTAATGGTATAATCCGAGTTGGTGGTAGACTGAGAAACAGCAACTTATCCGAGCATAAAAAATATCCAATTGTTATTCCATCAAAACATAATTTTACTTTTTGTGTAATTAAATATTTTCATAATTTGTATTTTCATGCAGGTGCTGTGACAACTCTTTCTCTCATCCGAAACAAAATTTGGATCTTATCTGCTAGAAATATAGTTCGTAAAATCCTTTTCAATTGTATGACTTGTAAAAAGGTAAATTCTAAGAATTCAGAGCAACAGATGGCTGATTTGCCAGCTTCTAGAGTAACAATGGCCCGAGCATTTATGCGTACTGGATTGGACTACTGTGGTCCCTTTGAAGTGAAAAACTTCGTGGGTAGAAGTAAACAGGTAAAAAAAGTATTTATTTGTGTATTTGTGTGTTTTACTACAAAAGCCTTGTATTTTGAAATAGTAAATGATCTAACAAGTGAAGCATTCTTAGCAGCACTTAAACGCTTTATAGCAAGGCGGGGCAAACCTTCTGATATATATAGTGATAATGGTCGAAATTTCGTTGGTGCCAATAAAGAATTAAGAGCAATTCTCAGATCTTTATTTAAAGATAAAAGTGAGGAGGAGATAGAAAATTATTTAACTAATGAAGGTATTAACTGGCATTTTAACCCCCCTTCAGCTCCTCACTTTGGAGGTTTGTGGGAAGCAAATGTCAAATTCCTTAAATACCATTTAAAACGTGTTGTAGGTAAAACTATTTTAAGTTATGAGGAATTCTTGACTCTTATTACTCAAATTGAGGCAGTTCTTAATTCTCGGCCACTCTTGCCCCTTTCAAATGATCCAAATGATGTTGAAGCTTTGACACCTGCTCACTTCCTTATTGGTTCCTCTTTAATGGCCTTACCAGAACCAAATTATACAGAAATTCCTATGAATAGGTTGAACAGATGGCAATTAGTTCAAAAATTAACACAGCATATTTGGAAAAAATGGTCATCAGAATATTTGAACAAGCTCTTAAATAGACATAAATGGTACAAGGGAAGGGTAAAGATAAAAGAGGGAGATTTAGCATTAGTAAAAAATTCTGATAATTATTGCCCTTTAAAATGGCATTTGGCCCGAATTATTAAAATTCATCCAGGCCAAGACAATATTATAAGAGTTGTCACCTTGAAAGATAAAAATGGCACATATAAAAGGCCAGTGACAAAAATTGTTGTTTTGCCATATGTGAATGATGGTTTATTGAGTACTTAAATTCATACATTTGTTTTATTAAACTATATACTTTTCCCGCAGTGTATTACATTCTTGTGTTTATATTTGTAAATTTAGTATTTTATTTAGTGTAGTATTTTTGAGAAGAAATTGTGTTTTTTGAGATTGTATTTTTCACTTAGAGATTGTGTTTGAATTATATTGCATTTATATTATTGAATGTTAGCAACATTCAAGGCCCGGCGGTATGTTGCCGCTAGAAGCACCGTCTATGTAAAATGTTTAAAAAAAAAAAAAAAAAAAAAAAAAAAAAAAAAAAAAACTACAACTTTTTTGTGAGTTGGGTTTGAGATGCCGATCAGTGAAGTTGTGTAAATCTCGGTTCTCGACCATTTTTATTGAGTGTTGTGAGATATTAAATGAGATACAGTCCGCAAGTGAGTTTATTTTATTTTGAGAGTGTGTGTTTTTTATTTGTAGTGATAAATAATAACTGAGCTATCGGCGTAACCAATACGTATTTTTTTTTTATTCCAAAGAAATAGGAAATATATATATATTTTTTAATTCTAAAAAAATCGGAAATATTTGTTTTTTATTTTGTTTTAGGCGGTTTGCGGGATCGGAAGATAAAGTACGATTTGAATAATTTCTTTTTGTTTTTTCTTGTATTTACCAATCGCAACTTTTCCGCACTATAGCGACTGGAAAATACCAAATTCACTTTTTTCGCACCACCCTAATATCCATGTATGTGTTACTTTAAAGTCCCCAATTTTGGTAAGTACAACGAATCACGTTCGCCCGAGGGAGGTGGCAAAGTACCGAAAAATATTTCTAAATGCTTCTATTTCAGTTTTTTACTAAAACATTTCTATAGCTAAGCTTGCCAATAGACGTGTGTTTGGAAGTTTCATTGTCAGCGCGTTGCAGTTTCTTAAGGGGATAACAGGTGTAATCAACCGACAGTTTAATTATGTGTATTTATTTTATAACCATGACATTTTTTCATAAATTTTTGGGGAGAAAAAAAATTAAATACTTTCACACAAAAATTATTTTACATAGTATCCGCTCACACTTTCTAAACATGTTCGAATTTAGGCAGTTTCTGAGGTACGTTCGCAGAGCAATATGTCATGTGGGTCTGTGAAAACGTATATACGTTTACAGACTCATCCGTGAATTCGAAATTTTACCAATAATTGCTGGTAAGCGCTTAAGAAATGTTTGTATAATGCTAAAAATAACTGATTAGGAATATTGTTTTTATTTTCCAACCTCATCTTGCTTAATGCTTTACTCGTAAAATTTAATATTTATCAGTCATTGGGTTTTTACAGTATAATATAAACTCCATTTGTCGTGAAATAAGGGCAAAATTAATCTTAATATATTGAGTAGAGTTGATATTGTTAGTCACATAAAATATCCGACATTAAAAAGAAATAAAAAGCATAAAATTTAATATGTATTACAAATTAAAATATTATTTCGAAATTAATTATTTATTGGTATTCAAAACTTCCATCACTTAACTTTTTTAGTATTTTTAATCTGTATGAGAAACACAAAACTTTGTTCATTAGGGCTTCATTAAAATTTAATTTCGAATTTCAACCGAAACATACTCTCAACAGCACCGTTTCTATTAGCATTTAATGTTTAAAAAATCTTGATGGATCGGAACTGCAGCGGAAATTAAAATCCCATTTCGGATTGAAGTGATCGATACTCTTGTAATTAGTTGCATATTTCTGCTTTTTTTTTTTCATTAGAAAGTGTAAGACTTTTGAAAGAGCATTTTACTTTACTTTGTATTTTAAAAAGAATAAAACAAGCGGCTTATAATTAAATACAAAATTTCCGGATATTGGAAAAATTTCATAAATTGGTAAGATCTTCAAATTATTATAATGATAATTTTATATAAAAACTAATTTTATTCAGAACATTATGTCAATATTTAAAGTACTTTATCCCCAAACCACTAACATTGTCATATTATAGGAAGTAAATTGAAAATGGGAATATTACTTAGGAATATAATTATCAATATATTTTTAAAATAGTACATTTAATATAACCATCGTATCATGCAGTTTCACTTAGGAAAACAACAGTTTGTCGTCTCCAGGGTTTGTTCAGTAAGGAGAAATCTCTTATATATACGACAGGAATTGTTAAGTATCAACCTATTGGTCCCAGATTTTTGAACGAAGAAAAATGACTTTTTAAATTAGTATAATGGGAAATGCTAGTCAAGATTATGTATAATAAAAAAATTATTCCTCATATGAGGCTATGATATTAGTAGGTGACTGTCAATATAAAATTCAGTCAAACAGAAATTTTAAAGATTGCTTTTTAACTTAATTTAGGACGTACACACTTTGAGGCACAGGTAAACGAAAGAATAAAAGGACAAAGTTACAAAAAACAGGCATTTATACTATGAAAATTACATTAGAATATGAATAAAAAACCTATTCAATTAAAATCTAGAGAAATGCTTAAGTAATACTAAAAGAAACAACAAAAGGCTTATAAAAAATCTTTTAATGATCAACATACGTATTCTCGCAAATTTGGAAAATAAATTTGAAAACATGAATCATGAGATCAAATATGTGAAAAAAGAGAAAAGTAGGTGCTTGAAGTAGCCAACTGTAATCGTGAAAATTAATATTTCGTTATTGCTTTTTAAAACGGTAAAGTACCTCGTGCCAAATTTTAGGCAATTCAAATGAGGCGGATTCATTGCAAATGTTTACGTTATGCATGTAGATTTCTATTGATTCACGGATAATAGATGGGAAGTAGACTCTTGATGGGTAAATTATTTTACTATTTTTAAAATCAATTTTTATTGCCTCGGTTCTATGTAATCGGTTACCAGAGAGGTAGTACTCCTGTCATATTTGATATCTGCTATATGCTCTTTTAATCTTGTTTGAAACTTAGTATCACTTAAGCATTTCCCTAGATTTTAATTATATTTAGTGATCTTATTTTGTGATTATGTAACAGACTTATTCGTAAAGTAATATGATTCAAATTAGATATTTTCAGAAAAGGCGTAAAAAGTTTTTGTTCCTGGAAATGGATCGATTTCTACGAAAATCCTTCTATATATAAAAAAAAGTAAAGGTTTTAATATGGACCAATGAAAATGTGCGTAGATATTATGGGTTATTCTCATCGCTTTTTTACTAGGGACTTTTTTGAGGAGCGATTACTTTTTTTATAGCCATCCTACGGATTCGAAAATCACACCACTAGACGCGAAATATAACAAGCTTTCAGAAATTAAAAAAATATATCACGGTCGGACAATAAAAACTCAAAAAATCCTTAAAAATCAAGTAAAAAATCTTTTATTGAAAAAGTCATTTTTTTATATTGTTGCCAATTTCTAAATAAGTGCAAATGATTATATTTTATCTCAAATAAAAAATGTATTTGCGCGAGACTATTAAAAACAATAATGAAAATTAAAAATAATAATTAAATGATCACGTGTTGAAAGCAGGAAATAAAGAAAATTACGTCATAAAAATCGTGTTTACACATGAATATTAAAAATAAAAAAGATGAATTAAATGAAAAAGCATTATAACCTGATTACAGAAGATAGTCTCCGTTCGTGATATCATCATCATCATCTTTTTAAAACAGAATACATTGCATTTACCAGGTTTTAAGAGGCTGTGAAATCAGAACGGGGGTTGGTGAGCGTAGTGAGCAGGGGGCAGAGCCCCCTAGTATATTAAATATTTATAATTTAATTATCCATCGTCAAACTTCTATTATATATTAACTCATGAGCAATATTACAACAGTTTATTTTAAAATATTTAAATACTATTGTTTTGAAAGGCACGGCGCAAATATAATTAACCCTATATTAATTGGAAATTGCTAAATTATGTTGAAAAATATATTTAATTTAAAATACGTTTATAATTCAATAAAATAATCTCAGACATAAAATTTCCAGTTTTTTTGTTTTCATTCTTTAAATAAAACATATTTTTTTCTTAACTAATAGGAAATTACATACATATTTTAAAAATATTCTCATTTACCATATAGAGTGAAGAAAATCGTGAAATCTTTAAAGACTTTTTAATATTTTATTTTGGCTTTCACAAAAGTAAAAAACAATATGTTTCTGAAACTTTCCGTATTATGGTTCCGTCTTAACTGCAGAAAAATATATCGACACCGCATCATTATTTTGTATTATAAATGAGAGTTGCACACCACGCCCCCATAAGTAAATATCATTGATGTATCAATATGTTAAAAAGTATAACAATTTAAAAATTTTATATCATTGCATAAAATAATAAATAAATCTCAGCTGACGGCAGTTGTTTTCCTTTAGTGATCAGAATCAAGCTAAATTTACAAAGTAAAATTCTGAAATTTTATACACATTTTCTTCGAAACTATAGAAGTTAAGAATTAAAAAAAACTTAATAGGGGTTGGAGTAAAATAATTTATTTATTTTCTCTACTATTTTGATGGGTTCAAAATTTTACTTTAAATATAAATGTAACTGAAAGTCATAAATTCATCTTTAATTTCTCAATACTGGAAAAATGATTAAAAATCAAATAAGCCTGAAAAAATCTCGCATAATTTATTAAAAGGGTAAAATAGAAACACACACACACACAAACAATATATATATATAAGAAGGAAAGAAATATGGTTAAGATATGTGAATTTCTTCAGACGTAAGCACTGAGCTCCAAATATAACAGGAGATCTGTCTTCCTAATGCCCAACATGCTTGCCATCGGTCAGCGCGGAAGGATACAGTGACAATAATTTTAGCTCGCATTCATGCAAAATATGCTGTCTGTCGCATTCCCTTACATGATTAGTGAATTATTCATGAATTAGATAAGCGTAACTTAATTATAAAAGCATAAATTAGGATAATAGTAAATGAGAATACTAATATCTGACATTGTCAACACGGACTATTTTTTACTTTTGCCTAGAAACTTTCTTTTGCCTTTCATGCTTTTGACTGTTGATTCTGAACTCCTGTTATATATAGAGCTCAATGGACGTAAGTGAGAAAATCTATTACAGATTGACATGGAATGAAATAAAAAATAAATTAACAAGAAATTATTAAAAAGAAACAAATAATCCAACGGTCCGTTGCAGCCAAAATATTTAAAATAGGCGAATGGAACTTTGTGCCGTTATATTAAAATAAACGATCAACGTAAAATAGCACAAATAAAAAAATATAAAAATGGCAAATAGCTGTTTTGGAGCCCCTAAATCTCCATCATCAGTGCCAAAGTTAAAAGATTAAAAACTGATTCAAAAGTATATTTTTAATCATTAATCTTTAATGATAGTTTTATAGTTTAGTCTTATAGTTTATAGTCTTATATTTTAATCTTTTAAATTTGGCACAGACGATGGAGATTAAGGGGCTCCAAAATGGAAGAATATGGAAGAATTCAGGCCATTTAGTTAATGATATGTCCAGTACACTAAATTTTTCAAAGGTCTGGCTGCCTTTCATTTAAATCGTTCTCTTCACTTTCCCCTCCCACTTCTTTTTCTCCTCCGTAACTCGTCAAGCCTGGCCGAGTGGTTCTGATTGGTCCCCTACGTCACATGTGACTTCTGACTCCACTGCTGTTTTTAAAATCTCACTGTCATTCCATCTTGGTCGCGGGCGGAGACGCAAGCATACTTACATGCCTTAAAATTTTGAATCAGTTTTTAATATTTTAAATTTGCCACTGATGATGAATCTTTAACAGCTGTTTGCCATTTTTATATATTTTTATTTGTGCTATTTTACGTTGATCATTTATTTTAATGTAACGGCACACAGTGCAATTCACCCATTTTAAATATTTCGGCTGCAGCGGGCCATTGGATTATTATTTTTTTTAATTTCTTGTCAATTTAATTATTATTTCATGGCATGCCAATCTGTTATAGATATCCTTATTTACGTCTGAAAAAATTCAGATATCTGAACCATCTTTCTTTCCTTCTTAAATTCAATAGTATAATTCCAAATTTTATTTCTGTCAGGTGTAATTTATCATATTCAAACAAAGTGGAAAAATTACTTTTCCGCACTAAGCTTTTACTGTTAAAATCCACAATATGGGTGAGCCGTAGAAAAATAGCCATTATTGAAAAGAAACTGTACGGTTTACATCTTAATATTTCTAATTTTCATCCTGATTTTACTTATTTAGATTACCGTTCTTGGTCTAGTGCACTTAATAAGTCTACTAATCATACTACTACTCTCAATGCTAAATTCAATTTACTCTCCAGACAACATAACAATAAATTGACAAACACCTTACCGTTAGTAAAACAGAATAGAATATTGTCGTTAATCTTTCAAGTGCACAGCTTAATCATGGTGAAATACATTGTTTAAAACTAAATAATAATTACAGAAAACCGTCTTTTCCAAATATTACTGCCACCATTGAAAGAGCTTTCGAATGCAATGCTTTAAACCCTTCCCAGAAAGAATTGAATAAGGTACTTAATTGCGAATAATGTCAACTTTAACAATAAACTACCTATGTCAAATATCAGTAAGTGTGCTTCCAGTAAAATCTAATCCAAATATAGTTATCAGCAAATCTGATAAAGGTGGCCAGATTGTTGTTATGGATAAGTCAGATTACCTGACTAAAACACAAGATTTAATAGATGATGGTCCTTATAAAAAGATAAAGTCTGATCCTTCACAAAAAGAACTCAAAACAATTGTCATATCTCAATGATTAGTATTAATCTGTAATCAGAGATGGCGCTGCAAGTTCAGGATTTGATATCTCTTGCAGGAGAGTTATTGATACGAGATGTACGGGAGAGTAAGCCTGAATGTTCTAAGTAGCGGTTCGCTTGGCCGCAATTGTATATAATGTATAATAAATCTATATAGCTAATATAGATATCTCCTTGCTTTTCCAAATATGAACACACAAAAGTTAAAGCCTTATTAAATGGCAACGATGCGGAAAAGAACCCAAGATTTTAAATAAATGTTGCAGATTTGTTGAAAAGAAGAAAAATAAGAAAAGAAATGGCAGAAACGGAAGTTATTTCTCTGGGACGTCTAGAAGAATATAATTCGACCGTTCCCTGGTCGATTTATGTTGAAAAAATTTTACTTCTCTGCTAATAACGTTAAAGATGCGGATAAGAAGAAAAATATATTATTAAGCTGTGTTGGAACTGCAACTTTTTCTATATTGAGATATATCATTGTACCGACTTCGCTGAAAGAGATAAGTTAGGATGATCTCTTAAAGAGTGCGAAAGAACATTTTTCACCGTGTACAAGTGAAATTCTTGAACGGTTTAAGTTTCAAAAAAGATTACGGAAGCAAGGGGAAAGTATAGCCAATTTCGTGAGAGATTTACGTCGATTATCCGAATACTGCAACTTTGAAACTACATTAAGCGATCGCCTATGGGACCAGCTAGTGTTTGGAATTCAAGACGAGAAAATACAGCATAAATTGTTAGATACGAAAAACCTAACATTTCAAACAGCTGTAGAAATTGCGGAATCGTTCGAAACAGCCGAAGCTGGAGTTAAATCACTACACATTAATGGAGCAACAACTGTAAATAAAGTTCAAGATGCCCGAATGGAGAAAACGAAAGTATACCAGTATTCGTCGAAGCCGAAAGAAGGGATGTATGCACCTGGAAACCGGAACAGTTATAAAGAGAAACCTTGTTATCGTTGTGCAAGAAATCACAAACCTGTTGAGTGTCCATTTAAATCAGCGGAATGCCAATTTTGCCATAAAATTGGACATTTAAAAATTTGTTGCAGGAACCGGAACTTCTCTACAGTGAATCAAAAACTGAAAAAGAACAGTAAAATTAAAACTGATCAAGAATATTCATTAAATGTTTTGAAGGACGAATGCACTAATGTATTATAGGAAAAATGTGTAACAATTAATGGGATTACAGTTAATTTCGAAATTGATTCCGGAGCAGCTCATACGATCGTAAGTAAGTATATTGCCGATAAATTATTTTCAGGTAAACCTCCTTTCGTTAAATCTAATATTAAGCTGCAAACGTATACTAAAGATCCTTTAACTGTATTAGGTGAATTAAAGGTAAATGTTTTGATTGATGATAATTGTATACCTAATTTTAAAATGCTAGTTATTAAAGAGGAAGGTCCGAGTTTAATTGGTAAAACTTGGTTGAAAGCATCAAAATTATTTTGGCCGAATGTAAACATGATCAAATGTATTTCGAAGGATGAATTAATAAATAAATTTCCTAATGTTTTTGCTGACGGGATCGGTACGATCAAAGGTCCTCCTGTTTCGATAAATTTGAAAAATGATGCAAAACCAGTTTTCCTAAAATCTAGACCTGTTCCTTTTCTTTGAGAACAGCAACTGATTTGGAATTGGAACGATTAACAAATGAGGGTATTTTAAAACATGTTGATTATTCTGAATGGGCTAGTCTTATAGTAATTGTTCCAAAACCAAATGGTACTGTTCGAATTTGTGGTGATTATAGAGCAACAGTTAATGTAAATACTGAAAATAATAATTATCCTCTTCCAAGAATGGAAGAATTGTTTGCTAAATTAGCAGGTGGCAAATTCTTTACTGTGTTTGATTTAAAAGATGCCTATTTACAACAACCTGTTGATGATGAAAGTAGTAAAATTTTAACTATTAATACTCATAAAGGTTTATTTAAAGTTTAAGACTGGCTTTTGGTGCAAAATGTGCACCAGGTATTTTTCAAAGAAAAATTGAAAATATATTAAAGAAATTTGATTATGTTGGTGTATTTTAGATGATGTAGTTATAAGTGCTAGATCTGAATCCGAACATTCAGAAAGAGTTGAATGTATTATGAAATGCTTTTCTGAGCATGGTATAAGATTAAATAAGGAAAAATTTTAATTTATGGTTTCGGAAGTTAGCTATTTAGGACATAAAATTTCACAGGAAGGCATTAAGCCTATTGCAGAAAAAGTTGATACTATTTTTAATGCTCCTATTCCTACTGATGTTTCTGAATTACGTTCATTTTTGGGATTAATTTCTTATTATAGAAACTTCCTACCTAATATTTCAGATGTATTAGAACCTTTGCATAGATTATTAGATAATAATGTAAAGTGGACATGGTCAGAGAAGCATGAAAAAGCATTTCAGAAAGTTAAACAAATTTTATGTAAATCACCTGTTTTAGAATTGTATGATATAAACAAAGATGTTGTTTTAAACTGTGATGCTTTTGAATATGGTATTGGTTGTGTGTTAAGTCACATTGTTGAGGGTAAAGAAAAACCAATAGCTTTTGCATCTAGAACGATTAATAAAACTGAAAGAAATTATGCCATGATTGATAAAGAAGCTTTATCTGTAATTTTTGGTGTAACTAAATTTCATCAATATTTAGCAGGTAGACAGTTTAAAATCATAACTGATCACAAACCTTTAATTCGATTGTTTGATCCTGTAAAAAAAGTACCTGATACTTTATCACCCAGATTGCTGAGATGGTCGTTAATGTTAGCAGGGTATGACTATACAATTGAGTATCGCGAAGGTAAAAATAATAAAAATGCGGATGCATTAAGTAGATTACCTCTTACAGAAACTGTAAATGTAGTAAATAATCCATCGGAAATAATGTTCGTTTCTAATAGTAATGATTGGCTTGTTACTTCTAAAACAATTTCAAAGTGGACAACTAAAAATCCAGTAACAAAACAAATTTTAGAGTGGGCGTCATATGGATATGGCCAAAAACGGTTAAATCAGAGGAATATAAACCATACTTTCGTAGACGTGAGGAAATTTCGTGTTTAGAAAATTGTTTATTATGGGGACATAGAGTAATTATACCAGATGGAGGTCGCGAAAAAATGTTACAATTATTACATTCAGTTCATCAGGGTGTATCTAGCATGAAAGCTAAAGCTCGAGGTGTGATCACGTAGCCTAATATGGACAAAGAAATTGAACAAATGGTTAATTCTTGTAGTAGATGCCACATGTTTGCTACGGATAATCCTAAAATGAAACCTTTAAAATGGGAATCGGAATTTGCTTGGGAAAGAATTCACATAGATTTTGCTGGTCCTTTTGAGGGTAATTTTTTTTTAATAGTGGTCGATTCTTATACTAAATGGTTAGAGGTACAGGTGGTACCCAGTGCTGATAGTAAATCGACTATTAGAGTACTACGTAGAATTTTTGCTACATTTGGTTTGCCTGTTGAATTGGTCAGTGATAATGGACGTGCGTTTACAAGTGATGAATTTCAAGAATTTCTTAAATCAAATGGAATTATACATACACATATTCTGCCATATCATCCATCGTCGAATGGACAGGCTGAAAGGTACGTTCAAACTGTTAAAAATTGTCTTAAAAAGCTAGATAAGGGTGACATAAATTTGTCAATTTCACGACTTTTATTGGAAAATCATTCCACCCCACATTCTGTCACTGGTAAGACTCCCGCAGAATTTATGTTTGGAAAGTCAGTTCGAACAGCTCTACACTTGGTATTACCATCCAAACCTAAAATACAGCAACCCTTACATAAATACAATCTTCATGAATCAGTTTTTATTAAAAACTTTGGAAAAGGGGAGAAATGGATAAAGGGAAAAATTATAAAACTATTGGGGAGTAGATGGGTTTTAGTAAATAGAGATGACGGAATAATGTGTAAAGGTCATGTTAATCAGTTGAGACACAACAGATAAATAAGTGATGAAACGTCAGAGGAAAGTAAAACGGGTCAGTTTGATAAACAAAACAATGATTTTGATATTTATGATAGAGTTAAAAGAATAAGTTTTCAGGATATTATGTAAATAATAAAGAGCAAATTAATGCCGAGAATGCTGAAAAATTTAACCAATCTCAGTTTTCACATGATATTGTAACAGGTACAGTTGTGAATAATAATTGTGATGATACTATGGATAAAAATGTAAAGGACAATTCCGTTACAAAGAATGATGTGGACTTACAGAAGAGTGCACCTATAAAGACTGATAAAAAGGACAATCAATCTGTTCGAAGAAGCAACAGACAGATTAAACCAGTGGTTCATTTGAACTACGAGGGGAGGGGTGTCATATATCAATGATTAGTATTAATCTGTAATCAGAGATGGCGCTGCAAGTCCAGGATTTGATATCTCTTGCAGGAGAGTTATTGATACGAGATGTACGGGAGAATACGCCTGAATGTTCTAAGTAGCGATTCGCTTGGCCGCAATTTTATATAATGTATAATAAATCTATATATCTAATATAGATATCTCCTTGCTGTTCCAAATATGAACACACAAAAGTTACAGCCTTATTAACAATTAAATCCGTTATCCAACGCCCCCCCCCTCATTTCCAATTGTAGTAAATCTTCCGCAAGATTTTATGCACTTCAAATGTTCACAAACTTTGCATTCCATTCAGACAAATCATCTCTAACATTTGTACTTCTTCCTATAAATTAGAAAATTATCTTGTTTCTATTTTCTCCCCGCTACTGTCCAACAATATTTACACCAGCAAAAATTCTTATGAATTTCGTCAGTATAGTCACTGTAAGGTTTCATTCGATGTCAAATCCCTCTTTACAACCGTACCGGTTCTACGTGCTTTAAACTGTCTTAAGTTACGCCTCCAGGAGTTTCACTACTCACAGTTTGAAATTGATGAATTATTACACCTTACTGACAGTTGTCAATCGCAAAACACGTTCATTTATAACAGTGGTTTTTTTCGCATGACTGATGGCTTGTCAATGGTTTCGCCCCTGAGCACTGTCCTCAGTGATTTTTATATCCATTACTTCGAGTCAAACCTTTTCAATAAGTTAAATTTTCCATTTTACACCCTGTATGTCGATGACTGCTTCACTTTACTGATTCCAGTTATATAGATATATGCTTTCTGTTATGAACTCTGTAGATGAACATATACAGTTTACATCTGAATTATAAAATAATAACAAACTACCTTTCCTTGATGTTATGGTTTACCACGAAAATGACTAATTTAAATCCACTGTTTATCGTAAACCATTCACACTTTCTTTTCCCTCACATCGTCTTTCATCTTTCCCACTAATCAAAAATTGGCTGTCTTTTATACCTATGTTCATCGCACCTTAAAATATTTGTACATCTGGAAGTTTACTCAAAGCAGAATTAGTTCACAGTAAATCCATTGCCATTGACCGGGGTTACCTGTTGAAATCGTTGATTCAATTCATAATAAACTAATTAAATGTACACATTCCAGCGTTAAAAATGTTCGCAATGAAAAAATAATAATTACACTTCCATATTTTCCAAGAATAAGCCATCGAATATCCAGACTTTTGAAAAGATTCGAATTTAAAGTAATTTATGCACCATTTAACAAAATCCAATTTACAGATATCAAACATCCAATTGACAGAACTTTACATAGGGGAATTTATAATATATCTTGCGAATGTGATACAATGAACATAGGTCAAACTAAGCGACTCCTTAAGGTCCGTTTGGGGGAATATAAAACTCCGTTAAAAATTGTGAACTAAACGCTCTGCTATTGCTAACCATTGTTGGTCTAGTAATCACAGTTTTACTTTTTCAGAAAGTTCAATAATTCAGAAATGCTCATCGATTTATGACCTTGATTTTTGGGATGCTTATCATATATGGAAGATTTCAGGCAACTTATTTGATGATATGTCCATTACACCAAATTTTTCAAATGTCTGGCTACCTTTCATTTAATTCATTCTCTTCTATTCCCCCTCCCCACACTTTTTTTTTCTCCTCCGTACTTAACACTAGAACGCCGGACGGTGTCATTTCGACACCGAAGCGTGAAAGTTTCTTTCTAAAATCTGTAAATTTTGAAGGATCCTTTTTATTTCGCTCGACTTTTATTAAATATGTAGGTAAAACTCACATAAAAAATTTTGGCGAACTAGGTTTATTCAAACTTATTTTACGGATAGATTTACCTATAACGCCGGTTTGGTGTCAATTGGACACCGCAAAAATTTCACTTCCCCTATTTTAAATTTTGTTCTTCTGTGCGTTCATTGTGTAAAACAAGGGAGTCCTGTAATGTTTTTTTTTGTTTTTTTGTTTTTTTTCTGACATCTGGTCATCACGTGATTTGTTTCAGCTGCAACAACACCTGCCGCTTAGATTTCAGTTCTCACAAAGATAGTGCATGCGCGGTTACTTGTGAGTTATGCGATTAGAAGAATTTTTCTGAGCTTTTCTTTAGTTCTTGCTACTTTCTATGAGTAAAATTTAAAATGTCTCGTAAGAGAGGGCTTACTACGGAAGAAATTACCGCGCTTATAAGAGAATTGCCAGATAATGAATCGGAAGGTGGAAAATTATCCGACATGTATGATGAATCGGATGATGAAAATTTTTTTCCTGTTATATCATCTGAATCGGAAAGTGATGAGGATTTTGAAATTGGTGTTTCTGGAAATCAGAAAGAATTTGTTGCTCGCGATGGCTCTCAGTGGAAAGAATGTGGTTCAGGAAGTGCAACCGGTAGATCAGCAATCCAAAATATTTTGCGAGAAAATAGTGGTCCAACTAGTTATGCAAAAAGAAATGTGAATAATGACAGTGTTTTGAGTGCTTGGTTGGCTTTTTATAGACAGAACGGTTTTAGAGCATATAATAAAATGCTCAAACACAGAAGCTCGTCGAGTATTAGAAAATGATGTTTGGTCTATTTCAAAAGAGGAACTTTTTGCTTACATTTCGATTTTATATGCACGTGGAGTTTCAGGAGCTAGTAACCTAGAACTTCATTCATTATGGTCTACTTCATGGGGTATAAATTTTTGCAAAGAAACCCTGTCCAGAGACAAGTTTTGTGAAACATCAAGATTTCTGAGATTTGATATCAAATCAACTCGTCGTAATCGAACTCAGCAGGATAAATTCGCAATGATTTCGGAAATATGGAATCGTTTTATTGAAAACTGCATAAGCTGTTACAAGCCAGGCCAGAATATAACAATAGATGAACAATTATTTCCTAGTAAAACTCGTTGTCCATTTACTCAGTTTATAGCATCAAAACCTGATAAATACGGACAAAAATTTTGGATAGCTGCAGATTTAGAAAGTAAGTATATTTTGAACGCATTTCCCTACATAGGAAAAAAATGAAGAACGACATCAAAGTCAGAGACTTTCTGAGTATGTAGTTTTAAAACTAATAGATCCCTTTAAAAATATGGGAAGAAATGTCACAGTTGCCAATTTTTTTACTTCTCTTGAGTTGGCTAAGAAACTGAAGGAAAGACGAACGAGTTTAGTTGGCACGGTAAATAGGGCCAGAAGAGAAATTCCAGATTGTATAAAGTCAGGAAAAGAAGTGTTATATTCAACAAAAATATTAAAAAATGAAGAATCGGGCACAACACTTACAGTTTACCAGTGTAAAAAGAAAAAAAAAATGTGATAATCTTGAGTTCTATGCATTCAAACATTGCAATTGCCAATAATTCAAAGAAAACACCTGAAACTGTCAGTTTTTATAATGAAACGAAATGTGGCGTAGATATTGTTGACCAAATGGCAAGGCAATATTCAGTCAAAGCAGGATCAAGAAGATGGCTAATTCACACATTCTACAATATGTAAGACTTTGCTGCTATAAACTCATGAATAGTTTCAAACAAGTGACGGGGAACAAAATATCAAGGCGTACTTTTATACAAACATTCGCTGAAGAATTACGGGCAGAATATATTGAAAAATCTGCTAAAAGACGCAGTAGCCATGAAGATGAACTGCGAACTGAAAATCCTTCTAAGCGTAGGAAATGCGAGGTTAAAAAATGTCATGAAAATGTGACAAATAAAATGTTTTCCTCTTGTAAAAGAATGACATGCGGCAAATGCACAAAATATGTCAGCTATAAATGTATTGACTGTGAGTGATATAAGTAATGTAAATAGTTATTTCTCTTGTTTATATTTTTATATCATCTTGAAAAAATATTCTTATTTTACAGATATAATAATTATTCGTGTGTACAATGTATATGTTCATATCATCTTGCAATATTTTTCTTATTTTACAAATATAATTTTATTTGTGCGTAACATATATTTTTTCATATCATCTTGAAAAATTATTATTTTACAGATGTAATATTATTTGTGTGTACCATACATATTTTCATATAATCTTTCAAAATTATTCTTATTTTAAATATATAATATTATTTGTGCGTACCATATATATTTTCATATTATCTTTCAAAATTATTCTCATTTTAAATATATAATATTATTTGTGTGTACAATATATATTTTCATATAATCTTGTAAAATTATCCCTATTTTACAGATATAATAGTATTTATGTGTACAATATATGTATTTGTAAAAAGAATATTAAAATGTAAATTTTCTTTGAACTTTTTGCTTACTTATCGACCAGTGTCAAAATGACACCTGGCCGGCGTTTCAGGGGGTAGTAAGATTTCAGGCGTTCTAGTGTTAAACTCGTTCAGTCTTACCGAGCACTTCTATTGGTCTGATACGTCTCATGTGTTTCCTGACTCCGCTGTTGTTTTTAAAAAACTCACTGCCATTCTACCTTGTTCGCGTGTGGAAACGCAAGCATACTTACATGGTGACAACCACCAGTAACAAAAGTTACAACGCGTCAAAACCCACGATAGTGACATAATAACCAGTGAAACTCTCGAAAGAAGACCAAGATTCAAAATGTGAAAACCAGCTCTAGCACAAGCTAGAGGTAAAAATATATCAAGAAAGAGACAAAAAACCAATGAATGATAGACAAAAAACAACCCACAACAGGGGCGAGACTATAAAAACGCCAAAAAGCCTTGACAGAGACAAATACAACAAGAAGGGAAATCAGCCCATAAAAGAGGCGATAAACACTACAGCGACAAACCACCATGAACGTGACAAGCCAACAGACATGGTAAATATGTAAATCTATGTACGCTAATGGCACCTGGTGCATGTAAAATCCGTCGTGGGTGCAAAGCCCTCCAAGTTACCTGTGAATAATACCTCTGGGGGTGCCTAGTCAGGTGAGGGTCTCGTCACCTGATCAAGGTTCTAAATTACGAGACCTATTAAATCTGTCAATTCAACAAAGTTAAACAGAAACCTTGAACCGGCAAACAAAGGTAACGGTAGCAAATCACAAGAGAGCAAGCACAGCAGCGATGTGAACAAATCAATAGTCAGGTGGATCACAGCCATGCTGTGATCAGGCGATTTCCGCCCCGCACCCAGGTACTAACCCGTAAAGCTAGGCATTCATGCCGGGCAGGTAGGGGCCTGGTTAGCGGTATAAAAAAAAAAAAGCATACTTACATGCTTTAACTTTTGAATCAGTTTTTAATCTTTTAAATTTGGCACTGATAATGGAGTTTTAGGGGCTCCAAAACAGCTGTTTGCCATTTTTATCTATCTTTATTAGTGCTATTTTAAGTTGATAATTTATTTTATAACGACACAAAGTTCTATCCATCTATTTATAACTCAAAATTGTTATGTCTAATATTCAAAATAGTTTTATGTCTTCTACATCCCATATTTAACAATTTGAAACAAACAAATATTAAAATGTACCAAATATTACTTCTTTAAAAAAATATATTTTGTTATTTGAAAATCAAATAAATAAAAATAATCAATGACAGAACAAGACCAAAAAATGAAAAAGTAGAGAAATTAACAAAAAAATGAGCAGTATTCTCTTAACGAATAACATATAAATTTCCAACTAACGTCATTTATCTTATTTCTTAAATAAAAAATAACACTTGAGAAAATTAAAACGTAGAAAATCTTTAATAAAGCACTCTTCCATAAATTATTCAGTAGCAAATACATAAAATATGGTTATTCCTATATGATAAAATAAAATAATCTATGAATATATAAAAATCACGAAAATTAATCTATCCAAAATCTCTTTTATTTTGATAATCGATTTTCGTAAGCACACAACCTTTCAAGGGCAAAACTAATCAATAACTATTCAAAATTTAAAAACATTGCATCAGTTAACTCGAAAGAAATAATTTTTCTTTTATGATTAACATTCTTGAAAAGAAAAATACAAGCACCGGATACAAAGTGTTGATTACTTTATTTAAGACTTTTTCTCGTTCTATTATCACAAAGGAATTTTATGTTTGAGATTGCATTATAATGAAAAGGTTCCGTATTTATGTAGGAAGATAAAAGAAGATAAAGGAAACTTTCCTGAATATAAAAAGTGCAAATTATAGCTGATTAAACAACATTCATTCTTATATAAAAATTAGAGCTTATTTAACGATGAATTCATGATTTAGAAATATATATGCATTGTTAGTTTTCAACAAAATATTATTTAAAAGAAATAACGGGATGTTTCGTACATCAAATAGAATAATTCCGGGTGAGATGCCGCATATGTTTCTGAATTTGTGTATAAAATCCCATGGTGCACATAAACTAAAAAAATCATGCTGTGCTCTTTAATGTTAAATATACAACATGTGTACTGCGACAAAAAATATTTTTTTAACAATTATTTTCTAAAACATTACACTGAGGCGCTTTACCGGCTTGAGACGCCGCACTTGTGCGGGAGTTATGCCGTGCTCTACATAAGACAATTATATATGGACAGAATGAAATTATAAATAACAAATATTCAAACAAATATTCATATCTGGACTATAATTAACTATATGTAAGAACATTAAAAGAGTATTAAAGAAACTAAATGAGTACACTGAAACGTACCAGTAAGGTTCAAATCAATATTAGTCTGCCTATTTTGTTCACTACTAAAATTATCTACTTACTTTTTTTTAAAGATTAGATTTCAATTGTTATTTCATCATCTACCTAACATCAGTATATTAGAGAGGGAACAGAAAAAGTAAAATAGTGTTTAAATCGTTTTATTTGTTAATTGATCTGTTTTTTCTTTACCGCAATCTACACAAAAAATGTCGAAAATAGTACAGTCTTCATGTAATTACAATTGACACATGATGCAATGAAGCCAATCACACTTCCTCTTAGTTTTGGAGTAATTTTCTACACATTCCTTGTAAAGAATGTCTGTGCCACATCTGTGATCCAACTTTTCATTATTATCATCTTGACTTACGTCTTTCTTCACCTTCTTACTTCTTACTTTTCCCTTTTTTCCCTAGGTGTAGTAAACATCATATTGTTTGAACATTCATAAATGTCTGATGAATTGAATTTTATTAATCGCGGCATCCCGTACGAAAGAAAACGTGGCATGTATACCGAATCGCAGTGCGGCATGTATCCTATTTTATGCGGTACAGACATAGCACATCACAGTTGCCTGCCCTCACAAAGAAAAATGACGTAACCATATACACAGTAATCTATACAGCTGCTACACTTAGTTTTGACTTCGAAATCATGCATGCATTTAGTAATTAGCGTATAACATGTATTTAAGCATAACGTGTTTAAAAGTTTGAATAGTGAAAACATGCACTTACCTCAAAATAAGGATTGTACAGCTACAAGTAAACATCGAAGTGAGGTTCACTATACACTGGTCAATCTCATTGAGAACCTATACTGCGCGTCTGTTTGTCATCTATCGATAATTACAAGAAATACATGGGATGAGGCATCTATACCGGAAGCGGCGTCTCTCCCAGAGTTACTCTATATTATTCGGAGCTGAAAAAAATGTATACAGCTAATATCAGTAATGATTTTTTTTATATTATACATGGTGCCCATAAAAGAACCGCTAAAGGAAATTTAAATTACCTACACATTAGTATGAGAAGAAACTCTTGAACTTGTTATATGAATGGCGAAAATTGGATTAGTAATCAGAGTAAAGATTAATGTCGAAAAACACGCAATTGGATAATATATCAACACAGAGTTTCTTGGAGGGAACATTATTGTTGTATTATCAATTTTTTTTCTCGACAAGAAATTGCTTAAAGAAGGGAGAAGGGTTTTAGTGAGAGTTCTGGTGAAAAGTGTGTGCTCTCTGAAACAACATTTATTCGAATAATGCAGTATTTTTTGTAATGATCATAGAATAACCTGACATAGTGGAACGAGGATTCGCGTATATAATTCAAAATGCGAGTGTAAAAGTTGCAGGTGAGCAATTTGAATATTAAAAAAAATATTTTTTTGAATTTCCTTGTATTTTCTTTTTCGAAATTTCAAAAGCAGAATTTTTTGGGCACTCTAAAATTAAATTTTCTCTGAATTAAGAGAATTAGTCAAAAATCTCTTAATTGAAAAAAGAAAATAATAAAATGTGACTAAATCAGAGAAAAAGATGCGAAAGATCATACATTTTGCCCAATGTATCGTAACCATCTTGAAATCTGTAATATTAGATCCATATGATTTTTTTTACAAAGATAGTTTTGCATAATCAATAACACCTACAAAATTTTACACATCGACTGCTTCATCATATGTTTCATTTATACCATTATTTAGTAATTACAGATGCTGAAAATTAAAGAAATTTTTCTTTGAAAATTTATATGCCAGTGATGAGGTTAACCATCAAGACCACAGTTATTGGTGTGCCAGTATCCTCACTAAACGGATTTATCTAAGCTATTTGGTGCCGAGTTAGTAGCGAGGTGAGGCAACTGTATAATCAGACACATTTTACATGGATTTGACCTCAATTTTAAGTGATTCCTAGAAATGATGAGTGAGACTGTATTTCCGTTCCTGATCACTGAAGATCTGAGTTGAAAATAGCAAGTTTGACTTTCAATTTTCAACGGAGTGTGGTGCCCACCAATAGCGTAAAAGCTTTTGCCGAATGGTTCAGTCTTCAATTTAATGGACAATAGATTGCCAACGTGGTCCTGTGGAATGGCAACATGATAACTTCTTCTCACCCTACTTAATATTCATCAATATAGTCATCTGAATCAATTAATACATATTCTGAAAATTATTAATTAACACCCATTTTCAATAACGGAAGGCCTAACAATACCTTTTCTTATTTTGTAATGCACATGTTTTCACAGAGCCAGGCAAAATAACACTAAATCCTCAAAAGGTAAAAGAAGCTGCTAGACTATTTTACTTCTTTATACAAAACGTTAAAAAACAAAGTGAGAAAGTCTTTAAAAAGAGTAATTGAAGGTGCACTAAATCATCACGTATAATTTTCATTAATTTTTGAATAGAAGTGATTACATCGACTTAAATGTTTGCAAAATAAAAAAGTTATTTATATATCTCTGCAAATTTTGGTTCAACCACTCTGTTTATGATGTAAGATGCTTGTAAATTTGTCTGCTTTTAAAACGGGAAGGTGATTGATGATTATATGCAAATATCAAAGTGTCAAAAGATTTAAATTGCCTTTTAGCAAAAACTTTTTTTAATGGCCTTTTCAAAAAGCTTAAAAATAAATGGCATTTGTGAAAATATAACCGTTCTCTACATATTTAAAGAGATTCAAAAAATATCCCCAATATTAACGATTTATTTCCCGTTATTTAAAGTAAATGGATACTTTTGATTTAATTTGATGACATCAATATAATCTTCGATGTCGCTCTGGTTCATATCTGCAAAAATTCTTGCTGGAATTTGGAAAATATGAAACTTCTCATTTTGTTAGCAGAAAATCTCCCACATACTCATGCAAAAGATTTAAAATCCAATATTAAAGATTTTTTTTTGTACCATAAGCAAATTATTACATTTTAAACCTTGCGAAAAAGGAAATAAATGCATTAAAATTAAATTGATACTTCTCATTTCACATTTATAGTTTTGAATCAATAATGATATCGTGCATGCTCATGGCTATCTACAGATAATATACAGGGTGGTTATAATATAAGTATCTCTATTTGGAGCTGTCTGTAGCTTGAAGGAATAACCGGAATGAAACCAAAATCGGTACACTTACTATTTGAGAAGGGGGAAGAAGAATGGAACAATAAAAAAATTAATTGCAATTATCGCCGACAGATGGCGCTTTTGAGTGTGACATGTACTGTGTAATATTGTGTACCGTGGAGGTGTCGCAAGCCTCAATGACCTTACCGCACATCACAATATGTGTGAAACATCATTCCTGATGACATTCTGCAGTTGAGCACTTCGCGCACCGCCTGGATTGTGTCCTCCAGCAAAATGGCCATGTGGAACCTGTACATGATCGGCACCACCCTGCGAAAACGTGATCATATTCACTGTGACATTTTCCAATAAATTAGGTATGCCACCCGGTTTTACGTCTTAATTCTTTGTTATTGTATTACACATTACATTTCATACTCAATAGCGCCATCTGTCGGTGATTATTGAAATTATTTTTATTATTATTATTCCATTCTTCTTTCCCCTTCTCGAATAGTAAGTGTACCGATTTTGGTTTCATTCGGGTTATTCCTTCAAGCTACAGACAGCTCCAAACAGAGATACTTATATTATAACCACCCGGTACATATATTTTTAATTTAAAGCTTGTATTAATAATCTTTCAAATATCTACATGCTTTCAGCATATGTGTACTGTAATTGCAAAATGTGTCTCAACAATCGCAATCCATTTACACAGAAGAATTAATTATCAAAACAAATATTTTATAATCGTTTTTATGTAGAAATCAATAATGTTTAAAAAAATAAAACAGAAATATTTATAACATTCTTGTAACCGAGAAAAATTAAAAACACTAAATCATTCGTTTCTCATACAATCCCCTCCAGCATCACCAAAAGCTATTTAACATAATTAGAAAAAAATTATTCATTTATTTTTTGAATCGTAAAAAGTAAAATTATAAAAAATCCCTGCGGATTATGAAAAACTTAATACTAATGAAAAAGTTACATTTAAACGAAGGCAATAATTTTCGCCATAAAAAAAGTGATAATTTGTGAAATGAGATGATAATGCTTTCCTTCGCTTATTTCTTTTCTTTTTTCCTTAAAATACTTTTTGTGGATGGATGTTTTGTAAAACTGTAATACGTTTTCTTTGACAATTAAGAATGTAGATATATTGATTGAAAAAACAAATTGTTTGTAATAAGCTCTATTTTAACGGCTTTTCACACTTCTCATTTTAAATGAGACAACACAATGACTAATAACATAATATTTTATGCTTTTAATCTGACCGTTTGAAACATATATTTCCATCTTTTAATTTCTGAAGTAAAAATATATGTTTGGTTATTGCATTACGAGATTTTGCAGTGTATAAGATAAATACATTAAGTGAATAATAAACGTACACACACCTATGATTAGGTGTGTGTACGTTTATTATTTTACGTTTATTATTATCTTATTTTTGAATCGTTGAACATATATGCAAAATATAGCCATATACTTAGAGGATTACATTAAAAAAAGAAAAGATAAACGTACAGAGTTTGTTTTTTAATGAATTTTTAGTACAAGAACGAAATTTAATAAAGAACAAAAGATCATATCTGGTAATCAGTAAGAAATCATTTGTGCAGCACTGTATATACATTATAGACGTTATACACGCCACGTAATACACTAAAAATAACATAAGTTTAAAAACGCTTACCACAGCAAAAACCTAACTTGCATCAATTATCGACCATAGTCAGTCCTTTAACCAAATCATTTAACGTTAAATTCTAGGCACTGCATAATCTATAATATATATATATATATATATATATATATATATATAGAAGTTAATCAATGTGATTTATGAGCCAATTAGGCTAAATTATGGTATCATATAAAAATCAATATTTTCATCTAGCTATAATTGAAAAGAATATTGAAAAGAATATGTAAAAACCATTATATATATATATATATATATATATATATATATATATATGTATATATATATATATATATATATATATATATATATATATATATATGTATATATATATATATATATATATATATATATATAGTGCACCTTTCAGTGATACTTTTATATTCCCCTATATTTAATGTATTATATAATAATTAAAATGCAGCGCAAAAGAGTTTTTTAATAATTAATAAGAAAATCCTGAGAAAGCATCTGTAAGCAAGCTTCCTGAAAAAGCATCTTGTAATTCACCTCAGTGATGCATATCAATCTTATACTATATAAGATGGTCATAAAGTCCTTCCATGATTACGATAATTTATTGTAGAAAAACTAATATAATTAGGGATATGCTTGTTTCAATATATTCTAAAGCAGTGGTTCCCAACCTGTTTTCAGCCGCGCCCCACCAAAACTTCTCTAAAATGATGATGCCCCCCTCCCCCTATAACATATAATTCTTATAAAATTTAAAAAGAATTCACTCCTGATAGAGTAAAAAGCATTTAACATTGATCCTGAAACGTGCCGACGGTAATGGATGAATCAAATATTTTTTATAATCATCTGATACTCCTCGTAGTTTACTGGCACACGGTCGCCACTTATGCGTGATGTATAGAGTGCTCAGAATCCTTGATTAGAAAAATCAATAATTTTGAATAAAACATTTTTGTCTAATTTAATCACAGAATTTCTACGATTAAATTACGCAAAAATTTCTAATCAGAATAAAACGTGATAAAGGAAGGTCGTCAAGTAATTGTTAAATATACACTTGAATAGTTTCATGTGTAAAATTGATTTTCATGTGACATATTGCAGTGCGACTCATTCAATAAATAATCGAAAAAGTTGTTTAAAATTCTAAAATACTAATAAATCAGAAAAATTATAAAGAATTTTTAAATATATAAAAGGTATCTAGATATCTTAAAAAGTTTTTTCTATAATTGTTCCGGTGGGATTGTATTTAAAACTTTTGAATGGATATATTTTTTTAATTGAATAAAAAACTTATTTTATATTTATTTATTTATTTTTTTTTTAAATTTGAATGTGTAACTTTTATTTACAGTCTACAACATTACTATTAGAAAAACAATTCAGAAGGTATGGGTTCACAGAAATTCCGAATTGTCCCCTTGAAAAGTTAAATTGCCCCCCTGAAAAGTTAAATTGACCCCTGTGGGGCGTACGCCCCCCGTTGGGAACCACTGTTCTAAAGACATTTATGAAGTTTTTAATAAAAGTACTTACGCCAGTAAATTTCGATGTGAGAACCCTTGGTAGGTCGAAAAATGTCAAGCTGGTATTCCATTAAACGCCACGTATTGCCCAACATTTGGGCTGTCACACTAGACACTGCATCTATGAACCTGACCTTGAATGTTTCAATATCTTTACTCTTGCTGTAAACACTGTATCCGTTATGCACCCCCAATAGAAAAAATCTATAAGAGTTGGTCCATCCCATCCAATCCATTTTCCAGGAAATTTGTCATCAAGGAACTTACGAACAACGGTAGAGACTGGACTAAAAAAACCTTGAAAACATTACTTTTACATAATTTTTTTTTTACAGTATTACGTTCAATGTTTATTTAGTAATAATGTTTTGTGATCAGAGAAAGACTTTATGACAACTCTGTGTGTGTAATATCGTAACATAAAAAAAAAATAAAAACGATTTTTCCTCATAGACCATAATGTAAAGGACGTCTCTTGTGCGTCCATATAAACGAACTATGAAATCTAAACACTTCCTTTTATATACCAAACATTCTACGGTAAACCTCAATAACATAAAAATTGCATGTCTATCAGAGTACATTTAAAAGAGTAAGACGGCCACATAGACTGAAAAACTGAATTCATAAACACGTTTCCGCTATGTTGGAAGGTATTAAAAATTCATTTTAAAGAGAAATACGTTCTACATAACATAATCACAAAATTTTATTCAAAGTTTTTTCTTTAGAAATTGTATAGTACTGTAAGGAAAATTCTTTCGTAGAAAAAACCGGCTCTTACATATTTATAGGTGAAAAAGTACATTTTTTCTTCTTTTATGTTATATAAATACATTTTTAGAAGAGCATAGCAGAATATTTCACTCATGTGAATATTTCAATGAACTGGTGGAACACAATTAATAAGTTATAGAAAGAAATGATATATTTTTTTCTCAACATGCAGAGTATGCTGAAGGAGACTGTAATGAAATATTTATATCTTGTTTATTAGATTACAGATATTTAAAAAAAAAGAAAATTCGAAAAATTATATTAAATATAGTATTTTTACTTTAATTTTTGCGGAATGTTGGTTAAAAGTATGAAACACAATTTTTGTGCTAACAAATAATATCTATTGTTTCAAACATGTAATATAATTTTTTAAGTCAATTTCTACTTTTTAATCATAAATATATAAAATAATCCCGCGTAGTATTAATGTCCCACGTTATCTTTATTGAACATTATTTTATAATCATCGTTGTGATATTTTATTTTTTGTTGGCATCACTAATTTGAGATAAATCTTTCATTTCATTTATGAAAACAATGGGAGAATTTTTTTTTCTCCCATATAAAAATTAAAATTTATTAATTAAATTTAATTAATGAATTAATATTTGAAAAAAAAAACTGTATTAACATCAATTGTCATCCAGTACAAGTGTAAAAAAATTTATTTGAACTTGAATGGATGAATATAAAATATTTTATTAACGATTGAAAATTCCAACAAGATATATAGAGAGAGAGTGTAAGCTAATAGTAGGAATTTAAAAATATATCCAAGATTTATGATATAAAGTTTTCAAATTAAGTTTAAAACCATGTTTTTTTCCCTCAATGCAATATAAACTAATTGTAGTCATGAAATAAAAGAAATCCTTTACTATCCTTTAAGTGTAAAAGATCATTCGCATGATTATTTTCACAGTCAATCCTTTAACCAAATTTCAATTTCGTAAGTTAACGATAAATTATACATACTTCATAATCGATAAAAAATATTTTATAGTGTACTTCAGTGATCCGTTTAAATTTCCTTATATTTGAAGTATAATAAAATCATTAAAATGCACCGCAAACTGTTTTTATATATACATCATAATGGAATGGAATGTTTTGTTCGTCCCTGTAAACGAAGTGAAAATGCTACTTATTGCTTCTGTTACTTGTTTCTAGTGTAACTGTACACATTCGTATTCACTTTATTTTATTGAATTGGCATTGTTTTGTTTGTTGTTATTATCTGTTTCTGACTTCCCGTGGAATCAGTAAGAAAAAAATATAGAAAAGTGTATTGAGATTATCACCCAAGGAACATTCACGAACATCAAATGCATTCCTGCAGGTGTCACAGGAGCACTACTAAAGGTATATTTTTAAAAGATCTGTTGATGTAATACGTAAAATGCTGAATAAAACGTATGTAATTAAATAAAACCAGAGGGCTCGTGCGAAGATTTCGCACTGAAATCTAATATTTTTAGGTACTTCTCTATTATCCCGTTGACCACTTTTCATAACAAAAAAATACCGCCAAACTGTAAGATTAAACGCCAAAAATGCAGTCCCATTTACTTGATGTCAGAATCATTATGCGTGTTTGTTACGTCATCTAGTGGTTTTACATTCGACATTTGCGTGTATTTTTCATTATGTTTTACTGATTTAGTAGTTATTTTATTAATTAAAATAACAATTGTGTCCTTAAATTCTTATATTTTATTTATTTATTTATTTTTTGATATTCCAATGGCAACGTTCTCCTGTTTATTTGGCGATAGTTTTTTGTTATGAAAAATGATTGACGGGATAATAGAGAAGTATCCTTTTTTATCAATTTGTAATATTTATTAGATGCAGGTTTAAACTTCTAAAGAAAAAGCAAGGATAAAAATATCTGCAAACAACATTTAGTTGTTAGTCAAGCCAGAATATCATCTAATTTATTCCATCAAAGTTAGACTAAAAACTGATCCAAGATTGCAAAATGCACGCGCGAGAAAAAAAAAAAAAATTAACAATCGTATTTTAACTGCATTAGAGGATGAATGTCATCCGCTTCGAGAAAAACATGGAACATAGAAATATAAATCTAAACATTTCAATTTCAATTTCGCTTTTTAATCATAAACCCGTGCGGTGTTTTTATAATAATTGCTATGAGCATCATATAATGGGATATTTTATTTTTTTGGCAGCAATAATTTCAGGAAAACCTTTCATTTCTTTCATGAAAATAATGAGGATTAAATTTTTAATTTTCATCAAATTTTAATCAAAAACATGTTTTAACGAATTGTTAAGTGGGCTATGTCAGAAGCTGGTTCTAAAACCTTTCATATGGTATCTCATTCGTTGTTCTGCGTTTCATATTTTCTTAGAAAAAGGAATGTTGACAGGAGAAATAATATATATGATAGTAATTTAATAGTTACAGTGTCAAATTTGTTTAAAATTATTCTTTTTACTCTGCGTTGGAAGATCTCCAAACAAATAAAAAGAATGTAGTTTAAAATTTTATCAATTTTTAAAATAATTGTTTTATTTTCTACATTCTGTGCAATATGAATTTTGAAATTTACCTGCAACAATTCAGGTACATATACTTGTTTTTGTTTTCATTAATGAACACAAAATATAATGAGATTTCCGTAGTTTTAAAATTTCCATTTCTGAGTGTCGTGAATTTGGAATTCAAAATTTTATTTACACACAGATTTAAATATTAAATAGTTTAATATGAAGCTATTTAAAATGAAGCCAGTGTATTATTGTATTTAAAAATTATTGAGTGGAAATTTGCACGATTGGTCATTTCTATAAGAGGAATCGCCTACTCATTATATTTTTGAACTAGCTTACATCTTTAGAAGAATGTGAAAATTCATGTATATATGCAAAAAATTTAAACTGAAACAAGCTTTATTAAAACTATGAAGCATATAAGAATACAAAACACCCAAAATTCCATTCCTGTATATATATATATGACTTTTTGAACAACTTGTTCACAAAAGATATCGCAAGAAAGCAATGAATATTAGACAACAATTACCTTCTATCACTCACGAAAAAAAAAAAAAAAAAAAAAAAACATTTCATATCCATGAGAGAAAAAAATATTTCGGATAAACTGTAGAGGATTCCTTAGTCTCCCGAAAAGTGTTTGGTTGGTGCAAGCATCCACAAGCGCGTACTTGACAACCCTGGATAGCAAACTTTCATATTTATACTATCCAAAGTTACGATATCTTGATGTTTTGTTCCAAGTAAATCTGAAGCATAAATTACACATTTAATTTTTAGCAGTATTAATTTCAGTGTTATAAAAAATATGACTCAAATTATTATAAATATAAATATGTAGAATTATTAAACTCTAATGTCTTACATAATTATCTTCCATTAATTTTTCTGATAAATTTATAATCAAAATAAGGACTTCATTAAATATAAAAATAATATTTTAACTTTTCATGTAAATGATGTTTTGTTTGTAAAATTTGTTTATGATAAATTATCTTCAAGCCATAGTTATCAAACAAACATTTTAACACAAACTATTTGTTTAAATAAATATCATTACATAAAACTTTTCTAGTCATTTAAAAGTCAAATTTTCTGAGAGTACCTTTCGATTAGAAAATTATCCTTCATTCCTTACGATTGTAATCCCCTATAGTGAAAGCGATATAATTTGAAATATATTTCCCAACCGAGACTCGTTAGCGAAAACAGTATATTTTGAAATATTTTCACTTTTATTTTAAGTGAATAGCATTCGGGAATTTTCGGTTAAAATTTTGAATAAATATTTCTGTATTATTTAAATGCTGTTATTTATTGTAAGCAAAGTGTATTAGACTATTAAACTTTTTTTAGAATTTGTAAGGTATTTTGATAGCACATTGAATTGTTTCGAGAAAATTCACGAATAAACATTCATATATTATTTAAATATTTTTAATGACTTATTTTATTATTAACTTTATTAATGATAAATTAAATTATTTATTTAATTATTATTATTATTAATTATAATAATTTAATAATTATTATTATCAATAATTATAATAATTTTCATAATTGCATAATAAAACTAAACACTGTTCAAAATTCCTGTTTTAGATTCTTAGTAATTATTAAAATCAAAACCAATTAAAATTTTTTTGGCAAAAATACAGTGCTTTTAGAAATTAATATGGTAACATTTGACTTAATTTCATATATTACATATATGATAGCAGCATATGTGGTTTTAAATCATCAAAAAACTGTCACATATGAGATATTTTCCAGAAACTGGGGATCCATCGAGAAATAAAAATATGGCAGTCTTGTTTAAATTTTTTTGGAATATTTTTCAATTTGCTTGGAAATTTTCGCGAAGAGGAGTATACTATTAAAAAGAAATTAAGCATAATTGCTGGTAAAAAATATTTATTAGGGTGGTACATGGAGCCAGTAATGCTAGAGCATCAAGTAATTTGGCATATTGCGAATGAAATTTCATTTTAGTTATGTAATCATGAAATTTCAAATTAACTTTAAAGACAAAAAAGGTCATTTGAAACATCCCAGGTACAACCTAAGATTTGAAACAATTGAATTTCTAAGTTTGTTTTATCAAGCGAATTTGATGATAAGTGAGTCAGTACGTCAGAGGAATTTTTATCTCCGCTTCCAAGAGCTTTTAAAATCATACTGAAAGTCACTGAAAGTCATTTAAATATTCTAATGACCTCTTCACTTGAGATTGAAATTAAAATAAAACCCTCCACGTAAAGGCTTTATATAATTATTGAAGACACTATAGGAGCATTATTTTACTACGTTTCTCTTTATTTTTATCCTTTCTAATTTCATATAAACAGCGAGAGTCAAGAATAGAGCTTAAGGCATAACACACTATCCAACCGGTATTTTTTTAAAGCAGAATGTTTTGATTCTCTTCCAATAATATTTCGTACATTCCCGTCTTCAGAAGAAATTAAACTTATCAATCCATCCTCTGACTGTGAGTAGTAAAAGCAACACAATTTATAATAAATGCTGCATGAATAGCGAAAAGTCCTGGTTCAGGAATCTGACAAAAAGGTAAAGCAGAATTTAAGGAATTAGGTTTGCTTTCGTTGCATTAGTAGACTTGCATGAACCACCAAATACGACACGAAACTTTGTAAAAATTTAGTCTCTTTTTTAACACTATGATGAGAATAATAATAATTTTTATTGTTGGTATAGTGTGAATATGTATCAACAGGTGTCATTTTAACATTTTTTTATAGTACTTCATAAAATTTCTATCTTCATTTTAAGTCTTTCGGTCAGGTTGAAATTTGTTCTCCGTAGCAAACAAACTTTAAATTGCCATCGCTTTACAATATCTTAAGAATATGATAGCCTTGTAAATTTGCAAGTTAACTTCAAATCTTTAAGTAATCTGGAAAGTTGAGAATCATGCTCAAAATTCATCATCCTCAGACAAATGTGAATTTTTATCATTTATTTCTGCGTTGTGCTAAATATTTGCAATAACATAACAACTTTTGATTCGTTTTCAATAGGGGAACTGGGAGATGCATGGGACAAGAGATGAATGGGACATTATAATATTTCAGGCAATAAACATTTTTTTTTGTTGCTTTTTATCCTCATAGATTACACTATCACAGTGTGCTTCAGAACCAAATGCAAGACCACATGGCTGTTTTCAATTTCCTTCAAAGTTGCATTTCCTGAAAACTTTGCTTAAAGTATTTTTTTTTTTTATTTGAAGTTGTTTACATATTTTATGCATTGTAAACAATTAATAAATGTTATAGTTATTTATTTCAAAGCTCAGTATTGGTAATTAAAATGAATGAATATTAACCATTGTGACAAAATAACTTCTGAGACAAAATGGCTTATAATTGAATATATGCATCATGGGGATGATTGGGACATTTCAAATGGGGATGAATGGAACTGCTTTATTCATCCTTAGAGGATACTGAAAAAAAAAGTTATTAACTAAATAATATTAGATAAGTTGATAAATTAATAATTTATATCAATTACTCTTTTAACATTTCCTCCTCATTGTGGCCACCTTCGTCTTTTGCATGCTCATTCAAATTTTGTTTATACGTTCACTGTGTTAAGGCGCTTCCCTGATTAGTTTTCGGGATTGATTGGTTAAGTATAAAGGGGGGAACGGGGGGCATATCCCCCCTTATTTTATATAAATGGGTTTTTCATGACAAATTATTCAGTTTTCCTTCAAATTTTGTTTATAGGTTCACTGTGTTAAGGCGCTTCCCTGATTAGTTTTCGGGATTGATTGGTTAAGTATAAAGGGGGGGAACGAGGGTATAATCCCCCCCCCCCTTAATGTATATAAATGGGTTTTTCATGCAGAATTATTCTATTTGCTTCAAAATTTGTTTATAATTTCATTGGGTTAAGACGCTTCCCTGATTAGTTTTCGGGATTGATTGATTAAGTATAAAGGGGGGGAATGGGAGGCTAATACCCCCTTAATTTATATAAATGGGTTTTTCATGCAGAATTATCCCAATTCCTTCAAATTTTATTTATAGGTTCACTGTGTTAAGGCGCAAACCTGATTAGTTTTCGGGATTGATTGGTTAGGTATAAAGGGGGGAACGGAGGGCTAATCCCCCCTTATTTTATATAAATGGGTTTTTCATGCAGAATTATCCCATTTCCTTCAAATTTTGGTTAAAGGTTCACTGTGTTAAGACGCTTCCCTAATCAGTTTTCGTGATTGATTCGTTAAGTATAAAGGGGGGAATGGGGGGCTAATCCCCCCCTTATTTTATATAAATGGGTTTTTCATGCAGAATTATTCCGTTTTCCTTCAAATTTTGTTTATAGGTTCACTGTGTTAAGACGCTTCCCTAATCAGTTTTCGTGATTGATTCGTTAAGTATAAAGGAGGGAACGGGGGGCATATCCCCCCTTGTTTTATATAAATCCGTTTTTCATGCAGAATTATTCCGTGTTCCTTCAAATTTTGTTTATAGATTCACTGTGTTAAGGCGCTTCCCTGATTAGTTTTCAGGAGTGATTGGTTAAGTATAAAGGGGGGGAACGGGAGATAATCACCCCTTAATTTATAAAAATGGGTTTTTCACGCAGAATTATCCCATTTCCTTCAAATTTTGTTTATAGGTTCATTGGGTTAAGACGCTTCCCTGATTAGTTTTCGGGATTGATTGGTTAAGTATAAAGGGGGGGGGGAACGGAGGGGGCTAATCCCGCCTTAATTTATATAAATGGGTTTTTCATGCAGAATTATCTGATTTTCTTCAAATTTTGTATATATATTCATTGTAATTAGAGATTTACGTGATTAGTTTAAGGGGTTCATTAGTTAACTATGAGGGGGGTAACGGGGGATGACCCCCCCCTTAATATATTGTTTATTTCTTTATTTTTCTATGGGCTTATTTCAAATTCTTTGAAATAAGAGTATAATATACAATTAGTGTGAATAGCCTGTGAACTCAATGCCCTCAGTTTAACTGGGCAGTTTTATTTTTATTTTTTATACTGAAGGAGCTAGAAATTTGAAATTTGTCATTGTATTTACTTATAAGATGTAAATGCTCCCTAAGAACAAATTAAAAAAGAAATTTAAATTTAAAAGGGTGAAATGAGCGAAAAGCGTTCTAAAAACAGTCTAAATTACAGTTTCTATGAAATCTCTAGAACTACAGAACCGATTTCAAAAATAATGGTGGCAAATTCATAAAGACAATCCGTACTCCAACATAGGCTATATTTTATGTCGGTGCCACTAACATCAAAGGGGTGCAGGATCGAAAAATGTTCGAAAATTGCGACTTTTTTATACTGAAGGGGCAAGAAATTTGAAATTTAGCATTGTAGTTACTTATAAGATGTAAATGCTCTTTAAGAACAAATTAAAAAAAAAATCGAAATTTAAAAGGGTGAAATAAGCGAAAAGCGTTCTAAAATCATTCTAAATTACAATTTCTCTGGAATCTCTGGAACTACAGAACCGATTTCAAAAGTGATGGTGGCAAATTGGTGGTGACAATCCCTGCTCCAACAGCCTCTTTAATAAAAAACTATGCGTTGCTGACGACTGGGTTTTTCGCTAATTGTTGCAACAGATTAATCTCGGAAAATGAAACATTTGAAGTTACTGAAAAAAAGGATAGCTCAAAAAGTATTTGTCAGAAAATTGTTAGACAAACTGCGTTTGAAAGGTAAAAAATTGTATTTTTCTTGATATAAATTTCAAATCTAATGATTATGCCGTTTTTCAAATATTGAATTTCAAAAATTACCAAATTTTCCAATGGAGTACCATAGCAAAACCTTCATGCGTAAAAAGATAATGATAAGGGCGACGTGTCCTGGCGTGTATATTGGCTATAGCACGAGTCACAAATTATAGTAGCCTTATTATTCTGTTAAAATATAAAAGTTATTTATGAAATGTCAATTTTTTGTTTGATTAAAGGTTCGTTAAAAGAAATTGACCAGCGTAGCGGGCGTAGCTTGCTAGTTAATATATTAACTCATACATATCTTTTAGTATATAATAAGTGTAAAATAAGGTAACAAAAATTTAGAAAAAGAAAATTTGGTTTAAGTTTATCGGTTATTATGTAGCCATCTCTTATTCTGCTTAATGGTTTCCGTTGATATTTGATCTGGGAAACCATTAAAATCAGTATTATGCCATAAACATTTCTGAAATGCAAATATATATAGTTTATAATTTAATTGTTGTGTCTTATGTTTTGTCAACGGCGTGCATATTTTTATATTATTACTGTGACCTCCGTATCCTGTGAGACCATTGCTAAAATTATCTCACCCAATGTTTCTTAGCAATGGGTCGAAATTCATTCTGTTATCATGGACAAAAGTTCGTGAGTTCACATTGTGGTTAAAATTGTCGACCAAATTTGAGAGTAAAAATCGTTTAATTTTATGAATTTGACATCAAAATAAGAAGACTTCATTATCTTTGAAAGTGCTTGTGCGTTTACATTCTGGCTATATGCCATCCATCCACCCTGGAAAACTTACGAGCTAAAAAGTCTTCTTCATGAATAGACACAGTTACCCGAAATCTCTATTGATTATTATTTTCGTGAAATGAAACGATGTTGTCACAAATATGTTTACAGCAACTGACATCACATTCCTTGTTGATAAACATCTAAAGTGGAATATTTTACTATCCAGAATCCTACATATATGTTTATCTGCATTGATTAATTTAGTACAGAAATTATTGTTTGCGGCTGAAAGGATGTTCATACATTTAATTTTCTCGTTTTACTGTGATTGCAGAGGAATACATTAATTATATCCATGTGTAATTATCAGTATTATTTAAGTACCGGAATTATGGTTAGTGGTCTCACTGAAGTTCACATCTTTTATTGTTTTACTGTGATTGCAAATAAATACTAGAAAAACTGAAACGCTATTCTCGCTAATTATGTTCATTCGTTTCTTGCATATTTATTTTTAAATCAGTTTTCATGGACGAAATTTACTGCATTTACAGGCATCTCATTTCTCATTTTCATTAATATTTAGAGTGGGAAACACTACTTTATATGGAATGACCGGGAAATTAGTCTGCTGTAATCATTTTGCATATACTTGGAAGGTTAAACTTTTGCGCAGTTTGAAAATTAGTTGCAGTTTTTATTTTTATTTTATTTTATTGTTTACATAATGGGTGGCTAAAACTTATTTCTTATATTTTTCTTGAGTATTTAAATAAAACATACGTAAAACAGTTGAAATACAATGTATTACATATTCGAGTTACATACATAAGCTTGATAACACCAAATTAACATAAACTAACGATTACAATAAGTGACTTACGAACTTCTCAAATCCGCCAAGAGTTGGCTAACCTCTGGAGAAAAACTCAGAGGCTGAAAACACAGATGCGCTGATCTATAAACAGCTAATGAATCGATGGTCCTTAAATTTATTTATTTATTTTAATACTAATAATTTAATTATAAAACTGTATATTGCAGAAGGAGGTATGCTTACATGCTGTTGTGACGATCATTCTGGTCGTTCTCGAAAAATTATCAACTTTGATATAATAAATGTCAAACTCCTCCGCTTTTTAAAATAAGGGGCAATTAAAAACAATCACAGAGGTATGTATGTTGATACAAATTGTAACCCAACACCTACTATGTAATATACTCTGTGGAATATGTATTGATAAAAGGGTAAATGGCATGTCAGTTAACTCGAATTTCAAAAGAAAATTGGTATAAAAAAATTCACAAACCAATTTTAAAATATTTGATAAATAAACGAATTTATATTTATTCCAACATTTACTGAACTAAGTAAAAAAAAAAAAAAAACACAGATATAGTGTCTCACGTGACCGTTGTGAATCTGAAGAACATGCAGTGTAGCACGTGTTGAAAACAACTTGTTGTAAAGCACTTGTTGTGAAGCACATGTTTTGAGGCATATGGTGTGGCCTGTGGTCATTGATCATGATAATAACTCAAACTATAATACAAAAAGTACCGTATCGTGTTTCTTCATGGATGATTTTAAGATGATAAGCACAGTCATTGTTACGCCTGAAATTTACCGTCTCACAGTCAGATTGAATAACAGAAACTGAGCTGTATTCAGAAGCGTACATTTTCATCTTCGTTCTTAGTTTAATTAAAATATCGATGACACCAATGCAAATGATCGCAATGGTGAGCTCATAAATGTGGAACACACAAAACATGTCTTTGAACATATAGTTATTCTTGAAGAAAATATTCGGCTAAAATTTTTTGCGATATGTGAGTGTTGTGGCAGAACAAAGTTGAGGCAGTTCTCGACATGCTGTACTGCGACGGTTCCCTTTCACTTTTGGGAAGATGTATGTGTTTCCACTGGCCATCACTCTGAGAGAACAATATCCCCATACGCACTAGCTACACAATTGTTCACATGCACTCCACGGTAGAAAACAAAACTGTGAGCGATACATAATTGCCTAGAAGCATCTGTTAAGAATCACCATCTTGCTGTTTTCTAATAATACGATCACGCGGTCTGTACTTAATACACTAGTGTGCAAAACTTAAGCAACAAACACAAAATGCTAATTTCTGAACACGTGAGTACTCAAAAGGGAATTCTATAAACAGCAAGTGTAGAAAATAGGTACTACCCTAACAGCACAGACAGTAGATGTGAAGTCTTCTTGACAATACAAATGGTCACAATTGTCACAGTCACTGTAATGAACAGAAATGTAATATATTTCATTCGTCTCATTTTTACTCTCATTTGATCACTCCACTGAACAGTCACCATGACTGCTGCTTTTTGACGAGTCACCAGGTGACTTTACACAGAAGTCATCTTGTAACTCTCATGTGACTGCCATTTCGACACTCCATTGTAAAGTCATCATGATCGCTGTTCTGTGACGAGCTCCCAATTGACAGAAAATGAAATCATCTGGTGACTTTTCACAAAGGAGTGCAATGATGACTTCACAATAGAATGTCAGTCACCGGAAAGCTACCATGCGAATTCATTGTGACATTATTTGGCGACTCATCGCAATGCAATGTTCACAATGACTTCAACGTTCAGTCTTCAACTGGCAGTGACTTGAAAATCACAAGGTGACTTCATTGTAATGTCACCTGGTGACCCAATCCAAAGCGACAGTCACAGTGCCTTTTCAGTGTTAACAATCATTTGAGAGTAATAATGAGACAGTGAAATATCCCATATTTTGATTCACCGTAGCGATTGTGACACTTCTAACCATGTGTGACGTCAACGGGACTTCACATCGACTGGCCGTGCTGTTAAGGTAGTACATCTTTTATACACTTGTTGTTTATAGAATTTCCTTTTGAGTACTCACGTGTTCAGAAATTATCATTTTGTGTTTGTTGCTTAAGTTTTGTACACCAGTATATAATATTTGTAACAGGTTAATACGCGACCGACAAGTGCGTACAGAAAACATTTACATGTCTGTCATCCTATTGACATTTTCAAGCAGCTGCACTGATTTCCACGAGATGCTTTCTTCTGTTTTGTGCCCCATGCCTTTAGAAATGACAACCAACGCTTAGATTTTTCCCAAATTATCTATTTTTATTATAGATTCAGAACTTTCCATAAATTCTTATAAAAAAACTTGTACCAATAACAATTTTAAAATTACTTCTAATGAAACAGACAATTATTTTCATACATCAGTGTAAAATTATTATACATTTGTTTATAATTTTCTGTCAAAATAGTACATTTAACTTAATTTTAATTCCCTATAATTCTTCCAGTAAAACAACATTTGTACGGTGATGAACTGTATGTAAAAACAGTTCTCGTGTTCAATCTCGTATCTTTTAATATGCTTGCTAAGTAAAACTAATAAAGCCAAAATTATTATATAAAAACACATATTTAGTATTTTTAGTATTCTCAAGTATATTAGTTTAAAAATATGCATCATTCTCCAATAAATGGTAAATATTGCCTTCTTAATAGACCATTTTTTGTAAAATACGTAGTTTCTTAAAATTACATTCGATTCAAAATACGAAATCTTATACAAACAACATTAATTTTCTTATCAGAGCAAAACTTATTACCATAAATTATGCTCGAAATTTATTTAAAACCAGTCTTCTTTTAAGAAATAAAGTAAATCTTATTTTTCTTTTCTTTGAGGGAATAAATTTGTTCCCAATTATCAATTTTCATCAAATATTCTACTACGGCCAGAATCTGTTTAACATAATCAATAAAATTATTCTTGTGTGCTTGTGGATTTAGCAGAAAAGTGAATTGATGTAATGTTTTCGCTAGGGAATTAGTAAAATTTAACATGAGTAAGAGAGCGATTTATAAAGAGTAAATAACATTTTCTTCAAAAAAGGGCAAATATTTTAGTCGGTAGTTATAGATAGATTTTATGTTAATGTTAGACATTTAGAAGAAAACTTTTTCTTTATATTTTGTTGAAGGGAAAATGATTATATATCAAAATCTATTTTCAAATGCAAATAAATGTAGCTCTACACAGGCAGAAACTTTTTTTTTTTTTTTTTTTTTTTTTTTTCATACGTATATGTGATTATTATAGAAAAATGGCTTTAAATAAATGAATGAACCACTTACTAGCCACGTAACTGTTTAAACAACTGAAATCATATCTGAAATAAAATTAAATAATTATTACAACTGCGTCAAAAATTTCTTATTATTTATAGAAATTTAAATTATGCTATTCTGAACATTTTAATATGTAATTCTTTTGTAATGAATTTATCCGCTCTGTAGGAAAAAAAAGTGGAATTAAACAAACCAAAAATTATTTGACAGAATGACAGAATATTAATAAAACATAAATTTCAATATTATTTTTTTGCGGTATTAAGAATATTGTTAGTAAAAACAATTATAAAAAACAATGACTTAATACTTGCAATAAAAACATAATTTAATTTCCTAAGTAAGCCTACTAAATTTTTTATTCTTTAAAAAGTCGGATTTTAGAAGCTTTAAAAATAACTTTTAGAATTTATAACATTAAATAAATGTTAATAAAATTTATTTTTGCAGTTGAATATTAAATTTATAAAAGAATCTTCAAAAATAATCTTAGGGAAGGATATTAAAAGAAAAATCAAATCCATAACAATTTCGTCAACTTTATAATTATTTATTTAAAGAGGTATGCTCAGATCTGACAAACTTCTTTTTCTTATTTTTGAATACTATTAATTTCAAATAGAAATGTTTGTTTTATTTAATCCTACATTTTCTGCAATAAATAAAGAGTATGCTTCTATTCGAACAAAGTGATATAAAATTTCATAGGTTTGTCAGATCTGTGTGTTTATAATAGTTATATGTGGCGCAAATTATAAAACTAAATTATTTCTAAAATATAATATGTGACAAAGGTATAATTTTCTGCATTTCCCTTTTTGAATTACATTCACCACTTTTCCTTTAATAGTGTGATTCTAGTTTTTTTTTCTTTCAGCTTTTATTTCTTTTTAAATAAAACTTTTTTTTAAACAATTATTTTGCATCATGACTTTCTCTCAATGACATTAAAACCACCTAAAATATGTTATAATACATTTTTTAACACTTAAGAGTATGTTTCTTTAGAGGGGACATCCAAGCTAATATTATCAATTCTCTTTACAAATGTGCAGAAATTTTCTAGAATTTTCTTTTTTATTTAATTAAATAAATTATCAGATTATTTTAAAATCTACACATTCCGACACTAGAACCGCGAAACGGGTTAATTTTACCCAAATCGATATTTGTCACCGCGCGAAAAATATTAATTAAAAAAATATTTCCTTCTCTGACTTTTAACATTTTAATGCATATAACAAGTTATCGAATTTGAAAACACATAGCATAAATAAATTTCCAGTTATAAACATTTATACCTAGAACCGCAAAGCGGTCATTTTGACCCGTAATATGTTTTTACGAATAAATGACGAAAAAGAGATGCATTTTATCGGAAGCAAATTTATCAATGTTAAAGAAAGTTCGTCGTATTTATCAGATAAAAATGAAGAGTGGAGAGATCGAACAAAAGGCTGTTACACTCAGGGAAATCTGAAAAATAAATCAGCAGTAACGTGCGCATTGAAACTTGGAAATAAAGAAGTTGGCAAAGATGGGGCAATTTGGAACGTTGTACAAATCGGTACTAGCAACAAAGAAAAAAAAAACACAGCATAAAATTTTGAAGGAAGGCACAACACCATACGTTAAAACTCAATATTATGGATAACAGTTCGTCAAATGCCTGGAGACTTCTCATAGATGAATAGATACTGAAGCATATAAAAAAGTGTACCGAAGCGAAATCTCATCGACATATTTAGGAAAATGAATGTGTTATTACTTTGGAAGAAATTGATATCAATATTATATGCACGAAGTATATATATTGTGCAAAAGAACTTGAACTGGATAGCCTTTAGTCGGTGAACTGTGGACCGCTGGCCGTTTCCCCAAAATACAATGCCAAGAGACAAATTTCGTTAAATAATGAGATTCTTACGCTTCGATATAAAATAAACCAGATCAAGTCGTCTAGAGACAGACAAATTTGTCCTGATGTATGATATCTGGATTGGTTTCATTGAAAATTGCAAGACTATCTATACAACAGGACCTAACATAAGCGCAGATAAGCAGTTATTTCCTACAAAATCTAGGTGTATTTTTATTCAATATATGAGATAAATTCGGTATCAATTTGTGGTTGGTTGCAGATGTTCATTCAAAATATCTGATTAAGACATTTTCGTATCTTAGAAAAGATAAACAATGTCCATCTAACGTTTCCTTTTTCTGAATATGTAGTACTGCGACTAATAAGTCCATATAAGAACAAAGGTAGAAATGTCACTACAGAATTGTATGCGACTACAGTACTAACCCATAAATACGTGAGACAAACTGTTTACCAGGGAAAAAAAGATAAAAATGTTTTGTTTGGCAACAGTCTACATGCAATTGTTGTAATTTTCGAAAATTCTAAAAAAGTACCTGATACAGTTGTTCACTACAACGCAACTAAATTCGGTGTAGATGTGATTAACCAGATGGCAAGGAAGTGTACTGTCAAGTGTGCTTCACGAAGGTGGCCCGTACGTGTATTTTGTAACATTTTGGATCTTGCTGCAATCAATGTTTGGGTTTTATACAAGGCCTTAACTGGAAATTATATTAGTAGACGACAATTTATGTAAGGCTTAGTTGAAAAATTACGAGAAAATTTTATTTTCTCCTGGCAAAAAAAAGTGACAGTTGGATGCGAAGCAACAACTGAAAGCGATGGTAAACCACAAAATAAGCGAAAACGACTATGATGCTACACTTCAAAATGTTAAAATAAAATTTAAAGCATTTATGCAAAATGTAATGAACCTATTTGTGGTAAATGTGAAAAATCTATTACCAAGTTTTGCACGCAATGCTTACAATAAATTGGATTAAATTAATCTCTAAAACTAGAAAGTAACTGGCCTTTTTCTTTAAATTTATTTAAATTATTCTTAGAAATCAGGCCTAAATATATATGAATTAGATGTTCTATTCTATATTAAAGTTATGAAATCTAAGTTTGTTTTTGATTAAAATATATATTATTATACTTAATGAAATACGATTGTGAGCATCATTTTTTACAATGTTGAGCAATATTGATTATTGTATGAGAATATAATGTTTTAGGTAACTAAATTAAACATTTTTGTGTATTTATAAATCTTTTTCTGTATAGTGTCAAATTGACCCGCTTGGCGGTTATAGTGCTAAGGAAATAATTGACGACTTTATAATCAACTGAATATAATTTCTCTCATAGATAAACATTCATGGGCATAGACGGCTTGGGATAAAGTTTGATGAATCATTAATAATTTTTGATCAAACATATCTGAAAGTCGACTATTTCTATAGTAGGTGACACGTCATTTAATCCAGTAGGGAATATTTTAAATACATATTATTTAAATTAGCATAAATATTACAAAATGTAAATAATATTTGACTATTTTGAATTCCATGGTTTATTTTCCTTTGAAGAATGACTTTGTAAAATAAGAATATCTAATAGAAGAGCAAGTCGATGGTATGACACTGCAAATTCTGAATCGTTTCAAATAGTCACTGTTACAACGGTGACAAAAAATTGCCATCTTCATTTCGTCGTGTAATGATTCTGAATTTTTTTTTTCTTAACTCATCTGTTGTAATAACGCGTACAGTAAGAATTACATATGAGTTGCGGTGAATTCATATTTTGGTCTCATTTATGTCAATGAGTTATTGGATGTTTTTCAGCCATCTAAAGGTAGAAATAGAAATTAAATATTGTTTCTTTAAAAATTAGATTTAATAGTCGTTTTGAAAATAATATTTCGAATTTTCCCCTGCTATTGTTAACGAATTAAATTACCAATTTTGCAAAACTATGGTAAACCAAAATATAATTAAACATTTCCTGTCTTTATCATTACATACTTTTTATGTTGATAATATTTTAATAATCAAGCAAATAAGAGACATTTTTAAGCAAGAACTTATGTGAAGATTTACGTAGGATGATAAACATTTTACGGCCCAGAAAACATATAAGGCAGATAGAAAGAAATGTAATCTATACTAATATTATAAAGAAGTAACTTTTTTTTTGTTTGTTTGTTTGTTCGTTCGTTTGTTTGTAGGGGCTAATCTCTAAAAAAATACCAAAACGATTTTAAACGAGATGGTGGCAAATTGATGGTAACAAACACTGTTCCAACATAGTCTATATTTTATGTCCGCGCTACTACAAAGAGGGGGTTGCAAGAGCGAAACACGTTCTAAAATTATGATTTTCGTGAGACTGAGGGATTAGAAACTTAAAATTTGGCAAGGTAGTTACTTATAAGATGTAAATGCTCTCTAAGAACAGTTTCTAGAAAAATCGAAATTGAAAAGGATGGTATGGGGAAAAAATATTTTTAAAACGTTCTAAATTACAATTTTTATGGAATTGTTAAGCATAGAAACTTGAAATTTGAAATGGCTGCTCCCTTTTAAGACGCAAAAGCACACACAGAACAGTATTTTTTAAATCTAAATTTAAAAGGATGAAGGAGAAAAATGTTTTAAATTGCTGTTTTGTGATATTGAAAGGACTAGAAACTTAAAAATTGGTTACTTTTAAGTTATAAATGCTCACTAACAATGTTTGTAAAAAAATTCGAAATTTGAAAGGGATAAATGAGCGGAAAGCGTTCTTAAAACGTTCTAAATTACGATTTTATTGGATTTGTTAGGGATAGAAACTTGAAATTTGACATGGCTGTAACTTTTAAGACATAAATGGTCGCACAGAATAGGTTTTAAAAAAATTAAATTTAAAAGAGTGAAAGCGCGAAAAATATTCTAAAAACGATTCTAAAACTTTCGATTTATTTGGAACTGTTAAGGCCAGAAACTTGAAATTTGGCATGGCTGTTAACTGTAGAGACGTAAATGCTCGCCCAAAACAGTTTTATGAAAAAGAGAAATTTAAAAGTGTGCAGGAGGAATAAAAATGTTCTAAAATTGCGATTTATGTGGTACAGTTGGTATAGGAGATTGGTATTTGGCATGGTGGTTACTTTTAAAATGCAAATGGTTTTAAGAACGGTTTATAAAAAAATCTAAATTTACAAGGGTGAAATAAGTGGAAAATATTCTAAATTATGATTTAATTGGATTTATTCGGGTTAGAAACTTAAAATTTAGTATAGTGTTAACTTTTAAGATGCAGACACTCGGTATAAACAGTTTACTGAAATTTCGAAATTTAATATGTAAAATGAGCGGAAAATTTCTAATTTGTGATTTATTTAAAATTGTTATGGATAGAAACTTAAATTGGAGTGTGTGCTATTTTTTAGACGTAAATGTTCCTAACAGAACAGTTTTGATAAAATCGAAATTTAAAAACGTGCAGAAACGAGAAACGCTCCTAAATTGCAATATTAGTGATGCTGCTTGCTGGTCTAGAAACTTGAAATTTGGCATGGTGGCTATTTTTAAGATTCAAGTTCTCGCTCAGAACGGTTTCTACAAAAATTGAAATTTAAAAAGATGAAATGAACGGGATATGTTCTAAAAAAAAATTAACTACGCTTTAACTGAAATTGTTAGAGATAGAAACTTGAAATTGAACCTGACTGTTACGTTAAAGATAAATTCATCCACATATTTATTTTATTTTATTATTTAGACATTTTAATGTATGCTGGAACAAAGAAGTTCTGAAATTGCAATTTCTGTCATATACTTGTTATAGCTGTTTGCTTAAATCAAAGTTTGGAATTTGGCATGGTGTTTACTTTTAAGATGTAAATGCTCGCTTAGTACAATTTCTAATCATTTCAAAATTTCAAATGAAAAATGAAATGAGCGGAAAACCTTCAAAATGCATTCTAAATTACCATTTATTTATATTAATTTTAACTCTTCTCATCTTCTCCTAATGCAGTATAAAAATGAAGTTTACTCAAAATGTACCTTAATTAGTAATTTTAGAATGATCCGTCGCAATATAATTTACTCTAACAAAAATAGAACCACGAATGCTACTTGGCATATTTCAGCAATTATGCGAGCAAAGCCGCAGGTTTTGCTATTATTTTATATTTCGTTATAGTCTGTTTTACCTTTTCAAGCGCTGCAATACCATTGAAAATATTCCAAATATTCGTATAAAAAATTTTCCTCAACAGATGTATTCATCTCATCTTCTTCATAATACATTCGTCAGTGATTTGAAGATTTCAATTTACAAACTAAAATAACTATTTCACTCAGTCTCTGGAATGTAAAAAGGATTAAAATATTTTTTTTATTATTTTTGAGATTTCTATTATAAATTTTTGGTAAATTCGACAGCATTTTTTTAATCTTAGAGAAGGGTTAATGAAACCACCTTGCACAGAATATGAATACGTAGTATGTGGCAAACTAATGTTTTCCGTATATCAAATATTGCCGCACTCTTATTGAATCTGATCTCGTGTTATCCAATATATTTTTAGACTAATATAACCTATGTGGTCACGTCAAACAATATCCAAGTCCTATGTTGTTATTGTTTTAATTTTTTTAAATTATTATTAAGACATTATTTGTAAAACATTTAGTGTTAAAATGTTTTTTCTTCAATATTGTTTTAGTAATTTAGGAATATCATTTCATTTAGATATCAGTTAAATAAATTACAAACGGAATTCAATCCTACTACATTATTCTGTGTAACAAGCCTTAGTATACCATTACAAAATTTTACTATAGTTATGTCGGATTCCCTCTAAGTCCACCCAACTTCGAAGAATAATCCGGTATTTTTTTTAGTATGCTGCCACCACCGATATGACTACGTGATATCGGTCACGTTATGAGAGGTATATTGAGAAAAAGACGAACTCTTTCAATTAAACTTAAACTAACACTTTATTTACAATATTTACACTTAAAAACTCGGATATAGATTATCCGGTTCGACATTAAATAAAATACAGAAAATACTTTATGTGTATTGCTAAACTACGCTAACTAACTCAGCTACCAGAGATTACTCTTAATCTCACCAACACTTTATCTCTTCACTCCAAGAGATCTCTTTCCAACACACGTATCCGAGAACTCAATCTTTCCAACCAACATGCTTCACTCTCACGTTAAAAACTTACTCACCCTCCGGTCTTCCTCCCAGCACCCTTTCTAAAACGGGGCTGGTCCCCTCTTCCCAAGGGTTTCTTGACAGCACCTAATCCCCGATGATGGATCTGTCTTCTTGGGGAATGGGTGAAATCCGTCTTATCTGTGAACTTACAATAACAATAGAAACACTTCTTCCCCTGTACTAAACATTCTTTCAACACATATCATGTTACCCACCTACTCGGATTAAGATTTCAGTTAGGAAAAGCTTTACAGTACAAAGTAGATACGCACACAATAAGATAATATCCCATAACAATAGCTTTTAGCCTGCAGCTGCCAGGGAAAACCCGAGAAATTATATTTTTGTTTAACAGGAAAAAAGTTTAATGTTTGAAATCATATGTTTAATATGTAAAAAATTAATACATCTCTTAAACATTTACATTAAATATATCAAACGAACAGTATACGATATTTTGTTCTTACTTATAATGCCAAAATTGATTTATTATGTTACAAATTTATGTTACGCATGAAATCTCAAAACACTCTTCTCATAAAATGTCTTAAAAAACGGAATGTATTCACGGTTTTAATATTAAGGATTACATCTATAGAAATAAAAATGTAGAGAACATAAATTTAGATATTCCATCATTTATATTAAATGAATCGGTAATATTGTGTAAAATCTATTCCTAATAATTTCCAATGTAGAAATTTATTTCAAATCGCAATTAAAATTTATTTATTTTTCAGAAATGGAAAGGGACAATTTGATGTCACTAGAAATTTTCATAGAAATATTATAAATACAAAAATGTTTAATTTCTTCTTCATCTCGTACACGATGTTCCGTTTCTATTAATAAATAAGAATATAAGATTGAAAACGAAAGTCTAATTCTTCTATAAAAAATGTTTTCTTATGGCGAAAATTATATGTGTATTTTAGAAATTTGTCTGTAACTTTAAAACTGATAGTTTTAATCAAGGCTAATATGAGACAACCAAAAATATGGAGTTATGTCAAACATGCGAAAAAGATTCCAATTTTTATAGTAATAAAATTGGATTTGGGATTGTTTTTAAGTAATACAAAATTTTACTTATATGTAATGTATGCACTCAAAACGTCAAAAGAAACAACAAAACAAAAATCAAATTCCATTGCCTAACCTTTCTTGTTTGATAAGAAAAAAATGTCTCTAAGATTCAAAACTTTTGACAGACAGTACTTTAAAAATCTTAGGTAAATTATTCTAATACGCTTTTTTCGGAAAAAAAAGGATGAGTATTTTTATCCTTTAAAATATCGAATAGGTTTAACATAGCCTGAGTTATGGACAATCAGATTCAAAGGGTTCATGTGCGATAGCGTATTGTCCTAATATGAGACAGTGAAAGGGGCTATTATGAAACAGTTCCTGGGCTTGGGACTGTAATATCATAAAGCATGAAGGGCCACCCCAAATGAAAACAGAATGTGTTAATTTTTGGTTATCTTTTTGTTTTCACACACCAGTTATTATTTTTTTCTCTTTTCTTTGTGATGAAGAATCATTGATAGATTTCTTTGCAAATTCTACATGGGAAAAAATTATCTAGCTGACACACCAAAATTTGAAGAGAAGATTAAAACGAGAACTTTTGTTTTAGCTGACTTTAAACGTAGAGTTTGAATGTATACATAATGTAAATGCCTTTGTCTCTTAAATACGTAGATAAAGATGAACAAGAGGTAACAGTCCAAGGTTTAAAGTGTTCTAACTATCGATCTAAAGACTGATTTCGTATGTAAGATGAAATCTTTTCAGTCGACATTATACATACCTTTTCATTGTTGCCTCCCACTGAAACTACAATAAAACGTAGTAAAACTACTTTTTTTCCTGGTGTTATATACATTACTGAAACTGAATTAACTAAATTATTTACGGTCGTAGACTATGGTTTTAATTTCTTCTTTTTCAATAACGAGGAATATCAAAACATTCATATCATTGAAAATTTACTAAGGGGAACTGCTGAAATTAAAATTTAAAATGTTGCATATAATTTTCGTCTTACTCTTTTATCCTAAATTAATTGTCTTTTAATAAATGGTGGGAGGGGGCGTGGTGTATTTTAGTGCATTCTCTAGAGCATGCATAAAATATGTTCCAAAGTTCGGGCAAATTGTAAGATTAAAAATATATATTTCAAGATGACATTATTCACTTTAGCCGAATAGATGTCTTATAATTGTCCCATTCCGTGCGATTAATATGAAGCAGGGATTAACTTCTTATTTTTACTTTTATGTTTATGATAAGCAATAATTTTGTATCCATTAACAGATAAAAAAAAAATAACAGCATGTTTTATTTGGAACTAAAAGGTTTTTCGCATAATATACCCGATCAGCCCTACCTTGTTTAAAAAATTACAAAAAGTACCGTAAAATAATCATTTAAAATATCTCGAAATGTGCTAATTAAAAGATAAGCAATGGTCAATGAAAACTGTTAAGGAAATCAAAATTTGACAGTTTATTAAGATAAAAAGTATAAATTACTTAATAATATAATACTTAATATGTTTTAAAAATAAATGTTTGAATTGATAGGAAAAAATAATTCATAATTTAAATAATAAGAAAGAAAGTATTTATCAAGAAGAAACGGATTTATCAAGAAGAAACGGATATTTCATGCGAAAGTAGTTCAAATATTTAAATAAAAAATCTAATTTTGTTTTTCTTTATGACGACCGATATTCTTTAATTACAAGCTAAACTAATTAACTAAACTAAATTTAAAACAATAAATTCCTTTGACGGTGTTTTTGACAAATTATGCAATAGAAGGATTTTCTGATTTATATCATTTACACTTTTTGATAACAAGGTAATAAAGTATGTTTTAGTATATGTCTTCAAAAGTATATTTCCTTCGGAGTAAGAGATGTCACAAAAAACGTCAGATACTAAATCTCACAAGAAAAATAAACTGTCCAAATAAAGTAGTAAAGCACTTATTTGTTTTATGTAAAAGCTGACATCATTTTAATGAAAAAGCAAATTTTAGATATATGAATTTTTGAAAGAAAAAATGTATGAAAGATTTGAATTGGTGCATTATAGATCATAAAGGTAGAATTAACTATATAGGGGTCATTTCTTTAAAATGTGAATGGGTATTTAAATATAACCGCACGTATGATCGCAAACACACATACACAGACAGAGAGCAGGGGGATATATGTATAAAAGTGTTAAAACGTATGTAAACTTTGTGACAATGTTGAAAAAACAGGAATATCATGTGGGAAGTGATACACATTTATTAACCATTAAAACATCAGATATCAGTACTTTTTATGGCCAAAACATTAAAAAATTGGTGCTTTTTTTATCGAAAAATATTTGATGGGATATAACTACTTTTTGCAGGTTTTTTTAAATGTATTTGTCTACATAGTCATTCAGCACATTACAGCATTTATCATAAGAAAATGCAAGTGTTTATATACCAGCATGAAAGGAGGTTGACTCCAGTGTTACAGGAGGGTAGCCATGAAGATTCGTCGTCATTCAACTCGTTAAAATCATAAACCGCTGTCCAACGAAGAATTTCTTAAACTACAAAAACTGGTGAAAAATACTGTGGTGAACAAATAGTTAAGTCAATTCATCGTTCTCCACAGACGACAGATCGCTTCTTCTTCATTTTGAATTGAGCTATTTCAATTGAGCAACCAAACCAGTCCTCCACTATTAATTTTGTAACCGTACATTTTGTAAGTGTGTCCATCGATTCCTGTTGAACGCATACTTCTTGTACTCAAACACCAAATTACAGTCAGAATTTTTTAAACGTAATGAACTTTTATTGTCTTGAACTCTTAAGATTCACTCTTTAGATATTAATGACGTCATATCAGTGTCAAAAATAACATTATCTTTCAGATGCATGTATTATTGCTCCAACCTTATCTATTAACCCTTGGCATATGCATGCGTGCGTGCGGAAGACAGAGAGAAAGTGTGTGCATACCTGTATGTATGTGCTTACTGAGATCATTTAAAATGTATTATTTTTTTTAAATATTTTTTAATATCCGGTGCAGTAAGATTTTTCGTCTGATGCTATTGAGGGTGTGTTCCCGGAATATGTGATGCTCATCAATGACGAAAACTAAATATTTTGCAATGACTATTCCCTAGTAGTTTATTATACATCAGTCATTTTACTAGTATGTGCAGTTCGTAAAACACTGCAGGTGCAATCCAGGAAGAAATAAAGATGATCACCTCCTACGAATTGTGCTGAATATAATCGTTAAAAATATGTAGGTATCAATAAACAAGGTGTAATATGTACTATTAAATGCTGTTCAAAAATATTTCTCCAAGAGTCGCCTACATATTACAAATTTCACACTAATACCAAATTACAAATACTTTCATTTTTCAAATAATAACACCATTTCTCGATACATTATTTGTATTTCTTAGAACAAAATACCCCGAAAAGTGCATAGTTTATGAACTTTTTTCTTAAATCTTTATATAGATACAATTGGATCCGTGTGAAGATTTCGCACTGCAGTCTAATATTTTTTAAATGAAGTTTTAAACTTCTAAAGAAAAATTAAGGAATCAAAATATCTACAGATAACTTTTTCAAGCCAGAATATCATCTCATATATTCCAACAAAGTTACAGTAAAAACTGCCCAAAGATAGAAAACGTAAAATAAAATAAAATAAAATAAAATAAATAAACAAAAATTAAACAAAAACATAATTTGCCGAACAAATAAAAAAAAACATTTTAATTCCGGCAATGTTTAGGCTCGATAAGGGGTAGATATTAAGATATTTCATTCAGTTGGTTTTACATTAGATTTTAAAATCTTGGTAATAAATAAAGTTAAACCATTTTTTTTTTTTGGGGTTTTTAGATATGTCTTTGGGGGGATACAATAGGGTTTAAGTTTATTTACACTGAGGAAATGAGTCCAGGATACTCATGAAACGTGCGTCTGTTTATTACACGATGTTATTGTGTGTCAAACGTTGATATTTTTGGTATAGAGATATGAGATACCGTAAATTATTTCCCCTATCGGATGAACATTGGAGAGCGGGTGTTTTAGCCTGAGTCAAGTAGACTCTTAAGGAAAATTGACATGCAACGTTATTGCCGATGAATACCATAGCACGATAAAATAGCACGATTTATATTAATTATTACAAATTTTAAATACAAACCATGATTTCTAATCATGGTTTGTACTTAAAATTCTAGTCTATTTTATAAAGTAAAAACGTGTCCGTGCATAACGCTGACGTCATTTTGCAAATGGCAACACTTGACGATGAAATTTCAATTTAGCGTTTTTTGCTACTGAATTTTTTCTTATTTCTAAATATCGCAGATTTTTAATTTTTACACCGTCATACAGGGTAAAAAATCTAATTTCAAATGCAATTTTTTTAAAACTGTATCGAAATTTTCTGATTTATTATACTATATTAAATTTCAAGCAGGATTTTAAAAAATCTATCTCTATCGCTTGCAGACGATTACAAAATATTATCTCTGCTAAATAAATTACTCTGTTTGCATTTTAAAGAATATAAAAAGTTCATCATTTGTTTCCAGATAATATTCAATTACGAAATGAAAACTTCATTAAACAATAAATAAAATCAAATAAATAAAGTACAAATTTGACAGTCATGTAATTGAAATAAGTGCTTATAACCTCTGAAATTATCAAAACAGTTATTCTAGATAACGAAATTTTTAAACGATTTCTTCGGCTGTTAAATTCTGGCTTGATGCAAATACGAAATTACTGCTTTCAGTTTAGTATATCCAAATTAATCATGATTATATTACCTTTTACGCAAATTTCATTTTTTTTTTATTTCGAATTGGTTTAGGTACTTTTCTGTGCGACCATTTACGTATTAACTGATGTTAATGGTAGCAGCCATAACAAATAGTAAATTACAACATTTTTATAACGTTTGCCGCTCAGTTTAGTTTTTAAATTTTGAATTTTAGAAATCGTTTTTCGAGACCATTTATATATTAAAGTAACCACCATGACCATTTTTCCTTTTTAACCCCAACAGTATCATATAAATTGCTATTTTAGAAAGATTTTTTTTTTCTCCTGCGCCATTTAAATGTTGTTCTGTGCGAGCATGTACCTCTGACAATTAACAGCCAGTGTTTTTAGGACACTTTTGGTTCATTTCATCTTTTTAAATTTCGATTTTTTAAAAACTGTCCTTAGCGATTTACAACTTAAAAGTAACCAATATGCAAAAAAATTAACGTTTCTAGCTGCAACAGTATCACATAAATCGCTATTTTAGAAAATTTTCTGGCTCCTGTTCCTTCTTAGATGGAGAAGTATAGACATGAATATATCCTATGTTGCAGCAGAGACTATCACCTTCATTTTGTTACTATTATTTTTTAATAGGTTTGGTAGATTCAGCTATTACCCCCTACAGACAAACAAACAAAAGTTTCTTCTTTAAAATATTAGTTTAAAATGGAAAACCTTTTTTTTTTAATTTATAGGACTATCTCTAACAAAAAGAAGTCACACAATAAAACATACTTTACGAGTAGTGGTTTTTTTTATTTTTTTAAACGGTACTGCATTCCACTATAATTAATAGAGACAATTTTAAATTATTAGAAAATTTGTTAGAATTTGTTTCATAAAAATAATAAAATTTATGCAAAAAAAAAATCCGAATTAATAGATACATAGTAAAATATATATAAAATAATATTTTTGGTAAAAAATTAGTTAATTTATAATTTAACTGATTTCTGTAAACAGATAAAGGAAAAATGGAAACCATTATGGAAACCGTAAATGTTATACACTTTCTTTATTACACAACATTCTGGAAATAAAATATCATGAATTTAATGCAATTATTTATAAAATCCCAATTGCAGTTTCGCGGATAAAAAGAAATGTCATTTAGAAAGTATACATTTATGAAAGTAAAACGTATTCCCTTTCTCCTTTAATGTACTATTACGTTGTTTGAAATCGTAAAACATCCCCAGCAAAACATGTTATGGAAAGAGTAGATATAGTAGTATTTTTTATTAGACTATTTTAAGCCTAAGAAAATGTATGTTATTTTACTGAATATTTTAATGATAAAAGCAAAATTGATATGCATTAAAAAATTTTGCATGCTGGCGTAAAAAGGAATTACATTAGAAATGATAAAAATACCCAGGGTTTAAAAATATACTTTTACAGGCCATTAAAATGTCTCATTTTTTAGATTTAATAACTTCGACAAATAAGACTTATACAAATTGAACCAGATCCAACGCAATAAAAATTGTACCAGATTCAACAAAATAAAATTTAATTTTCATAGCTATTCAGCAGAATTTCTATACAATGTCAGTAGTACAAAATATTTTAAACTTAAACGATTTCTTATAAACTACTAATCTAGACAAACAATGTGAACATCAACGGTTCGTTTTAGTAGCGGTCATGTTTAAATAAAAAAGCCGCGCAATCTGTCCTACCGAAATTGGAGAGTATGCGCATCTTCTACTTAGGAGAGATGGCGCATTGTTCCCATTGGTTTCCATGCTAGGAGAGATTACGCAGCTTATTGATAAATTTGCATTAAAAAAATAAAAAATGAAAATGGACTAATTTTATGTTAAACGTGTTATCAAGTAACTTAATGCTATTTTGTAATCTTATATGGACTTGCTTTTTCTTTATTCTTTATTTTTTTTTTCCTTTAATTAAAATTTTTTAATCGTTTTTAAAATTGTTTCACTTTTCTTATTATTTAATCATTAGGTTCAAATATTCACTCCTAATACAATAATATTTGTTCACAAAATCCTTACAACAATGTCATTTAAGTGTAATCATTATTGTTAACAATTTAAATGCAGTTATTATTAGTGACAATCTCTCCTACCCATACGCGCAATCACACCAACCCTGTAGGGACAGATTGCGCAAATAACTTTCTTGGTTTTATTACAACTGTTCTATTAAATTGCAACATAACAACAAAATAGCAATGGAAATGCATGAAAAACAAATGAAGTAAATATTATTCATTGGTAGTTTAGCAAAAAATTAATATTTAGACTTTTTATTGTTATTCTTTTGAATTGTGCGTGTTCTCCTAGTTTTACCTTAGAAGCGGAGAAATATTTTTATGACGAGGACACTTTTTTTTCTTCGTCTATAAATATCCTATGAGAATTTTCCCCTTTAATGTGGGTGTCCAGTTTCTATATATAATATTCTGTGCGTGACTCAGCAGTCTTATCCTTTCAAATTGTCTGATGAGCAGACAAAATGCCTAGGTCATTTTGACACAGTGAGTTGTTCTGAAATTCAGCAAGCAGTTCTATAATAGTATTTCACATAAAGTTTCTTGGAGACTGCTGCAATGTCAATTGTTATTACAGAGAATATTATTGTTTGAAATTTCTGGCTTAGTTTATGACTGTTTTGAGTGTTTGATGCCTAATATATATATTTATTTATTTATTTACACATTTTTATTACTATTTTGAATAATTTTAAAGCTTGACATTTTAAAGTTTTCTATGGTTCATTCAGGTGTTTCTATATACATTAAAGTGCAAAAATGCACTGGTCGATAATAAGATGGATTTTCTTTTAAAAATTTATTTTATAAGTAAAAGCTTTTCGAAAACTGCAGAATTAAATCAACTATCACGTTGAAGAAAAAAGTAATATTAAAATTTAAATAAGGTACTTTTATGAGAACAAAAACTATAATATTTATCATCGAAAGCACGATTATTTATATATATATATATATTTAAATATATTTTGTATTTTGAATTATAAACATGCATTTATTTCTTACACACTAATGCACCTCAATTAAGAGACAATGATGAGAAAATTTTCCACCTACGGTAAATATTGTAAAAATGTGCATCCGGTAGTTGTGTAAGTGTACGCGCACACCATTACAGTATCAAAATACTTTAACTTGAAAATAATTTTAACTCAAAATAATAATAATAATATAATTAAAGATTATTTTCAGTTACGCAGAATGTCGAGAAGAGTTCAAATGTCCAGGAATAGATACTGACACGTTCTATTACCATATGAGAAGAAAAAGGGCTTCAAGATGACAGCAAAAATATAGTTGATCAACGATTGTAAATACCAGAATTCCAGTTACTCAAATATTAAAAATGAGCTGATTATATTGCTAAGTTAGGACACTTTCAAAAGAAGTTGCTCAAAAAATTGTATTACTATACGAAAGGTATCTTGATATTACTACGAAAGATTTAAAATTTATGGATTTATGGATTTGTGTTTGCATAAATTAATAATATTTCGCATATGTTTAACATTAAAATAAAAAAGTGTGCGAGGTTTCATAAAAGCCATCAGGAGTTCATACTTTGTCAAATGATATTCATAAACATGACAGAGGCCGGAGATTTTAACTGTAGAAAACATCTGCAAACGTTTGACAGTTTTAATAATTAAATATTACTTTTATCTATATACAATAAGAGCGAAATTGGTTATACTACAGAGCATAATAAACCATCAATAGTGTATTCTCTAAACGCATGTTGGCTGTGCATAAAATATCCACCGAAAAGTAAACAAAAAGTAAAGTAATACAAAAGTACAAAAATAAATTAACAAAAATACAGGAAAATGAAACTGAGAAAAACTGGGGATGTAGACTAAGAAACTTATAATAAGAAATAGACAAAGATCCCGTTCTACAAACATATTGAGTGCTGAATATGACAATAACTGTGGCAGAAAAATACATGAGCTATGTGTGATTCAGCATGCTTAAATGTGATTTATGTGTTAAGTGATACCAAAGATTAACCTGCGCTCTCTTGCATATTTCTATGCATACTCATTGACACTAGCGTGTGCAAAAATTGTGCATTTATCCACTTGTGATTTTTTGTTATTACTCTTAATTGTTTTATTATTTTCATAAATGTTTACAGTGTTTATTACTTCATTATTAAAATTTAAAATAAATTCATGCTACATTGATAAATTTAATATTTATTCATTTACAGTCAGTTGTTTTAACAAAATGAATGTCATGGTAGAACACAATCCGAAATTCCATTCCAAACTCATAGATAGACGTGACAAATTTCAGTTTCGTATAATTTCGGTCTGTCTTTTTGCATTTATAGATCTTGAACTGTCTTAAAACAAATGGCATTTAAATTAAATTTTGCCAATGACTTGATTAGGATTAATTTTTTCAGGTTTTTAATGTCGTCTGTCTCCACTTTCGTATTGTCCAAATGACCGTATTGTGTTTCAGCATTTTCGTTATTAGTTGACAAACTAGGAACAGATCAGAATCATTAATAAATTAACTACATTTGACTAAATATTTACCAATTTTCATCATTTCTGCCGTAATGGAATATCGGTCTGCTAGTTTTGCTTTTAAATATTTTAAAAAACTCCTCGATCGAATATCGAGAATAATACTAGATAAATTAAAGATTAGCCATTTTTGGACAATTTAGATTCATCAAAAAATAATTAATGGTTAATTATGATTAGAAAAATGGTTTGAATAAGTTCCCATTTTTACACATTTGATGACGCCTACCACCTTTTTTTTAACATTCAAATGCACTACATTCAATTTTTATTTAGTAGACAACTGTTACCTATTAGATTACAAGGTAGAAACAGTAAGCGAATTATTCGACTTGTTTCAATGTTTTCTGATTTTCAACAAGTTACGCACATCTGCCGGTTATTTTATAATACAATTTCGGTATATATACCTTTAGATTAACATATTTTTTTTAATTTATTGAAACGAATAGTGTTTAAATTAACATTAGACATATGGTTGGAGATGGATATTTATGCTAAGATCTGATTTCCAGTCTGAGCAGTACCTCCTAGGCATTCCAATTAGATATATGATTTGAATAGGATTCCCTTTGTAGTGCATTTGGAGACGTATATCAATTTTTTGTACTGTCAAAATGTGTACCGTCAGTATTTTTGTTATTAGAGCACTGTTGCACTACGAGGGAACAAAGTAGAAAGAAAAATTAAAGTTTTCTGATTTCAGTATTTTGACACTTCTTCCGTTTCAGCTTTTTTGGTCTGCCTTACACATTTCTGAATATCTTGAAACGGATGTTGCTTAAAGGAAGATAATTCAAATGGTTTGACTAGGCTCGGCTTTCTAGAACTTTTGATTACGTCTGATGCCACTTTTGTAACGTCCAAATGGTGTATATTCAGTTATTTTGTTATTAGGCGAGTATTATATATTAAAGTGCGAGGCCTGACCATTATTCACATTGCTTGAATTGCTTCTATATTTTTACACATGTAAGTCTTTCTTGTCACTTAATCGTGTACGAACTGGTAGGCATACTAGCATTTCCTTGTATAGGCACTCAAATTCAATGTGGTTTTATACATTATACATTAAATCAAATCTCCTTATTTGTGACATTCAGTAACTTCCCAGCCCAAACTTCAAGATATTTGAATGTGATAAAGAACCCTACACAATGTACCCACTAACAAATAACTGGAGTAATAGAGACAATATCGCTAAATTTTAAATATTGTAAATGTATATTTCTACTAAAAAATGGCAACATGAAAAATTAAAATGTGCATTAAATATAATAAAACTGACCAGAGTAACATATTCTTCATAGTAGGATACCTAAATATTTCGAAGTTTATTTTTGTGACAACCAGCCCTGATCTTCCATCTACTCTACTATACATATAAAATGCAAATGGGAGTTTCGTTTTGGTTGCTTATAATTTAAGTTATACTGGATGGATTTTGTTGTCATTCGCACGGTTAGTTATATATTCTTTCAGTACAGTTTTAGCATATCATTTAGTATATAGCATAGCATTTTTAGCATTTTTAGCGTATAGCAAATCATTTAACGTTCCTTCGTTATATAATTATGGAGGAAAGTTCTAGAATCAAAGGAACCGGATTATGAAATTTTAGCATTTTTCAAAATATTCTGCAGAATGGAGTTAGACGGAACTTGCATTGTTAGTTTGATGTTTTTTTAGGGAATGTTTTAGTATGTATCATTATGTGATATATTACTTAGTTATAGGATCACTGGGAAACGTTCTATAATATTGGAACCCGATTAGAAAGATTAAAATTTTTAAAAAGTTCTGCTAGACGGATTTTGATGGACTGGCAATGTTGGTTAGATAATTTTTAAGGGATGATTATAGTATATTGCACATAGTTCTCCATAGCTTAGTTATATATTTATGGGTGAGAGTGGGGATTCTGGAATCAGATGCGCCCACTTATTAAATATTAGCTTATTTTAAAAAGTTCTACTGGGTGGAGTTTGACGAGAATTTCATTTTTAAATAATCTTTAAGGGGTATTTTTTGTATACTGCGTATCGTTCTACCCTTCATTACGAAATCCCACTGTAAATGATCAACTAAAAGGGTTGGACCTTAACAGCACAAATTTTATCTGGCACATTAGATAATATAAGAGCACAATGACGTTCATATCGTTTTCAGCAATGGGGATGGACATTCCAGGTAAAGAGCCATATTGCATTAAAACACAAGGTCAAATTCACCGATATATTTTGTTGAATTGAAAGTTCATTTGGAGAAATTGACCAATGTAGCGGACGAGACCTGCTATTATTATATACACTCCATACGCCGTAAAACAACTGCAAAATTATTCCTAATATATAGAGTGTAATGAATGTTTCTGGTCACATAAAATTACCAATATTCGGATTTAATAGAATTCATAAAAATTAATTCGTATTATAAACTGAAATATTCGCTCGATGCAGTTTATTTATTGGTATTTAAAACTTACAGATGTACTTCTTTAGTATTATTTAATTTATATGAGAAACTCAAAATGTTGTTTATTAGGGCTTCATTAAAATTTAATTTGGTATTTCAACGGAGACATACTGATATCAACAGCACAGTTTCTATTAACAATTAATGATTAAAATGATTTTGATGTATCGTAACTGCGACGAAAATTAAAATCCGTTTTCTAATTAAAACGGTCGATACTTATATAACATGTTAATTAATTCTGTTTTCTCTTCAGTCTATCTAGAAATTAAAGTGGATTGCAAGCACATTTTGCTGTAATTTGTAGTTTCAAAAAGAAGAAAACAAGTGACTGAAATTAAATCCAAAATTTCTAGAGAAATTCCATTTACAAATATTTCATAATATAGAAATTGCGTCAAATATCTAACAAAATTAATGCTGGAAAAAAAAGTAATTTTATTCAGAACATTATTTAAATATTTAACATATTTATTATTAATATTTATATTATACTCGTATAACATTTATAAATCTAACAAAATTTAATAATATAAATTAAATTTTAAAGAATAAATAAAAGAAAAATCACTTGTTTATTACTAACATTTTAAATCATTACTAAGTATTTGACTCATGTTTTCACTTAAAAATGTTTACATATTTTCACGTATTATAAATTTTAAGGATAAATCTGTGTAAATATGAAAGATATAAACTGTAATTCAACACCCCAACATTGTGACATTTTGCATCTTAAAACGACAATTTAGATACTGTTTGTGTCTATGATCATTAAGGTTCTTTAAAATTTCCTTATTCACTAGAATCATCAATGTATTCAGTGTGTAATCGCCATTGTTTTTATAAAAAGGAAAAACTTCACATGCAAACGTAAAAGTAAACCATGTGTAAGTTTTCAAAAGTATTATAGGAATTTTCAAACAAATGACAGCCACAAAATTTATTAATATATTAAAAATCTCATTAAAATGCAAATAACAGAAACGACCAGTTATAGGTAAAAAAATGATTTAAAGTTTATATTTTCAGCAGAATCTTAAATGGAATTTCGATACTTTAAAAGGATATATTTGGAAACGAAACAGATTGGAAGATAATATTTCTTTAACCTCTGGTTTACGGGGGGGGGATTACCGCAGTCCCAAGAAAGAGAACGTTGAAAAATACGGGGTTGGTATTATCGTCATTCCAAACTTTCTAACCCTCAAATATGTAGTGCAATAAATACTTAAAAGAATTTGGCTCAACAGGGGTCTCGTTGATAGTCATTAGCGCATGTGCTTAATGATTCCAGATGTGCTACCGTCACCTCCGGTGTGAACCTCGTTAAGAAAGTGTGTTGAAACGGTCAAGTTTTTCGCGTAGTCAACGAATATTTAAGGTATTCGTTCCCTGTTAGCTAGATATTAATCTATCGGTAAATTCTTTCACTTATAAAATGAATATTACATCAGTTCATATCAGGGTATACAAACCATTTTTCATTAAATCAATAGGTTTTGAAAAAAATGAACATACTATCAATTGGAATATTTTAAACTTAATTAAATGAGTCTATAAACTGTACTTTGCGCACAGAAAACGAAAAGTATTTTTTTAAATACATTAAAAATAAATTCAAATTTGACATTTATGAATGTGGTACAGAATAGTCTTACAAGTGGAATTGTCACGAACCCCACTTAATGGTCCCGAATTAACATGGCTTCGGCGCAGTTGGATGATCGGGACGCCGTAGTGCGCCAACCCTTTTCTTAACCATCTGACCGCTTATTGTTTTCCAAAATTTTTTCAACCGGTATGTAATCGAGCAGTATCTCTTCTATTGTTACATTTTTCAAATCACCATGTATTTGCAATATGTAGTAAATTTTTCATTTTTATTAAATGTGGATTTTTTAAAATAAAAGTGCTTCAAAAATTGTATATTATATAGATATTTCTACAAATATCTTGCCCGCGAAAATCGCGGGATAATAGGGGTCCCATATGGAGGTAGGTGTCATTAAAACTCTATTTCCGATCTCGTGACTACGTCGCTGAGATTAAGTGTGACCGGCAACATCCTGATGACACTACTTTCTCCTAAGTGTGGTGACAGCTGTAGGACGCAGTTTGTCGTAGTAGCGAAAGTAGGTGGTCTGTGCTGAAAAAATAGTGAATTAATTTTATAATTGTGAATTCATTTTATAAGTGAAAAGTAATGAATGTGATAGCGAAAGCTGGCCGTCTGTGGAGAGTGTAAGAGAACGGAGTACAGGTGACATCAGGTCCAGCCAAACCACATTTTTGCTGTTATTACCTACTTCGTAAAACTGAAGAATTCGGCCTAATCACCCGAGGTATGAAGGATGCGGGAGACAAGTTTTATGTCTATTTTTTATTTATTTTGTTTTACTAATATTTTACGTTTTATGTTGCTTTTGTCCTTAGGAAATAAGCTACACTGTAAAAAATGATCAATGTTTCTTATTTTATGAAAATATACTATAACCACGAATGAAAATATAATATAATCTTCTGAGTTATCCGACCTTCTGAAACGCGTGTTCCATTGTCTTTTAAATCCCCAGAAAGAAATACATTTCCAAAATTTAAAAAATTATTTATAAAAACAAAATTTCTGTAGCTGCCCGTATTTTTCAGAAACATTTCCGAATAGTTTTTATAGTGCATTAATCAGTTTCTTCAGCCTGGAATACCTATTTATCGAATGTCATCCATTCTCAAGTAAACGTTTCAGGCTGCATAAGTTAATTTGTACATGAAAGAGTAAAGAAATAATCTTAATTTTAATGTTAATGTTAACGCTGTTAATTTTGCATGTTTATCTGTTAAACATATTTCTTGAACATGAACATGTTTACTTGAAAATGGATAGCACCGAAAAAACTATATTCCGGACTTAGAAAACTGATTAATACACTTTAAAAGCTATTCGTAAAGGTTTCCGAAAATTTCGGGCAGCTAGAAAAATTTTGTTTTTCTATATGATTCTTTAAATCTCGAAATGCCATTGATGTCTGAGGTTTCTAAAGATAAAGAAACACTGTTCAGAATCATGGTTAAGACGGATGAGATTATATTATAAATTTATTTGTCATTATATTATATTTTCGTACATTCAGAAACATTCGTCATTTTTTACAGTGTAGTATAGTCGCCTATGTAGGCGGTCCATGATCCAAGCTGGTGGTAAAGTAATTCTCAGGTACTGACTTCGCAGTAATCTCCAAGGTGAAAAGACATTAAACAAGATATTTTTAACATATATGTAATACAATTTTAAAATTCTTTTTTAACATCTTTGTAATTTACATCTGAACTTTTTCTAGAAAACATGAAGCAGCATGGTGAAAACTGATGTCGAATAACATCATTTGCAAATTTTTGAGATGACTTGGATTTTTTTTTTTTTAGTAAGCGCATTATTACAGTGAAGCTGCTTTAAAGTTCAAATTAGGTAAAGAGAAAAAAAAGAAAAAAATACATAGTCGTTCAAATGCTCGGTTTATTTCACATTGATTGAAATTCCTAAGTTCATGGGCCAAAGGACGTAATCACATAATTGAAAAGACATCTCAGAACTATCTCATTTTAGTCTAGCTTACAGATTACGTAGTTTGTAACAAAATGCTTGGATTAAGAATTTCGCATTACCTGATTTGTAAAGGGGTGGCTACCGTAGATTTCTTTACTTGATGTCCCGTTCTATATTAGTACGTTCGACCTTGTCGAGTTTCACTTACAAACTGTCGATGTCAGGGTCAATTATAAATCTGTGATGGGTCTTTAAGTCGACGCACTTTCCGGAAGAATGTTTCAAAATTGGTATTACCTCGTTCTGAGCGAATCTGGTGCTAATGAAGATGACAGTCGTTTCCTATTTTTAATTCGTCTTTTTTAAGTGCTAGAAAACAACTTTCAGATTTGTTCGATAGATTATGCTTCCTTTGCAAACGTGTATTATAGCGCAAGCACTTTCGTTCAATTAATAATTGCAGTGAAAGTTTTACTAGTCTTTTTATTTTAGTAATGTTCATTGTTCACAGGTTGTTTATTATTTGTTGTATCCTCGTTCATTTTGGATGTCTCTTTACTCGTTCTTGTATAATGTCACCCATTCCGTTAACTATTTTTGTTTGAAATAGAATAATTTGAAGATAAATAATGAGGTGCATTCATCGAGCCAAAATTTCATGTAGTACGAAAACTGTTATGAGGTAGATGCTGTGATTATTTAAAAGGGTAGGACTGAACTTTATGCCGTTATATTAAAAATAAATGAACAACGAAAAAATAACAAATGAAATACATATGAAAATGGCATATAGCTATTTCGGAGCTTCTAAATCTCCATCATCAGTGCCAATGTTATAAACAGATGTAAGTGTTTAGGCCATATCAGTAATCAAGCGTCTCTGATTTCTGCCCAGGTGGAATGGCGTATGTATTGAAAAGGAAACACATCGGAGTCAGGGAACTCCACGTAACGGAGGAGACCAATGAAACGCGCTCAGTCAGTCTGGACGAGTTTAAGCAGGGAGTTGAAAAAGGGGGGAAAGTGAAGAGAATGAATTAAAGAAAGGTAGCCAGACGTTTGAAAAATTTGGTGTACTTGACATATCATTAGCCAAGTTGTTTGAATTCTTGCAAATAAGTCAAGCATCCCCCAAAAATCAAGATCGTAAATTTATAAGCATTTCTGAATTATTGAAATTCGGAAAAATTAAAATTGTGATTGTTAGCCAGCAATGTTTTGCAATAGCGGAACATTTAATGTCACAATTTTAACATTAGCTTTATGTTCCGAGAAATCGCTTTAATTGCCGAGAGATCGGAGAATTAAGAGGTTGATTGGTTTGACCTATATACAGAGTGTCTCAATTATTTTGCAACCCGCGTAAACGCGAAGCAGATGAACAACACGAGTGCACGCGCACACCGTTAGCGCAGGTAGCGGTGTGGAGGGGCGTGCGAGCAACACTACCAACACGCTAAAAAATCGCAGGAGACACTTCAGTGCTAAGGAGAACAAAGTGAAAGGTAGTTTTGCGTCATGGTGCTATGTGCAGAAAAACGCGCGTTTAATATTGAACATGATTTTCGAACGTTTTCGTACAAAACAGTCAAGGAACGATATGAAAACAAGTTTCCAGACTCGGTGGTGCCAAATAAAAGCACAATCGTTTGTCCTAACTGAACACAAAATGAAAGAAATCGAGACGAAAATCAAGAAGAAACCGGCCTCGTCAGTAAGAAAATTAGTTTTACAAACAAACGCTCACCGAGCCACTGCATACCGCGCCTTGAAACGTTTGGAAGTTTCTCCAAGAATTTTTTGGTGACCGGCTAATTACAAAAGTACTATGGCCTCCACGCAGTTCAGACCTGTCACCGTCCGATTTCTTCTTGTGGGGCTATTTGAAACATCGCGTGTTCCGTGAACCGGTAGCCTCGATTACTGAACTAAAAACTGTCATTACGGAATAGATAAACACTATCACACCAAACACATTACAGAATGTGTACCGAAACCTCCTCCAACGGGCCCAGATATATAAAGATGAAGACGGTAGTCACTTACAACACCTTCTGTAGTCGTTTAAGCACTCCTGTAAAATAAAAATTAATGTTTGTACATTGTTATTTTTTTTCGGGTTGCAAAATAAATGAGACACTCTGTATATCTTATCACACTCGAAAGATATCTTGTAAATTCTCCACTGTAAAAATCTGTTAATTGGATATGTTTGAGAGATGTAAATTTAATTTTGATAAATGATGTATACATTACTTTAAAATCGAATCTTATCAAAATTTGGGATATTTGATTGCTAATTCTGAGAAAATATAGAAGTATAATTACATTTAGATTTCGAACATTGTTAACGATGGGATGTGTACGTTAAATCAGTTTAATGTGAATCGGTTTATTGAACAAGTACCTAAGTGTATGGCAAGTAGCCTATAATGAAATTTATTAAGAATGGCTTTACGAAGGATAGAGGCAAAAAAAAGCCTCTAAGATCTCCTCGTGAATTAACAATTTCAGATTATAAAAAAAGGCCATAAACCAATTAAAACGATTAGAAACATGTTCATTTCAAACTACAAATTCCATCTGTATCCTCCAAATATCTATACATACTACCAAATTCAAATTATTTCTTAAATGAACTGATCATTCGACAAAACACAAAATCGTACCACCTCAACCACCTCCATACATTTTTGTGAGTTACAAGTTAAAGCATTAGCAATTGATAGTTTCATTTCCATCCCACTGTTATATATCATCATTTTATTTCGTTGACTTTAATCTCCAATGCACCATTCTTGCCGACAATTATTTACCGTTCATTAGCTTAATTAAAGATGACTGATCGATAATCACCTTTACAGGGAACTCATTGAAATAGCAACGGAACTTATTGATTGTTCACATATCTGCAAGGCACATTTTTTCCGTAATAGAATAATTCTGCTCCGCCAAATTCAAAATTTTAGCCACGTAGGCTATATGTATATCTTCCTGGGATAACGTTGAGCAGACTGAACCATAATATTCAAATATTTTATTTTTTTATATCTAAAATACTTATTATAAAATGTAGATTAAATAAAAAACTCTCCTTGCTCATCTCTTTTCACCACAATGTTATCTTATATTGCAATATAAATCTGGAAGTTCAGCTTGATTTACAGTAACAGCATTTAAAATATTTCCAGAAGGATTTAGCTGTATATTCTCTGACTGTATTCCCTCTTGATCTATAGCCTCTCACCAGTTTAACTGTGCTGAATTCGTAACAGATTGCCTCCGTACTTGATATTTACCCACATTATATTCATCTACACTCAGCTATCATAAACGTGTAAGAGAGATTCAAACCATACCATCCACGTCCACTTTTAAAACATGAGTTAGAAAATGATTGCCTATTCCTATCCTTGCCTCTACGATTATTTCTAAAATTTCATCGTCCTCCTCTAAAATTACCAAATTCACCCTTTAAGATAATAACTATCATTACGACCATTTTGTAAATTACCTCCACCTTTCATATAAACATTTCGATTGCCACTCTCAAACTCTCTTCTTCCTCTTCGAATACTATTTCTTTCATTAACATTTCTAAGCTTAAAAAAAGTAATATTTTATAAAGTTCAACAGAATTTTTAGGTGCACACATCTCAATAGATTCGTGTATTACACCACAGAATAACTGTGATAAATTTAAACATTTTCTGAAACATATTACGCTGATTACAGGATAATTACTTCCTTAAACTACTTTTGTCACACAGAAATATAAATGCTCTTTTAACTCGGTAACTGTTTGTATGTACATAACGTTAGATTGATCATTTACAAACAAAATTACTAATGCATTCAAGGCTCTTGAGGGAATCCCTTTTCAATGAGCATTTCAGTAAAAATTACATATTTTTGAATGGGATATTGTTATATATTATATATGCATCGAAGTGTAAGATACGTTCATTCACATCTTCTATACCATCAAAATAATCTCGAGGAAAACTGTCCAAAGCCCTAGACTTAAAATTAGTTCAGGAGCCATTTGTGACACCCTTGGAGGTTGTCAGCTTGCAAATAGGCCATGACACAGAATTAGCAAACGCATCCAATTTGATTTCAATAATAATTAGGGAATGTCAGTAGAGAAGTGGGTAGACTTAATTCAGTCGGTTTAAAACTAAGCTCAATCAAGAAAACTAAGGTGGGAGGAGTGGAATCCTTTCCCAAAGTTGTTAAAGTATAAAGTACTAAACTCAACTCACTGTGTTTCTACAAATTAATTTACTAGAATCTAAAAATCACACATCAAATATGAGTATTTTTTATATTCTAGCCAAAATTATTTAATTGCAAATTCTAAATGGAATCCCGTGAATTCCGGTTCGTTTTTATTGAATGTATATATATGGTCACTGTACCAAAAAGGCAAAATTCACAGCCGCTGGCTCTATCGGAAATTGGAACTCTTCAAATTAGCCCTTAAGGGGCGATAACAAAAGCAAGGAAAAATAGCTTACAGATGCTAAGCGTGTTTCGGTGAGAACTGTTTCAAATGTGCTGAAACCAGCTAAAGCCTCACTATATAAATATACACACTAAACAACTACGTAATTTACACACTAAATTTTTTTTAATTATTTACAACGTTACTAAGTAAAATATGATTACAAAACAACCACGACAATCAAATAAAGGAGATACACACACACTTTGCGAAACATAAAGAAAAAGTCAAAACAATAGATTATATTTATAAAGGACTGCCATATAAGGTAAAGCTAGGAGAGTCTGCGCACAATTCAAAAGAATAAAAATAAAATATCTAAATATGCTTTTTTTGCTAAATGATCCATGAATAATTTTTACTTGATTTGTTTTTTATGCATTTCCATTGCTATTTTGTTGTTATGTTGCAATTTAATAGAACAGTTGTAATAAAACCAAGAAAGTTATTTTGCGCAATCTGTTCTTACAGGGTTGGTGTGATTGCGCACATGGATAGGAGAGATTGTTACTTATAATAACTACAATTAAATTGTTAACAATAATAATTACAATTAAATGACATTGTTGTAAGGTTTTTGTGAACAAATATTATTGTATTAGGAGTCAATATTTCAACCTAATGATTAAAGAATCAGAAAAAGCAAATAGTTTTAAAAACGATTGAAAAATTTTAATTAAAGTAAAAAAAAATAAAGAATCAGAAAAGCAAGTCCAGGTATGATTACAAAATAACATTAAGTTACTTGATAACACGTTTAACTTAAAATTAGTCCATTTTCATTTTTTCATTTTTTATGCAAATTTACCAATAAACTGCGTAATCTCTCCTAGCACGGAAACTAACGGGAACAATGCGCCATCTCTCCTAAGTAGCAGATGCTCAAACTCTCCAATTTTGGTAGGAGAGATTGCGTGGCCATTTATTTAAACATGTCCGCTTCTAAAACGAACCGTTGATGTTCGCATTGTTAGTTCAGATTAGTAACTTATGAGAAATCGTTTAAGTTTAAAATATTTTGTGCTACTGACATTGTATAGAAATTCTAATGAATAGCTATGAACATTCAAGCACTTACTTTGGGAAAACAAAACAAAATAGCAATACTTTATCTTAGACGCTCAAAACAATCAACGTGCACTTTCAAGTAGACACTCCACTGCTACCGTTGTACAACTACATGGAGTCGCTGCGCGCTTACTCTATTCCTTCCACCCGAACCTCTATGTGCGCTAACTCTCCGACCGCGCCATCTCTCCTGGCTTTACCTTATTCTTCAGAAAAATAACATTTTTAAATTTAAAAAGACATTTTTTGACGATGCTTAAGATCCTGCTAGTACCCGAGCTGACCAAATATTTTTATTGATTATTTTATATTTAAAAAACAGATCTCAGTTTTATTATTTCATTATTTTTAATACAGCAGTTAAATAAAATAATCTTTTTTCACGTGTTTTCCGTTCCTAAATTACTTAATCAAGCTATTATATTCGGCATGTCTTCTAGGAAAAATCATTTCACTTGCATTTATTACATAGTATCTAATCTTTATAAAAATAAAATTTTCAAAATATAGTTATTTTAGCTTAATGCTCAAAGAAATATATGTAAAATTATATAAAGATTATTGCTCCGTAAATGATTCATAATAAATTCTAAACGAAATATCACTAAATTATATGTAGAATCGGTGATATGCTGAATGATTTTGCATTAATGTATATGTAAATTTATGTAATCATGAAACGAAGAATTGAAAACTAAATCCATTAAGGAAAATGAAAATAGATTTTATTAGGTTTTGGAAAATTCTAATGCATCGGCCATTCTGTGAGCATTTATTTATACTTTGGAACGATCTACAAATATGCTTTACTTTTATAATCATCATTACAAGAAATTTTCCGATTTGACGTTTGATAATAACCGTTCTGTACATGCTATTTTCACTTTACGATTAACACTTATCAAAGATCTAAAGATTATTAGTTTAATTTCACGATGAGTTAGAAAATTGTACTCCACTTTTATGTTATGAAGTCCCTCAAAAGAATATAGTAGGAAGTGTATAGACGGTAATAAAAAGATATGTTTAAAGCATTATATTCAAAATTAGAACCATCCTTCATAATTTAAAAATATATTAATTTTAAACATATTGAAAGGTACATTTGAAAGATTCTTTGCCATTAAATTTAGAGGATAAATTACAAAAGTAAATATATAAACTTGCAATTGTGAAAATCTAATTTCTTCTAAAATAAGCGAGAAAATGCCTATATATTTTGAAAAACCCATAAATTTACATCTATGAAGTTACATTTATACTCACATTTATTGTGCTAAAAATCATCTTGAGATAGTGATACTGAAACCAACGGATGCGTAATAGTATTGTCAAAAATTTAAAGCAAAGGATGAGTAAGGGTTTGGAGGCCCTCTACATATGAAAAAGTAAACAACATCATTTTTTTTATTGGTAACACATATGACACTATATTTGAATTCAAATAAGACCGGAAATAAACATTGCTTAATGGTGTGTCTTTTTTTTAAATGGGAGCTATAAAACGAAATATGTTGAGTTTTATCCATATATTTAGATAAATAAAATTCAGCTCTTACTAATAAAAAATACAAGACTCATTAAGTTGGTAAAGTGAATAATTGTCTAAATTTAGAAATAAAATAAAGTACCATTTTATAAAATGTTCAGCTTTACCATTTACTTCCTAAAATTTATTATTTTTTGGATGAGAACAACAAAAGAGGTGGACCATATAGAAATATAGACCATAAAATCTTTTTTTTTCAAGTAATTATTTTAATAATATGTAAATTTATATTACCGTTTTTTTAGACAATGTTGATTCTTTCTGTGTAATGAAAGTCATAACACGTAAAGTTTTTGAATACGGATATATTGATAATTTTATAATCGAAAAACAGACTAGAATATATTTGTTTCTATTAATGGTATTATTAAAGTAAGAAATAGTTACATTATATACACTATTTCTGTGACGATATAAATTTAATCTTGACAAATGAATTTTATATTGTCATCATCAATTTTTGACTTGTTTAGCTGCAAGAAAAGTGGTGAGAAAATTAACAAACTATTCCAATTTTTTGTCCCGAAAATCCTAATTTAAAAATGATATTTAATAGTGAGATGAAAAAAAGTTTCTGAAATATCAATTTGCAAATATATTTAATTTTTATTTATATCTTTTTTTGAACCTCTTTATTTCCAAAATTAAAAATTTCGTTTGAAAAACTTTAATGCCATGTAGTGTTTTATTTAAATATATTTTTCGGTGTAAAAAAATATGTGGTGTTCATAATGCATTTTTCAATGTCATGTTCATATTAAGTGGAGCATGGAATATTGACCACTGTTAAGACTTCCCTCTGTTAAAAATTCAAAAGCAATGTTGAATCAACATATATATGGATAAATATTCATCTAAATAATAAAAAATGTTTTCTACCGAATTAAATTTGAGATACATATATGTTGTCCATTTTATTAAGACAATTGTAATATTCTGATAAATCATTTTAGAGATATAAATATATCTATATGTTTGTGTTTTTCTATCTCAAATATTTAATTCTTTAGGTTATATTGCGTTTTTTTTTTTTTTTTTTAAATATACATGCTTTTATAAAATGCTTTTTCTTGCCTCCCGGGTAGAGCGATAAAATTAGGGTCTTCTATACTTATTACGAAAACAGAAATGATGAACATTACACTATAATCTGCACTGTTAAAAAATTGCAGCAAAATGTCCTGTCTTTCGACCGTTTTTATAAAAAAAAGTCCTTCCGGCCTGTACCGGGAGGAAAAGGTAGCTTTCCTATAACTTCGTTTTGCTAATGTTACACGAAAACAGCAAGTTAAAATGCAAAGAAACGTTTACAAAAGATTCGTTAATACTGAATTTGAATAAGAAATTCGCCAAATTATTGAGCAATAGCCAAATTGGCCTCATTTATGAAAACTTATTTTGGTCGCCAAATTTGGCGATATTTCGCCAAATGTCGCCAATGTCGCCAATTTTGGCGCTAACGGATATGAATATATACTTTTATGCGTATGATTGGAAAAATTATTACAACAATGAAAGAAAATAATTTGCGAGTAATCGCGTTAATGTGCTGTTTTGTTTCAAAATGTCAGCCAACTTAGAATTTCAAACTGCTCTATCTCAGCCATTTTTTAAGATAGAGGTAAACCAAAAAATGCTCTGGAATCCTTGTATCAAGGCCTAACACGTAATTAAACAATAAATTTGAATTTTTAACTTTTTTGTATATTTATTTTAGTTTTAAATTTTTAAATGGCCGCCATCTTGAAACAAAATGGCGGACCAAGCTGGCCAACGAACTCGGTTGAGACATTGGTTAGCATAATACACACAATTAGTTTCATCAAAATCGATTCATAAATACGAGCGTTATCGCATGACATAGGTCAGATATATATATATATATATATATATATGGATATATCTATATATATATAAATCAACATTTGAACGGAGGGTGGTTTTGGGGTCGGGGGGTCATGATTGGTGAAAATATATCGAAATTTTCCGGAACTGCTTTCCTCCGAACGGCTGCAATAGGTAGCTTTATACTTTTTTGTATTGAAAGCTACCTAAAAGTTACATAACCGTTATTTAATGCTAGTTTGACCATAATATCGGCAATAATATGGTCAGAATAGAGTTAAATTACTGTTATGTAACCAATTCCTATAAATATACGGTCAAAAAACTGGCCAGTTTGCTGCAAACGTTTAACAGTGTATACGAACATTTTTAAAGACTGCTAAAAAAAATTAAATAAATTTGCGAAATTCCAAAGCTTCCTAATAATTGATACAAAGCAACTTAGATTAAGTTTTAAATGAAAACATAATTTAAAATAACAAAATAGCTAATTAAATATTAAAAATCAACTACATCACACATGTAACAAACAAAGCAACAAAATTTTTAAATTTACAAATTGGTATTTCTTTTGAAAACCATTTAATAATAAAGCATAATTTGATTTTTCGAAATCTAATACACTTCATAAAAAACATCAAAGGCCATAGCAAAAGTTTGAAAGTAGAAAATTTAAAAATCATCTTGTTTTTAAAAAAGAAAATGCACTTCAAAAAGAAATTATATATATATATATATATATATATATATATATGATCATTAATAACGGCTGTTTTACATAAAGATGGAAGATTTTATAGGTAATCATTCATAATGTCATATATTATTCACTAGAATCACTTGTTTTACCTATATATTGATAGTTTACAATGCTTTAAAACACGGAGTTTAAAAATAATATCTTCACCATCATCAGTTAATGATGTTTCGCATTTTCGCCGCTAGCTATTGTCGTTGAAGTTTTCTGCATTTTATTTTCCTATTGCCATCTGTTATTAATTTTGGAAGTTAACAAATCTTTGCATATTTCGAAATTTACTGTGATAATTTTTATGGCCTCCATTAGTGATGCGTAATTTAAATTTCTCTAACCTGCTAATTTCTCGACATTGTTGAAATCTGTTGTAGCCTAAATTTATTCTTTAAACTGGATATTAATGAAGTGGATTCATTTAACCCTTTCATGGTCATGAACGCGTATATGCGGTCAAAGTTTTTTACTTCTAAATGGTCATGAGCGCTTATAGACGGTCAGGATTTTTTACTTCTAAATGGTCATGGGCGCGTATGAACGGTTCAGATTTTCTACTTCTAAGTGGTCATGACCGTCTATGTGCGTTTTTCTCACCCCCCAGACTGGGCGGTAAAGAAGGCGTTTGGCACTCCCTCTTCCCACATATACAATGGATGTATAGGTAGACCATTTGTCAATTAGATTATTTGTATTTTAGGTGAATGCCTTACAGATTTGGTTAGAAAATGTCTCAGAGAATGGCCCATCACAAAAATGAATTTGATAAAATGGGCCCCTTCACAAAAATCAATTTGATAAAATGGGTCCCTTCACAAAAATCAATTTGATAAAGTAGCCCTTCACAAAAATCAATTTGATGAAATAACGCCCTTCACAAAAATCAGCTTGATAAAATGGGCCCCTTCACAAAAATCAATTGGATATAAAGGTCCTCTTCACAAAAATCAATTTGATAAAGTAGGTCCCTTCACAAAAATCAATTTGATAAAATGGGTCCCCTTCACAAAAATCAGCTTGATAAAATGGGCCCCTTCACAAAAATCAATTTGATAAAATGGGCCCCTTCACAAAAATCAATTTTATAAAGTAGGCCCTTCACAAAAATCAATTTGATGAAATGGTGTCCTTCACAAAAATCAATTTGATAAAATGGGCACCTTCACAAAAATCAATTTGATAAAGTAGGGCCCTTCACAAAATTCTATTCCATAAAAACTGACTATTATTTATTTGTTATTTTGTGATGTTTTAAAATGTGTAATTTGTAAACAAACAAGTTCACCAGAGAGGGAAACTTCAGCAAAAGGATTTTAAAAAGTTTTTTTTTTTTTTATAAATGCTTGGTTCCAATTTGATTAACTGCATTTAAACTTTCGTTACAAAATGTTATTTTTCACAAAAATATAATAAATTTCACAAAAATAACCTTTATTTTTTACAAAATGGGCCCCCCAAGAAAAAACACCCTGCATCGACCCCTGTATATATTTATATAAATCAACATTTGAACGGAGAGTGGTTTAGGGGTATGGGGGTCATGTTCGGTGAAAATATACCAAAATTTTTTGGAATTGCTTTCCTCCGAACGGCTGCAATAGGTAGCTTTTTGTATTGAAAGCTACCTAAAACACGATCCCTGAAGAGACTTATTATCCCGAAGCTACAAAATAAATAAATAAATTGTTCAAAAAAGAAAAATAAAAGAGAAAATAAAAGAAAGAAATAGAAGTAAATAACAATACAAAAATAACAACCATTTGTTTTACAATTATCTTATTTAGAAAGTCTGCAATCTAAGGCATCTTAGATACATAAAGACTTATTCCTTCTAGGTTTGATTTAATTAAAAAAAATAATATATATCTGAATTTAACTGAATCTGATACCACATATTAGAAGATTCTATTTTGCTAGCTTATATTTACATTGATGATATAGTAAATAATCAAGTTTTATTCGAGGAATGAGATGTAGTGTTTCATTAAATATCCCTACTGGGATAAAATATTAAAAGACATTAGATTGTAACTTATTAATAATTTACACAAGTTATTTACGAAATAGTTTAGAATTTATTATCTGATAGTTTTTAAAATCAAATGGAAATATAACATTTTCTATTTCTTTTACTTTTCTTTCCTTCTATGTTTCTTTCCTTCTATGTGAATAGAATGTCACCTATCTGTTTACACAGTGCAAGGAATTTTTCGAAAGCGGATTATAATGGGGTGGGCAAATCAATCACACTGAGAAACTGCACTTGAAAAGTCTGACCAGATACGCCCACAATGGACTTCAATAGGCCATTCATTACCGAAGGTGTTTTTCAGGGGAGAAAGCAATTTCACAATGTTGCTGCTAAACTTTTAACAATGTGAGAACCTTGACCATTTATAAAGATTTTTAGCACGTCCTCGTCCAACGCCCCCTAGAGATATCTCTAGGGGGCGTTGCCTCGTCTACCCTTTCCAAGTAAAAAATATGAAAACAGCCTGACCGTGAATTGGTTAACTTTATATCGCACTTTGTACTTTTATTCTGTTTTGTAAGTTTTTGTTTTGTCATACATATCCAAGAAATTGCTTTTTATCTACTGTCAACAAAATTAATTTTATATAATACTAGCAAGCTACGCCCGCAGCGCTGGTCGGTTTCTACAAATGAGCCTTGAATCAAACGAAATATATCGTTTAATTTGACCTTGTATTTGGAAGCAATCTGTATAACCTGGAATATCCTTCCACAATACTGAAAAATGACACCACTGCGCTATTATACTTTCTAATGTGCAGTCAAAATTTTAGCTGTTCAGGACCAACTCTTTTATTTGGTCATTTACAGTTAGGGTTTGGTAAAGGACGATAAAACTATATGCAATATACTAAAACCACCACTAAAAATTATCGAACTAACAATGCAAACAAATTAACTAACAAAATCCATCCAGTAGAAGTTTTTATAAAGTCTAATCTTTGATAATCGGGTTCATCTGATTATATAACTTTTCCAAGTAATTCTAAAACTAACATAGAACGATATGAAATGAACTAAAACCATCCTTAAAAATTATCTACTTAACAATGCAAGTCGCAAAAAAAATACTCCCAGTAAAAGCTTTCAAAAAAGCTTATCTTTCGGAATCGGGTTCATCTGACTATATAACCTTCACACATAACTGTTTGACTAAACAACGTAGAACAATATGTAGTACACTAAAACCATTCCTGAAATAGCATCTAACTAACAATACAATTTTCATCAAAATCCGTTCAGTAGAACTTTTCAAAAGGCAATTTCTTTCGTAATCGGATTCATCTAATAATAGAACTTCCCATAATAATTCTATAACTAAGCTACGTAGAACGATATGTTATACAATAACATCTTCCCTGAAAAATTAGCTATCTTACAGTTTAAGTTCTACGAAAATCCATTCAGCAGAACTCAAGTTATAAGCAGCCGGAACGAATTAATATTATTTACATTTGAATAAAAAAGGGTACTTTTCATTTAGCCAGTCACCAGTGATATATGTACATATATGTATATACATATATATATATATATATATATATATATATATATATATATATCACTGGGGCCTGGCTAACCGAAAAGTAACAAAAAAAAAAACCCAAAAATGATGTCGTATACTTGAATATACATATTTTGGCTTAAAATCAAATTGTTTGAGGGCAAAAGTAAAATCAAAATCGCCAAAAATAAAAGATAAATCGGCAAATATTGTTTCAATAGCAATCTTGCACATTGACTAATTTTTTAAGCATTACGAACATTCTCAATCATGTTTAAATTAAATATTTTCGTTTTACAATATTATCTCTCATCAAAACTGTTTTTCTTTTTTTTCTTCTCTTTCTTTTCTTCTTTCTTTCTTTCTTTTTCTTTTTTCTTTTAATAAAATTAGCAACAGTTTTTTCTTTTATTTTTCCAGATATATAGCCTTTTCAATTTTCTCTACAACAATAAAAGTCGCCAAAAAATTAGCAATGGTAATCTTTTCGGCCAAAATAACAGAACTTTCTACCATAATTCTATAACTAATCTATGTAGAACGTTGTGTTATATACTAAAACCTGCCCTGAAAAATTATCTATCGAACAGCGCAAGTTTCATCGAAATCCATTCAGCGAAACTCGAGTTATAACGGAACGGAACGAAATTTCTGTGTGTGTTTTATATATATAGTAGATGAATATTTGTAAATAAGAAATTGTCTCAATATTCGTTATCATGAACCTGAAGCTCGATGGGTCTGGGATTGAGGGTTTTTTAATTATCTTTCTAGTTTTAGGGAAACTCCTTATAAACGTGATTGATTATTTTTCCTTCTGGGCTGGCTGTTTCATATTATATTTTATGCCGCTTTCTCAATCAGATTTTGTGGCGTATACTGCATACATGGTTATTATTATTTTGCTTATTTCTGTATGTAGGAGGTCTCTAGAACATATGTATTTCGTGCTGTGATTTTGCATGGAAAGAAGGTTCTTGAATATTTTGAAATTATGTGAACGTTTGCATTTGGTTTTCTGAATACTGTCGTCTGCATATTATCTTCTAAACAAAAACGCTGCACGCCTATTAATGCTAGGGGGTTGTCATTTTCTACTTCCACGTTGAACCGTATATTTTGATCATATGAATTAGGTTTTTCCTGTCAGGGGCATGGTCTATAAATTTGTTTGTTAATACAAGTATATTATATGTTATCCATATTCTGAATAATCATTTTAAGTCATTTATAATAATATTAGATGATTCGTCTGGCCGCTATGCCTAGAAATCAAAAGCTTTCTTTTGCTGTTTCGAAAAAGATAGTCCTTTTCTGCGCACATTCTGTTCTAAATCAACGAATCTCCGACACTCATTCCCGAATCTGCCTACGGCACTCTATAGCAGGCGTGCTAAGCACGCGCTGAATACCGTTTAGTTTCAATTTACACCACTAGACCGCACTAAATCATCTGAGTTAGTGATCTATATCTCAGTTAGTTCATGTTAAGTTGAATGAACCAATTCCCGTTGAAGGAGATTCGAAACATGCATTAGAACACTTTGGTCAAAATATGAAAATGTCATAGGTTGATCACTTTCAAATACCATATCTTCCACACAGCTACCAACGTGCAACCACCATAATGCACGATGGGAAACTCAAGGCTGCTACCCCACACAAACACCAGTGGTCTGCGCTGGGTAGTTGTGGCTGCAAATTTAAATATAAGAACACACATTTCTATTTATGTATACATATACAGATTTTCAATCTTTTGGTGTAATTTAAAGCATTGTAATCTCTGAACAAATGTGTAAAGTAAGTGATTCTTGTGAAAGAAATTATACTTTAAAATATATTTTGATTTTAGGTACAACAGTGTTTTTATTAAAATATGTAAGAAAGTCAGTAAACTCGTAAAACGGGTAAGTGTTTGATACTCTTGGGAGCATCTCACAGCGTTGAAATATTTTTATACGTATTTTAACATAGAATGTAATAAAATACATGGTTTTATAGTTCAAGTGTGCAAAAACATTATCATTTAAAAATTATTATTCATTATCTACATAGTTAGTCGGATCTGAGAATTCTATCCAAATATCTCTATCAGAAAGTCCATTATGAAATATATAAGAATTATTGGCTAGAGATTTGAAATGAACTTTAAAATTTTTATGGCATCAGCTGAATCTTAAGTGTTTATTTTAAGAATATTTGCAGAAATATGAGCTACAATACTTGGAATGCACAAAATTAAAATTTATTCCATTTCTAAACATTAAAATACGTTCATCTAAACATACAAGGGATCGAATTTAACATTAAAATTTTGAGTTTTTTTTTTTCTTTTTGTAAGATTTAATTAATATGACATTTTATGCCCTGTGAAAAAGAAATAAAAACCATCCACATATAATAGATGAATTTCATCTTCAATTTATACTTCTGAATAAATGATGCTTTCCCGTATGTCTTTTATCAAATGACGGCAGCCTATTAATATATAATTATCGATTTTATAGTTTGCATGATTAATATTTTAAAGTTTTTTTCTTTCCATCATGCGTAAATTTTAAAAGCGAACTGTCTTTAAACCATCACATATCATTTGCAAGGAATAATTAATTATTATACAATGAATGTTTGAATCCCTTTTATGTAAAATCACTCTTTAAAAAAAGGAAAACATAAATATATTTAAATCACTTTTCTTTACACGAAAGAATACAATTAATCTGATTCTCATAAAATCTCCAACAGCATCACCAAAAAGTATTTAACATAATCAATAAAAAATTTTATTTGTTTAAAAAGTAAAATAAAACAAAATCTCTCGGAATTATGCGAAAACTCTAATTAATGAAAAAGTTACATTTTGGTGAAGCCATAAAAAGTGTGATAATCTATAAAATTTGATGTAAATATTTCCTGTTGCATTTTTTTTTTAAATCTTAGAATATTTTTGAGGACATATTTTTAATATCAACATTATCAGGTACAAATAACTCGTAAGAACATGCCCATTTGTTTTGTGAATTGTTCGTTGGGGATTTTTGTCCTGCTTTAACGGATATAATTTTTTTAAGGAAAAGAAAACCACTCATAAAATAATTTAGTGGTATTTTGAATTGAAAAAAATAAAATAGCTATATTATAGCTGTGTGATGTATTTACAATATATGGATTTAAGTAGAAATTTATATTTACATTTGTAAAAACTGTTTTACATGACGTTCTGCTTGCAAAGTTGTTTAATTTTACTGGTCAGAAATGTAATTTGCGCGAGAACTTTTGTCATATTAAAACCGTGAAGCTAAATCTCTTTAAATTTCATTTAAGACAGAAATATTATATTCCGTGATGCAATTTAACATAAACTTGTGAAAAACAAACATAAATTTAAGAAAAACGATATTTTCTTTGTATATAAAAAGTACAATTAAAAGGAATAAAAAAAAAAAAATACTCAATTAAATGGAATTGAAAAAGAGGCATTGAAGAAAGTAATAATGAACATAAATTCTTTGTTAATTTTCGTATTCATGGTGTAATACTCAAGAATATAATACAATATTTGTTTTAATACATGTTATTAATATTTTCTAAGTAAATATTATAGATTTTATAGTAAATTTATTTTGTGAAATTTAGAAATACACTTTCAAATTGTGTTGCAAAATGTTTGACCTTAAATATCTGTATAAGAATGGTTATAGCGGATGAATAAAGTTCTTCACCAGCTTTTAAATGTCTATAAAAAACACTTTTCATATATATTTTTTTTCTGTTAAATATACAAAAATTTTATTTGGTTTACAAATATTTGACTGTCAGTCTTTCCAGCATATATATAAATCTTCTTATTCAGTTACTTTTAATTTATTTTCTATTGTGTTGTTTCAAAATGTTATTACTTTTTGTATTCCTAGAATTTCGCAAAATAATTATAAAAGATGTATTCCAGCTACTTTCCAAACAATATTTATTAACATCAAACGTATCCTAACATGTGACACAGTATCACTGCTAATGACTTATTTTTACTAATATCTCGAGATAGGATAGCGTCAGCAAATTAAACAAGTTGAAAATTGTACGTCAAACGTGACAAATGAGGTGCGTTCGTACTGTAGCTAGTTCTATAAATATTCAGATCTTGATGATTTTTAATCCAGTGAAATGAATTATATCGTCTACAGATTAATTTCTGTCATAAAATAAGTATCTCTCCCGGTCGCTTGATAATTAAACCTCGGAAGCTCCTATAACAAAAATGAACCAATTTTCTATAAAAATTCAAATTTCTTAATATTTTTATTAATATCTCCTAAAGTTTTCATTCGATTTTCATAAAATTTGAAATGACTCGACAAAATTCTGCAAAAATAATATATTTTAAATTTCAAACCATTTGGTTGGGTAGTTTTTGCGTTGTTATATGCGGACGGATGGACAGACAGACGGACGGACGGAAGGACGGACAGACGGACGGACCAGACGACGACAATAGGTGCTACGTATTTATATAATTACGAGCGCACCTAAAAACAGTACGAATCGAAACATTTACTTAATTATTAAAAATAAATGTTTAATTGTATTTAGTTTTCATTTATACACTTTTTTCAACGTTCAACGTTTTCAACGTTTTTTCAACAATTACAAGTGATTGAAAATTTATTATTGCATAGTTAAAAGTATTTGAAATTCTTGATTGAAATTCTAGATTTTATGCACTATTAATTTTAAAATAAACGTGATACAATGTCGTACAAACACGTAAGACACTTTTAAACACAATTAGAGAAAATGGCAACCAATATGTTACTGCACATGACCTCGGATTGACACCCATATGTCCTGGAGTAGTTGTTTTCCTTTTATCTTTAATTAATTGTTTATTATTTTTAGGTGATTTATCAGGTGGACTAGTTTGTTATTTATAAGTATGTTAGATATTCATATACTTTCTCCAGTCACGCTTCATACGACGTAGGGCGGCGTAAAAATTCACAGCGTTAGAAACTTATATTTTTAATTAGAGTAAGTTATACAAGATGTAAATCTCCAACTGGACGAAAAATGTCCGGGCCAGGATTCGAACCTGGGATCGCTTGGCTGAAGCCGCCACGCTCTACCACTGAGCTATCCCGGTCGAATCTGGAGGGCATAATTCATCCAGTTAACCTTATTGATCGAAGCATCTGGTCTGATATTTTAATCGGCTCAAATCCTGGGTTCGAATCCTGGCCTGGACATTTTTCGTCCAGTTGGAGATTTACATCTTGTATGATTACTTTACCAATTTGAAATAATTGTGTTAAAAAATAATCTAGTAGAGTAAGTTAATTAATGGAATTAAATAATATGTGTACTATTTATTTGATATGTTCACCGACGTTCAGAAGAAACGATCACATCTTTTACTTGCTAAATCAACACCCAACGGTTCCAGAGAGACGGATTAACGGTGCTTCATTTGGTTAAATGTGGAGAGTTATTATTTAATTGGGCGAAGTAACCTACTCCAATTTGGAGGTCCATAACTTACCAGCTTTTCCATAAGTAACAACTTTATCGCCAAAAACTTTTGCTACGATTACGCCCTTGAAAATGTAGTTTGGAGCTTTTTTCTTTTAATTCGGCATCTGGAAAGAGATTAATTAGAAAAAAGACAGTGTAGCGAGATATATTTAAATCAAACCTGGGGAATGGTTAGATAATTTCAATTGTAATAATTAAGGTCCCAGGCCCGAGGCAACGCTGAGCGAATCTGCTAGTATCTTTAGATGAGTATCTACGACAGTTACTTTCTTGCTACAGATTTAAACGTCGTGTTTATGGTTTGTAACTTTTAAGCGACCGACAGTACAAGTACACATATCCGGCTATTCATTAGTTATTTTGAACATCTCGTAAGTCATAAATCATAAATTTAAATGAAGAAACGTTATAACTTTAATGTACGTTTTATTATAGGTGTCATTAACTTTTGTACTATCATGATTGCATTTGAAATTTTGTCGGCATATTCATGAAAGTACTCACTAGCTCTCATATGTATCCACATGTGCGTGAATTGCGCACACAAGACATAAACATACACAATACTTCATATAGATTGATGTAGATATGCATTACAAAATAAACTGCAGGACAACATATTTTATTATCGTAATCAAAATTACAAAAAATGCCCAAAATTCATTTATTTTAGAGTGCGAATGAATGTTTGAAAATTTTGTATGAAAGTTATTTATTGAAAATTAATAATAATACATGAAATACATGTGTTAATAATACATATAATGATGTATTACTTTATAAGATCCCGCACATTTGATATAATTTACTTGATATAGCCGGTGTTTTTGGTTTTGACTGAACCCCCCCCCCCTCCACACACACACACCAGTTTAAAATGTCATCGCGTCATTTACCTTCACGCCTTCCATTTCATAGTTTGTTAGTTTCGCCCGTTCACTACCTATCCAGTCTACTTCTTCAGAAATGTGATTTTCGGCACGTCTCTGATGATGGCTAATGTTTAGTTGAAAACGCTCAAGAATTTTCACACCTCATTTTACCATCATAAATAGTTTTAATGTTTTAAAACTTTGTATTTGCATCTATTGCAGTAACACTTAAATTATACCAATGTATTTATGTTGTATTATTGTAAGTTAAAAAGGTGAATTTCACGTTTAATACATGGAATTCTCTATATTTTTAAGTGTAATATGTGTTTTATATGAAAACTATATCACTATGATATTTCGGTGAATTAATCTCTATTTATTTTGTAATAAATTAGTGCGGTAAGTAAGAATATCTTTAAATATCAAAATTGGCAGTTTAAAATTTCTGGCAAATGAACTTTTAAGACTTTCTGTTTCTTACATTATTTTTATGATAAACAGTGTTAAATATTTAATATGAAACTGATATTACTTCCTTAAACACTTTATCCATGTGGGTGTCATTAAGTAATACTTTCCTAGAAATTTAAAAGTCAAATTGCCTCAGACTACCTTCCAAATTCAAAGTTTTGCAATTCATACTTGAATTATTATGATTTTGACCCTTTTTAGAGAAAGGATATAATTTGAAATGCATTTCGCAATCAAGACTGGCTAGCGAAAACAGTAAATTTTGAAATATATTAACTTTTATTTTAAATGAATAACATTTAGGATTTTTCGGTTAAAATTATCAATAAATATTTATATAATATATAAATAAATATATTTTTTGCTGTAGTCAGCTTCTAGGCACAGTGAATTGCATTATGAAAAAAAAATATTTTTTTTAATAACATACGGAAACTTTCGGAAACGATTCATGAATACATATTTATATAGTTTTTAAATGCACATATTTACATAGATGAAAGTGACTGTGAATAGTCTATAAATATTACATTATATATTAAAATAGGAAATTTGCTGTAGAATATTTAATTATAATGAATATTTCATATAGTTTAAGTATGATGGAAAATAATATTTTTAGATATATTTTTAAAACAAATTTCCATTTTTTACATGTATATAAATAATTTAAATAAACACAAAAATAATAAAAAAATGTATATGTAATAAAATTTTTATGTTAAATATATTTTATATAATCTTAAACACTTCATAAAATAGAGATGTAGGTGTTTAAAAATCTCCTCCGAAGGCTGAGAACTTTATAGTAAAACAATTAATTAAACTTGCACTTTTTCCCACTTATGTTTTTAATTCAACCAATCTGATTGGAATTGATCGTTTCAGTCGACATTTATACTAATTCAAAACACAGAAATCAAATATTGTCCAATCTGGTAATGCAACTAGTTATAAGGAATTCCAATTTCCTATTAATGTATCATAAAGGTCTCGGTCAGGAATAACTTAAGCAAATGAGCAATGCGAAAGGTTGTGCTCCCTTGTATATAATTTACTCTACGAAACGACATTTCTTTGTCACAAAAACAGCATAACATACACACGCTGTAAAGTTTTGTAAAGCTCTGTATTCACTCTAAAATATTTCCATCCATTATTTGAGCGAAGTATTTTGAAAAAATAGGTTTCTAAAATGAAGGAATTCTCGAACACGCACGAAACTGCTATATTTAGAGAATTCGGTGTTTTCTGCTTGTACTGTAGCGTAGTAGATGTTGCCCATATTTTACACTTGTTCACTTCTTCAAAAGGTTTCAAATGTTTTTCCATAACATATTAAACAGTCACTGAAGCTCTATGCCAATTTCGGACAAAGCTCACATGTCAAATGATTATCTGTATGGGTTTTATTTTGTGTCGAAAATCCGCGCTATATTTGAATCTTGTAGTTGTACTAATTCAGAATATTATAAAACACACCGCATATTGGGTATGGAGATAATGCCAAACCCAGCGTAGTTTCAGAAGCTCTGTTTTGTCATGATAGATTGTTCAGACGCTTAAACTTTCCATGTCGAAGGCTACATATCATTACAGATTATCAGTTCATGTACATTTATTATACTCGCCTGTTTCTAAAAATCACTTGACAAAAATCACTAACAATGCACATTATCCATTCTTCACACTTTTCTGTTTTTAGAATTTATGTAAACCTACTGTAACTGATTCCTAATAAAATAGAATGACTACTACAGCATCACTTCTATGTATTAACAGTATAACGTAAATCTAAAAAAATTACAATGTTATATTAACTAGTAAAAACAATTTCTACGTCGTAAAAAACAACCTCAGAATGATACAAATGCAGATGGCAGTCACAGCTCTTTTCATAATGTAATTAAATTAAATTTATGTTATGTGCTATCTTATAATCGGACCATTTCCAAAACTGTATTTATCAGAATATAATAATATAATAATGTCCAAAATTAAAAATGATCTCGTCATTGATTGTGGTGTATTGTTGATACGAAACTTTTTACTTGCCAATAGAGAAACTGTGAAGTGTTTTATTAGTCGATAGAAGAGTTGCGAAATTTTCTTCTATATTGATAGTAGAATTGCAAAGTTTCACTCATCGTGAGATATATATGCATGATGTTTTAGAACGAAGATAGTGATTCGTTAATTTAAATCAATGAAGTGCAGTAAATGTCTTAAAAATAATTTTATTTGCACTAACTGATTTTTAGTTAAATTTATTCTTGCATAAATGTAAACCTGCGTTTGAGATGTATTTTCTGTGCTTTATGACAAATTCAGTTATTATTTTGTTTAATACTGCGGTATAAAGTGCGTGATTCCAAGGTTGATTTGGTTGAATTCAGTTTTCAGCTGGATTTCATATTATGTGGGTATCTTGGTCAGACCTCTTTTGGTTATTCTGGTTTTATCGAATGAACTTTTATATTAACTGTGTTATCCAAAAATATATATTTCTTAAAGTGATTGTGTAGAGCTGGTGAAATGTCTTTTAAAATAACAAGTAGCTATCAAATTTTAAAAGCATTTTCTCCAGGCTTAATTTTAAACCAATATTTATTTACCCACAAACTGAAAATAAAGCTGTTTTATTGTAAAACATGTTTCTGTTATGGCAGGAAATCACACTAATAAGCCATAAGTTTCTTCCCATTTTACCACTTCTTATTTAAAATAAACGAGGTCACTGATAAAAAATGTATTTTTAAACATATTTTTATAACATTATTCCGAATAAATCGACAATCTCAATATCTTTAAAGTTTGCTTATAAAGATTATATTTTGCTGAAGCAAGACTAAATTGTTTAAAGTAGATGAATTGACCATTGTGCCGTTATATTAAAATAAATGATCAACGTAAAAATAGCACAACTACAAATATATAAAATAGCAAACAGCTGTTTCGGAGCCTCTAAAGCTCCATCATCAATGCCAAATTTTAAAAGATTAAAAACTGATTTAAAAGTTTAATTCACGTAAGTATGCTTGCGTCTCCACTCGTGATCAAGAGAGAATGGCGGTGATTTTTTTTAAATACAACAGCAGAGTCAAGAGTCACATGTGACGTAAGAGACCAATCAAAATCGCTCAGCATGATTGGACGAGTTTAAATACGGAGGAAAAAAGGGGGAGGGGAGGGGGAAGTGAAGAGAATGAATTAAATGAAAAGACGCCACACATTTGAAAAAATTGGTGTACTGGACATACCATTAAATAAGTTGCTTGAATTCTCCCATATTTCATTCAGAATGTTCAATAATTCAGAAGTGCTCATCAATTTACGACCTTGATTTTTGGGAGGATTGTCATGTATGGAAGAATTCAGACAATTTAGTTAATAATATGTCCAGTACATCAATTTTTTCAAATGTCTGGAAAAACTTTCATTTAAATCATTCTCTACACTTCCCCCACCAGCCTTTTTTTCTCCTTTGTGCTTAAACTCGTCCAGTATGGCCAGGCGTTTCTGATTAGTCTCCTACATCACATGTGACTCCTGACTTCGCTGTTGCTTTTAAAAACTCACCGCCATTGTATCTTCGTCGCGAGCGGAGACGTAAGCATATTTACATGGCTTAAACTTTTTAATCAGGTTTTAATCATTTTAAATTTGGACTGATGATTGAGCTTTAGAGGTTCCGAAACAGATGTTTGTTATTATAAATATTTTTTTATTTGCGCTTTTTTTACGTTGATCATTTATTTTAAGAAGACTAAATTGGATCGCGTGCATTCAGAAGCGTTGGCATTGTCGCGCTTTGGATCTAATTTAGCCTTGGTTGAATATTATTCATGACACACAACGCAAAGCAATTTATAAAATAAAAAGGGCAATTGAGATAATTTTATACGGACATAAATAAATATATATATATATATATATGTACATAATCTTCAATTTCATTTTTAAGCCCAAATAATAGCCCAATTATAGGAATATATATTTTTTATGAATATATCGTGAAAGAAATCTTAATGCCACCGCAAAATATATTCAAACTACTTCTTGCATAATTTTAAAATAAATGAGAATAATATCGAAATTCAATAACCTATTATTTTATCGTTTGATATCCAGATAATGTAAAATGCATTGCATAATAATAAACTTGAAGCATTAAATATTCTATTAATATTTAATGTGTACATCCTAGAAAAATTTATTCTGAAAAGAAATTTCTTATTATTTATAAAATTAACTGTGCGATCGATAGTTATTCATATTTTCTATAATTTAACAAAACATTGCCGAAAACAAATAATGTTGTATTATCAACCTGTAAATTTATAACCAAGCACGAGTGAAAGTTTTCTTATGTACATAATTTTTGTAATGAAGTCTTTTCTGTTTTGTAAAAATAAACCTATTTTGTAGATTCATAAATATAACAATGGTTGGGCTTTGTATGCAAAATACACAAAAAAATAATAAAACTTTTCAGAGATTTTTTTTACTGTGTTAATGTATTTCTTCGTTAATATAAGAGGATGCTTTAATCATTATAGAAAACTAAGTGTCATTTATTACTTTTTTTATTTAAAAAATATATATAACATGAGTTACTATAGTACTATAGCTGTTTCAAAATGCTATACTCTGTCTATATATATCATTATGTAGTACTGTTCACATATGCATATATATATTTTTCATTTATACACGTATAATATGTCCTTTTAACTGTTTAGCCAGTATTTTCTTGCCATGTAGTGGACGAATTAAAATTTGGATGAGGCAAAATTTAAGGTTTTATTATTATTATTGTTATTATTATTATTATTATTATTATTATTATTATTGCATAAGAAAAATATATTTGCAACATATTTAAATATAAATCTACATGCTCTATATTGTATAGCTATAATTTTACGAAGAATTAAACATACTTTTAAAGTTACTGCTAAAGGCTCAAAGGGAATTAGGAGAAGAAAGTAAACAATATGAACACACATTTACTTTGGCAATGTGTTTCCCTAAATGATATTGATGATAAGCGACAGACAGCAGCACACAGGGTCCGGAAATATTTGCTGCCAGGAGACATAAAGCGACCACATATATCTGCACTGTTTTTACCTTAATGTGTATAACGATACATAAAATTTTCAAAAAGTTTAGGAGTGAAAACAAAACGTGTAGGTCTCCCACTGGTTCCTACGTTTTTCGACTATCAATATTTCCGAAGAAATTTTTTGTGGTAGCTTTTTACAACTTTTGCAATAGAAAAAGCCTTCGCCGTAGGTTTCTGAAATATTTGCAATAAAAATCGTAAAAGAATATTACTGAATAAAAAGAATGGTATTTAAAAATCGGACCAGTGCTTTTTTATTATAAAGCCCTGAAGTTGCAATTACGTACTTTATATGGAAGAAAAAGAAGTATGGTCCATTTTTAAGAGTTTAAAAAAACATGATTTGCAAGTTTATTTACTACTTTTCAAATATTTTGTATATAGAAACTTGTATACGAAAGAAGCTATAATCCATTGAAAAAAAATTGACATTATAAATTGACATTAAAAATTATTTTTGAATTGAGTGTCAAAGTGTACGTTCAAAAAATAAAGGATTATAAGAACTTGTATTATTTTTGAACAAATATAGATAGAACTACTGAACGATATGCAGATGTACTACAGATATAAACATATTACTGAAATCTGCGTACTTTTGTCTGCCACGTAACGTAAATGTCGAGAATTTATGTCATTTTTTTAAATTGAGTAATTTAATATGCATTGAAATATGACACAAAATGCCAGATTTTAAAAAGTATGAACGAAAATAGTTAGTAGTAAGTAGTTTTTTGTTTGTTATTACTAATTCCATAGAAATAGTTTTCTATATAATCTCTAAAATCGTCTTCTTATTTTTGTCTTTCAACTGGTCTATGAAATATAGAATCTTAAAATTGGATATATAACAGTCCACAACGACGCAAGACATCATGTAGAAACAAGACGTAATTTATTAATTTAATTTTCTGGTTCTAGGTAAAGACATTTTCCTAAAATCTACTGTATTTTTCAGTTAAAATTAAATGTTCAAGAAGTAGAAGGATTTGTTGACAACAGGATATGATTTCTTCATTAGAAAATTAAATACACGACGTTACTACATTTATATCCCGATGTGCGTAACACATTATTCCATGAAATGTCTCTTTCTAAACACATTAAACCTTTAAAGAAGATGTTTAATTCAATGAATCACTGGAAAATTTAATAAATGAATTAGGTTGTTTGAACGAAGTACAGATATATGAAAAATTGTTTACTTTAGAAATATTGATCTAATACAAGCTGAAGCAATTCGATACGCAATTGAAATTAAGTATATCCCAAATTACACTTTATCTCATGAAGATTTAAAAGTTTTTATTGGATTTTCAGTTTATAGTAGCTATTATATTTTGTCAAGTGAAAAGGCCTACTGGTCTGAATGTGAAGATCTAGAAGTTCCTTTAGTGAAAAAATCTAGAGTGCCGGAATTTCTATGCAAATTTAAAATCGTAATTCATTTTACATGCAGCAAACATGTAAAGAAAATACGCAGGACCGATCCTTTAAAATTAGACCTTTTGATGAATAAATTTAATGAGAATTGCAATCAATGTGAAGTTTTTCAAACACCTCTCCATTGAAGAAATGATCGTGCGTTATTTTGGACATCATTGACTAAAGCAATTTATTCGTTGCAAACCAATACGATTTGATTACAAATTATGGGCTATCTGTTCAAACAAGTTATAGTGTTACAAATGTAATCTCTATAGTGGAAAATCTCTTTTCGGAGGAAAAGGGAGATCATCCATTAGGAAGCAAAGTTGTATTAAAAATATTGGAAGTTGTTGAAAACCCTTCAAATCATGTCACATTTTATGATAACTTATTTAGTAGCTATGAACTATTCGCCATGTTAAACATTTCTGATTACAGGGCTTGTAGTACTGTCAGAGACAATAGAACTGCAAAGTGCCGAATAAAATCAGCGAACGAAGTGGAAAAAATAACTTAGGGGATATTACGACTATCGATTCAATAAAGAAAATTAAATTATTGTAGTCAGATGAAACGACAACAAAGCTGTATCAATAGGAACTAATTTTGAGAAAATTGATCCTGTGGTCCAAGTGCAGAGCTGATGTATATTAAATAAAGAACACATTTTGGTTCCACAACCATCTATAGTGCATACTTACAATACGTATATAGGAAGAGTCGATCAACATGATTGGTATGTACAAAAAACCTAAATATGAATAACGGGGGAGAAATGGAATTCGTGTCTCTTTACTAGAATGATTGACATGTAAACTCATATTTGCTGTACTAATTAACGCATCAAGAAAATTTCAATAATGGATTTCTGCTGCGAAATTGCAGTGACCTATTTAAAAATAAGAGAAAGTATTCGTTCCAAAGTAAGCATCCAGTCATTGTGTCACCTTCAACAATAAATTTTCCAAGTGTAAGCTACGACAAAAATGGGCATTTTGTTTATAAAAAATATAAATAAAGAAGATGTCAGTTGGAAGGCTGAAATGGTAAACCTTGTACCTATTGTGTAAAAATGCAATGTAACACTATTCATCCCTTTATTTCCAATATTTCATGCTAAATAAGTATGATTATTATGAACATTGTGGATTTAATTTACTTTAATTCTCCTGATTAAATTACCTGTCAAAGTATTTGCGTATTAATTAATATTATTTGGTTCTGCTATTATTATTAACGTACTTGAAAATTTCAACAATTCTGTATTTTTCTTATGCGTAATGCCCAACGTCCTCATATGAGGACGGCTGTAATTTTAAAACTATATGGTGGATTTAATACATTTTGCGTTTAACGTATTTAGAATAATTTATTTACTAAAATATATTAAAAACAATACAGTATTTCAGTTAGAAATAATTTGGGCGTTAATAATCTCGTTTTAACGTCTCGTTAAAAGTGAATCATAATAGATAATCATAACTTACAAATCACTCGTAATTGCAAGCTCATCATAGAAAATATTACTCGTTTAACCCGACTTTTACTGTAACTGTTGTAACCGCGTGTATTCAGTATTCTAGTACAGAAATCAGATCTATTTTCAAGAAAATCTTCTGCCTCTGCTAAATTTACTTGTAACACAAAAACGTGGATTTCAGGAATTTCGCTTTAAATAAATCCAGAAAATTTATATTATAAAATGTGTCTTGTTTCGAAATGTTTTTTTTTCTCCGTGACTGACTGCGATTTCTGCAGTTTTAAGACAGTATATCTCATGGGCCAGTTAGAAGGTGAGACAAAGACTTGTCGATATTAGACATTATATCTTTTCATGTCAAATCGCATACGAATACCATGAGTCCTTTTAGGTAGCTTTTAATACAAAAAAGTATAAAGCTACCTATTGCAGCCGTTCGGAGGAAAGCAGTTCCGGCAAATTTCGATATATTTTCACCGATCATGACCCCCGGACCCCAAAGCCACACTCCGTTCAAATGTTCATTTATATATATATTTATATATATATATCTGACCTATGTCATACGATAACGCTCGTATTTATAAATCAATTTTGATGAAACTAATTGTGTGTATTAAGCTCACCAATGTCTCGACCGAGTTCGTTGGCCAGCTTGGTCCGCCATTTTGTTTCAAGATGGCGGCCACTTAAAAATTTAAAACTAAAATAAATATACAAAAAGTTAAAAATTCAAATTTATTTTAAGTGTTAGGCCTTGATACGAGGATTCCAGAGCATTTTTGGTTTACCTCTATCTTAAAAAATGGCTGAGATAGAGCAGTTTGAAATTCTAGGGTGGCCGACATTTTGAAACAAAACAGCACATTAACGCGATTACTCGCAAATTATTTTCTTTCATTGTTGTAATAATTTTCCCAATCATACGCATAAAACTATATATTCATATCCGTTAACGCCAAATTCTCGCCAAAATTGGGGACAATTGGCGAAATATCGCCAAATTTGGCGACCAAAATAAGTCTTCATAAATGAAGCCAATTTGGCTATTGCTCAATAATTTGGCGAATTTCTTATTCAAATTCAGTATTAACGAATCTTTTGTAAACGTTTCTTTGGATTTTAGCTTGCTGTTTTCGTGTAACATTAGCTAAAATTTTAAAAAGAAGATATAGGAAAGCTACCTTTTCCTCCCGGTACAGGCCGGAAGGACTTTTTGTGTTACAAGTTGTTAAAACTGCTGATTTAAAAAAATAACTCTAGATAGTAGGTAGCTTACAATACAAAAAGCTACCTATTGTAGCCGTTCGGAAAAAAACAATTTCAAAAACTTTTGTATATTTTCGCCGATTATGACCCCCAGACATCAAAACCAGCTTCCGTTCAAATGTTAATTTATATATATATATATATATATATATATATATCTGAGATATATCATGCTGTAACTCTCCTATTTATGAACAGATTTGGATGTGACTGAGTATGTGTATAGGACATACCGAGGTCTCGACCGAGTTCGTTGGTCAGCTTCATCCGCTGAAAAATCAGCATCTGGTTTCAAAATAGCGACCAGTAAAAAAAAATTAATTTTTAAAATTCAAAATGATGATCAAATAATTTAATTTTTTAAGAATTGTTTCCTTTAAGTGTTAGACTGCAACACAAGGATTCCGGAGCATTTTTTGTTTTGTTTTTATCTTAAAAAATAGCTGAGATATGGTAGTTTGAAATTCTAGGGAGGCTGACATTTTGAAACAACCTGATTTTTGTTATGCTGTAACTCTCGTATTTATGAACCGATATAAATGTAACTGATCATGTATATAGATCACACCAAGGTCTTAACTGAGTTCGTTGGTCAGCTTCATGCGCCATTTTGTGTCAAAATGGCAGTCAGTTAAATATTCTTAAATTTTTTAAAAAATAAAAAAATATATGTAAAAAAAAATATAAATTGAAAAATTGTTTCTGTTACGTATTAGAACGTGATACAAGGATTCTGGAACATTATTTGTTTTGGCTATATCTTAAAAATGGGCTGAAATGTGACAGTTTGAAGTTCTAGAGTGGCTGAAATTTTAAAACAATCTGATATTTGTTACGCTGAAAATCTTGTATTTATGAACCGATATGAATATGACTGATCATGTGTATAGAACATATCAAGTTCTTGAACGAGTTCATTAGCCAGCTTCATGCGCCATCTTGTTTCAAAATGGTGGCCAGTTAATTTTTTTTTAATTCAAAAAGATGTACAAAAAATTATAAATGGAAAAAATTGTTTCTGTTAAGTTTTAGAACGTAATACAAGGACTCTGGAACATTTTTTGTTTTGGCTATATCTTAAAAAATAGTTGAGATATGTCAGTTTGAAATTCTAGGGTGGCCGAGATTTTGAAACAATCTGATATTTGTTATGCTGTAACTATTTATTTACCGATATGAATGTGACTGATCATGTGTACAGAACATACCAAGATTTCGTCCGAGTTCGTTGGCCAGCTTCATGCGCCATCTTGTTTTGAAATGGCGACAAGTTATGTTTTTTATTTTAGCTTCTTTTCTATATAGGTTTTTAAGTACAATTTATAGGGAAAATTATAACTGATGCAGATATCAAAAAATACATAAATTTTGACGACATTTTCTAAAATGGCCTAAAATATACACATGATATACATATTACTGGCAGTAAACAAAAATACGAAATGTAAATACAGAATTTTATAATGGAATTTTAAATACGTCCTTTATGGATTGAGAAATTTTAACTTTTCATTTATAGTAAATTTATATATTTATGCCACTTAAAATACACCTATTGTATATTAAAATAAGTTATAATTATTTTATTTATAAACTATCAATTTTTCATTTTTTTATTGTTCAATTTATTTTACTTATAACTGAATTATTGACAGTAGGGAAAATTCTTTTTTTATATTTGTTATAAAATAATATAATCATTTCATGCTTAATTTTTCTAATTGATATATAATGTATATATATATTTTTTCAATCTATCTTATTCTTACAGGACTAATAATAAAATATACATTTTAAATTTTAAAGGGAAACATTTTTTATTGTTCAAATTTGTTTTTATTAAAGAAATATGAAAAAGATTTTTGTACAAAAGAAAATATACTGAAAATTATAGAAAAACTCTTCTTTCAAGATTTTTGCCCTGTACAAATTTGTACAAAGCAGTGAATTTTTTTATAAAGAGAATTTCTTAAACTCTTTTTCAAAAAATTCAATATCGAATTTTTTGTTTAAATTAAGAAAATATTTTGTTTGTAAAATAAATAATTTTAATTAAAATAATTTAAAATAATTTTATATTAAATTACTAGCTGACCCGCCCGGCGTCGCCCGAGCCTGTGTAATAAACTCAAATCTCTTAAAAAACGAAACTCTGGCACGGTCTCTGATGGCTTCGACACCGTATACCAGGCATGCTCGTACGCTCCGGAATTTTTTTTTATTTCCCTCTTCCACCGCCAAGGGAGCAACCTCTTTAGGAAAGAACCTCTGAGACAGATCACCGTTGCCTACGGTACTGTATAGTAGGCATGTTACAAAATTGAGCTGGTTTTGAGAAGATGGGACCATTATAAGCCGAATTATTGATATAAGGCACAGTTAGAGAAAATAACCATGAGTGAGGTGCCGGGTGAAGGGGATGTTCAAGTGTACTTCAGAAAATGACTAATTAGGAGGTCTACGATGCATCTTTAAAAATTCGTTAGTTTCCTTAAGCTAGGAACTTAATTACAAATTTGGCTTAAACTATTATTCAGAAATTAGGGTAACCGCTACTCATAAATTTACTTTAATGTTATAGAAGGTGACTATTAAGCTAATTATAATGTTTGGAATCAGTTGCATTGAAATCGGGAAGATAGTTGCTGAGATATGGAAACGGGGAATAGTTAGAGAAAAACCTTAAAGGAGGGCCGGGGTGTAGTGGGAGGGGGGCGGATTGTCAAGTGACCGTCAGCAAATAACAAATTAGGAGGATCACTATACATCTTTAAAGATTGGTTCATTTGGTTAAGCTAGGAACTTAATTTGAAATTTGGCTTAGCCTATTATTCGGAAATAATGGTAACTGCTTTCCAGAAATACACCTTGAAGCAATGAGTGCTGATTTAGTAAATTTAGCTAATTTAGTAAAAATTGAACTAAATGGAGACGTTTGGAACATTATTGGCTGAGATTTAAAATAGCGGTATTCTTTATATAAAACAGCAATTAAACGCTACGGGTGAAGCTACAAATGTTAAAATTGTTAAATGTAATTAAACTCTTACCCTTCTTCATCCCGCAAATATAACATATAATCTGTTAAATAAAGTTTTCTGTATTTATAGTCTCTATCATAATAATACATGTCCTGTTTAAAAAAAGTCTTAAACCTAGCTAATTATCATGATGAAAAACGGGCCTGGAAAATGTCTTAAACAGGTGGCGTTTGTGTAATTTGCCGTTAGAAGATAGCGCTACATTAGCTTGGCTGTACGCCGGTAACTGTAATCCATGTTGGAATTATTTCGTTGTAAGTCCTCATCAATGTATCGTTACTCTGATTTATTTAATGTCGTCTGCGAAGATTCTGTACAACCAACCAACCGAAGAAACAAAAAGCGTATTTTTGATGAGAGTTCTTTGTGCATTTTAATTAATATTTCAGAAAGTAATTAAAATTTTAAAATTCTGAGGTTAGGTGCACCAGGAGAGGGTTTGAACTACCTAAATTTAAATTTTCAGGCTAGGTGGACTAGATTTAGCTAGCCAACGCAGACAAACACACACACACAGACACACACAGAGCGAAACTTTCTTTTATTAATATAGATTAATCTCAGTAATAAAGTACTTCAAATACTTTTTTTATGATTTTATGATTACAAATGAATAACCACAAATCACATTCTCAAAAAGTAAACAAAGACGAAATTTTAATATACTACATAGTGTATTAATATACAGGGTGGTTATAATATAAGTATATCTATTTGGAGCTGTCTGTAGCTCGAAGGAATGATCCGAATGAAACCAAAATCGGTCCACTTACTATTCGAGAAGGGGAAAGAAGAATGGAAAAAAATAATAATTGCAATAATCACCGACAGATGGCGATACTGAGTGTGAAATGTAATGTGTAATGCAAGAACAAAAAAGTAAGGCATCAAACCAGATGACACACCTAATTTATTGGAAAATGTCACAGTGAACGTGGTTACGCTTTTGCATGGCGGTGCCGATCATGTTCAAGTTCTGCATGGTCATTGTGCTTGACGACACAATCCAGGCGGTGCACGACGTGCTCAACTGCGGAATGTAACGCATCAGAAGTGATATGTTTCGCACATGTTGTGATTTGCGGTAAAGTAATTGAGGTTTGCGACACCTCCACGGTACACAATATTACACATTACATTTCACACTCAAAAGCGCCATCTGTCGGCGATCATTGCAATTAACATTTTTTATTGTTCCATTCTTCTTCTCCCTTCTAGAATAGTAAGTGTGCCGATTTTGGTTTCATTCAGGTTATTCCTTCAAGCTACAGACAGCTCCAAATAGAGATACTTATATTATAACCACGCGGTATTTTGGATGGATGTTTGGGTTGATATACGTAAAATGTATTAAGCAAATGATTTGTATGATAGATAGTGATGATACATGGTGCATGTTTTTTTTTTCTTTTTTTAGATAATATTAATGAAGATTTTTTAAACGAAGCTATATCCCAGAAACACAGTAGGGCCTATATCCCTCGTGTTGATAATTGGCCGTCATAAATCAACCCAACCCAACCCAGAAACACAGATATACAAGATGAAAATTTTGTGTCTAAATATTACTTCGCAAACTATTATTCCATACAATTAACACATTCTTACAGTTTTAAATTCTAAAAATGTTTGTTTCTGAAAATACGAAAGCATATTGAAAAGAAAATATATTCATACCAAATTTTAAGAAATAAATATACTGATACTTAAATCCCAAAGTATAAATATTAAGGAAAATTAACACTTACGACATAAATAAAAAATGCTCGTTAAAAAACATGAGGAATACTGTACTAATTAAAAGGACTTTATATGGCTCAGCTTCTGGATTATCATTCACACATTGTATGCTGACAATGCAACAGCTTGGTGTTTTTTGAAACCCAGTTTCCTATTGTTGGGAAATCCTTATGCCACACAACACAATTAGATTTCTTTGATGTACTTTATAATTCTCGAATCATGGCGTAATATTGATTAGATATATTGCTTCAATTATAATGTATTCTCATAATTTCAGAATTCTAAACCTGAATAAGAACCATGACACACGATAACGTGTTTCGGATTTTCATGTTCACCTGGCAGCCATTTTTAACTCTTTATGAAGTATTCTTTGTCTCTGCAGGATAAAATGGTGAAGAAACAGGTACGAGGATATTTTAATGAATCAAATCACTAATAAATTCAAAGGGGAATGAAGACCATTCTAGCTTCCTTCATGTAGAAAAATTATATCGATAAATTATACAAATTGATGAAAAAAACTTATGTCCTCGAAAATTTGCTCATTTATCGGTTATGATTATACCCAGAGTAAAACTGTATGCTCTAAAAATCCCATTCATTAGCAATAATAAAAGAAGAATTATAGTTGTTTAATTTTAATGACACTGTATGAAATTTAATAAGTTCAGATATAGCATTTTTTACAAGTTTAATAAAAAATTTGTCTTTATAGAATTACATTTATCACAAACACTATCTGCATCATCCTCCTTTTATGTACTTATTACACTTGTCATGCATATGGAAAACTGAATTCATCCATCAACTACATCTGATGCAGAAAGAACATAAATGAGAAGTGTAAACGAATTCATTAAAAATAATATAAAACTCATAAAAATCTCATGTATTCATGATATGTTACTGTCAACAGTTCATTTCAGAAAAGGAAAGCATCTATGGTGTCACTTTCTTCTTTTGAGGATGATGAAAAATTCATCTTTTGACTATGCCTTTGGTATTGTGTTTTCTGTTTTACAGTGCTATTTTATTTCCTTCTTTATTTAGCTAAGTTTTATTTTTGGTGGTTTTTATTGAAAGGATTTGGTTTTAAATAAGCTATTACTTTTATATACACTAAGGTATAAGAATAAATATTGCAAAGGGCAAATAGAAATGTAATTGTATAATATATTTTTGTGTCATAACAATGTTTATCGGTACTTTTTATTTGAAATATCGTTGTTAAATGCAGTCAGAAAACAAAATAAAATCTAAATATATGACTTAGGTTTGGATGCATTTAGATATTTTTTCATTTATTAAATTTTGTTTTGATATGAAAAAAGTATATATTTAATTATTTTACATTTAAACAAATATTTTTTTTTTCGATTTTTTAAAAGAAAAAAGAATATTTTTCCAGTTATTTAAGTGAAATAGGGGATTTTATTTTCATCTAAATTCTACATTAAAATAAATTAAATGTTTCCTCCATTTCGTTTAAATCTAAACAAAAAGTTATAATTGAAAAATTTTGTGAAAACAATATATAGTACTTGATAGAATTTTCCATTATTTTTCAAGAAATATTTTTAATTAGAGAACGCAGAATTTATTGTAAAAATATTTCTTGTATAAAATCTGATCATACGGTAAAATACGACGAAAATAGTCATTTAAAAAAGAAGAAATTACGTTTATCATTATTTTTTTTTACTACATGGACGTTTGAAGTCAGTTAATGAATAAATGCTGACCTTGCGTTAAGATATACATATATTAATATAAATAAATTTAATGTTAAGAAAATATGTAATAGCTAATGCTTTCCATAAATAATGTTTGATATTTAAAAGAATAATAATTTTAAGTAATATTTAAGTAAGTAATAATACTTATAATTAATAATTAAGTAAAGAATAATAATTATAATTAATAATTAAGCAGATAATAATAAATTAGTAATTAATAATACTTGGGAATAATACTAACTAATTAATTTATCTTTAGAATTTCGAATAAATACAAAGCCCCCAAACACTACCATATTTTTCTGAGCAAGATATGAATGAGAGTATGGATACTTTTCAATCACTCAACCAACTCTGCATATAATTTCATAAAATATAATTATAAAACATGCAAAACAATTAAACTAGAAGGAAATTCAATAAACACTGAAATCAAAATAATTCTTGATTAAATTCATTTCTTACACAAAATAAAACAAGAACGAAAAATCAGGCGTCAACCATAGATTACGAAACATTTTCCAACACAGCCAGAAAACTTTAGCGAAACTTCACCGTTAAATAAGGTGAAACAATATATGTAAGTAAACAGTTTAGAAAACATAAACACATTGAAAAATACAGAAAAAAGTAGAAGAATTATTTCATGATCAATACTTGTGGATATATAGCATGATAAAATTTAGTTCGGTTAGTATATTCACATTTAGCAATTTACGCCAACCGATGGAAATGCACTCGAAGTCTTTTATACAGCCCTGCATATTGTATGACGGCTTTTGTACATACCACATATTAAGCTAAAAGGCAACTTAGAACTCACTAGCAGCCATTACCAACCTTAAACGACAATTTATCTTTTTCTTTGCGTAGCCCTGTATATGAATTTATTTATATTCCACAAACTTCTATAAGTCTACCAAATGTAGTTCAGAAGGAAAATGCGTAAACACAATTAAAAACTACCCTTAAGCAATTCAATCCCATAGTATGTAATATTTACGAATTCCCTTGTGTAGCCCTTTATATGATCAACCGAGTTTATAAACACGCATGCAGTATGGAAAAAATTAGTTAAACTTAAAAACGTAAACCAAAGTTGAAAACGCACTTATCACAGGTAGACTGTAAATATCGCACACGTACTGTAACCAATATATGTTGTGTGTCCCTGTAAATAAACGCAATGCACACAAGAGAGCAATTAATAGTGCATCTCAGTAATGCATATATATGATTTTCATTATGTTTGAAATAGTGAAATATCACTAAATTCCACAGCAAACAATTTTTCCCCATAGAACGATGTGTAACAGAATAATTTTTGTTTGACCCTGTAAATGGAAAATAGATGCTTTGCACCCCATATTCCACAAAAAGCATGTTTTAATGCGCTTCATAATTATATATCAATTTAATTATGTTTTAAATGACGTAGCGTCATCAAAATGCATTTGAAACGATTATTTCCCAATGACTGCAATGTACCGGAATACTTTTGACTGTTCCTGTAAAAAAAAACTATATGTGCTACACAGTTCAGTTGAAATAGGGAACATGCTTTTATAAACGACAATAACATAGAAAAATTGCAGGACAATCCAAGAATATTTACGGGAGTTAGAGAACGGTCAGACGGACAGACTGCAGACAAACCGAAGTCATACACTCTTTTCAACTAGGTTGGAAAATGTTAAAAACACGGAATATTATAATACTGACAGAAATTAGTATTTCTGTTGCATCAGATTAACTTTTAATTTTTCCACTAGCAACAAATGCACTATTTATATCACGTAGGTGATCTCTGAGATAAATCCCATGCCATAATTTTGAGATCATCTACGGAGATGTTGGCCCTTTAGAATGTGCAAATTCGTTGAATAGTCTCTCACATGATCACTGAAAATGCATCTTTTTACATCGGAATTCATATAGTTCAATTTTGGCACGCTATTAACATCGTAGGAATTGCAAAGAAGTGTCCAGTTTAAATCACTTATTATTATTAAAAGCCACGACACACTGCATAAATATTTCAACACCACGATGCATTAAACGTTCACATAAAATGCACAAATATGCACTTTAGATGAAGAAACAAATATTAATCGTTGATTAATAATTAGTTGATCAAAAGAACTTAATTTTACGAGCACACTGCAAGGTTGAAGAAATTTTTTTCATAGATAACATAACGGCTGCCGGTACTGGTAAATTATACTAGTGATGACGGAGATATTTTTTACTGCAGTTGAAACATATACAGCAACAGAGACAGATTCACTCGCATTACGTTGACATTTGTGAACAGTAGACGCCCAGCGCAGAATCATCGTTTCAAAATCATCTTGAAAAAAGTTTAAGTATTCTTAGAAAGATTCACAAAATATAATACTTTTTTTTTATTTTACTCCTAGCCACCGTTTCCCAGTGAGAAAGAAATTCTGACTGAGAAAGACGCCGGCACAGTGCTAAGCTCATTTTGTTTCCAGCTACCAAAACAGATTCTCTACTGCACTAGAATATTGGAAGGAGAAAAAATAAATCCCGACAGACGTCAGATCGAACACTGCTAATCATTGCTCTGTCGAAGAAATCCTCATTCAGATTCAATGCCGGTGTAACTAAATAATGCATTTGGCTGGGAGATGTCTTTACTTAACATCTTGGCAAAAAGTATGGAATTAGCACTCGCTGTTCGATAACCCACAATCAAATATATACATGTAATTGAATAAGCATGTACTTCTTAATGAACGATAATGGACATAACTGAAATACACCGATCCATAGTAAATTACAAATTTGGCACTTAATAATTATTTATAATATTATTTTTCTAAAATTTGTGCAGGACTCAGATTGTACTGAAACTTTCACCCCTATCCCTTCGAGAGCAACTGAAAGAAAACCAGAAATGCTATCTTTGAAACTGACTTGATTCAATTTAATATAAAATGAAAAATATTTCTTAAACAAATAGAATTTTCTTACTTTTCATCTAGGACTATAATATTTATATCAAGTTCCTTTTTCGTCTTTTAAAGAAGTTCCTATTTTGTATTTTAATCAAGTTCCTTTTTGTCTTTTAAAGAAGTTCCTCTTTTGTATTTTAATCAAGTTCCTTTTTGTATTTTAGTAATTAAGTTTTGTTTTCGTATTCAGCTCATTGTTCCTAAAATAAACTATATTGGGTGAAAATTGCTTGCACCATTTGGAGTGTTTTATTGTACCCCAGTGTGTGTTTCATTGTACTCCAGCATACGGGGTACAATGAAACTCTGTAAGACATTTACTTTTCGTTATTTTTCAAGCATAAAGATATTGTTTAAAACATAATAAAAATTTATATAGATGGGGAAAATACAAGATTAAAAGTATGCATTAATTATATTTTTGTGCATGCAAAATTGTGGATAGGAAAAAAAAAATAGTAAATTTTGTTTCAGTGTACCCCGTCTTCCCCTACTGTGATTATTCAGTTTATGATTGGAGAAAAGTGACGTTTAGCGATAATTGAAAAAAACTGTATGAGTGAGCAATTGGTGAAGATAGAGGTAAATTCATTTTGAGGTTGCAAAATGAAAGGCAGATTGAAAACTGTTCCAATTTTCGTCTTAATGTACTTGACTTAAGTATGATTTCAGACGTCATGTCTTCTAAGAGGGTTTGAATGCTGCGTGTTTTGAATGAAATATCAATTCAGAGAAATATGTTCCAATTTTAGCAGATTTCCTCATTTCAAGACTAATTTAGAAGCAGAGATGTTATAGGTATGAATGACAATGCTTCGTACCATAGGTCCCGGATAGTGAATATTTTTTTGAAAAAAGCCTTCTTTCAATAGAGTAGCCAGCATGTAGGCCAGATAGCCGTCCCATCCAGAAATATATTTTAAGAAACGAATTAATTAAACTACAGCAAAAATCAACAGAGAAACGATTCGACAGTCATTGAGCTAAATAAGTGCGATGACCTTGTTAAGCCTTCACCTGACAAAATCAAAGCCATCATCAAGGTAAATGGTGGAAATACATGGTCATAAATAAATCATATTTTGAACAAATATTCCAAACTTTTTTCTCAGTTAGGACGTGATTCAATATATTTTTTTGTCTAGTAGCATTTGGAAAAACTAGATCAAATAATTGTGAAGTCATTTTACAATTATGTTTTGTCCGTGTGTTATAGAACATGTTTATGGAAATTTACAGAAAAACAAGTTTCACAAACTTAAAAGCTTTATATAAAATTGCACACATTTCATTTTGCTTTTGGTAACGTAGAAGCAGATTTCACACTTTTTTTCATGAGTAGTGCGTGATTCGGTTTAAGGTACATTAGGTTTGAAATTAGCTAGTTAAGAGAAAAAATATTTTCAGAAATTTTTTATTGCTGTATTATGTAAATATAATCATATACTGGTTAGTGGTGATAAATGAAAACATGTGTGCACGAAGTAGTTATGTTCCGTTTGCTGAATGTTATTTTAATTTCACGTATGAAGGTTTTATGAGGTAATCTATCATATGGTAAACTAAAGCGCTAAATTTATAATCAGAGTTCAATACACGAAACATTACATTTTAATATATAACATTTTAAATTAATAATTTAGATAATATTAACATTCAAATGTTAATAAGTTCTTTTAGAGAGTTTAGTACCTCTTGTAACATTTTAAATATATGCAACCAAAAAGAAAATAAATCAAAATAACCATAACGCATATAACTTTCATTTCAATTTCCTGAAAATTTAATTTCTGTTATACAGCATTCTCTTTTTCAGAGGTCTTTAATTGATCTGGAAAAGAATTATAGCAGGTATTAAGGCGCCAACGTCTGTGAAATGCAAGTATAACTGATGATTAGATGGCTTGGGTCGGAATTATTGTTGGTTGTAGTGCATATCCATTCTCGTATGACTGTTGCTGATGTACAATATAGATATAGTGTCGTTTCTTAAAATGCTCGATCAATAATTGCAATCATGGTACTTCATTTTATTCTCATGGACGAAAGTTCGATGTCCACAGAGCTCTCATTGGTAGCCAACATTTAAAAATACTTCTTGGCATGGAATGGCGATGAAAATCCACCACTGGAATATTTTTTGCACTTTCTTGGATAAGACACTCTTATTCGGACATTTCTGGAACGTATGAGAGCTAGCAGTTTTAATTTTCCATTAATGGATACAATGAACAATGAGCCATTAATGATAATCATTTTTGATGATTTACTAATAATTTTTTTTTGGATAAACATACGCATGTTCCTTTTGAAAAATTTAATCATTCTTGATCTATAAAAACTTCACTAATAATACTTATTTTCTTTTTAAATATACTAATAGCTTCTTTGGAAACTTTCGATATGCGTCTAATATACAATTGGAACTTCACATTCCGGTAAAATGATTTTTCGATGAAATCATCATTGTATTCACTATTCTCTGCGTATATTTTTATCTTGATTTCTGGATATCATGTACCTTGGTTTATTTAATTGTGATATATTATTAAAATAACGGACTTTTATCAATTATCGTCTTATAAGAGATCAAGTATTTAGTGAAATAATTTTCGTTCATGCCTGTTGAAATATTAATGAACTTATTATGAATAATGTTACTTAAATATGATATAACAGGAAATATTAAAATATCAGAACTATACTGAAGAGTTTCAATGAATTATTTTTAAAATTAAAGCCTAATCAATAAGCACTTCTTGAAATTAATTAAGAACATTATATTGCGGAATATACTATTGCTAGGGATGTTATTTAAATACTAAAGCTTGCAAACGCTTTTCTGACATTAAATTCTCTTACAATGTTTAATTATTCATAAATCTGAAGAGTACCTAAAATGGCTGACATTGTTTGAACAAACAAATAGGACACAAATCGTGTCCCTGTCGAATGATTATGGATCATAAACTTAATGTTAAAGCTTAAAATATTTACACAACTTATAATACGCGAGGATTTGACTAGTGGACACTGCTACAAGTGCCGTTCAGGGCAGATTTAAATATGTCGAATGATTATGGATCATAAACTTAATGTTAAAGCTTAAAATATTTACACAACTTATAATACGCGAGGATTTGACTAGTGGACACTGCTACAAGTGCCGTTCAGGGCAGATTTAAATATAGAATTTGAACCGCGTCAGAATCTTATGGTCGCATTGTAAAAGTTAAAATTGAAGTGTTTGAAATACTCTAAAACAAACTTTCTTTTGACATCTAAAGCAGTTTAATTTTCATTTCAAAATTAATAAATATCTGTCTGTTTCACGACACCAAATATATATATATATATATATATATATTACTATTATTATTTATTTTATTTTTAAGTTAATCTGTCATTTATTTTTTTTTTGCAGCCACCGAATTGCGATTCCCTAGTACAAACATACAAATCACTTCGGAGTTTTTTTGTATCATCTTTTTATCCAATGAATGGATTTAGACTGAATGTAAGTATATTACAAAACATTTCACTTTCTCTAAAATATAAAAAATCGTTGTAAATTATCTTTTGACGAGACTACCAATAGTAATTTTTAAATAAATTCTTGTATACAACAATGTCTCTGTCTTGTTTTTCGCTGAAAAAAAATAACAAGAACAGTTGTATTAATTTATGAGTGACGTATGCGAAAAAAAATTATTAAGATAGTATTTTCATTTTTTGTAAGCCCAGAACAGCAGTGGGGCGACATACGTGGAAAATTCTACGCGCAGATAGCAAATTCTTTGCAAAACTTTTTTTTGTTTATTTTATAGTAGATGTCTAAATTATTTTTTTTTAATTTTTGTTGAATATTTAAATAATGAGAACGTTGACATTTAGTTGTGTAAAGTATTACATAACACTGTTACAGTGAGAGCTATTATGTTGCAAATCTAATTAACCTTTAAAAACTCGGATGGCTTGGGATTGTTTGTGATATCAAAAACCACAGACAGCGTATTGTATGTGCCATGGATTTTTTATGATATTGCTGTTTAATGCAATGTCCAGTAGTAGTATAAAAGTAATAAACATCAAATCGAAAACAAAAACGCTTAAATTAAAGTGGAATTAATATAACAAAAACGGTTTGTATAACAAAAAATAAACCAACTGTGGGGTTTTCAATTTGCCAACGCTTTTTAAAGCCAAAATATCAAGTTTTGGTGATCGTCTTCTTGATTAAACTTCTAATAATACTATAAATGTAATAAACACCCAATTTATTTTAACAAAATATTCAATTAAGAAATAAAAATTGAATAAAATATTCAAATACACGGACGGTGCATTCCGTATCTTACTTACAAATAAAAATAATGAAAGAGAGCAGAAAATACTGTTAACTACAATATTTAACATTAGTTGAACACTAAAGGTTTTTCTGGAAGATAGTAAATGAGGCGCTCGTAATTATTTTGGAATTTGTAGCTGTTTGTTCAATGAATCGCGCAGTCAGTACGAATCCTGTGTTTTTACAAGTGAACTAGCAATGTAAATAATGATCTGAAGAGCAATATTAGAAGAATGAGAACTACTTTCATCTCTGCTCCAGGTTTCCCGTTATAAAATATATAATAAATATATAAATTTATGTAATATACGGATCAGAATTCAGCTATAAATCAGATGCTTTTCATTAATCATTGAAGCAGTAAAAGCTAAAAAATTATATCAAACTGTGTTTGAACTGTACAGGATGGAATGAACTGAAAAACACTTATTTCCAAGCAGCTTCAGAAATAATATTTATTGTTTCCTGGTTCAGCATGTATAAATACATACAAATTTCTTGAATAATCAATTCTTCAGAACGTAACGTAAAACTGTCCATGAAGAAAGCTAGGTGTTTTGAAGTTTACACCAACTGCCTGTATCGATTGACCCTGTGCCTTATTAATCGCTATGGCAAAAGATAAACGAAAGCTTTTTCGACTTTATATTTTCGTAAAATCTTTCAAATGAAGCTACTTTGGGGGGCACGTATTTCAACTCCACCAAATTTGAGGGGCCACACTGCTTAAGAAGAATATAATGTGTTTCAAACAAACCTCTTTCTGAACGAATCTGTGGCATGAGTCAACGCTGCCTACAACAGCATATACCGGGTTTGCTCCACACTCGCCAGCGACAATCGAAGACCAATTGTATTGACCCAAACTCTGTAGTAATTGAGCCCATAGAACCCGAGTAAAAATGCGTCCCTGGCGGGGGAAGGTGGAAGTAAAATCTGTAAGAATATCGAAAACCCTGTTGTAATCAGGCCCATGGATACCGAGATAAGAATGTTTCCCCTGGCAGTGGAAGGTGGAAATAAAATCTGTAAGACATTTGAAAACTAAGTTGAATGAGACCCCGCCGCAATCGGGCTCACAGAACACGAGATAAGAATGCACTACCTGGTGACGGAAAGTATAACTAAAATTTATAAAACAGTCGTTGGTAAGTTGAATGAACCAATTTCAGTTCAAATCGGGTCCATAGAACCCTATTTGAAATATATTATATTCTTCTGCTGACGTCATATTCACTGGCTTTCTATGCTTACTCATATTGATACTCCCCATGCATGATTGTCAAATATTTGTGAAAGTTCGTTAAACATCCAATAACAAATTGTAATAATTTTCTTTTTAGTTTTTTTAATGACGTCGTATTCATTGCTTTTTGTACATACCATAAAACTAGATTTTTTAACTCGTGATCCTTGTCTTATTGAGAATTGTTTGAAAATGTCAATTATACTTCCAATATAAAGTCATATCCATCTTATTTTTCAATTTTGAAAATTTGTATATCATTTTATTTCTCACGTGAAAATCTTCCAATTGAAAATTAATTGCTGTGGAAACAATTTTATTGCGAGTTTTTAATTTATGATAATGAACTGAAACGAAAACTGTTTAACTTCAATAGGAAATGACTACAAAATTGTTGGGATTTTTATTAATTAAAAATTAACTATAATTTATTTCGATTCCGGATTACTTTAGTTGCTTTTTTTGTATTTTAATAAACTTGTTACGCAACATTTCAAAATTTCTGGTTTCCAAACTCTGGATTTGTATTGAAATACTGCAGACAAATTTTCATTTTTATATACTAGATATGATAGGAGAGTTACCACACAAAATAAATCGCGATCCAATTATAAACAAAATTAACTTACAAACCATTAAACTTTTATACTAGAATCTTGAGAATTATGGCGGACCAAATAAATCATCTAGGGTGTCACATGTAATGATTTGGCCCTTATATTCCAGCCGACACAAATCAAGAACACCTTGTGACAACAGTCGAGCACACACCAGAGTATTTCGAGTGTAAAGTCCTTCTTGTTAAAACTTTCTGGCTACTGGTCTGCGATGCATCTGAGTACATTTGTCAGTTCAAATTTTACATAGGATATCTTAACAAGCTGAGATGTACCATTTCATTTTTACAGTTAGAACGGTGACTTCAGTGTGTATTGAACTGTGAGGAATATCTACCAACATGAGCCAGCTACACACTCCTTTAAAATGCGGTACACAGCTGGTAAAAGGCACTGTGGGCGGTGTTGCTTTTTCTAAGAACATCTGTTATTTTTCGCCCTTCTTTGTGTTTTCTTATAATACATTCCGCATAAAATCATGTGTATGGTGTTTTGTACAGATGCTCACAAATTCGGAATTTACAATTGACTTATTTTCGTTGCAAATTTACTTGCAATAATAGCTACCTGCATATTCTGAATATCAAAATTACCTTATTTGCACAATCTTGTGGCCTAAAAGAGGCAAACACAAACATTTGCTTATACTTGCCATGCTCCTGACAGCATTATACAGTTAAGACAATTCCCATATGCTGCTGCCTTTCGTCATTTGCTTTTTACAAAAAGTATACATTTTTATCTCCTATCCTGAATTTCAAATACAAGTTATATAAAAATTTAATTTCTGATAGTAAGAATATTAAAACATTTGATATAATAAAACATTTTCATTTGTCAAAGCACAGAAATTATTCATTTGTTATAATTTTTTTTTTTTTGTTAGAGTGCCAGTAAATAACTTTTATATTTTCTATAAGTACACCCAGAAAAAAGTTTTGCTGAATCAACAAAAATTTGGTTGACCCAACAAAACTTTTCGTTTAAGTATGGGTCAATGGAAATTTTGTTTGAATCAACAAAGAAAAATATTGTTGATTTTTTTTTCAATTCCAAAAAAAAATGTTTGTATCGTCAGCAAAAAAATGTTTTGTTAATTCAAGTAAAATGGTTCAATTTTATTTGAATTAACAAAATTATTTTTGTTACATAGATATATGCTATGTGTTATTTTAGCAATCTATTTTCTTTTTTCAACAAAATCTATTTTGTTTGTTTAAATAATAAAATACGTTATATTACGAACTTGTTTTGTTTATACTGCAAAAACTCTTGTTAAATGAACCAATCTAAACATGCAATTTTAACTATCTTTTAATTCATTTTCAACAGTGAATTACGCCTGTAAACCTTTAATAATAACAAGTGGATTTTTATCCTGCTTTTGTTCAGGCGAAATCCGAGAGAGTGAAAAATTGCCCAAGCCGGAAGTCGATCCCGGGTTCTCAGAACAGCGCTCTGAGGCTCTACCACTGAGCTACAAGGAACGATATCTGTGCTCGGAATTTCTCACTCTTATATATGTCGGAACGGCTGCAACCACAGCACAAGATGGAAATGTCTTTAGGAACACGCAAATTTCTGCGGCAAACATGAGACGACAGTACAAAGCCCAGCATACGGCAACACAAAGTTAATTTTTAATTCATTTTCAGCAGTAAATTACGCCGGCAAAAAGCAGGATAAAAATTCACTGTTATATTTTACCAGTGTACTTTCTTCCAGTACAAGAGTACAAAGAGTACTTTCTTCTTGTAAACATAGAAGAAAATAATTGGGACAGGGAGATTTTTAAAACTACCTTGGTCCGTCCCAATGAAAAAAAGTTTTAATTATCCAAAAATTATGTTAATCCTTTAATTATATAGCTATATAAGTCAAATAAACCGAGTTACGTTCAAAGATTACAGGCGTAATTCACTTCTGAAAATGAGATAGAGCTATTGCAGAAATCGCGAAAAATGCAACATAGCAGCGCTACCTTTTGCGCGATTTACACCAAAAACTAATCAGCAACAATTTATATCAGGAAGTAACTGAATATAAAGTTTTATTAAATTCCGTGCATTAGTTCTTGAGATAGAGCACCCACAAAAATTTTTGTCACATACAGACAGACAGAGTCATTGACAGTCATTTTCTGTGTTCAGGACCTTCTAAAATCTGTCGGAAGCCGGAAGTCGTAAATTTTCATGATTCCAATACTTTCTTTTTGTAAAGATAGAAGAAAGTAATAAATGAGACAGGGGGATTTTTAAAACTACCTTGGTCCGTCCCAATGAAAAAAAGTTTTAATTATCCAAAAATTATGTTAATCCTTTAATTATATAGATATGTAAGTCAAATAAATCGAGTTACGTGAGAGAGTTATGGCTACTACACAAAAATTTAAATTTTGCAAAAACAACAAAATTTTGCTAGAATTAAAAAAATATTGTAAAATTAAAAAAACTGATTATGTTAATTCAAGTAAAATTGAAGAAATTTTGTTAACATTTTGTAAGAGTGTTAACAATATTTTGTTGTCCAAGCAACAAAACCAATTTTTTTATTTCAACTAAAAATTTTGCTAAAACAACCAAAATGTATTCAACAAACATGTTTTGTTGTTTTAATCAATTCCTTTTTCTGAGTGTAATCCTTTGAAAATTGTTCTAATTGTTGATCAGTAAAATTAAACTATTATCGTTTTAATTATTATTATTTATCAATTATGCTTGAATGACATAGCTGCCAACTATTCCGCTGTTTTTATACCACTATTTCCGAGTAATATGTGCTTCTTATATTCTAAGAAGTCATCGATTAAACAAAGTAAAGATTATGTTTCCAAAATAGCGGTAACATAAAACAGAAATTATCGGCAACTATTGTACCAAAACATATAACAAGAAAATTATAATTTTATATAATTCCTATTTTGCATTTTCAGAATTATCATACATAACATTTTAAAGAGTTATTCTCCTATGTACATTTTGTATTTATAAGATATAAAATATGTCAATTAACTAACTTTGATCTTGTTAAATATATATATCATTAAAATATCATTTGATTTAAAATGTAAAATCTGATAAAATCGATATTAGTTTTCTTCTCAGAATAAAATTTATTATCATAAAATATGCTCCATATTCTTTATTTAACAACAATCTTCTTTTAACAATTGAAGTACACCCTATTTTCATTTTCTCTTAGAGAATAAATTTGTTTCCAATTATCTACATTCATCAAATATTCTACAACGACCAGAAGCTGTTTAACATAATCAATAAATTTGTTTCTATGCACTTGTGGATTTTGAAGTAAAGGGAATTTGTGTAACATTTTCGTCAGACAATAGTAAAAATTTAATGAATAAAAACCTAATTATAAGGAATAAATAACATATTTAATTTAAAAGCTACAATTCTTTTAGACGGTAAGTATGAAAACTTTTTAAAATGTTAAAATTTTAAATAGGATTTTTTGTTTTGAGTTTCACTAAAAAAAAATTATCCTTTTCTTTCTTTCTTTTTCTTTTTCTTTCTTTCTTTTCTTTCTTTTTTTTTTGTTGAACTTCTGATATTTTGTTTTACACAGAATGGAAATTGTGATTTAAATTCTGTTTTAATTATTGCATAAAATTATTTTACTCTTATGTAATAAAATGTCTTCAATAATGAAATAAATCATAAGGACAATTTGCTAGTTACAAAAATGGAAAAAACAAACATACTCAAAACTGAAATAAGTAATATTATTTTTTCTTCGCCTCAAATACATTTTATACTTATAAAAGATATATATTTTTTAATTTTTTTATAAAATTTTAATATAATTATTTTGGAAAAAATATCTTATATTTATCGCTCTATGTTGTTACAGCACATTCTAAAAACGGTATTTTCAAAACTAAGCAAAAAATACTCAAATCTGAATATGTCGTATAGTCAATATGGGTCGGAATCAAAATTATTCGTGTTTCAAACATGTATATACTCAATTCTGAAAGCATGCACACACTCAAGAATAAAACATCATGTGCTTATATTTGAGAATCTCCATGTTTCAAAAATGACTATGAACTAAGGTCAATGTACTCATTTTTGAGTATGTCCATGTTTCAAAAATGAGTTTGAACTGATCCTAATAATTTTTGAGTATGTCCACGTTTCAATACTGAGTATGAACTGATCTCTATGTGCGCAGTTTTGAGTATGTCCATGTTTGAATATTCTGAGAATTTTTGGTATTTCAGAATTGAAAGCAATGGGTCGTCATATTTGAAACAAACAGTTTCATGACAAAATGAAAACTTCGATTTACTCTGATTTGAAAGCGTCATTTTTCTCAGTGCATGAAATAAATGTTACTAAAATTTTAAAAGCTGTCATTTTCAATATTAAACACTTTATATGCTGCTAAATATATTGGTGATATAAAAACAATAATAGAATTACCCCGTTGTTCAAATATTAAGGGGAAGTGACCCTACGCTTTCGATTTTACACGGTTTGTCAAATATCCACAGAAAGTCTTGACGAATTGTCTTTGAACTTCGAACATGTTTGACTTCATATATTTCAGTGAAGATTTAATCGAGAGGACAAACAAATAACAAAACATGTTCAAAATGATCTGTCACTTCAGCAAATGACTACGTGAGTCTTGTTCAACGTTTGTGTGCAATTGTGTAAACATCGTACGAATATTCTTGAAGATGTTAACGTTTCTGTGAAAAATTCAAATGTTTTTTGTTTATTGCACACATATTTTTTAGCCGAATTTAACACCATCGTCCGAAAATTTGACAAAGAACAATAGAAACAGTATATTGCAATTAATAGTTGAATATATTGAATATTTGATGAGATGTGGGCATTTGTATGAAATAATTTTAACTGCGTGAAAGATGCCAAATTTTTTATTTCAAATTCAGTAGTCAGATATTTAGGGCAACATATATAAAACGTCCATTCAAATATCGCAAAAATTCAGACATACACTGTTGATATAGTGAGTTGCTTTCTAAAAGTAGCTGGGTGATACGGGATATCCCACTAATTTGTCAATCAGCTCAATGCATCGCCGACATTTTTCTGAATTTTCACGGTATTTGAATAGTCTTTTTATGCGTTGCTGTATAGATTGGACTGCCAACTCGTGAAAAAAAACCGTTGGTATTGTTCGCGCATGCGTTATAAAAAATTATTTAATACAAATGCGCATATATCATCAATTATTCAATATATTCATATTTTAATTGCAGTATACTGTTCCTAAAGTTCTTTGTGAAGTTTCTGGAAAGTGGTGTTAAATTTGGTATAAAACTCTGCATTCTATAAACAGAGAACATTTGAATTTTTTTACAAAAACGTTAACATCTCCCCAAATACGCGTGCTATGATTATACAAATTAAGCCAAATGTTGAACATGACCCACATAGTCATTTGCTACAGTGACAGATCATTTTGAACATTTTCTGTTACTTGTGTGATCTCAAATAATATTTTATTATTAAATTTATGATTGGCCACCTAACTGTCCTCGCGACCAAATTTTCACTGGAAAATATGCAGTTAAAGAGGTTCTTTACATCCTCGAAGTACAAATACATTTCGATAACAATTTCAATGTATATTTGACAAACCGTATAAAATGGAAAGCGTCCAGTCACTGTCCCTTAATTTTTGGACAGCAGTGTAATAACTACAAATCTACATTAGAAACTCAATTTTCTCTGCATAAGTAGCTCGCTTAGGAGTTTTTTAAATTGCTGGACTTGCGAAATATTTTCATAAATATTACATGGACTGTCTGAACCTTTTTCATTTTAAGAACTTAGTACTTTTTCAAATGAAGAAGAAATTGATTTAAAAAAATGTCAATCTCTTTGTTAGAACAGTGATTCCAAAAATGGAGATATCACCCCAAAGTTAGCGATTGAAGCATCTTTTTAGGCGTTTTGAGAGCAAAGATACTTCGAGGGGGATATTCATAACTTTGGCCGATAAACATACTTTCTGCAGATACAAGTTTTTATGTAAAGAACGAAAACATACAGAAATATTAAAGGTACCTGGACATCCGAGGTGGATGGGGTGATGGACTGAAGCATTTTTTACGATCCGGTTAAGATCCAAAACAAAACTAAACCATGAGGTTTTCCTTCCTTTCATAACTATACGTAAATGAAAATTTATAGGCATAGATTTGATCTCTGTATATACCATAAATAATAAAGCTAAACTTATTTTTGCATTAATATGGAACTTAAAATATAACTTTCTGCATTACAATTTTTAAATTTATATGTGCAACATATTCTTTACAAGTGTGCTTACAATTGTTATGTATTTTCAGCATTTAATTAAAAGAGTGCATTAAGAATTAATTATTCAGTAAATTAATTTATATAATAATATATTATCAATTATATTAAAGCAACCAGCTTCCTATACACGAATTTTAATCGAACGGCACCGCTGTCTATTTAATAATCATTTTCACTTGTATAATCACCGAAATATTCCGGCTGAATAAAGCAAAGATTTATACATGGAACTGTAAGGGTTGCTCTCCACACAATATATGCTAATGCCTGATGGAATTGGTAACTAATACAATATATAATAACAATATTATATATCCTAATACGTTAAATAACGGCCATCTCTACAAGCATTACTTTTCAGAATTACTTGTAAAGAAAAACAAGTGCCGTATGCACCTTTTGAAGACGCAAATATGAGACTTTGGTCCCGAAAGTGTTAAAAGAAAAAAAATTTAACATACATTTCTCGATACTGTCAAAAATTTATTCACATGTAACATCTTATCTAATATTAGCAATTCCTTATCAAAATATGAAGAAAATATTTAGAATTATTTTTTTTTCTTAATCAAACCTTCAAATTATTTTTAAATCACCGCTGATAAAGATAAAATTGACATCATTAACATTACAGGTCCTATTGAGTACTTTCTTTTGTAAATATAAATCATTGATGGGTAAATAAAGGCCTCAAAAATGTTATTGTTTGATTGGATATTAATAATTTTATTTTAAACACCCCAAATTTGTATTGTTGTCATATCGGTTGGCACAAAAGCATATCAAGTAATTAAGTAGAAAATATTAAATGTATTTTTATATCACGTACAAATTGGATTAATTGTAAAAAAAAAAAAAAAAAACAATAGTATTTGATTATTAAAATTTTACGTGCAAGTTTATTCGTTTGGGAAGTGGGGCGAGTTATAACAAGTTTGTTGTGATGTTGATCCCAGTATAATTTCCCCGGGGATTCAAAATGTTTTACTTATCATTCTGTTTTATTTTCTTGTCTGTAACTATCTGAAAAATTGGCGAATTTGCGTGCAATTTAACTATGGATATATTTAGATACACAATATTATTTTATGTTTTTATAAATAGTCGTCACATCATGCATAGTTGTTTAGAGGAGTGCGTCTAAACGGTATCACTTCACTCAGAAAGTGGTTTAAAGAAAAAAAAAATCCTAAGCGAAACTTTTCTCAACTAGAAGCCTCTTGTATATGAAGATTATAAAATATTATATTGTTTTTAAGAATAAATTTAATATAGGATTATTTATTGCATGTCAAAATGAGTGTTATTGGCGGCAGTGGAATTTAAAGTGAATGTGGTTAGCAATAAAAAGTTGCCACATAAAACTCTTTGTTGTAGAAAATAACTATCTTTAAAATACAGGGTGATTATAATTAAAGTTGCACTTTCAAAAGGCTGTAAAAAAACTACTAGTCAGAATGATCTGATATTTCATCACGTAAAGCAATGGAAATTTGTTTTGCGAAAGAAAAAAAGTTCAAGCTTTTACAGATAGATGGCGCAGTACTCATCATAAGATGCTAATTAAAAGACGTGACAGATGCACCACTTATTACATTTGTGATAAAAAAAAACGGAGAACATGTAGTTTCCGTTATTCTGCGTCTGAGAAGGTAGTCATAACTTTATTGAACGATCGGGCTAAGCCTTTGACGTTTTTCTACAACAATAGTGACAGTGCGGCAATTGCATCGAAGAAATTCAGGACATTAAAGTGTATAAGAAGCGGCTCTGGCAAGATGACTTTCAAAGGGTCCACAGCAGTATGCCATGTCTTTTAATTAGCATCTTATGACGAGTCCAGCGCCATCTATCTGTAAAATCTTGAAATTTTTTTCTTTCGAAAAACAAATTCCCATTGCTTACGTATACTCATATGAAATATCAGGTCTCATTCCGACCAGTGGTTCTTTTTTATAGCCTTTTGAATGTGCAAGTTTAATTATAATCACCCTGTACTTTAACTAGCGTGCAATCTGTAAATATCAGTGTAATTATTTTAGAAAAAACCCAATGAGATCAGTGTTAGTATATTTTCTTAAAAATTACTTCTTTAAAATTTAACTATTATTAATATGTTGGAAATATTTGCTACATTCAAAAAACGATTAGTATGTATTTAAAAAAAAAATGTGGTAAATCGGTCACAAGGGGAATATATGATAATTAGCAAGATATCACAACGATCGAAAATTTGTATTCCATTATTTAAAGATACTATATTTTTGTGATGTATGAGATTTGAAAATAACCTTCTTAAAAAATGACGTGTTTAAATAAAATCTGCTTTGCTAAAATATTTATGATATAAATACTTAATTACAAAAATCTTACATTCTATTTGTAGTAGAAAAAAAAAAAAAGAGGTGCAAAAATTTAGAATATTTATCATTCATATTAAAATAATCTTTATTATTTTGTAAAAGTCTTAATTAATAGTTTTTTCATTTTAGAAATTCATTTTAAATCTAAATTAAAATTTAATTACTTTTCAAAAAAAAAAATTGAAATTAATCGAGGTTTTATCTCTCCCCGATACACGATTTTATTTTATTTTTTTATTTTTATAAATAGTAATATTTAATTGAAAACAAAATTCTAAATCTACTAAAAATAAGTTTGCACATGTCGGAAATTACATGTCTATTATCAAAATTTGTCTCTAACTTTAAAACATTGTTTAAAATATAAATGCTTAGAGAAAAAAAAATTAATTTAAATATCTAGAAATGTACTACTTAAAATGTAGGTAATGATCCATGAATACCTTTAATCCCTTCGCGAAGAGCAGCGTCCTTTACAGAATTTTTAATCTTTTACCACCGGTTTTTCAAACCAGATATCCTACAAGGAATTGCAGAAATACTATCATTAACAAAGGCAAAGCTTACAATAAAAAGTAACTGGTGAGAATAATCAAGGATTCTGAGCATCTTATGCGGCATATATACGTGTCGCTCGTCCCCAAAAGGTTAAGTAAATCTTAAACAAACAGTTTTTTTATAAAAATCATAATAAAATCCTTAATAAGTTTTTAAAAATAATCTTTGAATTGATAGGAACAAAGTTATTAAACGCATTATTTAAATAATAAGAGAAAAGATAATTTATACAAGAATAAATAATTTCTTGCATGTGAAAGTAGGTTCATTATTTAATTACATTATTCAAAGTTCTTTCATTCTTTACGAAGATCATTATTCCTTAAACTAATAAATTATTTTGAAAGGATTTTTTTCTCAAAATCTGCAACAGAAGGATTTTATTATTTATATCATGTACACTTTTTGATAACAAGGTAATAAAGAACGTTTCAAAATATGTCTTCGAAAAATATATTTCCTTCGAGGTAAAACATGTCATAAAAAATGTCAGACACTAAATCTCAAAAGAAAAATAAACTGTCAGAATAAAAGTAGCACAGTACTTATTATTCGATCTAAAATCAGGGTTCATACTGACAGCATTTTAATGAAGAAATAAATTTTGGTTATAGAAATATTCAAAAGATTTATTGAAGAAATGCATTGTTACGAATTTAGCGTAACGTTAGGTAAATATAGATAGGTAAATATAATAGGTCTTGTATTGCCATTTTCATGGGCCAATTTTCTTTTTAAGAATGGGAAAGAATATTTATATTAATGCATACGCGAGAAGAAATGCACGCACACACAGAGACAGACACAGAAGAGGAGATACGATGAAACCTTGTTAAACCGTCCCCATTTGCACCCGACGCTTTAAGCAGGATTTTGATACAAGCTAATAAATTTATTTAGAGTAGTTAAATTGTTGATATGATTTTTATAACGAACATGATATTGAAACATATTTTAGAGCTTTAACATTAGTTCACTTTGCAGTGAGGAAATTTTCTTTTACAATGCACCTAAGGGAAAATAAAATGAAAAGAAAATGACGAAATAACGAAATTGAAATAACGAAAATTGACTGAAGTTTGATCGTGGATTAGTAAGCCTGTAATTAATTTACACTATTGTTTTTTTAAATTTATTTAATTATGTTTCATAAACGTGAAATATGTTTGTTAAATTTTAAAGAATAAGAAAAAAATAAGAAAAATAAAGTAAAAATATTAAGCTTTTGACCACAGAGCAAAAGGGAATAATTTTAATGTTGTTTTTTCTGTAATTTCTTAAAAAAGTAAAATGCTAAAAAAAAGATGATTTTTCGAATTTGATATAAAATATGTAATTTTAAGTATATGAGTATAATCCTTGAGAATATTGATCGTTACCCGTTCGTTTAAAACGGCATTATATTTGTAGAATTATATAATTTTTAAATAATATTTCTATTGCACTGAAACCTACACCATAGTGAACGGATAAAATATATAAGGTCACGGTGGCGGCGAAGTTTAATATTGTACCCGACATTTAATCTTACAGAACTAGTTTTGCCAAGCTATTGAAGTCCAGGTTTTATATTTTTGAGTGGTCATTTCTTTTTTATAATACTTATAAAGTTATATATATATATATATATATATATATATATACCTAAAACCAAAAATAAATAAAAAAAATTTAAAATATGATAACAATTTCAAAATACATAAAAAAATAATCATATTTTTCGTTATAAATTGTAATTTTGTTTTTGTTTAGTTGTTTTTCAGGTATAATTTGTTGAGAAATTAGTTTCCTTTATTTAAAATAAAAAATAAACATTTAATGTCGTTAAATTGTTGAAACGTTATCGTGGCAAAACAAATGAAAAACAGTTTCAAAACAATTGATTTGTAAAGTTTTGTTTTTGCAGGTATCGCCGATATGCTTTGAGGCTCCTACTTCCGGAATGTTCTAGAATTTCCCCCTAAGGACCAACTCTACGACACTTTTAAAGGTTCATAACATTATACATACATATATAACATTATTTTACAACATTATAAAAATAATAATAATACAAAATACTTTTTTTTTTCATTTCAAACCTTTCTGTTGCTGTGAATGGGAAAAGAAATATCAAACGTAGAAATTAATCTGGAAATCACCGTTACAAAATACTTTTTTGCTAACTAGTAGAAAATAATTCGATTGTTAAAACAAACATTACTCACAAAATCTGTGTTTCTCAGATTTCAGTGAGTTGGTACATTTTCTTATTAACATTATAAAATTCCTCTCTCCCTTTCTTTTTTCAGAATCTCTATTTTATGAGGTAACTTTATAAATTGAGAAATATTTCAAATGTTATTTTTCACTTATACTGAAATAATAGTAATTTTAAAACAAAATGCGAAATTTAAATGATTATAAGGTGGCTGGAACATATAATTTATATTTAGCAAATTGTTCCACATACTCTTAAAGTTTGAAATATAAAAATTATATTCTTATGCGACCACAACTAATCTAGTTATGATTCTTTCACTATTATGAATGTTTGGTGTTTTCGGGCTTTAAAAACAGACTTTTCCTCAACTTTTTAGAAAGTAGTGACTTTGATGTAATTCAATATTCATATGATGAAGAAACACATTTGAAATAATTTTGCTACTGGAAATATACATCTAAAATTAATGGTTTAGGGATTAGCCATTGCTTCACGATAAGAAAATGGCAAGTATAATATACCAACAGCATATTGGAATTGGTATGTTTCTCTTCAACGATTTTGTTGTCGTTCTTACATAAAACTTATCGCAAATTTTTATTTCTTCTATCATGTGGCTACTATCGTTTGCGGAAATAAAGGAAACTCGTCAGACGGGAATGGCGGTTTAAAATGATTTCAAATTTTCCGAGCGAAGATTAATTCAGATATGTTAGAAAAGTTACCCTAATATCTTTGGTTGGAACATTAAGAAACTGCACTGAGAAATATGACACTTTCAAATCTGTGTAAATCGATGTTTTCGTTATGAAGGTTTTTGTTTCACATATGACGATACAATGCTTTCAATTCTAAAATACCAGAAAATCTCAAAATATTGAAACATGGACTGGACATACTGAAAACAGAACACATAGAACTCACTTCATACTCATTTTTGAAACATGGACATACTGAAAAACGATTAGAATCAGTTCATACTCATTTTCGAAACATGGATATACTCATATATGAGCACGTGTTGTTTAATACTTGAGTGTGCGCATGTTTTCAGAAATGAGTATATACATGTTTCAAACTTGAGTAATTTTGATTCCGAGCCATTTTGACTATGCGACATACTCAGATTTGAGTTTATTTTGATAAGTTTTGAAAATGTCGTTTTTAGAGTGTGGCATTATGTGCGGTGTGACTTTTCAAGCAAATGATTGTTTAACAAGGTCCTTAATAAAGATATTTGTGCATACGTGTAAGAGACAAAGTTTGTTTGTGTGTTCATACATGCATGTATCTGAGTAAGATAATTAAAATTATGTCAATTTTTTAAAATTTTTTTAAAGAATTTCCGGCTGTCAAATTTTACTCACTGTAAAAAATGACCAATGTTTCCTATTTTATGAAAATATACTATAACCATGAACGAAAATATAATATAATCTTCTGAGTTATCCGAAATTCCGAATAGCGTGTTCCATTGTCTTTTGAATTCGAAGAAAGCAGTACATTTCCAAAATTTTCAGAATTATTTATAAAAACAAAGTATTTTTCGCTGCCCGTATTTTTCAGAAACGTTTCCGAAGGGTTTTTATAGTGTTTTAATTAGTGTCCTCAGCCTGGAATACCTGTTTTTTGAATGCCATCCATTCTCAAGTAAACGTTTTCAGCCGCATAAGTTAATTTATACATGAAAGAGTAAAGAAATAATCATAATTTTAATGTTATTGTTAACGCTGTTAATTTTGCATGTTTGTCTGTTAAACATATTTTTTGAGCATGAAAACGTTTACTTGAGAATTGATAGCATTCGAAAAACAGGTATTTCTGGCTGAGGACACTAATTAATACACTATAAAAACCTTTCGGATACGTTTCTGAAAATTACTGGCAGCGAAAAATACTTTGTTTTTATAAATAATTCTTTAAATTTTGGAAATGTATTGGTTTCTGGAGATTCAAAAGACAGTGGAACACGCTATTTGGAATTTCAGATAACTCAGAAGATTATATTATATTTTCGTTCGTGGTTATAGTATATTTTCATAAAATAAGAAACATTGGTCATTTTTTACAGTGTGCTTTCAATGTATGTTGGTTTCCGGAATGTGTCAAACTCGACTATAAAGAAAGCTATGGATTTTCAGTTGCTGCAATTTAAAGTTTATTACATATCAATAATTTTAGTAGTATGCGTATTTTGTAAAATACATAGGCTACAGTCATTCTTCTTATTAAAAAAACATCAAGTCTCCGATTATTTTTTATATATTTTTTTTCTGAAATTAATGTTATAACTCTTATGTGACATTTCTTTATTATTATTTAGTTTCAGTAAAGTCTTTATTTATGCACTCACACTCTTAAAACTGAGCAAAAAATACTCAAACTGAGTATGTCGCATAGTCAAAATGGCTCCGAATTAAAATTACTCAAGTTTGAATATGTATAGACTCATTTTCTGAAAACATGCACACACTCAAGAATAAAACATCATGTGCTCATATTTAAGTATGTCCATGTTTCAAAAATGAGTATGAACTGACTCCTATGTCCTCATTTTTGAGTATTTCCATGTTTCAAACATGAGTTTGAACTAACTCTAATCATTGTTGAGGAGTATATCCATGTTTTAAAAATGATTATGAACTGATCTCTATGCGCTCAGTTTTGCGTATGTCCATGTTTCAATATTCTGAGTATTTCTGGTATTTCAGAATTGAAAGAATTGGGTCGTCATATTTGAAACAGAAAGTTTCATAACAAAATGAAAACATCAATTTACTCAGATTTGACATGTCATTTTTCTCAGTGCATAATCGTAGGGCATAGAAATATATTAAAAAAATATAGCTATTGAATTTTCTTATTTAAATCATCTTAGTTCTGCATTGATATATTGACATGCATGATGGTGCAATAATTATAAGGATATTTTGAAAGATTATAACTTTTGTCATAAATATTTTTTTTTTTATAAAATGTATATATATTTTTTTTTTAATTTTATACTTTTATCTTGAAGAGGCACGTTGCTGGACAAAAGGTTGCAGTAGCGTTTTTTATATACATTAACAAAAAATTATTCTGTGATCAATATTCTGTGGTGTAAATGCAGAACACAGTTTGATTGTAAGAGGTGAAACAAAATGTCTGCTTCTTCCATTTTAAAACGAATTTTTAAATTGCACATTGCTATTATGCGAGATAATTTATCACTTTAAATTATCTGAAATATCTTCTTTATACTCCAAACCACTCTTTATATTACTCCTTAATTTTGAAAATAAGGTCTAAGTTAGAGTTTATGTGCATAAACTCCAATGTTCAGATTTAAAATCTAAAAAAAAAAAAAAAAAAAAAAAAAAAAAAAAAAAGTCATGCTAAAATTTCCTAATCTATCAAAGTATTTACAATTTCCAGAACTGCACATTTATATATTACCAGATAATCCAACTTTGGAATCCCGGTTTAAAGAACATACTTCCCGGTGCAAAGAATATAGATGAGAACGATTTTTAATCAAAAACTGTAGTACACTGAGAAAAATGACATTTTAAAATCTGAGTAAATCGATGTTTTCATTTTGTTCTGAAACTTTTTGTTTCAGATATGACGACCCAATGCTTTCAATTCTGAAATACCAGAAAAACTCAGAATATTGAAGCATGGGCATACTCAAACTGAGCACTTAGAGTTCAGGTCACTCATTTTTGAAACATGGACATACTGCAAAATGGTTAGGATCAGTTCATACTCATTTTTGAAACATGGACATACTCAAATATGAGCACATGATGTTTTATTCTTGAGTATGTGCCTGTTTTAAGAAATGAGCATATACATATTTCAAACTTGAGTAATTTTGATTCGGAGCCATTTTGACTATGCGACATACTCAGATTGGAGTTTTTTTTTGCTCATTTTTTCAGAAAATGTCGTTTTTAGAGTGTATGTTTTCCTTATTTAATACATATATATTTTTAGATTGTCCACTTACTATACCAAAAAGCGGTTTTGTCACAAATATATCAAATATGTATTCAAATAAAATTTTGAAAATTATTGAAAACGATACTTTTGTATTTACTGCAGGCCGCATTTTTTCTTATGCATAAGAAATTGCCAAAGATATCCCTATTTACAGCAACCTTTTCGATACTGATTGTTTCAGTGTTTAAGCTCGTAGTTTGATTACGCATATGTATTTATTATTTATTTATTTGTTGATGAAAGTTTAATTTCGTTATGGATAATTAGCCGGACATAAATCCAGAACTGTTTATATTGTTTTAAGAGCAAACGATTAATCTTTAGTAATCGGACTTTACGCGATAGATATAGATTCAAAACAAAACGTGCTTAAAATTATAAAAAAAAAAAACGTAAATTAAGATACACTTTTCAAACAAATTGAATTTTAAAGTACATTCCTCCCCTATTGTACGTTCTAGATATTTTAATTGTACAATGTTTAGTAGTTATTAATTTTTCAGTGAAAGTGAAATTGATGCTTTAGGTCGTTGCCTCTCTCGGTAAGATATCAGTGTTACTCACAGACCTGTTTTTGCTTTATAAAATAGATATACAGCAAATGATAAATATCTCTATCATTTTGTATCAACGTAATTTTTTTGGTAACTCATTCTATAAAAGCTTTAGCTCATTTCACGAAAAAATTTCATATTTTTATAATCAAACAGCTGCAACATTAAAATGACATAAAAACATATAATTTAACCTTTCGCCAGAGTCGCCAAATTTCATCACATGATAGGGCGTTCATTGTAAATTCTACAACACTTGAACATCCATCTTTCAGGTTTCTGTCGTAATAGGACCTATTCCTTGTATAGGTCATTAGTTAATTAACGATATTTACTTATTATCATGTATTATTGTGTTTATCTATGTATTCTTTTTTTTCTCTATGTGTTTGATCGAACGAAATTTACCATGAGTTGCACAGCTGTTTTTGGGGCGTTCACAATAACATTCCTAAGGGATTATAACCCTTTGGAATGCTGATACGTTCACAATAGAATTCTTGGCTAGGAGAGACAGGAGGACTGATGCCAGAGTGGAAGGAGTTGTCTGGAAAGAGAAATGCACGTGGTGGCTCTTGAAGGTAAAAAGTCAGACCCCGTAAGGTGGGGAAGGGCCGCCAGATGGTGAACTGGACAAGAAAGGAGAGACACAATTATAAGTTAAGAATATAAGTTTCAGTGAGGAGTGGTCATAATATTTTGACCACTCATTGTATATTCATGATTGTTAACCGTCCAGTTCTTTTTTCTCTCTCAAGATGAACAAATATATTTTTAACCAAAAAAAAGATCATATTTAAGAAAATGTGCCTGGTTTCTACGTGGTAGTTAAATGAAATTTCCGTTTCAAAATATTCTTATTAGACTTCAAAAAGGAAAAAAACTAAGAATGTTCGTAGCTATGTATATATATATATATAATTTCAATTTAATAGATTCATTATTAAAACGCATTAATCTAAAACTCTATAAATAAATAGGCTTTACATGACTAGAACACAGCATTACATTGAAACAGTGAAACAAATTTAAAATAAAAAAATAAATCACATTTAATTTTCTATTTAAACCGTTGGGGAATGGTGTGTCATTTAGAAATATAATTCAGCAAGCTTGTTGAAACATTGTAGCTTGATGCATTAAAAAATGCGTTTATAGATGAAGGTATTTTTTTATTATAAAATGTTTTCAGAAAAAAACTCTAAACAAAAGTTCAGAAAAACTCATTATTCTTCCATAGTAAAAGAAAAAAATAATACTGTTATTTACATATCATATAAAACAATTCGTCAGACACACAAAATTTATTTTAATAATCGATTATTTTAAACTTTTATCCTTTCAAGGACAAAATTAATCGATAACTATTCAAATTTTTAAAAAGTAAATAAATTTATTCTGTACAAACAATTTTTCTTTCACGATCGATATCCTTTAAAAGAAAAACACAAACTCCACATAGAATGTGTTGATTACTTCATTTAAGGAACAGAGCTTTTTTTTCCCCATCACCATAAAAAGAAAACTATGTTTGAGATTCTATTATAATGAAAAGGATGGCATGTACGAAATAAGAAAGAAAAAAAATGAATAATTGATGATTTGAGGATCCTGAAAAAGAACACTTTATAGTTGATTAAGCGTATTTCATATTTATCTAAAAGTAAAGTTTTTTTATATTTTGCACATCATTATTTGATTAAATATTTTACTGTTATTTTTTTTAACTAAATGCTGTTTTGAATAACGCGGGATAATGTAAAAATTCATAAATAAAATTTATGTCTGAAAATAAAATATTGCCCAACATTTCGCTGCAGATTTTTTTGCTGTAATATTATTAAATATACTAGAGTAAGTGAAAAGAATTTTTCTTCACATATTTCGTGGCAGCAGTAAAGAACAATGTAAATGCAGCAATAGGTATTTATTGTACTGAAAGATCCCGCAACAATTACAAACGGGATATATTTTGGGGGAGTAAAATAATTTAAATATTTATTTCCGATTCGCTATAGGAGGAAAAATTGACTATGGTATTGCTAAGAAAGGTTAAAAAAAAAAGATTTTTGAAATTGAATAATATCTTCTGATCGTTCATACTGCCGAAATTTTCTGAAAATTGACGAATTTCAAGATTTTTTTCATAATAAAAAGAAAAATAACTCAAGTAATATTTTTAGACGCTATAAGGTAGAAAAGTTGTCTATGGTTTCGGAAAAAAATATATTTTTGAAATCGGATAATATCCTGCGATTGCGCATATATTAAAATTTAATTTAAAGAAATATTTTTTATAAAGAAAAGGTCTTTGTACTGTTTTCGAAAATGAATTTAATGTATATTTAATATGATTTTTAGTTATGATTTTTGAAGTATTAAGAATGTCTTGAAGTTAATATAGAATATAGGACCTTCACTGATGATTCAATATTTACTTTTTAGAGCTTTTATCGAATTATGTAGTAGAGGTACTTCATGGTTCACTCAACCACCACCGAAAATCTAGAAGTTATCGCTAGTGCAGAGCCATAACGAAAACTCTGGACACATTGGTAAGAACACTTACTCAGTATCAGTCAAATTACATGCAGCATGCAATCATTCCTGAATAGAAACTTTTCATTAGAAGGTACAGAAGTTGTTGGATTTGATGCATCTAACACTAATAACGGCTAGAAAATTGCGTTATTCGTCAAACTGGAGTCTATGTTGGACGTCCATTGAAATGCGCCATCTGTTAGCTGCGTTTCATCGAGTATGCCAGCAGTTCCAGCACCTAGATAGAGAAACTATGAAACCTAAATCATTTTGCGGAATAATTGGACAACTGATGAGGTTGGATACACTGCTAAACTTTGAACCAATCGGTTGTACAACCCTTGTAGTGGTTTGGGATAAATTAAGCAAAGATGAAAAATATTTTCTAGATATTTTCCTTGCAAACAAAACAGGAACGGCCAAAATGAATTGCCACATCTTAATCCGTCTGTATTTCGTATTCCAGATGGCTTACAATGACAATATATTTCTTATACTTTATGTTTGTACAGCAAGCGTCTTAGTGTTTACAGAGCTATTGAAACTTCTCGCTATTTACTTCATAACCTGAAAAAGTTGCAGATTCGGTGATGGAATGAAATGCGTTCTTTGCCGAGAGAGGCACGGGTGTATAACAAGTACAGAAATTGCGTGTTTTTTTTGTAACAGTAGTGTAGTCACCACTCAAAGGTCTGGCGGCTTCGGAAATAAAATTTGAGATGTTTTCCGTGCGATTAAACGTGTAAAGTCTATAGATGATCGGTGTGGTAACGAATACGTATATCCGCTTGTGTTGCTCAATTTGAAGCGGAGGAGTGTCGGCACTTCCTGCCATGAAAATACATTTAATATATTCACCATTTAAAATCTGATACATATTTTAAATGACTAACATACCTTTTATGTACATATAAGGGATATTTCAAAATATCAACAGACGACAGCTCTTGCTGTGTTGTTTTATTTTAATAATCCTGACAGCCGCTTAGATTTTCATAAAGGCAAAATTAAAATTTCGTGTAATAACGTCATTGAGGGTCTACGGAAAGAGTTCATTGAAATTGTGGTTAGGAGTAAAGAGGTATGTAATGATAGCATTTCATTTAATGGCTCTAAACTTTGGATGGGCATCTTAAATAATCAAATGCATTTATATTCATCCTTTGATGTTAGCGTTTGAAATTGCACTGCTTTTTATATTTTTATATTTCCAACTAAACTCGCTTTTTCAGTTATTCAAGGTCAATGAATAAGATAGGGTCCATGCCCAGTCTTATCAGTTTGGATCATTATCACCACTGTTTGCCCTTTAATGTTTTGGAGTTTAGTATATTCTTGTTTCAACCGACAGATAGTTCCAAGGCATACATCGACGATAATTCATTAAATTTTTTATGTTTTTGTCCGTTAGACGGTGCTACTGCACCTTTTCTGCTTGTGGCTGGTTGAAACGATGGTTGATGGTTAACCTAATGAACTTTTTATTTTTTGTGGACCGCTTGTTTTTCTCCTTTGAAACTATAGAAGCAACGTAACATCTATTTCCTGAGGATGGCTATAGATGATGGCTGAAACGTTGATGGTTTTAATTTGATTTTACTGTTTGTGTAGTTTTAACTTTAAGAAATTTTATACATCATTTAGTAAATTGTGATATTTTATACTCACTTCATTATTGCAGTAATGCATGTAATTATTTAGCGTCCAAGGCCTGCCCAAACGAATCTGAAACCACCTCATGCTTGCAGTTTGAAAAACATAAATTATTCTCTTCGCAAGGAATGCTAGTAAACTTTTTACTTATCGGACCATCTAAAGTGAACTTATTTTTCATCAATAAATAATATTCATTTCCAGTTTAGTTCAGTAAGACATTTATTCTTGCGTACATTTTAAATTATTTTCTTTGTGTTTTCAGATAATTAAAAAAATGTTTCCCCCTTATTGTACTTACAAGTATTCAATTTGTTCATATTACTAGACAGTGTAGATTTGGATACTTGAATAGCATTTCTCTTTGTGAAAAAATACAAGAAACTTTTATCAGAATTAGCCCTTAGGCAGTTACGAACGCACGCAGCGCGTCCACCTCTGAGTCTATTACCTGTCTACCGAGAATTACTGAGTCTATTAACTCCTGTTCACCTCCTCCCAACATTACGGACGCTCTGCACGTGTTTATAGGATTTTTTCAAGGTTCTGGACGTTAGGAATGCGTTTACGGTGTTCTAATGTGATTGTTTCTTTGATCAATAGATGTCCACACTACATTGCATTCGAATACATCGAATACAAAACAAATGGGGAAAGAACCGATAGGAGAAAACTCAACGGCATGTGGCTTAATATCCTAAAGGTCATCCTAGTTTAATAACCAGATTTTTCCTTATTCTGGCTTTCTGGGTGATTTGCTAGTCACATAAGAATTCTTATAATCGTTAGAAATAGTTCTAAAAATTTTATGATTCATTTACACTTCGTGCTATTTCTCTGTTAGATATACACCATTCATTAAAACTGTAAATTCAATTTTATCATTTTCCATAAGTTGATTTATGAGTCTAATTGCATGAGAAGTCTAAACTTTGGTACTGAATAATGCAAGTGTTCGGAAAATATTGACACTTTTTTATAGAGCTCAGTATCGAACGATACCTTGGTAAGAGACTTTGTGCTTCTCAGTTACTTGTGCATCTGAGGAGACTTCGCAAGTAATCTTGGGTTTTCCTGCATCCAAGGACATTTCGCAGTTTGAATGTTTGGCTTATTCTTTCTTTTTGTTAACTGTTAAAGTGATTGTTTATAAAAGTTTTCAGTTAAGAGCACAGAGCTCGTGTGTGTTGGATGGCGTTTGCTGTCAACGTGTAACCAAGAGGGTTGTGTTTTAATTAAAGGTTTTATAGTTCAATTTTACATTGTGTGTTGTTAATCAGTGTTTTTCTTATTAAGTTTAAAGTGAACCAGCCGAGCTATCAGAAAGTTAGATGTGAAACTGTATTTTAAAGTCAAGTTCATTGAAGTGCTATGAGCAACCATGATTTTATTTTATTTTTTAATTGCAGAAATTCAGAAGAGCCGCTTAAAATTTTAAAAGTCAAAAATGGAAATAAAGTTTTTCAAAATCTGAAAAGACTTTTTTTTTTTTTTTTATAATTTCAAATTATTTGTAAAAATAGTTTTCATTCTTACTCTGATAGATTTAAATAAGAAAACTCCTACGTTTCGTTCGCAAGAAAATTTTTATGTTTTTCAGACGCTGAATGGATTTTAAGGATGAAGCTATCTTTAAGTAACGCACTGTACTTCTATCAACATTGATGCAAATTCGATCAACATTGAAGTGCAGGATTTTATGTGTATACTTACTCCACGCTTTAGTGTCTTAGTAACAGTGTCATATTCGATCAAGAATAATATAATAGTATGAGACGTTGTTGAAAATTACGTAGCGTAGACATTGTTTTTAATGTTTTTACATATTTAATTACACATGGTATTTGTTTTTCTGTTTTCCACAAGCTAAAAATTTATAAATACATTCAATTCTAAAAACTCTAATTAAAAAATATACACTTACTTATTAATCGCTCATAACATATATGTACAATGTAATTTTAATCACTGTACCATTATTTTTCTTTTAAATTACAAGCAAACATTTTATCGGCAGTGTTTTAATTTGGATTTCGAATATATAAATGAAAATATTATAAAGTGCCTTTCCAAAAGAAAATATCAAATTTTCAGTAAATTTTATTTTAAATCTTAATTATTTCATGATTTCAAACCTAAATAAACTATCTATAACCTTTTCAGGCAAATAATAAAGAAAAACTGTTTTCGAAATTTAACATTATGATTTTGAAAACGCACCCAATTTTTATAAATTTTTAATACATTAAACTATATATTTTGCGCTTTTGTGCTTGAAGTCATAAAGAATGGTTCTAGAAAGCTATAAAATGCATGAATTTCGGCCTTTCAGAGAACAGCCATGCATTTTTAATGATTCTTTTTATACCCAGATACGATATAATAAAGCCAGCGGCATAGCTTCATTGTGTATGTTTTCTAAGAATATTCTCATACAAGATAAACCAATAGAAAATTTTTCAAAAAAACTTTATTTTATAAAAGAATGTAAATTTATGTTTATTACACTTTCTTGAAAAAATTCCTCAGTTTTATGGATGTTGAATTAAATAAATTATGGTGATAAGAACATATATAGAAAAAGTATAAACATGACTAATTATACATTAATGTTTTTGTTGTACAAAAATAATAATTAGCAGAAAAATAACTATAGAACATGTTACATATTTTCTAAGACAAAACTGGGTTTAAAAATAGTTGCTATAAGTAATTCGTACAATGTTTTTATTGTAATTCATACTTGACGTTTTGTAGTTTTCCTTAGAAATATCATTGTAACAAAATAATGCATTTAAATCTATACTAATATTATAAAGTAGTAAAGATTGTTTGTTTGCTTGTTTGTTTGTAGGGGGTAAGCTCTGGAACTACTGAAGCGATTTCAAAAGTGATGATGGCAAATTGATGGTGACAATCCCTGCTCCAACATAGGCTATATTTTATGTCGGTGCCACTACCCACAGGGGGGTGCAGGAGCAAAAAATGTTCTAAAATTTAGATTTTTTTTATACTGAAAGAGCTAGAAACATGGAATTTGGCATGGTAGTTACTTATAAGATGTAAATGCTCTCTAAGAACAAATTCTAAAAAAATTCGAAATTTAAAAGGGTGAGATGAGCGAAAAGCGTTCTAAAAACATTCTAAATTACAATTCCAATGGAATTTCTGGATCTACAGAACCGTTTTCAAAGTGATGGTGGCGAATTGATGGTGACAGTCCCTGTTCCAACATAGGCTATATTTTATGTCGGTGCCACTATTCCCATTGGGGTGCAGGAGCGAAAAACGTTCTAAAATTTTGATTTTTTTAATACTGAAGGAGCTAGAAACATGGAATTTGCATGGTAGTTACTTATAAGATGTAAATACTCTCTAAGGACAAATTCTAAAAAAATTCGAAATTTAAAAGGGTGAAATGAGCGAAACGCGTTCTAAAACATTCTAAATTACTTTCTATGGAATTTCTGGAACTACAGAACCATTTTCAAAAGTAATGGTGGCAAATTGATGGTAACAATCTCTGCTGTAACATAGTCTATATTTCATGCCGGTGCCACTACCACCAGGGGAGTGCATGAGCGAAAAACGTTCTACAATTTCGATTTTTTTATACTGAAGGTGTTACAAACATGAAATTTGGCATGGTAGTTAGTTATAAGATGTAAATGCTCTCTAAAAACAAATTCTAAAAAAAAATCGAAATTTAAAAGGGTGAAATGAGCGAAAAGCGTTCAAAAACATTCTAAATTACAATTTCTATGGAATCTCTGGAACTACAGAACCGATTTCAAAAGTGATGGTGAAAATCACATCTCCAACATACTTTTTAATATAAAGCTATGCGTTGCTGGCGACTGGTTTTTCGCTTATCTTTGCCACAGATTAATCTCGGAAAATGAAACATTTGAAGTTACTGAAAAAAATAATAGCTTGAAAATTATTTGTCAGAAAATTGTTAGACAAACTGCGTTTGAAAGGTAAAAAATTGTATATTTCTTGATATAAATTTCAAATCTAATGATTATGCCATTTTTAAAATATTGAATTCCAGAAATTACCAAATTTCACAATGGAGTACCATAGCGAAACCTTCACGGGTAAAAAGATAATGATAAGGGCGAAGTGTCTTGACGTGTATATTGGCTATAGCACGAGTCACCAATTATAGTAGCCTTATTATTCTGTTAAAATATAAAAGTGAATTATGAAATGTCAATATTTTGTTTGATTAAAGGTTCGTTAAGAGATATTGACCAGCGTAGCGGGCGTAGCTTGCTAGTATATAAATAAAAGAGATCAAATAAAATTATATTTGTTGAATTTTTAATATTAAAGCTTAACGATGTTTATATTATTTACTTTTTCCGAAATTGTTTAAGAAGTACAAATATATTGAGCTGTAAATGGATCTATAATATTTAAAAAAGCATTCTTTATAGTACGTGAAAATTTCTTATGTTGCATAATTAGATTTTATTTATGGATTAACCTTAACGTTGTTCAAAATATTTTAATGATTTTTTTTTACGAATTTAAAGTGTATAAATTACTAAAGTTGATAAATTGTATAAACTTTTTTTATTAATTACACAGTAATTCCGTGTATTTATATAGAAATATAAAAGGTTTTATCATTATTATCATTATTACTGTTGTAAAATTTCATATAGGTTCAAAGGAGAAAATTTTTATTTCTATATCTAACAATAAAACTGGCACATATTCATTGATCATTAACTTCCGATGATGGATTTATAACCATCTCAGATATCATTAACTGATTTCAAAAAAGGAAGCAGTTCAAGGACATAAACATTTGAGCACGCAAATAAATACATTAAGTGACAATAAATCATTCTATAATGAACAAACTTTTCTATTTTAGACAAATCATCCTACTCAAGATAAACAATGATATTAATATGTGAAATATGTTCGCGAAATTAGTTTTAATATCAACCCACGCATGCTGCAGCTGTCTGACGTCATCAAAAGAACACTGATTCAAAAAAACTCTTTTTTATTTTTAAGTTAGTTGCCCTTTTTATCTCAATAGAGAAAGATGTAATAATTTTAATCTGTTGCTGCAAAAGGCAGCTGTATGTAAAATGTTACTTGAAATTATTAAGTCAAAATTTTAATATAATTATCTATAACAAAAGTGATCAGTCTCAGGTGTGGACTCAATATAAATAATATAATTCATTAACAAACATTTATGTTTTCAACACTTTAGCTCGGTAACTAATGGATTAACGCAGTTAAAAATGTGCACCAACCTGAAGTAGTAGGAATACTGATGCTGAAGAAAGATAAAGGTAAGAAATTACCTATATCATTATATTAATTGTGTTTTCATGGCCAGAATGATATATATTTATTTATCTAAGTATTAGCGCGCGTAACCTACAGCGTAGAGCAGAGGCGGCTTTTTTGCCAACAGTCGATTACGAGACTGAGAAAGTCTCATATTTTAGTAGATAAATAATATTTGTGAAAAAAAAAAACTACTGGCCATAGATGTGTGCACATTAAAATGAAATTGAAAATTATTGAAAATATAGTTAATTATTTGATGATGAAATAAATATTGTGCATTTTTTGTTGATATATATGAAATGTTAAACAATTGAAGAAAACTAGATATATATAAGAAGTTTTATATAAAATAATAAAAGAGCAATTCCTCTTTAATAACAAAACTTAAATAACTAGTAAAATGGCCGCATCACGTGAGATACAGCTTGTAGAAAAACTTAACGCAAGTAATTACAGCAATTGGAAATTTAAAACTGAAATGTTACTGATTAGAGAAGATTTATTCAACGTAATAACCGAAGATAGGCCCACGCCAGTCACAACTGATTGGGAAAAGAAAGACAGGAAGGCAAGAGCCATAATTAACCTATCAATTGACGATTCACAAATTGTTCATGTTAAGGGGCTTAACACAGCTAGAGACACTTGGAACGCGCTTAAAACCATACACGAACGGGCGAACCTCTCTAGTAAATTATTTTTGTTAAGAAAGCTCTATAGAGCCAAGCTCCAAGAAAACGGAAACTTAATCAAACACATAACATACATTCTAGAATTAATTGACAAACTTTCAGCGATCGGGGAAACAATTAGCGACTCCCATCTTTCAGCTTTATTGCTGTGTTCGCTAGCCCCTAGTTATAATACGTTAATTACTGCCCTTGAATCGCGAAATGAGGACGAGCTCACACCACAATTTATTAGAAGTAAATTAACAGATGAGTACAACAGAAGGGTTGAAAACACAGACCAGGGTGAAAATTCATCAAAAGCGTTTAAAACGCAGAAAAGATTTCCTAATGATAACTTTAAAAAAGATAAACAGTGCACGTATTGCAAATTGAAAAATCACACGTACAGAGAATGTTGGCATTTGAAAAATCGAAACAATCACCCAAATACACAAAAACAACAAACATACAAAAATAAATATTACTCATCATCGTTGTGTTATCAACAATCGGATAACCAGATAGGAAACACTGACCGCGAATCAGTAAACACGAGAAATTATAGAACGGAAACAAAACCAGATAAAGGCAGCGACGCAGCCTTTCTAATAGACAAAGCAGGAAAACAAACCTGGATTATCGATTCTGGTTCATCTTCACATATCCTAAACAATAAAAATGAGTTCACTAAGTTAAATGACACAGAAAAAACAGCCGTCATAATTGCCAACGGAAAAACTCTAAACTCGTTAGGTACCGGAGAAACTACATTCACGACAAAAACATCCGATGGAGGCATAAATAAAATTACGTTAAAAGAAGTGTTATATGTACCGGAGCTAGAATCTAATTTAATTTCAGTTAGTAAAGCCACAAAGAATGGATATAAATTATTATTTGATAAAGATAAATGCACGCTGTCACGAAATGGGAAAATCTATTTGGAGGCAAAAATGAAAAATAACCTATACGAAGTTGAATTATTAGAAAATGCAGATAGGAATATAGTAAATATGGCACATGAATGCAAAAGTAAAGACTGCCTGGAACTTTGGCACAAACGCCTAGGGCATAGAAATTATAATTCCATAAAGGAAATGGTTAAAGACGACTTAGCCTATGGCATAAAATTAAATAATTGCAATCATGGAACAACATGCGAAACATGCATACAAACAAAAACAAGCGATGCTCCCTATCCCAAAACAGTGTATAGAAACAAAACAGGTAGAGTACTCGATCTAGTACACACGGACGTATGCACAGCGATAGGAACCCCCACAATAGGTGGTAAAACAATGTTCGTAACTTTCATTGACGACTACTCTAGATTTACCGTAATATACTTATTAAAACATAAAGATGAAGTACAGGATAAACTAATCGACTATATAGCTATGGTTCGAAACCAGTTCGGGATATATCCGAAAGCAATAAGATCCGATAACGGGGGAGAGTACATAAATAGAGGGATAGAGGATTACTTAAGAAAAAGGGGCATTAAACATCAATTAACAGTGCCGTATTGTCCGAGCCAAAATGGCATTGCAGAAAGGAAAAATAGGTCGCTATTAGACATGACTAGAAGCCTACTGAGAGAAGCAGATCTGCCACAAAGATTTTGGGGAGAAGCAATTAACACCGCGAATCATTTACAAAATCGCTTACCAACAAAATCGACAAATAAAACCCCATTTGAGCTATGGTTTAATCGCAAACCGAGTTTACACTATTTGCGAACGTTCGGGTGCAAAGCTTACGTATACGTGAATAAACAACATCGAGGAAAATTGGACGACAGGGCTCAGGAAGGGATTTTTGTAGGATACGATAACAACTCAAAGGGATATCGCATATACACAAAACAAAATAAAATTGTAATTGGCAGAACAGTGAAATTCATGGAAAATAGTAAAATTAACCTAAAAGAAAGCAAAGAGACAGAAAACTCATATGACGACAAAAATTACATTGAAACAGAGCTAAACAACACAACCGAAGAACCAACCGCGTCCAACCAACCGACCAATGAACCAAGAAGATCCGAAAGAATGAACAGGGGGGTACCACCAGACAGATATGTCTGTTATGTAAAAAATAATGATACAATAGAACCTAGTAGTTGGAATGAAATACTGGAAATAAATAATCCCAGAGAAAAAGAAAATTGGCTTAAAGCCACACAAGCGGAAATAAATTCGTTGAGAAAACACAATACATGGGAATTAGTGGATCCTCCACCTAACAAAAAGGTTATAGGTTGCAAATGGACATTCAAAAGGAAATTAGACAGTCACGGAAACACTCAAAAGTACAAAGCACGTTTGGTAGCCAAAGGGTTTAGCCAAAAATACGGGGAAAACTATGACGAGACTTTCGCCCCAGTAGTGTCACAAACAACTGTGCGAACTTTTTTGGCAGCAGCCGCATATAAGAAGTTGAACGTGAGACACATAGACATAGACACAGCTTTTCTATACGGTGAGTTAGAAGATGAAGTCTATATGAAACAACCGGAGGGTTACATTGAGAAAAATAAAGAAAACAAAGTCTGCAAATTGAAAAAATCCATCTATGGACTAAAGCAGGCAGCGAGAACTTGGAATAAAAGAATAGAACAATCTTTAAAAAAATTGAATTTCCAACAAAGCACAGCGGACTCATGTCTATACACACGAAAAGAAAACAACATCACCACGTATATAATAATTTACGTAGATGACTTATTAATAGGCGGTGAAAACGAATCAATTGAAACAATAATAAAAGCTTTAAAGCAAGAATATGAATTAAAAGACCTTGGGGAAGTATCCCACTATTTAGGCATGGAAATAAGAAAAACCCAAACTGGATACAAATTAAATCAAAGGTTAAAAATAGAAGAACTAGCAAGAAAATTCCACTTAGAAAACGCAAAACCAATAAGCACTCCCATGGATGCCGGTTTTCACAAATTAGAGGACGACGAAAACTTAATGCCTAACAACACAAAATTCAGACAAGCAATAGGATCATTGTTATATATAGGAACCACTACACGTCCAGATATAGCAGTCGCCGTTAACATCCTCAGCAGAAGATGTGAAACTCCACGTTTTAAAGATTGGAACGCTGCGAAACGCGTAATTAGTTATCTAAACATCACAAAAAACCTGAACCTCACATTGAATACAAATCAAGAACCACAACTAATCGGTTTTTCTGACGCTGATTGGGCAGGAGACACAAAAACCAGAAGATCGACTACTGGAAACCTTTTCATGCTGGGAAATAGTCCGATACAATGGTACTCAAAAAGGCAAAATTGCATTGCCTACTCATCGGCAGAAGCTGAATTCGTTGCTGCAGCTAGTGCAGGACAGGAAATTGCATGGCTTATAAAACTATTAGCAGACCTGGACTTACATCAAAATTTAACAGTAAAACTGTACGCAGACAACCAGAGCTGCATCAAGATGGTGGAGAACGAAAAATCCTCAAAGCGAACAAAACACATAGACGTTCGATATCACGCGATAAAAGAAATGAAAGAAGACGGTATACTAGACCTTCGTTACTGCCCAACACAAGACATGACAGCAGACGCCCTGACCAAGCCACTGGGCAAACCACAGTTTGTGAAACATCGAGAATCTATGCAACTATTACATGATGCATCCTAGATGGTTAAGGAAGGGTGATGGATTTATAACCATCTCAGATATCATTAACTGATTTCAAAACAGGAAGCAGTTCAAGGACATAAACATTTGAGCACGCAAATAAATACATTAAGTGACAATAAATCATTCTATAATGAACAAACTTTTCTATTTTAGACAAATCATCCTACTCAAGATAAACAATGATATTAATATGTGAAATATGTTCGCGAAATTAGTTTTAATATCAACCCACGCATGCTGCAGCTGTCTGACGTCATCAAAAGAACACTGATTCAAAAAAACTCTTTTTTATTTTTAAGTTAGTTGCCCTTTTTATCTCAATAGAGAAAGATGTAATAATTTTAATCTGTTGCTGCAAAAGGCAGCTGTATGTAAAATGTTACTTGAAATTATTAAGTCAAAATTTTAATATAATTATCTATAACAAAAGTGATCAGTCTCAGGTGTGGACTCAATATAAATAATATAATTCATTAACAAACATTTATGTTTTCAACACTTTAGCTCGGTAACTAATGGATTAACGCAGTTAAAAATGTGCACCAACCTGAAGTAGTAGGAATACTGATGCTGAAGAAAGATAAAGGTAAGAAATTACCTATATTATTATATTAATTGTGTTTTCATGGCCAGAATGATATATATTTATTTATCTAAGTATTAGCGTGCGTAACCTACAGCGTAGAGCAGAGGCGGCTTTTTTGCCAACAGTCGATTACGAGACTGAGAAAGTCTCATATTTTAGTAGATAAATAATATTTGTGAAAAAAAAAACTACTGGCCATAGATGTGTGCACATTAAAATGAAATTGAAAATTATTGAAAATATAGTTAATTATTTGATGATGAAATAAATATTGTGCATTTTTTGTTGATATATATGAAATGTTAAACAATTGAAGAAAACTAGATATATATAAGAAGTTTTATATAAAATAATAAAAGAGCAATTCCTCTTTAATAACAAAACTTAAATAACTAGTAAAATGGCCGCATCACGTGAGATACAGCTTGTAGAAAAACTTAACGCAAGTAATTACAGCAATTGGAAATTTAAAACTGAAATGTTACTGATTAGAGAAGATTTATTCAACGTAATAACCGAAGATAGGCCCACGCCAGTCACAACTGATTGGGAAAAGAAAGACAGGAAGGCAAGAGCCATAATTAACCTATCAATTGACGATTCACAAATTGTTCATGTTAAGGGGCTTAACACAGCTAGAGACACTTGGAACGCGCTTAAAACCATACACGAACGGGCGAACCTCTCTAGTAAATTATTTTTGTTAAGAAAGCTCTATAGAGCCAAGCTCCAAGAAAACGGAAACTTAATCAAACACATAACATACATTCTAGAATTAATTGACAAACTTTCAGCGATCGGGGAAACAATTAGCGACTCCCATCTTTCAGCTTTATTGCTGTGTTCGCTAGCCCCTAGTTATAATACGTTAATTACTGCCCTTGAATCGCGAAATGAGGACGAGCTCACACCACAATTTATTAGAAGTAAATTAACAGATGAGTACAACAGAAGGGTTGAAAACACAGACCAGGGTGAAAATTCATCAAAAGCGTTTAAAACGCAGAAAAGATTTCCTAATGATAACTTTAAAAAAGATAAACAGTGCACGTATTGCAAATTGAAAAATCACACGTACAGAGAATGTTGGCATTTGAAAAATCGAAACAATCACCCAAATACACAAAAACAACAAACATACAAAAATAAATATTACTCATCATCGTTGTGTTATCAACAATCGGATAACCAGATAGGAAACACTGACCGCGAATCAGTAAACACGAGAAATTATAGAACGGAAACAAAACCAGATAAAGGCAGCGACGCAGCCTTTCTAATAGACAAAGCAGGAAAACAAACCTGGATTATCGATTCTGGTTCATCTTCACATATCCTAAACAATAAAAATGAGTTCACTAAGTTAAATGACACAGAAAAAACAGCCGTCATAATTGCCAACGGAAAAACTCTAAACTCGTTAGGTACCGGAGAAACTACATTCACGACAAAAACATCCGATGGAGGCATAAATAAAATTACGTTAAAAGAAGTGTTATATGTACCGGAGCTAGAATCTAATTTAATTTCAGTTAGTAAAGCCACAAAGAATGGATATAAATTATTATTTGATAAAGATAAATGCACGCTGTCACGAAATGGGAAAATCTATTTGGAGGCAAAAATGAAAAATAACCTATACGAAGTTGAATTATTAGAAAATGCAGATAGGAATATAGTAAATATGGCACATGAATGCAAAAGTAAAGACTGCCTGGAACTTTGGCACAAACGCCTAGGGCATAGAAATTATAATTCCATAAAGGAAATGGTTAAAGACGACTTAGCCTATGGCATAAAATTAAATAATTGCAATCATGGAACAACATGCGAAACATGCATACAAACAAAAACAAGCGATGCTCCCTATCCCAAAACAGTGTATAGAAACAAAACAGGTAGAGTACTCGATCTAGTACACACGGACGTATGCACAGCGATAGGAACCCCCACAATAGGTGGTAAAACAATGTTCGTAACTTTCATTGACGACTACTCTAGATTTACCGTAATATACTTATTAAAACATAAAGATGAAGTACAGGATAAACTAATCGACTATATAGCTATGGTTCGAAACCAGTTCGGGATATATCCGAAAGCAATAAGATCCGATAACGGGGGAGAGTACATAAATAGAGGGATAGAGGATTACTTAAGAAAAAGGGGCATTAAACATCAATTAACAGTGCCGTATTGTCCGAGCCAAAATGGCATTGCAGAAAGGAAAAATAGGTCGCTATTAGACATGACTAGAAGCCTACTGAGAGAAGCAGATCTGCCACAAAGATTTTGGGGAGAAGCAATTAACACCGCGAATCATTTACAAAATCGCTTACCAACAAAATCGACAAATAAAACCCCATTTGAGCTATGGTTTAATCGCAAACCGAGTTTACACTATTTGCGAACGTTCGGGTGCAAAGCTTACGTATACGTGAATAAACAACATCGAGGAAAATTGGACGACAGGGCTCAGGAAGGGATTTTTGTAGGATACGATAACAACTCAAAGGGATATCGCATATACACAAAACAAAATAAAATTGTAATTGGCAGAACAGTGAAATTCATGGAAAATAGTAAAATTAACCTAAAAGAAAGCAAAGAGACAGAAAACTCATATGACGACAAAAATTACATTGAAACAGAGCTAAACAACACAACCGAAGAACCAACCGCGTCCAACCAACCGACCAATGAACCAAGAAGATCCGAAAGAATGAACAGGGGGGTACCACCAGACAGATATGTCTGTTATGTAAAAAATAATGATACAATAGAACCTAGTAGTTGGAATGAAATACTGGAAATAAATAATCCCAGAGAAAAAGAAAATTGGCTTAAAGCCACACAAGCGGAAATAAATTCGTTGAGAAAACACAATACATGGGAATTAGTGGATCCTCCACCTAACAAAAAGGTTATAGGTTGCAAATGGACATTCAAAAGGAAATTAGACAGTCACGGAAACACTCAAAAGTACAAAGCACGTTTGGTAGCCAAAGGGTTTAGCCAAAAATACGGGGAAAACTATGACGAGACTTTCGCCCCAGTAGTGTCACAAACAACTGTGCGAACTTTTTTGGCAGCAGCCGCATATAAGAAGTTGAACGTGAGACACATAGACATAGACACAGCTTTTCTATACGGTGAGTTAGAAGATGAAGTCTATATGAAACAACCGGAGGGTTACATTGAGAAAAATAAAGAAAACAAAGTCTGCAAATTGAAAAAATCCATCTATGGACTAAAGCAGGCAGCGAGAACTTGGAATAAAAGAATAGAACAATCTTTAAAAAAATTGAATTTCCAACAAAGCACAGCGGACTCATGTCTATACACACGAAAAGAAAACAACATCACCACGTATATAATAATTTACGTAGATGACTTATTAATAGGCGGTGAAAACGAATCAATTGAAACAATAATAAAAGCTTTAAAGCAAGAATATGAATTAAAAGACCTTGGGGAAGTATCCCACTATTTAGGCATGGAAATAAGAAAAACCCAAACTGGATACAAATTAAATCAAAGGTTAAAAATAGAAGAACTAGCAAGAAAATTCCACTTAGAAAACGCAAAACCAATAAGCACTCCCATGGATGCCGGTTTTCACAAATTAGAGGACGACGAAAACTTAATGCCTAACAACACAAAATTCAGACAAGCAATAGGATCATTGTTATATATAGGAACCACTACACGTCCAGATATAGCAGTCGCCGTTAACATCCTCAGCAGAAGATGTGAAACTCCACGTTTTAAAGATTGGAACGCTGCGAAACGCGTAATTAGTTATCTAAACATCACAAAAAACCTGAACCTCACATTGAATACAAATCAAGAACCACAACTAATCGGTTTTTCTGACGCTGATTGGGCAGGAGACACAAAAACCAGAAGATCGACTACTGGAAACCTTTTCATGCTGGGAAATAGTCCGATACAATGGTACTCAAAAAGGCAAAATTGCATTGCCTACTCATCGGCAGAAGCTGAATTCGTTGCTGCAGCTAGTGCAGGACAGGAAATTGCATGGCTTATAAAACTATTAGCAGACCTGGACTTACATCAAAATTTAACAGTAAAACTGTACGCAGACAACCAGAGCTGCATCAAGATGGTGGAGAACGAAAAATCCTCAAAGCGAACAAAACACATAGACGTTCGATATCACGCGATAAAAGAAATGAAAGAAGACGGTATACTAGACCTTCGTTACTGCCCAACACAAGACATGACAGCAGACGCCCTGACCAAGCCACTGGGCAAACCACAGTTTGTGAAACATCGAGAATCTATGCAACTATTACATGATGCATCCTAGATGGTTAAGGAAGGGTGATGGATTTATAACCATCTCAGATATCATTAACTGATTTCAAAACAGGAAGCAGTTCAAGGACATAAACATTTGAGCACGCAAATAAATACATTAAGTGACAATAAATCATTCTATAATGAACAAACTTTTCTATTTTAGACAAATCATCCTACTCAAGATAAACAATGATATTAATATGTGAAATATGTTCGCGAAATTAGTTTTAATATCAACCCACGCATGCTGCAGCTGTCTGACGTCATCAAAAGAACACTGATTCAAAAAAACTCTTTTTTATTTTTAAGTTAGTTGCCCTTTTTATCTCAATAGAGAAAGATGTAATAATTTTAATCTGTTGCTGCAAAAGGCAGCTGTATGTAAAATGTTACTTGAAATTATTAAGTCAAAATTTTAATATAATTATCTATAACAAAAGTGATCAGTCTCAGGTGTGGACTCAATATAAATAATATAATTCATTAACAAACATTTATGTTTTCAACACTTTAGCTCGGTAACTAATGGATTAACGCAGTTAAAAATGTGCACCAACCTGAAGTAGTAGGAATACTGATGCTGAAGAAAGATAAAGGTAAGAAATTACCTATATTATTATATTAATTGTGTTTTCATGGCCAGAATGATATATATTTATTTATCTAAGTATTAGCGTGCGTAACCTACAGCGTAGAGCAGAGGCGGCTTTTTTGCCAACAGTCGATTACGAGACTGAGAAAGTCTCATATTTTAGTAGATAAATAATATTTGTGAAAAAAAAAACTACTGGCCATAGATGTGTGCACATTAAAATGAAATTGAAAATTATTGAAAATATAGTTAATTATTTGATGATGAAATAAATATTGTGCATTTTTTGTTGATATATATGAAATGTTAAACAATTGAAGAAAACTAGATATATATAAGAAGTTTTATATAAAATAATAAAAGAGCAATTCCTCTTTAATAACAAAACTTAAATAACTAGTAAAATGGCCGCATCACGTGAGATACAGCTTGTAGAAAAACTTAACGCAAGTAATTACAGCAATTGGAAATTTAAAACTGAAATGTTACTGATTAGAGAAGATTTATTCAACGTAATAACCGAAGATAGGCCCACGCCAGTCACAACTGATTGGGAAAAGAAAGACAGGAAGGCAAGAGCCATAATTAACCTATCAATTGACGATTCACAAATTGTTCATGTTAAGGGGCTTAACACAGCTAGAGACACTTGGAACGCGCTTAAAACCATACACGAACGGGCGAACCTCTCTAGTAAATTATTTTTGTTAAGAAAGCTCTATAGAGCCAAGCTCCAAGAAAACGGAAACTTAATCAAACACATAACATACATTCTAGAATTAATTGACAAACTTTCAGCGATCGGGGAAACAATTAGCGACTCCCATCTTTCAGCTTTATTGCTGTGTTCGCTAGCCCCTAGTTATAATACGTTAATTACTGCCCTTGAATCGCGAAATGAGGACGAGCTCACACCACAATTTATTAGAAGTAAATTAACAGATGAGTACAACAGAAGGGTTGAAAACACAGACCAGGGTGAAAATTCATCAAAAGCGTTTAAAACGCAGAAAAGATTTCCTAATGATAACTTTAAAAAAGATAAACAGTGCACGTATTGCAAATTGAAAAATCACACGTACAGAGAATGTTGGCATTTGAAAAATCGAAACAATCACCCAAATACACAAAAACAACAAACATACAAAAATAAATATTACTCATCATCGTTGTGTTATCAACAATCGGATAACCAGATAGGAAACACTGACCGCGAATCAGTAAACACGAGAAATTATAGAACGGAAACAAAACCAGATAAAGGCAGCGACGCAGCCTTTCTAATAGACAAAGCAGGAAAACAAACCTGGATTATCGATTCTGGTTCATCTTCACATATCCTAAACAATAAAAATGAGTTCACTAAGTTAAATGACACAGAAAAAACAGCCGTCATAATTGCCAACGGAAAAACTCTAAACTCGTTAGGTACCGGAGAAACTACATTCACGACAAAAACATCCGATGGAGGCATAAATAAAATTACGTTAAAAGAAGTGTTATATGTACCGGAGCTAGAATCTAATTTAATTTCAGTTAGTAAAGCCACAAAGAATGGATATAAATTATTATTTGATAAAGATAAATGCACGCTGTCACGAAATGGGAAAATCTATTTGGAGGCAAAAATGAAAAATAACCTATACGAAGTTGAATTATTAGAAAATGCAGATAGGAATATAGTAAATATGGCACATGAATGCAAAAGTAAAGACTGCCTGGAACTTTGGCACAAACGCCTAGGGCATAGAAATTATAATTCCATAAAGGAAATGGTTAAAGACGACTTAGCCTATGGCATAAAATTAAATAATTGCAATCATGGAACAACATGCGAAACATGCATACAAACAAAAACAAGCGATGCTCCCTATCCCAAAACAGTGTATAGAAACAAAACAGGTAGAGTACTCGATCTAGTACACACGGACGTATGCACAGCGATAGGAACCCCCACAATAGGTGGTAAAACAATGTTCGTAACTTTCATTGACGACTACTCTAGATTTACCGTAATATACTTATTAAAACATAAAGATGAAGTACAGGATAAACTAATCGACTATATAGCTATGGTTCGAAACCAGTTCGGGATATATCCGAAAGCAATAAGATCCGATAACGGGGGAGAGTACATAAATAGAGGGATAGAGGATTACTTAAGAAAAAGGGGCATTAAACATCAATTAACAGTGCCGTATTGTCCGAGCCAAAATGGCATTGCAGAAAGGAAAAATAGGTCGCTATTAGACATGACTAGAAGCCTACTGAGAGAAGCAGATCTGCCACAAAGATTTTGGGGAGAAGCAATTAACACCGCGAATCATTTACAAAATCGCTTACCAACAAAATCGACAAATAAAACCCCATTTGAGCTATGGTTTAATCGCAAACCGAGTTTACACTATTTGCGAACGTTCGGGTGCAAAGCTTACGTATACGTGAATAAACAACATCGAGGAAAATTGGACGACAGGGCTCAGGAAGGGATTTTTGTAGGATACGATAACAACTCAAAGGGATATCGCATATACACAAAACAAAATAAAATTGTAATTGGCAGAACAGTGAAATTCATGGAAAATAGTAAAATTAACCTAAAAGAAAGCAAAGAGACAGAAAACTCATATGACGACAAAAATTACATTGAAACAGAGCTAAACAACACAACCGAAGAACCAACCGCGTCCAACCAACCGACCAATGAACCAAGAAGATCCGAAAGAATGAACAGGGGGGTACCACCAGACAGATATGTCTGTTATGTAAAAAATAATGATACAATAGAACCTAGTAGTTGGAATGAAATACTGGAAATAAATAATCCCAGAGAAAAAGAAAATTGGCTTAAAGCCACACAAGCGGAAATAAATTCGTTGAGAAAACACAATACATGGGAATTAGTGGATCCTCCACCTAACAAAAAGGTTATAGGTTGCAAATGGACATTCAAAAGGAAATTAGACAGTCACGGAAACACTCAAAAGTACAAAGCACGTTTGGTAGCCAAAGGGTTTAGCCAAAAATACGGGGAAAACTATGACGAGACTTTCGCCCCAGTAGTGTCACAAACAACTGTGCGAACTTTTTTGGCAGCAGCCGCATATAAGAAGTTGAACGTGAGACACATAGACATAGACACAGCTTTTCTATACAGTGAGTTAGAAGATGAAGTCTATATGAAACAACCGGAGGGTTACATTGAGAAAAATAAAGAAAACAAAGTCTGCAAATTGAAAAAAATCCATCTATGGACTAAAGCAGGCAGCGAGAACTTGGAATAAAAGAATAGAACAATCTTTAAAAAAATTGAATTTCCAACAAAGCACAGCGGACTCATGTCTATACACACGAAAAGAAAACAACATCACCACGTATATAATAATTTACGTAGATGACTTATTAATAGGCGGTGAAAACGAATCAATTGAAACAATAATAAAAGCTTTAAAGCAAGAATATGAATTAAAAGACCTTGGGGAAGTATCCCACTATTTAGGCATGGAAATAAGAAAAACCCAAACTGGATACAAATTAAATCAAAGGTTAAAAATAGAAGAACTAGCAAGAAAATTCCACTTAGAAAACGCAAAACCAATAAGCACTCCCATGGATGCCGGTTTTCACAAATTAGAGGACGACGAAAACTTAATGCCTAACAACACAAAATTCAGACAAGCAATAGGATCATTGTTATATATAGGAACCACTACACGTCCAGATATAGCAGTCGCCGTTAACATCCTCAGCAGAAGATGTGAAACTCCACGTTTTAAAGATTGGAACGCTGCGAAACGCGTAATTAGTTATCTAAACATCACAAAAAACCTGAACCTCACATTGAATACAAATCAAGAACCACAACTAATCGGTTTTTCTGACGCTGATTGGGCAGGAGACACAAAAACCAGAAGATCGACTACTGGAAACCTTTTCATGCTGGGAAATAGTCCGATACAATGGTACTCAAAAAGGCAAAATTGCATTGCCTACTCATCGGCAGAAGCTGAATTCGTTGCTGCAGCTAGTGCAGGACAGGAAATTGCATGGCTTATAAAACTATTAGCAGACCTGGACTTACATCAAAATTTAACAGTAAAACTGTACGCAGACAACCAGAGCTGCATCAAGATGGTGGAGAACGAAAAATCCTCAAAGCGAACAAAACACATAGACGTTCGATATCACGCGATAAAAGAAATGAAAGAAGACGGTATACTAGACCTTCGTTACTGCCCAACACAAGACATGACAGCAGACGCCCTGACCAAGCCACTGGGCAAACCACAGTTTGTGAAACATCGAGAATCTATGCAACTATTACATGATGCATCCTAGATGGTTAAGGAAGGGTGATGGATTTATAACCATCTCAGATATCATTAACTGATTTCAAAACAGGAAGCAGTTCAAGGACATAAACATTTGAGCACGCAAATAAATACATTAAGTGACAATAAATCATTCTATAATGAACAAACTTTTCTATTTTAGACAAATCATCCTACTCAAGATAAACAATGATATTAATATGTGAAATATGTTCGCGAAATTAGTTTTAATACCAACCCACGCATGCTGCAGCTGTCTGACGTCATCAAAAGAACACTGATTCAAAAAAACTCTTTTTTATTTTTAAGTTAGTTGCCCTTTTTATCTCAATAGAGAAAGATGTAATAATTTTAATCTGTTGCTGCAAAAGGCAGCTGTATGTAAAATGTTACTTGAAATTATTAAGTCAAAATTTTAATATAATTATCTATAACAAAAGTGATCAGTCTCAGGTGTGGACTCAATATAAATAATATAATTCATTAACAAACATTTATGTTTTCAACACTTTAGCTCGGTAACTAATGGATTAACGCAGTTAAAAATGTGCACCAACCTGAAGTAGTAGGAATACTGATGCTGAAGAAAGATAAAGGTAATAAATTACCTATATTATTATATTAATTGTGTTTTCATGGCCAGAATGATATATATTTATTTATCTAAGTATTAGCGCGCGTAACCTACAGCGTAGAGCAGAGGCGGCTTTTTTGCCAACACTTTTTTTATTAATTACACAGTAATTCCGTGTATTTATATAGAAATATAAAAGGTTTTATCATTATTATCATTATTACTGTTGTAAAATTTCATATAGGTTCAAAGGAGAAAATTTTTATTTCTATATCTAACAATAAAACTGACACATATTCATTGGTCATTAACTTCCGAAATTTATTATTTACCGCTAAATATAATATATGTAACTATTTAGAAAAAAAGAATAGGCTAGTTACTTTTAATTTTCCTTAAAATAGTTTTAATATATCAGAAAATATAAATACACTAGCAAGCTACGCCCGCTACGCTGGTCAACTTCTTTTAACGCACCTTTAATCAAGTGAAATATTGACTTTAAATTTGACCTTGTATTTAAAAACCCTATGGATCTTTACTTGGAATGTTCTTCTGCATTTCTGAAAACGATACGAACGCTATTGCGTTATTGCATTTTTAATGTGTCGGACAAAATTTGGGCTGTTAAGGATAAATTATGCCAATTCCCTGTAGACTTTATTATGGAATACGTCAGCATACATGACTAATTGTGTTAAATTATGGTGTTTATGGGGTTTATATTATGGCGTCTATGGGGTAAAATCATTTCCGTTGGATTCAAATTGGATTTGAATAAAGTTACAATTTACAATACTTCAAATTTAATGAAATTGATATGCCTCACTGAGGTGGACAAAAATATGGTACTCGTCTAGAATTAAATAAAAATCATGCACTCGTGACATCATAATTCACTTTTATATTTTAACAGAATTTTAAGGCTACTGTAATTTGTGACTCGTGCTATAGTCAGTATATATATGTCAGGATACCATGCCGTTATCATTATCTTTTTTTGCGTGAAGATTTCGCTATGGTACTCCATTGTAAAATTTGGTAATTTTTGAAATTCAATATTTGACAAACGGCATAATCATTAGATTTTAAATTTATATGAAGAAAAATACAATTTTTTACCTTTCTAACGCAGTTTGTCTAACAATTTTCTGACAAATACTTTTCGAGATATTAATTTTTTCTGTAACTTCAAATGTTTCATTTTCCGAGATTAATCTGTGGCAACGATTAGCGAAAATCCCAGTCGTCAGCAACACATATCTTTTTATTAAAGAGGATTGTTATTTTTGCCCGGCACAATGGGTTAAATGTAATATTCAAAAACAGTTTCCAATAACACAGCAATGTGTGAATAAGAATCATGATTTTATTGGAATATTCAAAGATTAAAATACAACCCTATATATATGTGTGTACCTATGTTGCGGTAATTTAGCACGGTAAAGCTCCATTTCGATGGATAATTTGATCACTATATTAGATAGCCTATGTTGTCGAAGTTATAATGCCTATGGGTCTTGCTGAAAAAGCACTGTCACATTTCAAAAAAATAATAATAAATAAATAAATAAAATAAAATAAAAATAAATAAATAAATAAAATAAAATAAAAATAAATAAATAAATAAAATAAAATAAAAATAAATAAATAAATAAAATAAAATAAAAATAAATAAATAAATAAGAAACTTCAGTGTTTGTAAATGTTATTATTTAGGCTTTTTTAACTCTTGCAACAGTAGGTAATAAATGGTTATTTCAAACTATGAATTAAATCTTTATTCAGGTATTGAAATTTTGAATAAATGATTTTAAAAAATTGTTGCACACTGCACGCTGCCACAATCTAGCCAAATATGCACAGGTGAAACATAAATTGCTATGCCTAGTTTTTGAACCTTTAAAACTTTTAAATGAACTATTTTGACCAGTTTTAACATTACATAGCACTTTAATTATTCGACTTCAAAACATTCTTCAGCGTCTTTAATATACATTTTTGCAGAAAACTGAAAGTTTTCATGTGTTTATATTCAATAGATTGTTTAATATGAGCCGTGAAAGTCAAAATGTCACAATAGATTCAATTATGGCAGCGACATTAGTATTAGTTACTTTGTTTTAGAATAGAGACATACAACTAGAATGAGAGAGTGACAAAAATATTGTAAAGATCAAAGCATAAATAAATTTGGAGGTAAAAAATTTCAAAATGTTTGCAAAAGCCGAACCTCGAAACAAAACACTGCTTTCTAACAAAATGTAAACAAAATGTAATTGGCATATCGTGAACAGGGGCGTCACAGCCAATCACACGGCGTTTTCAAGTCGGATGGTTTTCTCTTAATCTTAAACTTACTTTAACAAATATTGAACGATTTTTTTACATTTTTGAGCGCATTTTTGAAATTTATGAATTTGGAATTAACCGAATTGGGAATAAGATTTTAAAGTTGATCGATTACCTCATGTGTGGAAATTACTCATTCTTATCATTAGATTTCCATATATACTTTTATTATTTTACTTTTAGATAGTCTCTTATTAATTCATATTTAGACAGTCAAGAAAGATTCATCCCCCTTATCGTTTGTATCAACAAAAAATGAAATTTAGAAAGCCTGAAAGTTGTATAACATCTTTTCCTAATTAACAATGTCATTTCTTACATTTTTTTTTATCTTACTCTTTACTTTTATTTTCCAGAAACTAATTGAAGAAATCTGGTAATTTTCTCGTGATTTATTAATTAAAATGTTTCTAAATTTATCTTTACATCCCTAACACATGTTTTTCTACGAATATGTAAGGAAAATTCATAAATGTAATACTGATTCGTTATCCTTTTATCCAAGTATCGCAAAGAAACTCTAAAAGCTAGACAAAAAAACTCTCAAAACTTTCGCAGTATAATTTATGCATAAGAATTAATAGCAGACATTACTCCTATTTTATTGGTACCTATATCAATTTATGGGATTTTTTTCAGCTGAATTAGAAGGAACTTGTGCATTTTTTAGTTTCTTCAATATGATAAGAAGAAACTATTGAAATTGTCAAAATCTTTGACTTCCAATTTTTCGTGGATTTACACTGTTTGGGATGTTTTAAACACGATTTTACTGATTTTTGAAAATTTCTGTTCGTCTGTATGTGTGGGACACACATTTTTGGCCGCTCTATCTCTAGAATTTTTGCTAGGAAATTAATCAAACATCAGAGTCATTTACACTTTGACATACGTCGGCGACGACTAGGTTTTGTTGTATCTAGACTAATAGGTTGTGCTGTATTTTCAAGTTTTCATGATAGCTATAAATCAGAATGTACTCAGTGGAAGTTCATCAGATTTTGTAATACCTTAATATAAATAGTTACCTGATTATGTTTAGGTATCTTTTTCTCAACAAATAACATTGCTGAGCTTTGTTCGTCACGCTTTCCGTTATCTCCGTGATCTATGGGATAACGGAATTTCGTCCAATTTAATATGAAGATAATTATTAAAAATGATATTCATATAGTTTTTGATTTTGTTCTTCAACAAGGGCCGATTATATGATATAATTTTTAGGCGTTCCGTCACATCTACAGCTCCAAATCAAACAATTAGAATAATAGAAAAAAAAGAAATTGTGAAAAAAGGTTTTTTATGTATCACTTTTACAAAAAGTAATACAGGATAAACGTAATATTGTAAGAATCTACATAGTTTGTAGAATCTTCTAGCATAAAAATTAAAGGAAACAATACAAAAAAATAAATATATTGTTATCACTTGGAAAAAATTAAATATTAGAATAACCATTTACCTGGTTCAAAATATTAGAATAATGCATTGTAAGTGATACATGTTTAAAAAAGGGAAAAATAGCTATTCTTTAATATTTTGTAGCATCACATTTACATTTTATAACAGTACGAACTCGCTTTGCCAAGCTAGCTACAAGTGATTCCCAATGTTTTCTGCCCAGACATGAACATGTCGACTTTATGATGGAAAGAATCTCAACTTTGTTTAGACGCAATGTCTTACAGTATTTTTTTCATTTTCCCCCACAAATTCTCTATTGGATTTTAATCCGGCGAAAAAGGCGACCAGGGAATTACGATAACTTCGTATTGTCTCAGATCTTCCGACGTTGGTAATATGAAATGCTGAAGGATTTCTTGATATATCTCAGAATTAACCCTTTCGTTAACAATATATAGCCTTCCAGGACCATTTGCAGTTATGCAATCCCATACCATTACACTAATTGCAAATTTCACTGATTGTTTCATGGAGTCGTTTTCATATGCTTCTTGTTTCATTCGCCATACTCGAACACCTTGATCACCATATGTTACGAAAACCACACTCTCATTACTAAACAACATACTTTCCAATCATCCAGACTCCATAAAAGCCTTTTATTGCACCATTTAACTCTCCCCCTTTTCTGTTTAATAATCATGAGGAACTTTAACTTTAGTACACGTGATTGAAATTTAAGTTTATGGAGACGTCTTAGTGATGTATATTTGCTCACTTCTTTTGCGCTCGATATACTGCGCAATAGGTGATATTATTTTAGGACCACTGTTATTTACTTAGAAACTGAAAGAAAGACAGGTAAGTAGAGATATGCTTACCTTTTATTCGTTGGTGACGGTATAATACATTAATACTTGGCGAGCACCACTGTTTTCATCATTCGATCCATCTAGAGCATATTTTACGTGAATCTACTGGGCAGCGCTAGTTATCTAAATGAAGAAAATATAATTATTTTTTATAATCTTAGTGATGTGTGATTTCATTCCATTGATAAATAATTCCAGCGACACAGTTTGAAAATGAAGGATATTTATGTCTTGATTAAATTATAATTAAAGTTACAACAAATTAATGAAAATATGTATGTATGCGGGGAAACAGAACTCCCACTCTGATAAACACAACTACATTTTCTAAAGTCTGCAGACGGAATGAGAAGAAAAAAAAAATACATGTAGATACCAATCGCAGACAATGGAAAAAACAGCTGACACATTGAAATTGTCCGCAGCTGTAAGAGAGTGATAATTCAAACTTTCGTTTAATGAATGTTCGTAGCAGGGTTTGTACTGCAGAACAACATCAACACCGTGTTCTTTCCACTTTCGATGCAAATATGTTACACTTCGAAAACGGGTTTGTTAGTAATATTATTTAGCTTTCTATCATATCTCTGAGTAGTTTTTGGCTTTCGGTCGCTATTCAGATGCCTGTCTTCAAAATGCTCATCGTTAAAATACTGCTTTATTGCTCTACTAAGTCTTGGTTGAGAACATTTTAAGTAACGGGCGATATATTGCTGATTACGACCTACTTTATGCAAATCAATAATGCGATGCTTTGTAATCTCCGTTATGTTGGACGAATGGCTCATGTTTCATACAAAATGAAAACAATGATGATGAAAATCGTTTTTATAACTTAAGAAGAAGTTCCACAGAAGTTAATTTTATGCTTAATTTATGTAACCTTGTGAATCAGGCCTTATCAGGTGTAATCAGGAAAATTCATAAGTATTCTAATTTTTGAACCACCTATTTTAGTATTCTAATATTTTGAATAATGAAAATAATTTTACAAAAATACAATATTCACTCAAAATTTAATCTTTTAAAGTTATAATTTTCTTTAATAACTTACAAATTTATTAAAACATCAACCGCTTTTCTTTTTCAATTGTACTACACTGAAATAAAGCTAAATGCAATTCCAAATATAAATGGAATGAATTATTCTAAATTTTTGATTTGGAGCTGTATATCCCGTAGTCTATTGGGTGAAGTTTAAAAAAAATCAATATGTTAGATATTTATTTAAAATGTTGATTCAATTTTGTTATGTTCGTTCGATAGGGGTGCTGCAATGGGATATTTCTACGATGAGCATTAGAGTCGTACTTCAGGCTTTATTTGGTAGAAAGTCACAAAATTTTACATTACAAGTTATTATTTAAAACTATATATGTTGGTCCGATTTTGTAGCAATCAGTGATAACATTTTCTGTTCACTAATCAATGTGACTCGGAGATAAATTAAAAGAAATGCACTAGTCTTTTTGGCATATGATAGTGCTATTTAATATAATAAACTGGAATAATAAAGAAAAAACTGTTTTGATAGACACAACATGCTAGTTTTACATTGTAAAAGCTTTATATTTCGTGCAAAAACTTCAAATTTTCAAAATAAAAAAAATATTTTAAAATGTGCTTTAAATGCTAATGTAACATTTAGAAATGCAAATACTGATTGTAGACGATGCTCATTATAAATTGATATTTAAAATATATTTTTTACATTAAAATATTATCGGTTTCAATGTAATTAAGTACTTAAAATGAACACAATTAAACATACTTTTTAAAAGCTGTATGAATTTAACTGCTAAAATAATTTTAATTTACTTGAAAAAATATTTTAATGGAGATAAAAACGTAGAAGATTCAACACAAATTCCATTTTTTATTTATTTTTTTATTTTATTTTTTTGTGCGACTTAACAAATAAGCAAAATGTTATTATGTAAATATTTTCACTTCTTCAAAACCCCAATTTTATGAAGTAGGTACAAAAATAATCCCTTTCGAATTCTCTGAATGGATACTAGATATCATGAGTGGATATGGAGTAAAATCATCTTTTTGAAATTGAAATACGGATTGTTTGACATTTTAATATTCTTTGAAAATGCTTTTTGAATTGTCGATCTGTTAAAGAAATTGGGTTATCAAAATATTTTTGTTTTCAGGATGATATTTTGAATGTTTATGTTGTATCAGTTTATTTGATGAAAAATCTGAAATTGTAAAAAGAAGAAAATATCGAAATATATATATATATATATTTTTTAAATATAGTCGCTTGAATGAATAATGCTAATAAAAAAGATTTTATTTTATTCCAATTTTTGATATTCTTTCTCAGATGGTTCATTGCATCGTAGGGCAATTATATCACCTCTTAAGTTAAGTATAATTACATGAAACTGAAGTTACCAGTAAAAATAAATATCACCAAATATGTGAGCAATACAATTTGATGAAATTTAAATATATTCTATAACTCTTACACTTCATTCATTTAGTAATAGGATTTTTTTCATCTGCAATAGTTTTCGAGAAAATGAACGTTAAAATATGTCTACAAATAAAATCAAGCTACTGTTTCGTTGTAAGGAATATATTTTTCTGAATCTGAGACAAACTTTGTCTGCTCTTCAAATGATCCATGTTCGATAACATTTTATACTCTGTCAGATGAACTAATTATTATTTTATCTTTTATCTTTTTTAAAACGATGCTTTGAAATACACTGAAAGAAAACTTATATCGTCTTCATCTAGTACGAAAAAGTAGTCATTTTCAAAATCCCTAAACTAGAAATATAGATTTCCGAGTTATGCGAATAAGGCAACCAAATAAACTGTTTAAATATATATCTATGATTGAGATATAACATTCATGATTGAGAAAGGTGATTAAATGATAAATTATATGAGGGGGTTAGAATAACAGTGGAGTAAGTCAAAAATTCGAAAAATCTATATAACCATATTTTAACTGAACGTATATTAATTTCTGTTCAGTGCGACAGTCAAATAAATCACAGTTTACTTAGGGAGTAGCTAGAGGGCAAAACAAGTTGGACCACTTAATCCGACAGCAGTAAGTTTCACAAACCCTTCTTTTCTCAAATTACTATATATTGACTTACCCCACTGTCATTCTAATCCCCTCATATTATTAATCGTTTGAATTGCGAGAAATCATCACTTGCTTTCTAGAATAAAATCATAAACTAGAACTATAGTTACTAAAACTAACCTCTTGTGTTCATATTTATTTGCAGAGAATTTTAAATAAGTTTGATCACGATAATATAAGAAAACTCTCTTGAATTTTAATAGGGGAGACTAGAACTCTCTAGCAAAGGGAACAAGAATTTATAAGGAAGACATGGAACTGTTTTTTCTAGGGCCACAATTTAGATTCTAGATGCCAGTGGCAGTATTTTTTTTTTCAGTGTACTGCAGTTTGATTTTTCTTCTTTCCTCACGATATTTATTTAGTTTTTTATATATTTTAAGCATGATATTTAAATATTATATGGGATTTTTATATATGATATTTTATGTATGACATTTTTATGTATATTTATATATATATGTGATACTTCATATAATGTCAAAGGATATAAAGTTTCTCATGTTATAGCATTTCAGCTACTGTATGAACACATACAAAACATTTGCAAACAGAAAACGGATTTCCCGCGATAGAAAAATTTTATCGCATTACGATTATTAGAGTAATATTATGACTCTATCTTGCCACCCGGCGTTGCTGGATCCATGACAATAGCATTAAATATACCAAAAATCAATGTTGAATGATTGTGTATGTATATAAACGAAAATCGTTCTAAACGATCCTAATGCTGGAGGATCCCACTGCCTTCAATAGTTCAAAAATATTTTGAAATGATCCTATACTAACATTTAATTTCTTAATGAATGTATTATTCACCCGTAATCATAGTCCCGTGGTAGATGGTTCGCTTCATCTACCACAAGACCTGTATGGAATTCCATTAAAAGCTTTGATTTACTTTGAATTATTTATTTTTACCTTTCTTATATTTTAGACAATTTTATGAATTATAAAATAATCTTTTTTTGTGTTGTTGTTTATATTTTCCTCAGATATTAATTTTAAATATTGTTTCGGAGATTGAAATACATTTCAATACATTATACTTACCCATAAATAATGTCGCATATTGTTGGGGAATAGATAAAATTCAAAATATATGAAAAAAAATATCATTATTTTTCGCTCATTTTTATTTCATAGGCGCTGAAACTAAAGTACGTAAAGTTGAAAGAATGTGCAAATACTCTGCCATGATAACATGAAAAAGTTGTTTAAAATCTTTGCCACATCTGTAAAATACACTGTCTGTAAAATATCACAAAACCTAAATTTTAAGTCGATTAAAAGAAAAACAAAAATTCAAATATGAATGAGAAAATCTTATCATAAAGCACAAACGTGCATGAGAAAATATTTGCAAAAGTGACATGTTAAAGAATAAATTTTTTTGAAAAGACAAAGAATATTTATCTAGGACTTCCCTCAAAGAGATTAGTCTGAGTGATATTGCTGAGAACATGGGGTTAACAATTACAATATAAAGAAGATACAATATATAAAAAAGAGCAAATTAAATGATAGAATTACAAAATATCATATATAAATTCATATATACTGTTATGTTTTCATATATATTTTTTTATAACATTTGGCAAAGCATCTAATTTTTTTAAGCGGGTATTGCTCAAAACTTAAAAAAGCCGGATCTTTTAAAACGAGAAGCTTTTTAAAGTTTCGTAATCTGATTTGCAGCAAAGAGCATATTTCAGCAAGCGTAGTCTAACGCAAATTTAATTTCATTGATGCAACATTTTCTTTGTAGCAAATATTTACATTTGAATTAAAAAATATTCCACCTTGCTTATTTGAATAACTATTTATAGAAACTCGTACGATTCAAACCACATTGATAACATGCTTTCCTACAAACCTGATTACCAAATTGTAGCCTAAATTTCTACTAAAGTACATAAAAAATCTTTCGATGACTTCTGTAAAAATAAATTTTACATTAAATCTCCATATCGGTGAAATTGAAAAAAAAATATTTCAAGGATAATACTTCTTGATTATTTTCTAGGAGGCTCTCCCCCCTGCGCCTTTACTACTTCAAACCCCAGACTTTCCTTCTGCCTGCCTGTCTGTCTCTTTCTACAATCTGTTTGTTTCCCTATCCGTTCTTCTATCCATCTCTCTACCCGATTGACTCTCTCTCTACACATCTCTCTACATGTCTGTATATTTCTTTACCGGTCTCTCTACCTGCCTATCTGTTTCTCTAACCGTCTGTCTACCCGTCTAACTACCCGTATGTCTAGCCGTGTCTCTATACCGTGTCCCTCTCCGTACACATCTGTCTACTGTCTCTCTACTCGTCTGTATACCCATCTCACTATCCGTCTGTCTTTCTACCCTACTCTTTAATCGTATCGCTACCCATTTGTCTATCCGGCCCTCTAACTGTCCCGCTTCCCGTTTCACTACCCGTCTCTCGACACGTCTGTCTGTCTATATACCCCTCTCTCTACCCGTCTGTCAACTCGTACCTGTACTCATCTCTATACTCGTATCTCTATCCACCACGCTACCCGTCTCGCAACCTTTCCCTCTACATCCTGTCTACCGGTTTCACTACTTGACTCGCTACACGTCTCCCTACCCATCTCGCTACACCTCTGTCAACCCTCTTTTTTACCTGTCTTGTTACCCGTCTGTCTGTTCGTTTCGCTACCCGTTAGCTTATCTGTGTCGCTATCCGTCTCTCTACCCGTCTGTTTACCCGTTTGTTTACACGTCTCTCTACCTCTCCCCACCTCTTCCCAATATTTAAACAATTTAGTATACAGAAGCCGTTCATCTGTTATTAAATGCAAACAGGAGTAATTTATCTAATAAGAGTAATCAGATGCAACTTTTTAAATACATACATAATCCAGCATAATAATTCATCAGGTTTATTTTCATAGTAGTTTATGTCATTTGGCATTAAATCTCAACTTCTTAAACTCGAACTTCGTCAAGCTTTTTAAAAAGTCCCAAGGTCCGTATAACTGGGAAGGGAAAGTACCCTCAGGGCTATTAGATACATGTTATTAAGTTAAGTGAAAGTTTCGTAATCGGGTTCGCAGCCAAATGCTTATGTCAGAAAGCGTGGCTTAGCGCCATTTTAAATTAATTTCTGTAACTTTTTTTTCTTTGGGAGGGGGGAGGTTCCAAATATTTACACTTAAATTCCAACTTTTGCTCCCATGTAAATATTAATGTTGTTTGTATTATTAATTAATACTTTGGTGACAGGGCTTCATTTGAAACAAATATAAAAGACTTCTACTACAGTTTTTTTTTCTAGGAGAAACATCCGTAATCGGGCCCAAAGCTAATCGGCGAATTTAATGTCATTATTGTTTGTAACTCTTATAGAGTTAAAAAAAAATATTGTTGCTAGCATTACTCTTGTTTGAGACCAGCCTTGTCTGTGTATCTGAATGGGGAAAAGTTCCGTATCATGTGCTAATTGGCGCCATTGGGTGAAAAATTAAAAATGGTGCTAATAGGCAGTTTTAGCATCTTACCAAATATTTCTAGCGTGGAAAAACATGTTTTTCAAATATTTACAAATATACGTTTATTAAACCATGTTTTTGCGCCATCTTAAAAAATGAAGTACGATGCTAAAATAAAATGTTATTGCCATTTTTGATATTTTAACAAGTAATGAAAATAAAAACAAACATATTTAACAAAACTAAGAGTCATTTTTGTAATAAATAATTGTTATTGTCAGGGGGGCAAATTGTAAACAATTAATAAGCGAACTAAAAAATTACCGAAAATAACTTGTGGGAATCTCAGGAAAAAAAATATCTAATATAAATAGCCTTTAAAATCTTAAAATGGAGAAGTGGTCCATATAAAAATGCAAAACATTATACGCCTGGTATAAGTATTTTATTTTTTTATATTTCTGAAAGCACAGATAAAAGGGTAAAAATCCCGGCGCAGATGTCATATACTCAACACGTTGGCGCGATTTTTTCCCTCCCCAATTTCGCGAAAACTGTTTGTTATATTTATTTTATTTTATTTTTTATTTTAATTCTATAGATTATTTTTATATGTATATCAATATTTATTTATATCAAACTATTATTTATTTATTTTTATTTCCTTTTTTTAAATAATAGAAGCTATTTCATTTATTACGTTATTTTATTTTTATATTGAAATAAAAATCCACGTGCTATTATTGCACGCTATTTTGTAACTAATATTCAAAAATAAAGTTTTCGCCAAATTGGCGGGGGGGGGGGGATCGCGCCAAAGTGGTGTGTATCGGACATCTGTGCCTTGTTTTCATTTCACATATGTATTGGTACTTTCATGTTAACTTGGCACAGTTGATAAATCACCAAATATTGTTTTCATAACATCTTAATATTTCATTAATTTCATTTAACTATAAACCTTTCACTCATTTCACTTGAAATACATACATTAAAAATACATGTCTTTTACTCATTTAATTTAAAATACATGACTTTCACTAATTCCATTTAAAATACTAAAAAGGAAAAGAAAATAAGAATAAATAATGCCACAAATCAAAACCTTTTATTTAAACATCAAAGAAATGTTTCTGATTTACACACGCGAAATAAAAAAGCTAGGCAAATGGTGAGATTTGCGCCAAATCTCTAATTATTGCGGGTTAATTGCTAATTAATCTCAAGTTATTGCGGGTTTTTTTTTCTTTCAAACAGAAAAAATTCCAGATTAATTTTCCATTTTTATTAAATGGAAATATGCTTTATTGTACTGATTTGATCATTGTACTGATATTGTATTTCACTATGCGTGCATATCTTTTTGCTCCATGTTACTTATAGGATGAACTTTTGAAATCCTATTATTTACGAAAATCTCGCAGGTGAAAATGACGTATGCACTAAATTTTCGTGACGTATGTACTTTAATTGTGCTTTTTTATTTAATTTTTAATATAATTTCCAAACGGTTTGACATTTATTCTTGGAAATAAATAGGCGTCGTTGTCACCTTTATAGGTATCTGCTGTAAAAATTTGAACAAAATCCGTTAAATATTTTTTAATTTATGCTTGACGAAAGGTTTTAATATCCATCGTACCTATATATGGGGCAAAGTAATACTGCGCTGTGTTTGAGTCTTCGTGTTCACTCAGACAATTATGCTCATTTTTTCAGAAAACTGTGAAGTATGAGGAAATTTTATACAGTTTTCAATATTTTATCTTCATTAATATTGTTTTCATTGTTATAGTATTATAGGTACTTATTTCTTATTCCGTTTCTCAGGGGAAAAAATAGTGGTAAATTTCTGTTTCACATTGAAGCAACAAAAAATTAATTTTACTTCCGTTTTCGATCTATAAAAATTTGAAATTTAAGATAATGAACATACTTAGCGATCTTCTGCCTACTAAAATTTCAATCAATGACAAATGTGAATTTTCAAAATCCCCTTTTTTTAGCGTTTTTCCCCGTTCTAAACCTTCAAAAAAAAAAGATTTCGAAAATCGTTTACAGTAAGTACGTAAATGTGTGAAATAACTTACATTTCAATTTTTAAAATTCAAGTGAATTTTTATTATGAAGGTGTAATATGATTTTTCATCATATTACCCCGTTAAAGTTTTTTTTCTTTTTTGTAAACTCTGTGCTTCATTAGCATCTGATACTTGGAGGTGACAATATCAAAATCCTATGTCATGAAATATTTTCTTGCATTGTATTTAAATTCTGTAATACAGGATGTGGTATAAGTAACGTCTTTTATTTTTATTTATTTATTTTATTTTATTTTATTTGTATTTGGTGATAGCTGGACAGTTTTGTATTGCATAAAAATGTGTATGGAAAACAATGTCTATTTTTTCCTCTATTTTAATAAAACTTTGTTCAGAAATGTACGTTCCTAAATGCTATTACTTACACTTGCCGCATCCGATGATACACATCGTATCAAGTATAACTAAATTACAGTTTAAATTTTTTCGTTGAATCGCATCATATCTATGGTTAATTTTGATATGGTTATTTTTTATTTGTTTTTAAATCAAATGATTTGTAATTTTAATTATTTTTGTAATCCGTTAAATTTATCCTATAATAATGATTTTAAGAAAAACAATATTGAGCATATAGTGTTTGGTAATTTTTATTTTCCCAAGATTTAGATAGGTTTAAAAAAAAAAAAAAAAAAAAAAAAAAAAAAAAAAAAAAAAACATTATGTTAGTAGTATTTTATTAGCGTTGTGGAGAAAGAAAAAATTGTTGAAAAATTCACATTTTTTAAAATTAAAAGCAGAAAATTACATATCATAATGTGCTTATGCTTCGGATTTTCAGTTTTATATGTCAGCTAATTTCTAATCTTAGTTTTCCGTTACTTGCCATTTTTTATAAATGTATACTATCGCAATAAAAAGAAAAGAAAATGTGCCTGTACCGTTTGACAAAGTATTTTCGGACAATAAATAACGAAAAAAAACTTAAATATAAATTATTAAAAACTAAATAAAATAAATTTTGAAACTTTGTGGAAAGAAACATATTGTAAAAAAATCCATTGCAAATTGACATTTACCGAAGTTAAAAGCTAAAAGTTGCATTCTTTTTTTTTTAACCTTTAAAAGTCCACTAATTTTGTTTCACTTTTCAGCAAACCATTATCTCAAAGCACATTTTTTTTTCCTATTCTGTGCAGTAAACATTGAAATTATGCAATATTTAGAATTAAAGATGTGAATTGTGAAATAAATATTTAATTGAAAAAATCCAGTACAAAATCTCTTAAAATTTAATTAAAAGTATATAAACGAAATTTATAAAAATCTTTTCAATAGGCTCTTGAGTACACATTGTAATACATCACTTCCCAGTGTCGTAGTGCTGGCCTTAACCATCACAGCTTGAGAGCGTAGATCGACAGACCGACAGAAAAATAGTAAAATTTGCTGACTGACTCACAAACTCTTCGTTTTATTAATGTGGATACGGAATCCGTTATTTTTTAATGTGTAGTATCTATTTTAGAAAAGTAAATGTCATTCTAAAAATAATCTAATAGCAAACGGATTAAGATTAGTAATCTATCTAAATACTAATCTAAATATTTTATAACTATTGGAATCAATTTTAAATTCTCCATAGAAACTACTTTAATAAAACTAATATTTCATTTTTGAATAACTTCAGAGGTTGCACAATACTATAATCATATGAAAACTTCAATAAAGTAATTGATGAAAAAAATATTTTACTTAAAACTGGACCATTTTCCACAAACGTAGGAAGGACAAAATGGAAACCATTACAGGAACCCCAAATATTGCATATTTTCTTTATTATACATTAACCTGACAATAAAATATCCCGAGTTTACTGCAATTACTTATAAAATCCATTTATGGTTCTGCAGAAAAATGTGTATGTCATTTAGAAAATGTGCATTTTTCAAAGCAAAACACTATTCTCTTTCCCATTTAATGAACTATAGCGTCCTTTAGGATCATATAATTTCCCTAGCGATGTATGTTCTCATAATAACTTTATGCCTTTAAGATTTTAAACACAAGAAAGTTTATACTATTTTACTTAGAGAGATAATATATATTATATATATATATATATATATATATATATATATATATATATATATATATATATCATTTAAACCAGAAATATGTTTTAAATGATTTTATGGGTGGAGTAGAAATTAATTGTAATTACAAGACAAAAATACTCTGATTTTTTTTTCATGTATCCTTATAGTTCATTTTATCTGAGTTATGAAAGTAACAAGTCAATATTATATCACATTTTTATGATACAGTTGAAATTTGTATCTCAAATTTGGTAGAGAACCGTAACCAACATATTGTAAAATATAACAAAAAAAATATTCTATTGACTTAGGTTATTTAAATTTTTACAGAATTAAATATTTAACTTTCAACTGTATATGAATGTGCATGATGACAATGAGTCTCACGAGAAATACCAAACATTTACAGAATCTTAAATTTGATAATTCAGTTTGAATTTAGTTTGAATTTGTCCCTAATTTTGGAAGGAAATTAGATACACATTTTTAAATTATACTTTGGAAAGATGTAAAGGGTATTTTTTAGTAAATATTAATACATATATAAAAAAATAATGCACTTTAGTTATTTTTAAGGTAATGAAAGATCTAAACGTAATACATACGTTTTAGAAAACGAGAAAAAATAACTTCAACTTTAAAATTTCCCCAGACCATTCTCTACCATTTTTATAAAACATATCACATAGTTTATCATTACATAAATCTGTTTTTTTTTACGTTGCCGTAAAAAGAGAAACTGCATGTGTACAATATTTTTATAAACAAATAAAAATTCAGATTCAGTCACTATAATTTGAAATTCGAAACCGACGTCATTCTGAAAATATTTTTTTTTTTTTTTTTGTAAATATTTAACAGATTACTGTAAGTGCGTTTAAATGAAATAGTACCATTATTTAAATGTGTTTGGAGATTAAAATAAATAATTTATCTCCTAATTTGACAATGGTAAATTGTTTCCACTGGTTCGATAATATTAAAGTAAATTGTCCAAGAAATAGTAACATACATATTTGCGTACTCAAAGTTCATGACCCAATTTATTCTACATAACCAACTAGTCGGATATGTCAATCCCAAAACTTTCTTCTATCTCACACAGGTTTCGCATACACTAAAAATAATCAGCGCCCATTTATATCAATGTCTAACTGAAGCTCAAGTTTTATTAAATTCCGTGCAGCATTTCTTGAGATATGACTATCGCCAAAATCGTGTAAATCCTTCAAAATGCTGCATAGCAGCGCCACCTGCTGGGTGATTTTTACCAAAAACTAATCAGCACCAATTTATATCAGAGACTAACTGAATATGAAGTTTTATTAAATTCCGAGCATTAGTTCTTGAGATAGAGCTATTGCGGAAATCGCGAAAAATGCTGCTTAGCAGCGCCACCTACCGGGCGATTTTTACCAAAACCTAATCAGCACCAATTTATATCAGGGACTAACTGAATCTAAAATTTTATTAAATTCCGAGCATTAGTTCTTGAGATAGAGCTATTGCGGAAATCGCGAAAAATGCTGCTTAGCAGCGCCACCTACAGGGCGATTTTTACCAAAACCTAATCAGCACCAATTTATATTAGGGACTAACTGAATCTAAAGTTTTATTAAATTCCGAGCATTAGTTCTTGAGATAGAGCTATTGCGGAAATCGCGAAAAATGCTGCTTAGCACCGCCACCTACCGGGCGATTTTTACCAAAACCTAATCAGCACCAATTTATATCAGGGACTAACTGAATCTAAAGTTTTATTAAATTCCGAGCATTAGTTCTTGAGATAGAGCTATTGCGGAAATCGCGAAAAAAGCTGCATAGCAGCGCCACCTGCCGGGCGATTTTTACCAAAAACTAATCAGCACCAATTTATATTAGGGACTAACTGAATCTAAAGTTTTATTAAATTCCGAGCATTAGTTCTTGAGATAGAGCGCCCACAAATTTTTTGTCACATACAGACAGACAGACAGACAGACAGACAGACGGACAGACAGACAGACAGACAGACAGACAGACAGAGTCACAGACAGACATTTTCTAAAAATAGTCAAATCGTGCTCAGGACCTTCTAAAACGTATAAATCCGTCGAAAACCGGAAGTCGAAAATTTTCATGAATCCAATACTTTCTTCTTGTAAAGATAGAAGAAAGTAAAAATCGTCTGTCAAATATTAATATTCAGAAATCATTACATCAGCTTTACCTTCAACTAAGGAGGGATATTTAAGCTCCTTGGATTTAAGTGGACAATAATTGCACACTATTAATAAAAATTGGATTTAAAGAAAACAATGTAGTATTTTCCTTTAATTATTCTTTGAAATGGAGTTAAAACAAAAGGGATTAAAAGTAAAATGGTCTAATGAAAAAATGACGTATTTTTTCATGTAAAACATTTATTTTAATTAAGGAAATTAATACATTTTTTATAAGGTCGACACATTTGTGTCATTTTCATTTCACCAGATTCGAAATTATTATGCAATTCTTAAAATAACAATATATATTTGAGAAATAATGTTTTGCATCAAAAATCACATAATTCCAAAACGCAATTTTAGCAAACTCTGTTTAAATTACATTGTAAAAAATAATTTTCCGTAAATTAAATATTTAATAATATTAATATTCACAATTTTTCTGTGAGTATAAGAATATGGGATTAGTTTAAGAACTTCCATGTTTTAAATATATAAAGTGCATGTGACGTCACGCATTCAAGTATAAACGTATTTCTCAACTAATTGTAGGCGAAACGTAACAATTCTTTCAGAGTTAGTAATTCATAATACATTATTTCTTACATATAATATAATGTATTCTAACTGCTTGAAAATTACGAGAAATTTAACGAAACTTCAAGCAATTTAGCTCAACGCTTTGTCTATCTTAAGTTGCAAACATGAACATTATCTATAAATATAAATGCATATTTGCACATGATTCACGAAGTGATTTTTTTTTTTAACTAGACAAGTATCAGGTCATAGGGAAAACTATCCCCATTGAAAGTGTCGCTATATTTTAATTTCTGTACCAGTTTTCATTCAAAAAATATTAGTATTTTATATCAATTACACAAATTAGCGTAATTTCCACAAAACTTGTTGCTCGCCAAAACATTTGTTTAACATCTCTTTAGCGTACAATTTTCCATAATATTAAATTTCGATAGAATTTACTAAATATATTAAAGTTGTCTTAAAAGTTGTTAGCCTATGCAATTTTCATTGGAGAATAGGATTTGCCTTTGGCATCCTTCACATGACATTCAAAGAAGGGTCGATGTCACTAATTAAAACAAAAAATCTCCCCCTCCTATTTTTTAAAAGCACCATGATTTTGGAAAGGTGCAAGTTAAAAGCCAATTAAAATTATCTCTTATCTTTCTCTTATATTTATATAATTATTCATAATTTTAAAACGTCTAAATCTATAGTTAAAAATATCTCTGCAGGATAATCTTTGCCCCACATTGGAATATATTCTTGTAAAATTTCAAAACTCCCATAATCCTAAACTACCACACAACAATCAATATGACAATGTTTATCTATAATTGTGGTGCTTTTTCAGTTTTTTTCTCTAAATAAAGAAGCAACACTATTGTTTAACAAATAAGCATATAGGCTTCGAAAGCCTTTCGAGCGTGATAAAATTTGTTATATTATTTGTAGACCTACAGCTGTTAAAAGTGTGGCACTGTGAAATAAAAATATACTAAATATATGAGGGTTAAATGTATTTCTTCTACTTAATTTATATATCTTTAAATTTTTATGCTCCACCACGTTTTAATTTCTTATTTAAATATCATATAAATTCAATTTTGTTTTCAAGATGTGAAATGTTTTAGAATAGAAACATAATTTATGTTTATTTTTTAGATTATTGTAATCAAATAAAAGTCATATCTAAAGTGACATGTTTATTAACACATTTCCTCAAAAACATTTACTAATATAATCTCTTTATAAATGTAAAATAGAAAAAATAGAAATAGTAAAATAGAATAACAAAAAAAAATGTATTCCACGCTTAAACTTATTAGTGGAGGATATATATATATAAACAAAAATACGCAAATTGTGATTATCAGAATTATTTTCTGCTATAAAATGTTACAAAGAGTTTGTTAATTGTATATGTTGCTTAATTAATGCATTAACTTTCTTTAAATATTACATGAACAAAGTCGCGGATAACAGATATTCGAATATAACACTGATATGATTTGATGTTGAAATAAAATGATCTTAGATTATGGTATTATTTTTTTTTCTTTTTGTATTTCACATGAAATGAGTATATTTTAAATCTATATGTAATATATATATATTAAATGTATGTGTTGTAAATTAAATTTCAGTATTTTAAATGAAACGAGTGAAATATTTATATTTTAAATGAAATGAATCCAATACAAATTATAGGGATGGATGACCTAATACTTGGCGGTTTATCGTCTGCGCAGCGCATGGATAACATAAAGATACCAAATACTTAATTCAAATAAGTCTTATAAGAGGAGAGAAACGGCATAGCTTTTAATACAATGTTTCAGTTATTTTACAAGGTTTATGAAAACTTAAAACAACAATGTCCTCGAGACGAAAATCAAATTTATCGAGAAATTAGATAATGCAATAGCAAAAAATGAATCAAAAGGTAATGAAACTTTTCCTCAAGTCGAATCGCATAAACTTTAACAAGCCGATTGTGCCAATGCCTAATATTATAAATGTGAAAGCACGCTGTATATAGTAGACAATATTTCATTTATAGGTAGAACATTGCCTGGAATAGGAAGGTTCTGTAATCAGGTCCATAGACAATTTGATGTTTTTAGCTAGCGAAACTTGGCGCAAAAATAAAGACATTCTTGTTACAAGATTTATTTTTTAGTGGTAAACATTTAAAGCTATTTTAGACGATCATTTCATCGTTCACCTTTAATGTCATCTATGACTGCAAATCATATTAAAAACTACCAGCCGATATTTTTTTTATTACTTCATGATGTAAAAGATATAAAACTGAACTGCGAAGCCAGGGACAGAGTGGCACACGTCAAGCACGTCAACCGTCGCACCCAAGTCCTGAGGGACTTGGCACAAACGCGCACGACCAGGAGAGGCCTCACGTACGCGCTGCGACCGGTCGTAGCACCTCCACCTGCGCATTACTCCAATTGAACACATCAGGTGACGACATAGGTCATTATGATACGCCGTGGATCCCAAAATCAGATGAAACCACCACGAAGACACCTGATAAATCGCCAGAGAACACCCGACGGCTTCGTAGCCGGAACCACATGAGGGGACCCGGGTTCTCGGCCATATGTTGAGTTCTCCCAACGACCCTTGCTTTGCCGCGGCGTCCGATCTTCCAGTCCTAGGGAAGGAGGAAACGATTAGTTCATCTGCGGCGGTGAGCGGGAGGAGGTTCTCGCCAACCCGGGACTACGAAGAAAATCAGTCCCTGACGTATAGACATGCCTTGGTAAGGTTGTCCCCCCCCCAATGGCTATGCATTCGGCGAGCTCTACAGTCAGAATGCAGGTGGTCTCCGATCGTCTCCATTGAGAGGATCATGCACATATAAAAACAACACAACACAAACACAAGCACAAAACAGAAACACAACAAATGCTAAAACAATGGAAAGTTAATTTAGAACCACTACCGGACTCTGAAGAACATGGAAAACTCCTCCAAGAACGCTAAAGAAGAGGTCCCGGTCGGGTTTAGTAGATAGAAAGTTATGTGAAGACTCCCGCTAATCCAACCATCGAGCACGGCCAAACTCCGATTACGCATAAACGCGCTGGATTGGTTTTCGACCCAATGTTCGATTACAAGTTCGAAAGCCATCATTTTACTGACAAGCCTCCGGCCTGGTTTCTCGTAGTCGAACAGTCCAGGAAAAGAACCTACACCCTCTCAAGGAACTGATACGGTCACACGGTAACCTGAGGGGCTCCGAGGACTCACACCAGCCTTGGTACGAACGGGCAACAATCCCATTTCTGAGCGATCTTGAGGGTGTCACACAACTATTCCAGTTACAGGGGAGACGCTATGGACGACGAGCAAGAATGATCGATCGTAGGGGCTCCAGGTAGCCCCCATCGTTGCTGCCGTCTACGTTTCACCGCCTGCACAGTACCGAGGGTTGCTACACGTCACCTCGCGCACTGACAATTGTCACAATGGAACCCTAGCGTTCCTTGTTCGACAGAGTTCTTCAGAACTTTCATCACACCTTAAATAAGCTTTGGAAGCTGCCCGACCACCGTTTGCTAGCCGTTGCCTTCGTGTCACCATCATCGGCGCAGGGCACCTAGGAACGAGGGATTGGCATACGCAATGTCCTTTCACCACCCAGTCATCCCGAAGTCCCGCGAAGACCATAACCTGAACTGACGTCGGCAGGCGTTACCAACCACGCGCCAAGGACGAAGCTCTACACGTAGGACCTCAAGGGATAACCTGAAGCCGCATACCTCCTGCAGCCGAGAACAGGCCTAAAGGAGGGAACGGACCGAGGTCGTGTGGGCAATCCTCATACCCAGCCCGCAGTTTCGTCGGCTACTAGAACATCAATTTCCCACTGGCGCACCACGTTGAGGTGGGGATTCGTCAGCCTCCTGCTCCCGTCGTGTCAAAGAAATTCTCAGTAAGTCGGGAGTCCGGTAATCTTCCTCACTGAAGTGGCTGAGTCGGAACAACCCAACGGAGAGACTCGTAGCACCTGGCTCCCGTTCATCTTCCCCACTGAAGGGGCCGAGTAAAGACCACCAGGAGGAGCCCGCCGGATGTAAAAAGATATAATGATTCAGCGTATAAAGCTGAATCAGTCATATCACATTCGTCCAATTTGTATTCCTAATCCTAATCCTAATCTTAACCGCATTCTAACCTAATGCTAATTCTAATAACAATATTCTCTGATACGAATATGTCATTTATGATATTTATGCATGTATATACATTAAAACAATATTCATAAATAGAATAAATGTAAAATATAATAAATAGAAATGTCAATATAAAATTACAAAAAAGTAAATTTATTCGACACTTAATCTTAGAAAAAGCGTATGAAATTTCAAGCTCACGAAACAAATTTAAATAATCCTATATTAAAAAACACAAATATGCAACTTGGTATCTTCAGAAGTATTGTCGTTATTTCTTTGTTTACAGGAATCTTGGCGCGATAGAGAAAATATCGTGTTTGAGTTGGGCAACATTTAAAGTTAATTTCTTAAACCCTTATTTACATTTTAAATCATCACATCATATTGTTATATCTTTATAAAATAACTCCCAATGTACGAAACTCAAAAACAATTTGTTCACTATTTACACTACTTATTAAGCAGCACTTTATTTTATATATACTCAAATAAAACATAAAATAATACTGTAAAAAGAAATATATGACATATGTTTACCCAAATAAACTATGTAATAAAGCACATTTAGCAATGCATACAAATTTCACACCAAATAGCACCTAAAATACACTGTTGTAGCAGAATTTACCCACCTTTATTTTGTCATTATACGGAGACAGATTCGTTGATTTCCACAATTTTATTTGGCCCTCTTTTTTCATTGGTTGCAGTTTCATTTTAGCGATTGTTTATATTATATGTTCCGAAATTTCACTTTTCGTAGACTGACTTATGTCAAATCCCTTATAACAAAGAAATACCGGATTGGCACATATAAAAGGTAATAAACAGGTGGTTTATTGTATACTTTTTTAATTATCGGGTGTGAAATGTTTTGCTTAATTAATGTATTTATTTTTCTTTTAATGTTACGTGAACGAATTCACGGGCTAGTAACGGATTTAAAGAAAGCACTATAAATAGAATAATTCTGAAAATGTATAATAAAAAGAAACACTTTAATGAACAGATATCAAGATATCTACTTAAAAAAATTTCTAGGTTCTTTAAAGGATGGAAATATAAGGTCACTTCCTGATAGGCTAGAATTATAAAAATTAAATACACAGGTGTGTTTCCGATGAAAATACAAGAATTTATTTTTTTAGATCTTAATTATAATTTGTTTATTTAATTTATAGGTATAATCATTTGTATATATAATAAAATTATTTATTAGCTTTGATAAATGGCCAAAAAAGGTTACATACGAGCTAAATAACAATGGAGTTAATTATTTGCCAAAATATGACATCTGGGAGTGAACCTGCAACAACGAAAAAGTTCAATGACTAAAATTTAGAAAAATTGAATCAAAAATAAGTATTGTACTATTTTTTTTTCAAATACACTTTTGCTAATTAATTGTTTATTATTAAATAAATAATGATTATCCGTTTAGAAAGCAATTTAGGAATCCTGAATGAATATATTATTTTTTTGTTTTTGTTTTTTTGTTAACAAGTCTTAAAAATGAAACAGAACAAAAATTATATATTTTTTAATAAATTCGCTAGTTCACGTTTTCTACCAAGTGGCAATCAAAGCAGTGAATTTTCCATAATCGGGACAGACAGATTGTCAGATAATAAATCGACGGGGAAATATAAATTAACGGTTTTCGGATATTTTCCTTTACATGTGCTGTAATACTTTCCTTCGTACCATATTTCATGATTTTAGGTCAACAGAAAGTATGTTTAAGATTCTGAGACTGTGTTTGATAGGGGAAAAAACGTTATGTTAAGTTGTGCCAAATATTTTTATTGCATCTAGTTAGAAGCTTGAACTTTTTACAAAACAATGGGGCCGTGAGCCTTATTATTTGACATTAGTTACAATTTCATACATTCAGCTGTTCCTGAAAAATAACTTTTTTTGACAGCCAGACGGACAACATAAAAATTCACTCTCAAAACTTATAAGGCACTTCCCGTTGGACTTGATCTTGAACTTTTTCACGAAGGATGGTTTTATAGCGCATGTAAAGGAAAAAAATAGTACATTTATCTGTACATTTATGAGTGTATTTATACTACATATATTTCTATGTCGATTTATTACGTGCCAAACGCATCTGACTTGGGCTTAAAAAGTTGTTTTAAAGGAGTAAGTTTTATTGCATTGAGTTAGAATTTAAAAATGTTTACGAAACAATGGTACCGTGGACATTATTATTTGATATTAAAGTCAACTTGATACATTCAGCCGTTCCTGGGAAAAAACGGTCTTGACTTACAGACGGACAACAAAGCAATCATATAAGGATACAATTTTTTTCTTTTTTTAAGCTACGGAACCCTAAAAACATAGTCTATAGGAAGGTAGATTCAGTAGAACCTGATCAACTATCGGGTGTATATAAAATCCCTTTCGCAAAAGCCGATGGATCATTGCAATATTATATAAAAATGACGAATAGAAAGTTTATAACGATGATGAAAGAACATACAGTAGGTATCAACAGTAGGTATCGTACAGCAAGTATTAAATACAACACGTACAGTACATATTTAGCCAGACGGACTCCATACAACGTAGATTGTTTACAGATTATTTTTTTTTTAAAATAAATTAATTTATCCGTCAAGGTTTTATTTTCCATCCATTATCTGCGAGTCAATCGTCTATATACGGAAGAACAGCATATGATTGAATTAGCCTCTTTTGATTTAACAAGAATTTTGTACGAGATCTTTTATAAGTTTAAAAATAGGGTGGTAATATAAATAAGGTTTATGGAAGATCTTTTTTATTAAGCAACTGCTTTCGCGGTACCAGATTTCTCATGGTATTTTTTTTTAATAGAATACATATTTCAAATGTTATGCGATAATTGTTTTTTATCATTAAGTACCTTGCGAATGACCTCGTTATTTTGTGTATATGAAACTAGACGGTTTATTTATAAAAGGCAAGCCTATGTGTTTACTATAATGATTTTTAGCATACGTATTTTATTATTAGGATAATATGTGATTTTTCATTTTTAAATTCAATAACGATATTTGGATTTTAGTCATGTAGCTGATCTTTATATTTTTTCGAAATATAATTTTAGATTATATCAATAACGCATACATCTATCAGATAGTTGTTTTCAGTTTATTCGATTTGCTTATATTCTATTTCAAGTTGTGAGACACTTAAAATTTCTGAATATGATATAACATTTAAGTATAACTAATCATTTATTTCTATTTTCCTGACCAAAATTAAATTATTTCAAGAAGTTATTTTTACATTTACTGGTAAAATATTGGAGATTATTCATTCAATGACTCTCTATGTACAAAATATTCTAACATTGATCGTCACAACATCAATAAAATAAGCAAGAATCTTCAAAGAGAATAATGCTCAAAGATGCAACTAAAGTCTGATCAATAGACACTTAATTAACTACAAAATATTAATAGCATTATTATGTTGAATTTTCTCTTGTCTGTGTTGTTGTTTAATTCACAAAGCTTGCTTGCTATTTTATAAGATGAATTTAGTTCAGAATGCAAGATATCTTGAATTATATAACGAGTACTGCAATGGCAAACAATTTATTATACTGCGTGGTTATCTTAGTACAAGAATAGACGTATTTATTCAATTTCTATTCTTCTAATTCTTTTATAGATAAAGGAATACATATATATCACAAGTTAAGATTAATATTTGTTTCAATATTAATTTCACATTCAAAGTTTTCAAAACATAGAAATTACATAACGACATTTCACATACTAAAAACTAGAAACACAGAAAAAATTCATCGTGAAAAAATATTATAATATATTTCCCAATTCATCGTTGCGGGTTTGACACTCATAAGACACTCTATAGCTCTGCATTCAACCAGATTCTTTCTGTGTCTAAAGATATAATGCACAGGATTTTATAACACATATATATATTTTTTTTTGCTAGAAGTAGTTTTTTTTTTTTTTTATCTTAACACAAGTGTAAAGTTTGAAAAGAAAAAATCATTCCAGTATAATAATTTAAAACACTTTGTAATAATATATTTCTTTTAAATGATAAAAGGTGTAAACTTTTTATGAGTATTTATTATGTTGTTAATTTACACCTTTTGGCATTTAAAAGAAATAAAAAATCATCTCATTTAAAATTAACTAGGGCATTCAACCCGGGCTTCCCGGGATAGAGAATATAGGTGAAAACCATTTTTATATTTTTTCTTATTGAAAACTAATAGTTTTTTTTTTTTTTACATTTAATTATTTTTGTTAGATTGTTGTCCGCTAACAACACCAAAGAAATCGCTAAAAATTTCGTTATCTATAGCAGTTTTTTTTTAAATTATTATTCTGATAATTTCAGTAGTTTTAAGCGTTTATTTCAGTTACCTGTCTGTTAAATCTATATTTTATTTATACTATTTTATTTATTCCTTAATAAAGTTTTAATTTTGTTATTGAATATTAGTTGGAGACAATTGCTGAACTTTTTATATCGTTTAAACTGCAAACAGGTTAATATTTTGTAATCGTCTGCAAGCGATATAGATTTTAAAAAAAAAAAATCATGCTTGAAATTTAATTTAAATGCTATAATAAATCAGTCAATTAAGATACAGTTTTCAAACAGATTGTATTTGAAAGTAGATTTTTTTTCTATGTAACAGTGTTAAAATTAAAGATGTGTGAAGTTCAGAAATTAAAAAAATGGCAGTAGCAAAATTCGCAAAACCGAAATTTCATTGTCAACTGTTGCCATTCACAAAATGACGTCAGCGTTACGCACGGACACGTTTGTCCTTTATAATATCGATAGTCTTTATGAGGTAAGTGTGTGACATAAAAAGACAGTGATTCTTACTTTGTAAGGCATACTTCGAAATGTATGCGAATTATAATATAGTAGGACATTGAACGTACGTGCCATAAAACAATAACATACAGCATTTCCTTCGAAATATTTAATTACATTTTTACATATATTTGTAAATATTAAATATTTCGTTGCTTGTGTGGCAGCTTTGTTACTTATCCAACTTGTATCCAACCAGTACGTTACTTAAATGTAAATAGAAGATCTAGTTGGCATGGAACATTATTTTTAAAAGAATAAAATAATTTCAGAGAGATATATATTAATTAAATAAATGTCATTTCCTGCTGATGATTAAGAATCTGTTACAAATTCATCGATTAAGGAATAATCACCTGTATCACATCCCTCTCTTAATTTCAGCAGATATATTCTAACATTTTCTTTTAACTGTGTCGATGGTACATCAGCAACATCTAATTTAATTGATACGATTTTGTTGACAAGATGTAGTACATGCTTTGAAAATTTCAAGAGCCTTAAATTTATTCCAATTTTCATCTTTTAACAGTGGAATCTTGTATTTTTCTTTCAATAATTTAATAAAACTTCTTGTTTTAAGCAATACTTTAGCACATTTAGCGAAATAAGAAGATATGCGCTAATTATAGCCTTCTAATCAGAGAATTCAGAAATTATTTTTTCAACAGCATGTTTCACATGGTTCAAATTTTCTGAAACAACCACGTATGATTGAAAGTTACATGGAGGGTATGAAGCTACTGCTGCAAACGCGTTATTGTGACCAATATGCTATTTGGATTTCATCCTGAAATACAAATGAATCATTCTATTTAAAACCGATTTATAAGATTATTTCTAATCTAAAAGATTATCTTTCATTCTCTATAAATGCACTTCATTCATGTAGCAATGTTATATATTTGTTAGTGTTGCGTGTGTGATTATTAATCATTTTCACGCCCGTTGAAATTCACATTCATTATAAGGGTGTCCATAACGTCACGTTCCATTACAAAATATTATAACTCATGAGATAAATGTTAAGATGTAATTCGAACATGACATTATTCACTTTTTATTTAATAAAATGTAAGAAATATATACATTAAGTTTTTTTTTTTTTTTTAAATATAAACTGAATTTCTTTTCACAGTCAAACGTTTTTATATAACACTAGATGGAATCCGTCAAAACTTGACGGCAAAAAATTACTAAAACAATATAAGTAAAATAAGTTTCTATTACATAAGATATTTTATTTTACATCAAATATTTTATTTTAAACGTTTTTCACCCCTGTAAAATACAGTACTATTTTCTATACAAACTCCAAACAATCAATCCTTAACCCTTTATATCCTGAATTAATTTTCCAGCTACTTTATAAGATGCTCAGAATCCTCGATTATTCCCACCAGTTATTTTTTTTTGTAAAGTTTTCCGTATCTAATCATAGCATTTTTGCGAATTCCTTTAAGAAAAGGAATGTAAGAAAATTTCCTTCATAATGAAATGTTTTGATGTATAATTAGAAGATTTAAAAAAAGGCAATATTTTCAGGATTCTGTAAAAATTAACTTTATATTTGATCATGTGTCTTTTTTGTCAGTATAAGTGAATAAATTCTTTTTTAAATAAATAAACAATTTAGAAGAATTTAACCGTAAAACTAAAAAGTTATATATTAACTAAATTTCTTGTAAAGCCCAACTTTAAACCACATGAAAATAATTAATGTAAATTTTGTCTTGAACATGTATACTTAAACATATGTTTAAATACATATAATAAAGAGTATTGAAAGAATTAACACATAAACGTTTATTTCAAAAATAATCCCTCATTTATAGTGATATTTTGTTCATGATGTAACACATTCGTGTCTTCTACCAGCAGAAGAGATATTTTTTTTATTTACATATAAGTTTTGATAAAAAAAAATTCAGTCTCTTTTAATTTCGGTAACTTTTAAAATTTTTGTTTGCATGTAGCAGCCAAATTTATGATATTTTAAAGTTATTTTAAAGAACATAATATCAAAATGACCTTTAAATATTTTGCAACTGTTCACTTATGTGAATCTCAATTAATCATCTCCATTCTTATAATTTAACCTTCTGACTGCTTTTTTTTTCAAAAACCTTTTAACAAATATATATCTTTATTATTATATATTTTATATCATATTTTTTTTTAAATATGTAGTATCTTTATCATTTGCTTTTTTTACCCTTTGATTTTGGAATTTTTAAAACAAAATCATTTCAAAACTTGTGTAAATATATAAATTTTCCTACAAATGTATTGCCTATGGAAATCACGGTATACGCAGTCAGATTGTTAAGATGTCACAACAGTTTTGAAAAAATCATAATAAAATTTAATGTTTTTAAATTAAATAAATATTAAATTTAAATCTCAGCAAGCATGGTAACGGTGACGTCACTATAAGTCACAGTAGTACGTCATATCTCTGACCAAAATGACATGACACCACTCAATGTCGTCACATTTTAACTAAATTGTGAACGTCTTCAAAAACTTTGAAAAGGGGAAAAAACGCTTCAAAATATATTATTCATTGTAAAATATGTTTTTCTGACAAATTTTAAATTTTCGTGACGTCACTCCATGTCCCGTACGCCACGTCACAAATGTGACAACGAAACAACCGGATTATGAAGTCACCCCCATTGTGACCATAACGTTATTTATAAATATCTTTTAAAATATATTGCAGAAAGCCGTCTTAATGCATTTGAAGCCTTGGACTCGATTAATTTTTGTGGGCCCGTTGTAAAATAACTCATACTTACTCATTTCTCAGCATACAGGAGAACCATCTGTTCTATAGTTAATCTGCAGTTGCAAATTATGATAGGAACCTATTAGCTATCTGATTCCGAATATAAATATGGTGATAATAATAATACTAATAGTTAAATTTCAAATACAGAGGTATATAAAGCAACATTTAGAGCCCCAGGAAATCTACTAAAATTGCTGATCTACCTTGTTAACATCGAACTTAACATCATCAGTAGAAAATAAATTGTGGAAATTTGTTCAAAAAGCTAATAGTGTGCAATAAATACATAAATAAAATTACTATAGGATTTTGGACAAAAACTTAGCTAGCCCACCAGGTACTTCCCAAAAAACGCATTTAAATTAAATTAAGAGAGTTTTCAGTTACGCTTTATACTTTATGAAAAAAAAGAGCTAAAATAACTATAACAATTTTACTAGGAAGTTAACACCTACTTTTAACGATCCTTATAGGATAATTAGTAAGTTATCGGATCTAAATTATGAAATAGGTCGCCCTAACTGCCATACAGGAATTAATTTGGAGATTAATCCTGCTTCCTAATTACATCCCTATAATTCCCTGATAAATTTAAATTATCTCATGAAATACAACAGGCTAAAGTAGAAGCAATTTAAATTATTAGATTCATTCTAAACAATAAAATTTTAAAAATATATCTAATATATTTAATTACGTTATAAAGATAATAGTGATTAATAGAATTATACAACAGACTGAAGTAGAAGTAATTTAAATTATTAGATTCATTCTAAACAATAAAATTTAAAAAATATATCTAATATATTTAATTACGTTATAAAGATAATAGTCATTAATAGAATTATTTTCAGCATTACAGGTTTGCTTTAAGTCGCGACAAGGTTATTTACTTGTTAGTAATTTCACTTGGAGTTAATATTTTATGTTGGCATAATTGGTTGGTGCTGATAAGATTTCAACTAATGTCAAATTGAATTAAAAGATTTAACTTATCTTAATTTTAAAAGTGTCGATACATACTAATCATAATAATGAGAATACTTCTTTATTTAATTATTTTTAGAGGTACATAATGATTTTTAGAGGTACATAATGATAACTTATTATCAAGCAGGGCGGTTGCTCTGCCAAGCCAAGCTTAAAAAAAAAACGCCACACAAACAACGCCAATAACTGGAATAAAGACCGCTAATGCTTATATACAGAAAGCAACTTCGCAATGTTAAATCGACAAAACATGCCAGATTAAAATATCAGATATCAAACAAACCAAGCGGCGTAGAAAAAAAAAACGAAAACTAGAAGAATCTAAGGAAGAATTTCTTCAATTTAAGACCAAACTCATCTTCATAAGTGATTTATAAACAGAGATATAGCTTTTTTTTAAAAACGTCGAGTTACTTAAAATGATCGCTTTTTTCTTCGTCAAACTTTTTTTTTTCAAACAAGCTACAGGCCTTAATATTGGGCAGAATAAAAAAAGGATTGCATTTTTGGACAAGTAATTACGTAATCTATGTGCTTTTATAAAATTCAGTGCAAAAAAAAATTCTTTTCTATCCTTAATTAGCAAAAAACTGTTAATTAACTTGGCGATTAAAAAATTATGCCAAAACAGAGATAAAACCCGCCAACGACCATGTACCATCTGTATTAAAATAGCACGAATCAGTTACAGGTTATAACCACATCAAATTTCATCTGCAAGTCAGCCATTTTCTTCTGAAGATATATATTTTTTTAAATACAACTTCACAATTATGAGAACACACATTTTATCAAACAATTAAATATGACTGCAAACTGTGACAGACGATTGTTTCTAACATGAATAAGTATGAGAAATTGCCGGTCATGGAAATGGATCTGGGTAGCTCAGTCGCAGAGCGTCGGCATGGTACGCATAAGATCTCAGGTTCGAATCCAGGCCCAGGTCAATTTTTCACTCGTGTTTGTTTAGTGTATTTAATTGTCTGATAAAATGCGTGTTCTTATAATATTGTAAAATAAAGTAATCAGACGTAGTGTTTATGCTTTAAAAAATAATTTAAATATATAATTTAAGTTTTTAGAAAGATCTTTAAAAATAAATTAGTTTTTGAGGGAAGATGTACCTTCTAAAATGTATACATTAGGAATTATCGGCATTTAAAATTTCTTTCCAAACGTTTCGCAGGAATACCTTTCACGTCATTTTCTTATAAATTAACGAAATCCAATTGTTAAATTATTTTTGTTTTAGAAGTGAAGTTTCCATTTAAATTTATTGTAACAGTACAATGTTTAATTGAATAAAATATTGTAAATCTAAGAAATTGCTAAGAAATTCTAAACATACACAGGGCAACGCAAAAAAAAAAAAAAAAATAATAATAATAAATAAATAAACAAAAAATAAATAAATAGGTAAATAAATAAATAAAAATCAGCTTTCAGAAATTCTAAAAATTGTTCATATATCTTAATTACAATCTAAAGGAGGGTTTATTTCTATATTATTCTACATATAATAGTAATTTCAGCAAATATATTAAATTCCAATGCGATCTGTTTTAAACTTTAAGATAGTTTATAACACATGTTAAAAAATTTATAAAAAAGAATGGCGCATCACAGTTCGGGGAGGGGCGTGAACAAAATTTGGAAGTATAATAAGGCTATCTGTTTGAAACTTTACGATATTTTATAACACATAACATAAATTTTAAAAATAAAGCTGCGTCAAAAATTATAGTGAGGGGCGGAGCGCGTTTTGCCTACACAAGGGGGGAGGGGACACTTTTCTAAATTTTAACGATATCCGTCATGTCAGATATCGTTACAAAGGGCTGTGACCACTTATTCATGTTATGCACCACAGGTGAAACCCCAACATTTTGCGCCCCTCCCCCCCCGACACTACTCATGTGATATATTGTTCGAAAGGCCTGTGACCGCTTATTCATATTATGCATCTTCGGGGTTCATTCTCTTTTCTAAATTTTGCCGACACCTCTCATGTGATATATCGTTGGAAAGGTCTGTGAACGCTTAATCAAATTATGCAGGGGGGGGGGATATTTTCTGAATTTTGCACATATCCCTCATGTGATACATCGTTGGAAAAGTCTGTGACCGCCTAATCTTAGTATGCATCTCCGGTGTTCATCCCCCAAATTTGCCCCCCAAACGCGATTAGCTTTCACCACCAGTGGGCGTTTTCCTATCTTTGTTTCTATGGGTCGGATCACCTCAGGGTATGGCTCATTCGACTCGATATCTGTAGAGCTTTCCGATTTTAGTTCGTTTTTTCACCACCAGGGGGCACTTTCCTATCTCTGGTTCTATGGGCTAGATCACGATGGGGTATAGCTCATTCGATTCGACATCTATAGCCTTAACGATTTCAGTGCCCGAGGTTCATATAGAACAGATGGCGCTACCTGGTGGTGGAAGATAGAACTTGAGCGTGCGCAGCACGACTACTATACGGTGCCGAAGACAGCGGCGACCCGTGTCGGAAGTTCGTTTGTTTAGAGGTTTATACAATTCGATGTGCAAATTAAGGGATTATCCGGTGCCGAAGGCAGCGGGGAACCAGGTCGGAGGATCGTGGTTTATCTTATTCGAGGTTTTACAAGATTTGAGGCCCGGCGTAAATTAGGGGCCCGCTAGCGGCGAAGCCAGCTAGAGCTAATAATAAAAGACCGTGATATCACGTTTGATTTCAAATGCAGCGCTGACACACTATGTACGTATTCCATTTTTATTCATTTAAAGATTAGTCAGTGATATTTTTTAACGGAGGATAACAAGTATTATAATAAGCCACATTTAGTATGTTGTTTTTAAGAATGTAATTAGTTTAATTGAAAAATCTACTGGTATTTCTAGTTAACCTTTTAAACAATGACTGCAAGTAAAATGTAATTTTAAATTATTTCTCATGTTTAGATTATTTAATTTATGTTCCATATATTTAAAAAAAAAGAAATGATATCTACAAAAACAACTTTTCAAAAGTAAAAAAAGGCCAAGCGTAAAAAAAAAAAAAAAAAAAAAAAAAAAAAAAAAAAAAAAGTTGTGGCTAAAAAATGGTTTGATATCAAATTTCCAAGCTATTATATTGCTTATTTAACTTTTTTCCATTAAATAAGTTATCATATATATAAGTCGAGTGTCTACGTATATGTTAATAGAAATCGTTTTCTCCTGTACTAAATACATCCTAACGAGTTTCTGAAAATTCAATTTTTTTCAAATTATGCATGATGGGCTTGGCGGCCATCTTTCCATATTTCTAAGCACCCAAATTTCTAAAGTAAAAGTGTAATATGTTTGCAATGTAATATGTTTATAAAAATTTCGAACTTCAGATTCTAACTACGGACAGATAAATTAGATAAGACTGATATTTTGATAAATTGATTTTTACTAGTTTGAAATTAATAATTACTCTAAAAAATAAATCATAAGATGAATCTTTAAGATAAGTCATCATTATCTTAAGATACAATTTTCAGAGCATACAAGTCTATAAATGAAACTCTTAAATATTTGTTTAAATAACAATTTTGAACTTCGGATTTTAACTACGGATTTGGGTGGTTAGAATTTTGTGAATAATAAGCAAAGATGGCCGCCAAGCCCATCATGCATAATTTGAAAAAAATTGAATTTTCAGAAACTCGTTAGGATGTATTTAGTACAGGAGAAAACGATTTCTATTAACATATACGTAGGCACTCGACTTATATATATGATAACTTATTTAATGGAAAAAAGTTAAATAAGCAATATAATAGCTTGGAAATTTGATATCAAACCATTTTTTAGCCACAACTTTTTTTTTTTTTTTTTTTTTTTTTTTTTTTTTTTTTTTTTTTTAACGCTTGGCCTTTTTTTACTTTTGAAAAGTTGTTTTTGTAGATATTGATTATACTTTAGTAAACAAAATATTTGTGTGGAATGAAACTAACCCATTTTTGTTTTAACTTGTGACCCTGCAAAGATTCTACAATAATGATTTTGTTGGATGTAATGAAACCTTTTTTTTTCTTTTTTATTTAGTATTGTCGTTTTTTATATATTATTTTAATAGGAGAGTTTGAATACTATATTGAAGGTTAACATTCTTCAGAATCATTGTAAACATAATTCTAAAATTCATGTATGTTATTACACTAACACATTATATATGAAAGTTGACTAATTTGTTAACTCTGAATACTGACAAAGTTAAATAATATTATAAACAACGAATTTTATAATTATTGTGAAATTATTTAGTTATGAAAATTATATAATGATGTTACTTTATTGGAATTATCTATACATAATGTTAATTTTTCTGAATTGTGGGACGAATTAGAATTCGAAAAAACTGAAACAAAATGTGCTAAATGAATACCATGGACCATGAAAGTACGCACAATATTACGTTAAAGCACAAGTTATGCTTTAAATTATTTTGGTCAAATAGTTCTTATTGGATTTTAGATTGACCTTACTTACTATAATTGTTATTATATTCTTTTATTATTTATTTTCTATGTTATTATTATATTATTTTATTGTTTATATTATTTTATTATTTATATTATATATTATTATTCATTACTAACAGTATCTTTCGACTAGTTTGGTATTTCTTAAGTGTATGGTAAGCATTGCAACGTATTACTTTTATTAATAATTACTTGCTTAATATTTTTTTTCCAAAATCGAAAGATTCTGATAGAAAACTCAAGAGCTGTTTGCGATCATGGTAGTATTTCATATATTTTTTATTGCTATATATTTCATCTTTCTGGTGTAAAGCTTAACAAAAACTTTTAACTCACTTAAATAGGCATTTAAGCTTCATGCATATAGCATTTCATGCATATTCAGATTAGTACCCGAAATAACGAGAAAAATAAAGAAAACTATTTTTTTATGTAATCAGTGAATCAGTAATTTATTTGTGAATAAAAATGTAAGTTTTCATTTTAAAATAATTTTTTATCATCTGTGGAGGTATCTTGCTCCACTCAATGTAACGCCCATTGCATAAAAATTAAAAGTTTTACTTTCAAGTCATACGAAATAGAATTATAGTAAATTATACACCATTTGGATGGATTTATTACAATTACAGTTTAGGGAAGCTGCAATCAGCTGATGATATTTTTACGCACAAATCACAACTGCTCGGTTGACCTCCAGCCGCGTCCAGAACCCTCTCAGCTACCAATCATAACTTCACTCCGACGGTTTCTTGGCCTCCAATAGCTGATTTGTGACGTCATTTGAAACTACCCTATTGACGGGAAATCGTATATTTTACTGTTACACGCGCGAATGAAAACATGCATTTTCATTTAAAAAGCTCACAGATTTAAATATGATTGTGTCAAGTAACGTCTTCTTTCTTTGTTTTTTTTCTATTACAACTATTTATGGGAGTAAATGCGCAGATCTCCGTTAATGCTATCTCCGTATTTGTAGGATAATACATTTTTGCCTGCCCGCGACACCCAGCACTGCGGGCGGGAATGGTGCGTAGTTTGCATGTTCGAGACTTGTCTCATGAGCTTGCATGGTAAAGTATATAAGATGGTAAGTCTTTATTACTTAATTTTAATTAGTTTGTTATTGTTGTTAAGTTTCTTTGTTGTTGTTTTTGTTTCAGGTGGTAAGGTAAAGTTCGTAGGACTGGGGTCGGATGACCCGGAATTGTTAGTTTAGAAACCTTTGAGAGGGCGTGTCTTTGCGCTCAGGGATGACGTCTCCGCAAAATACCAGACTCGCAAGCATTACCTAATCTTTTGTGCCATAGAAGAAGGGCCTGTGACTATTTCTGTAAATTTTCACGTCCGGGAGCTTTGGTAAAACAAGTACGTGTCTGGAAAATCGTGGATATGGCCTAGGGACTCGTATGGGTGTCCGGTTATCCGAAGCGCCTAGGAACTCGGATGCGCCCTAAGGAGTTATGCGGCGGTTTCCTTACATGAATATGCTGTTGTACCGACCACGTCGTCTTTGGTATGTTGGATGCCGTAAGAGTGTTGCGCGGGTGGCTGCGCTTTCCTTTTGCAGGTAGTCTACGTTATGGCGGCATCACGCTGATCTAGACTAGTCGCGAGGCTAACGAAAAAGAAAGGCTACCGCGGTTCTTTACGCATATCTTTTTTTACAGACCGTCGGAGTCACGCGATGCTCGAATGCACCAATGCAGGTGTACGAAAAGAGCATCACGTCACTCTAGCAGCCTGTAAAAAAAAGATAAGCGGAATGCACCGCGGTAGCCTGTCTTTTCCGTTAGACTCGGACTAGTCCCGTCTGACGTGTGACGCGTTTGGGTTCATCACAACCTGTACTGGCGGGGCGGATGACCACAAGTTATAATCGTTTTACCTGGACGATTTCCGTGGTTAATGGAGGCAACACCAGGCTAGTCTTCTAGTATTCTATTGACATAAAAAATATGTGACGTATAATATTTTTCGACATCTTATAAATGTGTCAGATTTCTAAGATTTAGTCACAATTAAACCATTATCTAAAATTATGTTAATAATTGGTTTGTAGACCGTAAGTATTAAATTTCATATATCAAACGGCATTAATATTTTTTTATTACTTTTAGAAGAAATAACCACGATAAAATTTTTAGAAAATCTCTTCGCTTTACACGAAATTTAATATACATAACTGATCAAGTATGGCAGATATTTGGCATATTAAAAAGTTAAAGGCATTAAAAACTTTTCAAAACAGTTGTTACAAAAATGAAGATTGATAATTCTTCACTTGACACCGGGATGTTAGATTTTGAGGGAATTACTTAATAAGCATTCAAAAATAATACAAATTATTCACAATACATAGAGAAATGTTTTTTAAAAAATATTTAAAGATCCTATCAATAAAATGTGAAACTTATTTATAACATATTTTAAAAACACAAATTGCACAAATTGTGCTTATTAGTTGCTAAAATCAGTGTAAAAATTGTTTTAAAAACGAAACATGTAGGATTTTAGCTCTTTTATGAGTTTAAAACAATTTTTACACTGATTTTAGCAACTAATAAGCACAATTTGTGCAATTTGTGTTTTTAAAATACTAGTTAACAGTGTAGTGTCCAAATGGATTCAATTATTTATAACATTACATTAAATTTACTATAAAATTATTATAAAATTGTACTATTATAAAATTAACTATTGTACATATTTTTAAAATTGCCTTATAGTATGTAAATCTGTATCTTGATTTTATTATTTCAAAATATATAAAACACTGCATAGCACTTTTATAAAGGGTTTTATATTCATTTACTAACAATGACTTGTTATACACAAGTCCGGTGTTTATTCTTAAGGAGAAACGTTTTTACCGTAAAATATCTTAAGCTAAGCCTCTGGCTTTTCTATATAGTATCGAGAGAAAGAAAATAGCCATTAAAAATGCATTTCCCTTTTCTCATTTTCAGAAAACCATGCATTCTAATCCTTCCTGAAACATTCTTTCATGGCTCCGAACATAATGGCAGAAAATTTACAACTTAATACTTTTAAAATCTAAAGAAAAATAAATCATTTTAACAAAAAGTGAAGGTAATTTTTCTAAAAATATGTTCTTGTAGAATTAGACATTTATTGGTATAATTTCTGCACTGATCATTTGTTTCTACTTTAAAAAAAATTCTATCAATGAAATTTTTAAATGAAATGCTACACAGTCATATTAGTTTCATACATATTTAAATGTAAAGCTATTTCTCAGTTTACATTCCCTTATAGCATGGTGACGTCAGATTGTTAAATTTTAATCGATGATGTGAAAACACAGTGACGTGAATGTGAAGTCGTTATGGCCGTTTTTTAGACCTTATATGACGCCATATTATGATGACTTTGTAAAGTCACAGTGTGACCAATTGTTGACATTTTTTAAGATTATGCATCGGGTCAGGCAACCCAAACTTACCTGACACCGACCTGAGTTTATTGGGTCTGTTGGATTCATTTTTTTTTTCATTTTTATGTAGGTAGGATTCGGATTAGAATCAAGCATTGGGTCAGGTATATAGGTTTTACAAGAACAATACCAGAGTCCGTTTTTGATAAAATCTGATAACTCGACTCGATGCAAGCTTCTAATATGAATCCGATTACAGTATAAATACAATGAAAGCCTACTAAACTAGTTCTGGTCGGATTCGGATAAACTCTATTCACCCGATCCGCTACAGAAACGTCTCATACGTCAAATCTAACACTTTCGAACATAGTTGAAAAGTGTTTATAAATTGGGTTTGTGTGGAGGTTTTCAGTTATAGTAATGCGTTTTTAATTTTAACTAATTTTTTCAATAATGCGTGCTGTGTATAAATATACAGATCATATAAAGGGCTACACAAAATTATTCGAAATCATTACTAATAATTACATAAATTCCTTAAAGTTTATTTTAATTAACTTATGCATTTTCAAGCTAAACTGTACTTAAAATACTAAGAGATGTTTGTAGAAGATGGATAAAATCCTATACAAGGTCTCACAAAGAACTGCATACATGACGGACTATAAATGATAATTTCTGAAAGTATGCTTTCGGTAGTTTTAAAAGTATTTTTGCGTGAATTAAATATTAGCTTAATATATGACGTGTATAAAAATATATAGGTAAGTAGCGGAACCACCCGGCTTTGCCCGGGTTAACATAAATTAAAATACAATAATAAGACAATAACAATGTCAGAATTTTGTGCATTCTCGACCATGAATAGATAAAAAAGACAATTAGAAAAAACAGCGTTACTTTGACTTAATCATAGTAAAATTTCTCAGCTTTATAAATGAGAATGCGCATTTTCTTTGCGGATACAATAGAAAAATATACGATTTTCCTGACAATGAAAAAAAAAATCAACCAAATGTCGTAACATTTTCCAAAATTCGCTTTCATATGGCATCTATCTATATTATAAAACAAAAACATATCTGTGAGTAATGTCGACATCATATTGACGGCCTAATTATTAAATTTTGCTTGTACTGCATTTTTGTAACTAGTAAACATCGCATAATTTCATTTTTTAAACTGCCAATTAAGAAAAAAAATGCACTTTCAAATGTAGTTTGAAAAGTTTATCTCAATGTACTGATTTTTTATGGATTTTAAAGTACTTAAGCATGTATATTTTTTAATCTGTGTCCAACCCACTAACGAAAGATTAACTTATTTGATCTTTATAAAGTAAGGACATTTACTTCTAAACATAGCACATTCAATTTTTATGCAGTCGAATAAAAAAATGTACTTTCAGTGTTATTTGTTTGAAAAGCGTACCTCAAATTCGGCAATTGAAAACCTGAATCTGAATTGAAAGCGTATACATGCTTTCCTGTACGGTGCAGGAGTAGCCTCTCGCCCGTCCAGGTGATTACTCCTCCTTGCCTAGACTCCGAGGCTTGCATTAGGGTTTGTAACGTTCCAGCCCAGTATTGCGTTGAAGTTAAAAGATTACATTTTATTCGCAGTTAAAAGTTACAATAATCGAAAGAGAGAGAGAGAAATGATGTTCGGTGATATTATTTACCATGATGTAATAATAGCTCTCTTCCGTAATTGGCGTCTCCTCTCAATGACAGTGACACATGGAAAACGCGTGGAATCTCGATCACTTAAAAAGTGCTGGATAGAGCAAAATTATTCGCCATAAATATTGTCTGAAAGGTAATATTCAGAGTCTTGCTGGTACCGAAATCGGGGGTTTTATGAGACACAATTATAAACTTTTCATTTGATCTGCTGACTGTAGGACCAAATAAAATATATAATGTATGTTTTAAAAATATATAAATATAATGTATTCGTATCCTCTATATTTTATGGATAAAAAATATTGTATGTCATAAATGTAAAGATAAAAAATTAAATCTCTATCACATACTAATCACATGGACCGCGATAAATATGCAACGGTTCTTGAGCTAAACAGGAGACACCAATATTTTAAAGGGGTTGTAAGCACTAAGATAATGAGAGGCATGTAACAATGTTACCCAAGATCCAGTGTTTCAAATATAATATTAAAAAGTTTTTATCTGTTATTTTGCCTGAATTTTGAGACATGTTTAATGCGCTCATTAGAATACGGATGAAACCCACAACAATAAACTTCCTCTCTAATTTATTAGATAGTAATTTTTGGCTAAAAACTGAATAGAAAATTAACTGCAGCACCCAAAATATTTTTGTATTAGTTTTGAGAAGTATATTTTCAATGTCAGTTATAGAAAAGAAAAAAAAATCAAAAATATAATCTACGATTTTTATCGATTGAGTTAATTGAAGGTGTCGTTAATTTTTACATAGCTAGGAAAATTATAAACAGTTTCCGTATTTTTAATGGGTTTCTAAGAAAGGGAGAGCATCTACAATATCCATAATATCCACTACAATGATTTCATCTACTTTGAATACGAAATCACCCTTTTATCGATCTATAGAACACCTCAAACCTGTTACCTCGCTACTGTCTTCATTCTCTTCGTTCATGAGATAAACGTATTTATAGTGAGTAACGTTATAATTCCACTTTTAACTTCAACTAAAATAAAACCTCATTTTTTAATATTTTCTTGACAAATTGGTGTATCGTAAACGACAGGATCAATTTCTTCCCTTGTGGCATTTGGAATGAAATTTGCCAATGATTCTTCTGCACTATCATACAGAGAAGCCAATGTTTGATTGCCTGCGCTGTCATCTTTGAAAGCTTTATCCATCAATTTATTTTGTTAATGATTTTCATATTTTTATAACTCCTACATCTTTTGTTTAGTCTACCGGTAATATCCCCTGCTGTATCGAAAATAATTGCTGTGTTTGTACAGTCTTTTGAATCTTTATCCGCTTCAGTGTAGTTTTCATGATTTAGTTTCTTTTTCGTTTTGTTATTATTATTTTTTTTGTACTTTCATTCTCTTACTCTTGTTGCATTTGTTATGGAGTTTCAATTCTTAATGAGTTTTGGATTTTTCTTTCTTCTTTTCTATTTTTAATTTTTCTGTCGGCATCCTCTCTTCACTTATAATTAGTTTATAACTAGCTAGAATTTTTATTTATTACCTCTAAAAGCAACATCCCAATAGAACTTGGAGTAATTCTTAAATCTGCCCTGGCCGAAGTAACGATAGAAGTTTCAGAATAAGAAATTGTTTGCTTTGGCATAGTTTTGCTTCACGAAAACGGTCTGTCAATTGTACGATTTTTCTATAAACAACGTATGATACACAACTGAATATTTATTTCTTAGACACATCAAGGCAACTTTGTGGATAAACTGGTCTAAGCCTTTTCCTTTTGAAATTACGCACCATTTTCAATGTTCAAAAATACACAACTTTAAACTTGAATGTCCCTTGCAAAACTAAGTTGAAAAAACAGGTAATTCAATAAAATACAATTAAAAATTTAAAAACCCAAGATAAATTACTATTAGACTCAGAAAAAACAAAAAATACATAACTAGCATATAAAAACAAAAGATAATAAAAGTTAAAACTTTCTGTTTCTATTTATGGTGGATGTTTCAAACTATGTAACAGAATAGTATTATTATAGACGGAAATAGTATCTCATGTTAGCCACATACAATATCTCATATTAGCCTCGTTTACTGTCTTACAATAGCCCCCTGAGTTTGATGATTTTTAACCCAGATTACGTTAAACATGTTTAAAATTATAAAGGCAAAAAAGACTCGTTATTTCTTACTGACTAAAGGACTATTAGAATAACCATAGGTTTCAGTTAAATGTTCCACGATGAAAGTTTTGAAGTCTCACAGAGAAGTTTTTCTAATAAGGAAAGACAGGTTATGTAATATAGATTTTTTTGTGGGGGGGGGGGGGATTTTTTTCTAAACTTCAGGCTTTATTTAAATGCCCCACGACGGAAGTTTTGAAATCTCACAAAAAAGTTTCTCTTATCAAAAAAGATAGGTTACGTAATATATATATATACCAGATGGAACCCGTCAAAACATGACGGAAAAAAATACTATAACAATATCAGTAAAATAAGCTACTTTATTATTTAAGAAGAGGTGCGTATGAAACAGTCTTTCAAATATTTTATTTTAAAAGTTTTTCCCCCCAGTGAAATACAGTACTATTTCCTGTGCAAACTCCGAACAAACAATCCGTAAACAACTGTGTAATGTAAATCAGTTTCACATTACCGCCATATTCCCCACGACAAGAAAGAAAATTTCATGGACCTATGAAGTATCATACAAATAGTATATCCCTACTTTCATCTCAGATTCAGAAAATAAAAGAACATAGTAAATAAAGCACACATCTCCCCCCCCCCTGTGATAATGCAACCGAATGAGCTTCAATGCCCAAAAGCACCGTCGAAATTCGACGTTATAAAAAAGTTTTAAAATGTTTCAATTAAAAGTTTTAAAGTGCCGTCTTTAAACATTGTTTGTTTCAAATTCATATCTTCTAAAGCACATCCATTGTTTTAAGCTAATAAATTTTTATGTAAAGATGAAGAATTATTTTTATAATAATAAATCAATCTGCAGATGAGGGAGATTTTTTATGTTTTGAAGTGTAATTCATTTGTTTGGTTTCATCGGTTCCTTTACATAATCAGGATGATTTTCCATCACAATCGGGTATATTTTCCCTCTTACACAGTTAAATATCCAATGGATCTTTAAAAAAATAAAAAAATACAATTCCTAGCATATTCTGATACAACATATACATCAAAGAATTCAACATATCAATTTTATGCTAAACATAAACTGAAAATAGTTTTTTTTTCTGATCTTATGATTTATCAGTTGTTTTTTTTTTTTTTCACTTTTCATGATGGAGGAAATCTATTTTCAATTGTGGCAACTTTCTCAGGGGCTATTTTACATTATTAAAACAAACTAATTGTCATTGTTGAAATAGAATTGAAAAATATTTCATGCTTGGAAATTATTTAAAATGTCGTTAAATTAAGCGGCAGTTTTCAAATAAATTTCAATCGAAAGCTAATTTTTTTTTCTACTTGATGATGTAAGAATTGAAATAGTAAAATGTAGTAAAAAATTGAAATTTGTAGTATTTAGAAGTGATATGTAAGCGCGATGAAAGCTAAAGCGATAGCGCCGTTTGTTATCACAACGGTTATACATTTCTAAAAATTGCCACTGCGTTTTGGCTGGCGTTTAAAAGTAGACTACCATTTTTTGACATCAAAAGAGAAATTCACAGTGAAAGAAATAGGACTTCGCCGCTAATAAGGAACTGCTAAATGAACTTATAACAAACCTACCAAAATAATTCCTATAAAATATTAACCTAACATTGTTTATTCTAGCTTAAAAAAAAATATATATATATTTCCATTTTTTTTTACAATAACACTATTTTTAATTTTCCCGAAATCCTTTACTTTTGGGAATTTTTTTATTAAAAAATGAAATCTTCTAACATACAATTAAAAAAAAAGTAATTGGTAGTAATCAAGGTATGCAATCAAGATGAAGCACCCAATAAAAGCTCCAGTTCTAATCTTTAAAATTAAACATTGAAAAATCAGTTAAAATTACGTCATGTTGACACCTCATACAAATTTTTCTTTTTAGTTTTATCAATGTTAAAATGCATTTTAAGCTAAGCATAACGTCATTTTCACGGGCACAGACTTTTCATAAGTACCTTATATTCGTTACTTTTATGCTTAAACACCATGTGTATAAATAAAAATATATTTTTTATTTAATTGTAATGAAAAAATGGCATCAACAAAGTTATGATAAAATATAATGATAAAATAAACCCAAGGGACAATATTCCCGTGACGTCACAACAAATATGAATTTTTATTCTCTTATAAAACACGCGGATAAATATTTTTACCGAAATTTAACTTGCAAATTAAAAAATTCGGCCTAAAAGCCACGTGCTTTTAATATAAATTATTTATCTTTTATCTTCGCAACAACAGAGTTCAGAGAATAAACTATGTGCCTTGCAACAGTGGGCGTATTGCCTACTTCATGACGTCATAAGCAGATGTAAAAGTTTAATTTAAAATTACGGCTAATTAATAAAATTTTCGAGCAAACGAATGTACGATAACAAATCTGTGTCCAAATATCTTTCATTTAAAAAAAGAATGATGTAATTTGATGCAATAGTTTGTCCTCACGGATTGTCGAAAGAAAATGCTTAGCGTTTTAAATATATAGATATACAGTATGCCCACTAAAGTCCCACGCCACCCTCTTAACTTCGGAATGGCTGCTGCTATATTCATAAAAGTGGTTTCTAGGTATAGTAAAATAGCCATGCGGTACTGCCTACTGCGCCACCTGGTGTAAAACTTTGGAGTTCGCATTCCTATCTTGAAAACGGAAAGAGATAGGGAAAAAAGCGATTTACAAAGTTGTAGATCATCATCGATTTAGTACGAAAAAAGACCTTGTAGACATAACTGAGAAGAATAGAACGGTTAAAACCCGCATTTGTTTTTTCGGGATTTCCTTCACTGTGACGTCACGAAACTTGAACGGAAAAATAAATGATTATCTTTCGGACAAAACGCAGCACCGCAATTTAGTACAGTGGTATCGCTTGTGATCCCAATTAAAAGAACTACGATTCAAACCCCGAGGGTTGTATGCTTGCACTGATTGTCTTTATAAACAGAGTAGACATTATGTAGATCGTGTAAGATAGTGTTCTATCAACTCAAAGCAATTTGAGCGTGGTGTTCGAAATTTTTGCAGTATGTAATATGTAAGAAACGTCACGCCTGTTCACCTGAGACAGCTATAAAAGAGACATCTTCTTGCGGCTGTATGTTGATGCTCATGGTCTTGGGGCAATTTTCCAAAGCTGAGTATCATGAGACGCTTTTACTTTACGGTGAATGTGGACGCAAGGTACGATCAAGAGCAAGGTTGTATCGGCAACGTTTCCCTGCAGTCCCGAATCCTTTTCATCAAATCATCCTAATTGTTGTAAAACTTTTAAGGGAGACAGGCTGCGTGACTAGTCTAGAGCGATGTGGCAGACCAGCTATAATAGGACGGCAAGTTCAATCGGATGTGATGTTAGCATACGTCCTCGCATATCAGAAATGCAGCACAAGAGAGATCAGTGAACACTGTGGCCACTCAAAAAGTCAGGTTTGTAAAATCCTACGCGAATTAGGAACTCATCCATACCGACCAACACCTCAACAGGTTTTACTGGACGGGAAAGCCGAGCGACGCTATGCATGGTGCAACTTCGTCATGAAGCAGATACAGGTCCAGCCAAAATTCTCGGTAGGTAAAATGTGGACGGATGAGGCATGCTTTTCACGGAATGACATGTACAACAGGCAGAGCACCCATTACTGGGCGATGAGAAATCCTAGATGTTTTACCGACGTTCGACAAAAAATGCGGTTTGATATTAATGTTTGGTGTGCAATTTAAAATAACAAGCTTATCGGCCCAGTATTTTACGATGGCACATTAACGGGCGCACGATCTTTACAACTGCTACATAATGTAATACCCGATTTTGTGGAGAACATGTCATTATTTAATCTCCGGAATGTATCATTTCATAATGACGGCGCTCCTGCTCACAAGACATCTCCAGTGAAGCGGTACCTTTTCAATGAACTCGGGAATCAAATAATTGGGTATGGCGGTTTCGAAGCTTGGTCTCTACGTTCACCTGATCTGAATTCATTGAACATTTTCCTGTGGGATACATGAAACAGTAGATGTATGCAAACCCTCCACAAACATTGCAAGACCTTAAACGACGCATTAAGGACGCTTGTGCCAACGTGTCACCCTCTATGCTCCAACGTGTGCGACGTTAAATTCAAACAAGGATCCAAATGTGCATTGCAGCCGACGGTGAGAAGTTTGAACATATGAAGTAAAGGTACGCTGTTAAAAATTTTCAGCAAACTGTCCAGTAATGTGACCGTTTTTTAGAAAACGGTTACATAACCGTAACTTAACTATATTCTGACCATAAAATTAACAATATTACGGTCAGAATATAGTTAAATTACGGTTATGTAACAGTTTTCTACAAAAACGGTCAAATGACTGGACAGTTTGCTGCAAATTTTTAACAGTGTATATTGTTACAACTAGTTGTTTTTTTTTCTTTCTAAGATCGTTTTGCCAAGTCACAGTGTAGAAAATCATGAAAAACAAATGCGTGTTTTAACCGTTCTATTCTTCACATTAATGAGCACAAGGTGTCTTTTCGTACTAAATCGATGATACTCTACTACTTTGTAATCACTTTTTTTTCTCTATTTATTTCCGTTTTCGAGACAGGAATGCTAATTCCTCAGTTTCCCATCAGGTAGCGCCGTAGGCGGTTTCATCCATTAACGCATGGCTACTTTACTATACCCAGACACTATTTTTATCAATATAGCAGCAGCCGTTCCGAAGTTTAGAGGGTGGCAAGGGACTTTTGTGGGCATACTGCATATATATTTAACATTGAGTGTAGTCATAATGGATATAAGCATAATAATGTACTGCTTGCAAAATAATCGCAAAGCCAATTTCATTACTACAAAAATTAGTACAATTTTCTCATATTGTGCGTCTCATATTGGTCCCGATTGACCTTAAATAACATTGTAATGAAAGTATAGATATTAAAAAAGCTAAGCATAATACATCGAATATTACGTTTAGTATAATAATGCTTCAAAAAATAATACATTATTAATCAGAAACTAAAAATGAGAGAGTGTTGTAATCCTTACCAAATTTAGTTACGCAGCAGAAAATGATTTATACAGAATTTATAGCATTTTAAAAATCGATATTCTCGTTTGAGAATATTTAATAATATGCTATAAAAACAACTCAGAAACGTTTCCGAAAATCAGTGACGGAAAAGAATCTTTTTTTATATATAAATTTCTCCTTAAATCTTAAAAAATAATATAGGATCGTGAGGTTTCTAACGGTAAAGAATGTTTTTTGGAATCGTTGGTATCTTTGAAGGTGTTATTGTATATTTTGGTACATCGTTATATCATATTTTATTAATTTAAGAAACATTAGTCTATTTTTATAGTGTACAAATTTTTTATTTATTCAGTAAAATACTTTAGGAATTATGGAGATGTAAAGTTTAGAATTTCTAATGTTAAATTATTTGTTAATAGTTACACAACACATCGTGCTGGTACTTTTTTATGCATAACTGAAATACTTCTTAGCCGAGTGAACTGTAAATTTGCATTCGCATATTTAAAACTTCTAAAAGGTGATGTTTGTTAAAAATTGTATGAGTTCCAATACATTTTGTTTAATATTAATTAATTAATTTATAAATTTTGAATATTACAATTTAGGATCTACATATATATCTATGACACCGTTTGTACATCTAACAACATGTTCTTGATATTACAGACGTATTAAGACGTAAAATCGTTATTTTACGGGCATTATTTGCTGTGCGGACAATTTCCTTTTTAAAACACAGTTCTTTTTAATATATTCTTGAAGTATATATAAATGTTTTCCTAAGTGAAATATTATATTAAAGTAATTGTTATGATGAATTTCAAAATAAAGTACTAATTTTAAACACTTTCTGGAGATTGAATCATAAATGGAAATCATGTCAAAGTTTTTTAAAGAAAAATGTGTTTTAAGACAAGTATAATAATTGCTCACTATCATTATGATAAGCAGTAATACCTCAAGTTCTGCTATCGAAACATACAAGTTTCGTTCACAAAAGACAAATATTTGACTTAGAGCACCTCAAGATTAGAGCCGTTAGGAAAAATTGTATCCTTTTAGCTGTAACTGGAATTAATTACCACCAGAATTCGTATTTTTAAATCTTATTTTCTATTATAAATGGTAAACAAGATTTCTGTCGTGAAATCCACGTGTCTGTTATAAAAATATAATATCTGAAATTTCGTAATTTTGTGTGTATGTACAGTTTCTCCTAGCAGATATATTATTTTATTTTAAAGTTATTTTTTTATTTCTCTTTTATTGAGTGTTTTTTAATCATAATAAAAGTAGTGCGATTTTAAATATATTATGATAAAAAAATTGCACCATTTTCCGTTAAGTCATTCCTACTGACAAAATTATATGTGTCAAACATTGAAATGTACTACCTGATTTTTTTATTTGTTATTGCTTCTGTCTGTACCAATAATAACTTTTCTCCCAGAAAGAGTAGAAATGCACTGAAGCTATCAAAATACGCTGATTTTATGTTCTTTCAGGTTTGGAAACTATCCGCCGGCAATTAGAAAATATATTAATTAAAAACACTAAAAACTCATTAAAAATTGCATGTTTATCCAATCTGAGAACACACCTGCTTCGATTTCAAAGAAAATTGAGTGTTACTTTAGGAAACCGGGTATCTAGATTCGCATTCAATTGCGCCTTTTTGAAACACGTTAAAATAATCGCTCTAGCGACACGAAGATAGGTAAAAGAAAAATCATAAACCAAAATTCAAAAACCAATAAAATTAAAATTCATAAAAATCTATCAATTAGAGCTGAAATAATTTAATTATTACATTAATTAATTTTCATTCAAAAACGAACGTTCTCCTTTTAATGACATCTGCACGTGTTTAATAAAAATTATTTCAAAACAAATACAAGTCTTGTGCCAATAATATATAAGTAGGGTTTTAAAATGGGCGTGCAAATTATAAGATCCATTTTATCTACAGTTTTGTAAATAATACCCAGAAAATCAACTCTTTCCAGTTTACAGGATTCTAAAAATTAAGCAGATATGTCAATTAGAACCGAATAAATTAATTATTATCAATAATTTGATTGCGTAAAAGACAACAGGCATTTCAGTGCAGACGACTTTTTTTTTTTTAATATCGCAGTTAGTCAACATGACAGATATTTTTGTGAAAGAGACTTGTATGTCTCGCTCGCTTTCAGAAAAATGGATTAATTCTTAAAGAAACGTTTGTATTTGTTATATATTGCGAGGTTGGAGAGAGGAGGAGAGACTACTTTTTATAGAATATCGCATTTAGTCTACATGACAGATATTATTATGATTCCGAATAGCGGGCTTCGCTCGCTGTTATGTTACAGCTTACGATGTCGCTTAGGTGCGGGTCCAATTCTTTGACCAGTGATTGCAATAGTTTTAACTAGTTATTTCCAAACAGCAGTCTCATCTACCGTCCCCTCCTTACCCCGTTCAAAGTTTTTATCGGTCGGTAAGTTTACATTTTAGAAAAATCCTGATTTGTATATGGATAAAAATTAAACGCCAATTGACAATGATGGATTTAATAAATCAGATTATTTCTGATATATGCGGGGATGGGAAGGATGGGGAACGACTTTTTATTAAGTATCGTATTTAGTCCACATGACAATTAATATTATGATACAATTTTCGGGCTTCACCCGCTATCGTATCAAGACAACGGACAACGGATGTAGTTAATAAAGAACGTTTGAATTTGTTATATTTGCGGAGAGGGGGAAACAACTTTTTATTAAATATCGGAATTATTGTACTTGATCTCGCGTCCCCTGGCGGCAGTTTTCCGGGTTTTTTTTTTTTCGACACACTTTTTAATAAATACGCATCTATTGCTCTCATTTCGATAGTTGTAATTCCATTTAACAAATTTAATATTTTTGCTTCATCCGCTAATGGATGTTATGTATAGATAATTAACACTATTTTCGAATTGTATCTTCAGCATTTTTTTTTCAGTTCAAAGCTTTTCTGCGAGTTTCATTCTTTGAGCAAGTACCCCGGTAGTCTTAATTAGTTATTTGACAAAAAGTAGTCTCATTCCCCTTAATTGATTTTTGCTTTACTCAGGAACATTTAACAAATAGAATTCTCTTACTCTGATTTAAATGATTCCAAATTACATAAATATCCTTATTATGACCTCCCACAGTCTTAAAAGTAAAATTATGTGTTGTACATACCACTCTTTTCGAATAATAATTTCAGATAATTAGTTATTTCATTTCAAAGTATCTCGGGTTCTATGGGCCCGAGTAACACGGAATTTGGCTCAGTCGACTTATATCAAAAGCCTGGCATATATTAGTTCCAATATCTACCTACAGGGGGGCTTTCCTATCTCGGGTTCTATGGGTCAGTTCACAACAGAGTTTGACTCATTTGACTTGACTTCAATAGCCTTACATATTTGTTTGGCTCCTTCGACTTGATATTGATAGCTTTAATTATTTTAGTCCTACTTGCTACCGCCAAGGGGCGCTTTCAAATATCGGGTTCTATGGGCCCGATCACGACGTGGTTAGGCCTATTCGACTTGATATCAAAAGCCTTATAGATTTTAATTTCAAGTTTCACCACCAGGGGCGCTTTCATATCTCGGGTTTGATCGATCGATCACGACGTGGTTTGGCTCATTCTACTTTATTTCGATAGCTTTAGAGATTTCATTTTTGTTCATGTAGAACAGATTTCGCCCCCTGTTGGCGAAAGGTGGAACTAAAGAATTTCTCAGAGCGTGCGCAGCGCACCTGCAGGCACCTGCAATACGTTGCCTCGGGCATTGGGGACACGAGCCGGAATGTCGTTCGATTGGAGGTTTCTCGGTTTCGAGGTGCAAATAAATTATTTTAACGCGCTTGCGCAGCACGCCGGAGATACGATGCCGTAGGCAGCAGGGACCCGAGCTTGAGGTTCCTCCGATACGATATTTATCTTAATTTAATAGATTTGTTCGATTCGGTTTATCATATGTTAAGAGAGACATTCTATTTGAGGCACCGATGTAAGTTAGGGGCGGTCTATTCGAGGTGGAAATAAATGATTTAACGGCGAACTGCGCAGCACACCTGGGATGCGGTGCGGCAGGCAGCGGAGAACCGAGCTGGAGTTTCGTTCGATTCAAAGTTGATCATATTCTATTTTATTTATCATTCGAGTTTAGTATAAACCAGAGATTTGTCAGATTCGAGACCCCGATGTAAATTAGTGTGCGGCTAGCGGGCGAAGCCAGCTAGTTACTTTATTAAGCCCGCTTATGTTTATGTATAAATATATCTTAAGGTTTTATATAAAGATAATAAATATTTACTTTATACTTAAGGTTTCTATATATTTTCTCGAAAGTTAATCATAAATGAACACGTTTGAGTATATATTGTATTATCAAAAGGTCTAAAGAAAAATTTAAACTTATTCCTCCTCATCATGATGACTAAGAATCCTTTAACTCTCCTAGTACCTTTGGTGGTATTTTTGAAAACATTCTTTTTTTTCTTTTTTTTTTTTTTTTTTTTTTGTAAGTTTTAAAACAGAAAAAAATCTATATATTTAAAACGCTAAGGGATTTCTTTCGACAATCCGTGAGAACAAACTACTGCATCAAATTACACCATTCTTTTTTTAAATGAAAGATATTTGGACACAGATTTGTTATGGTACATTCGTTTGTTCGAAAATTTAATTAATTAGCCGTAATTTTCATTTAAACATTTACTGCTGCTTATGACGTCATAAAGTCAGCAACTCCCACTGTTGCAAGGCATAGAGTTATTTTCTGAACTCTATGGATCGCCAATCTTTGGACATTAGCTAATATCAACTAGGTAATATTTTAACATTGTAATATTAAATCTTACTAAAAATTAGCTAAAATATAATCATAATAAAATATCTAAACATAAACTTATAAATATGAATAACAAATCTCACATAAAATATTGCAATTTAAATGATTCCAATTGAAAGAAGATTTGGAGAGTTATCCCTGACGCCCAGCTAACATAAAAGTACCAATTTTATTTTATTTATTTACACACATATTCAATTTTATTATAAAACACCAGGTTGCCATACAAAGCAAAAATCGTCATTTAGGCGTCAAAAATTAACCCAGTTACAGCGCCTAGAATACATTATGTTTATAGAATGACATACATGTATATATATATACTTCACTGGCGCCCGGATAACCGAAAAGTACACCAAATTATTCGCCAAACTGTAGCGCCCAGTAAACAAACAGAAGAATGTTGCCATTAAATCTCAAAAATAATAAAAATAATAAAATAATAATTAGGAAAAGCCCCATTTACTAAAGAATCATTTATCAGTAACTTTAAACAATAAAATTTACAATATATTAATGAAAACAGTCCATCAGTAACTTTAAACAATAAAATTTACAATATATTAATGAAAACAGAATAAAAAATAGTCTTGAATATTTATTTATTTATATTATTTCTCTTAATTATCCCTTTCGAATGTTGGGTAAATGTTTGTGACGTCAGTTGAATTTTATCGATTGTACGAAACTACGCATCACAAAATTTTTTGGTACTTACGTATTATCCGTGCCAGTTTTAAGCCAACTGCGCCAAGCATGGAGCCAGATTTGGAATTTAGCAACCATATTTGGAGATTAATCTCCTGGCACGGATAATACAAAAGTACCCATTTTTTCAATGCTTTTTCTATTTTAATATCATGGTTTCGAAGACGTAATTTTTATTTTAATTAATGTAATAACTAATAAATCAGTAAAACATCATTATAAATACATTTAACGTCGAATTAAAAATCACTTGATGAGAACTTTTAGGCCGAATTTTTTAATTTGCAAGTTAAATTTTGGTGAAAATATTTATCCGCGTGTTTTATAAGCGAATAATAATTCATATTTATTGTGACGTCACCGGAATATTGTACATTAGGTTTATTTTATCATTAGGCATTATAACTTTGTTTATGCCATTTTTTCATTACAATTAAATACAAAATATATTTTTATTTGTAACATGGTGTTTAAGCATAAAAGTAACTTATACAAAGTACGTGTGAAAAGTTTGCGCCGGGAAAAATGACGTTATGCTTAGCTTGAAATGCATTTTAACATTGATAAAACTAAGAAGAAAAAATAACTGTGTCAACATGACGTAATTTTAACTGATTTTTCAATTTTTAATTTTAAAGTTCAGAATTTAAGCCTTTATTGGTTGCTTCATTTTGATTGCATACCTTGATTACATGTTACCAATTACTTTTTTTTAATTATAGGTTAGAAGATTTCATTTTTTTATAAAAAAATTCACAAAAGTAAAGAATTTCAGGAAAATTAAAATTATTAAAAATAGTGTTATGGGAAAAAAAACTTGAAATATTGATTGTATTTGTAGCTAGAATAAATAATGTAAGGCTAATATTTTATAGGAATTATTTTGGCAGGTTTGTTATAAATTCATTTAACAGTTCCTTATTAGTGGCAAAGTCCTATTTCTTCCACTGTGAATTTCTCTTTCGATGTCAAAAAATGATAGTCTACTTTTGGACGCCAGCCAAAACACAGTGGCAATTTTTAGAAATGTATAACGGTTGTGACAACAAACGGCCCTATCGCTTTTGCTTTCACCGCGCTTACATCACTTCTAAATACTACAAATTTCAATTTTTTACTACATTTTACTACATTTTACAATTTCAGTTCTTACATCATTAATTAGAAAAAAATTAGCTTTCGATTGAAATTTATTTTAAAATTGCCGCTTAATTTAACGACTTTTTAAATAATTTTCAAGCATGAAATATTTTTCAATTATATCTCAACAATGATCATCAGTTTGCTTTAAAAATGTAACATAGTTCCTGGGAAAGTTGCCCCAATTGAAAATAGATTTTCCTAACCATCATGAAATCTGAAAAAAAAAAAAAAAAAAAAAAAAAAAAAAAACTAATAGTAAATCATAAGATCAGATTATCCAAAAGAAAGAGCATTTTGGCGCTAAACTAAAATCTGTCAAGAAAAGAAACAATTTATAGTTTATGATTAACATAAAATTGATATGCTGAATTCGTTGATGTATATGTTGCATCAGAATATTCTAAGAACTGTGTTTTATTATTTTTTTAAAGATCCATTGGATATTTAACTGCATAAGAAGGAAAAGACCCCCGACTGTGATGGAAAAGGAACAATCATCCTGATTATGTAAAGGAACCGAAGAAACCATACAAATAAATTCCACTTGAAAACATTAAAAATCTCCCTTATCTGAGATTGATTTATTATTGTAAAAAAAAAAAAAATTCTTCATCTTTACATAGAAATTTATTAGCTTAAAACAATGGGTGCGTTTCAGAAGATATGGATTTGAAACGAATAATGATTAAAGAAGATATTTTAAAACTTTTAATTTAACGTCGAATTTTGACGGTGCCTTTGGTGAGATGCAATGCACGTGCGCATAGGAGCACATTCGGTTGCATTATCACAGGGGGGGGGGGAGATGTGTGCTTTATTTACTATGTTATTTTATTGATTGAATATGAGATGAACGTAGGGATATACTATTTGTATAATACTTCATAGGTCCAGGAAATTTTCTTTCTTGCCGTGGGGAATATGTCGGTAATGTCAAACTGATTTGCATTATACAGTTGTTTACGGATTGTTTGCTTCGGAAATAGTACTGTAATTCACTGGGGGGGGGGGGAAACTTTTAAAATAAAATATTTGAAAAACTGTTTCATACGCACCCTTCTTATGCAATAAAGAAGCTTATTTTACTAATATTGTTATTGTAATTTTTTTCCGTCAAGTTTTGACGGGTTCCATCTAGTAGTAATTTAAAACTAATAAACAAATCAAATCCTGCGAAGAAGCTACATTTAATACAATTAAGTTTCATGTTCAAATGATGAAAAGCTAAGAACTCTCGTGAAACATTTAAAATTGGTGCTAAAGTTATGCAATTTTCTCCCGCAAAAGTCAAATATTTGAGTTAGAGTATGTAAAGTCTAAAACAGTGATGGAAACTTTTATCACTTTATCTTTAAATAAAATTATCTACTGAAGACTAATAAATTTTTACCTTTATATTCTTCCATAATAAGGAGCGAGAATAATAACTGGGAAAGAAATATACCAATTTCTTTTTTTTTTTTTTTTTTTTTTTTTTTTACATTTTTATCAATTATTTTTATATAAGATATATTTATATATTTTTGAAGTTTAAAATATTTTTTATACTTTTTTAAAGCTTGTCTAGAAATTGCAATAAATGCAATTAAACCTTGAATAAGAATAAGCTTATTTAATTAAAATATTTTCTCGCATGCAAACGTTTTCGTTCAATAACCATATCCAAAATAAACTTAATAACTATCGATTTTTAATTTTTTTCAAGACCTAATACTAAGAAGTTTTTTATTTTAACTACATTTTCTGTTTTTATTATTATTATTTTTTTTTTACTAAATAAGAATCTAGGTCAGGTTGAAGCCGCATATTTTGGAATTTTAAGACTAGATTTCAAATAAAGTCATTATGACTATGTAGTTTTAAATTCACAATAAGTAGAATATACTAAACAAATGAGTTTGAGAAGGAAAGATAAATTACAATTTTTTTTTACTTCTTTTGACTTCTAACAATTTATAATTTACATGTAATATAAAAACCTTACATGAAAATTAAATATATATATATATGCATATCAAGAAACAACCATATTTCAGCAGTTCTTCAATCATTTATATATTTTATGCTTCCAGATTTTTATTTCTTTGATTATCATCTAATTGTTGAATCAGTTCTCATAACATGTATTCTGATAAAAATAATACACTTCGTGACATTTTATTAAAGAATTCATAAGAAACTCGAAGCTAAAACCATATTTAAAAAATCTTAATTTTGTCATAAACGTGACATTAACATTTCCAATATATTTCATCATTTAAACATGAATTTGTATAAATTTAAAACACAGAAAATTACAAAACATATTACAGCTTTCAAAATGAATAAAGTAAAATAAAAAACAAATAGAGCAGTGTAAATTAAATTAAACATGCTTTTTATTTTTCAGTAAGTTTTGCATAAACATTTTATAAACGAGAACAAATATCATCTATTGTGATTTAATTATTATGCATTTCAGTGATTCTAATATAGAGTGTATCATGACATACGCACTTGGAAATTGTGTATAACAAGTGGGTGATTTATATGTAATGTACGTTACTGGAAATAAAATATTACTGTAAAAAATGACTTGGTACCAAAGTAACGCCATTTGAATTTAGCCAATTCTTATGTTCCATATTCTTATGCTCCATTCGTAATTTCGAAAATTAAAAAAAAGTCTTCAACTGAACACCTCCATTCTAATTTATGAAACTACACACACATAACAAACGTAGATGTTTTTCTAAAATTATACTAATCTTAAAAACTAGTCGTTGGAGACCACCGTAATAGTAATCCATCATGGATATGCATAATATAAAATATGAAAATAAAACATGTGTAAACTATTTATAAAATGCATAGCAATTCGAATAAAACCTGGCTTGATGACGTCATAAACTTTAAATGCTCTATTACTGAATTCCGTAACATCCTTATAACTCTAAAAATTATAATCCTATTAACTAACAGTTTACTGCGTCGGATTAAGCGTGTCTTTACTAATTAAAATATATCTTTGAATTGAAATTTGAATAAAATACAGGGTGGTGAAAAATTGAAGAGTTTGAAAATGCGATTATAAATATCTCGGTAACTAATCATCCGATCAACTTCATTCTTAATGCAAAATTTATGTTTTTTTTTATTATCTTTTATATTATCTCCTTAAAATATTCTCGAAAATCTTTATATACATTTTATCAGAACGAATATTTCAAGAGTCCGATAAAAATAGTTCCGAATAATCGAGGTTACTGAAATTCAACGAGCTTCTCCCCATATTACATACTAAGTACATACCAAACTTCATGTCTCTATCTAAGTTTGTTCTGGAGATAGAGTGTTTACAGACACATGCACACAGACACACACACAGACAGACGGACGGCATTTTTTTTTTCTAAAAATATCTTTTTCGGAATCTCCAGTGTCTGAAACGCGTAAATCCGTCAAAAAAATTATATTTTCAAAACGATTACAAGACTTACCTTATACTTCGTATGATGGGCAAGTAACACCTGACTTCAATTAGCAATATATTCGATTGTGAGCTTTTTGTCTGCAAGTCTTTCATTTAGAAAACGCCGATGTCTACAATCTCTTACGACATTTATGCATGTTTATTCAATTAAATTCTACATTTTTCGTAATAAAAACAGTCTTTTTCATATTTTTAGCAGCATTTAAGGTACGCATGAAAGAAAAAGCTAAAAAAGTGTGTTCGGTGAATAATGCATAAAGTGAGAATCCTCATTTGGGCCAGATAAATATTATCCAGTATCATGATTCTCTTAGTGGGGAATTTATTTTATATGTCTTCTTAAATTCTTTTGCAATTTCTACTAAATTGGTAAGAATATTTCTAATGATTAAACCGATTGATTTTTTTTATTCATATTAAATAAATTTTTTATCCATAAATTTAATTTTAATTAAAAATAAATTTATTTTATTATTAAATGATTTTAATTAATATTGAAGTTTTAGACAATAGATTGTTTGTATTGCTTTATTCACATGATTAATGCCTAGTGAAATCTCCGTTAGAAAATAAGAAAATATCTACAGGGTGGCTACTAAATACGGTTACAAATATTCAGTCATTTTATTTTACAAATATAAAATATAAAATGATAAACACACTAATATGATGACAATCAGTGAAGAAAGTTTACCTAAAAATATTTTTACTCGAATCGACCGCTATCTTTATCGATTACTAAAGTATCGTATGTCATTGTCCGACAGCAGCATGAATTATTTTAAGAGGTAATCGATCCCATTTACGCAGTATGGAAGGTTTTAGAGAGTACAAACTTCTGTGTTGTTGCTATTTACTTCGGCCTCTAAAATCCCCCAGCCGAAATAATCTAAAGGATTTAGATCAGGTGAAAAAGGTGGTCAATCTTTTTACATGATAAAGTTCGGACAATTGACATGGATCCAAGCCTATGTTGATTGAGCTCGGTGCGAAGATGCAGAATCTTCCTGAAATATCCAATTCGTTTTGGGATATAAAATGTCATCAGGTGCCAATAAATGTGTAGCCAATGTGTCCTGTTTGTAATATTTCGCATTGATTTTTATCACTTTATCGGTGAATTTCAAAGCCAATTTTCCATTGTTTGACACTGCAGCCCAAACCATAACAGGATTCTTGTTCTGAAAGCGTTTAACTGTTCGAAGGTTTCCAGATATTTCCTCCAAGGTTGCTGAATATACGACAACATTTTTAGTATTATAGCACTGTTCAGTGCGAAATAGCTTCGCATCAGAAAATATTATTCTGTCAACACTTTTCCCTCCCACCATGCCGCTTCAGCAATTTCTTTCATCTTTGTAATCTTTTTATTATTTGTGCAGCAGTCAAACATTAAAATTAATTTTGCGATAAGGGCGAAAATCCAGATCTTCATTTATAATAACTTGCGTAGTTCTGCGACTAATTTTATCTTCTGTAGTCATTTTTTCTGCAGAATTTTGTGGATTTTTTTGTATCTTTTCACGAATTCTTTTGATGTGCTCTTTTGTGCGAACTGAGAGTGGAGAACCAGATAGGTCAATTTTTACAGCTATTAGTATCCAATACATTTATAGTTCTAGATAATACATTTATAGTTCAATAATACTCAATAACACATTTATAGTTCTATAATATAAATGTTCTATTAAAATCAAGGTATTTTAATTGCTTAAATATTTTACCTGCGATAAATCCGTGATCAAAGAGCTGTATAATCATCTTTCTTTTGGCTTCCATCTTTAAATATTTTTCTATATTTGCTTTATACAAAAATGTCTGCACTAATAGAAAATTGCCAAACGCTGAAATAGAGAAATAAATTGTTTTACCAAACGATTACAATTGATTCTTATTTTTTGGAGTGTAACAATATTTAGTAGCCACCCTGTAAATATAGACTTCAACAAAATAATTTTCTTTATATACACTATTTTTCATTAATATCATGATAAATTGAAAATATTGTTTTTAATTGACATTATGAAACAGTTAATTTGGTAATAAAATTGTAATGGACACACTGGTTGGAATCATTAAAATTAATTAAAAAATTTTTGTAAAAGAAAAGGAATTTGTAAATATGTCTTAATATAGCTTTTTATCTTTAAGATTTATGTTCGTGGTTTAATCTTAATTTTTATGTCAATCTGGAAAAACATTTTTTGAAACATCAAATTAAACATTTATGTTTATCATTATAATTACTAATTTCGTTTCATGTAGATTTGTTTAAAACCTACTTATATTGAAAAAAAAATATTCTTTTAAAATTAATTATTTACGTTTGATTTTTTCTAAACATTTCTGAAAATTTACCATGCATAAGCAATTTTTTTAATAAAATACTCATTTTAAATATAATTAACAGAATGTACAAATACGTATAAAAATTAAATTTTAAATGTATCGTTAATTAAAATTTGAATAAAGATATTTTTAGTCCATTGAATAGATATCTCAAAACAATCTTTTGCTTCACAAAACCAAATATTTAAATTGCGGATGAATGATCGTTTTCATCTTCATTTCGCTATGTAAATATATGCCTCAATAAAAATTAGATAAAAATATATTATCTTAAACACGAATACCTTCCTTAAGCATTTGTATTTTTTTACTGTTTAGAATTTAATATAATTAAGTATTAAAAGAAAAACTTAAACTTGCATAGAATTCAATAAATTTTCCTACAATCTACATTTGAAGGGTTGTGGACAAAAACAGTAGTAGTCAAAAACTAATAATTCTCGGAATAAAAAGGAAGAAAAGTTTAAAAAACACATAGTACTTTTTCTTTATTCCTTTTTCCTTGATACATCCAAAATATTTCCTGAACTAACAAGGAGGCACGGGTTATTCATTTATTAAAACGGTTTTACAGATTTCTATATACCGTTGAGAACAAACACATCACTCTGATAGTTCATTTTCATGATTTTTGTAGAAGTAGCCAAAAGATACAACCTTTAATTTTATTAGATAATCTTTAAAATGATTGAAAAAATATTTTTTTTTGAAAGAAAACATCATTTTTTAAAAATTTTCCATACAACTGCCATTTTGCACAGAAACCTACATCATTAAAGTGCGCACATACATCTCTGAGCACACATAAATCTTCTATCGAAAATGACTATTAAATATTTGACAAATTAAATAAATATTTTTCAGAAAAAGCATTATTTTTTTTCTTTACAACTGCTATTTAGCATAGAAACCTACATCAGTACAATACTTAACGCACCTCTAAGCGTACATACATTCTCTACAGGAAATACCTCACACTTTCAATACGAAAAGATAAAACTTTGCAATATTGTGAAAATTATGTTTGCGTAGACAAACACTATAAAATATATACAATGACAAAGGCAGAAAATTACGAACAAAAAGATTTATTTAATGATTAACAAAAGTTCTCAAAAAGAAAGAGCATGTCTATACGCATCTCAAATCATTTTTAACACTTTCCAACCTAGTTGAAAAGTGTTTATGACTTCGGTTTGTCTGGCCGTATGGCCATCTGCCGTCTGGCCGTCTGCCGTCTGCCGTCTGTCCGTGCTCTAACTCCCGTAAATATGCTCAGATTGCTCTGCAATTTTTATATGTTATTGTCGTTATCTATAGCATGTTCCTTATTTCAACGGAAGTGTGTAGCTCTTATAGTTTTTTTACAGGGACACTCAAAAGAATTCCGTTACATTGCGGTCTATGGGGAAAAATCATTTGCGGTTTATCTAAATAATGTTTTACTATTTTAAACGCATTGAAATTTATATATATCACTAAGGTGCATTAGACGAATCTTAATATGGAATAGGGTGTGCATAGAACTTATAGTTATTTTACAGGGACAGTCAAAAGAATTCCGTTACATTACATCTATAGAGAAAAATCGTCTGCGGTTTATTTAAATAATGTTTCACTATTTTAAACGCATTGAAATTTATATATTTCACTAAGGTGCATTACAAGAGGCTTACAACAGAATATTGTGTGTATAGCAGTCATCGTTCATTTACAGGGACACACAAAAGAATTCTCAACTATCTGTTAACAATAATTCCTGGAAGTGCGTTTTAAGTTACTGAACACGATTTTAATTTTAACTCGCTTTTTGTCTATTACGTGATGTGTATAAATTCTGTAGATCCTAAACAGGGAAGCACAAAAATTCGCGGACACATTTCCGTTTAGTGACAGAAACTCTAGACGGAGAATTTTAAACTGTGCTACGCGTTTCCTAACTGAACTAAAATTTAGCATCCTATGTAGTATATATACAGATCTGTAGATTATATACAGGGCTGAATAAAAGTATTCGGGTATTTTTCTGAATATTGTATATATTGGAAATTCCTGAAATTATGTTTTTAAATATATTATGCATTTTCCAAATTGTTTACTTAGATGTCATCTTTTAGCTTATTAAACGGTATGATTTGTGAAATTATTTTGGAAGCGTTGGAAAGTGTTACATAATCTATGCTTGACGCAGGATTTTTCGTTCTTGTTAAACTTTGCAGGCACATACGGCTTACTGAGTGCACCACTCAGTGAAAAAAAACAGTAGCGAATTCTAAAATAATTACATCATTATCATCTGCGCCTAATTTACCCTCTTTCCAAAGACTCTACAAAGTTCAATATATGTTTAAAGTTGATGTTCGCAAATTTGTCTGCTGCCTTTCAATTTTGTGAATTAGTAAGTCACTACTGGTGTGCTGATTACGCCTCCCGTGTGTTTGTGTATATTATTCTACACAGTTAAAAGAAGGGAGTAATGTTACACTGCATTTCTGTTTATGAAATGGCAAATAAGGATTAAATATGCACAGCATTTGGTCTCAACGCCAAATTAAGGGTTATCATACACTAGGAATGGCTTATCTTTGCTCATGCAAAAAAATTCTGGAAGTCAAACACCAGTGTAGGTGTACAACTTTACTTGCAATATCCGATTTTCTAGATGATTTGCCGTTTAGTGACCTCTGGAATGTATGGATCCAACACGATGGCGTCCCGCCGCACAAAGTATCAAGTGTTCGGCAGTACGTTTGGGACACATTCCTGCAACAAGTCATCGGGTATGGTGGTTGCGTAAAATGGCTTCCAAGTTCACCTGACATGACACCTTTGGACTCTTTTCTGTGGAGATACACGAAACAGCGAGTGTATACAACCCATCCACCAACACTGCAGGAACTTCGAAACCGTATTACGGATGCTTGTGCCAGCGTGTCACCTTCCATGTTGTACAGTGTGCAGCGGAAAGTGCAATCCCGTGTCCAGATGTGTATTGTTGCATAAGGACACCATTTTGAGCATCACAGATAGATGAGCCTCATTTCCGATAAGTGCAGTTTTGTTGAACGCGATCAAACACATGTGCGCTTTGTGCTTTTCATTTGTATCATTTTTGTGAGCAAGAAGTTATTTTTGTAATAAGTCGATGATGTCGAACAACTTTTTAATTGTCTTTTTTCCCGTATCTCGTAACGTTTTTGAAATAAGAATGCTAACTCCAAATTTAGCCGTCAGGTAGCGCTGTAAGCGGTTTCCTTGCGTAGCGCATGGTAACTTTACTATACCTAGTTCCCAATTTTATGACTATAGCTCTTGCCGTTCAGAAATTATTGGGGTGACAACCGACTTTAGCGGGCACACTGTATATATATTTTATATAGTATTAATATATTAATTATATGTATATTAAATATATATATTAATATTATATATTATGTATATTATATTATATATAATATTATATATTATTATATATTATACTAGCGAACCCGCTCGGCGTTGCCCGGGGCCGAGATATTAATAATCTGTTCTATACGAATATGACTGAAATCTGTAAGGCTATCGAAATCAAGTCGAATGAGGCAAACACCGTCGTAATCGGGCTCATAAAACCCAAGATCGGAAAGAGCATCCCGGCGGTTGAAAGTGCAACTAAAATATTTATGGTTATAGATATCAAGTCGAATGAGCCAAACCCCGTCGTAATCGGGCCCATAGAACCAGATATACTCCTACAGTTCCACCTTCTACCGCCAGGGGGCGCAGTCCGTTTTGGAAGAGGCTTTTTCAGAACACTTGACCCAACCAAATTTCCTAGTAGAATTGAAATTTAACCACGGGTAAACATTGCCAAAATAGCGGAAATCGCGAAAGTGGGTTACGTAACCGATCGGTTTCGAAAGGGTTAATGTAGATATTTTTTAATCCCAACAGTGCGTTGTGAAGAAAATGAACGTGTCTATGTTTATGATCTGGAGTCTACTGTTTGTCTGTACTCGCATTTCCAGAATCGATGCCAATTTTTAAACCTGGACCGAAAAACAAAAATCGTGAGTGAGTTTTGGAAAGGATTTTTTCGAAGGGTTAAAATGAAACTTTTTCAAAACGGATATCAGATTTTAAAAAAACAGAGGGATGCAGATTAGGCGCGGTATTTTTAGTTTTTCATATCTTGTTTATAAACGCCAATTCGGATTTTTAAAGATAGGAGGAATAGTTAAAAAAGCAAAATTGACTTACAGTAAAAAACGTTTTCGAAAGGGTTAAAGTGATTTTTTTTTAAACTAAAGGTTTCTGCCTAAATCCGATAGAACGTAAATGTCTTTAGGTGTGTTTGTTTTTTGTTTGGTTATTTTGGAGAGCCGATGCCAGATTTTATATATCGCAGAAAATCGGAATTTGCAAATGAATCCTGCGCACGATTTTTTTTTTAAAGCTTTATATTCGTATTTTTCAAAAACAAATACAGATGTCGAAAAAGAATAAAGTTAAATATTGTCTGGCATTTTTAGTCTGACATTTTAAAAAAAGACAGTAGATTAAAAAAATTCAGGGATAAATTTATGTGTTTTAGTGAACGTGATTCCTCTCAAATCATTATCGTTCATTGTTGTAAGAATTTTCCCGATAACACGCATAAAACTATATATTCGTAGCCGTTAGCCGCAAATTCTCTCCAAGCTTGACGACGCTTGGGGAAATATCTCCAAATTTAGCGACTAAAATAAGTCTTCATAAATTAAACTAACTTTGCTATAGCTGGCAAATTTCTTATTCAAATTCAGTATTAACGAATCTTTTGTAATCGGGTTCTTTGAATTTTAGCTTGCTGTTTTGTAGTAACATTAGCTAAAATTCTAAAACGAAGATATAGAAAAGTTACCTTTCCCTCACAATACAGGGCGGAAGGACTTTTTTCAACTACTTTCAAACATTTTTTTTTTTATCAAAGGAGAATCTAGAAACCTACATATAGAGAAATTTGCTTCATAAACCTTTTAAAGTTTGCGGTCTTAAAGATTAAAAATATTTTGACTACTACATAGGTTTTTAAATGTTTTCAGATAATGTCTATATAATTTTATTTCATAGAATTTGTTTTCACTGTATTATTATTATGAACGGTATGTGCATATATTGTAAAAGTTTTCTTTATTATAATTTAATTGAACATAAAATTAATACATTTTTTATAACTTTATGAAAATTGAATTGATGACTGTTTAACTCCATGTATAACATAGAATCCAGTTAAAGATAAAAACAAGAACCACTAGAAATTAATTATAAGACAAAATAGTTGAAAATAAATTAAATAAAACAAATCCTTAATCAAAAACTTTGGGGAAAGAAAGCAAATAAAAGTGATTAAATTTAATCAGAAATATTTTACGGAGAACAATTTTATGCAGAGTAGTAAACGCTTTTAATCAATTAAGGTTTATTATTTCAGAAATAAGTCAGTCTTGTTATTAAAACAAAACATCAGAAATGTTTTTAATTATTGAATTAAACTTTGTTAAGCGATTCGGAATCTGAGCAAAGTAAGCATGTAATTTGAAGTTGAATCAATTTTGCGTTAATCACTTGCATGTTTTCAGTTTAATGAAAAAAATCCTCCTACAACATAAATTAGCAGTTGAAATGCATCTTACATTCAACATATTTTTTTTTTCATTATTTGATTTAAACTAATTATCTCGCTAATGTGTGTTGCACTTTATTTTGTAGAAATACATGTTGCATTAATCGCGCATACAAGACGTATAAAAATCAATAAATGAGCACATATAAAAACAAATTGTTATATAAAATTGCGTTTAAAATTATAAATAACACATTTCTTTAATTTTTAATATATTGTCAATAACTGAATGCTGCAATAAATTTTCGACAGTAAATTTTCGACTGCGCCGCAATTTTCAAAGAAGATGGCAAATGAATCTGGCCAATGAACTCTGGCAAGACTGTGTGTAAGTAAAATAAAGAGTATTATTTATGTTGTGTAGAGAATTTTGTTAAATGCATAAAACTTTATTTTTTTAAATAAATTTTGCATCATATATAATATATTAAAACACCAAATAAAATAAATAAAAACGGACTTGAGCACAGTTAAAAAATTAAAAAAAATTATAAGAAATATACTTAAAAACAATTAAAAATACAATTTGTAAACGTTTCGACATGCGAGGCATCCTCAGTACAAAAAATCCATTGCATAGCAAACGACTGATCAAATGAAGAACAGTTAACGTCAGTTGTTTTAAAAACAGACAATATTCACTAGGGGCAAAATGAGCTTCATTCAAAGTCTGCGATCGCAATTGAATGAACCAACCCTCAAGGAGTAATATACCATGATAGCTGTTGCAACCCGATTTCAAAATACTGGCGTTCGCAATTAGCGGGATGTGATTCGTTTGAAGTGACTGCTGGACAATTTTTGAATTCAAATTATCATTTTTTTAAAGCACCAGTATGTTCTTTTAGGCGAATTTCCAATGATCTACCTGTTTTACCAATGTAAACACTATTGCAATATTTACAGGGAATAATATAAAAAACACCGGGTAATTTAGACTTGATTTACAGAGTTTTGTTTTCCGTACTGTTTATACCATGGCTTCTCTCGATGTTGTTTCGCTGTTTACTTCAATCCCTTTCGATCTGGTCTATAAAGTAATTAAAGCTATCTGGCCCACTCCTACACACCCTACTGATTTTAATGTTGAAGAGATTGTTGAATTGGTTAAGTTTCGTTTGACCTCAAACTGTTTTGTATTTAATAATTGCTTTTATAGTCAAATTTCTGGTACCGCTATTCCCCCCCCACCTCTCTGTTGTAATTGCTGAACTTGTAATGCAGAATATTGAAAATACTATTAATTCTGCACTTGGTCCACGTATTCTTTTTTGGAGACGTATTTTTTTTTTATAGTGAAAGTAGCAGTTTTAAATAATATTCTCACAATTTCTAACTCTATTGGTAACTCTATTAAGTTTACTATTGAAATTAAAAATAATGCTGAATTACCATTTCTCGACATTCTAATCTGCAGACACACAACTGATAGTTCTCAATCTATCACCTGTTTATTGTTTACAGAAAACCTACATCTACTGGTCTATATACTAATTTCAATTCAATATGTCCTTTCAGCCATAAAATAGCCGTTATTAAGACTTTAGCCTTCAGGGCTATTAGATATTGTAGTTCCAGTAATGATTTTGAAATTAAGAAATGTAAAATTTATTGCGATTTGGTTAATAATAGCTATCTTATTGGTCTTGTTAAAAAAATCTTTAAAAGTACTTTAAATTTTGTGAATTCTACTACCCCCCCCCTTTTCAACGTAGTAAACCAAACTCTTTTATCTGTATCCCTTATTATAAGAACATTTCTGATAAAATTTCTGGCATTCTAAAATCATTCAATATTGAGGTTTCTTTTAAACCAATTAATAAAGTGAGTTCCTATTTCAATAAACATAAATTTCAATATGATAAGTCTAAATTACCCGGTGTTGTTTATATTATTCCCTGTAAAGATTGCAATAGTGTTTACATTGGTGAAACAGGTAGATCATTGGAAATTCTTCTAAAAGAACATACTGGTGCTTTAAAAATTAGTTATTTGAATTCAAAAAATGTCCAGCATTCACTTCAAACGAATCACATCTCGCTAATTGCGAACGCCAGTATTTTGAAATCGGGTTGCAACAGCTATCATGATAGATTACTCCTTGAGGGTGGGTTCACTCAATTGCAATTGCAGACTTCGAATGAAGCTCGTTCTGTCCCTAGTGAATATTGTCTGTTTTTAAAATAACAAACTTTAACTGTTCTTGATTTGTTTAGTCGTTTGCTATGCAATGGATTTTTGTACTGATGATGTCTCACATGTCGCTTGGCGAAACGTTTACAAATTGTATTTTTAATTGTTTTTAAGTATATTTTTTATAAAATTTTATTATTTAACTGTGCTCAATTCTGTCTTATTTTATTTTATTTGGTGTTTTAATGGTTTTTAAATACAGACGCTAAATGTATATGTACTACAAATATATAATATACTAACTGACCCGCCCGGCGTTGCCCGAGCCCTTGTAATAAAATTATATCTCTTAAAAAATAGAACTCTGTCCACGGTCTACGATGGCTTCGGAGCCGTATACCCGGCATGCTCGTACGCTCTAGAAAATCTTTTATTTCCCCCTACCACCACCAGGGGAGCATTCTGTTCTAAACAAACATCTTTCCGAACGAACTTATGAGACAGGTCCCCGCTGCCTACGTTACTGTATAGTAGGCGCACTACAAAATTGAGTTGGTTTCGAGAAACTTGGAACATTATTAGCCCAGTTATTGCAATAAGGCACAGTTAGAGAAAATAACCTTGAGTGACGTGCCGAGAGGAGGGGCTGTTCGAGTGTCCTTCAGAAAATGACTAAGTAGGAGGACCACTATGCATGCATAAAAATTCGTTCGTTTTGTTAAGCTAGGAACTTAATTACAAAGTTGCCTTAACCTCTTATTTGTAAATAGTGGTATAAATTTAATTTAATGTTATAAAGGATGACTATTAAGTTAAATATAATGTTTGGAATCACTTACGTTACAATCGGAAAGATAGTTGCTGAGTTATAGAAACGGGGCATAGTTAGAGAAAAACCTTGAAGGAGGGGCCGGGGGGGAGGGTTGTTCAAGAACCCTTCAGCAAATGACTAATTAAGAGGAGTACTATGAATCTTTCGAAATTCGTTCGTTTGCTTAAGCTAGGAACTTAATTACAAATTTGGCTTACACAATTATCCGGAAATAGTGGTAACCTCTACTCATAAATTTAGTTTAATGTTATAAAGAGTGACAATTAAGTTAATTATAATGTTTGGAATCACTTGTGTTGAAATCGTAAAAATAGTTGCTGAGATATGGAAACGGAGCATAGTTAGAGAAAAAAACCTTGAAGGGAGGGCCGGGGGGGAGGGTTTTTTCAAGAGCCCTTCAGCAAATGACTAATTAGGAGGACCACTATGCATCTTTAAAAATTCGTTCGTTTGGTTAAGCTTTGAACTTAATTAGAAATTTGTCTTAAACTACTATTCGTAAATAGTGGAAACCGGTACTCGTAAATTTAGTTTAATGATAGAAAGAGTGACAATTAAGTTAATTATAATGTTTGGAATCACTTGTGTTGAAATCGGAAAGATAGTTGCTGAGATATGGAAACGGAGCATAGTTAGATAAAAAAAAACCTTGAAGGGAGGACGGGGGGGAGGGGTTGTTCAAGTGTCCTTCAGCAAATGACTAATTAGGAGTACCACTATGCATCTTTCAAAATTCGTCCGTTTGCTTAAGCTAGGAATTTAATTACAAATTTGGCTTAAACTATTATTCGGAAGTAGTGGTAACCGCTACTCATAAATTTAGTTTAATGTTATAAAGTGAGACTATTAAGTTAATTATAATGTTTGGAACCACTTCCGTTGAAATCGGAAAAATAGTTGCCGAGATATGGAAAAGGAGCATAGTTAGAGAAAAAAACCTTGAAAGAGGTCCCGGGTGGGAGGGGGTGTTCAAGTGCCCTTCAGCAAATGACTAATTAGGAGGACCAATATGCATCTTTCAAAATTCGTTCGTTTCCTTAAGCTTTGAACTTGCTTAAGCTTTGAACTTAGTTGCAAATTTGGCTTAAACTATTATTCATAAATAGTGGTAACCGCTACTCATAAATTTAGTTTAATGTTATAAAGGGTGACTATTAAATTAATTATAATGTTTGAAATCACTTGTGTTGAAATCGGAAAGATAGTTGCGGAGATATGGAAACGGAGCATAGTTAGAGAAGAAAAAAACCTTGAAGGGAGGGTCGGAGGGGATGGGTTGTTCAAATGTCCTTCGGCAAATGACTAATTAGAAGGACCACTATACATCTTTCAAAATTTGTTCGTTTGCTTAAGCTAGGAACGTAATTATAAATTTGGCTTAAACTGTTATTCGTAAATAGTGGTAACCGCTACTCATAAATTTAGTTTATTGTTATAAAGGGTGACTATTAAATTAATTATAATGTTTGAAATCACTTGCGTTGAAATCGGAAAGATAGTTGCTGAGATTTGGAAACGGAGCGGAGTTAGGAAAAAAACCTTGGAGGATGGCCAGAAGGGGGGGGGGGGGGCGTTGTTCAAGTGGCCTTCAGCAAATAACTAATTAGGAGGATCACAATACATCTTTAAAGATTGATTCATTTGGTTAAGCTAGGAACTTAATTTGAAATTTGGCTTAGACTATTATTCGGAAATTCTGGTAACTGCTTTCTAGAAATACACCTTGAAGCTTAAATGTAATTAGACCCTTGCTCCTCTTCATTCCCGCAAATATAAAAAAAGAATCTGTTAAATAAAGTTTTCTGTATTAACAATCTCCATCATAATAATAAATGTCATGTTTAAAAAAAAAAAACGACTAATTGTCATGAAGAAAAATTTGACTGGAAAATATTTCAATCAGTGGGACGTATGTGTAATTTGTCATGTACAGGTGGCGCGACAATCGCATGGCTTCTCTACGCTGATAACTTCAATCCATATTGACACTATTTAGTTAGAAATCGTCATTTATGCATCGCTACTCTGGTTTATTTAATTACTTCTGTGAAGAATCGATGCAACCAACCAGTGAACAAACCAACCCAAGATAATAAAAGCGTATTTTTTATGAGAGTTCTTTGTGGATATTAATTAATATTTCAGTAAATATTTAAAATATTAAAATTCTGGAGTAATGGTGCAAGAGGAGAGGGTTTGGACTACCTAAATCTAAATTTCCAGCCTTCTAGGTGGGCTAGATTTTCCTAGCCATCACCAAAAGACACACACACACAGCAGCGAAACTTTCTTTTTTTAGTATAGATATAAACCAACATTTGAGCGAAAGGTGGTTTTGGGGTATGGAGTTCATGATCGGTGAAAATATAGCGAAAGTTTCCTGAAATGCTTTTCTCCGTACGGTTTCAATACGTAACTTCTTATTTTTTGTAATGGAAACTATACCTAAAATTCAGTTTAAGAATAAAAATAACACACTGATAAAAATATCAGTTAAATTTGTCCGCGACAGTTAGCAATGTATACTGCTATCAAAACTTCTGACTGTTTCTATTTAGTTCTATTAAGTTATCATATGGCAAGAATTACAGCAGAAATCCTATTCGTTGCTTTTTTAGCATCTTGCGACATCTGACAGCTATTCTCACTAATGACATTCGTAAATTTGAACAGTTTTAATTCTAGTTTTTATGTGAACTCTTGGTGTGACGCCGTAGAGATTGCACATAAAACCATTTTTTTTTTTTTTTTTTTTCTGACAGTGAAACTTTTTTGATTAAAAAATATTTTTTTTTACATTACAATGAAACCCATCGTACTACTGCACATACCTTCTGAATTATTGAAATTTTATTTATTTTGTTGCTTTTGTATCCCCCGATGCCAGGCACGTTAGCTTATTTTATATTTTGGAAATGTATAATGTAAGTGCTTATGCGTGCGATAAATAATGTAATTTCAGAGAATTTATGTACTGTATTCTAATTAAAATATATTTAATACTTACTATTTTTAATACTACTATATTTAATATACTTACTGTATTTAATACTTACTATATTCAGCAAGTGCACTACAAAGAAACATTTTACTATAAATAAAATACTTATTTGCAATAGAAAAGTTTGCAGTTTAAAAAAATTTTGTAGTTTGATTCTTGATATCATACAGACTCTAAGTTATCCTTAAAAACATTTCATACTGTTATAATTTGAAACACTTGAGACATAAGAAGGTGCTATTTTCTATTAGAATGTCTTTTTTTGGTGTGCACTGCTATTTATGATTTTCTCAACAACTTTCAAATATCTTCGTAAACCATCCTTAATACTTTTAGCTACTATGCATATGTAAATGGTCTATAAATTTCAGGATATACACTAATGTCAATCTTTGGTTAGGCAGCGCTTTTCAGTGGTATGTCCAATCGATAATTGCAGTATAATGCATTGTATTTTGACTGTCATATTAAAACAAAACATGTCAGAAATCCATTCACTAAATCACATATTAAATGAAAATCTATATTAATATGTTTTAACCTTAAAATACGCAGTGTCTGTTCACATGAGAATTCTTTACGTGTTCTCGGTGTTGTTATTTGAATTACTGTGTATTCTGGTGTATAATGCGACATATTAAAGAATAAAGTTGGTCCCTGAAAGCTTAAAAATTAAGCTTACTAAATGAGGTTTCTATAGTAATGAAAAAAGACGTGATTATTTGAATGAGTAAAAGTATGAGTCCAGACGCTGTAGGGATTCAAGAAGATTAGCTTTGCAATAGCGTAGCACTTCGCATTTGCTTATTTTCTGTATGTTTGCACTATTTATTTTTACTGCCTATTGGGAACTGTTCAGACATGGAGATCACGTTGTAGAAGATAGGTGTTCCCCCGGAAACTTTTATTTTATTGAAATAGAAAGGTAATTAAAAAAAATGTCAACTATTGCCAAGTTGGTTTCATTTATGGAGACATATTTTTTTTATCGCCAATCTTGGCTAGAAGTTGACGCTGACGTGTATGATCATGTAGTTTTAAACTCTGAGAGTTGGAACATGGGTTACAATAAAGAAAGTGAATTTTTGAGAAACAATGTTCAATAAAACACCTAAACTAAACTGTTTATAAATGGAATCACTTATTTTTAATTCGTTCTATTGTTTTAAAATTTCAGACATACTGGAATTTCAAATTGTTATACCTCAGCCTTTTTTAAGATATAGGCAAAAAAAAAAAAAAAAAACTCCGGAATCTTTGTATCGAGGTGTAGCACTAAAAAAAAAAAAATCGGATTTCTAATTTTTATACATCCGGAATTTTGAAATAAAGGGCAAATGAAGCTGGCAAATGACCTTTTTGAGACCTTGGTAAGTCGTGTACTCAATCACATCCAAATGGGTTAATAAATACGAGTGCTATTGCATTAAAAATATCATATATATATATATATATATATCAGGAAACTAGCTAAAACTTAAAATTAAATCTTTTATACCCAACAGTTATTTTTTTTTATTATATTTAATATAGTTCTAATAAGATTATCTTTATTCCTTTAGAAATAAGTTCTTTACTAATATTAAAATCTTTAAAAAATCGTACCTACACAAACCCTTATTGTGTTTAGTCGTAGAATTTTCTAAATTATCAATCATGCGAGAAAGAAATCTCAGAATGATGTTGATAATTTAAGTAAACAACATATTATTACATAAAAAATTTTTAAGAAAAATCTTGTATTAAAAGCTCACGCTAGGGATAAAATTTGTTGATTACTTCATTTATAAAGCAGGGTTTTTTTCGCTGTTACATTATCATAAAAAAAATTATGTTTGAGATAAAATTATAATGAAAATTTTAGCCGTTTATTGAGGAAGATAAGAAAGAAAAATAATTGTATGTTTTAGACTTTCGAAAGAGAATACTTTAAAAGGGATTAAACAGATTTGACGTTATACTCAGATAAGAAAAACATTTCAGCAATATCTAATGACTTAGTAGCCTTTTATAATGAATTTTGGACTTAACATTACTGATAATAAAACTTAAAAAAGAAAAAGCTAAAAATTAAAATTAAAATTTAAAATTATATTATATTTCAAAAGGTTTGTTAAGGAGTAACATCACATTGACGCCATGCAGAATACGGTCTTTTAAAGGCATTCTCTTAGACAAATTCAATTAGTTTATGAAAATCTATTTACACTAAATCATTTATACATATATTGAAGTAGAGAATTGTATTTTCTTTTAGCCGACATATTAAGAAATCGCGTATTTTTGAGAGTGTTCCGAAAAAGTGTGTTTTCAGGGAAATGACTCCAAAAATAAAATAAAAATGAAATGTAAATTTATAAAATGTAAATTTTCAAATAAAAATTTTGATACTTAACGTTACACAGAAAAGTGAGATATTAATATTTCGAAAAAATTCTATGTATTTTATAGAAAATATATGATGAATTTTACAAAAGACAAAGTTGGGTGGTTGAAATTTGGCGCAGCTAAAAGGCCAATGGAATTGGATATGCTGCTCTGAAAGAAATGCAGTTAAAGATTGTGTTCTTTGCTGTGAGGTGCTGTACTTCTATAAAAGTGAAATAGCCCTTTCACTTTCAATCTCGCTGCACACAAAAATCATACTTCCTTATGCATAAAGAATACTTTTAAATATCCTTACGGTTGACTTAGCTAGCAAACTATGTGATTTTGAATATATATATATTTCACGTATTGTTAATATTCCTGTTTCTTCTTTCTCCCTTAAACCGCATATTCGTGAAGTGCACACCAATTTCATCATCTCATATGTTGACAAGTCTGCAAATAACTATGCCATCATCTGCAAACATTACTACAAATACAATTTCTCCCCATAATATTTTCCCACTTCATCATGTTCCATTAGAAAATAAACAATAGACATATTTTAAGTTATCCTAAATTATTGGGCTTAAAAAGTAAAAACTGAAATTACCTTTACATTGTTATGATTTCTGAGTTTCACAAAAAATCCTTTAAAATTCCGCGCTCTCACTGTAGCATGTAATACTTATAATACACGCGCTAATTCACTTTTCTTAAATATGCTTACACAAATATACGATTTATCTATCGATAAAGATAACACTCATTGTATAAAAAATAGTTATGTGATAGTTAATAAAATCAAGACTCTAACAAACGTTAGCAATATAATCACATATGATTCCAAGGACCTATTCAACAATATTATTTTGGCAGATTGACACTTTACTATTAATTCACTTTCTATAGAAAACACTTTCTGATCATTACAATTATATGACAACATTGATATTGAAAACTTCAAATCTTTAACTAATTTTTTTAATTTTCATAACTATATCTTTCAAAATACTGCTACATTTATTCAGACACGAGGTATTTCAAAAGGCTCTGCTAGCCCCAGTATGCTTTGTGATTTATAGCTTTATTTCTATGAAAGAAAGTATATTAACAGTGATCGGAAAACAAAGTTATGGAGGGTGGACGTGGATTGCTGAAAAAATTATAAAAAAAAATAACAAGAAAATATCAACATAACAAAATTTCTCCCCATGAATTAACAAACGTTAACAATATAACCTCATATGATTCCAAGGACCTATCCAACAATCTTATTTTGGCAGATTGTCACTTTACTATTAATTCACTTTCTGTAGAAAATTTCTGATCATTACAATTATATGACAACATCGATATTGACCACTTCAAATCTTTAACTAATTTTTTACTTTTTTATAACTATATCTTCCAAAATAATGCTACATTTATTCAGACACAAGGTATTTCAAAAGTCTCTGCTAGCTCCAGTATACTTTCAGATTTATATCTTTATTTCTATGAACGAAAGTATATTAACAGTGATATTTTGCTCTATAGGTATGTAGATGACACGCTTATTTTTCAATTAACGATGATCATTCTATATATTTTCTTGTAGCATATCCTTCCAATATTAAACTTAGTACTACCTTTTTAAATTATTCAACAATTAATTATTTTCTAGACGTTAATATCTCGATCCTTTCTGATCATACTTTAACAATCAATATTTGTGATAAACTAATGAGTTATCTTTCAATGTTATCAATTTTACAAACTTTCATTCCTGTCTACATATTTCAGTTTACAGAAATATTCTTCTAAACCACTGCAATCGTATTAAACGTTTATCCTCCTTTCATTTTATAAGGCCTAATTTAATAAATTTAAAACATATAGCTTTGTCTTATAATTACCCCCTGCTTTTATTTCTTCCTGGATTAAACATTAAAAAATTCATCTAATTTTACTAGTACGAGCACACAATTTGCATAAAAATTCTGGAAACGGAAAACAAAATTATGAAGGGTAGACGTGGATTGCTGAAAATATTTTAACAAATTTTAACAAGAAAATAAGAAAATAACAATTTCTTCCCTAAAAAATTATAAAATCAAAATGCTATTAATGAGTGAAGAGGCGGGACTTCTAAAAAATGCAGCATTTTTTAAAGCGGGTTTTATGCATGTAATACAAGTATTTATCACACCATAACTAATAAATTTATCATTTTATTTACGTAATGTCTCCTCGTACATGGCTAAATATTGTTTACCATCTTCCAATATGATCTTAAAAACTATCTAAATTTTATTTGCATCCTTCAGTCTTCATTGCTTTCTATATTGTATTTACATTAAATACTATTTTGTTTGATATTTATTTTAAGCCAAAGATTTTTGTAGTTCCAGTTTTCCTTTTTTTTCTAATAGATGGCAGCAACAAGATTTTTTTTCTTCAACTACAGATTGTAGGTTCAGCTTTTCCTTTCACTAATTTGTGGTAGATGGCAGCACTAAACATTTTCTTTTTGTTTCATCATAAATTTTCTTGCAATGAATCAGCTTTTTCAGCCATTTTGTGTTTCATGGTTAAGTGAAGTGCAGCAGATATTAATCATCTTATTTACTCTTTGTTTGTATGGTGAGTTTTGTCCATTGCTTTATAATCTAATATCAACTGCTGTTGACTCCTGGTTTATTTATATATTTATTTAGTTATTTGATCTCTTGTGGGTTTTTTTTATCTTATTTTGGTTCTTATGTGTGTTATAAGGAGCTTAATACTGTCTATATTAGGCATAATGCTGACAATTTTTGATGAAGTAACATATATTTACTATGAACTATCCATATATTACTATGAACATATATTGCTATGATAGTTATATAAAAGTCTGAATAAAAATATTTTAACCGATCTACAGTGCGTCACAAATATTTATAGTCAACGGTGTGTTCTTATTTGACAATTGAAAAAGAGGAGTAACAATTTCAAAACAATTTATATTTATAAATAATATCAAGACGATAAGAATACTATAGAAAAATAATATTACACATTCACGGACTTTGTGAGGAAAATCAAGCTTAATTTTTACTGTCCTAAAAGTTTATAGACAACTCATTTTTTTCCCTTTAACGTTCAAAATTTTAAGCCGTTTTTTCTAATCCCTTAAGAAGCGTGATCAAGCATACTCAAAACAAGAGTTTGAAGAAATTCTAGCTTTAAAGAAAACCAACTTCGTTCAATTTGCAACTTTATGTCTTGAACCGTTGCAAATTGAAACCCATTAGCATATAGTACTTATCTAGCTAATATTCCCCAGAGGTTCTGTATTAGATTCAGGTCAGGACTTGTGGCTGGCCAGTCCATAACAGTTATTTCTTTTTGTATAAACTACTGCATTGTAGAGTTGGACACGTGAATGAAGCAATTGTCTTGCTGGTATATCCATTTGTCCCCGCCTAGAAAGTTTCCAAATGGAAGAAACTGTACTTAAAGTGTTTTCTGGTAATCTTCGGAATATTGACAACCTTTCAAGAAACAATATATTTTGTTTCATTATAAGAAAATGCTCCCCACACTTTGACTGAACCGCCTCGTTGCTGACTGCTAAAATACTTTGTGGTTTCTTGCGTAAATCGTGTCAATAACCTAGCCATCGGAGCAATCTAAATTATGTTTATTTTTTTCTCTGAAAAGAACACTTCACCATTTATCTGTCCAATTTATGTGATTTTAGACCCACTTAACACGAGCGCGTTTATGCCGTTTTGTAAACTTTGGTGAACGACGCATTTTGCGATAATCAAGAAATGCAGTTGCTTGCAGCCCGACGGCTGACCGTGCATTTTAAAACTTGAACGCTTATTTCAATAGAAATTGATTGTACAGACGGGTTCTGTGTTGAAACTAATCTCAAAATCTCTCTGTCTTGCCGTTTAGTTGTTTTCTTTGGTCGTCCAGAAAGGAATTTTGTTTCAAAATTGTCACCTTTTGACAGAATTTGATAGAAACCAAACCTGCTGCGTCCAATTTTTCTCGCAATGTCCACAACTTTTCATCCACGAGCCTATAAACGATAGATTTGCTAAATTTCCTTTTTTAATAACTGCACATTGCGAGGCATCATTGCAATCAGTCAGAAGCGTAAAGAAAGATCTCATCAAAAAGTCACCTGTAAAAAAAGCAGCCAAGTCTCATAACTCATTTACCGTAAAAAGTACTGAGATCGTATAAAGCCAAGTTTAACTATCTTATTAACTCTGAAATTTTCATTCACAAATCACTCCTAGTCTCTACATCTTTAGTTAATTATTATTTTGTGACTTGGCAATTACGTACCACGAGAATGTGATGTATATAGTTAGTCTTAATCAAATAATACTATAACATATTAAGGTGTAATAACTTCCCTGTGCGTATATAATTTGCCTCTATTAAATTATTCCATCCCATCCCATAACATAGTAATGTGTAATAACTTCCCTGTGCTGCGTAATTGCCAAGTCACCAAATAATATTTAACTAAAGATGTAGAGACTAGGAGTGATTTGTGAATGAAAATTTCAGAGTTAATAAGATAGTTAAACTTGGCTTTATACGATCTTAGTACTTTTTACGGTAAATGAGTTATGAGACTTGGCTGCTTTTTTTACAGGTGACTTTTTGATGAGATTTCACTTCTTTTTGTAAGTAATCCTCCTTTTCTTGATTTTGGGAGATCATCCACTGATTTTCGCTAAGCCCACACTCTGTCCCTATTATTTACAGGTATAAAAAATTTGAAGCTTTAGTTTCGTTTGCAAAGTACTGTATATAAAAAGAGATTTCAGGTTCCTAGGCAAGCACTAATTTATGGGAGGGGGAGTGTCAAAAGTACTCTCAATTGCTTCCTGGATAGGTGCTATCCATCTGAGATATTACTGGCAGCCCTAGGTACTTGACATTTAACATAAAAGAACTTTTTAGTATAAAAAGAAAGCCAAAATTAAAATTTCCGGAAATTTCCAACAAATCAAACTATATTCCTTTTTTCGATGTTTTTTTTTCGTTTTTTTAGTCTTTTTTTTATTATTTAAGGATTTCTTAATTTTTCCTTACTTTGTGTACTAAACCCTGCCTTTCTGCCAAATGTCAAGCATCAAGGACTAAAAAATCGAATTATTTTCAAATTTTCGACTTTTTATAAATTTATTGATTTTTCTATTTTAATTCTAAGTTACCTGATTGTCATGCCAATATAGTGATTATTTGATCCGTCTTCTTAGGATCATTTAGGTTCAATTTAGAGATAAATCAAATGAATCTTAGAGTCACCATGATTTTATTTAGAAAGGACTATCAAGCCATAACCAGCCAGTAATGTCGCGAGGGTAGGGAGAGCTGTGAAAATTTTTGTGGGGCTAACATCATTTAACAATCCATATTTCATATGTGAAGTAAATAGAGTACAACCTGTGAAAGAAAATAAACCTGTCTATAAAGAAATCGCCTATATCGTAGCCAGTCTATAGCGGAACTTTTCTATAACGAAATTCGTAAACGAAAGAAAAGAAAACCATAATCCGGGGGAAATAACATAAACCAATTAGGGGCGTTGTACTAGCTAATAGGACAATTATCTTAAAACTGATGTTTCTAGCAGTACAAAATCAAATTGTTTTCGAATTTTCGATTTCTTAAAGATATTTGGATTTTTCGATTTTATTTTCGAATTTAACGAATATTTTAATTGTTCCTTTTATTGAATAGTAAATACTAACTTTACACCAAGTTTTAAGTTTCTAAGACTACAAGATAAAATTGTTTTCAATTTTTGATTTTTTCGAATTATTTTTGTAATTTTCTGGATTTTTTAATTTTTTTTCTTATTTTGTATCCTTTATTACAAATTTCACGTTTCTAGCGCTACAAAATCAAATTATTTTGAAATTTCCGATCTTTTTCGAGTTTTTTATTCTATTTTCGAATTTATTGTGTTTTAATTTTTCCTTTTTCTGTATCCTAAACAATAAGTTTACGCCGAATTTTAAGTTCTAAAGCTACAAAATCGAATTTTTCTCAATTTTTCGATTTTTTTCGAATTTTACAGATTTTTTATTTCTTTCTTTTTTGTATCCTAAATACTACCTTTATTCCAAATTTTAAGTTTCTAGCAAAATCGAATTATTTTCAAATTTTCGTTTTTTTTTTCGATTTTTTGATTTTATTTTCAATTTTTGTTGTGTTTTTATTTTTTTCTTTTCTGAATCCTAAACACTACCTTTACACCAAATTTTCAGTTTCTAAGACTACGAGATCATGATATTTTCAATTTCTCTCTTTTTCTTTCTTTCTTTCTTTCTTTCTATTTTTTTTTTTTTGAATTATCCATATTTTTTAATGTTTCCTTATTTAGTATCTTAAATATTACCTTTATTCCAATTTTCAACTTTCTAGAGCTATGAAATCGAATTATTTTCAAAATTTCCTTATTTTTCGATTTCTTTCGATTTTTTTTATTTTAATTTCGAATTTTATTGCGTTTTTATTTTAACTTATTCTGAATCCTAAACACTATCTTTACCGCGAATTTTAAGTTTCTAAGGCCAAAAGATCAAATTATTTTAATTTTTTTAAATTTTTTTCGAATTTTTCGATTTTTTGATTTTTTTTTTCGAATTTTCTGGATTTTTTAATTTTTTCTTATTTTGCATCCTAAATACTACCTTTATTCCGAATTCCAAGTTTCTAGCGCAACAAAATTGGATTATTCAAAATTTTTCGATTTTTCGATTTTATTTTCATTTTTTTTTTTGTGTGTTTTTGATGTTTTCTTTTTCTGAATTCTAAACACTACCTTCACACCAAATTTTAAGTTTTTAAGACTACAAGATCGTGTTATTTTCAATTTTCAATTTTGTTCGATTTTTTAAAATTTTCGAATGTTTTTTTTTTTTTTTTTTTTTTTAATTTTTCGGATTTTATAATTTTTCCTTTCTTTGTATTCGAAACACTAGCTTTATTCCAAATTTTAAGTTTCTGTGACTGCGGGATCTACCCAATCTTTTTGATGACGCGAGAGTGAGTGAGTGTGTGAGTGACAAAAAACCGAAACTTTGAGTTCATATATCGTCTGCACTAATTTATGGGTATTTTTTTAATTATCCATATTTTTTAATTTTTCCTTATTTAGTATCTTAAATATTACCTTTATTCCAAATTTCAAGTTTCTAGCGCTATGAAATCGAATTATTTGCAAATTCTCCTTATTTTTCGATTTTTCCGATTTTTTGATTTTATTTTCGAATTTTATTGCTTTTTTTTATTTTAACTTATTCTGAATCCTAAACACTATCTTTATTGCGAATTTTAAATTTCTAAGGCTAAAAAATCAAATTATTTTAATTATTTCAACTTTTTTCGAATTTTTCGAATTTTTGTATTTTTTTTTCGAATTTTCTGGAATTTTTAATTTTTCCTTATTTTAAATCCTAAATACTACCTTTATTCCGAATTCCAAGTTTCTAGCGCAACAAAATCGGATTATTTGAAATTTTTCGATTTTTTCAATTTTGCTTTCGATTTTTTTGGTGTTTTTGATGTTTTCTTTTTCTGGATACTAAACACTACCTTCACACCGAATCTTAAGTTTCTAAGACTACAAGATCGCATTATTTTCAATTTTCAATTTTGATGGAATTTGTTGAATTTTCGAATGTTTTTTTTTTTTTTCGAATTTTATAATTTTTCCTTTCTTTGTATCCTAAACACTACCTTTTTTCCAAATGTCAAGTTTCTAGGGCTACGGGATCTACCTAATCTTTTTGATGACGCGTGAACGAGTGAGTGAGTGAGTGACAAAAAATCGAATGTTTGAGTTCACATATAGGCTGAACTGGAAAAGACAGAAAGTTGTAATTTTAAATTTTTGTCCTGTGTGCCAAATACTCTAGAAAAACGAAGTTTCAAATTTTTGGGATACTCCAGCGCGGAGATATGGGGGGGGGGGGTCAAAAGTGCCCTGAGCTGCTTCCAGAAAAGTATGCTTACAGCTGTCCTCTCTCGACTTGGCGGAGGCACTGCCGTGCCTCCAGATCTTGCCAAGGCTGTGGTTTTCCTATTAGACTTAATGTTAGCTACATGCTCCATTTTTCTGAAACTAAATTTCCTCATGCCAATATAGTAATTGATCCGTTTTCTTAGGATCGTTTATGTTCAATTTAGAGATAAATCAAGAGAATCTTAGAATCACCATGATTTTATTTAGAAAGGACTATCAAGCCATAACCAACCAGTAATGTCGGGAGGGAGGGAGAGATGTGAAAATTTTTGTTTGACCAACATCTTTTAACAACAAATATTTCATATATAAATTAAATAGAGTAAAGCCTGTGAAAGAAAATGAACCTGTCTATAAAAAAAAGGTCTATAACGTAGCCAGTCTATAGCGGAACTTTTCTGTTACAAAATTCGTAAACAAAAGAAAAGAAAAGCATAATCCGGGGAAAATAACACAAAACAATAACGGAAGGTGTACTAGCTAATAGGACAATTATCTTAAAATCTATCTAAAACAAACTATCCCCATCCTGTGGGATTTGTTTTTCAATTTTTTACTTTATTTAATGCAAAACATAGATTGCATCCGACAACTCATAAAAAAGTCCTCCGGCCTGTACCGGCAGGAAAAGGTAGCTTTCCTATATATTCGTTTTAAAATTTTAGCTAATGTTACTCGAAAACAGCAAGTTAAAATGCAAAGAAACCGTTTACAAAAGATTCGTTTACACTGAATTTGAATAAGAAATTCGCCAAATTATTGAGCTATAGCCAAGTTGGCTTCATTTATGAAGACTTATTTTTGTCGCCAAATTTGGCGAGATTTCGCCAATTGTCGCCAAGTTTGGCGAGAATTTGGCGCTAATGGATATGAATACATAGTTTTATGCGTATGATTGGGAAAATGATTACAACAATGAAAGAAAATAATTTGCGAGAAATCGCGTTCACTAAAACTTATAAATTTATATTAAAATCATTAAAATTACAGACATTACAATACACTTTCATAAAACATTAAAAACATATTAAAATTGGACGTTTTGGATGTACATGGAAAATCCCTCTTCAACAACTACATTTCACTTAGCGTAAATCATAGTTCAAAAATATCAACAAATAGAAAATGCAACGTATCAAAATTTCGAAGTCAAAGTTACAGTTATAATAACACGGAGTATTCATTCGGGATTGCACCTGCTTCACCATTATTGACCATAAATTTATCGTTGGTTTTTTGTAATGTGCTGTTTTGTTTCAAAATGTCAGCCACCCTAGAATTTCAAACTGCTCTATCTCAGCCAATTTTTAAGATAGAGGTAAAACAAAAAATGCTCTGGAATCCTTGTATCAAGTCCTAACACCTAATTAAAAAATAAACTTGATTTTTTAACTTTTTTGTATATTTATTTTAGTTTTAAAATTTTCTGTTGCCGCCATCTTGAAACAAGATGGCGGACCAAGCTGGCCAACGAACTCGGTCGAGGCATTGGTGAGCTTAATACACACAATTAGTTTCATCCAAATTAATTTATAAATACGAGCGTTATCGTATCAAATTATTTTCATTTTTTCAATTTTTTTCGAATTTTTTTATTTTTTTTTTCGAATTTTCTGGATTTTTTTAATTTTCCTTTTTCTGTATCCTAAATACTACCTTTATTCCTAATTTGAATTTTCTAGCGCAACAAAATCGGATTGTCTTCAAATTTTCGGTTTTTTTCAATTTCTTCGATTTTTTCAATTTTGCTTTCGATTTTTTTGGTGTTTTTGATGTTTTCTTTTTCTGGATGTTAAACACTACCTTCATACCAAATCTTAAGTTTCCAAGACTACAAGATCGTATTATTTTCAATTTTCAATTTTGATGGAATTTGTTGAATTTTCGAATGTTTTTTTTTTTGAATTTTCTGGATTTTATAATTTTTCCTTTCTTTGTATCCTAAACACTACCTTTTTTCCAAATGTAAAGTTTCTGGGGCTACGGGATCTACCCAATCTTTTTGATGACGCGTGAACGAGTGAGTAAGAAGTGACAAAAAATCGAATGTTTGAGTTCATATATCGCCTGAACTAGAAAAGACAGAAAGTTGTAATTTTAAATTTTGGTCCTGTGGGCCAAATACTCTCTATAATTGAAGTTTAAAATTTTTGGGATACTCCAGCGCGGAGATATGGGGGGGGGGGGGTCAAAAGTGCCCTGAGTTGCTTCCAGGAAAGTATGCTTACGGCTGTCCTCTCTCGACTTGGCGGAGGCACTGCCGTGCCTCCAGATTCGCGTTTATTTCAGGAAACAAGGAAATGACCTTGTAATATGCAAATTTTGGATATAAATACATAAATCAGCTTTTAGCACAGGTTGCCTATATATTTTTGGGACAGCATTTTATTATTATTATTATTGCATCTTAGACTGTTAAAAGTTGTTTGAGTATTTTATTATTTTTATTTCATCATTATATATTTGCATAATTTATTTTGTCTTTCTTACTCGTTTACTTAACTCTCAAATTCATATCAATGGTTGTATATAAACTTTTGGGACGCACTTTTTAATTTGGATACAAAATTATTTTTATGTTTAAATTTTATTAAATAGTGTCATACGTAGGAAGTCATAACATTATGAAACTTATTTTTTTATAAAGTTGTAAAATAGTCTACAGATTGTTTATGGATTTTGTAACATAATTTGTTTTGTTACACAATACTAAATAAATAAAATAAATAAATTATAGAAAAAAATTAGAATTCCAAGAATGTAGATAAGAGACACAAATATGTTTAATAATCAAAGTATTGCATTTTAGTCTCCAAATAAACTCTTAATTATAAAAAATATAAAAAAATACATTTTTCATTATAACTATTTTCCAACTATGTTAAATACAATTTTATCCTTTCATTTTATTGCAAATTAATGTTTCAGTTTCAAAACCACTCATATCTCTTTAAAAATCTAAAATTTCTACGCAATATTCTTCTGAACGTGTATTTTTCTTTTATGATCAGTGTTCGTTCAAAGAAAAATATAACTTAGATTACGTTGATTACTTCAATTGACGGACATTGCTCTTATCTCATGCTCAATATCATAAAAAAAATATGTTACAGAATCTATTATCATGCTACGTTTTAAAATTCACTGAGGAAAATGAGAAAAATGTATTCGCGTTTTACTTGATCTGGAAAGAACATACTTTATAGTTGATTAAGGGTACAGTAGACCATCAGTATTAAATTATATATTTACCAATTATATTTTTATTACAGAAAACTTTTAAAATGTTTTATAGATCAGTATTCAAGTTTTGGTTGAAATATCTTTAATGATTCTTGAGATAGTCATAATGTAAATTTTTAAAATCTCGAATAATTATCATTCTTTAAAATGCTCCATGCCCATTCTATATTTAGATACAGCTTCAACATTCCCACACAAAAATTATTTAGTACAGTAAATAGAAGTGGATATTTTTGTGATAAATAAAGTTTTTAACAATAAAGAAAATTTAAATTAAAATTTAATTGAAAAATTTAAATAAAAAATTATCGATATGTTTATTTTGTTTTTTTATGTCTACCTATTTTTTTCCTTGCTCCACAAGTCCTTTCTTTTCTGATTCAATATATTAAAAAATTTGCTTGCTGCTTTATGAGACTTTCTACACAAATAGCAATGTTTAGACTACCAAAAGTGAGAAACATTAAAAAAATATTTTAAGAAAAAATTATAATTTAAGGAATTTTAATACTTTACAAAGTGTAAACTTATATATCTAACCAAAAAAAATCAAATCTGCCACAGGTTTTTTCTGTCTTTATATATATATATATAATTATAATATCTATGAATTTCAAAATACATATCAAGTTCTAATATCATTCTACTTTAATCTACAAAGAGATAAATAATGATAATGTGTAAACAGAATACCACATATCTAATAATTAACATGTGCAATCATAATTTTACCATAGCATGTGCTTCAATGGTAATTGGTCAAATTTACTGATACCTGAATAATATTTGAAAAAGAAACAATATCATTATTTATCTCTTTGTAGATTTAAGTAGAATGATATTAGAACTTGATATGTATTTTGAAATTCATAGATATTATAATTATTTAACATTCTATAAAATTATGCTGCATTGCGCAAATTGGTATGGAATGGTTTTTACATATTCTTTTCAATATTCTTTTCAATTATAGCTGGTTGAAAGTATTGATTTTTATGATACCATAATTTAGCCTAGTTGGCACATAAATCACTTTGATTAACTTCTATATATATATATATATATATATATATATATATATATATTGAAAGCTTAATGCTTATTGACGATAACTAACAAATTACAAATTGAGCGTGTATAATTTACATAATTAACTTAAATTTTACTGTTAAATAAATATAAATTAAAATTAAATATAAGAAATAGTGTAATGCGAAGGATTTTGTAAATATAAGACAAAAAAAAATAATATTGCTTCACTCGTTTCAGAATTTCTGAATACTAAAAAATCACATTTAGTACCATATTACTTCAGAATGTTGACTTTTCTTGTTAATGTATGTAAATAAAGTTTGCCATATGAATAACATTTTGATTTTTGATTATAATTACATAACCTTTAATATTACTTTTTCCTTGAACATTATTTCCGGTTTCAACAAGCAGCAATACTTATAATTTAAACAAAGATATTTTTTTTTTATTTGTATAATTTTTTTTTTCATATATTTAATTAATTTTCAGAAATAGAAATTTCTATATTATTACTTTAAAAGTAGGTTCCAGATACCTATTTACTGTATTATTTGCAAGTTATTTTGATATATGATAACAAAGACAATCTTTTCTGAACAGTGAATAACTTATGAAGGGATGTATATTTTAAATCATGACGATATACACTCTCGAGACATGACAATCATATATCTACGAAATCTTTTTTCATAATAACCTTTCAGATTCTTTGAAATTTTTGTAGAAATTCTAGTATTTCTGTATGAATATTTAAAACATTGATCAAAATATTTCGTATTTACTGGTTTAAAACCATACGAATATGACCCAAGAACACTATAAAATGTATGACTTTCCGTCTACGAAGATAGGGACATTAACATTTAATAACTCTTTTGCACCCATATCTTATAAGTAAAACCAGTAGAATAACTTTATTGTAAAAGCGTATTATTGTAAGATATAAACATTTATCTTACTGGAAAAAGAATATTAATATTTAAAATTTATTTACTTTTTTATGTAAGAAACATTTGATCTATTTTATGGCCATTGGGCGAATTAAATAAATTACGTACAAATGTGCACAGAATGACATTAATTATTTAAATTAAATTATCGCTGAAACATCAGTGTGGCTTACTGTTGAGACCCAAAAAAATTTCTGGTTTCTGTCTGTTAGTCTGTCTGTCTGTCTGTTCTCCGATAACTATCGCAAAAATTGTCCAATTAGATTGATATTTGGTAGGTATATTGGTGAGGTACTCGGATTTAGCTGTATAGTCTTTGGTTAAATTTGGTTGATTAGTTCGGAAAATATAGAAGATTTTTTTGTGTCGTAAAGCTTTTCGATGCCAATTCAGACAATTTTGAAATTTACATTCGTTGAAAGAAAATGACTCATTTGATTAATGGATTTAAATGTTACATTGTGTATGATAACATTTCTCAATAAGGTTCTTAAACTAGTAAATCTTCAGATCAGGAGCCGCAACGTCAGCTCTGCAAGTCACTGTATTTTAAAACACTTGAAATTGCTGTTTGTAGGATAAATATTTTGCAAAGCTTTTAATTACAAAAATATTTATAAGCATATAAAATATTTCAGACGTTTTGGAAATTAGATGCGTTAAATTGAACACGGGTTATGCAATTATATTCTGAAATTCTGATGAACTGCTTATTCTTGTAATATTGTAGATAAAAAAGTACATTTCTTCCCCATCGTAGACAAATTAAATTTGCATTCATAATTCATTTTTGATTGCGCGAATGAGTATAGTATAACTTGTATTTCGTTTTACACTATGATTTTAATAGATCAAGCAACACTTTAAAAATAATTTTATATTATCCTAATATCTAAATAGCAATATTTACTTATCGGCCAACCACGAGATACCTGCATCTGATGGATAAGTTGAATAAAGTATCATGTACGAAGGGAACTTGTGGATATGTAAACTGGATATATCATATATAACTTAATTTAGAAATGTAATGTTTTTACATTATTTTGTTACGGAAAAAACAGTTTCGATGGTCGTTCTATGATATATAGATGTAAGATCTTACCTAATTACATCCTAATGTACCCTATAACAATAGAATACTAAAATCACCGAAAAATAGACATATTTAGAAACTTTAAAACCTACTGGGCAATCATTCATTATCGTGTTGATTGCAAATTAATGAAGTAGTAATTGTGATTTGGCGCTATAAAGTATTTTTTGTGATAGCCTTTACTAATTTAATACTATCTACATTCAACTTAAACCTTAATGTTACTCACATCTTTCATGTTTGACGCAAATCGATGTTTCAGAACAGACTACGAAAGATTAGCTAAACTTTTATTTCCCTCAGCCAGACTTTCTGATTAATCTTTCTTCATCGTTATTTGATTTTTATGATTAATATGCTAGGAAATATAGTTGAAGGGAACTGATAAAATAAAAGGAAAACAAAATAATTTTCTCATGTTAAATTAGAAAATTGATGAAACAAAATGTTTTATATTATTTGAACAGATGTATGAAATTCCACCTAAAGTTTAACAACTAATTTAAAAATCTGACAAATGCATTGACAAAATTCAAACTAATAGCAAACATTTTAAACTCTTATTGGGAAATTTTAGCATCCATAATGTACTATTTAAATCTATAAATCAAATGGTCCATTTCGTTTTAACTAATGGAAATTTACAAATCGTCTGAATTGCCATTGAAATTCATTATGGTGCAAAATAAAATATTCTATATTTTCCGAACAAATCAACCGAATTTAACCAAAAATTTAACCTAAATCTGTGTACCTCAACCAACATACCTACCAAATATCAGCCTAATTGGAAGCTTTTTGTGGGAGTTATCGTGGAACAGACAGACAGACTGATAAACAGACAGAAACAAAATCTTTACGGGTCTCAATAGTAACTCACAACTGACGTTTCGGCAATTTCTATTTGTTTGAAATTTTGTCCATGTATTTGTCCGATTTTTCAAAGTAGGTGAATATTTTTTGGAGGAATTTTATACATCGGTTAAAAAAATTGTTTTATCACTTTACTTATTTTATATGATACATATTTTATTTTTTTATCTTTAATCAGCTCCCTAGCAACTGTATTCCATAACCATTAAAAATTATTCAAACAACCTTATGTGGAGATATAAAATAAAAGATGAAATAAAAGAGAAATAAAAGGTTAGTTTATTTTTCGTAGTCTCGTCTACAACATACGTTTGCATCAATTATCCACAATGTAGAAGCATTACGATTTAAATTGAATGTGGATACTATTAAAAGGCTATCCCAAAAACTTCTTTATAGAGCCAAAACACGTTTGCTATTTAATCAATTATCTATGGACACTAAGAGTAAACAAATATACCTATTTTGGGTGATTTAGTATTCTATTGCTATCGAGTTGATTAGGATGTATTTAGATAAGATCCCAAATATAAATATTATATAATGACTACAAAATTGTTTTTCCGAAACAAAAATTGTAAAAGAACTACATTTCTAAATTAAGTATAAGTTAGATATAATATATTCCGTTTACATTTACATACGTTCCTTTTGTGCATGTTATTTTATTCAATATATCAATCAGATGCAGGTGTTTCGTAGTTAGTTGTTAAGTAACTATTTCTATTTTAACCTTCTCCCCCCCCCCACTGACATACTAAGTGTAACCTGAAATGATTGATTGACACCAAAATTTAATTTTTTTTTAAATAGTAAGAGCTTTTATTCAGGTACTTAATAAAAGGAAAATTTTCATTCAAAAATTCTAGGGTCAATCCATCATTTCAGGCTAAATTTAGTATGTCATGATATAGGTGTCAGTGGAGTGCAAAAGATTAATATAACATAAAATGGTTGTCCAAATTTCTGCTTATCCTAATCAAATCACAATGCAAAAGGAAATCCAAGATGTATTAAAATTATTCGCACAATCAATAGAAAATTCCGAATGTGACTACTAGGGTGACGAAATGTACCTTTTTATCTAAAAAATTACATGAATAAGCAGTTCATCAAAATTTTAGAATATCATCCAACAACAACGGGTAAAATAAAACGCATCTAATTTCCAAAACCTTCAAAATATTTTATATGATTATAAATAATTATGTAATTTAAAATCTTTATATTGCAGTTTGTAGGATGTTGAGTATTATGCAAAGCGTGTTTAAAAATCAATCACTTGTAGAGCTGACGTTGAGGCACCTGATCTGCAGATTTACTAGTTTAAAAATCTGTGAAATATTTATTTCAAGATTTCTATGGGAATTGTTTGTTAATATTTATTAATAGGTTAAATATATTTAATTTAAAGGTGTTTGAAGTACACTTAATAAAATATTTTATAGTACATTATATTCCTTACATTTTAAAATTAGTTTAACTTAAAAATATAAATTATTTATTCGAATATGAAATATATTTGCTACAGTTAAATAATTCATATTATATACGATACTTAATAATTTAGATTTGTTATGTTTTTTTTAAAATACTAAAGATAACTGGAATTTAAAATTTAGTAAAAATCCTTATGCAAATCCGTAAAATTTCAGAATTTCTAAAGAGCATGAAAATAATTCAAACATGAAAATCCCTCTTCTTTTGCACTTCATTGTCAAAACTTCATCAGCACCACAGAATATATTTTCCCACGTTCTTTAATAATGTTTATTTTAAAAGCAAATATATTTATATACTAGCTGACCCTCCAGACGTTGCCCGACCCCATGTAATATACTTAAATTAAAAACGAAACTCTGGCCAGCGTCTCCGCTGTCTTCGGCACTGTATACCGGTCATGTTCATACGCTCCGGAAAATCTTTTATTTCCCCCTTCCACCACCAGGGGAGCAGTCTGTTCTAAACAAACCTCTTTCCGAACTAACCTCTACGACAGCACCCCAGTGCCTACGACACTGTATAGTTGGGAGGAGTGAAAAAACGAAAGTTGTAATTTTGATTTCGGATTGCAGCTAAATGTTGCCTTTTAGGACCTCTAATATATGTGCAAAATTTCATGAATTTTGAGAAACCCCTTTAGGTTTCTACCAGGATCTTTATATTTTCATTGTTTTACACAATAGGTTCATACCATAAATTGTACATTTACAGTGTTTGTTCATAATCTCGTTCGAAATTTTTATATTTAATATGTTTAGTGTAACTGCCTTTATCATTTCTAAACATTAAGTCTTTATTTTAAAAATTTTGAAACGTTTTATTGGGTTTTACAAATTGTTTTTTCGTGTGAGTGGAAGCAAACTGAAGTTTACCATTACTTAGTGCAGTGGAATGATCCAGAATTGGTTCTCCCTCAAAACTAAATGAAGTTGTTTTGCGAGCAATAGCAGACGTTATAAAATGTTACTTATTTACAAGAAAAGAATTAAAACACAGTAGGAATGGTAAAGAGTCACCAAAAACAGAGGTAATTCAAATCCTAAGAGAAAAGATCGAAGAAATTTGGAAGAAAGCACGAATTCCTGTAGTTTCCCACAGGCTTATTGATAAAATGATAGACAACGATTTTTCTGAATACCAAAATCCTATTCGATTACCCAAATCCAACAGAAATGATTATTACATGAAGAAGGTTCAGTATTTCAAAGTTGAAGCTGTAAGTTAACTTCTAGACATTTCGGCGTGAAATTGCAAGGTAATTCTAAATATACCAGTGAAAAATCAAATAAGGCGCCTCCAAAACAACAGGAATTTCTTCTTTACTAAAGGTCAACAAGAAAGATGGTTATTGGCACAATCGATAAAGCCAACACAAGTAATTTGATATAAAGGGAAGACAGGAAAAGAGACTCAATGAGGCCCGAAAAAGGAAGTTTAAAGTCTTCAGCTAATCAGGACAGTACAGTTGTTATGTATTGTGACAGTGGTGATGAAGAAATAAGTAGTAGCTCTTCATAAGGATGTGAAGAATTAATACCGTATCACAAATATCTACTTCTAAAGAAGAGTCACAACGACAAATGAGAAAACATCTACCTACGGTTTCAAGGGTTTCTGATAGATGCGTGGCAGCAACAGCTCCTGCAACTCCGCAAGATGTTGGCATTGTAAATTAAAACGATTCATCTCATATAATTGACAGAAGCAAAGTACGCAGAGAACGAAAGAAAACTAGTGAATGCTCTAAAAACGATAATCTCAAAGCTTTAGAAACAGGAATCGAAAGTATATATATATATTTTTTTTTTAATGGAAGAAAAGGAACTACATCAATTGAAAATTGGAGATAGATTACATCGAAGAACTATAAGTAAAGAACATGTATCTCTGATTGAATAGCCACATTCACTGTAGCTGGAACATTACACCATCTTCTGGGTCAAAAAAGCATATTTCAGAAAGCATTTTAAAATATTGCACCGAAAACAACTTAAACCTTGATACACTTATAGCTATAAGTTGTGACGGAACAGCTGTAAACACTGGGAGAAAGAATGATGCTATTAGATTTTTTGAAACAATGTTTGAAAGATTAATTTTGAAAGAAGCCTGAAATTAGTTACTGAAGTATCATTAGCAGTTATAGAAATAGAATCAAGGGACGGATATATACTAGCAAAAATTAAATCATGAGAGATGCTAATGCCTAGTTTTGATACCAAAGTCTAGTATAAATTAGAGTGAAATGTCAGATCGTCTTGCAGTACATCTTATATATTCGATCTGTTGTATTCCTATATATTCAGAAAACTGTCTTTCATATATATTCAGAAAACAGTCTTTCCTATATATCCAGAGAACTATCTTTCATGTATATTCAAATAGTAAAAGTGAACTGTATATCTAATTATTGTGCTTTTTATTATCTTCTTGGCGAACAAGTCACATTTTAGGGTTACCTCTACCTTCAAGGTGTCAAAAGATGATTACACTTGGATTGATCACAAGTAATACTTTCATCAGTCATGTTTTATGGGTTATTTTACTGAAATCAGAGAAATTTTGTAAAAAATATTAATATGAATATTTTACACTACATAGCGCAATCTTGGTTTTTCACATATAAAGTGCATAATTTTTAAGAGATGGTAGGACCCTGAAGATGAATTTCGAATGAAATAAAACTTTAACCTAATATTTAGTGTGTCAAAAGGCATATTTTGAGACGTCTTCGAATAAAAAATTCCCAAAAGAAAAATTCATGGTCATTCACACTCCCTTGGTTTTTCACGTATAAAGAGCATAATCTTAAGAGCTGGTACAGCCCTAAAGATGAATTCCAAATGAAATGAAAATTTAACCTAATATTCAGTGTGTCAAAAGGCAAATTTTAAGACCTATCCGAATAAAAAATTCGAAAAAAAAAATTTATCATGGCCATTTTCACTCTACCCTACTGTATAGTAGGCATGCTATAAAATTGAGGCTGGTTTGGAGAAGATAGGAACCTTATTAGCCCAGTTATTGAAATATGGCACAATTTCAGAAAATAATCGTGAGGGAGGTGCCGGGGGGGAAGAGATGTTCAAGTGTCCTTCAGCAAATGACTAATTAGGTGGACCACTATGCATCTTTAAAAATTCGTTTGTTTGGTTAAGCTAGGAACTTAATTACAAATTTGGCTTAAACTATTATTTGGAAATAGTCGTAACCGCTACTCATAAATTTAATTTAATGTTATAGAGGTTTATCTTTAAGTTAAATATGATGTTTGGAATCTGTTGCATTGAAATCGGAAAGATTGTTGCTCAGTTATGGAAACGGGGCATAGTTACAGAAAAAACCTTGAAAGAGGGGCCTGGGGATGGGATGTTCAAGTGTCCTTCAGCAAATGACAAATTAGGAGAATCACAATGCATCTTTAAAGATTGATTCATTTTGTTAAGCTTGGAACATATTTTGAAATTTGTCTTTGATTATTATTCTGAAATACTGGTAAATGCTACCTAGAAATACACCCTGAAGCTATGAATGCTCATTTTTAAGATAATTTCGCGAAATGGAACTGGTTTGGAGAAGTTAGGAATATTATTAGATTAATTATGAAAATAATGCACAGTTAGAGAAAAAACTCTGAGTGAGGGCCGCAGGGAGGCACGCGGTCAAGTGCTCTACAACAAATCACTAACTTTGACTGTTGGCTTGCATCAACTGAATACGGGCTGTGTACTTTTATTAGGAACATACATTTAATTTTTACGAAAACTGTTATTCTGAAATAGCGATATTCTCTATATCAAACAGCAATTAAACGCTACGGTTGAAGCTTAAAATGTTAAATCTGTTAAATGTAATTAGTTCTGTTGAAATCAGAGCAGTAGATTTGGGTTTATTAATAAGGAGGCTCAAATAATGAAAAAGATGCCGCCAGGTGGCACACGGTCAAGTAAAATAAATATGATATATAATAAAAATCGTTTACCCTCACCTTTCCCCTTTCCCGCAAATATAATAAATAATCTGTTAAATAAAGTTTTCTTTATCAATAATCTCTATCATACTGATATATGTCATGTGTAACCCAGTTAATTATCCTTCATTATGTCGATAAAATACTTTAAAATTACGCTTATAGCATTTGGCAATGGTTAATAATTAAGTTGATTGTCCACATGTCATAAAATCTCTAATCCATAGATTTCAAATATTCGACCCGCAAATGATTTATTTAATGACTTCTGTGGAAACTTTATACAACCAACCAACTGAAGATAAAAAAGCATATTTTTGATGAGATCTCTTTGTGGATTTTAATTAATATTTCGGCAAATAATTAATATATTAACTTTCTGAGTCTAAAGTGCATCAAGTCTAAAGTGTATCAAGGCCTTGAACTATGCACACTTAAATTATCATACTTCTAGGTGCGCTAGATTTTCCTAGCCATCGCAGACAAACAGACAGACAGACACACACACATGCACAGACACACAGAGCGAAACTTTCTTTTATTAGTATAGAAAATAAAATCAATGATAAGCTTTGTACTGTAAATTATTTTCTTAAAACTAAAACTTGATTATTTGCGCACATTTTGTAAGTAAAATTTCTCTCTATAACATAAGTAGAATTTCCCTGATCACAACAAACCATTCAACCTCCCAAAATGAAATTTTTTCATTTTTAAAAGGAAATTTGTTCTGCCATTCGTAAAATGCAAACGTTTTAAAACGATTGCGTTAATTAATGTTCTAATGTCGGAATGAAATGACATCATCCCTTCGGGGGCGAAAAGGACGTCATACAAAATATATTTCACATTCACCATTGGTATATATATATATATATATATATATATATATATATATTACTTTTACTGTGTAAATTTGATATCATATTATACGCTGGAGTTTATTGCCGCACGTTGCAGAATTGAAACTACTGCTGCTATTTGAATGAATTTTATATGCATATTTGGTAAGTGACTCGGGGAAAAAAATGCATTATAGAACGAAATTCATTCATTAGTAGAAACGAATGTAATAAAATTTTCTGTGATGTGTAAAAAATTAGTTGTTTAATGCTGTTGTGATGAAAGTAAGTCTTCGGCGATTTACGAGCATCAACGAGTAGGGGATGGAGGAAATTAGTAATCAGGGAAAATATTTCTCTAACGTTAAACAATATCTCCCAACAGCTTTAATTCTTAAGAAAAAATAAAGAAAGAAAGACAAAACTATTTCACAAGAAGCACATTTTTGTGTTTGAAATGTTACGAAAACGAGATCACGTTTCATTTAAAAACCACCATAATTGTACTTCGCGACAAATCTGAAGACAAATCTTGTTCTTTATTTCTTTATTTCTTTATTTATTCTGCATTGTTTTACTACAATGTTTTCATAAAAACTGCCGAAAAATAAAGAGAGCGAGTTTACAGCAGTTTAAAATCGGGTCAAAAACGATTGCAAAAATGGGACATGTTTCTCGATTTACTACGAATTCAAACAAATGTTTCCAAACCAAATTGGACAACGAATTCGCAATAGGCTTTTAATAGGGCTTTATTGGCTCCCCTGTCTTTTCAACGAGGGAAGCAAAATTCAACAACTGTATCGAGAAACACTACAGTGTCATCTGCTTACATTTAAAAACCTCTAAGATGATCACGATTGGACATTTAAGTACGTCAATGCTTCAATCTTCAGCATAATACGCAAAATACACAACACATAATACACAAAACAGTTCATGCAAATGTTTAAGTTTTAGAATGAACAGATTGATCCAGACTTAAACAAAACTGGGAATATTTCGATGGTCTGAAATAGTGAAATTAACGAGAATGTAAATTATTAGGTGCATTAGCAGGACTTCGTCTTCGATTAAAAAAAACGATAATAAAGAAAGTTTGTTGTTTTTAAAATAAAATTCCTCGCCCAAACTTTTCACGCTCATTCAATTCCAGAACACTTCGCTGGGGTTTGTTGTTCTGTCCGCTGTATTCAATAGATTCTTCTTCAGATTATCAATTATTTTACTCCGCACAGAACAACCTTTTATGAGAGGCGTTCTGTCCTTTGCAAAAGTCTAAAATCGTCTTCATTTTTTTTTTTAACAAACATACGCCTCAGATTGCGAAAATCGCTTGTTGTCTGAAAGATCAGAGAAAGTTGAAGCATTGAAGAATTTATAAAAATGATATGATAGAAAAAAATCTGATATCCTTTGAAATTTAATTAAGAACAATAAAAATTTACAAATATAATATTTCACCTTCGCCTAAAACACGATGTTAAACTTTTTTTATATATTTATGAATATCATGGAAAACAAAAACCTAATATTTATACAGATATGCTTAAACCGAGTGAAAATGTAAATGTGGTTTTTGGAGGTTTTGTCTAAAATCCATACATTTATGCATTGTTTAAACGGGCAATTAATCGAAAATAAAATGAGATGAAATTAATGAAATATTCATTCAGAGAGCCCTAAAAGGAATTAATTAAATCACGGTTGACGATGAAAAGTATTGTTTCATAACACGAAACATTAAAATTTTAATGGAAAAAGATTATAATAAAGCCACAAATATCATTTGAAAATAAAAAGTATTTGCACAAACAAAGCTATTTTACTTATGATTAAAGTAATAAAAAAAGAACAATTCACGAAAAAATAATTCTATTTATATGGATTTGGTTTAAATTTTTAAATAAAATATACGAAGCTGTGTTATTCTTAACGAGAGACTTGTCAACTTAAACTATTAATTTATTGTCAAGGTTTTTCGAAAAATAATGTATTTGCACAAACAAAGCTATTTTACTTATGATTAAATATAGATATAAAAAAAATATTTCACTAAAAAAGGATTCTATTCATATGAATTTGGTTTAAAATTTTAACCAAAATATACTAAGCTGTGTTATTCTTAACGAGAGTCATGTCAACTTAAACTAATATTTTTTTGTCAAGGTTTTTCGATAAAATGTAGAACAGAAAGCTTTTATTATTTATATCATGTCACGTTTGATAACAAGGTAATAAAGAGTGCTTCAGAATATATCTTTTAAAAATAAATTTCCTGTGAGGTAGACATCTTATAAAAAATGTCAGACAAACTGACAAAATAAAGTAACAAAATACTTATTATTTGATTTGAAAGAATAGTTCACAGTGACAGCATTATTATAATGAAGAAATGAAACCACACAGGGGAAATTTTATAAATATTATGAAGGAATAGATTACCATTAAGCGCGTTTTTTTATCGTTTTTTTCAGCGTAAAAGAAGATAATCAATCTTAAATAATTAATTTCTGGGAAAACTTCTTCAGAAGGAAAAAAAAACGTATACATACATCTTAACACCTGACGAACGAACACGTGTACACACACGCATTCATATATATATTTACCGGGTGCGCCATAAGTTCGTTAAAAGGTTAAAAATTCATTAAAATGTAACAAATGATGAAAAAAAGTACGGTTTAAAAGAATGGAATTAGAAGGTCGGATTTTTTTTTTAATTTCAGAAAAAGTTGTGATTCAAAAATTACCGATAGATGGCGCTGGCATGCATAATATGAAGCAGATGTCAAGGACGACCTTCTACTTCGGGACGGTCCGTTCCTTTGAAGAGTCTGATGAGCTTTAATATCCCAGCACATAAAGCAGGCCCTTTTCTCACCCTAAGTCCTTTTGCTGTCGGAATTTTCGAATGCACCGGTTGCTGATTCCGGAAAAATATCTTAACCAACAGCGCTTGATTTAGTAACGATATCTATCTGCTGGTATCGAATGAAGAATTTATGTACATTGGGGTATTTTATAGACAACCTGATTGGCATAAATCTACTTCACGTTCATTATAAAAGCAAAATTTTATTAAAATATTTTGCTTGCCGTTTGACAGTTTTGAATTAAAATTAATTGGTCACATTTGTGATCATCGCCCGTGAAAGGGATAACGTTTAACAAAACAATTTATTGGCTTATTTTTTGTGAATTTTATCGTAATTGTATTTAATATATATTTTTATCTAAGGGAAAAATAATAATAACTTATTGAAGTTTTCTGCTTTGTGTATATATATGAACTATATGCTGTTTGAATTTTTAAATATCTAGATTAATTTTATATTATTATAAATATGAGGCGATTATTTTTAATAATTTCTGTAACTAATACTTATCTCGTTGAGATAAACTGCTACCTTGTCTTCTATTATAAGGCATTCAAAACTTTAAAGATCACCAATTATAACAGTAATTAAAATATAAATCTCATTATCTTTTCATTATTGATCCGACATTCTTAATAAAAAACTAAACTGTATATAGTACGCTGTCAGTTAGAATTAAATATACAAGGTGACCATAACTAAACTGATAATATTCAGCGTGTTCTGTAGCACGACCTAATTGCGAGAACAGAGCCAAAATTTGTAGGATAATAAAATAAGACGGGAAGTGAAGGACTCTGCGAAACAAATAGTACCAAAGTCACCGCTATGGGTATATTTGACGCTGTGTTTTTTTTCTGAATCCCTCCACCTCCGTCTTTTTTTAATCATTCTAAACTTTTATACCATTCTCACAAATAGATAGCGTTACAGAACACTCTGAATACTGTCAGTTTAACTATGGCCACCTTGAGGTTTTGACAATACTCATCGTGTTCTGCAGCGCTATCTACTTGCGATAATGGTATCAACTTTTTGAGGGTGATTACATGAGTCGGGTTACGAAGGATTCCACAAACAACTACGCCCTAAATCCATTGCGGTGGCTTTTGCAACTATTCTTTTTTACGAATCGTTCGTCAGCGTCTTGTTTAATCACCTTAAACATTTGGCTCAATTCTCACAATTATATCGCGCTACAGAAGTTTGTCACTTCAATACTACCCTGTACTGCCCTGAGTACTGTCAGTTTAATTGTGGCCACCTTGCGGTTTTGACAGTACTCATCGTGTTCTGTAGCGCTATCTACTTCCGAGAATGGTAGCAAATTTTGGGGGATGATTAAACGAGTCGCGGTACGAAAGATTCCGCAAAAAACAGCGCCAAAAATCCCTTGCGGTGTCTTTTGAAACTATACTTTTTTACAAATCGTTCGTCTGCGTATTGTTTAATCGCCTTAAACATTTGGCTCAATTCTCACAATTATATCGCGCTACAGAAGTTTATCACTTTTGTACTAACCTGTACTACCCTGACTAGTGTCAATTTAACTGTGGCCACTTTCCATTTTGTGTAAAGAATTTCGAGTAAATTTCAGTAAATGCCTCCTAACTTCTAGTTTTAGGCCGAGCTCTGAGATGGACAATTTTTACATAGATTTATTGAAGTGCATTTTTTAACCTTGGGAGACTCAACTGAATTCATTTTATGAAATTTAAAAGCTGCAATAATGCACTTGATTGAAAGTGATATTGTTTATCACACAACTCAAATTTTTCATACTATATGTTTAATTGCAAATGATACTCTTTCAATATTTAAAGTAAGGGCGATGTTTTTCGCATCACTTTATTAAATGTTGTTTGGTTAGCTCAATGGTCTAAGACCTATCAGATATATTTAACCCATAAATTCAAAATTTAAATGATTGTAAGTGAATGATATGCCTTATTCCATTGCTTCTGACCGTTAATCAAAAGTCTGTCTTCCTGATTTTTTTAATGCCTTGGTCGATAATCGGGGAATCAAAATATGTAGTTCCAAGAATCTGCGTTTCAGGCCTTCACAATACCTTTTCAATTCTACACTACAATCTGTTTCACATAATCTCTGTAAAAATGTAAGTTTAAAAAGTTAACACTTTTCATAACCTGAATTCATGACATTTCATCTTCAGTTTTTGGCATAATTGTAGGTTCATACAAATATGTACAAGATGTACTTATATTTACACAAAAAAGTACTTTTATATGTATATGTTCAATGTGTACTTATATTTACAGAAAAAGTACTTTTATATGTTCTAGTAGCCACGTATGAATAACGACGTATCTGAAACAGATAACAAAAAAATGAAATAAAATATATAATGTGATTCAAATAATAGTGTAATGTGGTCAAATCACATAAAATATATTATGTAATTTTTCTTTCTTTTTTCTTTTGTTTCATATGGGCATAATTTTGATTCATCACAGTATTTTGTCTTGTTTTGAACAATTTATAAAATTTAATTAAATTCTTTAATAAAATAAATAAATTTTTATTACTTGCTCCGACGTAATTTTTGTAAATGTGAATTATTTTTAAGTAATTACAAGAAAAACGTTACAGGCACATTTATAATGTATAATTTGATAATGGGAACGAAAATTTCATTGTTCCTTATAAGATGTTTATTTTTCAAATAAGACGATTAAATTTTAAATACTATGTTGCAATTTAGATTAGTTAATCAAAATTAAAACAAAAATAGAATACCAAATATGACATTATTTAGAACTAGAATTATATGTCTCAAAATGCATCCTATTTTTTATTAATATTTAATGCAATAAACTATAAATCTTGTACATTTGTGTTTTAAGTCATAAAATAAAATGTTTGGGAAAGTTATAAAATGCATGAATTTCTGGCTTCCAGGGAACGTCTATACATTTTTAATGATTCATTCGAAGCCTTGAAACAATATGATAAAGCCAACGGCCCAACTTCATTGTTTATTTATTTTATTATTTCTTTTCTAGAAGATAAACTTATATAAAACATTACAAAAACTTTATTTGATAAAAGAACATAACTTTGTGTTTATATTTTTTAATTGTGCACTTTTATGGATGTACAAGTAATAAAATTATAGTGTAAAGAATATATGCAGAGACATTTAAAAATGGACAAATTAAAACATATTTTATTTTATTTTCTAAAAAAGACAATATTAGACAGTAAGTAAAAATGTGCAGTTGATATTCTCTTATCAGAAAATGGCTTTTGAATTAAATATTATTTGATAAAATGTTCGCATTACAAGAAATGTTTAAAGTTATTTTTAAATATCAATAGAAAATGTCATTTTAACGGAAATATATTTTCAATATATGAAACATTTTGTCACATAAAAATAAATTTTTGTAGTTTTAAACGAAAAACCAGAAACCTCTTCCATTATTCAGTTTCTGTTTAAAAAGTGTAAATAAATCGATTTTTAAACACATCAATAGGATATTTAAGACACTGCATTCTTTTCATTCTATAAACTAATTTGATATTTTTTATGAATTAATTGTAACACTGTGATTTTTTAAAGAGATTAATCTATGTTTATAAAATAAAACAATGCATTTTAAATTGCTTCAATTGTTTCTGTTAATTGAACATTATCTAAATGCGTCTACATCAAAAAAAAAAAAAAAAAAAAACTAAAATTGTATTCTCTTTGAAAAAGTTCTAGATTCAAGTAGGAGGAATACGACTGCTGTAATTAACATTAAATGTTAAGCATTATACTACTTATTGGTCATTTACTTTATAAACTAAACGTTTGTTCTTAACTGACATATGCATATCAGGTTTTGAAATAGAATCAAAATTACTTTATTCTTTTTGTAGAATATTACACAGATATTTCACGTAATCACAAGTAAGAAATTTTCTTACAGATAGTATTTATTCTATTTATTATATGCCATATCCATATACATTTAGTAAACAAATTAGTTTTCAAAATATTTTTCAGATACTTTTTCACTTCAAAATATATAAATAAAATAATGTTTTTAAACGATACATATTAAAATTAAATTTATATTAAGAAAAAATTTAGCTATATGTTTTGAAAAATATTATCAAACCTATCAATAAGTAAAGTATTATTAGTCTTTAAAGACACGGACAGTTTGGTGTAAAATAAGGTCACGTATGGCGCACTTTATGCGCAATTGATTTTTAAGGGTTAAGGTATCTGACTACGTTTAAAAAGTGGTTTTCGACCAAAATTGTCAAAATGGTTTTGTTACATTTTATTAAAGTCCAACTTTGTACCTTTCCAAAACTGTATTTATTTTTATTGTATGATAAACATAACTGGAGTTGTAGCGGTTTTTAAACTACTCAGCAGCTGTCACTGAAACCGGACGTACTGTTTAAAGGACCGGAAGTAGTATTTAAAGGTACTAACTGGGAAGGGGGAAGCAAAACTATGGCTTTCTAGAAATAAACAAAGGCTCAGTACTTAAAAAAAAGAGTATGGCTCATAAAAACAGTGAAGTTTAGATGCATATTACTGTGTAAACTCTTGTAGTAAAACATAAATCTCAACTTTAAATGCATTTTTTTGGAAAATGTAATTTTTGGTTAAAATTTCATACGCAAAACATGATTTCTCAAAAAGTTATTAGAATATCACTATGAAATTTAAAATGCAGGTTGTTTATACTATTGTGAAGGCAATGAACTACATATTTAATTTTAGAATAAATATTTTTTGTTTTATGGATGTTCTCGTGGAAAAACATTGATGAATTTTAAGAAAATCAGCATGTAAAAAGGTGCGATATGCTTTAAATTTTGAAACATTTAAATTATCTCTTAGATTTTAGTTCATTGCCTTCACCAGTGTCATAAGTATGAAGTGTTAAAAGGAAATTAAGATACATACAATATATTTTTCTGTAGCGTGTTTTGCGTATTGGGCTAAATTTCACTAAATTTTATTGCAAAATCCCCACATTTATAAAATTTCATCAATGAATTAAATATTTTTTACCTTTTTTCACAGTTTCCCGTCATAATAAAAATAAGTTAAAAAAAATAAATAGCCTTTTTTGAAAAAATTGCTCCGTACGTAGTCAAGCACCTTAAACAACAACTTTTAATGATACATATGTTTAATGTAACGTCCAGTAGTAATATAAACTAATAAGCATAAAATTGTTTTAAAATAAATCAAATTTAATTAGAATTAATATAACACGAACAGGTTTTAGTAACATAAAGACACGGGTGACGCACTCAACGCACAAATGCCTTTTAAAGCCTACAGACAAAATTTTGATGCTAAAGAAGAATAGTTTTTAATGTCTAGAACTACTATAAAAGTAACAGACATAATATTTATAAGAAAAGAAAGAAAATAGAATAAATAACACAAATACACGGGAGGTGTATTCCGCACAGAAGTGGTGACTTACCAATAAAAATAATGAAAACGAGCAGAAAACATTCGTAACTTCTATTTTAAACGTTGGTTGGACATGGAAGGATCTTTGGGAAAAGAGTAAATGTAGCACATGTGTTACTCGTGTAATTATTTTAGAATTCGTAACTGTTTTCTCACTGATTTGCGCACTCAGTACGCCGCTAGTGTCTTTAAAGTTTAAACAAATACATATTAATCAATCTTATATGGGAAATGGGGTTTTATAAGAATTTTTAATGCTTCATTAATTGCTAAAAGACGGTAAAGAAAACAGTAAATGAAAAGGTATAAAAATTTATATGCAAACATTCTACATGTTTCGGCTTCATCGAAGCCTTAATAATTTACGGCTTTGGTGAAGCCAAAAGATGTAATGTATATAAAACTATTTTAACCATTTTAGTTGCTGTTTCATATAACACCTTTTAGCAGTGAAATACATTATCTCTGGGTGTTTGGGTTCGTTATATATTTGAATTTTTTTAATTAAATTAATGTCACTTTTGATTTCATTGAAAATTCAACAGCACCAATATAAATTTCTACTAAATGCATCCATATTTCTCTCTAAAAATAGTAACATTATTTTAAAAATATTACTTTTTTTAATTTTAACATCATTCTTAATCACTTGAATAACATTATAATAACATTAAAAAAATTATTTTTCTTTGAATAAATAAGAAAAACATTTATATATAATGATGTTCACTTTTACGAAACGCCAATTTTAAGAAATAGGAAAAATTAAATAAGAAGTTATTTTATATTTTAACAAAATAGGAAGAATTATAATCCGTTTGGAATTCTCTGAAAGCATAAATGATTCTCTGAACATCATAAGTTGAACGTGACTAAAACCGTATTTTATAAATTGAAACGACGATGGTTGGGCATTCTAATAATTATCGAAAATTATTGTTATTTTTTTATAGCTTAATGGAATTGTTTTATCAAAGTATTTTTGTTTCATAAATGCAATTTTTAAAATTCATATTGTATTCGTATTGTCTAATAAAAGCATACAACAGTAACTTTAAATAGTAATCAAACAGCTGTTTTATGATTATTTTTAAGTACTTCTCAGAATATATTGTGTTTAAAAAGAAGATTTATTTAATATAATATGGCAGTATTCAGGCATGCGCAATATGTGTAACTGCACAGGGTGCCGCAATTTTAAAAGCGGGCATTTTTTTTTTTATTATTCAGAAAAAAAAAAATGAGCACGGCAAAATAATACTAATACTAAAAATATGTTATTTTTTGTTTGCTTTTCCTTATGAAATTTGCCCTAGATAAGCGATCTCATATTGAGATTGTATGGTAGTATTAGCACACCAATTCCTTAAAGGCAACTTGCATGCAGCTGACAGTAAAGAACTGTCTATTTGGGAACCACGATCGTCTAAAATTCACAACGGTTACGAAATATAACTATGTTACGTTCAAACTACGGAACTTACGCCAACTCAAACTCGTAAAACAGCTTAGGTGGATCTAGAAAGGATTCCAGATAGGTAGAAGCACAAAGGTCCGGGTAGTGCAATATGAAACAAAATACGACTAAACACTTTTAGGAATCAGATCACATTCATCGCTGTTTATAAATAGTAATTTTTACCTTATTTATGACAGAAAATATGCGTTAAATAAGGCATTTCGAATGTATTGTCACTCCGTTTCTGGGGCTTGTGCCCTGTGTACCCAACCCATGCCATAATCTGACCCTACCTCAATAATATCAGTTACGCCGGCTTAAAATGTTTAGTCTAAAAATGGTATACAGACGAGTTCATAGACCATGACGAAAGCATAAGTATTGGAGAGTTTGTCGCTCAGATTCTCGGATTATCAAGAATCGAAATACCGCTACACAGAGCATCAAAAATTCCGAATTTTGAAAAAGACAAGTTATTTTCAATTTTCCGGTTTGAGTTGGTATTCGTTATTATGTGTTCAGCTTTATAACGTTGTAAGGGATTGTAATACTGTAAGTGAACAATTAAGAATTTTTAACATAAAAATTCCATTTTTCTATAAGTTTTTAATGAAAATTTTTATGGCAAATAGTTATTTAAGATTAATACAGCGTTCTTACAGTTTCATGAAAAAAAAACAGTATTTTCTTATAGAAAAACTCGACTTATGTAATCGCGCTACAGCATAAGGCGAGTTTTTTTATAATTAAATACTGCTATTCATCAGACCTAAAATGAGGAAAATTCCCTGACCTGTAGGAACCTTGTAATAGAGAATGAATAAAAATGTTATCAACATTGTATAAAAAATACAATGCATAAGTACTTTTTCCAATTCAGAGTACTACAGATGGACATTTTCATAATTAGAACGGCGCAATACCTGCTAGTTTCCTTTTGCACAAAATAATGTGAGTTCCATGTTAAGTTTTAGCGAGAACGGGCAATACGATGCTGTACTATTGCAATACGGATTTTTAAGTTAATAGAATGTTATACAACTATTTTGAACTATTGAGAGATTAAACAACTTGGAAGACTTTTCTTATTCTGCAAGTATCACATTGAAATTATTATCAACAATTCGATGGTGTGGACGCAAAGACATTTGTAAGAGTTAGAATGCAAATTGAAAAACAATGTTAATTGCATTAAAAACCATTTTAATAAATGAAATGGGTAATGTTAGATGCGTAGCTGAAACTCTTACAAAGTTACAGAGTATTGATATAAGCATTCCTGAGCTTAAGTGTGGCTTGGATTCTGCAACTTTTTAGCAAAGCAATGACAAGATTATATACCGAGGATGTGGAAATGCAAACTGATGTTGAAATGTCGACATCCTCTCTTAATATGTTTTTAACGGAGATTCAGATTTATTTCTCTATTTACAAAGATTCAGCTGAAAAGAAATTGAGATTAGGAATCAGGAATCGGGTCCATCTTCTTCATATGAAGACATTGCAAGACAAAACTGTCAAATTAAACATAAGCGATGGTTTAATGAATCATCTGAGTTAGCTACGGAATCAGAAATTCCAAAAAAGAAACAAATTCGGACTGCTTTAAAAATGACGACCAGATCTGGAGAAGAATAGAAATTTTATACTGTAAAGTAAAACAAACTCTTCAGAGAGATTTACAGAAGGAAATTCATGTTTTCGAAGAGTATAATTTAATATTTTCATTTCTTTCAAATATCTCCGAACTAGAGCCGAAACATCAATTTTAGTTTGCAGCAAAATTGCAGCTGTCTTACTTTGCAAGTCTGTAAACTTGCAGTACGTTCAGCATGGTAAGATTGCAAGTTCATAACAAGGCTGCAGCAAGATAACACAAACTCCGAAGTCATCATACACCAAAGGATCAGGGTCCATAAGCCGTGTTTTTGGCCCATGAAATAAGACTAAAATCCGATTTTGTTATACTGACTTAATTATTTAACTTTTTAATATTAGAAGGTTTATCCTGTACGATTTCAACAACAGTTTTTACATTTTGTTTGGATTTATATGACTTACACAAGCTCAAAGTTCGTATTATTCGTAGTTTTTTATGAAAAATACGCAATTTCTCCTAATTTTACCTCAATTATTTATATGAGCGCAATCGTGCAACACTTTCTTCTTTACATATATTATAAAATATTTCAAAATTTACAATATATGTAAAAATAAAAGCGTTGCAAAGCTGCGGTCATAGTAAAATATTAAAAAATATATTAAAAATTGATGTAAAATTAGGAGAAATTGCGTAATTTTCATCAAAAACTACGAATAATACGAACTATGAGCTTGTGTAAATTATATAAATCCGGACAAAATGTACAAAATATTGTTGAAATCGCACAGGATAAACCTTCTAAAATTAAAAATTTAAATAATTAAGTCAGTACAACAAAATCGAATTTTAGTCTTATTCCATGGGCCAAAAACACGGCTTATGGACCCTGATCCTTTGTAGTAAACTTGTCGTGCAAATTCCACTCTTGTTGTATCAAATTTACTGCTTATTCATTGCAAACTGGTAGACAATTTAGCTTTGTCATGTTGAGTTTTCAATATTTACTTGTGAAAAATACGACATGACAAAGCTAAATTTTCTACTAGTTTGCAAAGAATTTGCAGTAAATTTAATACAACAAAAGTGCAACTTTCATGACAAGTTTATTGCAAATTTGTCATATGGTGACTTCGGTGTTTGCGTTATCTTGCTGCTGTCTTGTTCTGAACTTGCAGTCTTGTCATGCTGAACTTACTGCAAATTTGCAGACTTGCAAAGCCAGGCTACTGCAATTTTGCTGCAAACTAAAATTGCTATACGGGTTAACATGGATCAAAACATAACTATTGAAAAACGTAAACATTAGTTAGTAAATTATCATATTAGTTTGTTTTATTATAATTTGTTTATGAAATAAGTTGTAGCTTATATGTAAAATGCTACTTCACAAAAATTAAACACATTTCAACAGTTAAAATAATAAATACATTTTTCTGAGTTCCTTTACTTGACCACCAATCCAAGAACATAGGATTCAATAACGACGTGCCTTGTCTTTGAGAGCCCAATTTATGCACATGCGCTGGTTGTCTATTCTCTCATCAGGGGTAATTTTCGCTTTTGTGATTGTCATGAATCATGACAGTGCTGCATCTGTATCACAGAAAACTAGCCTTGCAAGGGGGTGATCGATTAAGTCCCGTCTACCTTACGGTAGTTTTGCTGCTAATTTGTCATGGCAAGATAATATCCAGAAAAAATCAAACTTGCTGAAAAAGTGCATGCTATCTGGCCGTCTACTCAAATGATGGAGATAACTTCGAGCCATTTACGATTCTGACATAGAGAACAGCTTTTCCAAAGATTGCACCCATTTTAAAAGCTATTTCTTATCTATGGAGGAAGGAAAGTAATGACAAGTTGTTTTAAAATAATAAAATAAATGATCAACGTGAAATAGCACAAATAAAAATATACAAATGTCAAACAGCTGTTTCGGAGCCTCTAAAGCTCCACCATCAGTGTCAAATTAAAAATATTAAAAACTGTTTCAAAAGTTTAAGCCATTTCTGTATGCTTGCGTCTCAGCACGCGCCAAAGATAGAATGATCTTGAAAGAATGATAGATTCTATCTTGGGCGCGTGCGCAGTCACAAGTGCCTTATTACATGATTCAAACACCTTAATACTTGGTTTAAACTTTTGAAACAATTTTAATCTTTTAAATTTTGCACTGGTGATGGAGCTTTATGCGCTCCGAAACAGCCGTTTGCCATTTTATATATTTTTATTTGTGCTATTTCACGTTGATCATTTATTTTAATATAACGGCACAAAGTTCAATCCACCTATTTTAAACAAGTTATCTTGTCTTCTCTTTTGCTGCAGGATGTTGACTTCAAGTAAATTTGTCATGTTTATCCAACTATGTACAATGCACTCAAGATTTTCAACTGTACTCCTGCACCAAACCGTTCTGCAAAAAGTCCATTTTCTGTTTTAAAATGGAATAAAAATTCTTTATGGATAACACGAATCAAGAACAACTGTCAGTCTTGGAGTGCTGATCGTAGAATATGACATCACAGTCAATTTCAATTTCAAATAAGTAATAAATGCTTTCACAAATTCGAAAGGGAGAAGAGAGTAATTTTTTATACTCCAAAAATATCGTAATTAGAAATTATTATTAGTTTGAAAAACATATTTTGGACTCACCACATCAGTTGTTTCTAGGATATATAAGTTTAAATATGGGTTATTAAGCTGTAGTGACATTTTTTTTCACTGCATTTCTACTTTACATATTGTGTGATTAAATTAGAGAAATGTGTGAATTTTCCTGTTAAGATAACATTTGTAGTGGTATTTTTCTGTGACTTATGTCATATATCTTTTGTTTGACAAATGTAGAGTTTTGTGCGAAAGTTTTGAATGGTGATGATTAACTATAGTAACTAGTCTCTATTTAATTGCCATTTAATATTCTGTTCAGAATAATTAGTAAAACTTTAATTTTCATATTTGTTTTATTGTTTATGTATACATTTAAGTTTAATTGTTTTATATAGTTTGAAATTTATGTAAATCATTCCACATATTTTTGGAGTTCAACTGAGTGAAGTAATGAGAAGTAAAATAAATGACAACACACATGTACGTCACACGGCTGAAATACGGGCCTGGGTATAATCTTTTGCATTATTTCATGTATCTTGCAGATTTTAGAAACAGAATACTCTTACATAAAAAAATATTACATTCTCTAAAAATTGCAATACAAACTTACAAAAAGCATGTCTAACAAGTAAATAAAAAAAAATGTAAAGCATACAATTTTAGAAACAGTGAAATAATTCTAACCTTTTTTTTTTTTTCAAATTTCAGTTTTAATTGCATAGAGGATTTCTGGACATTAACGATCTAAGCATTAGGATCAAAACACGGTATTTTCTTGTGTATTCCACGCATTATTTTAACTAAAAATTTACATTAAAGTCAATATAAGAGAGGGGCATGAATATTTGAATTTCAACTACATGCCACTGAATTTGCAGTGGAATAACTCTGTTTCAAATCGTTATACGGACAGTTTAAATTTAAATTTAAGAAATCACATCGCAATACTTAGCGAAAGCTAAGTTAATTAATTTAATTTTAAATTAATTACTTAAATTACAATAAAATAAAATTTATTTGGAATGGTTTTCTCTTACACACAGAAAGAAACGTTTTCTAAAACTTATAAATATATATATATATATATACATATATAACTTTTGTATGTATAAATACGTGAAACTACGGTACACTGCAAATCTTTACACGCTTTTCAGAACACTTTTTTGAACACTTTTTTGAACACTTATTTTGTCACCTTTTTAAGGACACTCTGAATGAATGCACTTTTTGAAACAGTTTTAGAATACTTCTGACAAGGAAGGTCTCCATAAGCGCATACTCAGAAATGTTTAAGAAAATTACATCATGTTCTTCTCATAAGGATATATATGTCTATAAAAAACATTTCTGCGGAACCTCGATATAACGTCCGTAAAAAAAAATAAAAATTTCGTTTATTTGGCGATTTATCACTGGTTCGCGACGGAATGAAATTAACCCTTTCAGTACTTATGTTTCTAAAATGTTGAAATCATTGAGTCACACCGGGATTTAACAACAAATTTATTTCCAAATAAGTACAAGGTTTTCTTCACGTATATTATAAAAGTAAAATTTGATTCCAAAATTACGGTATCATTGTGGAATTTGGAAATTAAAATTAAGTGGGATATATTATATCCCAACGCCTTTCAAGGGGTTAAAAAAATACTCTTTTATGACAAGTACTTTTTAAGTAAAAACTTTTTCATACTGAACTTGTTTATGCATGTTTAAGTTACATAATAAATAAATATTTATAACTATAATTTTGAGTACACATTTATATGTATATTTAAAGGAATTTAACGATTGTATTTTACGATTTAAAACAAAATTTAAATTGATTGAAATTGTTTCAAGTTCAAAAATAAGCCCGATTCTGAACATTGTCAATTCAAGAAAGTTTTTGTTGCTATGGAAACAACGACTTCTTCGATATACAAATGTATAACGAATCCGTTTGTCATCGGGCTTTTCCTTTTAAAATACATTTAAAAATTACTTGTACAACCGTTGAAGCCATTTAAATTAGAAAAAATCGTGGAATGGAAGGTAAAACAATAGGCAAAATTTAATTCAATCGGTAATAAAAAAGAGAAAAAGAAAACATGAGTGATTTATTTATTTTGATTTAAAAAATATTTAAAATTAATATTAATGCAAACGTACAGAGAGTTGAAAATGTTGAACGCAAAATGCAAACTATTCTGAACAAGAGGGTATGGTATTATGAGCCATAGAATTAACCCATTCGTATAATTTTTTTAAGCTTATGATAATTTTACGCTTTCAAATTTTACAAAAATCTCATAGACAGGTCTCATAACAAGAATTTCTTCAAACTCTTCGCTTACTTTAATATGCCTTTCAGATTCATATATTTTTTTTAATTTCGATTGTTAACTGAAAGTGGAAATAAACATACAGATTCAATAATTCAATAAAACACATAACTTAAATGTCAGCTTCGCTATAACATAAAATAGATATTTGCAGCTTCCAAAAGTAGAACATATGTTTTCAGTGGTAAAAATAAATAACTGCCACAACAATCGGCTTGTATATATTATACAAAAAATAATAAATATTTCATCTTTTAAGTTTAAATTCATTAAATATTGCGCATTCGAATAATCATTTTACAAGCAGTTTAAAATGCATTAAAATCGTTTGCGTTTGGCGAAGGAAAAAGGTTGCTAGCCAAATCGTGTGTTTTTGCGGCAAATACTCGAAAGTATTTTATTTTTTTGCAGATTTTCTACCAGGATTCCGCAGCTAAATTTTACTGTTCCTTTATTACATACATGTGTAGCTTCATTAGCATTTTTTTTTTCAAAATTTTCTGAGTATGCGCTTTAAGGAGACCTTCCTTGTGAGAACACTTATTTTGTTCAGCACGTTTTCTAGCAATATTTTTTAAAGGGATGATTTCACAAGTGTGCCCAAATGTGCTCCCAATTCGTTCTCAAATGTGTTCCCAAGTTTAAATTTAACAAATATCCTGAGAACACTTTCTTTATAGTGGAGCATATTCAGAACGCATAAGGGAACACATTCAGTACACATTACGGTAACTGGAACACTTTTTTTGAATCAAAGTGTTCCAAATATGTTCCCAATGTGTACTGTGAATTTGCAGTGTATGTGGATGGAGGGGGGTTTTTCTTTAATATAAATTGTCTCCAAAATAAATTACGAAATTTAACGTATTTATATATTTTTGTCTATAACTATGCGTTTAAATTTAAGTTATCGATGAAGTGACTTATATTTTTGGCGTCATCCGTTTCAAAACTATTTTTCCATAAATATATAAATCACTAGTTAAATCACATTCAGTTAACTTTACTGGTATTTCTGCCCATAACTTTAATAAAATTTCAGTATTTTGATATTTTGTATTTTTAATCCAATTTAAAAACGGTTACTTTTTAAATGCATATCACTCTTTTCTGCTTCTTTTCAGTCGTTTTACCAACACCATGCCAAAACGCATTCTAATTTGATATTTATTGCAACCCTGGCTGTGCAAAGGATTTCTATTGCAAACCGAGCCAAACAATGTAACTTGCTATATTTATTGATCGTGAATATTTTTTTCTTAAATCAAAAATATAATTTTGTTGACTCTAACCCTGGATGTCATACCTAATATGTTGAGATATATGGTGCATCGTAAAATGGCGCGATAAAAGATGGCATGGCACCGTTCGTCATTATTTACAATCGTATCTTCATTCCACAGGCCATGTGGCGCCGTCTTTATTCTAAATGAAATGGCTAATGCAAAGCAAAGCGACATTTACAATTTCCTACCTGCTGTTTAAATTGAATTTATTTTATTATTTTATTGTATAATATTTATTTGTTAATTTATTAGGGTTCCGTACTTTAAAATCAAGAACGGGACCATTATAAGATCCGTCCTGTGTCCGTCTGTCCGTCTGTCAGAACACTTATTCTAATAAACTATGGGACATGCAATGTTCAAACTTTGGAAAGTTATAAAACCTTTTACCCACATATTTTCAGATCATGAGCCATTCAGAAATATGTTTTGGAAAAAAATTATGAGGCTATTTAAGTTACTTGTAAAATAAAAGATTTCTTCTTGTATGTCGTGTGGCTTTCCTGTAAAAGATCTCGTAATACCGAACTCACAAATATATTTGTTTTAATTTTAGGTATTATATTTGCAGATATATAGTTGAAAATGCACTGCAAAAATATCCCCCCCCCCACCTTCTGTTTCCGAATCTACTGAAACTAAAATTAGGAAAAAATTAGGGGTAGTAGAAATTTATTTAAAACTTGCAGGAAAACTATAGAGATTTTCTTAGGTAACATAGTTTTGAGAAAAACGCATTTTTCCGTTACACACAAACATTACTTTCGGGAGGTCAGTGGTGGCGTTGACGGGCACTCGAGGTATCAATCGACGCAGAATCTTCCAATGATATTTCATAATGCTTTTCTAATCACATTGTCGGTAATTGAACGAGATATTAATTATGTTATTTTAATATATATGCATATCGTGTAGCGTATCGTTTGAAATATATCGTAACATCGAACTCAAAATAATATATATATATATATATATATATATATATATATATATATCGTCAAAAGTACTGGAAATATTTGTTCACTCGCCCCACCCTACCCCCTTCCTATTCCCGAATATACTGAAACTATAATTATGAAAAATTTAGGTGTATTAGAAGTTTGTTAATTAATAAATAGTAATTAATAAATTCAACGTACGGAACCCTTTGAGCGCGAATTATACTTGCACTTGACCGATTTTTTAAAGTATATATTTCTATTGGTATAATAAAATAATTCATAAAAATCTGTAATTTTGAAATGTCATATTTTTTAATTGATCACTTTTGCACGGACAATGTCATTTTTTCAAATGTTTCATTTGGAGGCAACTATTACACTTGGCTACAATGGCGTTGGTATAACTAGAGAGAATTTATTTCAAATTTGAATTGCGTAAAAGGCGTATAGCCAACATAGTGAAAAAGTATCCAAGCCGGGACTCGAACCCGGCTCTCTCATGACCCGGGTTCGAATTCCGGCTTGGATACTTTTTCACTATGTTGGCTATACGCCTTTTAAGCAATTAAAATTTGAAATAGTATAAATGCAAGGCGGGAGTAATTTTCTATGGAAAAATTTTCAAGCATTAAAATAGATTTATGGAGAGATTTTTGTTTAATAAACCACATTATAAAACAAATTTCAATAGCAAATTGTTTAACATCAGTTAACACATCTATATTTGTCAAAAATTACTGCAACCATTCGATGCAATATTACATTTATTGTACATGTATTTAAACATTTATTTATATATGTATTCTGATTATCTTCATGAAAATATTAAATATTTACGTACACAAAAATTTCTGTGAAACTAGTTACTTAATTAAACATATAAAAAGTGCGCTTAAATTAATTAATAAAAAAAGTTTCTTTCATTTAAAATTCCATTGTTTTTCAAAAACATAAACAAATGGAAACCATTAGGAGAACTTCAAAATGTTACATACTTTCTTTATTACACATCTTCCTGGTAATAAAATATCCCCACTTTGGTGCAATTATTTATAAGATCCCGCTTGCAGTTCTGTAAAAGAAGAAATGTCGTTTAGAGAGTATATATATCTGAAAGCAAACCACACTTTCTTTCTACTCTAATGTACTATTACGGATTTTTTTTTAAGTCGTAAAATATATCTAGCGATGCACGTTATTGCAAAAATCGCCTTTATATCTTAATACTAGATGGTTTTAAACACAACTCAGTTTATTTTATTTTACGGAGCAATTCAAAGATAAAAACAAATTTATCTGCATTTAAAAAAACAACATTTTTTTTTTCATGCGTAACTTGGGGTTACGCAAGTTGGGTTTATGGGTAACTTGGAAATGAATTATAATTACATGTGAAGTAAATCTTATGGCTTTTAAAAGTGTATTCTATATAGGATTATTATTATTTTTTCAGAGTTGCGGAAAACACCAAAAATGACCAATTCAGAATTATATATAACTAATTTAAACTTATATTTTTGATTATTTCTCAAATTTGAAACATTACATTCATTGTTAAATATAAGGTTAAATAAACTAAATTTATATTAAACTAGTTGATCGTTCGGTATTACTCGGAAATCAATAACTTTCGTTTGTGGTTTCGGTGAAAATAGTCATTTTCGGCGTGTTCAAACCTCTTGTTTCCCTTTGAGCGCGTCACTTTGAGACTTCGTCCCCTCTGCCTACGGCATTAAATAGCAGGTGTGCTCCGCACGCGCTGCAATATTATTTAGTTTCAATTTCCACCACTAGGGAGCGCAAAATCATCTTACTTATTTATCTATAACCTAATTAGTTCATGTTAAGTGGAATGAAGCAATTCCCGCTGAGGAAGATTCCAAACCCTTTTTAGAACACTTTGTTCTAAATATGAAAATGCCCTACGCCGACCACTTGCAACCACCATATCTCCCACACCCCAGAGCTACCGACATACAACCCCCATAGTTCACGATGGAAGACTCCAATCTATTACCAACAAAAACACCAGTGGTCTGCGCTGGGTAGCTGTGGCTGCAAAGTGAAATATAGGGACACATCTATTTTCGAAATATGAAAATGCCCAAGGTCGACCACGTCCAACCACCATATCTCCCACACCACACAGCTACCGACATGCAATCAAAATAGTGCACGATAGGAGACTTGAGGTTACTAACACACACAAACAACAGTGGCCTGCGATGGGTAGTTGTGGTTGCAAAGTGAAATATAGGGACACACACGTCTATATATATATATATATATATATATATATATATATATATATATATATAGAGATTATAATTGTTTTAATTTTTAAATTTATTTTCTGGAAGTGTAACAAAAACTTTCATCGAACATTTCTAAATATTTCCAGAATCCAAAATTTCTTATATGAACAATATTTGCATTTATTTTTTTAGGCTGTTTTTTAATGAAAAACTGATACACATTTAAATTATACTTTGAAATGTAAATGTTATTATAACAAACCCTAAAAATGTTATTATAAATAAATAATAAAGGAATGTATTTAAATTTAATATAGTATTGGTCTTTAATTTAACAATAAACATACCGGGACATTTGATCCGTTTGTTAGATTTTCAAAATTCAACACATGTTTGTCACTGCTATTTTTAATTGAAAATATTTGCTTAATTTAGTCCCATATATAAATGCAGATTTCTGCGATTGAATAAGGCGAAGATTATTTTTCAAAAATACGGGGGGGAAACATTCGAAGAAATCTGCAGCTATGAACACAAGCTACTATAACGCAGTTAGCTGGTAGTTTTATTGTTAAAACGGATGAATTTTACTGAGAAGCAATAATTTTAAAGCAATTTTTTTCTATGTCAAATATCATAAATCTGTCAAGTGCGAGTATGACTCGCGTTCAAAAGGTTTTGTACATTGAATTTATTATTTATTATTTATTATTTATTATCCTCCTACTAACCATTATTTTTTTCATAATTTTAGTTTCAGTAGATTTGGAAATATGAAGGGGGGGGGATATTTTTGCTTATTACACTATACTCATTATATTATGATTATTATATTGTACTTTCTATGACATCTCTGAAAATATAATACATAAAATTAAAACAAATATATAATTGAGTTCTATGTTACGAGATCTTTCGAAAGATACTCTACGCGATAGATAAAAATAATTTTTTTCAAGTAACTTAATTAACATCTCAGCTAATTACAAACAATTTTTTTCCGAAAATCTTTATCAAATACCCTTGGATGATTCTGCGTTGATAGATACCTCGAGCACCCGTCAACTACACCGCTGGCTACACCGCTCAAAAGTAAAGTTTGTGTTTAACGGAAAACTGCGTTTTTCTCAAAAACTATGTTACCAAGGAAAATCTGTATAGTTTTCCTACAGGATTTAAATAAACTTCTACCATCCAAAATTTTTTCAAAATTTTAGGATCAGTAGAATCAGAAATAAAGGGGGGGGGGGCATATTTTTGCAGTGCATTTCCGACGATATATCTGAAAATATAATACCTAAAATTAAAACGGATATATTTTTGAGTTCGGTATTACCAGATCTTCCACAGGATACCCCACACAATATACAAAAAGAAAAAAAATTCCAGTAACTTAATTTTTCCCGTAAGTTTTTCCTAAACATATATATGAATGACTAATAATCTGAAAATATATGAGTTAAAAGGCTTTATAACTGTCCCCGTCCCATTGTGTGCGAGAAAAAGAGCTCTGACAGACTGACAGACAGACAAGGGAGTGATCTTATAATGGTTCCGTTTTTACTTTTTAATTACGGAACCCTAAAAATGAAGTGATATGAAATATTTTCGAATAAGTTATAAAATATAAAAAAGGTGTCGTCACAATAAATATGTTTCATTTTACTGAACTAACCCATAATCCTTAGAGTAATATTACAAAAAATAAAATATTATTTTTATTATTTTAGACATTCAGCTGGTATTTTCATTTCCACAAAATTTTAATTTAAGATTCTAGAATATATCTGAAATCATTTAAAAAATTATTCAATATTTATATTCAAGTTCAAGTTTTTCTCTGTGTTCCTGAATTGATTACATTACTTCAATATTTCTAACAATTCATCTCTGATTTTGTGATAAAAGTTTAAGTATTTAAGGGTGTAATTTTCATATATACTCTTAAAATATTGGTAAACACTTAATTCAATAACGCTCTTTGTACTAAGTATTCCAATATTGATTCTCAAAGAATCAAGAGAAATAAGCAAAAGTCTTCAAAGAGAATAAATTTCGATGTTCTGATCAATAGATACTTAATTATATTGAGATTGTTAAGAGCGTTTATTTCTGAATTTCCTCTTGTCTTTGTTACTGTTTAATCCACAAAACTTACTTGCTGTTTTCTAAAATAAATTTATTTCAGAACAAAAGCTATCTTGAAAAATATATTGAGTGTTGAATCTGGTTGACATTTTGAATTACATTATCCGAAAATTTAAAAGAAAGAACAGTTTCGTTTATTCAATTTCCATTAAATTGAGATTCATGATACATAAAAGAATTTACAATGGATTTATAATGTGCCATTTTACTATAACTAAATTTTATATACGATTGTCTAGATTGTTATTAGCCACACACAAGGTGGCGTATTCGGAAAATGAAACATTTGAAGTTAATGAAAAAATTATTAGCTCGAAAAGTATTTGTCTTAAAAGTGTTAGACAAACTGCGTTAGAAAGGTAAAAAATGTATTTTTCTTAAATATACATTTCAAATCTAATGATTATGCCGTTTTTCAAATATTGAATTTAAAAAATTACCAAACTTCACAATGAAGTACCGTAGCGAAACCTTCACGCGTAAAAAGATAATGACAACGGCAATGTGTCCCGACGTGTATCGTGTATACTGGCTATAGCATGAGTAACAAATTATAGTAGACTTTTATTCTGTTAAAATAAAAAAGTGAATTATGTATATAATTTTTTTTAAAAATAAAGAAAAACTTTTTATCACAAACATCAACAAATATTTTTCTTCTATTTATTCCCTTATTCCAAAGCTATCGTTTTATCGTCTGCTGCCATAGCAATATGATAAATTAAATTTCATAAAAAATGTTGCACAGTAGTAGAAAAAATATTTTTCTTAATCGAATAGTTATTGAATTACTCAACACTTTAACAGGGGAATTCTTATTTGTTATTTAGATATTTTAAAATTGTTTGTTGTCATTGCGTTTTTATACTAAGTTAAGAACGGGTTACACAGCTACCTAATTTGGTTAGCTTAACGACACCCTTTATGCATAGCTATACAAATGGTTGTTACTGCCGATATTAAAAATCAAATTCTCTTTCTTTAGTATGCCGATACTTCGATTTCTGAAATTACTCGTACACTGGATATTACGCATTTCACTGCTCGCTATTGGATTAAGAAGCACGAGAATGATACAGCTGTTGTTCAGCGCCCTAAAATAGGTCGTCCTCCGAATTCCATTTCCCTCTAAAGAGGTTCATCGTAATAAAAGGCTTAAAATTATGCAGACTAAAAGAAAAGATCCCAATTTTTGCGCTCAAGAAGCTATCTCATTGCAAAGAGCTTATAAACGTAATAAATTAGTATCTCCACTCGATGCGCCCGATGTCAAACGACAAAAACGGAACATCGATCTCAACTGGGCCTGCGAACAACTAAAATTTAAAATAATAACCAATCGATTTTTTGACACTATATCCGATGGTCCGTGACGCAAATGCTACTGCTGCGATTGACGATGGTTTAAAACTTCGATTCGACCTCTTTCGAAATCGATATTAATCGCTAAAGAAGCGATCGAAGAATTTCTAAGGCTGCATTTTATAAAAATATCGGCGATGATGGCTCTTTCTGTAAAACGTGTTAGGGTGATATGATGAAACTCAAAATTCCCGAGTACGCCATATCAAACGGTTTTGAATTTCTAGAAATACCTGACTTCTTAAAATGTTTGAATCCATCAGAAGAACGGCTGGTGGCGTTGCGTATCCTTTACATGCAAATCTATGCCGTTTAAGGATGCCAATTCAAATTGCAGGGTTCGGTGGTGAACGTGTCTATAAAATTAGATTCCACCGTGGATCACGTGCCACGCAATCTAGATGAATGCTATACGGTCTACGTCAAGTTAAAAAGACGTTTGACTTACAAATCAGACTATATGAGCGCGATCGTTAGTCCGCAAAAAATCCATGCAGCAGCCTGGTACCTCACTCGACAGGAACTCTATCAGCACCTTGAAGTACGTTTGTCAGAGGATTGGGAAAGAACATGGCAAAACTTTGACGTGGATAAGCTAATAGTCGAATTTGAAGAAGAAGTGGAGGTCGACGAGTCAGAAGTAGACCTGAGTGCGACACACACGTTGCTCACCGACGACTGCTGTATCTGCTTTGCACCCAGTGAAATTCAAATACCTAAGTCGCTAATCTTTGATGAAAGTACCGAAGAGCTGTCCTTTCCGACTATTTACTGTGGGAAAGTGAGGCACCTTAAAAAGGAGTACACCTACACCAAAATCACCAATTCAGAAATACGAAGGCCGGATCGACGGGCAGTCTGACACGATCATTTGCTGTACGCGTACAGTAAATTTAATCACTTTCGTCTTAAGAATGCTATAGACATTTCCGTTCGAAAAAAAGAAATCACTGGATGGAAGACTCATGGCCGAAAATTTGCTCGATGAATGTTTTGTGAACGACCTCATTCAGTACGACGACGGTTACAAATGACTCAAAAACATAAAAAATGCACCTGCTTTTTGGGAAAACGAGAAGAAACGAAGAAACGTGTGTATGCCGTAATGCGACAGTGGGGAATGCCGATTCTATTTGTCATATTGTCTGCGGCCGAGCTGCAATGGTTTGAATTGATGCAAGCATTATCTTTGAAAGTCGACAATTAAATTTTGGCGAGGGAGGAATTTGAAAATGAAAAAATGTTTAGCAAAGAAAAGAAGAGCAAACTCATTCCAAAAGATCCCGTGAACCACGAGAAGCTGGCTTATGTTAACAAACACGTTTTTTTTCGTTTTTTTTTTTTTTTTTCACGTGTTAGACTTGGTTGAAAAAATCTCAAAGATAAAAGCCGTGAGTGGCCAATCTATATTCTGCCGTAAGGTAGAATTTTTCCCGCGTGTTTTTATGTTGAATTGCTTTGAGGACCTTCAGAAAACAGTTTGTAAACTATAAAACGTGATAGAAATATGTAAAAAATATTTAATATAGCTCATACTTATAATTGTTTAAATTATTAATATTGTTTTTTAATTTATTTGAAAGAATCAATCCAAAATATCTGTAGTGTGTATCTCTGTTTTAAAATAAAAGTATGCTAATTATTTGCATTTATTTTTAACTTTTCGTTATTTTCCTTTTTCAATTCTTTGATATATACAGGGTGATTATAAAAAAAACTATCCCGATATATTGGCCCCTAACTGTCATACCGTTCACAGAAACTGGGTGAAATTCTGGCTTAAAGTATTTTGAGGTATGCGCTCAAGAATCATATGAAAAACAACAGTTAAATTCTAACAGATACGGTTACAGTGACAAAATTTCGAAAATTTCAAATGGCAACACCAACTTTTTTTTATTGGAATGTGATCTTCATAGTGAAAAACCATAAAAAGCGTTGGAACGGTACCTGTAACACGAAAATCGCCTTCGCTAGACAGACTAAGAAGAACAGTGAAAACAACCAATAAGGACAGAGAAGCAACAGAAAACAAAACATTTTATTGTGTTTCATACATTTTACATTTCACACACGACAACACTTTACATGCGGTAGATGGTGGATAGCACTGAACAATAAAATGTTTAAATAAACATAACAGAAACTGAAGAGAAATTTCCACCACTAGTTATAGGCAAAGCAAAGCAACCTAGGTGTTTTAAGAACATGAAAAGAAAACCTTGCGAATACAAAAACAAGAGCAAATCGTCGATGTCATAATCTATTTTTAGTTATATTAAAGTTATATTAAAGTTATATTGGAAGATTTACACCAGTTTATATATACTTCTAAAAATATCTCTAATTTAATCAATGGATATATTTTTTAAATATCTCTTGCTTTATACAATGTCACACGAAAAAAAAATTAAGTTAACTAACGTTTTAATACTTTTTATATTAAAGCTTTTATAGACACGCTTGTACGAAACTTTCCATAAAACATATTTGAAATATTTACACTAGTAGTATATTTACACTAGTTAGTATTTAACTATTTATAATTAATTAATAAATATATATATATATATATATATATATATATATATATATATATATATATATATATATATATATATATATATATATTAATTAATTTTAATCCATACGTTGCTGGATATTTAACGAATTTTACGCTGGATAACACTCCCATAACTTCCTTTTATATGCTAATTTTCTGAATACTTAGACAAGAAAAAGTCCTATTACAAAGACAAGCTATCTAAACATAATTTTTTTTAACTTTCCAACATTGTTAAAAAGTGTTTATTAAGTCGGTTTTGTCTGTCTGTCTGTCCGTGCTGTAACTCGCGTTAATATACTCGGATTGCCAAGCAATTTATTCATGCTAATAAGGTCTACTATAGCAAATTCGGTACTGAAATGAACGGTGTAGCATTTATAGTTCGTTTACAGGGAGACTCAAAAGCATTCCGTTAGATTACGGTCGATGGAGAAAAATTGTTTTCGATGCATTTTAATGATGTTATGATATTTCAAACTTAATAAGATTAATATGCAAAACTGCAATGAAAAGCAACATGCTTTCCCAGGAGTATAAAATATGTGGAATTTATAGTTCGTTTACAAGGACGCACAAAAGAAAAAAATCGTTTGCGGTGCATTTTAATAAGGTTATGATACTTTAAACATATTGAAATCACTGCAACATGTTTTCTATATATTATGGAGTTCATAGCATTTATCGTTTATTTTCAGAGACACACAAAATAATTCAGTTACAGGAATGAGTAAGAACGTAATTGCATGAAGTGCATTTCCGGCTGTGGTATGCATTTTTAAACTTATACGATTTTAAGCGTATTACGTAGTGTGTATAAATTATATAAATTTCACGCAGGGCTAGACGGAAGAATTCTCACATATTACCGAATATGGACAGCAAATGCTGAAAATAAATTTTTACTGAGTTATGTGTTTTTCTAAGTTACTTAAGTCGCTTTATTGCATGAATATATATATATATATTAATAATATTCTGATAGTGTTGGAAAGTGATTCACAATCTATGCCTGATGCATGATTTTTTGTTCTTGTTTCAATATATCATAAAATTTGGAAATTTAAAACATAATTTATGTGATAGTTTTTATTACTTTGCAGTATGAGGAAAATAAAATATCAATTCCCTTTCATTAGTGAAATATATTTAAACATTGTTTGGTTTAAAAACTTTTCTCGACACATGCAATTTCATGCTATTCACAATTTGTTATTTAATTTTCATTTAAATAGAATTTTTGTATATTTAAAACAATCATTATAGTTATTTTGAAAGCTCATTTAATTTAATGGTGATTGTAAAATAAACGTTACTGTTAAATAAATAAAAATAAATAAAATGAATATTTAGTACGGGATTTAAATAAATAATTGTGCAACCGGAAAGTGAAAAATCATAAGACAAAAAGAAATTAAAATCATTTAACTATTCAGTATTAATTTGATAAGTGAAACATTTAAAACTTACTTTTATGAAACGCAGCGACAGATGCTTAAAATCAAGTTATATGAATTAATAAAACAATAAAGCTTATAATAACAGTAACAAACTGTAAGATTTATCTAAAAAATAATAATAGGATTTCAGGTTTCCCTGTATAATCTCTATTGTGAACTCTGAAAATATTTTAAACAATGCATTAAAGAATATTCTTTCAACACAATGAAACTCTGTTTTATTTATATTCATATTATATTGCTTACTCACATTACATTTCTCTTTATAGTGTTGCAATGAATCCGTTATTCAATAAATGCATCTCCTTTTCATTAAAATAACTTGAAATTCTAACACATAATGTCAGCAATTTCAGATTCTAATATGTATTTCAAAACGTCTAGCATTATTAACTGCATTCAAATTCAGACAATTGTAAGCAAGCTCCCAGAATTAAATAAAAGCGCAGATGCGAGGAAATTTAGCAGTATAATATTCTTCAACTTCTGTAATTAATGAAGGACTATTGATTATTTGTTAGCCCCAACATCGAAATTCATTCGTTTTGGAAACTGTTGTTTATTTTCCTTATGTTTTATCGATCAGTAATAAGTCACTGAACTGTGTCATTAAATAAAATTATCACCAGTATTTTAACAAACAGAATAAGACAATAACTTTTAAATACGTAAATATTTAAACTAATTTGCAAACCAATACTTTCTATGTGCTCAAAAAATATGCAACAAACAAATATCTGCGAATAAAACCAATTATTTTTATTGGATGTGAATCCAGTTTACAACGCAGATTGTTTAACGTGGAAAAGACAATTTGCTTAAATTTTAAACAAATAAACGAGCATTAATTTAGATCAAGATTATTTTTATTTTTCAAACAAATTTGGTATTTAGAAAGTTTAATGGGAACCAACATCTGACTGCGAGTACGTTTAAGAGTACATAAATGCATTTTAGCTATATAGAGTCTAGTTAAAATGCATGCTCAATATTTGAGATACCTACTTTTCAGAATGACGCAGATTACTTTTTAGGTGCGTTCGTAATTATATAAATACGTAGCACCTATAGTCGTCGCTTGGTCCGTCCGTCTGTCCGTCCGTCAGTCTGTCTGTCTGTCCGCATATAACAACGCAAAAACTACCCAACCAAATGGTTTGCAATTTAAAATATATTATCTTTGCAGAATTTTGTCGAGACATTTCAAATTTTATTAAAATCGAATCAAAACTTTAGGAGATATTAATAAAACTATTTATTAAGAAATTTGAATTTTTTTTTTAAATCGGTGCTTTTTTGTTATAGGAGCTTCCGAAGTTTAATCGTCAAGCGAGCGAGATACTTATTTTAATACAGAAAACAATCTGCAGACGATATAATTCATTTCACAGAATTAAAAATCATCAAGATCTGAATATTTATATAACTAGCTGATACATATATATCTGAATATTTATATAACTAGTTAAGATATTTGTATGAACAGCGTCATAAAATATATACTTAACTAGCTGTTTAACCCGTTCTACGCACGGGATATCATGAATTTAATTCTAAAACGTGCGTACGAACGCACCTCGTTTGTAACGTTTGACGTACAATTTCCAACTTGTTATGTAAGTAATGGATGTGTGTGTAGAAGCATACATCTGGAGTCTCAAGGAATATTTGAAGGAATACTGCATATCCGCGACTCACCTTCTAAAAATATCCTACTCATTCTCTTTCGAATTTAGATATGATTATTTTGGAAAACATTGTATATGCAGAATTAATCCATTCTTAAAATATCTCTGAAACAAACAATAACTATGTGGAAGTAAATTACCGTAAGTAAATATTACAGCTGTACGCATTACATTACACCAACGAAAAGGTAAGAAGTGGGCTATCGGGATGGATTAGGAGAAGCCGACATATCAATCCTTTACTTATGTAAAGTGTTGAAACCAACAAACGAGTTACTTTCCCCTATTCTGCGTTCGCCATACTTGCCTTTGACTGAGAGCAGTCACCAGTTTCTTGTACAATACGTAGTGTGCGTGTGGTCGGCGTGTTGAATATGGCGGACGCAAGGGTTGTGGGAACGAATTCAAATGACGAAATAAATGACGATTACTCTTATTCTACGTCTTCTGTAATACGAGCTGACCCATAGACCTTCTAATATACTAGACACCAAATTGGTAAACTTTTCTGGGCTCCAAGATCACCTACCCACCAGACGTGCTTCCCACCTGATTTAGTGCTCCAAACCGGTTTTTCTCCCGCTAAAACCTGCTTGGAATTTCCGTATTCCAACCGAAACTTTATTATTGCGTCCGTGTTCCTCTGAAGTTCAGCGATTACCGCCAAAACAGACAACCTCTAAAGCGCCAAATCCGAGCTGATTTTGGGACAAACTTTTCGACCAAATAATAAAGTAATCTGCTCTCTACTAGTATATTTGCTCTGAGAGCTGACCAAGGAAAATCCTATAGAAGGAGGAGTTGTAAATCACATCATTTGGTGCCGTTCCCACACTCCCTCCCGCATCCGCCATATTTACAGTCGTCCAGCACTGAAGAATGCTGATTGGGCTGCTACTGGTCAATGTCGTCAAAGTCAAATATGGCGCACGCAGTAGAGGTGGAAAGAATTCATTTTACGGCTTCAAAGCTTTTCACACATGTACATTGATATGTCTACTCCTTTTCTTTATACCTCCATGAGGCTGACTCAACCGCCATTTAATTGCCCAAACGAACGTGTCTTATCGCGTAAGGTGTAGAGGAAATTTAGTCACTTAATCACATGCAAAAATAAAAGTACAAATATTTAAGACATCTAATAGTGTCTTGCATTAAAATATAAAACAATTACATAGATGTGTGATTTGTATAATGATGTATTAAAATTGAAAATTCATTTCAATCAATTAATATATATTGATAAGTTTTACGTGAATAATTAAGATTGACAATGTAAATTGAACTACAGTCCCTGGCCAAATTATTAGACGCAGTTGTTTTTATTATAATTTGTTAAATATCTGGAAAGATACATGAGGTTTTATCTTGAAACTTTAGGAGTGTAAATGTACATGATAAACGTCATATAGAAGATTTTTTCTTGAAACCCCATAAGGGGCCGTCAACAAATTGAAGAAAAACGAATACGTTTTTGATAACCCTGTAAAAACCAATATCACAAAAGCGTTGAAACGGTATCACACGCTTAGGAGGCTTATTGTAATAATTTGGGTTCATTTTTATGAAGCTAGCATGTATACTCGAAGAGAAATTCAGGTTTTTATAAAAACAGTCCCAATTTTTAAGAAGTTTTTTGCTTATAATTTGCAGAGTTTTTAATATAAAAACAAGTTATTTTCAGAAAATATGACAAACAAAATTATACACAAAACCCTGCAGTCAGAATTAAAAAATGATAATAATTGCATGAAAAATGAGCAGGTTTACTAAATATTTTTTCACTGTGCATGCGCGAATTCAATCAAAATATACTGTGCATAATATATAAGCTAAATATATAGACCAACTTTTATGAAAGTCTCAAAAACATAGCTTGAAAATTCTGATAGTGATCGTCGATAGAATAAGCTCGAAATTCGCTGTTCCCAAAAGGAAGCAAAAAAGATGAGGGGTTGTACCCAAATGTACTAGCTTATGAAAGTTGACATAATAAGAATGAAGTATTTCTCATTCTATATTTGATACAACCCCTCATCTTTTTGCTTCCTTTTGGGAACAGCAAATTTCGAACTTATTCTATCGACGATCACAATCAGAATTTTCAAGCTATGTTTTTGAGACTTTCATAAAAGTTGGTCTATATATTTAGCTAATATATTATGCACAGTATATTTTGATTGAATTGGCGCATGCGCAGTGAAAAAATATTTAGTAAACCTGCTCATTTTTCACGCAATTTTTATTATTTTTTAATTCTGATTGCAGGGTATTGTGTATAATTTTGCTTGTCATATTTTCTGAAAATAACTTGTTTTTATATTAAAAACTCTGCAAATTATAAGCAAAAAACTTAGTAAAATTTGGGACTGTTTTTATAAAAACCTGAATTTCTCTTCGAATATACATGCTATCTTCATAAAAATGAACCCAAATTATTACAATAAGCCTCCTAAGCGTGTGATACCGTTTCAATGCTTTTGTGATATTGGTTTTTACAGTGTTATCAAAAACGTATTCGTTTTTCTTCAATTTGTTGACGGCCCCTTATGGGGTTTCAAGAAAAAATCTTCTCGGAAATATATGACGTTGATCATGTTGTTTACACTCCTAAAGTTTCGAGATAATTCCTCATGTATCTTTCCAGATATTTAACAAATTATAATAAAAACAACTGCGTCTAATAATTTGACCAGAGACTGTAATATTAAATTTTATATAATATGAGTATATAGATATTATATAAAAAATTTTAAACCCTTCGCATATCCTTCGCATTTATTTCGCATTATTCATTTAAATTAATCTAACTTCTGACATAGTCATTATTTCCTTAATTCTAAAAATGTATATTCCTATTTAATGTCCTTATAAAAGTAATAACACGTATATTAATAATTATCTTATTCCAAATCTTAATCTAACTCTTTATGTTCATTCGTAGTTTTTATCAACTCCCCAATCTATAAAATTCTGAGAGACGCGTGTTGTCATTTCGAATGTTTTTAAAAATCCATTTTTTTTAAATTCTTGCTTTGCTTCGCGCGCTGGGTATTTTTCACGTCAAAATCAACGCGCATCTACGATGGGGATTCTTTCGTGTTAAATCTTCTCCCTCGCACCCCATTCGCTTAGCTTAAATTCGCCTCTCACTCATTGGATCGTGCGCTCGTTATGTTGTTATCAGTAACCCTACGAGCGGTTAACAAAACACGATAGCAAGCATTTGGAGAGCAGATTTTTTTCGTGTTTGGAAGTGCTGGCCAAATGGTTATCTGGTGTTGAAGTAACTTAGAATTTTCATAACAGCTCTGTAAGATCTATTAAATGATGTAGTGAGCCATCGTCAAGCCTGAGGGCTATAAGTTTATGCCGGATACTGTGGGAAATGTTACTTGCATCGCTCCTGTTCATTAATAAAAGATTTATCTGGAAATTGGCTGCTCCTTATTGAAGAAACTCTTGTGGTGTCTCATCATTGCCTAACCACCTCGCCATGACTCTTGATATCGACTGCAAACATTCTACATTTTTAACAAACTGCCCTTTTCTTGTGGAATACTAAATCATCTTCGTAAAAATTTCACATAGATTCACATGCACTGGAGTCTTATATTTTTCTTACATTCACTATCAAGTTATGATATAATTTGTTATTAATAAAACATTCTTGATTGGTAATATTCTATGGAATAAATTACGTAAGTAAAAATATCCAGTTTTTAGAATTTTATTGCATGTAAAATAAACTCTTATTAAAAATTTAAAAGGTTAAGAATTTAATAAAGAAGAATAAGAACCTTCCACGATTCGAATTATTTTCGTTATCTCTTACGTAGCTTTCAACACAAAAAGCTACCTATATCAGCCGTTCGGTGGAAAGCAATTCCAAACAATTTTGGTATATTTTCACCGATCATGACCCCCAGACCCCCAAACCAACTGCCATTCAAATGTTGATTTATCTCTCTCTCTCTCTCTCTCTCTCTCTCTCTCTATGTATATATATATATATATATATATATATATCTGACATATGTCATGCTGTAACTCTCTAATTTATGAAGTGATTTGGATGTAACTGAGCATGTGTATAGGACATACTAAGGTCTCGACCGAGTTTGTTGGCTAGCTTCATCCATCATCTTGTTTCAAAATGGTGGCCAGTGAAAATTTTTTAATTTATTAAAATTCAAAATCTTGTACAAAAAATTATTACATTGAAATAAAAAATGTTTCTCTTAAGTATTAGAACGTGATACAAGGATTCTGGAACATTTTTTTGTTTTAGCTATAACTTAAAAAATGGCTGAGACATGGCAGTTTGAAACTCTTAGGTGGCTGAGATTTTGAAACAATCTGATATTTGCTATGCTGTAACTCTCGTATTAATGAATTGATATGAATGTGACTGATCATGTGTATAGGACATACTAAGGACTCGACCAAGTTCGTTGGCCAGCTTCATCCGTCATCTTGTTTCAAAATGGCGGCTAGTGATTTTTTTTTAAATTCAAAAACAGATGCAAAAAAATAAAAAAATAATTTTTTTTATTTTTGCCATATCTTTTTTTTGAGACCGGCGACCAGGCCCCTACCTGCCAGGTTTCCCTAGCTTAAACGGGTTTAGTGCCTGGTACCGGGGCGCGTAGCGCCACTGAAGAGATGCCGCGTAGCGGCTGGCCGTTGCTGACAGGACGGCTATGTGGAGTACTTAGTTTTGTTTCCATTTTGTTTTGCTGCTAATTGATGTTATTCTTTTTATATGGACCTGTCATCGTTATGCGAGTTGGTCTCGTAATTTAGAGCCTTGAACAGGTGACGAGACCTTCACCTGATTTGGCACCCCCAGAGGTATTATTCACAGGGGACTTGGAGGACTTTACACCCACGAAGGATTTTACATGCACCAGGCGCCATTAGCGTACATGATTTAAAAAAAAAAAAAAAAAAAAAAAAAAAAAAAACTGTAAGGGAAGGGGGTTAATACATGTTTATTTAACTTTACATAAAAAATAGAAGAAAATGATTACTTTTACCTGTGTTGGATTGTTTTTTCCCTTACTTTTTTCTACTGTACTTTCCAGTTACCTGTTGTTTTTCTTTTGCTGCTTGATTTTTGTTGCACATTTAGGTTTATCTCGTTGCTTTTTGGTTTCTCATGTGATGCAGTTGTTTCTCTTTTGTTGCATTTATTTTGGTTTCTCATTGTGATTTGGGTTTCTCATATTTCTCTGTTGATTTTATACTCTGTTGCATCACTGGTAACCGTTGAATTTGTTGTCATGAATGCGCTCTAGTGGCAATCAGTCCATATATACCTTATGGCTGTTTTCATGAGCTCGATGAAGCTATTTGAGGACTTGGTGCGCTATGGGGTGGGGCATATTCCTTGGCCATTAGTCTGTTAATTAGTTATTAACTTCCACCCTCTTAGACGCTAAAAGAACGATTTTTTTTCGCAGGAAAGAGGTATACTTTACACTGCTATTTTATTATATATACACATATATACATATATATATTTCCTTTTTTTTTTTTTTTTTTTTTTTTTTTTTCCCTGGAAGATAAGATTAATTAGGCAGAGGTTATACACACTTTGAATATAGAGGTATGGTGGCTGCTGGGACTTTTATGTTTTTTTTTTTTTTTTTTTTTTTTTTTGTATTAGTCTATGTTTGTCTGTTTCATGTCGTCTACATTGTTCATTAGACATCTGATCACTGCTCTACCTTTGTTTTGTACATGTTTGTTGTTTGCAAGTTGTCTGTGCCATAGTATTTCGTTATTAACTGTGATGGTGACCAGATGGTGTGGTTCTGTGAGTGGGCAGGCCGTAAGGTAGTGTTTTATGGACCCTAATTCCCCGCATATGCATTCTGGAGAGCTAAATTTAGTAAATCTATGTAGGTATTGTGGGAATGCTCCATGTTCTGTGTAGATTTGGCTCAGTAATTTACAGCTTATAAGCCGTTTTGTGTCTACTTTTGGGAAGTATCCATGAGTTGTTCTACCCGTATCCCCATAGTCCCACTCGAACTGTCATTGTTTTATTGTTAACTCTTTTAATATACGCTTAAGGTTTGATATTGGTCTTTCTATGTGGTAGGGTCTATCATTTTTTTTATTTTTAGCCGCTTCTTTTGCGAATTCGTCAGCATCCTCGTTTCCTTGGATGCCAACGTGTGCCTTAACCCAATTAATTTTTAATTTGTTGTTTGATTTTCTTATTTTGTTTTGTATGTCTGCAATTAGTTTTACTGTGTTGAATGGTTTGCTGAGTGCTAATATTGCTGATAGGCAGTCCGAGTGAATGCTATAATCCATCCCTGTTTCGTTGCTCCATTCTGTTGCCTTTAGTATCGACAGTAGTTCGGCTTGGAAGACACTTATGTTTCCGCAATGGTGTTGACCATAGTTTAATTTTTTTGTCGCTTTTGTATGCTACGAAAGCCGATCCCGTAGCGCCTGATTCCAATTTTGAGCCGTCTGTATAAATTGTTATATCTGTTTCGTTGTAGCCTATCTTTGGTTCTGTTGTTTCTGCTGGGTGCGTTTCACATATGTTTATTTTGTTATCGTAGTCTGTTGATTGAATTGTATTACCGTATAATTTACATGTTTCTCTTAACCTTGTTATTGTTCCATATGTTGCTTCATATTTGACCTGTAGGTGTATTGGAATCAGGCCCGCCAGTACCTGAAGGGCTGCTGTTGGGGCAATTCTTGCCATATCTTAAAAAATGGCGGAGATATGGCAGTTTGAAATTCTATGTTGGCTGACATTTTGAAATAATCTGATTTTTTTTTATGCTGTAACTCTCATACAGAAATGCGCATTCAAATTCAGTATTAACGAAAACCGGGATTGAATCTTCTATATTCGGGTTCCACGCAATTTAGCTTAGGGTGTTTGACTAAAATGAGTTGAATTTTTAAAAACATGGACTATGGACTATGAAAGCTACCTTTTCCTCCCGGTACAGGCCGGAAGGAATTTTTATTCATCTCCCTCCCCCCCCCACACACACATATCACAATCCAAATATTTCAACCCCCAGCACGTGAAGTATAAAATTTTTAATTATTATTATTATTATTTGTCTGCTCATTTATTAATTTATTGCAACAATAAATATTCAATTGTTTAAATCCCCGCTTTCCAAAATTACAATTTCGCTTCCTCCTCCCGAACTGAGCATTCAGATTTTAAAATTGTTAAATTTGAAACCCATTGGAGCTATTTTGTGACATATTTCTGAATTCATTTTTGTTAAGAAACACGTGAAATTGGCAGGTGTTCTTATTCAGAAACTATGTAGTCGAATTGCACTTTCCATTTTTTGGTAAAGGCAGAAGTTCTTTCAGAAAATAATGTCAAAGTGGGCAAACTTCCCGATGCCGCAGCGCGATAAAAGAGAAAAGCTTGACGTGACAAGAATCGCATATAACTGTATAAGTAATTTATTTATCAAAAAATAACAATGCTATTCAATTCCAAATCGCTTCAATAGACAAGCTTGCCAATTTTATTCCTTTACGTTGAAAAATGTGTCAGTAAAAGTGTTAGAATATTCCGCATTGTTGAGCAGGGTATTTGAGAAACACCTTCAACAAAGTCATTTATTTTTTTCTGTCCTATCTTTATTTTCATAGTGACAGTAAATGAATTGTTAATGTAATAAGTAATTAATTGTTAAAATTACACCTCCCCCGACAAAAAGTCTGCCACCCCCCCCCACCCCACCCCCATTTCCAGCTGACGAAATCAAAATTATTTAAAATTTTTATTTATTACATTTTTTATGATGTTTTGTTACTTTAGGAGATGAAGTTTTAAGGTAGGAGATGACGTTTTAACGTAGGAGATGAAGTTTTAAGTATTTCAAGAAAAAGTTTTCGGAAAGCCTTCTAAGCTGCAAAAATTTTGTTTTTCGAAATTGAAGTTTAAAAATTTGTACTAGTTCACTGGAGATCTTCTGTTATCTCGCCGAATTAATTATTACAAAATTGTTTATTAGTGACTGGCAGTTGTTTTATAAACTACATATTGGAAGGTTTTAACATTTCCTTTCAAGGTTTAGTTTAATAAAGTGTGAAGCTCAGTCACATTAAAATTGCAAAAGACAATTCCCCAATGATGTTCTGCTTTGATCCTAAAATATTTGTTTTTTGTTACATTATTATTATTTAAATATTTATTTCATCTAAAAAGATATATAGAGTTAAATGGCATGTTATATACTATACAATCCCAAATGTCTATAGGAATTGTTTAAAAGATTTTTCCAGTTTTTCATTTTATCTCAGGCATCACGTTCTCAAAATTTAAACCAGCCTATAATGTTGAAAACATTTATTTTATAACCTAAATATTTTTTTTTATTCCACTTTTAACACAGTAGTATATAAATATAGTAAAGGGACATACATTTATTGAATAAAGTTTCTGTGCTGTATAAAATAAGTTTAAAATACTTTTACAAATCTGCATAGTGATTACATAGAATTATAATTTTTTATAGAGGTTTGAAAATTTTTTTCATATAAAAAAAAAACACAATAATTATGCAGAATTCCATGGAAAGGAATTATCATGTTAATATTTTACTTTCTTTTTACTTATTTTCACCTTGTATCATCTGTGATTGTGTACTTATTAGACAAATGAAAAACATTAGATATGCTAGAAAATCTTTACTTAAATTATTACTGCTCACAAAAAATAATTAGAACTCTTGTGGTACCTCAGAAAAGATTAGTTTGAATGCAATTTAAACTTTTTTCGAGTGTTTTACCGTCAACTGAAGGAATTTAAACAAAATTAGAAATATTACAGTTTAGCGTCTGTATTGTTAAAAATAGAATTAGTATGTATATTTCATTCGTGAATAAATAAAAGTTTAAATGAATAACAAACTTGAAATTAATTTTATGGTTATTTTGAAGAAGTAGTGATATTCTTAAAAATGCATTTTTACTTTAAAATTATACTTTCTTTACATAACTATTTTCTTTATATTTTTGTAAAATATAATGTCTCAAAGCAGTTATGAAATATGAGTTCTACATAAATTGAAAGTAAATTTGCAAATTTTATTTATTTATGATAATTTCAATCGTTTTCATATCTTGGAATATAATACTTATGAAAATATTAAATCAAATACATGTTCTGTAAAATAATTAATCCAAATACACAATTTTCTGTACTACAGATACTGTAAGTAAAATAAAATTGTTTATAAATACAAATTGTATCAAAATTGATATTAGAAGTATTATAAAAACGATCGTGATAATGATTGAGATTCTTCCTAAATATTTGTTACGTATAGTTTAGAATTTTCTGATTATTGTCTCAAGTCCATCGTTTTTTAAAGAAAAAAAATTCACAAACTTAAATAAATCTTTAGAATAATCTTAAGATCACTTTTTAGACTTTTTCTTTCAAATTGTTGAATGTCGTCTGTAGAAGTAAGAATTGTCTGTAAATATTAATGATACTATAAATACAATTGAAATAAGTGATTAAACATAAAATATGTTGTATCCGTAGTTTAAATACCAAAATGGAACTTTTATTCAGATATAGAAAAACAACTAATGAAAATTAACGATTCCCATATATTTTCTTAAACTAATTTATAAATAGTTTTTAGTTTTTAGATTATAATATAATAAAATAGATAAATCGAAAGTGTCTTTCTCAAAGCTTCAAAAATCTTTTTAATTCTTTTATAATTCTTAAGATCATTTAAAGGTGTATTTTAAAACCCCATTTTTAATTTTTGGGAAACAAATTGTGAAAATTCTTTTTAATAATCACATGTATTAAAATAAATTTAAAACTTATATCATTATAAATGTACAAAAGTAAAAAAATTATGTATATTTTTATAAATAATATTCCTTATTTAAAAATATGTAATTGCCTTGGATATACTCTTTAGAATTTTAGAAACTTTTACTTTAATTATGAAAATATTTTAGCGCATCTTGAAAGAAATATATATTGATGAACTGTCTTTTAAAATTTTAATTAATCATTATCTTCACAGATTCTGTTAGATGCAGTACTTTGTATCATGTGTAAATAGAGTTTTGAATAAAGAGAGTAAACAATGAATATCATTAATATGATATCTTAAAAATTTCAGTTGGGGGGTAAAATTTGGACACCATGCGTGAAAGATATTTTATCGTCATAAATTTGAAAGAATATTTTAAAGGAGAAGGAAATTTTTTGTATAGCTATACATTGTTTCGAAACCATTTTCTATTCTGAATTTTATGATTTTTTACTCATGAATATATTATGTATTCTATAGACTAAAGTTATTTACTCCTAAATAGTAATACAAACCATTTTATTATAAATATTATTGTCGCTAACATTTATAATATACAAATGGTATATATTTTGTCATATATTAGCTTATAATTTCATAGTTAACAGTCATTGTGTTACAAAATATTTTTTAATTTATTATATTATATATTTAATCACGTTCTATAAAAACAAAAAAATGTGATGAATTATTTTAAATATCAATGTATGCTTTATTCAAATTCTGCAATACTGTAACATGAAATCAAACTAAGATAAACAATAAAATTGTTTTAGTAATTACTTTAAATTGTTGTGCCAATTTTATAAGAATCTTTATTAACGATCAATGGCCTGTATTGCTGTAGGATTACAAAAAGCCTTTTAAATTTTATTATATATATATATATATATATATATATATATATATATATATATATATATATATATATATATATATACATATATGTGTAGATAAGTATATTGAAAATGATGAATAGAAATATATTTTTTTTCAATGAGGAATAATATTATAATTTAAACGTGTTAAATTGCACGTGAAAATATTTTAACAGTTAATGTTGCTCATGTATAGTACGATAAATTATTGTACTTTTTTTTAATGATAAAGTATGATATTATTATTCAACCATATTTATTTACGAATGTTTAGACTAATAAGTGAAGAGCATGAAAGTAAACAGTTTTTATTTTAAATGGATCATATTTATTTCAGGATCTATGTTAAAACAATTATAATTAATGTTAAAACTAATTTACCTGCCCCCATGTTATTCACATTCTAACTTATTATCTAAAAATTTCTAGACGGTAGGTTTATAAAAACCCGATAGGGAAGATAATAAACACTCTCCAATTTGAATAATTTTTAATAATTTTAAAAAAAATGAATGGCAATTTCAGAAGATTTTTATGATTTACTGCTAAATATCGTGTGCTTAGAGTTATGTCACTTAGCAAATAAATGGGCAGTGTATCAAAGACAAAACACATGTGTAAGCAAATGTAAAACCAATTAAAATGACTGCTTGTTTCTGAAAAGAACTACATTAATAAAAGTTACAATACCTACTGCCATTTAAAAACTTTACACTCCATACTTAAAATAAATTTTAAATTATAACAAACTTCATGCTAGAAAGATCCTGACGCACTTTAATTTCGGTACGTTTTATAAATGAATCGCCCGAAACATCTACTACATACTTCGTTATTTTAATACAATTATTCTAACTTGTAAATATATCAAACGAGTTGTAATTTTCCAACTTGGTGTCCAGGTCAGGGTTTGAACAAGGAAACTTTTGGCTTAAGCTGCCAATGCCGGCCCCGGTGCATGTAAAATCCGTCGTAGGTGTAACGTCCTCCAAGTTACCTGTGAATCACACCTCTAGGGGTGCCTAGTCTGGTGAAGTTCTCCTCACCAGTTTAAGGTTCTAAATTACGAGACCAACTCGAGTAGCGATGGCATGACGTATGGATGAGCGATGCAGCGAGGAAATAGTAAATATCCCAGCATCTCACATCCGTCCGGCATGACTTTGCTACACTGCGTAGTGCTGAACCGCCTCATCAAAAATCAATTAGCAACCGGCCAACTAAGAAAAAGCAATTAAAGCAACAAGACGCACTGAGCCACGTCGGCCTATATATTTAACAAACACATCTTCGCCCCGTTTCCAGGTATCAACTCGTTAAGCTAGGCAAAAGCCTGCCAGGTAGGGGGCCGGTCAGCGGTCTTAAAAAAAAAAAAAAAAAAAGCTGTTAATGACTAGACAACTGAGTTATCCTTGAGAAATCTGGCGAAAACAATTCTCTCAGATAATTTTTTTAAAGACATATGGGCTGTTTATCTAAAAGAGCCCAACATAACAAATCTCAGGTTAGTTTTCTTGGAGTTCCATTACCTGGTATTTATTAAGCTTTCCATATCTCACAGTTACTACTCCCTAAGCATAAAGATAGATAAACTTACCACAAACTAAAATATACAATAATGGGTACCTGGAACATCATCTACGTAAGGCAGTTGTGGACATCATGGAAATCTCCTGAAACGGTGAAGCTTTACACAGAAACATTATTGATGACACAAAGTTGAAATATAAAATTTATGTAAGGATTGCAATGTCAGAATTTACTTTTTAGATTAGACAGGTTACATCTAAGCTAAAGTATAGAGACTGAGACTCTAATTAAGCGTAGTGGATCATAAGATGCAAGTAACTCGTAGTAAGGCATCGTTACTAAAATATATGCTCACCCAACATTTAACTGCAGAAAATGTCATAATAATGCAAGGATGAAAATAACTCCTAATAATCAGAAGGTGAATGTATATCATAATATGTAAAACTTCATAATGTATAAAACTCTTCTCTTGCATGACAATATATTCTTAGGGCTGAACAACAATGCGCCCTACAATTACCTTCCCCCTTTTAATCCGACACCATCAATGGTTCAATAATAACTCTATGCAATCCAATCTGGAAACTTCAGAGCCTCTATCGGCAAGGAGGATGGCCGGTCAACACTAAAGCGAGCGACACCTCCGTTTACCGCCCCTCGGTTGCGGACATATTAGGGCTAACCAATAGTGCGCCCTACAGTTATCTCCCCCCCTTAATTCTAGAGCCATATTGGTTCGGTAAATACTCTATGCAATCCAATCTGGGAACTTCAGAGCCCCTATCAGCAAGATCGATGGCCGACAAACATCAGAGTGGGCAACACATCCGTCTACTGTCCATCGGTCTACTGTCCAAAAAACTAAATACATACTCAGTATTAATACAATTATAAAGAATTTTACATATGTTGTGCTGATAATGACCTTCGTTTTAATATCAAACGTAAATTTATGCGATTTTCTATTGTTTAAATATTGTTCATTAAACTTTGGGCTTCGCCAAATTTACGCATAGCGTAATTGGTGCAAGCAGAGAATGTCTGGTGTGGCTTTCCTACCATCACTTCATATCACTACATAGTATAAAACAAAGTCGCTTTTTCTGTCCCTATATCCCTATGTACGCTTAAATCTTTAAAACTACGCAACGGATTTTGATGCGTTTTTTTTTAATAGATAGAGTGATTCAAGAGGAAGGTTTATATGTATAATAACATCCATTAAACAGTGGAGAAATACTGTTATTTTTGAGGTTTTTAATGTGATGTCGTAAATAATTTTATTTTTTACATAATTAACATACAGGCTACTTTTTACCCGACTACTTAAAAGGAGAGTAATGGTTTTAGTAGTTGAATTTAATGGAATGAAGTGGTAGTAACAATTTGCGGTGTCAGTAGTGACACGGGACTACCCGAAGCAAAGCGAGGGCGGGCCGCTAGTGTGGTATAAACTTGAGTTGTGAGAAAAAATTCAAATATGCCAAGTTATCGGGATTATACTAATACAAAAATATATTGTATTATTGTAAATATTTCAAATAAAAGGATAGATTACAGAAAACTTTAATTAACGATTGAAAACATGTGACATGTTTTTCTGTTGTAGTGGTTCTGTTGGAATTTCAGAAACTGGCATTGAGATATATTCCCGGATCAAATTTCGATTATTCGTTCACATGAATATTTCGAGGTCTAGCTTTGAAATCTGATGGAGTAAAGAAAATCATATAATATATGAGATGCGGTGAAAGGGGAATAACTTTTATTAAGGCATTGCAAATAAAAATACATTCTTTTACTTGAAAAAGGGTCATGTACCATTTATTTTTTTAATGACAGTATGTATCATGTTTTATTTAAATAATACAAGCTTAAAATATCTCAAAACAGCTAAAATCAATAAAAATATTGTTACCGTTTATTTAGAAAGAATTTTTTTTTTAATTTTAGGAATGACTTTTTAATAGAATAAATAAAACATTCTTTATTTTATTAATATTTCGTTATGATTTAAAAAAGATTTTCATTACCTTTTTTTTCATAAAGCTACATATTTAACACAAGCATTTATTTTAATAATCAATATTTGAAAAGGTTTAACATTTCAAGGGCAAAAGTAATCGATAAATTTTCACATTTTTAATAATATAGATAAGCATATTTTTCAAAATCAATTTTTTAAATGTAAGATAAATATTCTTTGAAAGGAAAATAACCTTCGAATTGAATACATCGATTATATATCTAAATTAACAAAGTTTTTCTTTTTCATTTTTATAATTATGAAAAGAAAATTGTGTTTGGTATTCTATTATAATGACAGGGTTTCACATACACTTAGAAGATAAGAAAAGGAAATAATGGAAGTTTTCAAGATCCTGTAAAACGACACATCACAGTTGATTAAGCGTCTTTTATGTTAGCATGAGGGGAAATTTTCTCTTGAAATAATTACACAGTTTAGAAGAGTTTGGCCGTAAAATTTCATAAAACTGCGGTTTAAAAGAGAGTCTAGAAAAGAAATTTTAAAACAGAAGAAAGTTAATTAGATAAAATTATTTTCTGAATTTGTTTAAATTTGCGTTTAAAATTAATGATAAAAGATATTTAAACGATTTAAAAACAGAAGTTGTATACAAAATAGAGAACTCATCCCTTTCATAATATATATTGAATCGTGCTTTGTATATGTTGGACCGAAATCTGAGGGGTCCAACATAAACAAAGGAAGAATAGCAGTTAGTACGTTTTTGAATGCCTTATCTTATAGCGACGTTGCGAAAAACTATATAAAATGAGATAAGACAGGTAGTTCGTATTTTTTACCGATTGAACTCATACATAGGGAATTTTCCTCCAATTGATTTTGAAAAGGATTGAAGTTATAGTTTGATCATTTAATATTCAATTTAATTTTAACATTAATTTAATTTAACTCAATTTAATATGATTGTTGCATAATAACAAAATTAAAAAAAAAAACATTATTAGTTGAATTAATATTTATTTCACTATTTAAATTTAGTGAACAATTAATAAAGATCATATTATTCCTGATTAATTAAGTCACAGCATAGAAAAATAAAAGCATAAGCACATAAGTTAATTTTGTAAAATAGATATAACCAAAATGAAACCTGATTAATTAAATAGATAACTGACTTCAAATTGTACGCTTGAAAATATAATTAAAACATTCCATGTAGCCAGAAAAAAATGATAGATAAATATCACTCATCACATGTTATTATACAACCATGTGAATTTTGGCGTATTCATTGTATATATCATTGCTTAGCATATGCAATGTCCCCTTATTAGTTTAACTCTCGATTCATCTAAGTGTCACAAATCGTTCAAACCGCGTTAGAGTTCACTAATACTTCTGCTTTCTTTTTGCATCTGAAACGGAACCTTTAGACATTGATCTTGCTTCGGACACAGAATCTTTCGATAGTGGGTCTTGACCCGTCTAGTTAGCACGAAGTGTTCATACGGCATGGAGTCTGCTTATACTTCCAATATTCGTCTTGCATCGGGAACAGAACCTCAGGATAGTGCACTGGCATCATATAGTATGGAATATGCTTATACTTCTCGATTCCTTAAACATTTTGGAAAATATCACATTATTTTTAAAAATTAATTTCCATACATTAGTATTAAATGAAAAAAGAAGATATGTGTTTCATTTATTAATTCGTTGTTAAAAGAATATATATATATATATATATATATATATATATATATATATATATATATATATATATATATATATATATATATATATATATATATATATATATATATATATATATATATATATATATATATTGATATATATATATTACGTAAGTTTTAGAAAAAAATTTTGAATAATGACTTTTATTTTGAATAAGCATTCTCTTTTTTAATTCTCTATTTCTTCAATTATTTTCTTTCTCTTCGTTTTTCTGCACCGATTGAATTACATGTAAATGTAATAGATATACGTCTAAGCGCACATTGTATCTGGGTTATATCTTTAAACTTAACAAAATATATCGACTTTTTCAATAAATGATAACCGGTGAAGAAAAATCAATTTTATGTGGTAATGGTGTTTCATGTGGAATAACATAAAAATTTTGTATTCATAAAAAAGTTTACATTTTCAATATATTAGAATTGCGAGTTAATTGGGTACTTTTAGCTTTTACCAGCTTATCCGATAATCAACTATTAGATACTGCAGCAACCAACAAAATTAAACTATAAAGAAATATTAAGAAATAAATGGACAACGTGAAAATAGCACAAATGTAAACATATGTGTAGAAAATAACAGACAGCTGTTTCAGAGCCGATGCTCCATCATCAGTGCAAAGGTTAAAATTAACAGAGGTATGTGTTTAAAACAGGGATGTATACAAACGTCAAAGCTCGCGGCTAAAGCAAAATGGCTGGAAGTGTTGAAAACATACAGCTGAGTAAAGAATTTTCGGTGACCGAGGAGACCAATGAGAAGCGCTTAGCCAATCTGGGAGAGCTTTAGCAGGAAGGAGAAAACGAAGGGGAGTAAATTAAAGAAATGGGACCAAGAATTTAGAAAAAAATGTATGTGACCAATGTACAAACCATTCTAAAGTCTGTCATGACTAATAAAATGGCATGTCTAATATGAGTTCAATCCTCCATTTTAAATTAAATTATTCCTGGAAGTGAACAAAACTGAAAAAATAGATAATAGTAAAAATATGTTATTTCGTTGAGATACAGTACGACTTCATACTTTTTCATTTTTTCGAAAAATATTTCTAGAGCATGGTTGATATACTCTGTAAAATCGGTTATACAATCCTGACATTGCACCATCTTTCCACAATTAGTTTCAATCTATTAAAATATATTTTTGTAGGAAACGTTTATCACAGACAACTGTATTAAACATAACTGCAAGAAAATGTTTCTAAAAAATAAGATCATATGTCTAATGAAATGTTGATCTTGAAATTGCCTGAAGTTCAAAAAATACAATATCAATAATGCATTTATACAACTACTTAGAAAAATTAAATAACAAAAACAAAATATTTTCAAACAAAATTAAAATAGATATCATATTATTAAATTTATATAAAACACATTTGTTCATTAAATTAAATCAAGAGTTCACAATCAGTTCATAAACGTTTTAATTATTTGAATTCTTCTATCTATAATCGTTCATTTGGTGTCTTTAATGCAAATTCTAAACATCAGTAAAAATTGTTGTATTAAAATCAAACATTTATTATCTATTAAATTTGGATATCTGTATAAATCGTAAAAAATTTGATGATCGTATGTGAACTGCATACCTAATTTACACAGTTGTTATATACTTCCAATTAATATGACAGAAGTCATGTGGAAAATCTTTTGATTTGTGATGCATAAAATGAACATATATATGAAAGGCCCTTTTGAGTTTCAAAATAAATTATTAATTAATGTAGAGATTCTTTAATTAATAATGTACAATTAATAAAATGACATTCAATTATATTTATATTAGACTGATAATCGAAAATTTATTTTAGAAACATTGTAAAAGTATTAATAATTCTTTTTCTTAAACAATTGGTCTTTTTTATGCAATGTAATATTTAGTTGTATCATCATATATATAAGACATTCATGTCTTATTTATATGATATTTCGTTTGTTACAAAAAAAAAAAATTCTTTTTCCGAAATGAAACATTTATGAATTAGAAAATATTTATTATATGTATTAAATAGGGATAAAAAGAATATTAAAATAAACTTTTTCAGAATCCTATAATATTACATCTTCAAAATATCAGTTTCATATTTCATTAAAATCGAGAATATTACACAGAAAAACATGTGAATCCATTAGATCATGCATTAATAATAAAATTGTTCAATTTCTAAATTATGATAAGGAATAAGTAACAACAAACTTTGTATTCTAAAATTACATTATACTTTCTTCAATTGTTTTCACTTATATTATGAAAAAAAGGAATACCTACTTAGCTGCTACTAATTCACAAACATAATAATTTTGTTGCATGATTATAATTACTTTTTAAAAAAGAAACTGGATTTTTCAAAATCACTTTTTTATTAATTTAAATAATATGTATCTCTTTTAGGAAATAATGCACAATCCAGCCTGTATGGAACTCGCGGAATTCGTTCGTATTTATGTTTCTATTTTTGTATCGCTTTCAGATGTTTTCAATTTTTTGTTCGTATATTTCAAAGATCAGTGATTTAATCAGATTGAGTTATCTTTATTTCACATTGTGAACATTACATGAACAAAAAATCCTGCAACTAGTTCTAAATAATAATTGTTTGTACACATGTCGAATATATTTTTTTAAAGGAATGATAATCCTCAATAACTTTATTCGCTAACAGTAATGGGGAAGGGTTTTTCTGTTTGCTTGTTTTTCGTGTCTTTACCATCTCGTCCTTACTAGGAGATTGAAGGGCAGGTTACTAAATAGATTACAAAATACTGTAATCGGTTGCGTTTCAACCAACATGATACAAATTTAACTACAGAAACAAAAATTTATTAATTAAATTTTAAGAAGAGCAGAGGCAGTGGAGTCAACAAGTTTAATCTATATGTGTTGCTGCAAGCAAGGGTAATGAGGAAAAAACGTAGGGAAAGAATTCATTTGCGAATTCGCTAAAGTACTACACTAAACTCGCAATGTTTTCAAAACAACTCTTTTTTTCTAAAAACACAATCCTTGCTTAATTTTATTTAATTAAAATGTCTCCGTCATGTTAAATTTTAGTTTATTCTACATAGATGAAAACACAACTTCCTACAACAACCTCAGCTTTGCAGTAATTCTTTTTTCTACGATGCGTTGTCTATAAGGCAATATTAACTAGGAATCCAAAGTTTCCTGCTAACACCTCACTATATACAGCCACTGTAAAATCTCAATAATTTATTTAACATACTATTGCAAAATACGTATTTTGTATACATATACTTGACACATATATTTGTCTATACATCTATATATATATATATATATATATATAACTCATATATATATATATATTATAAAATTAAAAATTCCGTATATCATTAAAATTGTTCTATAAAAATCTTCCCTTCTAAATTCTTTCTACAAACTTAGTCCATTTGTTCCCTGTATTAAACAACATTTCATTTATTTCCGTATAGAAATCTCTTTTTATTTTAAACTAGCAAAACCCGCGGCTTTGCTCGCGGAATTCTTAAAAAATGACAAGTCGTATTTGTTGGCCTATATTCATTAGAGGAAATTTTACTGCCACAGATAATTCAGAAATTACTAATTAAGCCACACTAATGTCGAAAAAAATTGGAAATTTAGAACGTTTTTCGCTCTTTTACCCCCCCCCTCAACACCACCACCTGTGGTAGCGTCACAGATATAAAATATAGCCTATATGTTACAGCAGGGACTGTTACCATCACTTTTGAAAATGGTTCTGCAGTTCCAGAGATTCCATAGAAATTGTAATTTAGAACGTTTTTAGACCGCTTTTCTCTCATCTCACCCTTTTAAATTTCGATTTTTTTTAGAATTTGTTCTTAGAGAGCATTTACATTTTATAAATATCTAATATGCCAAATTTCCAGTTTCTAGTTAATTCAGTATAAAAAAATTCCAAAATTCCAGAACGTTTTTTGCTCCTGCATTCCCCTGGGGCAGTGGCACCGACATGAAATATAGCCTTTTACAGCAGGAACTGTCACCATCAATTTGACACCATCACTTTTGAAAACAGCTTTGTAGTTCCAGAGATTCCATAGAAATTGTAATTTAGAATGTTTTTAGAACGCTTTTCGCTCATCTCACCCTTTTAAATTTCGAATTTTTTTAGAATTTGTTCGTAGAGAGCATTTACATCTTATAAGTAACTAGCATGCCAAATTTGTGTTTCTAGCTCCTTCAGTATAAAAAAAACGAAATTTTAGAGCATTTTTCGCTCCTGCACCCCCCTGGCGTAGTGGCACCGATATAAAATATAGTCTATGTTGGAGCAAGGAGTGTCAATATACATTTGCCACCATCACTTTTGAAAATGATTCTGTAGTTCCAGAGATTCCATACAAATTGTAAATTAGAATGTTTTTAAAACGCTTTTTGCTCATCTCACCATTTTAAATTTCGATTTTTTTTTAGAATTTGTTCTTAGAGAGCATTTACATCTTATAAATAACTACCATGCCAAATTTTAAGTTTCTAGCTGCTTCAGTATAAAAGAAATCGAAATTTTAGAATGTTTTTCACTCTTGCACCCCCTGTGGTAGTGGCATCGATATAAAGTATAGCCTATGTTACAGCAGGGATTATTACCATCAATTTGCCACCATCACTTTTTAAAATGCTCTTGTAGTTCCAGAGATTCCATAGAAATTGTAATTTAGAATGTTTTTTGAACGCTTTTCGCTCTATCACCGTTTTAAATTTCGAATCTTTTTAGAATTTGTTTTTAAAGAGTATTTACATCTTATAAGTAGCTACCATGCTAAATTTCATGTTTCTAGTTCCTTCAGTAAAAAAAAAAAATTGAAATTTTAGAAGGTTTTTCGCTCCTGCGCCCCCCTTGCGTAGTGGCACCGACATAAAATATAGTCTATGTTGGAGCAAGGAGTGTCACCATCAATTTGCCACCATCACTTTTGAAAATTATTCTGTAGTTCCAGAGATTCCATAGAAATTGTAATTTAGAATGTTTTTAGAACGCTTTTCGCTCATCTCACCCTTTTAAATTTTGAATTTTTTTAAAATTTGTTCTTAGAGAGCATTTACATCTTATAAGTAACTACCATGCCAAATTTCATATTTCTTGCTCCTTCAGTATAAAAAAAATCGAAATTTTAGAATGTTTTTCGCTCCTGCGCCCACTTAGCGTAGTGGCACCGACATAAAATGTAGTCTATGTTGGAGCTAGGAGTGTCACCATCAATTTGTCACCATCACTTTTGAAAATGGTTCTGTAGTTCCAGAGATTCCATAGAAATTGTAATTTAGAATGTTTTTAGACCGCTTTTCGCTCATATCGCCCTTTTAAACTTCGAATTTTTTTAGAAATTGTTTGTAGAGAGCATTTACATCTTATAAGTAACTACCATGCCAAATTTCGTGTTTCTAGCTCCTTCAGTATACAAAAAAATCGAAATTTTAGAACGTTTTCACTTTTGCACTCCCCTGGGGTTAGTGGCACTGACATAAAATATAGCCTATGTTGGAGCAGAGGTTGTCACCATCAATTTGCCCCCATCACTTTTGAAATCTCTTCGGTAGTTCCAGAGATTACCCCCTACAAACAAACAAGCAAACAAAACAACAAAAACAATCGTTACTCCTTTATAATATTAGTATAAATTGCGAAAATTCCTATTTTATTCCCCTTCAAATAACGTAAAAAATCATTTCCCGTATATATTTTTTCGTTAAAATACCTCTTTCATTTCCCAAATCTTGAAGCCAAATTCATTCTATTAAAATCATTTATCATTTTTATACCCTTTTCTTTTTTTCCTCTTTTTTTTATTCCATAACTTGATTTACCACGCATTCTCGGATAGGACGGTTTACTTCAATTTTTTGCCTCATACAATAAAAAATCATGCTGCCTTGTCACCCGCTCATTAGTTAAATTACCCCTGCATTGGCGAAGAGATTCCTACGCCTCGCCAGTTTAAAACGAGAAGCATCAGCCCGAAAGCACAGAATTTTGCTGATTTTGAGTTGTCTAAAAAACTATACTGCTTGAAGTGATAGAATTATTTTGTTTTTAAATTATCTTCTTTTTCTAATATCTAAGTTTATTTCATTTTAATTAAATATCTCCAGGAAAATATAAAAAAGTTGTAAATACTTATAATTTATAAAAGTTAATAAAGTTTATTCAACTCTATAACACCATTTTCTCTTGGAATTGTTTCTATATTCACCGACCAGACTGAATAAACATAGAATACAACTGCCATTTATGAATTATTTGACCGGATACTGTGATAGTTATCGCAGAATGTGTAATACATTATGGAGAAGGATAACTTTAAGTTAAATGAATGCTCGTATCGTCACATAAATATTTACGTGATGACTGGAAACGGACTCTGTACCGCAAAGCCTAGCAGATTCCTTAATGAGGCTCTTGATGAAAACATAAACTGCCGAACAATAGGTTTTGATGAGTTCAGTAATTCTTACTGCATGAGAACGAGAGAACAGAAGGAGTCGAGAGACGGAGTCAAACGGACTCTCGGAGGATGCTCTGAAATCTTCGCGGCCAGCGAGTGAGCTGAGCTGACCAATGTTTTATCGGAAAACGGCCTAGACGAGCTACGGAATCTGCCATGTTGTTAAAATTATCTTTAACTTGTAAATATTTGTAATTATTTGATATATAATCAAGAACATTAAATTGAGTAAGATGTCATCAAAAATCTGCCTGGAATTATTCATATCTTTAGACAACCGAGCATAACATTAATCTACAAATGGGGGCTCGACCGGGATCTACATGATCTATGTAGTTTCTGTGCGTATCGGATCTACATGAATTTCTAATAAAGAAGAAAAATGATTTGTGCCTGATACAAGTTTCTGTGCGTACCGGATCTACATGAATTTGTGCGTATAAAGAGCAAAAAGATTTGTGCATCAATCGAAGTGAGGTGTTTGTTCAGTGGCATCGTATATAAGTGGTTCACGAGAAAGTTTTTTGTGCTTCGGAATTTTTTTTTCATCTGCGTATTTTTCATCATCGAAGTGTATGTGAGTGATGTGAGTGATGATCTGCTATGATCATGTGTGCCATCATGTGTCAGTTATATTCTGTGATGAATCACTAATGAACTGATAAAGTTATTTCAGTAAAGAGCGAATAAAATATTTCGGGTTTCGGTGGAGAAAGGCTGACCCACTGACAGTGTGTGCAAGATAAGTGTTGTGTTCTTCGCGGTGGGAAAGTGATTTTTTTTCCCTGGTGATATTTTTTTTAGTGTACGCAAGAAGAGAACGTGTCGTTTATCAGCAAATAGGCGAGTCAGAGTGCTCGAATGAAATAGAAAACGTCTGCTGTGTATATTTTTTGCAGACTGAAAAAGGAAAAAGTGAAGCGCTTCATGTTTTTTTTCTCTTTTTCTGAGTATGGTATGCTTATAAATAGAGGAAGGTGTTATTTTTTTTTTGCTTGCTCGTGAAACTGAATAATGTTTTCATGAAACTTAGTAATGTTTTTTTCTAGAATAGAGTTAAGAAGTATAACGATATATATTTTTTTAATCTTGTTATTTTATTTTATGTGAAAAGAAAGAAATATATATTCAATTTAGAATATATGGAAATAAGTGTTTTTATAATTGTTGTATTTATATGTTTAGATATATTTGATTCATCGTGTGAATATACGTATATTATTGATTTATTTATTGAGATATTTTATTTTTATGTGTTACTTAGTTTATGATAAAAATGGCACGCTTAATAAGGTGAAACAAGATTGATCTGGCTACTGTGGCAATCGAATTAGGATTAAATCCACCAGAAGGGGTCAATAAAACTCAATTAACTGACTTAATTGTAAAATCCGAAGGGTATAATGAAGATTTAGTGAAAAATTTGTTAGCGGGAATAGTGAGCGAACGCGAAGAAGCTGAACGATTATTACAGCAAAAAGAAGCTGAGAGTCACGAGTTTGAATTAAAACGATTACAATTGGAAAATACACAAAAAGCCCAATTACATAACTCTATAGTCACAATCGCTGGAAAGGGTTCCGATGTTTTAAAATTGTTAAATAGATACAATAACGAGGAGGAAATCAGTATATACTTAACCCTTTTCGAACGCCAGGCAAAGCGTTTAGAGATAGAAAAAGATGAATGGGTAACCTATCTTCTCGCATTATTACCGCTTGAGATAGTAAGTTTAATAAATAGTGAAAGTGAGGAACAGTCTAGTGACTAGGACTATGTGAAAAAATACTTTTAAGACGCTTTAAACTTACACCGGAGCAATTTCGGCAAAAATTCTTCTTACACAGAAAGCAAAATTCGGCTTCGTGGAAAGATTTCTCGTTTGAACTCTCAAATTTCTTGGGTGAATGGTTATCTGGCCTGAATATATCAACGTACGAACAATTAAAAAATATTTTAATTATTGACCAAATCAGGAGAAAATTGTCACTAGAAATGAAAGAACACTTTTGTGACGAATTACCCAAAATTACGAATATAGACGATTTGACTAATAAGTTGATGATTTTGAAACTGCCCGAATTAACTTACAGAAGGTTGAAATTAAGTCCCCAAATACGGAATTTCAAAAACGTCAAAGTATTCAAAATAATAGAGCGTTCCACCGAAATGATATTAGCCGCGTACCATATGAAAAAAAATGCCCCCCAAATGACCCCCAAAAGAATTTAAATACAAGAATCCGTTGTTTTAATTGCAATGAATTTTCGCACCGCTGGAGGGATTGTCCCTGAAAAAAGAAGGTCCGATGTGCTGGAAGTGTAAGATTCTTGGCCACAGGTCTGAGCAGTGTACAAACAATTCTCCTAAAAATGCAAATGCAGCCGTAAGCAACAACTCTAATCCAGCAGATAAAATAATAAAGAGCATGAGGATTTTAGGAAAAAATATAGATGCCTTGCATACACACAGGAAGTGACGTGGATATGGGGAACAACGATATTTATATTGCCCTGGGATGCCGTAAATTACATGAAAATGACTTGGTTTTGTCAGGTATTGGTGGAAACCAAATAACACCCATAGGATTTACGACCGTAAACATTGAAATAGATGGTTATACAGTAAATTCAGATTTATACATTTGAATCATTCTAGAATTTTAGGGAATACCTTTCTGAGACAGTTAAATTTCAATATTTCAGAAAAAGGATTGCAAATTATGGGCAAACGGAAGTTAAAAGAAGTTAGAGTAAATTACGTCACTGCTTTCCCACAAGAAACAGCCACGACAAAAATCAGACGCGTCAGCTATGTCACACCCAGATTTCATGCGATGTTGCGGTCAGAAAAACAAAACAATCCCACGATAGGAAAAATGATTTTGACAGCTGAATTAGTGAGAAAGGAACAAACTAATTAAAATGAAGCAGCTTTTAACTTTAGTGAAAAAGTAAACATGCAATTGAGTACTGAAAAAAGTTGTTTATTAGAAAGTAAACAATGTTCTTTGGCAGTAAAGAAATTTCCTGAACCCCGCACCCTATAACAATTACACAGTTTTCTGGGTCTAACTTCTTATTTCAAAAAATACATCCCACATTATGCAACTATAGCGAGACCTTTAAGTGATTTATTAAAAGCGGGAAATAAATTTAAATTTGGTATACTAGAAAAGCAAGCTTTTGAGACTCTTAAAGAAAAATTAGTTAACCCCCCAGTATTGCATGTATTCCGACGAGGCGCTAGATTAGAATTGCACACCGATGCAAGCGCCATAGGCTTTGGTAGTGTCCTACTACAAGAAGATGAGAACAAAAACGTACATCCTATTCATTACATGAGCCGTAAAACTACACCTACTCAAGCAAAATTTTCGAGTTACGAATTAGAGACCCTCGCGGTAATAGAATCGGTTAAAAAATTCCGAAACTACTTATTAGGCACTAAATTTAAAATTGTGACAGAATGTTCCGCGTTTCAAAAGACTATGGACAAAAAAGACATTACGCCAAAAGTAGCAAGATGGGCGCTATTCTTACAGGAGTTTGATTATGAAATAGTACATCGAGCGGGAAATCAAATGAAGCATGTCGATGCATTAAGCAGAAATACAGTATTGGTAGTAACACGTTCTTATGACGAATTAACAGCAAAAATTAAATTAGCGCAACAAGAAGATGAACATATTCAAACCATCAAAAAATTAATAGAAAAAATGAAAGCTCGGAATATTTTAATCGAAATGACATACTGTATAAATATGAAAACGAAAGAGAACTGTTGATGATTCCCGTAAATATGCAAAAAGAAATAATACGCAATGTTCACAATAAAGGTCATTATGCGGTAGCAAAAACTGAAACAATTCTAAAAGAAAACTATTTTATATCCCATTTAAGGAAGCAAATAGAAAATGTCATTGCGAATTGCGTAGAGTGCATTTTGCGTAATAAAAAGCAAGGTAAAGAAAAAGGTTTATTGAACCCAATTCCAAAACAAAATGTCCCCCTTGAGACTTATCATATTGATCATATCAGACCAATGCCATCCACTCACAAAAATTATAATAATATTTTTACCGTCGTAGATGCTTTCACAAAATTTGTCTGGTTATACCCAGTTAAAACTACTGCTGCCGTAGAAGTTATAGATAAATTAAAATTACAACACAACATTTTCGGAAACCCGTCCCGAATAATAACCGACAAAGGACCCGCTTTTACATCCGACGATTTTGAAGCATATTGCAAAGAACAAAAAATATAACATGTCCCAATAACGACAGGTGTTCCAAGAGGAAATGGCCAGATATAACGGATGCATAGAATCCTGATACCAATATTAGCGAAACTTAGCATAGAAAACCCCACTGAATGGTACAAATATGTAGAATCGGTACAGCGAATTATAAACAGCACTATATCTAGAAGCACAAGATTTTCACCATTTGAGCTTCTAACAGGAGTTAAATTGCGACATAAAAACGATTTGTAAATAAAAGAAATGTTAGACGAAGAACATGTGAATTCGATTATGTCAGAAAGAAATTTCAATAGGGAAATTGCAAAAGAGAACATTTTAAAAATACTGGAAGAAAATCGTAAAACCTATAATAAAAAAAGAAAAGCGGCTAACACCTATAAACTCGGTAATTTGGTGGCCATTCAAAAAACGCAGTTTGGAACAGGTACCAAACTAAAGCCTAAGTTTTTTGGTCCCTACGAGATTACCGCAGTAAAAAGAAACAATCGCTACAATGTAAGCAAAGTTGGACACCATGAGGGTCCAAATGTGACCTCAAGTGCTGCAGATCACATGAAGCCATGGACTTCTTGTCTGAAACGAAGCAAATGTGCTTTTAGGTGATTTTGTGTTTTTTATTATTATTATTGTTATTATTTAACTGTGTTTTATTGATATTTTTTTTCGACTAATGTAAATAAACTGTGAAAAGAACTGCGTCCAAGTGACAAACAAAAAAAAGAACTTTATTAGCTCCCAAACTCAAAAATTTTAATTAAGGACTAAGAACTGTTCATTCAGTAGTATTTAGTGATTGATCTTGCTATTACTTTATTTTTATGTTTCTTTTTATATGTGTGTTTTTTTTTTGTTTTGTATCTTATACGTTCTGGAAAAGTAGTCCAGTACTCATCTGGTATAAAAGGTAGATGATGACTGGGAGGACCCAGCCCTGTCAGGTAGGCTGAACATGTGGTGACTAGAAACGGACTCTGTACCGCAAAGTCTAGCAGATTCCCTAATGAGGCTCTTGATGAAAACATAAACTGCCGAATAATAGGTTTTGATGAGTTCAGTAATTTTTACTGCGTGAGAACGAGAGAACAGAAGGAGTCGAGAGACGGAGTCAGACGGACTCTCGGAGGATGCTCTGAAATCTTCGCGGCCAGCGAGTGAGCTGAGCTGACCAATGTTTTATCGGAAAACAGCCTAGACGAGCTACGGAATCTGCCGTGTTGTTAAAATTATATTTAACTTGTAAATATTTGTAATTATTTGATATATAATCAAGAAAATTAAATTGAGTAAGATTTCATCAAAAATCTGCCTGGAATTACTCATATCTTTAGACAACTGAGCATAACATTAATCTACATTTATGTATATATTTCCCAACCCGTTCCAGAAAATATTTGAATTTGCGAAACTTAAAGAAAGACAAAATATATTTCTCATTTACGTACAGATATTATTGATTTAGGACAACACGATTGCTTGCAAAATCACAAAAAATCATTTATCCACTACAGTATCATTTTAAAAGAGTAGCAAGCCTATACCACATGTTTCTCAAAGTTAGTTAGGGATTACATTAACGGCTACCAATTTATGGATTGCTAAAATTATTATTAAAATAATGAGTTTTAGTTTTTACTAAGCCATATGAATAAAAAGAATATTTCCGAAACATTTTTCGTTTCAAAAATTGCAATATACATCAAGACATTATGGATTAACTAACAATTATTCTAATACGATTTATACTTTTTTCGTATGTTTTTCGGGCTAGCAGCACAAAAAAATACTCAGATATTTAGAATCTGTTTATTCTTAAATTTTTCAATACGGAAAATTTTAAATTTAATTGCACATTTATTTATTTTTGTTAGCAATGAACATGCGAACAACAGTACAAAAACGTTCATAATCATAATATTATTCTCAATACTTATAAAGTAAACTAATATGAGCACTAAAATTTTGTAAAAACATGTAATTTAGAAAAAATCGAATAAAAAGATTTTTCCACAAAAAGCACCGACCTATGAAACCATTGTTATCGGAACGCCTACACTGCAGCAGATTAATGAGTAATTAATGAATTAAATGCTTAACCATATAATAAATACAGCATCGAGCATATGTGCTTCAAAATGACTATCCGTCTTCCTACATTTGCATTATTGTTAACTTCAAATCATATTACAGCGCTGTAGGGAATCTCCAATTACTTCATTATCAATAATTTTTATTTAAAACTGTAAAATACTATTAAAAATTGATTTTAATAATAGAAAAATGATTTATCCATCAAGACTTTATCCGTGATTTTTCCGTCTGTTATCCGTAAATCTTTAGAAATTTATATGCGTAACGAGAACATATGCCATGAATCAGCCTCTTTTTAGTTACATAAAAATTGGCACGTGATGTTTTTCAATTTTAAAAATAAGGAATATCAATTTGAAATTATTAAAGAACAATAAGGAATCAATAAGGAACAATAAAAAAAATATTAATTTTCACGTTTACAGTTGACTATTTTTAAGTACCCACTTTTATTACACATATGATACCGTGGTTTATGTTCTTAATTTTTAAAGTTTTGTGAAAATATATGGTTTATCTTGTACATCTTCATAATAGCGCCGGTTGTGTGTTCCATAATCATCATGTCAATCATGTCAATCATCAAATTAAAATGTTTTTGCAAGTCTTTTTTTATTCTGTTTTGACCTCTTTAAACATTTACATCTATATTTTAATGTAAAATACTACTTCTTTAAAATACTTAAAGTAAGTATTTATAAAGAAAATTCTAGAATTCTATATTTGGGGAAACATTCCATTTAAAATTTTAAGATTTTTTTTTTGGTATTTCAGATTTAATTAGTTTAACTAATACATAACTTTTTTTTCGAAATGCGGACATCCTATATCAATATAATTTTACATCCAATCATTTATTTTCAGTATACTTAGAAAAATTTAACCATGTTTTATAAAGAAATTTGTTTAATTAAAATTAACTAAATGTAAAATGTACAAATTGTTAAAAAAAAAATTTAAATGATCACATTGAAAATATTCGTATAATTGAGAAAACCAATTGAAGTTAAAGCAAGAACATGCAGACTAAATTAATCTAAAAGCATTAGAAAATAATTGAAATAAAAAATCTTTAATTAAGCATTTCGCGGAAAAATTCGAATAAAAGTGATTAAATTGAATACGAAATATTTTACGAAGCAAAAATTTATCCAAACCTCTAAACTCTCTTAATCAATTATGCTTTAATTACTTCAAAAAGAAGACCGTCTGTTTTAATTTAACCATCTGCAATGTTTTTCATTATTGAATTAAAATATATTACGAAATTTGAAATCTCAGTTGAGGAAACATGTAAAAGAAAGTGGAATCAATCTTTCTTTAATTACTTGCATGTTTTCAGTTTAATGAAAAGAAAATAATCTCTTTTCCTAGAAGTTCACAGTTGAAATGTATTGTATACTCTTTTTTTTAAGTAGATTTAAAGTAATTGTCTCTGTAACTTGTTTTGCTTTTCATGCTGTAACAATGCACGTTAAAAAAAGAAAAACGTGAAAGACATCAGATTGTGTAAATCGGAACATAGATTAAAAAGAAATGTTTTAAGAACATAATAAGACAGATAAAATTACAAACGAATTGGAAAATTTACAAAAGTTATTTCATATTTGAACAAAATACAAATAATTCCAGTAAATAAATAAAAAAGAAATCAATTTTCATAAAGAAAATTAAATACAGTAAAACCTGTGAATATGGTGACTCCTAATGAATGTATAAAATTTCCGTTTTCGACATTATTATCGCCTAGAACGGAAAACAAATTCCGTTTTAGACAGTATTCCAGACTAGTAGATAGATTTGTATCGTACTCCTCGTAATGGGACCATGATTCCATTTAATACAGGATTCACTTATAGAAAGGTTCCGTTTTTATAGATTTTACTGCACAAAAAAGGTGATAATATTCAATTTAGGTTATTTTAAAAATATACTGAGATATTATATACATGCTGATACATGCTGCTTTTTCATAAGTTTAAACATACAGTGATGACCAAAAGTTTGGATGTTTTTTGAAAGTTTCATGTTTTTCAATTTTGTGTGCTTGTAGAATATATTAATTTTCACTTCAATACAAACGTTTATATATCAAATTGAAGGTAATTTAATGTAGAATTTAATAATAAAAACAGTATTACAATATCTGTATTACAAAAAAAGTTATGCTCATTTTAGTAGAACAAACAAACACATATCGTTTTGAATAAGGACGTGTTTTGTAATGAAAGGTACTAGCCAATCACAAACACTGTTATGAGGACCAATCAAATGTCTGTAACTATAGCTTAGGTTATTTGGATTATAAAAGAGTTATTGTTGTGGAAATATTTTGAGGAATGATGTATACTAGTACAATTAAATAGAGTATTGCTGTTTTTGAATATTTAAAGTCTTTTTTTTTAATTAAACTAATTTTAAACAATGTCATCAACAAGGAGAACTAATTGGACATCTACAAAAAGAATCCGAATTGTCATATTGAGAGAAAATGGCCTCTCTTATGCTGAAATTGCAAGACAATTTGGTGGTTCAGTGACTTGTTCTGGTGAACGAAAGTTCTGTTTACGTTATGAAAAAACGAAATCAGTGTAAAATAAGGCATTCAATCAGGCCTGCATTCAATCAGGCCGAAAAAAATGCACAAGTGCTACTGCCGATAGAAAAATTAAACGGCTATGCCTTCAAGATAGAAAAATTTCATCAGATGCCTTTAGATGTGAAATGAATGCAGCTGGTATTGCAGTAAGTTCAAGAACAATAAGAAGAAGGTTATCAGGATTTGGACTACAAGCTAGAATTCCAAGGAAAAAAAAACATATTTAAATCAAAAGCAACACGAAAAACAAATTATGTGGGCAAAAGAACACATTAAATGGTCAGAAAATCAATCTAAGCAAGTAATCTGGAGCGATGAGAGTAAAATATCGCTTTTTGGTAGTGATGGGAGAAAATACATGAGACGTAGAGTAGGAGAAGCACTTCATCCTGATTGCATTGAAGCAACTACAAAAAACCCAACAAATGTCATGACTTGGGCATGTATGTCAGCGGATGGTGTGGGCTGAATTCAAGTGATTGGTGGCATCCTGAATGCCAAAAAATACTTCGAAACTGTCCTGGAGCCAAAATTGATACCTTCCATCAGTGATCTCTTCCCCAACAACGCACCATTTATTTTTCAGCAGGATTCAGCTCCATGTCACACAACAAAAGTATGCAAAGCATGGTTTCAAAATAAAGGCATAGCTATATTACCATGGCCAGGAAACAGCCCTGATCTCAATCCAATTGAAAATTTGTGGCGACGTTTGAAAATTCTTGTACCAAAAAAACGTCCATCCAATAAAAGACAACTTATTGAAGCTATAATTGATTCTTGGCACCATGCGATTACGAAAGATGAACTCTAAACACTCGTTCACTCGATGAAAAGACGCTGTGAAGCTGTCTTAAAAAATAAGGGTTATCCTACTAAGTATTGATTGTGTAAGTATCACTTTTAAAAAATGCAAATCTAAGATAGATCTTACTATTAGTTGCATAACTATTTTTTGTATTACAGATATTATAATACTGCTTTTATTATTAAATTCTACATTAAATTACCTTCAATTTGATATATAATTGTTTGTATTTAAGTGAAAATTAATATATTCTACAAGCACACAAAGTTGAAAAACATGAAACTTTCAAAAGATGTCCACGATTTTGGCCACCACTGTATAGTATAACCCATATTGAACCGAATATCTGATAAATATGTCAGCCACATTAAACTGCTTTAAAGTAAAATTATACAAATCTGATATGTATCTATAAGTATAAAATGCTTTGACATCACTGGATGATTCATTGAAGTACAGACGAAATTCTTAAAACTAGAAATTTGAAATTTTGAGGTTTTATTTATAAAAGGGATCGATTAAGAAAGGATTTTTTCAAAATTCAACTCTTTAGGGTATTAAAGGCTGTCGAAAGTTTTAGGTCATTTCTATTATCTCAGCCGCAATTTTAGTTAGTAACGTTATATACAAAATACAAAAATTTTAATAAAAATGGTTAAACACGTATGTCGAAGACTCATGTTTGCCGGCAACATTGGCTATAGACTCGATTATGGAAGATTAGACGAATAAGACAACTTAATGGCTTAAACAACTTAATTTGATTACATTTGATTATATAATTTCTGCATAACATATTTCCATGTGCAGTTTTGTTTAGTCTCTTTTTTATTCTTCATGCTTTATAAATTGTTATTTTAGATTGACGTGTTATAGTGATCGGATTTCAAACATTATAAAAAAAATTCATTTCCTTCTCATCTGTAAAAATATTTCTTGGAAGTATAGATTTAGGATTTAAAAAATGATCGCCATATTAATGATTTATGGAATAGGAGCGCACAGTCCCCCTTTATATAGTGATATCATTATTAGCAATTAATAGGTGTGAAGCGCACAGGGCTCTGTTAAAGTTATTGTCGTTTTAAATGTTTATATACACAAAGTTCACATGGTCTTGAAGAGGTCGGTGTAAGAGAGGATCCGACCAGGGAACTCATGAACAGTAGGCTAGAACGTTAGCGTCAAGCAAAAGGACAAGCCAGTCACTTTCATTTAGTAGCTTGATTTATACAGTTCAGGTGAGATATGAGATCGCTACAAATTCCATCCCCAGTTCGGAATGCGTCTTTTTGACGTCAGATGAGCGATTTGCTCTCTTGAGTGATGCTGTCGTACGCATATGTGATACGCGGGTTAACAGGCTTTGTGCCGTGAGCATTTCACCCACTTCGCTTACAGGGGAAGATATATTTAGTGCTGCCATCTGTTGGTTATGAGATGAATTGATTGTTGTTTGGGTCACTATTGAGAAGACTGGCGCCGATGGGAGTTGTACCAGAGATCTCATGAACAGTAGGCGAGAGCGTTACCTTGCTCTTCGGCTTGACGCTAACGATCTCGCCTACTGTTCATGAAATCCATGGTTTCATCATCTTCTGCACCAACCTTCGCAATGGTGACCGGACGTGATTGTCTGGGTCACCATTGAGGAGGTTGGCGCAGGAGACGATCAAACCAAGTACCTCATGAACATTAAGCGAGAGCGTTAGCGTCAAGCAAAAGGCCAAGCCAATTACTTTCAGCTAGTATATCGGTTTATATTGTTCAAGTGAGAGATGCGATCGCTACAGTCTTGTTATAGGGATTGTCATTTTACTTAATTATAAGCACACAGGACCCCGTTATAATGATTATCGTATTAACAATTTATGGCTGCGAAGTGCAAAGGACACCGTTATTTTGATGTGAATATTAACAATTTATATGTGTGAAACGCACAGGACCCAGTTACAATAGTCATCATATTTGTAGGTTATCGCCTTTTACTCATCCAACTATCTTTACGGTCATTTTTTTATTTTCACGAAATGGCGACGTTTCTTTTTTTACCTTCCATTGGACTGTCCCTATCATGCTATTAGAATTGTACTGCGGCATTCGACACAGTCTAATATATACCTTTAGCTTTTGGACGAACTTTCATTGCATCATGCTTTCAACATATAATGCAAGAATCGTATTTTCCTGAAAGACTGTTATTACGACACTTAAACATTTTTTTATCAGTGAGGAACAAGATTTATCTTTCATGTGTAGTCTTTTGTTTCCCTTCAAATTGAAGTTTATCTAAATTATTTTTGTCACCCGTATATAATGTTGTTCTTAAAATGTCAAGTGTCAGAAAAACCTATACATCACAATGTGATGTGTGTAATACGAAATTAGATTGTTTTCATTTGTTAGCTCTCTATTAAGACTTGTGCCTAATAATTTAAGTAAAAATTAAAACTCTATCAAAATGTTATTTGAAATTAAAACCATCCGTATTTAAAATATTGTTGTTAGAGGGCACATGTAAACAAATTGAATTTGTTATTTAACAAGTTACATCCATTTTCAATAAAAACGTACCTAAAATGTTAAAATATTTTTTAATACACACAATAAACATTTTTAAAGCATAAATAGGTTTTCATAAGAAAGTAAGTTCAGTGTAATTTAAATATGTGTTTTGAAATAGGTTGTTCAGTATATAAAACAGCAGAAGTTTGAATGACTGAAGTTCGTTTCTTTTTCATATAAATAGTATTTTTATGTGAAATGAGATTATCAGTATTTAATTTAGTATTTAAATTTACATACATTCCTTACGTAACTACCTTAAGATATCTTATCATTTTTATCAGAACAAACACATTATATCCTTTGACTAAGATTATTTTATATTAGCAACATCTAATGAATAAAACCATTTAATAACTATTAGAAATTTTAAAGCACGGCACAGTGTTATTATAGACAAAACATTTATTTTCTTTTCGTAACAATCTTATGAAAACAAAAAAAGCTTTCTGATATTCTGTTGATAACTTCATTTATTTTTTTTTTCATGCTTCATTATTATAAAAAGAAAAATTATGTATGAGATTAAATTATATTGAAAGGGCTTGACTTTTATTGAGAATTATAAGGGAAAATAATAATAGTATGTTTTAGACACTTGAAAAAAAATTTAAATCAGCTTAAACAGGTTTTACATTATTTTAAGAGAAAAAACGTTTAATCCGGATCTTATGATGTCTAAACATTATTTTAAGTCTTGAACTGAACATTATTTTAGATGAATTTTGAAAAATGAATATTATTTGACATAAGAGGAAATTCGTTCCATTAAATAATCTACATTAGCCAACAAACAATCTGATTTTAAATATATAAAAAAGAAAACAGTTTTTGAATTTAAAAGCATGGTAACAATATTATTATATATTACTTGAGATTTAAAAAAGATTCTCTTAAAATACGTAAATCATATTAAACTGGGATTTATAAAAATATGGATTGATTTTTAATTTTAATTAAAATGTTATAATGTTGCAAAATATTATCTAATTCCTTTCAATTCAAATTAAATGTTTATTTCTTACTTTATATCAGTAAATAAACGAATTAAATGCAAAACATTTTTTAATCCCTTAAGTGATGTATAGCGAATACAAAATTATTGAAGATCAATACACTGTATTTTAATCTCTAAATAAAGTCTAAAAAATTATTAAGGATTTAGTAATATTCTAGACAAACAATTTGTATTTATTAGTGGAACAATCTGTTGTAAACAGCAGAAACTTCGCACAGAATCTGTCGATTACTCCGTTTCAAGCACACCATTTTTTGCTTTTGTTATAAAAAGAAAACTTATGTTTGAGATTACATTACACTACAAAAACTTTTATTGAGGAAGATAAGAAAGAGGAATAATAGTAGATTTTATATGCTCTAATTTTACTCTAATTTTACTTTAATTTTACAAAATAAAATGTTTTTATAATGATTTTATGAATTAGTATCCTTTTATGTTAAATTGTCGACGAAACATTATCTCCAACTATAATAAAGAAACGAAATTTGTGTGTTTGTGTGTTTCTCCATTGTGTTCTGAAAAGACCGCTGCACGCAGAGCTACAGAATTTGGTTGGTGGGTCGGTTCATTTAACACGGCCGATTATCTACTAAAGGGATATAGGCCCTAGGGGGAAGTGCCCACCGTGGCGGGTCTTTCTAAGGAATCCTAACCCGTATTTACGACAAGGTTCCAAGAAAACCACGAAAAACTCCTAAACCTACAAAATTTGATTGAAAGGTACCTCTATGCATGTAGTTTTATACCTTGAAGCCTGATTTTGGAATTTTTAAATAAATTTTTTTGATTAAATTTTATGAAAATTTTCGCTTCAGATAGTGTTTTTCCACGTTTCCCAGTGATTTTTCGACATTAGTAACAGAAATCCGGTTCCAATCTTTTAACGCAATATAGTAAATTTTGTCATATTTTCAATACAGTTTATAAGAAATTCGTACAGAGATTTTTGAATATGTGGCAAAATTGTTCCTTCGACACTAAGAAATTTTGCCCAAAATGCTTGATGAGTTCGGTGGTTGCTTAAATTTCAGACTCAGCAACGCTCAGAATCGTCATTCTTTTTTCTCTTTTTAGCTTGGAGAAAGTTGATAATTCCTTACTGATAAAAAATCATTATTAAAGGGTGGGGAGGATTACTTATTATCCCGATTATTTTATTAGATTTTTTTTTAAAAAAATTATGCGTTTTTTAACATTTTTTTCATGTTTTGCAGCATACGACATCACTTGAGGCCGCTAGAAATCAACCACCGTTGGAGGTTAGTTGTGATTGGTAGCTGATAGCATTGTAGGCTCAGCGAGAAGTCAATCGGGCAATTGTGATTGGTGGGTGAAAAGGTCGTCAGTTGATTGCAATTCGAACAGCGAGTTGTGAATGTATCGTGATTTGTTTTATGCGATTTTTAGAGTTTTTTCATGCACATGACGCCATTTATGTATTTGATTTCAGAAATTAACAACGTTAACTTACTGTTTTTGCATGTTAAAAAAAAAAGAAAAAAAGTCATATTGTTTCTGTTTAAAATATTAATGATAATTCTTCATTTTTTAACGTCGTGGTTTAATTTTGGGGGGAAGGGGGGGTGTTCTATTGTAATTTAAATAGGGCGTTAATGCTCTGATCGAAACTTCCTCCTTCCCCCTGCATCCAAAATCAGAACGTTTTAGTATTAGTCCGATTCAAATGAAACCTTTTCTCAAGTCCCCCAGGTACTAGAAAAACTCGGTATCATTTCATTTCTTGGTTTCCAATATTTATGAACATTAATCTCCAGGGAGGGGTATTTTCTCGGGTTCTATGCGACCAAATTCAACGAGAATTAGTTTTCAACTTAACACGAACTAATTAATATATAGATAACACATTAAGATAAAGATTTGGCGCCACCTGGTGGTAGAAAATGAATCTAAAAGGTTTTGAAGCACATGCGTAGCTCACCTGCTTTATGGTGTCATAGGCAGCAGGGACACGTGCCGAAGTTTCTATCGAAAAAAATTTTATTTAAAACAGAGTGCACCACCTAACGGTAGGAAGTGGAACTAAAAATAATTTGTATTTAAAATTTGGTGTATTCAAACAAAAGATCCGATTTTAACGAGAATTGTTTCATTCAACTTTACACGAAGTAATTAAATTTGGATAACTAATTAAGACATAGATTTGGTGCCTCATAGGGGTGGGAAGTGGAACTAAAATATTTTCAGCGTGTGCACAGCATGCCTTCTATACATTGAAATAAGCAGCGGGGACACATGAAGGAGTTTCGTTCGGAAAGAGGTTTGTTTCGAACCGAGTGCAAACCCTGGAGGTAGAAAATGTAACTAAAAGTTTTTGCATTTAATCTTGGTTCGATTAAAACGAAATCTTTTCTGACATTCTTCCGAGGTGTCCCAAGTACTAAATAAACTTCGGTATAATTTTTTCAGCCCTTGGTTACCACCATTTATTAATATTAATATGCAGGGGGGGGGGGGGGGGTGATTTCTTTTCTTGGATTCTGTGGACCTGATTTCAATGGGAATCGGTTCATTCAAATTAACATGAACTAATTAAGATATATCTATTTAATTAATACATAGATTTGGTACCCCGTTTCGGGGAAAGTGAATCTAACAGATTTATCGCTCGTGCACGGCACGCTTTCTACACGGTGCCGTAAGCAGCGGAAACGAGTGCCGGAGTTTCGTTCGGAAAGATGTTTAGAACAAAATACTACACCTGGTGGTGGAAAATCGAACTAAAATGTTTTACAGCTCGTGCGTAGTACGTCTGCTATACATAGTATCGTAGGCAACGGGGGCACGGGTATGAAAATTTGTTTAGAACAGAATTCGTCCCCTGGCAGTGGAACTAATAGAATTTTCTGCGCGTGCGCCGAAAATGGATTTTTTTACTGTAACCGCAAAACAAAGTACCGAATTTATAATCCCAGACAACGAAATAGTTTCATTTTCACCCATTCTCGAGTATTAAGTAAAGTATTGGAGGTATTGAATTGAAACTCGCAGTCTGTACATAGTTTATTTTTCCGATTCCGCAAATGCAAAATTTGTGAAAATCCGACGACAACCTTTTTTAAATTTTGAACAAAAACTGACCCGCATCGAATCAAATGACCTAGACATTTGAGGAGGTGGTATTGAATTTACTTCCGCTTCGGTGTACATCTTTCTATTTCATTTCCGAAATAAAAGGAGTTATCAGCGGAACGATTTCTTGCAGTGATTTTTAGAGTGATTTCGCGTTTCGTATTATTTTTTGACGGGTCCGAGCAATGCCGAGCGGATCAGCTAGTTAAGAATAAAACTTGAAACATAAAGTTGTGTTGCCGAAAAATGCATAAATAAAAAAATGTAATATATATATATATATATATATATATATATATATAAGGAAATTTTGTATAATTTTTAAAGTATCCTAAAAGGTTTTATATTTTAATATTATTTTAATATTAACATATCTAAGAGAATTATATGCACAAACCCTTTACTATACTAGTAAATCTGCAGATTAGAAGCCTCAACGTCAGGTATGAAAGTAATTGTCTTTTAATCTCATTTTTCATATTATTTAGCATCTTACAATTCGCAATTTATTTTTTTATGTTACATACATATTTATAGGCATGTAAAATAATTCGAAGGTTTTAGAAATTAGAAGCGTTAAATTAACACGATTTATGCAATGATATTCTGAATTTCTTATAAACTTCTTACTCTTGTAAATTTTTAGATAAAAAAAGGCATTTCTTATTTTGATATTCTTTGAAAAATGTTTGCTAAGCAACTGATAAAATGAAAAAGAAAGAAAAAGAAATGCATTTTAAAATTTGTAAAAAATAGAAAAATAAAATGTTTTATATTTCCCGAGCAGTTGCAAAAAATGTTCCAATAATTTAAACAATTAATTTCTAAATTCTAATAGATGTATCGGCAAATTTTCAAAATTATTGCATATATTTAAGAACTAATATTGAAAATTTAGTATCCGTAATTTTACGTTTAAATCTACTATTCAAATATGTGATTTTCATTTCAGTTAAAAATGAAATTTGAAAATCGTCTGCATTCCCATAGGAAAGCATTATGACTAAAAAGAATTGTTCTATATTTTTTGAACGAATGAACCAAATGTTGTAACTAAAAACTATACAGCTAATTCCGGGTACTACACCAACATACTCACCAAAAATCAACTTAATAGGACGATTTTTACGGCAGTCATCGCGGAACAGACAGACAAACAGACAAACAAACGGAAACCAAAAACCTTTCGCGTTTCCACAGTGAGCCTCAACTGACGTTTCGGCAATTATTATATAAGCTGTTTAAATTTATGAACGCGATGCAAAGCTATTCTAAGGCAAGCACGTTCTCTTGTCAAAAATATCTTGTAAAAAAAAAGCATAAACTTTGGATATAATTTTTTCATTAAATCATTTAAGGCACGATTTTTTGTTTTAATTATCATAAACAGAAAAATTATGTTTGAGATTAGATGAAATTGAACATTTCTGGCGTTTATTGAGAAATATAAGAAAAAAGGTATATTTTAGACTCTTAAAAGAAAATGTTTTAATACATTTAAAGCAGGTTTTATGCTAATGGTAAGAAAACAATGTTTATCAGAATTTTATGATTTAGTACTTTTTAGATTTAAAACTTTTTTAGATTTAAATTTTTTTTAAACTTTAAACTTTTATCTCGAACTTAACACTACTTTAAATAAAGCATGAAATAAAAATGATCTGAAAGGAATTACACTATATGAAATGATCGAAATTATCCGACAATCTATGTAATAAAAATATACAAAAAAGAATATTGTTTATGATTTTAAAACCCTCCCAACATTATTATATAGTATTATTAGAGATATAAAAATATCACACTTATTTTTACTTAAGGCCTATTCAATATCATGTTATTTAAAATGGAAATATCTTAGTTAAAATTAAATGTTTATAATGGTGTGCAGTGTTTTGCATTTTTAAATAATTCTAATTAAAAGTTGATTTCTTACTTTATACTAATAAACAAACATATTAAAAGTGGAAAATACTTTTGAAGCCCATATATGCATGCAGTATAGAAAAAAAGGAATAATTGCGAAGATCAACATATTGTATTTTAGGCTCCGGTTAAAGTTTAAAAATTTTAAATACACAATATAATATTTTATTATAGACAAACATTTTCTGTTCGCTTCAAAAAAATCCTGTGAGAAAATCCCAAGCTGAGGCTAGAATTTGTTAATTAATTTTCCTAAGGCACATTTCATTCCCACTTTCATAGTCATTAAAAGAAAAAATTTGTATGAGATTAAATTAGATATTCAAAATTCTTAATGTTTATTGGGAAAAATAAGAAAATGGAATAATATTAAAATTTAGATTCTCTATAAAAAATATTTTTAAAAATCCTAACAATTTTTACGTTAATTTAACAAAAAAAATAATAATCATAATTTTATGCTTTAGTAGCATTTTATCATGAAATTCAGAATAAACAATATTTTAAATAAAGATTTAAAAATGTTATGTGGCTGATAAAATGTACGTTAAATTACGTAGTTTGAAATAAGCAGACAAACTATCTCATTATAGATTAATATATATATATATATATATATATATATATATATATATATATATATATATATATATATATATATGAATTAAAAAATAATTTAACAGTTTTATCGTAAGTATGGAAGACAGATTCCGTAATGAAGTATTTAGAGTGGCAAGGTTTTATTTAAAAGTATATTTTAAAAACTTCTCTTTTATACGGCTTTGGACACTTCATAATATGGCTTCGTCGCAATCAACTTACACCCTCCGTTACTCGCATCCTTTTTATAACAGATTTACTCGCGATGGATGTGATAAACCCAATTCTATATTTTACTAATTTAAACGTAAATTAAAGCCTGTTGAATGTTAAATGCTTTAAAAAAGTAAATATAAAGAATTTCAATAAAGTATTTTTTCATTATTGGAGATTATTTTATTATTTTAAACGGATTTACGTTGCTCATTTTATTGCGTTGCAGTGTTGGACATTGCGAAAAAACAATTGCGTAGTTTACGCTTTCTATTCATAATAATTATGTTCGTAAAATGTATTTTTGTTCGTAAATAGATGCTATTATTCGTGATCTATGTTCTAAGTCGATGCTGTTATGTATTGTACGTTGCTCATTTCATTGTCTGGCAGTGTTGGAACGAACAAATGCGGATTTTACGCATTCTAATAATAGCATTAATGTTCGCAAGGTATATTTTTGTTCCAAATCGAATATATTATTCAAATTTGTAATTACCGTATATTCCGCCGTACAATGCGCACTGTTGAAACTAAACAAAATGTCAAAATTTACACGTGCACGTTATACGGCGGTATAAAAATGAAATCTTAAAAAATAATCATAAAAATTGAGATTTCTATATTAACTATCTGGCTACGCCCGCCATGCTGGTCCATACACCGAAATGAAAGCAATCTAAATTATGGGTTTGCTGGACCATAGGCGGGTAACGGTGGGTTGAGATGTTTAATCATAAAAAAGTATGGTTAAAAAATAACAATAATGTTGCTTAAAGTATTCTTTTTACACACTAAAATCGCATTTTACTAGTTAGAAAGCTATATTAAAAGTGAAAAGGTAATTTTGGAACTATAGAAATAGAAAGCGTCACAGTCAGTACTTATTAACGAAACTAGCTGGCTTCGCCCGCAAGCGGGCCCCTAATTGTAAAACCTCTAATCTTGTAAAATCTCGAATCTTGTAAAACCTGCAATAAGATAAACCTCGAACCGAACGAACCTCCGACCCGGGTCTTCGCTGCCTTCGGCACCGTATACCGGTCGTGCTAAGCACGCACCGGATAATCCCTTAAATTGCACATCGAATAGTATAAACCTCTAACTGAACGAACCTCCAGCTCGGGTTCCCGCTGCCCCTAATTGTAAAATCTCGAAAAGCTATTGATGTCGAGTCGAATGAGCCATACCCCGTCGTCATCCGGCCCATAGAAAGAGTTCGGAAAGCGCCCCTAGTGGTGAAATGCAGAACTAAAATCGATAATCTCTAGTAAGCTCTATCGGTGTCGAGTCGAATGAGCTATACTCCGTCGTGATTCGTCCCATAGAAACAGAGATAGGAAAGCGCACCCTGGTGGGGAAACTCGGAACTAAATTCGGTAAGCTCTATCTATGTCGAGTCGAATGAGCCAAACCAGGTCGCGATGGGACCCATACGAAGGGAGATTATTTGAAAAAAATAGCAAATTCCTTAGCTTTTTCTTTTTTTTTTCTATACAAAAATGACCATTATTTAAAATATTCTAAAACTTTTAAAAATAAATGTTCCTGCGTTGAATCATAAACCGCGAGTTCAACAAACTATATAGAATCCGATATATAAAAAATAGAAAAAAAAATATTTTGATATCTTTTGGAGCTTTCGAAAAAAGTAAAAGCAAGTATATTCGGAGTGCAATCGGCTGCTTCAGAATACAAATATCCTAGTAGAATAGAATTTTAACTATGAAAATATAATTATTTCTCAAAATAAATCATATATTCGGAAAGCCCATTCAATTCTGTACACAAAATGAACAACGATTTTTGATTCAAAATCGTTAATAAATTAGATAATTACGACCAAATCAAAGTCACTTATTACAGTTTGATTAAACTGTGCTTGCGCCGAAAAACGCTCATTTCTAGAAACGGGTTTCACAAAAGAGTTGTTTTTTAATTGATAATAATCGAATTTTTTAAAGTCGAAGGCATCTTTCTATAGATGAATGTATGCACTTTTAGCTTCTTCTCTCGGAATTTGTGTACTTCGATAAAAAAGTCCTGCGGCCGGGGGGGGGGTTTACATTGGCAAATTAGAGGAAATCGTGAAAGTGAGGTACGGGAACTACCGGTTTCTAAAGGGTTAATGTACATATTTTTTAAAACTGAAATATGTGTTTCGAAGAATAAGAAGGTGGCTATGATCTGGTTTATTTTATTTGTCTCTATTCACATTTTCCGAGTCGATGCGGATTTTTAAACACGGGCCGAAAAAGAAAATTCACGCGAGTGAGTTTCGGAAACCATTTTTTTCGAAGGGTTAAAAAACGAATTTTTCGAAACTGATACCTGATTTTAAAAGGAAAAAGAACGTATATTAGGCTCGGTATTTTTATTTTTTCGTATCTTGTTAAGAAGCCCAGAATTGAATTTTTAAAGATTGCAGAAATCGCTGAAAAACCGAAAGAGACTTACGGAAAAAAACGATTTCGAAAGGGTTAACTGAAATATTTTTTAAAACTAAAGGTTTTACAGTGATTTCGAAAGGAGGAAAATGTACTTGGGTGTGTTTGTTTGTGTTTTTGTTCTTTCAGAGAGCCGATGCGCGATTTTAAAAATCGCAGAAAATCGCAATTTGGAAAAGTGAGTCTGCGCGCGAATTTTTTTTGAAGGGTTAATATTTGTATTTTTCAAAAACGATCGCAGATTTCGAAAGGACAAAGAATGTAGATCACGTCTGGTATTTTTAGTTTTCCCTGACTCGTTTGGAACCGCCGCAGCGAATTTTTCAAAATAGTCGAAATTGCCGAAATCGCGAAACGGTGTACGGAAAATATACGTTTTCGAAGAGTTAACTGACGTATTTTTTTTTAATGGAAGGTGTTATTGGAGAGGACAGAGACCGGTCTTTTATTTGGTGAAATCCGTTTATCCGAATCTTTCTTAGTCCGGCGGATGCGAGGTTCGGACGAAGGGAGAAAATCAAAAACACGAATTCGACCCTTTTTGATTATTTTTTTGAAAGGGTTAATATCGAAATTTTTTTGAACCAACCGTATCGTTAGAGAAGTAAAAGTACGTTCTTTGAGAATATGTTGACGGTTTTTTCGTATTTCTGTCGGTTCGCCGTCGGCGAGTTTAGACAGTCGTGAAACGAAACCGGCCGAAGCGATCTTTCCTTCTTCTTTTTGCGGAAGATGAGGATTGAGCTCTTCTGGGCATGCACGGAATAATTTCCACATAGGTTTCTTTTTAGTAATTAAAATAGTTTTGTTCGTTAATAACTCCCTTAATTAAGGGCCGATTTTTTCGAAACTGCAATTCCTGGAGGACCGGATTTGTCTGATTTTTTTGACACAAAAAGCGCTTCGCTACTCGCTACGCTCGCAGAGTTTATCCGGGTACAGATACACACACAGACAGACACACAGACGTATACGAACATTAATAATAAGGACTAGCTGGCTTCGCCCGCCAGCGGGCCCCTAATTTACATCGGTAACTAAAATCGGTAAAATCCCTAACTACATCGGTGCCTCGAATCTTTTGTATTCTCCTGCTCGCACCCCCCTCGAACTGAACGAACTTCCGACACGGGTCCCCGCTGCCTTCGGCACCGGATAATCCCTTAATTTGCACATTGAGTAGTATAAACCTCTAACCGAAGAACCTCCAACCCTGGTCCCCGCTGCCTTCGGCACCGGATAATACCTTAATTTGCACATCGAATAGTATAAACCTCTAACTGAACGAATCTCCGAACCTGGTCACAGCTGCCTTCGGCACCGTAAACCGGTCGTTCTAGGCACGCACCGGCACATAGAATAGTATGAACCTCTAACTGAACGAACCTCCGGTTCGGGTCCCCGCTGCCTGCGGCACCGTATAGCAGTCTTGCTGCGCACGCGCTGCAGTATACGTTAGTTCCACCTTCCACTACCAGGTGGCGCAATCTGTTTATACGATCATTACTGAAATCGTTAAGGCTTTCGATGTCGAGTCGAATGAGCCATACTCCGTCGTTTTCATGCCCGTAGCACCGGAGATAGGAAAGCGCCCCCTGGTGGTGAGACTCTGAGCAAAAATCGATAAGCTCTAGTATCCTCTATCGACGTTGAGTCGATTGAGCCAAACCGTGTCGTGATGTGACCCATAGAACCCGAGTTGAATGAAAAATCCTATAATTACACCTTCCACCACCAGGGGGCGCAATTTGTTCTATACGAACATGACCGAAATCTGTAAAGCTATCGAAATCCAGTCGAAAGAGCCAACCCACGTCGTAATCGGGCCCATAGAACCCGATTTCCGGAAGCGCCCTCTAGCGGTGATGTTCCTGTGTTGACTCTATGGTTTATTTTACTACTATCGAAATGAAGTTGATTCTTTACATAGTGCATAATCTCTGATCCATCGAATAGCAAGTTTCTATAACTCAAATGGCAACATTTCTTTCCGACGAAATGAAAAAAGGATGCGTTTTAAAACGACAAATTTAAATATATCGCACCCCCACACAAACACAAAATCATAAACCGGGTGTTAAATAAACTATATAGAATCCGATATATAAAAAATGGAAATTAAAAAAAATTATTTTGATATCTTTTGGAGCTTTCGAAAAAGGTAAACAAAGCAGGTATTAGCAGTGCAATCGGCTGCTTCAGAATACAAATATCCTAGTAGAATAGAATTTTAACTATGAAAATATAATTATTTCTCAAAATAAATCATATATTCGTAGAGCCCATTCAATTCTGTACGCAAAATGAACAACGATTTTTTAAATAAAATCGTTAATAAATTAGATAATTATTTCCAAAGCAAAGTCACTTATTACACTTTGATTAATCTGTGCTTGCGCCGAAAAACGCTTATTTCTAGAAACGGGTTTCACAAAAGAATTTTTTTGAAATTGATAATACTCGAAATTTTTTAACTGAAAGGTGTCTTTCTGGAGATGAATGTATGCACTTTTAGTTTTTTCTCTAGGAATTTATGTAAATCGATAAAAAATTGCTGCTGTGGGGGGGGGGGGGGTATACATTGGCAAATTAGAGGAAACACGAAAGTGACGTACGGGAACGATCGGTTTTTCAAGGGTTAATGTACATATTTTTTTTAACTGAAATATAGGTTTCGAAGAATAAGAACATGGCTATGATCTAGTGTATTTTATTTGTCTCTATTCACATTTTCCGAGTCGATGCGGATTTTTAAACATGAGCCTGAAAACAAAAATTCACGTGAGTGAGTTTCGGAAACCCTTTTTTAGAAGGGTTAAAAAACGAATATTTCGAAACTGATACCTGATTTTAAAAGGAAAAGGAACGTAGATTAGGCTCGATATTTTTATTTTTTCGTATCTTGTTTAGAAGCCCAGAATTGAATTTTTGAAGATTGCAGAAATCACTGAAAAACCGAAAGAGACTTACGGAAAAAAACGATTTCGAAAGGGTTAACGGAAATATTTTTTTAACTAAAGGTTTTATATTAATTTCGAAAGAGCGGAAATGTACTTGGGTGTGTTTGTTTGTTTTTTTGTTCTTTCAGAGAGCCGATGCGCGATTTTAAAAATTGCAGAGAATCGGAATTTGCAAAAGTGAGTCTGCGCGCGAATTTTTTTCGAAGGGTTAATATTTGTATTTTTCAAAAACAATGGCAGATTTCGAAAGGATAAAGAATGTAGATCTCGTCTGGTATTTTTAGTTTTACCTGACACGTTTGAAACCGCCGCAGCGAATTTTTCAAAATAGTCGAAATTGCCGAAATCGCGAAACGGTGTATGGAAAATATACGTTTTCGAAGGGTTAACTGACGTATTTTTTTTAATAGAAGGTGACATTGGAGAGGACAGAGACCGATCTTTTATTTGGTGAAATCCGTTTATCCGAATCTTTCTTAGTCCGGCGGATGCGAGGTTCGGACGAAGGGAGAAAATCAAAAACACGAATTCGACCCTTTTTGATTATTTTTTTTGAAAGGGTTAATATCAAAATTTTTTCGAACCGACCGGATCGTTAGAGACGTAAAAGTACGTTCTTTGAGAATATGTTGACGGTTTTTTCGTATTTCTGTCGGTTCGCCGTCGGCGAGTTTAGACAGTCGTGAAACGAAACCGGGCGAAGCGATCTTTCCTTCTTCTTTTTGCGGAAGATGAGGATTGAGCTCTTCTGGGCATGCGCGGAATAATTTCCACGTAGGTTTCTTTTTAGTAATTAAAACAGTTTTGTTCGTTAATAACTCCCTTAATTAAGGGCCGATTTTTTCGAAACTGCAATTCCTGGAGGACCGGATTTTTCTGAATTTTTTGACACAAAAAGCGCTTCGCTACTCGCTACGCTCGCAGAGTTTATCCGGGTACAGATACACACACAGACAGACACACAGACGTATACGAACATTAATAATAAGGATATTTGAGTGCGAATTTTGTTCGAAACAGAAAAAGGTCAAAATTTAAAAATGCACATTTTAAAATCTGTACAATTCAAATTCGGCATTTGCAAAACCGCTGATCACTGTAAGATCGGTGATCACTCTTTTGATATTCAATCAATCAAATTGATATTTTTCAAAATTAATCGTCACATTTTGTTATACAGAAAATCTAGGATTTTTCCGAAATATTGTTACCTTGCTTTCCTGTATAACTTTAAGCATCGAAATTTTTGTTTGAAAATTTTCATTTTATTTTGAATTGATGCAATTTCACACATAATGCATATTTTAAAATGGTTACATATATCACTATATTTTTAACCAAATGAAAGATTTTCTTGTCTAATTATTCTAGGTGAGACAGCTTGCCAAATGCTTGACCTTCATTATTCGAAGCGCTCCCGTCTATCAGTTGCTAAACAGCTATTTTTTATACACCAACTGACAAAAGTACGGTTTTTCGTCTTTATTTATGTGTAATAATTTAGTGTAAATAAATTCCATAAACACTTAAAAAAATAAAATAAAACAAAATAAAATTCCATGGCGTCAATGTGGTGTTACTCTTTAAGAAAGCTATGTTTGATTCAAAATGGTAATAACAGCCATAAAAACAAAACCGGCAGAGTATTACACAGAGAAAAATAATACCCAATTTGGGTGTTTATTTTTTTCTGCGTATGTTTCTTTATGTAACGTACATGTTCGTATTATATCCGTAAGTACGTTTTCAGTTGTGGTATGCGTTTGTAAGTTTAGCTGAATTTTTGCATTCTATATGGTCTGTATCAAATATATAAATCTGCACAAAATAATTTGTAAGTGCTCATGTCTATCGGCGTAAATTATTTAAGGGTGGTTTTTAATTATGTTAAACAAATTCCTGCGTTTTCATATTTTGTATATTAAGAGATGTTTGTATAATATAAATAAATACACATACCGGGCTACGAAAAGAAGTAGGTACATCGCCGTCTAAAGATGATAATTTCAGGAAGTGCGTTTTTAGTTGTTTTATGCGTATTTTACATGATGAATTAAAATTTACACTATATGTGGTGTGTATAAAAACTTGTAGATAATATAGAGAGAGATTGTACAAACGAATTTGGGTGCATTTCTGTATATTGGCGGAAATCTCTGAAAGGAGATTTTCAACTGTGTAATGTGATTTCTAACTGAAATACTTCTAGTAGACTGCATAGTACATGTACAAACCTATAGATCAAATACACATTAACGAAAGAAATTGACTACTTTTCCAACCATGCACGGTAATTGCTGATGTTGAGTTTTAAAATACGTTATACGTTTTCTTAATGCCGTACTAACATATCTTATTTCAAATAATTTAACGGTATAGCTTCGTTACATTTTCTGTATGTGTTGGAAAGTAATTCATAATCTATGCTTTAGGCATGATTCTTTTCTTGTTATAATGATGTAAAATACTTCGCCATTCTTTAAATTTCAACTTAAGATTTCCAACGTCATATTAAATAAAACGAAATAAATGCATACAATAATCTGAACCCGAAAGCTCTGTATAAACAAACAGAAATATTTTAGGTTCAAGACATTGTTTTTAGCCTACAATTTTTTATTTTCAATTTACATAAAATTATTCGTTTATAACAACAATCTTAATAACTGTGTGGATTATACTGAATTTCCGAAAAGTCTTTCTCTCATTACAAAATGTATTCATACCCACTATATATAAGAAAGACATCTGAAACGGGTGCAAAATGTTGGAAAATTAACCAATTTTTTTTTTGTTAGTTTTCCATAAGGTGGCTGTAATATAACAGTGTCAGTGTCGAGGAAACCGGAAATGTTAAAAATATAGGAAAAGGCTTAATGTGTCTCCTGGAATCACGAAAACCTTCTAGCATCTTTAATTCACGTGAGGCTGTAATCATTGATTTCTTGGGTCTTCGCACAATAGACCGGCTCACTTCTTTCACTCTCTCATCCGAAGATAATTCTCAGCTAGTTTTCTGTACGTGGTCCGGCTTCTTGGACACTGCTACTGTGACACTACAACCACGTTAGGAAAACCTGCAAGAAAAAAACTTGCTTAGTTTTCCAACATTTTCGAACCAGTTTAACTTGTCTATCTTATATACAAGTTGATTCAAAACTGAAGGAACAAACTTCTAGGAGCGGAGGAGTAGAAAAAAGTTCCCAAATATGAACCCCTTTTTGGACCAAAAAATTACCAGTTATAGATCTATTTCCGCCCTATAAGATTTTGGGGTCAAATTTGTCAAAAAATTAAAACAGCTTGGGATTTTTTTATGTTGTGTCATTTGTAGGTTACAGCGAAAGGGGTTCTTAATAGGGTACACACTGGGTCCCTAGTGTGATACCCAGTACCATATTCGGCATCAATACCAAAAATGTCAAAGTAAATCAAGATTTCAGGTTGTTAAAATAAAACGACAAATCTCTCTCATAAAATAACTTTATTAGACTAGAATATTGAATCACAAAAAGTATTTTTCTCGAATATAAATTAAAGCTAGTACAAAAGATCACTTTTAAACAATTTCCTAACATAAGACAACTAACCAAATGTAGGTAACCAAAAATATTCAAAGGAGTAGTTACGAAGTAATCTAAGTAAAAAGAAGTGAACAAAAAATTTAAATAAAAGTTTTAAAAAGCACGAAAAAAATTAGATAAAAGAAAGTATAAAACATGCGGTGCTCACAAATAAGTCAGTTTTCCTCTACCCACAATCATCGTCAGACCACCTGATACACTGAGTGCATCTAGTCCACTTTTCTCCCATGCAATTATCAGAATTTTGGTGCAATAAGGGAATACTCAACGTCTTCTTCTGTCTCATTAAACGATTCCGGGTCCAAGTTAGAGTCTGTGTTTATCAGGGAAAGGTCATCTTCATCGATAGTATCATCAGAAAATTCAATAAGAATAGCTTCTCGGAATCTTTTTACAGTCATTTTCTTCTCGGCCTTTGAAATGCAATTTTTTGCTGCAGACTTTCCTGATGTTTTAGAGGTCGACGGTCTTTCTTTGTTGGTGGGAACACTTAATGCCAGCTTTTTTCTTAGCCTTCTCTTTCTTCTTTTCATCTTAACAGATTTGTTATCCTTTGTTTTGCTAACATCATCTTGTAGAGAGATGTTTTTTCCTGATCTTGATGACGAAGAGGAAAAAGGTCGTCAAGGCAGAGGTCAGAGGTCGTTAAGTGACACGAAGTTTTGTGTATGTTATACTGTGGTAACAGGATTAAAACCGTTAGTGGAAGAAATCTCCTGATCAGACGCTCGAGGAGAAATTGATGAAGCCTGAAGAAAAGCACCAACTGAAGCATCATTAGAATGGTTTATGTTTAAAGACGCCTTAGTATTATTACTTGGCATAAAGTCAATATCCTTAAATATGTGTCTGTTACAAAGGTCCCTTCTTCTTAAAGGCATTAATTGAAATCAACATTGTCGCAGCTCTATTATATGCCCTCCCAAACAATTCCCCAACCTGATTGTTTGTTACAAACCTTCCAAGGTTGTTCCTCAGCCATATCTCAATATTTTGGCCCTAGTAACATTTGAGGGAATACATGAATCCTGTGTCGAGTAGTTGCGTTTTGTCAGTTGAGTGAGGAGGCAATGATGCAATAGACACATGATTTTCACGCGCCATGTCTATTAAATCCACATTTCGAGTGTCGCTGTAGTAGTCATCTAGCACTAACAGAACGAGGTTAGAAGCGGTTGACATTGTTAACTGAATGAAAGATTTAACCACTTTGCAATAATATCTCCTCTAACTTATCCCGAAGGGTGACAAGGCCAAACTGATCCAGCTGATGTTCCATACATCAAGTTTAGTATCATATTTCTCCAAAGAAAAATCAATAGAGAAGGGACAAGCATTCATGCAAGTAATGACAGTCATGAGCTTACCTCTTTCAGCAGAAGTTATGGAACAAATACATTTTTCGCCCTTTCAGGCTGATGACTTTGCTTCGGTGGCTTTTTAAAATCGTTATATACGTCTCATCTACATTGAACAACCTTTGAGGGTCATTATTTATTTCCTCCATTTATTTTTCAAAAATGTTGAAGAATTCAGAGACGCTTTCAGGGGAAGATTTTTTAACCCTTGACATTGATTGTTGCAAAATGAAAAGGAACCACCAGATGGCGCTAAGCGCGTAGAACTTTTAGACTGACTGACTGTTTTGTTTACTTTACGTTTTGTATATAGCTTGTCGTGTATTCGTTCTGTATCGTCATTAAGTGTGTCTACCTGTCCAATAAATAATCTTCATTAGTAAAAGATGTTTCTACCTTTAAAGAAGCTCATAGAACACGAACCAGAAAATTAGGTGAGATCAAACCTTTTATTTACTTTTATTGTCTTGTATGATTTAAGAAAGTTTACGAAATTCTCTTTTATGGCGCCGAAATTCCCAAGAGTTGAAATTTAGAAAATGGCGCTACCTAGCGAATTAGATAAATCAAAAAGTATGCGTAAGTCTCTTAGAACATCTTTAACGAAGATTATTAACAAAATAACTGAATATTTGGCAGGAGACGAAAAAGATATAGACGAAATTGAAGATCTTAAAATTCAATTAATCGAGAATGCAGAACAAGTTTACAAATTAGATTCAGAAATTCAGAAACTTGTAGATAACTTCGAAACGCTAGAAAAAGATGTATCATCCAGTCAAGAATATCACGAAAAAATTACGAAAACGAAAGCTAAAATTGATCGATATTTAAAGCGTAATGCTCCTAACGAAAGTAAAATAAACTCTTCTATTCTATTGTCCACAGGACCTGATGAATCAAAGAATTATTCTCACGTAAGATTACCGAAGCTTACAATACAACCTTTCGATGGGAAATATGAAAATTGGCAGGAATTCTGGGGGCAATTTGAAGTAGCTATACATGAAAATGTAAAGTTAACTAACATAGAGAAGTTAAATTACTTAAAGAATTTCTTAACAGGAGCAGCTTTAAAATGTATTCAAGGTTTGGCTTTAACACAAAATAATTACGATGTCGCGATCGGATTGTTAAAAGAAAGATTCGGAAAAAATGAATTAATAATACGATCGCATGTAAACAAGCTATTAAGCCTAAATCCTGTAAAATCTGGAGCGAATTTAAGAGAGCTTAGACAATTGCATGATACCTGTATTATTCAAATCAGAAGTCTCGAAACAGCCGGAGTAGAATTAAATAACTATGGGGGAATTTTATTCGCTATTTTAGTCAAATTAATTCCTGAAGAAATTGTGCTCGGATTCAATCGTTCCGCTACAGGCGAAGATTCTTGGAACTGTGCCAAATTATTAGAACTTCTAAAACATGAAATCGAAACGCGAGAAAAAACGTATATGTTTCGAAATGATGAAGTATTTGAAAGGAATAAAATTAAAGAGTTACCTTATCGAAAACATGAAACTCATAAAAATATACCCACCGCAGCTACATTAAATACTCTTATCAAGAAAGACTGTTTATTTTGCAATGGGGAACACGAAAATTTTAACTGCCCCTTAACCATTAATGAACGAAAATCAAGTCTTTTACGAAAGGGTTATTGCTTTCTTTGCCTTCGCAAATCACATGTATCAAAATTTTGCCGCGAAAAAATGCGTTGCAACATTTGTACTCGAAAACATAATGTTTTAATTTGTGACGAAACTGAAAAGCAACATAACAAAAAGGAAAGCGTCTCAAAGTCTGAAAGAAAAAATGATTCCAATGCTCTGAGTTGCGCAACAACTGCAGTAAACGAAAATGTATTTTTACAAACAGCTGTCGCCTTTTTAAGTAATAATTCTCAGGAAAGAAAAATAAAAATTATCATGGATTCGGGGTCGCAAAATACGTTCATCGATAAAACGTTATCTCGTAAATTTAATTTAGAAGTTATAGGAAAAGAAAAATTAGCAATTTATGCTTTTGGGTCAAAACCAAAGAAATCTATTGTAAGAAATAGGGTAAAAGTAAATTTACGAAGCATTTATGATCCAAAGAAAATTATTTCTATAGAAGCCATTGAAACATCTTCGATATCTGAAGCTGAAATTCAAGGCCCTAGTAAAGAAATTCACAAATTTGTAATGAAGCCAAAATACAGATAGCTGATATTGAAGGGTCTGAAAATTTAAGGGTATCTCTTTTAATTGGGTCAGACTATTTCTGGAAAATAGCTACAGGGAAAGTCAAAAGAGTGTCCGGTGCTTTAGTAGGAATGGAAACGAAACTAGGTTATGTATTTAATGGTTCTGAAGCAAAACGCAAGGATTTTAAGTATGTTAGCGTAATGAATGTTATAGTGCGTAATCAAAATTTAGAAGAATCAGACATTTTGAAAAGATTGTTCGATTTAGAAGGTTTGGGAATATCGCGTAGTGACAATCTGAATGAAGATGACGAAGTTATGAAAGAATTTGAAAATTCTACGAAACTAATCGAAGGTCGCTACCAAGTTAAACTACCATGGAACGAACATTCTGAGTCGCTACATGATAACTATAGTAATGCTAACAACCGTTTGCGAACACTTGTCAAAAGATTTAAGAAAAATCGAAATTTTCATAGTCAGTACAAAGACATTATTTCAAAGCATCTAATTCAAGGAATAGCTGAAAGGGTCAATGAAAATGAATGTGGTGATAATTCTAAGATCTATTACATGCCACATCACGCAGTAATACGCGAAGATAAAACAACGACGAAAATGAGAATAGTTTTCGATGCCTCCTCGAGTAAACATAATTTTCCGTCCCTTAATGACTGCTTGAATCCAGGTCCGAATTTAACGCCCGATATCCTAATACTTCTTTTGCAGTTCCGTCTGAATAAGGTTGCCATAACGGCGGATATAGAAGGTGCATTTTTGCAAATTGCCCTGGCGCCAGAAGAAAGAGACGCAGTTAGATTTCTATGGGTTACGGAAGATTTAGACGCTGAACCCGAAGTTTTGAGGATGACGCGTGTAATTTTTGGAGCAAGATCGAGCTCATTTTTACTGAACGCGACAATTAAACATCACATCAAGAAGTATGGGGATGTTTATCCAACTGCCTTCAGCGTTTTGAACAGTAGATTGTATGTAGATGACCTTATACACAGTTTAGAAGACACAGATTTAGCGTACACCGTCCACGAACAAATAAGGCTCATTTTGGGAGAAGCAGGCTTTAATATGAGAAAATGGAAAACAAATGTACGCTCATTGCAAGATCGATTTAAGGAAGAAGTTAACGAGGAATCCACGTTATGCAAGGTCCTTGGCTATTGCTGGAATTGAGCAGATGATGTCTTAAGCGTTGATAGTGATAAACTTTTAAGGGATAAGGATATGGCAGAATTAAAATTTACGAAGAGAAGCGTAATAAAAACTATGGGAAGAATCTACGACCCGTTGGGCTTAATATCACCATTTGCAGTTCGAGCTAAAATACTACTGCAAGACATATGGAAGAAAAAACTCAATTGGGATGATGCTTTACCAACCGACTTAGCAAAAATATTTCAAGATTGGTGTGAAGAATTGTTTTATTTGAAGCAGATATCTGTACCAAGACATCTATTCTCAATGAAAGGAATGGAAGAACTTACGGGCTGTCAATTTCACGTCTTCGTAGATGCCAGCAAACGAGCTTACGGAGCAGTTATTTATGTACGTTTTCGCAACTCTGACGGAATTTTCCATTCCAATTTAGTCACTTCAAAGACTAGGGTTGCACCATTTAAAGAAATAACTCTGCCGAGGTTAGAGCTTCTTGCTGCACTTATAGGAGCCAGATTGTTCGATCATATTCGACTACATTCAAGTGCACCGAAGGATACGAAGACTATATTTTGGTCAGATTCCACGATTGTTCTTCACTGGATCAAGAATAATTCTCGAAAATTGAAGATGTTTGTCAGGAACAGAGTAGATGAAATCAAGAAAATATCTGAACCTGATTATTGGAATCACTGTCCTGGGAATGATAACCCTGCTGATATTTTAACACGGGGTGAAAACTTAACCAGTCTAAAGGACCTGGAGCTTTGGTGGTTTGGGCCACCGTGGCTAAGGAAGTGCGAAAGTCAATGGCCACAATCCAACGTTCATACCGATCAGGAAACCAACTTAGAAAATAAAGAATATGAAGTGGTGAATATGCTCCTGGCAACGAAACTTGAAGATCTTTTCGATATCCGAAGATTCAGCAAACTTAAACAAATATTACGAATTACTGCATGGATTCAAAGATTCATCCACAATACAAGGAATCCTCAGAGTAAGAGAAGTGGTCCCTTAGCTACAGAAGAACTTGAATTTGCCGAAGAATACTGGATTAAACTTACACAAATGGAGCATTTTCCCGAAGAATATTCAGCGCTGACGCAAGGAAAACCAGTACCAGCAAACTCAGTTATTCGACCGTTCAATCCAATTTTAAATGAAAGAAAAATAATCTTGATTGGTGGACGATTACAGCAAGCTAATATCTCATACCATGAAGCTCATCCCGTTTTACTACCTGGTAAATCCCATTTATCAAATCTTATCATCAAAGATTGTCATGAAAAAACAAGGCATGGTGGTGTATCGGAAACTTTAACACAACTCAGAGAAAAAACTTGGATATTGAAAGCAAGACAAAGAATCAAGAGTTTGATATTTAGATGCAATTTATGTGAAAAATTTCGTGTTAAACCTGCCACCCAGATTCCTGCACCTCTACCTGCCGACAGAATAAATGAAGCCTATCCATTCCAAGTTACAGGCCTAGATTACTTAGGTCCGTTGTACATTATAGATCACAATGAGACTAAGAAAACTTACATATTGCTCTTCACATGTGCTGTAACAAGAGCAGTACACCTAGAATTAACCCCGGACTTGACCACAAAAACGTTCATTCAAACGTTCCGAAAATTTGTAGGAAGACCGGTGCAGCTTCTTTGCCCACTTGAACTTTCAACACTTTCGTCTCCAGACGAACTTCGCCCGGCGGAAGTTGTTGCAAAATGAAAAGGAACCACCAGATGGCGCTAAGCGCGTAGAACTTTTAGACTGACTGACTGTTTTATTTACTTTACGTTTTGTATATAGCTTGTCGTGTATTCGTTCTGTATCGTCATTAAGTGTGTCTACCTGTCCAATAAATAATCTTCATTAGTAAAAGATGTTTCTACCTTTAAAGAAGCTCATAGAACACGAACCAGAAAATTAGGTGAGATCAAACCTTTTATTTACTTTTATTGTCTTGTATGATTTAAGAAAGTTTACGAAATTCTCTTTTTAAAAGTTCTGACGTCCTTATTGAGAGCTCACGATGCATCTTCATAAATAATCGAAGCCACCATTTTCCAGCAGCTTTCTTTTCTAGAGAAAAAAGGGTGCTTCAACCCTCGCATCGAAGCTGGAATGAAAGGATGTCGCAGCCCCTCAACCCGTAAAACCTTTTCTCAATTTCGATGCAATACGTTACTAGCTTATCTTTAAAATCAGGTGGTCTATATCCTTAATTTTCTTCCAATCACTTCCTCTGTTGACCGAGGTTCTTTGACATACCTTATAAATGCCCTCTTTTAGTACATTATATTTTTTAGATGTCATTAAGTAGCCCATCTTCTTTTCTTTGACAGCAATCACTGCCTCCGCCGTGGCCATCATGTCCCAAGCTTTCCTTTCTTTCTTGGTTGTCCGCTGTTGGTCTCACATCTGGAAGAAAATACGTAACGATAAATTAAATAGGTAATGCACGAAAAAAAGAAGTCCAAGTAAGGCACTATACCCATATTTGGGAATCTTTAGTAGTGCCATATTGGGAACTGCACATGGACTGATATACCAGCTAGTGTCAAGAAGAAAGTGAATTTCAGCCCAAACAAACAGTTGACAAACATTAATATATATAAACTGAAACTACATATATGTTCAAACATTTCAAAATCACTTTCCTTCCTCGAAAAAGATACTCTTAAAATGTCTTTAAAACATTCAACACGTGGAAACACAGCTGGTTGAGGATCAATACTACGATCGGTAGAACAAACGCACTGCACCCTGTAGAGTAAACTTGGAAAACTATTGATTAAGAATTTTCTCACTAGAGTGCGACTTCTAATTTAAGGGATACGAGTAGGGAAGACCGAGCTATGCTCGGTCAAAATTAGCTTTGAGTTCAAATATGCTAACGTATGACCAAAATGACCCACTAATCAAATTTTCTCAAACATGTGACCTATCCCAACAGTCTTCTCGTGCCCAAAAACCATAGAAGGCAAAATTTAGTCTAAATAGTCTGAGCCGTTTTTAAGATAAAATAGCTTGACCCATAATGACCCGTGACCAAAACGACCCACTAATTGAATTATCTCGAAAATGAGACCTAGCCTAACAGTCTTCTCGTGCTCAAAAACCATAGGAGGCAAAATGTAGTGTAAATAGTCTGAGCCGTTTTTAAGATAAAATAGCTTGACCCATAATGACCCATGACCAAAATGACCCACTAATTGAATTTTCTCGAAAATGAGACCTAGCCCAACAGTCTTCCCATGCTCAAAAACCATAGGAGGAAAAAAATTTACTCTAAATAGTCTGAACCGTTTTTAAGTTAAAATAGCTTGACCCATAATGACCCATGACCAAAATGACCCACTAATCAAATTTTCTCGAACCATGATCTAGCCCAACAGTCTTCTCGTGCCCGAAAACCATAGGATGTAAAATTTAGTGTAAATAATCTAAGCTTTTTTTAGATAAAATTAGCTTGACCCACAGTGACCCAAAAATGATCCACTAATCGAATTTTCTCGGACATGGGACCTATCCTAATGATTTTGTCGTGGCCCGAAACTCATAGGACACAAAATTTAATCAAAATCGTTAGAGCCGTTTTTTAGATAAAATTAATTTGACCTAGCGATGACCCAAAAATTACCTACTAATCGAAAGCTCTCGAACATGTGACCCAGCCCAATAGTCTTCTCGTGTTCGAAAATGGTCAGATACAAAATTTAGTCAAAATCGTTTGAACCGTTTCTTAGATACAATTAGCTTGATCCTGATAATTGATGACCCAAAATGACCCACTAATCAAATTTCATCGAACAAGTGACCTAGCCCAATGGTTTTCTGGTGCCCTAAAACGGTAGGATACAAAATTTCGTCAAAATCGTTAGAGCCGTTTTTAAGATAAATTTTGTATATATAAACATGTTTGATACGTGCCATGTGGAATTGATCATTATGAAGAAGTTGCTATATTTTGAGGATACTGTATCATTCTTGTGAGTAAAACATTTTTTTCTACAATTTAAGGGTTCAAAATTCCAATATTATTTCAAAAATGATATCTGGTGGTTATATAGTGTGGTGATTTATAAAGATTTTAGGATAATCGTTGTAAGTGATATATTATATATTTCTTAATGGATTTTTATTTACATTTTACATATTTCCAATTTTAAATTTTTCCAATTGTTGTCTGGTAATAATTCAGTATACTTGGCTGATTCTACTGTACTTAGCATCATGCCAGTAGAATTATGAAATACTGAATTATTTTTAAAACACATGTGGGTGCAGCCAAGCTGACGAGTACATCCACATATGTTTTTTCATATCCAATCCTTGATTGGTTCTCTTGTGGTCCAGTTTTTCCACTGAATAATGTTCATAATTAATTTATTAATCCATTTGTGTTTACATAATAGCAACTCCAATTTATAATTTTTTCCCCTTTTTCTCTCTTTCTTTTTAAATGTTCTTCAGGTATAAGTAAGTTTGGCTAATTACCATTGAAGCACATGCTATGGTAATTTTATGATTGCACAAGTTAATTATTAGCTATGTGGTATTCTGATTACACAATATCATTAATTATCTCTTAGTAGATTTTAGTAGAATGATATTAGAACTTGATATGTTTTTGAAATTCATAGATATTATAATTATATATATATATATATATATATATATATATATAACCACACACAAGATTTGCTCTCGTATTAGAATATACGAGCAGGAAAGACCGAGCTATGCTCGGTCAAAATTAAATTTGAGTTCAAATATCGTGACCCGTGACCAAAACGACCCACTAATTACATTAACTCTACGACCCACTAATTACATTAATTACATCAATTAAACATGTGACTTAGCCCAGCAGTCTTCTCGTGCCCGAAAACCATAGGATGCAAAATTTAATGTAAATAGTCTGAGCCATTTTTAAGATAAAATAGCTTGACCCATAATGACCCATGACCAAAATGACCCACTAATTGAATTTTCTCGAACATGTGACCTAGCCTAATAGTCTTCTTGTTCCCTAAACCTGTAGGGTGCTAAATTTATTTCAAATCCTCTGAACCGTTTTTAAGATAAAATAGCTTGACCCATAATGACCCATGAATAAAATGACCCACTAATTGAATTTTCTCGAACATGTGACCTAGCCTAACAGTCATCTCGTACTCGAAAACCATTGGATGAAACATTTAGTGCAAATTGAGTCGCTTTTTAGATCTTGACCCACAATGAATCAGAAATGGCCCACTAATTGAATTTTCTCGAACATGTGACCTAGCCCAATGTTTTTCGCGTGCCCGAAACTGGTAGGATACAAAATTTAATCAAATCGTTAGAGCCGTTTTTTAGATAAAATTAATTTGACCCGCTTTTGACACAAAAATGACCCACTAATCGAAAGTTCTCGAACATGTGACCCAGCCCAATAGTCTTCTTGTGCCCGAAAATGGTCGGATACAAAATTTCGTCAAAATCGTTTGAAACGTTTTTTAGATACAATTAGCTTGACCATGACCCAAAATGACCCACTAATCGAGTTTTCTCGAGCATGTGACCTAGCCAATGGTTTTCTGGTGCCCCAAAACGGTAGGATACAAAATTTCGTAAAAATCGTTAAAGCCGTTTTTGAGATACAATTTGCATATATATATATATATATATAACCACACACAAGATTTGCTCGTATTAGAATATACGATATATGATAAGGTAGCACCATATTAAGGGACACTGTACCATATTTGGGCACTTTACCTTACACTTAGACGACATGGAATCACATAGCAATTCAGCGTCGGAAGTGCAATCCTAATGAGATAGGGGATTTTTGGGTTGAATAATCGTGATCGAAATTGACATTAAAGACTCTAAGATTGAAATAACGCATGACTTTCCTGATAACGAAGTTCCCCGAAGTTTTCAGCCTACGTGACTGGTGCTTACCATCTAAAATTCGCACGTTTGAGAACGCTGGTTAGCAGCGTGAGAGCGCTTTCCGCCAGAGCTGTAGACTCCTCAAACGTGCAAAACTCTAAATAGTAAGAACCAGTCACGTAGGCAGAAAACTTCGGGGAACTTTATTATCAGGAAAGTCATGATTTATTTTAAGCTTATATTCTTTAAATGTTAATTTTCGATCCCGATGATTCAGCCCCTAACAACCTTTCTATCTGTTTAGGATTGCATTTCCAACCCAGCATTGCTATGCAATTCCGAGTCATCTGCACCCATCCTAGCGTTTGTTCCTTCAGTTTTGAATCGCACTGTATAGAGGATAACAATAGATTTTGTAAACGTAGAAAGACTTTTCAGAAACCCTGTATATCTTTACTTTATTATCAATTTCTGCACATTTCACCCTTTCAGTTATTACAGAATTAAAAATATTTCAGAATTTAAATGCGCTGCATAATATTGTGGACAAGCAACTTTTCTTTACTGTAAATATTCTTGAAAAACAAAAATACTATAGAATAAGTTGAGTAGTTAAATTGAGGAACAAAGATTTTTTTCGTATTTTTATTGTCATAAAAAGGAAATTATGTTAGATGTTATCATTATAATGAAAGTTTAGACGTTTATTGAAGAAGATTAGAAAAAAGAGTAATGACACTTTTCAGGAACTTATAAGAAAATACTTTATAGTTGATTAAGCATCTTTGACTCAAATCTAAGAATGCAAGTGTTTAACCAAGAATGCATGATTTAGTACTAATTTACGTGTGTTTATGATAAAATATTACTAAGCTATTTATACTATTATTTGAAAATTATTGCTTTCAAAATGTGCCAGTAAAATTGTACAAGTTCATGGATGGACTAAAACTGTTTTTTAAAAAAACTAGGAGATCAAACCCGGGCTCTCCGGTTACATAATATAGATGAAGCCGTTTTTGTATTGAAAATTGTAATAGATTTTTTACATTATATATATATTTTTTTTAAAATAAAATGTAACATATATATATATTACATATAATAAATATATATATATATATATATATATATGTTACATTATTAAATCTTCCTTCGCGATGTTTCTCTGTTTTATAATAAATTATCAACAGTTTCACTATTTCCTTATTCCTTAATAATATCTATCATTAATTCTATTTAATTCTATTAAATTCCCCTTAAATTCATTATTATTTTGCCCAATTAACTTAAATATAAAGCTCTCAGTTACTCTTAAATTATATCATAAATTCTGATCATTTCTGTGAAATCGAATGTTTTTTCGAAAGCCATTTTATTTTATTTTTATTTTCTTATTTCCGAGTTTCCCGCGCTCGTCCTGTTCACTATAAAATGTGTCCGCTTAGAATATGTTAGAACTATTTACTTTATCATCCTCATTGGTCATGACGTAGATTGTACACGTATTCCAAATTATCTCATTGGTTAGAACACGCGTTACGTCATGATCTGGTACCTTTCCGCTTATTCACAAAAAGCGAGTGTAACCGTGCTTCCCTCAGCTTTTTTGGCCGTTTTGCAGTTGTTAACAGTACCCTGGCTGCGTCTTTTAGTCATCCTGTATTCTAAATAATTCTAATAGTAGTAGTATTCTAATAGTTGTCGAGAAGTATGATCATATTCGATGTTTTTTAACAACAGATTGTGGCAACTATTTCAGTGAGAGACGGCACTGCACATTTGAATCATGTGAGAACTGCTTCCATGTCGATTTTTGAAATAAAACATGGAACTCTGAATCGAATGTCTTTTTCTTCATACTGGAGAAACACCCACGATTGCCTGGATCCGCTACGATGACTGCCACTATATTTATTCTTCGGATAATCGACAACTGCGTCCAGTTTTATTCATCGAAAGAACAACCCACTTCAATTACATAATTAAACTGCAATTTCGTACACCTTATCGCCAATCTTCTTCAACGATTTCGTCGAATTATAACAAAAACCGTTAGGACATATGGAAAAATCTACGCATCAACAAAGTAAGATTACAGATAATGTACTATAAGAAAGCTGATGAAACTAAACCAAGACGGAAGCTAAAATGTCTATCAACAAAAATGTGCTTGTGAAACAACAGTCTACCCCCAACGACGCCAGCCAGGATGAATTATTTGGAATACAGCCACAACAAAAGTATGACAAAAAGTAATGTCAAAATAACAACAAAAGTTGTTAACAAATGCATTTCAATTGCGTAAGTTCTTTTTTATTTATTTAATTGTTTTATACGAAAGAATGCGAGGTTTGATTATTTATTACTAGTTCGAATTAATATTTACATTTAATATTTGTTGAAACTTATTTGTTGTTAATATCTTAAAGTTGATTTTTATTATATTATTTATTCTTACATAAGCGAAATCAGTTGTGTTTATTTTTTACTGCAATTCTACAAAAAGTTACGATAATTGAAATGTATTTATTTAATTACTGGAAATGCTAGTAATTCGAAAATAGAGACTTAGAACAAAAAAAAAAAAAAAAAAAAAAAAAAAAAAAAAAAAAAATTATGTTGAATAATGGAAAAGTTATTATTCTGTAAATTAACTATGTCATTAAGCAAATATTTTTTTTTTTAAATATATTTTAAAGAAAGCATATTACCATTTGAGAAAAATATTTTGTGTTATCTTAAGATTTTGAAAGTAATTAAAATATCACTAAAAAACCTTGAAAAAAAAAACCTTGAATAAAGAACGAATTACAATTGAAGGGTGACAGTGTGTTTTTATATTATGATATTTATTGTTAAAGTATTCTTTGTATATTATTTTTATATTTTTATTCTATTTGAAGTAATATGTTAAAGATTTAAGAATATGTTGTGTTATGCTTTTACGATCGGGAAATAAAATTAGGTATCCCAGTTTTATCTCGTTAAAATTGAAAGACAAAATGTCTGAAATTAGTATTATACCTTTTGACCCCGATTTGGGAATGGACATACAAAGTTGGTTAACTTATTTCGATAAATCTTGCAGTTCCAATAAGAAAGATACTGATTGGAAATTTGAAAATATTTCAAAATATATAAAAGGAGAAGTTTTAACAATTTATATTAATGAATGTCAAAATTGTGAAGATTATATTCAAATTTCAGAAATTCTAATCGAAAAATTTATTAAAGTTGAGATTCCTAGATTTTCTGATTTTTCCTCTCTCAAATTAAATGACTTAAAAGATTTGGAAAATTATTTCCATAAAAAGGTTGAAATTGGCCGAAAGTTGAAACTTGGTGAAACTATCATTGTACAAGGCCTTACCGACGGATTAGCCCCACAATATCAGAATGTTTTGATTGTAAGCTCCCCAAATAACACCACCGATTGGTATAAATTGGTAAGACAACTTGTAGTCACCCCAGATTCTAATGTAAATACTACAAGAAATAACACCTCAAATAACAGATCTTTTCAGCAAAATGCTAGATCTTTTCAGCCAAATGTTAGGTCTTTTCAGCAACATACTAGAACTTTTAAACCACAATATTATGCACCCAGAAATTAGATTCACCAACCAAATTTCAACCCACCTAATTCTAACTTCAATGCACATGGTTCTAGATTTGAGAATCCTAGAATGCAAAATAATCATTTTCAGAGACGTTATCCATCTAGACCTTGCAGGATTTGCTTAAATCAAGGAATACTTAATGCTTTTCATTGGGAGAGTAAGTGTGTGTTTAATGTTAACCCTTTACAGTCTGCTGCTCCTCCCACTCCAACACAACAACCTAATAATAACATTTGACAACTAATTGTTCCTGGTTATACAAATCAACATAAAATTCCTTATGTTATAGACTCTGGATCGACCATCTCAATTTTACCTCTTCATTTTGTAAATTTATTAAATGTTAAAGTTAAGAATATTCATCCTGTTAATATTGGTCAAGCCAAAGGCTTTGTACAGGTTAAACAATCTTGTGATTTATTTCTTAGAATTGGTAAAATTGAACAATATGTTAATTTTCTTGTTTGTGATACAGATTTAGAATATGCAATTTTGGGATTGCCAGACTGTGCTCTTTTTGATCTAAAAATTGATTGTACTAAGTGCAGTGTTACACAGGGGAATACTGTTTTAAATCCATGTATAACCAGAAGTAAATTAATATCTCTTCATTTCAATATAAAAAATGAATATCAGTGTGTGCAACCCGATTATGGAAAGGTCATGACTCCTAAATCTTTCGCGCAACCTAATGATAATAATTCTAAATTACTTGGGGAAATAAATTCAATAGATAATGAAACTTTAAGGAATATTTTGAGATTTTTTAGATATTTTTTCTAAAAATAAATATGATGTCGGAAAGATAAACATTGAACCTCAACGAATTTTTTTTAACTCTGACCTACCTGTATCTATGAGGCCTTATCGTACTTCCATGGTAGATGGAAAGGAAATCTCAAACCAAATTCAATCCTTGTTAAATGCTGGTCTAATTAAGGAAAGTAGTAGTCCTTACTCTTCCCCTGTCACTTTGGTAATGAAACGGGATGAGGGTAAAAAGACAAAATTATGTGTAGATTACCGTAAATTAAATTCAATAATGAAAAACGATGCAGAACCTCTACCCCGTATTGATGATATTCTAGATAAATTGTGTAATGCCCAGTACTTTTCTACCTTGGACATAGCCTCTGGCTACTGGCATATACCCATACATCCTGCAGATAAAGAAAAACTCGCTTTTACTACCAGTTCTGGTTTATTTGAGTGGAATGTACTCCCCTTTGGTGTAAAAGTTGGGCCATCTATATTTAATAGAACTCTTAGAAGAATCCTCACAAAATATAAAATTGATTTTGCATGCTATTATTATGATGATGTAATAATTTTTTCTTCCTCCTTAACAGAACATATCCAACATCTAATCAAAATTTTTGATTTATGTAGACTTGAGAACATTAAACTTAAACTATCTAAATGCAATTTTGCTCACAATAAAATTAACTTTTTAGGGTATGAAATTAAAAATGGTACTCTCACCCCTGCTAATGCTAATATTGATGTCATTGAAAAATTAAAACCCCCTTCAAATGTTAAGGAACTTCAAAGATTTTTAGGATCCGTTAATGTGTACCATAAATTTATTGATAAATATGCAGAAATTAGGTATCCTCTCAATAGACGCCTTAAGAAAAATTTTTGTGGGAATGGAATACAGACACAGAGTGTCAAAATTCCTTCCAAAAATTGAAAGATGCACTAATTGCTAAACTTATCTTAAAGATTTATGACCCTAATCTACCCCTCCATATGTTTGTTGATGCCTCACAGGTAGCGGTAGGTGCAGTCCTTAAACAGCCAGATAATAACAATTTCTTACATCCAATTGCTTTTTTCTCTAGAAGATTGAGAAGTTATGAACGAAACTACTTTATTACTGAGCTAGAATGTCTTGCGATCATTGAAACATTAGATACATTTTATCACTATTTTCATGGTGTGAAATTTACTATTCACACCGACCATGCATCTCTTATGTGGCTTAAGAATGTAAAACATCTAAGAGGTAGACTCTTTAGATGGTCTTTGAAACTGAGTATGTTTGAGTATAAGATATAATATTTAAAAGGATCTACAAATGTCGAAGCCGACATGTTGTCAAGAAACCCTATTTCTCATTTTACTCAACTATTCACGTTTCTTCTGGATGTTAAAGAGATACTTGATATGCAGGAAAGGGATAATGTATGTGGAAAAAATTACTTAAATGACAATGGACTGATGATCATTAAAATAAAGAGTTTTCGAAAAATAGTAGTTCCCATATCCTTAAAAAGGGAATTGCTTGGCATTGCTCATGAAAAATTTGATCAGCTTGGAATTCAAAAAATGCAAAATTTAATTTCTCCGAATTATTATTGGCCCGATATGACTCAGGATATAACTAATTTTGTTAAGCATTGTGATACTTGCCAGAAAAACAAAAAACCCAGACAGAAAAAAATTGGCTTATTACAAGCTATGCCAACCACAGATCAACCTTTTAAATGTCTTTCTGTTGATACTGTGGGAGGATTTAACTATTATAATTCAACAAAAAAATATCTTCATATAGTCATAGATCATGCAACCAGATATGTGTGGGCATTTCCCTCAAAGAGTGTCACCACAGAAACATATACCAATTGTTTGAAGCAGATCTTCAATATTCAAACCCCTCGGCAACTATACTGTTTTAACAAAATTTCCAGTATTCAGACCCCTCAAAAAATACTAAGTGATAGGAATGCTGCATTTACTTCTTCTAGATTAAAAAAATTTCTGCGGAACCATAGTATTAAACAGCGTTTAACCACAGCACACCATCCACAAACGAATGGAAAATGTGAAGGAGCGAGCCAGACAATAGTTACTAGATTAAAGTGTAAGGTTAATTCTACCAGCTCCAAAGTCCCTTGGACAAAAATTTTGACAGAAGTAGTTAATGAGTACAATAATACACCCCACTGCATAACTAAATTCCCCCCTGCTTATTTTCTCTTTGGCCAATTGCCCTATGATTCCCCCCTTAAACAAGACTATTACCCCCCTGTAAATGAAGCCCTTAAAATTGCGAAAGCGCGTACTGATGAATTCCATTTGAAAAGTAAGAAATACTATGATCAAAATTATGTCAAACCAAATTTTGAAGTTGGTGATCTCGTCCTTTATGAAGAGTTTCATTACCCTAATACTAGAAAATTATCCCAAGTATTTTCAGGACCCTACCGAATACTTAGAAAAGTCTCCGAGGTAAATTTTGAAATTGATAGAAAAACCCAATTAAAAGATGTTGAAATCGTCCATGTTTCAAAATTACGTCTATATTACCCTCCTGATAAATTAAGATTAGCACATGAGCAATTACCACCGGTACAGAAGCAAGGAACTCAAGTTAAGTCAATAGCTTAATCTTAAATTTCCTATAAATAGAATTTTAGTAATTAAATATTCAAATTAAAGATTAAAGGTAAAAATGATTAATTTCAACGTTACGGGTATATTCTTGGGTGCGCAACATAAAGATATTTGTTTGAGGTTTTTACTTAAATTTAGCTGGTTTATGTGGGATACATTACCGTATATACTCGTGTATAAGCCGACCCCTAAATTCGAGATGAAAACAAGTTTAATACCAGTAATTCAGAATGTTTTTTCATACGCCTTATTTTATCTAATTTTATTGTACATTATTAAGGCGAAGAAAACTATTGTAAAATATTGGTATTAAACCTGTTTTCATCTCGAATTTAGGGGTCGGCTTATACACGAGTATATACGGTAGTTATTTTTAATCTAAGACTTCTAATTAATGTTGAAATATCAACTGTAACTAAAATCTTAATTTTAATTGATATATTTTATTTATTATTATGTAAATGGAACTAACTTAAAATTAAATTATATAAAAACAATATAAAAAAATGATGATTGAATTCTATCAACCTTTTATTAAAAAAAAAAAAAAAAAAAAAAAAAAAAAAAAAAAATCCAGTTTTGATTTTTTCCTTATCGAATTAAAATAAGAAGATTGTGTAACACTACTGAAATGATGCATATCTATTTTCTTTTACCTTTTTTTTTTTCAAACAACATTTTTACTTTTTTGTTATAGTTTGTTTTTCTTATTGAGCATATTTAATCCAGGTGTATGATCAGAAACTTATTTCAAAGCTTTTCTGATTACATGATAGTGAATTAAAGAACACAGATAAGATATAATTTATAATGAGATGTTTATTATTGTTAGATTATTATAATTATTGTTATTATTGATATTATTATGTGATAAAAGATTAATATATTTATTGAAATATTGTGATAAAGAGAGAAACTTATGATGAATTGGTTAACCAATGACTAAGAAACCCGATTATTACGATAAGATTGACTTGATTGTTATTAAATAAATTAAGTATTGGTATTAAATAAATTAAATTGCTGGATCAGTGGTGAATAATTCTAATCCTGGAATGACCTATGAGGAGAATTACACCCCATATTGTCTAAATTCAAGGTGATATTTGTTCATTACTTTTTCTAATGCAAACTTAATATTGAAATGTTAAGAGTTGTGTACATTTAAACAGTTACGAATTATTATGCTTGATTTTACAAGATGACATTTTAAAAGAAATATTAATTATTTCGATGTTAAAAGAAATACTCATGAAGAAATGAAGTATTGTTTTTAGTAACTAGTGTTTGATTGTTATTTTATTATTGTTATTAGATATATTATTTATATTCATTGTTATTTTATTGTTGAAACTTTATTATTGCAACTTTATATTGTTATCACAACAGTAGGACTGGATCAGTATATTAGGACTCTAAATAGGTATTCACATAATGGACTTTCAGTAGGACTGAAAATCACTTGTGGACGTTAATAAGTGAATATTACTGAATTACTTGAATTCATCGATAAAAAGTGAAAAGTTGCTTATTATTGTTATTATTTTATTATTATAATTTATATTGTTCTCCTAAACTCATACCTTATTCATTTGATTTAGCATTAGGACTCTAAATAGGTATTCACATAGTGGACTTTCAGTAGGACTGAAAATCACTTATGGACATTAATAAGTGAATATTACAGAATTACTTGAATTCATCGATAAAAAGTGAAAAGTTGCATATTATTGTTATATTTATTATTATAATTTATATTGTTCTCTTATACTCATACCTTATTAATTTGATTTTGCATTAAGAAGCAAAACTTATGCTAATAATTAGCAACAATTATTGTAACTCATTATTCTTAAAAGTGTAAATATTTAAAGCAGTTCCCACATAGTCACGTTTTTAAAATTAATTATTTAATTTTTTTTGGCTTAATAGTATTCAGAGGTATTGAACATTTTGACATGTCGGCCAGGTGACTGTATTGTAATTCGAGTGTCTTATTTTTCTCCCAATGAACTTGTAGGTCAGTTAGACCTACCTGTTCATACATTTTTAGGGAGGGGGGATATTGTTACATTATTAAATCTTCCTTCGCGATGTTTCTCTGTTTTATAATAAATTATCACCAGTTTCACTATTTCCTCATTCCTTAATAATATCTATCATTAATTCTATTTAATTCTATTAAATTCCCCTTAAATTCATTATTATTTTGCCCAATTTACTTAAATATAAAGCTCTCAGTTACTCTTAAATTATATCATAAATTCTGATCATTTCTGTGAATTCGAATATTTTTTCGAAAGCCATTTTATTTTATTGTTCTTTATTTATTTCCGAGTTTCTATGCGCTCGTCCTGTTCACTATAAAATGCGTCCGCTTAGAATATGTTAGAACTATTTACTTTATCATCCTCATTGGTCATGACGTAGATTGTACACGTATTCCAAATTATCTCATTGGTTAGAACACGCGTTACGTCATGATCTGGTACCTTTCCGCTTATTCACAAAAAGCGAGTGTAACCGTGCTTCCCTCAGTTTTTTTGGCCGTTTTGCAGTTGTTAACAGTCTCCTGGCTGCGTCTTTTAGTCATCCTGTATTCTAAATAATTCTAATAGTAGTAGTATTCTAATAGTTGTCGAGAAGTATGATCATATTCGATGTTTTTTAACAACAGATTGTGACAACTATTTCAGTGAGCGACGGCACTGCACATTTGAATCATGTGAGAACTGCTTCCATGTCGATTTTTGAAATAAAACATGGAACACTGAATCGAGTGTCTTTTTCTTCATACTGGAGAAACACCCACGATTATCTGGATCCGCTACGACGACTGCCACTATATTTATTCTTCGGATAATCGACAACTGCGTCCAGTTTTATTCATCGAAAGAACAACCCACTTCACTTACATAATTAAACTGCGATTTCGTACACCTTATCGCCAATCTTCTTCAACGATTTCGTCGAATTATAACATATATATATATATATATATATATATATTGCATTGCGCACTAACAACACAAAAAAACATTTTAAATTTATTATATTCATATAAAGTTGTGAAATTCATAAAAAGCGATAATTTGGTATCAGCCTCATTCCAGGAGTTAAGAGTCATAGAATCGCCAGGCATTTTGATTTTTATGACAGACCTTCTGATTCTGATAATTTCAGTTGTTTCAACGTGGAGTTCGATTAAAAGTCTATTAAATTTGGGTTTTATTTATATTATTTTATTTATTTATTGATGAACTTTTAATTTCCGTTTTAACTATTAGCCGGAAATAAATCCTGAACTATTTATATTTTTTAAGGGCAAACGTGTTAATCTTACGTAGAAATAGAATTTAAAATTAATTCAGGATTGACAAATATTTTAAAAAACACAAACAATCAGTAAACTGAGATACAGCTTCCAAATAAATTATATTTGAAAGTACATTTTTTTCTTATTCCGCGGTGTAAAAATTTAAATTTTTCGATTACATCAACGTTAAATTCATATTTTACCATGTTTTAATATTTTTTATATTATTTATTTATTTATTGCTGAAGTTTCAATTTTGTTAATGAAAATTAGACGGAGACAAATGCTGAACTATTTATAATGTTTTAAGTTCAAATAGGTTATTAATCTTCCATAATAGAGCCTCCACGTGATGGATATAGATTTATAAAATCCATACTTGAAAATTATTTTAATAACCCCATTAAATAAGTAAATTGCGATATAGTTTTTAAACAAACTGCATTTCCAAGTACACTTTGTTTTCTATACGAATGCTCAAAAATTGACAATAGTGATGTTTAGAAGTTTGAGAAATTGCAGTCGCGAAAAAAGGAAATTTAATCGTCAGGTGTTGCCAACCTCAAAAAGACGTTAGCTTTATGCACAGACGCGTTTGTCCTTTATAATACAGACAGAAAAAGTCATTTAACAATTTAAAGGTGTGGTAATAACAAAATATATAGTTGTCATTGAAAATCAATTTATACTAAGAAAATACTTACAAAAGTTGAAATTAAAGAGGTAGAGATAATGCTACTGAATTTAGTTATAACAGTTTTTTTTTTTACATTTTTACATTGATTAATGGTAACAATAATAATATAATTCACAATGTTTAAAGTAAATATATGAAAATCTTAAAATTAAAACTGAATTTTATAAAAATGCCTATTTTAAAATATGTATTTGTATTTTCTATAGCTTGTAAAAAGTATCAAAATATAAGTCATAGTTGTACTATGCACTATCCTAAAAAAAAAGTTATTAAATTTTTAATGTAAGGATTACTTTTTTAAAAACTCAATTATTTTTATTCAAATTCTTCGGTTGAACCTTTTGTAAACTCTCATTTAAAATTCATAATATTTTGAATTTTTTTCGCAAAAATAAATCTTTGTTGTTTACCGTGATAAAATATATTTTGGAGTTTTCTGTTCATAGAAATGTCTAGTTTTCATTTTATGTACTTCATTCTGTTTTTGTTCGGCATTATTCATTTTCGAATTTATAATATATGTTACGGAATTTTATTTTTCTCATAACGCATAGAGATAAAAAAAGATATCACTGAAAAAGTATATTCCACGTTTCTTGTTTGCACAATAATATGAGGTCTGAACTTTAGCTCGTTAAAATAAAATTTTATTTATTTTTATCTATGATATTCATTCTATAGTATATCTTAGCAAGTCTGCTTGGAAAATTTATTCATCAGTTTAATATAAAACATAATATATAGCCATTTAAAAAAAAATAATTTCACAAATCAAAAGAAAGTATTTTTAAAAGCAGGTCAAAAATAGTTGCAAAGTTACTACTATATAAAAAGGGCAAAAATGAAATGCAATGCACATTATGGATATATTTCCTGTGTTAATTAAGGAGTATTTTTCTACAGTTTCCCTTAATACATTTATTATTTAAGTTTTTAATTTGAATATATGCTAGATGAAATTATACACAAAATATATAAAACCATCTGAAAAAAATTCTTAAATACATTAGAAGACACATTTTTCTATGTAAGAAATTCGATATATTTTTTTCATTTCTGTACCAATAAACACATGTTCTTGGTTTTTAAGTCTGTGTGAATGCGACAGAAATAAGAATGATCATCTGGTGTTCAGTATGAGTAAAAATTCAACTCGTTATTTAAAGTCCACATTAAATTTCGTGTATTTCAAATTCAGAATTACGAAAGATAGTGCATAATTGTTGAAGCTATATCCCGGTAGGAGATATATTCTATACTAAATAATTAGAGTCAGACATCTTGTGCAGGCAGTATTCATTAGCTATATAACTTTTTTAAAAATCCTGGCGAAGGCTTTCTACAACATGCAAAATGCAACAACAACGATGAGTTTAAAAAATGGTTAAAATCATTTAACCACCATTTAGGATCCAAACTTCTAATAATTCACGGTAATCCCCCTGTCTGACTTCTTAATGTTTCATTGTTGGGCAATTGTAAGCATTGTTGTAAAAACCTTATAATCGTTGTTGTAAACATTGCTGTAATCCTTTTTACAACCATTTCTGCAAACTTTGCGGAACTATTGTCGACGCCATTGTTGTTACATGAATAATAACAAACATTCCAATAAAGTAAGGGAAATAGTTTTGATAGGTCGATATTGAAAATATTTTCAGATTTGTTTTATAAAAATATTAATCACTAAATTTTGAGGCTGTAATTAGATAACAGAAACCGAAACATCGTAATCGAATTTCTTTACGAAAGTGAAGCATCATTCATACAATAAAGAAAATATTCTTTTTTTTTACTTTGTTGGCGGACATGGACTCAATCTAAAATTTATGCTAGTATTGCGAACAGGCTGGCCACTAAAAGTGGCTACAGCACGCATAACAACTAGTGAAATCAGGAAGTCCTAATTTAATGGTGGTGTAGCGATCTCGTCGCACTTGAGCAGTATAAAGCGAGTTACTAGCTGAAATTAACTGGCTTCTCCTTTTGCTTGACGCTAGCGTTCTCGCCTACTGTTAATGAGATACCTGGTTCAACTCCTACCCGTACCAATCAATTTTTTTTCATTGGTGATACGGACAAACACGCAACAACAGCAATCAACTCATCACAAAACCGACAGATGGCAGCACTAAATAAATCATCCTCTTCAAGAAAAATCTGTGAAATGCTCACAAAGCCTGTCACCCCGCGCATCACATATCCATACAACAGCATCAGCCACGAGTCCATAACGCTTATCTGACGTCAACCAGCCGTCTTTTTCACTGGGAATGGTATGTGTAGCGATCCCATCTCACTTGAACAGTATAAAGCTAGTTACTAGCTGAAAGTAACTGTCTTGACCTTTTGCTTGACGCTAACGTTCTCGCCTACTGTTCATGAGATCCCTTGTTCAACTCCCACCTGAGCCAATCTACTCTCCTCACAGGTAAATGATAAGCCCTTTCCAAACCATTTCACAGTTGTGTACTGAAATTCTCCGCTTTTAATTTATTTTTTATAAAGCGGGGCGTTTGTATTTTGTTAACTCGAAAGACACAAGAATGAAATACAGATTTTATATTCTGCAGTACTCTAAACGTATCTTCTTTGAATGATGTTTTTTTTTTTTTTTTTTTTTTTTTTTTTTTTGGGGGGGGGGGGGGAGTATCTTCAAATTACTGAAGACCCTGGGAAATCAATAGTAAGCATACATAAAAATTAATAAAAAACATACATTATGCACATACAGATAACAGCATTTGCACAATATTATTTATTGAAAAAAATATTAAAACACTTACTCGAGTTTACGATTGCATGCATCTGCTTACTCGAAATCTATTTATTTAATAGTTATTTACTTTATTTAAAACTCGTTTAGTATCAATATTTTTCAGTCTGGTTATGAAAGCTTCAATTATTTTACAGTTGGAGGTACAGTTATTTTTCAATTCGCTGATTTCTGCATTTTTGTAATCCCTACAAAAAACTGATTTTACCATACATAGATTTCTAAAATCATATATATCTTATATATATATTACCTTTTTCAATAAAAGTTTATAACACTTTAATTTCTTCTACAGTAACAACACTTTTACCGTGTCGCACTTAATGTTATATAAATTTTAACATTTTTATTAATATTTATGGATAAATGGATATTATTCTTTTTTTCATATTTATATGATATTTTCTAAGTAAACTTTCAAATTCAATATGAATAAATAAATTATAAACAAAATCTCTGAGGCTGGATGTATACTTTTTTATAGCCTTATATAGTTTTTAAAATGCTTCGAGCAACCTTTGCGAAAAGATGTTTCAAGAAGTTTGTAAAGTGTATTGTTTCTATCCTTTGGAAGTGGATACATGCATTTTTAAACATTCTTTTTTATGCGATTTTTGAAAGAAAACACTACTGAAACTGATTTATCTTGTTTTATACGAAATACATTTACAGAAATATAGAACCAGAAACAAAAACAATTAATGTAATAAAAATTTTGAAAAATATAATTTGGATGTAGCATTAAAATTAATAATATAAAGACCTGCTGCAATGTCTTACCAAATACATTTTAACATATCACACTAAAATATTCACTGTAATTCTTTATAAGTGTCTATTCTACAGACCATTTTTCTTCTGATAGTTTAGCTCATATTTTAAACTTTAATTAATAGTTTTTAAAGACTTTATATGGGTTTTCTGTGTGATTCAGCAATGAAAAGTATATAATACTTGAGAATATCACAGAATTAACCCAAAGTCAATTGACTACTCTATTTACAAATTAGACACCTAACTAATAATTTCGTCTATTCCAAAATTAATAGATATCCTGCTTTTTCAACAAATGTATATTTATACAAATCACTTTTTTTTGTGTAGCATTTACTTTTATAAATCTTAACGAATGATCATTTGAAATCTCTTGAAGATTATATAGGGTGGACATAAAATCTTTCCCTGATTACAAAAATGTGTTACAGAAAAACTAATATAATTAGTCATACGCTTTACTGTTAAAAATAAATCCGTAAATTCACGGTAAAACTACTGGCAGCGAAGTTGCCGGACTTTTTCCGTTCCGTTAGTAGATTTTCCGTTTTGAAAGATAAAAGAAGGAAAATCGCCGTTTGCAGAAGCGGTAACTTTCCGTTAACGCTCTCAGAAATCACGGAAATATTCCTCGTAGAACTGACAGAAAAGGACATTTTCCGTTTTAGATAAACTCGGTTTAAAAAAATCTTTACATCTCACTTGGTGCTGCCATCTGTCGTTATTACGGGAGTATTTACTATCTGACATACGTCAAGAACAGCTTCTGGCCGACATTGGGTTTTGAACCAGGGGTGATAGTGCCTCGAGTCCAGCGTCTTGCCGGTTTGACCAGTGGGCGCTTGCTAGAATTGCAGTTTGAAAGGATCATTTGGAAATTCTCAAAATGGTGGCTTAGAACAGACATAATTTGGGGTTTAGAAGCTTGGTAATTTTGAAGTTAATTGCGAGGAGATTTCGTTATGAGATGATGTTGATGTTTTAAAATTGTAATATTAATACAAGATAAAAACATGAATTATATATATTCTTAACTTGATTGTTAGATGTAAAATATGATTATTATATTTGAATTAAATTCGATAAAAAATGTTTGCTTGTTTAAGAAAAGCGATTTTTTTTTCAGTTATTATATATTTTTAAATGTGTTCGCTTAGAATATATTTTCAGTGCGAGTGCTTTTTATTACTTTAAAAACTAAATTGCGAATAATTTTAAAAGAATGAGAAAAATATTATTTTCTTTTTATTTGAAAGCATTATTTTTGTATGTTGCTTTTTTGAGTAAAATAGAATTTTTTTTCACTTAATTTAACTATTATATATATATTTTAATCTGCTTGTTTAAAATATATTTTAAGTGCGAATATTTTCTTACAACTTTAAAAAATAAATTGCAAATAATTTTAAAAGAATGGGAAAATTGTTACTTTTTTTTAATTCGAAAGTACTTTTTTTTTTTTTTTTTTTTTTTTTTTTTTTTTTTTAAATAGACTCGAAATTTTAATTTATTAAATTTTTAGTTTTTCTGTGCAACAACATGTCAGTTTTTTAAACATTGAAATAAATATGCAGCAGATAAGATAACGGAATATCTCCGTTATCTCCTTTCGTCTCCGTCCGTTCCGTTGTTTTCAGGAAATATGAGGAAATTTTCTGTTTTTTAACGGAAAATACCCTTTTGTCGCAAAAAAGGACTTTTTCTGTGAAATTCAGGAAAAAAATACCCGTGAATTTCAGATTTTTTTTTAACAGTGTTGTTTCAATATGTTGTAAAGTTATTTATGAAGATTTTAATACAAGTACTTAAGTCAGTAAAATTTAAATTCTACACCCTTGGTAGCTCAAAGTATATCAAGGCGGTATTCCATTTCTCGCCGCGTATTTCCCAACATTTGGGCTGTCATACGAGACACAGCATCTGTGATCCTGACCTTGAATGTTTCAATATCTTTTACTGGTGTTGCAAACAATCTGTCCATTATGTACCCCCAAAAGAAACAAGTTGGAAATTGTACGTCAAACGTTACAAACGAGGTGCGTTCGTACGCACGTTTTAGAATTAAATTCATGATATCCCGTGCGTAGAACGGGTTAAACAGCTAGTTAAGTATATATTTTATGACACTGTTCATACAAACATCTTAACTAGTTATATAAATATTCAGATATATATGTATCAGCTAGTTATATAAATATTCAGATCTTGATGATTTTTAATTCTGTGAAATGAATTATATCGTCTGCATATTAATTTCTGTATTAAAATAAGTATCTCGCTCACTTGACGATTAAACTTCGGAAGCTCCTATGACAAAAAAGCACCGATTTAAAAAAAAAATTCAAATTTCTTAATAAATATTTTTATTAATATCTCCTAAAGTTTTGATTCGATTTTCATAAAATTTAAAATGTCTCGACAAAATTCTGCAAAGATAATATATTTTAAATTGCAAACCATTTGGTTGGGTAGTTTTTGCGTTGTTATATGCGGACAGACAGACAGACGGACGGACAGACAGACGGACAGACAGACAGACAGACGGACGGACAGACGGACGGACCAAACGACGACTATAGGTGCTACGTATTTATATAATTACGAACGCACCTAAAAACTAGATGAGATCGTCCATCCCGTCCGATCTATCTTCCAGGAAAGTTTTCATCAAGGAACTCGCGAACGACGGTAAAGACTGTACTAAAAAAGCTTAAGAACATGACTTTTCCATAATAAAAATTTTACAGTATTACATTCAATGGTCATTTCGTAATATTTTTTTGTAATCAGGGAAAGAGTTCATGACCACCCTGTATAATTAAAATCAAATTTAAGTGGTATAGTAGGCCTTAAATATTTTTACAAGTAACTCCCTATTCTGTTTTATAGATCATTTAGCTAAAACAATAAAATTTGTCTCTCCGATTATGAACTTTATTTTTTCTGTTTCAGAAGATAGTAAATTCATTTCCATATTTTTATATACAGTACTTCGTACTTCTAACGCGGAAAGTTAAACGTGGATGATGACATGGAGTGGTATGTAAGGTTCGAAAAAATTGCGACGCGTATATATTTTCGGAAACAATTAATACAAAAATGCGGAAACATTTGTTTTCATAAAAAGATTCTTTATAAATTTCTGTCATTTGTTTTTCAAAGGACGTCATCAACACATTAAAATAAAACGTAACTTTATTAATTGAATTGTAAACATTAATTTATTGTATACTTAATTTTCCCATGTGAAAATATTTTGAAATACAAATTTTCATAAATATTTCATTAATGATAATGAAATATATTTTATCACAAAGGAGTATGTTATTGATGAATAGAAACTTTGGTAACTAAATTTTAATGTTGATCAATTCGTGTATTCCATAACTTTTCTCTTACATGATAAAACCAAAAACATACAAATTGTGTGCATTTTATAGTAACCTGCTTTCTACAGATTTATTTTTTAATTAAAATTTACTAAATAAAAATTAATAAATATGAATGTATTCATTTATATTCATTTCCAAAATAAATAAGTTGTATTTCCGTTTTGATCTTTGGGTGTCACATTTGTACGAACCCCCAAAACATTATAAAAGGTAAATTAAGGGTTCGTTAATTACATTATAATGAACGAAATTTCAAGTACTCTAAAAATTAGCAAATACATCTTCACATAAACTGATACGTTCGCATTGAAAAATAATCTAATATAATATTTGATGCCTCTATCAACAGTTGTTCCTAATTTCAAAATATCTTTCATATTATTGACATTTTTTAGATGATATTACGCAAATTTAAAAAAATTACATGTTGTTTCTTTTTATTTACATATTCGTATCTAATTATTCTAAAACGGCTCATTTTAAAGATTAATTACCATGAAAAAAAAGTATGTAATCTGATGATTGTGATCGTGTGATCGTTTAAGTTGCTAAATTTAAAATTACATACGACAGAATCAGTGGGCATTTAAACAAAACAATTATGCTTATTCTTCTCCTCTAATCGCCTATTTTTATTTTTAAAAATTCAAATAATCTTGTCAATGATCTCTCATCATCTCCTTTTCTCTCTTCAGCTCGGAAATTATTTTTGTAATTTTTTTCTAATCTTTTTGTCTCCTTTACTTTATTTATTTATTTATTTATTTTTATTTATTAATTTATTTTAATATATTTATTTTTTATGCACTTCTTTTGATGTTTTTATTTATTCTGTCTCTTATTTTTCCACTTTCATTTTGGCTACACTTTTCCTTTCCTCATACGCTCGACTATGATTGGTGTTTTCATTTCAGCTAGCGCCACCTGTCGCATTCTTTGTAAGCTCTCCTCTTTGCCCTTCTGTTCCTATGTGACCTTGTCCCCTTACGGACACGTGTTTACTTTGGCTGATAGAGGGCTGTTAAAAATTTCCAACTCGAAACGCGTCCTGTGTATTGTTTTGTTTTTATGGTGATTGATACAAAGTTTCATTATTTTATTGCAATTTATCGCCAGTTTGTCGGTGCTGTTTCATCTGTTATGAATGTGGTTTCGTTTCATTTTTTGAGACATAGTTTTTTTTTTTTTCACTTTTTAGATTAATCGCACTAATTGCGCCGCAACATTATTTTTCTTCGAACGGATCAGTTCTCTATTTTTATTTTCCAAGGATACTACTTTACGTAGTTATGTCCAAACTCTTACTTTTAAAGATAGTTTCTTTCACATTTATTTAAATCCAATCTTTCTTTATTAACTACCAGAGCCTTCACAAAAAGTGTATTAATATTCTCGAAATCTTGGCTGGTGGGAATAGAAAATATGACATTATCCGTTTATCTGTTGACTATTCAATATGAATTTCATGGCAACAACCCCTCCAATTTTCTAATTATCACGGACCATTCTAATTGATAATATTAAATTAAAGTATTTTTGGAAATAGATAGTAACATGCGTCATACTTTAGAAAGTGAATTCAGTACGATATTTGCTTTCGTGAATTGTCATCATTCCTGAACTTCTAATGTATTAATGGAGATAAACTACTCCCAACGGAATACTTTATTAGAGTTCCACTTCATAATAAATAATTTACATCAACAAATATACTCAGAATTTCCCGATGATGAAGACAATTTATAATATAATAATTGTCTTTAACTCGCCTAACTTTTGCAACAGAAAAAAAAAATTATGCTGCATTAAACATAAACATATTTACAATAAACTAATCTGTGTTCCGAAATTCTCACATATTTTCAATATGCATGCTATATGGAGTTGTAGCGATGCAAAATTCAGTATGAATTGTAAAAAGACATGGAGTAATCTTTCAAGGCGTGCTCAGTAAATAAATTTTAAATAATTTCTAATGATTCACATTATGGGCATTTGGTGTTTTATACGATAAAATGTTTATCTCGAAATTTTCGGAGGTCTCCAAGATAATCCACACCTTCATAGCAAAAATTTTAGATAAATTTATTATATCCTGTTACAAATAATATAATTATTCTCGTGGTTTTTCATAAGATTTAAATTTCCCAACAAAGAAGCTGAACATATCATTATTCAGTTAATTATGCGTTTTTCTAGATAAAATTATTCAGTATCTCAAGTATCAGATAATTAAATAAGTTCAAGCCTCAAGATTTACGAAATTTTCTATTTAACCATGGTGTTAAACATAAAACGTGTCCTAAACATAAATGATTTTGATTAAATTTTGTATCCTACCATTTTCGGAAACGAGAAGACTATTGGAATTGGTCACATGTTCGAAAACTTTCGATTAGTGGGTCATTTTTGGGTCAACGCGGGTCAAGTTAATTTTATCTAAAAAACGGCTCAAACGATTTTGATTAAATTTTGTATCCCACAAGTTTCGGACGCAAGAAAATCATTGGGCTAGGTCACATGCTCGAGAAAATCTGATTAGTGGGTCATTTTTGGGTCACTGTGAGTCAAGCTAATTTTATCTAAAAAACGGCTCAGACTATTTTGACTAAATTTTATATCCCATGGGTTTCGGGCACGAGAAGACGATTGCGCTTGGTCACATGTTCGAGAAAATTTGATTAGTGGGTCATTTTGGTCATGGGTCATGATATTTGAACTCAAAGCTAATTTTGACCAAGTATATCTCGGTTTTCCCTGCTCGTGAACATGTTATGTTTAGCGTGGTCTACAAATATTGAAGCCGATTTGATTGAAGAAGTAAGGAAGAAACAATATTTGTGGGACCACAGAGACCCACTGTGCATGAAAATAACCTTAAAATGGTGCAGTTCTTTTGAAATTAAAGATTTGCTTATGAGGCGATTGTCCTTTCGGAGTCCGCTATTTTCCACTACTTATAAGAACTTCATTTACTAATTTAAAATTATTTATTGCTTTTATTTTATTTCAATCCCTTATATTATTTGTTATATGTTTTAATTTCACTGTCGTAGTCGCTTACTTATTTCTCAAATTGTACTTGTTTAACTATTTTCTGCAACTGCATTTGGCGTATTTTAGTACTAGTTGTCAAGTTATGTCACCAAAATAAAAATGCAAGTAAAAGGTACTTTATTGCAATACAGATTATTCTAGCTCCCTTGTAGCATGCAGCGTTGAGAGTCTAAATTTTGCAGTGTGAGAGGGAACAGAAAAATTTCTTATACTTTAAAAAATAATAAAATTTAATAAATTTAAATTCAATCTAGCAGCTGTTTATAGAAATAATTATAATATTTTCTCTTTTAATAATTTTCTTTTAAAACAATGTTGATAATCCGTTATAAATTTTAAAAATATGCTTAATATGCATATACTTTTTGAAATTATAAGCTTTTGTATAAAAAATAACATCCAGTGTATTGCGGCCGGTGCTTAGAATATTAAAAAAACAAAATTAAGATTATTTGTTTAAGATAGTGTTTCTCAAACTTTTTTAACTCACAGGGCAATTAAAGCCATAATTACACCTGTGCGTCACCACACTTGAATCTAGAATTAAACTGCTTTATCATATTTAAATTAAGATGATTAAAAACCGTATGAAAGAAATATACATCTAATAGATCTAATCATACAAAAATTTCTTCAATAAGATTTTTACACTAGTTCAAATATTTCTATTTCCTTTTTTATTAATTGCTGTCACAGAACATGTTGCATAACTACTGTGAGCTGTCTCTGAAACAGCTTAATTGAAACATGAATAAAAGAGAAAATTAATTCAGAAGATATAGTTTCTGTACTAATTATTATGTAAAGGATTTTTATAATCAAAATTCACCTATTCAGAAGTTCTAGCGATAGTGCATGGACTTCAAATGAAACAAAAATTCACTAGTATATGTGATTAAACTGAAAGTTATAAGTTAAATTGCGAAAATTGAAAATAGCAGTGATCTGGGATACCACTAACAGCAGATAAAGGTTTATAATAATTTATTAACTTTTCAGAAAAACAACTTTTCACTAAAATTTTCCAGTTAAAAATAGATATTAGTGACATTTTGTTTCATTTGGAGTTTTCGTTACTATCGCAAGAAAAGTTTGAAAGGTAGATTTTAATTATAGTAGTCCTATACAAAAAGTTTAGTACATTAACAGTATCCTATGAGTTAATTGAGAATTTTATTCACCTCTTCATAAAGTGGTCGAACAGAACACTCACAGTAGTTATGCGATAATTTTTGTCACAGCAGTTAAAGGTTAAGGACCCTCAGAATCAGTCGTGAGAATGCGCTTTTCAGTTTATTTTTCCTTTTTAAATGCGTTCGTAATTATTTAAATACGTAGCACCTAATGTCGTCACTTGATCCGTCCGTCTGTCTGTCTGTCCGTCCGTCCGTCTGTCTGTTCGTCCGTCCGCATATAACAACGCAAAAACTACCGAACCGAATGGTTTGAAACTTAAGATATATTATCTTTGCAAAATTTTGTCGAGACATTTCAAATTTTATAAAAATCGAATCAAAACTTTAGGAGATATTAATAAAAATATTTATTAAGAAATCTGATTTTTTTTTTTTTTTTAAATCGGTGCTTTCTTGTTATAGGTGCTTCCGAAGTGTAATCGTCAAGCGACCAACATACTTATTTTATTACAGAAATTAATCTGCAGACGATATAATTCATTTCACAGAATTAAAAATCATCAAGAACTGAATATTTATATAAATAGGTATAGTACGAACGCACCTCATTTGTCACGTTTGACGTACAATTTCCAACTTGTTAATATTGTTTCAACCGTCTTAAATTTCGTTTTCTCCCACCTAGCGATATATGAATTTAAAATCTTTATATGTTTTTCAATTTGTTACGCAAATTGTGCCCTTTTTTACTTTGTATTAATAATAAATAACGCATATAAATTCCCCCTCCTCCAGTTAAAATATTTTGCTTTACTTAAAAAAACGAAATATTTGGGTATGAAGTTGAGACAAGAAGATTTTTTTCACAGTTTCGTCTGTTCCTACTTCTGTGTATTTAAGATTTTAACTATTTTCACTGAAAATCTGATTTTTGTTTAACATTTTATTTTTATTTTTTCTCGCTTGAAAACTAAATACAAATATTTTTATCAATGGACAAAAAAAGGACGTTTCTTATGTGTTAGTTTTAATGCTGTAACTTAACAGGGGAAAGTTATACATTTGGCATAAGGAACATATTTGAAACTTCTAACAATCGATCTTTCGCAAAAAGGATTTAAAATTTATATATTTTAAAAATAATATTTATTGCAACCTAAAAAATTCCTAACTGAAATATATTTCTAGAATTTTCAAATATGTGATCCCAAAATTAAAACTCATTACGCCAAATAGTTTTTAAGTTATGCTTAAAAAAGCACCTATCTTGTAATCTGTTTTGCGTCGATTGAATATAATTTTAACATTAGGAGATTCAAACATAAAACCTTCATATTTCTAAACTACTTTACTTTCAGTTTGATACGCGAAGATAAAATTCACCAAAAAATCTAAATATGATGTCGAAATTAGGGGTTAGTATTAAATGTTTTAGAATTTTTTATAATCTGTATACGTAATCCCCCCTCCCAGCAAAATTTATGTACAGCATTATTATTAGATGTCATTACTAATCGATTGGTACTTGTGACATTTTTATACAGTGATTTGCGGCAGCGTTAGTAGAGGGTAGTACTTTTCCCCCACGACTGTACACATTATGTATGAAAATAGGCATTGTGTTGTTGAAACGAAAAATATCAAAAACTCGTTTAAACTTTCGACAAATAATTTAAATCATCAAAATCAAGGATGAAAAAACTGCAAAAGAGGTGAACTATATTTAATTTTCTTTGCGTATTTCAATTTTACAGTACATTAAATATTTAACATGATTACATTAAAAAATATGCAAAGTATATTAACTGAAAATGTCATAATAGAGATTTTAGCAAAATAACTAAAACTTGATTTAGAATCTTTCTTTGCGTTATAGATTTCGGTTTAGTGATAAGTGCAGTTCCAATACATGTTACAAAAAACTAGTTTTGATATACTATTTTTTCTAAGTTCCTTAATACTAAGAGGTGAGGATTCTTAATATATACAGGAATAATATATAATTAAAGATGTAAAGTGAAGATCCAGTTTCTATGGACTCTCATAATTTAGAATTTGTTTTAATCTTGGAATTTTAAGTGAAATAATCGTAATAATATATATATATATATATATATATATATATATATATATATATATATATATATATATATATATATATATATTAATATAAGAACTGAAACGAAAAGAAATTGCAATACATAAAATGTTAGCAAACACTAATGCTTACCGTTTATCAATCGATCTCTACAATAAATATTAAATCACCTAGCTGCAATTACTCGCCAAATATTACGTCCTCTCTTTACATTTGCAGATGACTTTCAGTATTGAAAATAACCCTAGTTGCAGCGTGAAAGGGCAGCTCCAAGCAAGCGAGAGGCAATAGTATATAGTTCATATCGTATGGTAGTACGTATGATAGCAACTTTAAATAAATTCATTTTCAAGTACTGTGCGTTCATTATATCCCAGAGAGTGGGAATTTAACTTTCTAGCTTCATCAGATTCTTCTAAAAAGTATTTATACTGATCATATCTCTTAACAAGCATTAAGAAAATCAACGACAAATCGTAAGTTTCTGAAATGGATCCATGGAGCTCAACATTATGGAGTAGTAAGATATGGTGATTTTCACTTTATGTTTTAGGTGCATTAATTTTTACAATAGAAGTATTTACCTTGAGCTCGGGGCTTGTCCCGACCATATGCCACAAGCGGGTCCTCAAGGTGGGTGACGTCCTCTTGTTAGTGGTATATACCTATTAATCGATTACGTATATGAATGCAAAAAGTAACTGTAGAAATTTGTTCATATTATATGTTTCAGGTGGAAAATCAATGTTTTGAAAATATATTAACGGTATTTATTTATAAAACTATCTAATCATTTTAAGATTTCAATACATCATATTTGAAAAATATATATAATTTTCAGATTACTCAATAAAACGAGTGTCAAAATAAGTAGACATTTTAAATTATAAATATAAATAATTTTTGGGCAATATTGAAAATTTTTATAAAAATTATTATACTGTTAAAATTAAGTATTCAGAATTACTCAACACACCTCAAAATTTTGTTCAACAATGTGTTTTATTTTGGTTTAATTCATAATTTTTTACAAACACCTATTTATTTAATACTAATAAATATATGATCATTCTTTCAATTACATTTCATATCTTTGAGAAAATATAACCGAAAATTAAAAAAAAGATGTCTTCTTAAATTAATTTAACGCAAAATAATCATAAACAAGATCATTTTAAATTTGCTTAATATGTAGAGTGGTGATTCGTTTTTTCATCTACTTTAAATACATTAAGCAGAGATTCTTAATTCATTCTGATAGATCGGAGAAACATAAACTTTATTTCAAGACTACTGAATTTATTCAGCCTTAAATTAAACTCAATGAAACGGTAGCGAGATATATTTCGATTAAATTCTTAGTAAAAAAACATAACTTGAACAGTTTTCATTTAACATAAATGAATCTCTTTGATTGTTTAAATAAAAATTTCTTCATGCTTGATAAAACTTTTTATCATACATCAATACTGAATGAAAGACTGTATATGATATTCGTATGCTTCAAAACACGTTTATTTTTAACCTTGTTTGAAACCATGAATAACCATATTTTGAAATTTACTTAATTTTGTTTCTCGATTTTACTTCCTGAGTTTTTCAGTTCTCCTTATTCTAATAAATATTAAATTTATGTAAATGAATATTGAAATATAAGAATATTAATGTATATATATGTACTAAAGTTCAACAAATGAAACTAAAGACATAAAATATATATTTATGTCTGAAACGTCAGTAAATATCCCGTACTCAAAAATCGGAATTTGTTATCTGAAAAGCACACAGAAAAGATTAAACGCACTTTTAAACATTTAAATGAATGCAAACTTTGAAGTTATCACTGAACTGAAAATCGTTCGTTTTTCAAATGATTTGAATGATCTGTTGGTATTTTGAATTTTTTAATATTTCAAATATGAATCTTCATGTCGTTGACTTTTTTTATAATTACAAAATGCTCGCTTATGGGGTGCTTTATTATGAACGGTATGTATTGTAATGAGAAATCCTATTAAATAAAACATTTTAAATGTTTCGTGTTTTGTTATTGAAGTTCAGACTATTGTTTGTGTTTTGTTATTGAAGTTCATTATATGGCATTTATATACGATTCTTGAGTTAAGACTTTAAGGACAAAAAACATTGTCGCATTTAGGCACAATGAACTTGGATGTTTTCCCAATTATTACTGGAGTTGATTTTAGCTAACTAGCAACCTTGAAATGTAACACCGAAAAGTTTATTTTTTGGGTGCTTGATTAACGAACATGCGGCATGCATAAAGCATTAGACTGACAAGTGTTTTGAAAAATTAGTAGATTTCTAGTGTGACATAGTAGATGTGTTGCGTCTGTATATATGTCATTGTTACTTGTGCCCCTTGGTCTACCAAAACCAAGGTCACGAAGGAATAGAGCGAGTAGGTGCAGCTTCCACAATGGCGGATGTTTGGCTTGGCTTCAAGATCACTTTGATCTTAACCGGAAGAGGAGAAATTACCGGCTCGATACCTCTCTCCAACTTTCTAAACTTCCAGGAAGACAAAATCCACACAACGGAATTTGCTTGTCAGTTGCATCAGCACGATTAGTAACTGAAGTCACGCTTTAAAAAAAATCGTGTTGTATTTGTTTTGCGCTGTGAAACTGCCGTATGTAGCATGTAAATGTATAAAAACAGTATCAAAATAAACATCATATCGCTTTATACTTAATCATTCACGTTGATCGAATCAGTTTCAACAATCAAAAATATTACACTTGCTGACAATTAAATGGTAAATCCGGTTATACAGTTTTTATGTATATTTTTGTACATTAAAATACATATATTCTTAAGAACTTTATGGTGATAGTTATGAGATGAATAGGGTCAATCTTTATAAGTTCAAATATAACTTGATTTATACTTACGTATAAAAATATCTAGTGTTTCTAGAATTGGCCTAGCACGTGATATGTTAAACTAAGTATGAAACAGCACTGACAAAAGGTTCCCGAATCGTGGACTAGAAAATTTTATATATTTAATCTGCTTTTTTAGTTTTATTGGATTTAGGTGAAATTACTCTGAGAAAATTCTAGTGCAGCAGAATGCTACATGTTGCAAAAAAGCAATTCCAAAAGGCATATTTTTCTATACAATTTAATAAAAATTTCGATTTTGATAATTTAAAAAATGTGTATTTTGTGCCAAAACATACATATTTCTACTTCATTGCAAAAAGTAAAAAAATAAATTAAAAAATATGGTTATGTTTTTTTACCGTAAAACACAAATTTCCCTATAAGTTATTAATCAATAAAGAAATAAGTAAATAAATTTAAAAAAAATATTTTTTGATATAATTATTATCATTATTGTAAACAGTAATTAATTATATTTTACATGTGAATTCATATCTAACTCCAATAATCGTATAAATATCCTTGAATATTTTCTCTTTTACCCAATAACGTGATATTTAAAAAAAAAAAAAAAAATTGTGTAATGACTTTAGTAAAGTTTGGACAGTATTCATTATTGGATCCTTTTTCAACTTTTGTATCGAAATAAATGATTTAATATTTTTAAATACTAATTAAGAATCATTGCAAAGTATGAATGTACTAAAATAAAGTGTATACTTTAAATCTAACCTGATATTCATAATTCCAGATTATATTTAATAAATATGAAAAGCTAATTTTACTTATTTGTTTAAAAATTTAATTTCAGATTAATTCGTTATTGAAATATTTAATTCTTTTTTCCAATTTTTCATCGTAAAAGACAGTAAGTTAAAACAAAAAAAAAAAAAATCAGTCGACCTATTACTTTATCTCTGAATTTGTTGAAATTATTTACTTGCTAGATTGAAAGTATCCATTATTTCATTGATAAAAAAATATATTTTTATGTTGTGTTATTTTTAATAAAATGTATATCCCTATGATAATTGTATTTTGCGATAGTGTTTTAAAATTTTACATGTTTTGTGCTGTATTATTTCATATTAGTAAATGTATATCAGTTTCCCCTTAGAGTAAGAATAATATTATATAACTTAACTATGAACAACAATAATAGTCCGGGAGTCCGTGTCACATTTTTTCAACTAATTTTAGTGCCGAAGATTTTGGTATGAATGGTAAATTAGATGATGTAGATAGCGATTGGTCAAATATAATGTATTGCTAGTCAGCTGGCGTACCAGCAGGAAATAGTGGAAGTTACCATAGCAACATTTTATAATACGCTGCAATGTAAAATGAATGGAAACTCGATCACAGATTATTCCCACTAGGAGCCCTAACATCAGCAATCGGATTGTCATTCTTTTCACATTGCAGCATGATGTGTGATGTAGCTCTTGCAACACCTAACTTATGCGCCAGCTGACTGTCAGTTACGCTATCTGTACGATTTACCCTATCGTATATACTAAAATCGTCGATGGCAAAATTGGTTGCAAATATATGACGTTGCCTACCGAACTATAACAGATAAATAAAATGCATTACAAACTTTCTATATATTTTTTTTTTCAGGGTGAGGATAAAATGTCATTTCTTTTGCTTCAATGATAAAAATTTAATCACAGGAATTGAATTTTATGCAAAACCTCTGCTGAAATAGAGCAACCTAATTTTTATGCTTGAATGTAACTTTTTGAACAAGTAAATTCCCTTGTTTTTTGAATTTTTAAAGAATGCAACGGTACATTTTATGCTATTTTCCAAAGTTCTTAAAATGATTGTTGTAGACGTTATAAAATATATTTTTTTTTTCCTTTGAGTGAAGTTTTATGCATTTTTAACGACCCTTTTGTGAGTTAGATTTTCAGAAGAATCATCTTGTTAAAACTATTTTGTCCTGTTTTTTTTTCGAAGATAATTTTCTACCATACAAATATAGTATTTTAAAAACGAAACATAAATATTAGTGTTGTTTATTAAACTAAAATGCATGCTTTTCAGGATTATTAATGAATTAAAATAGGGATAAAATGTTTGTCCCAAAGTATCTCAAGCAATATCAAAATGTAATATTATGAATAAAAGGCTTAAAACACTTATATCTATACATAAATAAACTTTATCTTTTTAACAAAATTCATTGGCTAAACAATTCTTTATTTACAATAACTCTAAAGATGCAGAAAAGCGTTCTGAATGTAAAACGAAATCTCAAAAAAGCGCGTTCTATTATTGTCTGATATATTTAGTTTATTCTGTAGATACTGGAGAAAACTTAAAATTTAAGTGTATCCAATTTTTAGTATTAATTTTAAGTATTTTTTTTTTTTTTTTTTACTGCGATATACTTAACAGATTTTTAGCGCCTCTTAATACTTCATTATAATAAATTTCATTTTATATATTTGTCATCAGTTAATATTCCTTTTCTAAATGCGTGAGTCAATATACTTTTCAAAGGCTATCAATGTACAAAATTTACCTACTACTAATCATTTGTAAAAATATTCACCAAAAATGTATAGAAATCACAATAAGCTATAGACTAATAATTTTAAAAAATGCTATAGATTTTAGACTTTTTTTTAAAGTTTAGTATCCTTATTTCACACAGCATCAAAACTCAATGTTGTGCATCTTAGATTAAATGTAAACTTTTACAAGGAGATGGCCATATGATTAATTTACAAATGTTGTTTTTGTGGGACAGAAAAAAATAGCTACATTTAGGACGCAGGTTATTTTTTTTTCAGTTAACTAGTTTCAGAGCCTTTTGAGTGCCGTTCGGAACACCAATATTTGTCTATTTGTTGATTTTTGTGATTTTCAGCAAATTACTCAACAAAAGTTTATTACTCATTAGAAGTTGTTGTTGTTTTTTTTTGTTTTTTTTCTTTTATGGGAACCATGCGATTGTACTCTATTTCTCCATTATTTTAATTAAATATTTTTTATTGTATTCAAATGACTGACTGATTCAATTAAAATTGTAACTTGCATTTAAGGTACTACCGTTTTATTTTTTAACAAATAAGATTACGTCGTAAATCTATGACAGGGAGAGAGGACCACGTATACAAGCGATCAAGATCCCACATCCTACATATCTACCAATTCTAAGCAAAATATATACCAAATGTCAGCAGGATATGAATAGTTTATTCGTTTATTTATTTATTTATTTATTTTATTCGCTTCTTACTTAGATCTGTTTTTCCGATATATCATTACAACCTTTTTTAAAAGTAGTTTTAAAATTCAACTTTTCTAATCAATATATTAAACTAAATGATTCACATTCCTTCAATAACACTTTCCAATGATTGCACCAATGATGGTATATAAAATAATACATAAAATTGTTATAACTGCAATTATGTAACCCTTTTATTCCGATACAAACAATAACTTATTTAGTTAAAAGTGTAACTTAACAGCACTTTCTTTTTTAACAACTAAACTTATGGCGTAAGCCTATGTGGGAAAATTTGCGCATGTGACTGAGTATACTTTTGTTTTGCAATTTTTGATCACGCATCTTACGTACTTACCAATTCTGAGCAAATTATATACCGCGTGCCAACAGGTAGTAAAGTGTAATATGTGAAAATAGAAAAAAATAATAACAAGTACTCTGCTGAATAGAGAATATAATTTCTATATCTCTGATTCACATCCTCGCTGATTCGCGTGAAGACAAAATATCAGCGAATCGTTATATTCTACATTTAATATCTCCGTGAAAGAACCAGTTAAAGATTTGAATTTTTGGATTTGTTTTCAATCATCATGAAGTGTATTTGTATAATTAATTTTACAATACTATTATAATTTTTAATAGGTTTTTGTACTTTAATTGTGTTCCTCATAGACATTTAATACATCGATAAAATGAATATTTCTTTCGTAGTCGCCAGAATGCCGCATATAACTAGAGAGTCATAAAATAATTTTACAATGACACTTTTACGATCATATATATTATTTCTCCTGTCAACGTCCCTTTTTCTCAGAAAATACGAAACGCAAAACGACGAATGAGATGGCATATGAAAGGATTTTGAACTGGCTTCTGACATAGCACACTTAACAGTTCGTTAAAACATGTTTTTGATTAAAATGTGCTGAAAATTAAAAATTAAATTGGCATAGTTTTCATAAAATAAATTAAAGGTTTTCTTCAAAGTATCGTTGCCACAAAAATAAAATACCAGATTATATGATGATCAGCAATTATTATAAAAAACACCGCGCGGGTTTATTTTATATTTATGATTAAAAAGCGAAATTGAAATTGAAATGTTTAGATTTATATTTCTATATCCCATGTTTTCCCGAAGCGGATGACGTCATCCTCTAATGCAGTTAAAATACAATTGTTAATTTTTTTTTCTCGCGCGTGCATTTTGCAATCTTGGATCAGTTTTTACTATAACTCTGATGGAATAAATTAGATGATATTCTGGCTTGACTAAAAACTAAATTTTGTTTGCAGATATTTTTATTCTTACTTTTTCTTTAGATGTTTAAACCTGCATCTAAGAAACATTACATATTGATAAAAAATGGTACTTCTCTATTATCCCGTCGGCCACTTTTCATAACAAAAAACTATCGCCAAATAAACGGGAGAACGTTGCCATTGGAATATCAAAATAAATAATTAAAAAAAAATAAGAATTTAAGGACACAATTGTTATTTTAATGAATGAAATAACTAATAAATCAGTAAAACATAATGAATAATACACGCAAATGTCGCGTTAAAAACCACTTGATGACGTAACAAACACGTATAATACTTCTGATATCAAGTAAATGGGACTACATTTTTGGCGTTTAGTCTTACAGTTTGGCGATAGTTTTTTGTTATGAAAAGTGGTCGAAGGGATAATAGAGCAGTACCTAAAAAATATTAGATTTCAGTGCGAAATCCTCGCACGGGCCCTCTGGTTGAAATTTATAACTGGAGCAAAGCTGTTTCAGATGGGGAAAAAAAGGTTTATCGAATGATGACACCCAGAAATCATCTAGAAATGAGAAGACGTGTATGCCCAGGGAGATTGGTTAGTGTTTTCCCTGCGTCTTTTTTGAGAAAGCAGGAGTTGATAACCACAGTTGAAAAAGGAAAACAGTGTTTTTTACACATTTTTGAAGAAAAAAAAAAGAGTTGATAAAAGAACATGCAACTTGATTTCAGACATCACTATTATTATTGTTATTATTATTATTATTATTAGTGTTGTTGTTATTGTTGTTAGATTAGATTATTTAACATTATTGTAGTTAACATTTTTGTCGATTGCATTTGAATAACTTGAACAAAATGAAGACGCTACGCTGCTATGCTGAGAGTTTATGATGACAGAGAGATAAATTTTAGATGAATGTTCTCTCTGCTTTCATGATGTTTTAGACTGGATGCCTTTTCAGAAAAAATTTGTCTGATCTGTGATATCTTTACTTAATCCGAGGGTGGCGCTATTCTTCGTAGCACAAGGAATTAATTATTAAACAAAAACGAAAAATCATGTGTCAAGCATAGATTATGAAACACTTTCCAACGCTTCCAAAATAATTTTACAAATCATTACCGTTTAATAAGCTGAAAGATAACATCTAAGTAAACAATTTGGAAAATGCATAACATATTTAAAAACATAATTTCAGGAATTTCCAACATATACAATATTCGGAAAAATATCCGAATACTTTTATTCAGCCCTGTATATGATCTATAGATTTGTATATAGACTACATAGGATGCTAAATTTTAGTTTAGTTAGGAAACTCGTAGCACAGTTTAAAATTCTCCTTCTGGAGTTTCTGTCAATAAACGGAAATGTGTTCGCGAACTTTTGTGTTGCCCTGTGTATGATCTGCAGAATTTATACACACCAAGTAATAAACAAAAAGTGAGTTAAATTTAAAATCGCGTTCAGAAACTTAAAATGTACTTCCAGGAATTATTGTTAACAGACAGTACAGAATTCTTTTGTGTGTCCCTGTAAATGAACGATGACTGCTATACACACACTATTCTGTAGTAACCCTCTTGTAATGCATCTTAGTGATATATATAAATTTCAATGCGTTTAAAATAGTGAAACATTATTTAATTAAACCGCAAACGATTTTTCTCCATAGACGTAATGTAACGGATTTATTTTGACTGTCCCTGTAAAGTAACTATAAGTGCTATGCACAGCATATTCCATATTAAGCTTCTTGTAATGCACCTTAGTGATATATATCAATTACAATGTGTTTGAAATTGTGTAAGATCATTAAAATAAACCGCAAATGATTTTTCCCCATAGACCGTAATGTAACGGAATTCTTTTGAGTGCCCCTTTAAAAATACTATAAGTGCTACACACTTCAGTTGAAATAGGGAACATGCTATAGATAACGACAATAACATATAAAAATTGCAGGGCAATCCGAGCATATTTACCGGAGTTAGAGCACGAACAGACGGTCAGACGGCAGACGGCCAGACCAACCGAAGTCATAAACACTTTTCAACTAGGTTGGAAAGTGTTAAAAACAGTCATTCTTTAAAAAGTGTGTGCATGGACGACCTTGTTATCCATGGCAGCAGATGGACGACGACGCAAGAACGAGCTTTCCTCCCCACGGAAGGGGGAGGACAATATATCAAAGACCCGAGGTACCTTTTATTAATTAAGTTCAAGTAAATAATGGATTCTTGTGCTTTGTTGAATTATATGTACCAGTGTGTAGTAGATGAACTTGGTCTAAAAGGTTATCTAAAAATTTAATTATTAAGTCAATTGAATTTGATAATGACTTTACGAATTTATGAAGGAATTGCATGTACCAGCGTGTAGTAGACGAACTTGGTCTGAAAGGTTATCTAAAAATTTTAATTTTAAGTCAATTGAATTTGATAATGACTTTATGAAATTATGAAGGAATTTTAATTAGTAATTTGAAGGTAAAAGAAAAAATTATATAATTTTTAAGAGTAATGATGAAGTATATAACATATGAGTTATGCTTTTTAGGAATTTGTTTTCTAGTATTTGTAAATAAATCTTATTATTTTATTAACTTAATTTGTCTTTATTTGCATCATGTATTTTAATTATTTAGGTTTAAGTTTTATTTTAGACCAATTACTGCGATTAGGGTTTTAATTCTGGAATGGTTAGTTAATTTCTATTTAATGCTTAAACCCCTTAATTTTCTAATAAGTTGTAACTGCTACGAAAAAGATTCACAACGTCATGGCATCATTTATTAATGTTTAAACTTACTTGAATTTATATAATTTCTGACCAGAGAATGTACGATAGATAGTTGGCAGTATTTAGCACGAAAGTACATTTCAGGGGAGATTGGGCAATTAATAGCCAATTCTCTTTTCTGTGCCCTGATCTTCCGTACACACTGATCTCCGATTTTCGAGATCTTTTTATAAGCATTTTTAAATATTCAATTTATTTTTTCTTATCAATATATTAAACAAAACTTTTCTTATTCCTTAAGAAATTTTTCCAATGATTCTGCTGGTAAATTATGGTCCTCCTAATTGGAGTAAGTTACTTAGCCCAATTAAACAATAACTACCCACGTTTAACCAAGTGAGGCACGGGTTAATACATCGCTCTGGAAACACTGGGTGTTGGCTTGACAGGTAAAAAGGCGTAATCATTGCTTCAGGACGTACAAAATTAGAGTACTTAAATAAATAATACACATACATCTAAATTCCCTTAATTAATTAACTGTAATTAAAAAAAAATAAGCTTCTTACGTTCTGATTTTTTACGCTTCCTTACGTCGTATGAAGCGTGACTAGACAAAGTTTGCGAGTATCCAACATACTTAGCAATTATAAACTAGTCAGCCTGTTAAATCAACTAAAAGTAAATAAATAATTAATTAAGAAAACCTTTTCGTTGCACTATGGGTGGTGCCCCATATAAAATTAAAACAGAGAATTAAACATAAATGAAAATATTTATTTACAGATATTTACAAATACATTAAAAAAAAAACGAATCAAGGATTATGAAGTTTCAGTAAAACATTACAAGAGAATAAATCCTTAAAGGATTAATGAGCCACTTATTGACCCTACTGAAGCACTCTCGTACATTTAATATAATTGTATGTAACAAGATGCGAAATCAAAAATTTTATTAAATGAGTCATTAATTGTCTACTTGTATTATATATAAAAAAAAATAAAGGTTAGACAATTTCTCTACACTTCTCTATTCACCCCTGACATTCTTGTATTTTTAGATAATACGCAGAAAAACAAAGGGAATAATCAGTTGGTTATCTGTCATCTTCGGAGCACATCTGATATCGATGACGATCCTTTCACAATAAACGGGATGAGCACATACCCCTTCCTTATTGGAATATTAATACTCGGCGTTTATAAAACATCTACGGCATCACATCTATGGCATAACATCTACGGCATAATATCTACGGCATAATATCTACGGCATAACATTTACGGAGTAACATCCTTCTTTGGAGCACAAGACCTTTGCTGTTTTTTATGTATTTTTAAAAAATTCTAGAGAACCAAACTTTTTATTGCTGCATCTCGCTCTCACTAGAATCGACTGTCCGCATCTTTTTCTTTTTTCGCCGGATTTTTTTCTTCAAACCCCCTCGAAAATATGGGGCTATCTTTTCCTCCCCATCATTGACCCGTCTCCATCGGGCTCCTTTTTGAACAAAAGTTGACGCCTTGCATCTCATTGGTCTGTCAGACTTGCGATCAGGTACCGCCTTCTGGTGCCGCCGGACCTGTTCTCACGGGGACGTCGTCACCACCGTAAATAAACTGTCCATAATTGTAACATCTGCATCCGACAAGCTCTAAATTTTTTAAGTTGTAAAACTGTCCTCCGTAAGAGCTACCATTTCTTGATTCGCAGACCAGTGTCTCCGAAAGTAAAAAAAAATATATATATCATATGGGTGGTTATCTCTTTTTCCCGACACGTGTGTGGGAAAACATAATTGGAAAATGCAGGTGTTATTGCTTCCCCATACAAAAAAATAAATATGTACATTATAAAATAAGATCAACATTTAGCTCAAGGAAAATAATTCATAAATATGTACAATACAAAACGAAATCAATAATTAATTTTTGGAAATCAATTTGCATAATAATGTCTTCTCATTACAAATTGTAATCAATTTTGTTAAAAATTGGGGGAGAGGTTCTTATCTTACCACCAGATTGTATATAAAATAACTTATTATTATTATTATGGATAATAGATATATAACTTTTTATTGCAATGCAAACCTATTCAATTAAACGTTAACGCCACTTTTGTATAACAATAAATAATATTGTGTAAATCTCTGTGGGAGAAATATGAGCGCGTACGCAAGTGAGATTATTCTATTACAAATTCTTATCATGCATATGACATAGGGAAAGGTGGCCTAAAATGATCCTAACGGGCAAAACGATCCACACATGTTTTCTTCCAGACAGGTCGCACTATCTACAGGGTAACACATAAACTAGTTGTGATAAGTAAAGAAGAAGCAATGGCGGTATTCAAGTGATCACAGTATTAGTCGTCTGAATAGAATTCTTTGAAAATTTGGTTTTTATAACATCTTTTATAAGGTTGGCACTAAATTTCATATTTATTTAAATTACAGTCTTTCATGTACAGAAATATGATTTGGTTTACTTAATGGAGTATGTTTTTAGATGTGAATTACACTTATGTATTGCCATAATTACTTTTATATCCTTTATTTTGCCGATAAAAAAACAATTTACAATTATTTTTAAATGAAGGATCATTTTGCCCTTTGGTGAGGGTAAAATGATCCTTTGGACCCTTTTTAAAAAATCTATTTTTTTATTACTCAATTTGTGTTTAAAATATTATTAAAATATGTATAGAATGCATAATATAGTCTGAAACATACTAGCAAAGGTCCATAGTTTTATTTAAACAGTTATCTTATTTTACACAAGTTTTTCCCTTAAGGGGATCGTTTTAGGCCACCTTCCCCTACTTATCAATTGTGATAAAATATAGACCACGTCTCAGTAGGTAATGAATAGTTTATATAACAAATAATGAGGTCTTAAGCTTTTATCTTCAACTTTTACGATTTTCATTTTATAAGCATTTTTAAAGATTCAATTCATTTCCTCTTATCCATATATTAAGCGAAATTATTTTTATTTCATATGAAAATTCCAATGATGATTACTTTTAGCATAAAATAATTCAATCTACAAACCCATCTTTAATAACATTTCACCTGCTTCAGTAATTTTGTAATACCATTTTCATTCATTCCAGATACGTTTTCATAAAATGCATTGCTAAGAAATGCAGAAACAGTATCTTTTGCTTGAATAAACAAGTAAAAAGTTATTTTTCACTTCTTCATGCCCAATTTTCAAAAATGAAAACATAAATAATCTCTCGTTGAAGTACTAAGATCACAAACTCAATATCATGCAAAAAATTTCGGGAAAATCCCCTACTTTAAATTGAACCACGTATTGTTTGACATTTTAATATTCTCCAAAAATGATTGTTCAATTCCCAATCTCTTAAGGAATTGAGATATGAATAATATATATATATATATATATTTTATCTTTCGGAAATGGAATTTCGCTTGTTTATAAAGGATTTATATGTTACAAACAAATAAAGATAATTTAAAAGCACCAACTTGTAATAGATTACGCATTATTCATTTTTTTCTACTTGAAATAGAATTTTCTTTTCAAATAATCTTTTACTTCGTTAAATATGGTTAAAATGATGATATGCTGAACGTTCTTTTAGTATACATTTTTAATTGTGAAAAAAAAAATATTTAAATAAATTTATGTGGATTTTTTTACAAATATCTACATAATATATTACAATATTTTATATATTGCATTTAATTTCAATTAACCTATTAATAAAGGTTTTCAAATTCAATATACGTTCCAAGATGTCTCAATTTTTTTACAAAATACGCTGGCGGAAAAATTATATGAAGTTGCTTTACATTAATTGTCTGAGTGCAACGAAGACTCATACACAACGCAGTATTACTTTGCCCCATATATAGCTACGATGGATATTAAAACCTTTCGTTAAGCATAAATCAAAAATTATTTAACGGATTTCGTTCAAATTTTTACAGCAGGTACCTATAATGGTGACAACGACGTCTATTTATTACCAAGAATAAATGTCAAACCGTTTGGAAATTATGTTAAAAAAATAGATAAAAAAGCACAATTAAAGTACATACGTCACTAAATTTTGTGCATACGTTATTTTCACCGGCGGGAGATTTTCGTAGACAATCGGAATTGAAAAGTTCATGGAGTACATGGAGCAAAAAAATATGCACGCGCTAATATTCAGCACAATAAAATATATTTCAATTTAGTAGAAATCGAAAATTAATCTGGATTTTTTTTCTGTTTGAAAGAAAAACCCCGCAATAACTTGGTAGACTTGGTATTAGAGATTTGGCGCAAATCTCAGCAATAGCAGCTTTTTTTATTTCGCGTGTGTAAATTTAAAAAAAAATTCTTTGGTGTTTAAATAAAGGGTTTCGATTTATGGCATTATTTCTTTTTTTTTTCTCTTTTTAGCATTTTAAATGGGATTAATGAAAGGCGTGTATTTTAAATTAAATGAGTGAAAGGTTTATTCTTAAATGAAATGAATTCAATATGAAAATGTTATAGAAACAAAATTTGGCGATTTATCAACTGCGCCAGGAAAACATAAAAGTATCAATATATCAAACGGTATGTAGTACGTAAATGAAACATTTATATTATAATCACCCATCGTACAAGAAAAAAACTAATATTCTGCATTCAGAGGGGAAAATCCATCTCCTGTGCCGTTAGATTTGGCGAGTTCGTTTTTGGTGATAAGTTTTTCGATGTGATTGTTGGGATCTGCAGAATTTGGCTTACTTTTTCTAAATCGTATTTTTTTGCAGATGTAGTATTATGTAAATATATTTTTTTGCAGATATTTCTCTATTTTGTATATATATATATATATATATATTAAATTGTAATGGCATTTGGAAAAGAGATTTTTACCTTTTTATCTGTGCCTTCGGAAATATTAAAAAATAAAAAAAGATTTACATATATCAAGCGTATAATGTTATGGTTTGCATTTTTATACGGACCACTTCTTCATTTTTAGATTTTAAATGCTATTTATTATTTACTAGCCGTTTATTAATTGTTTACAATTTACTCCCCTGACAATAACAATTATTTATCACAAAAATGCCTCTTAGGTTTGTTAAATAAGTTTGTTTATGTATTTTCATTACTTATTAAAATATCGAATATGGCGATAAAATTTTATTTTAGCATCGTGCTTAAATTTTTAAGATGGTGCAAAAACATGTTTTAATAAACGTATGTTTGCAAATATTTGAAAAACATGTTTTACCGCTCTCTTGAAAAATTTTGTAAGATGCTAAAACTACCTTTTGGCACCATTTAAATTTTTTTTCGCCAACCGACATTGGATACAAAACTTTTCCCCATTCAGATACACAGACAAGGCTGGTCTCAAACAAGAGTAAAGCTAGCAACAATATTGTTTTAACTCTATAAGAGTTACAATATTGATATTAAATGCTCCGATTGGCTTTAGGCCCAATTACGAAAGTTTCTCCTAAAAAAAACTGTAGAAAAAGTCTTTTACATTTGTTTCAAATGAAGCTCGGTCTACAAAGTATTAGTGAATAATACAAACAACACTAATGGCATGGAGGCAAAAGTTTTAATTTATATGTATATATTTGAAACCCTCCCCCCACCAAAAAAAAAAAAAAAGAAAAGAAAAGAAAAGAAAAAAAAGAAAGTTACACTAATGAATTTAAAATGGCGTTAAGCCACGCTTTCTGACATAAGCAATTGGCTGCAAATGCGATAACGAAACTTTCACTTAACTTATTAACATGTAGCTAATATAGCCCTCAGCGTACTTTGCAGTTATACAGACCTTGTGGTTTTTTTAAAAAGCTTCAGACAATTCAGGTTTAAGAAGTTGAGATTTATTGTCAAATGATATAAACAACCATCAACACAAAACTGATGAATTATTATTCAGGTTTATGTATGTATAGATCAGTTTCAACTGACGTCACACCTTAGCAACCACCTTAGCAACCAGATTTGTTTTTTGTTTGCCCATCAAAGATGGTGGATTGTGATTGGTTAGCTCGTAATACAGTCTACAAATCCACGATTATGATTGGTTGATAACTTTTGGTGGGCTGGTGATCACGTGGTTGAAACTGATCTATTTAAAAAAAATTGCATCTGATTACACTTATTGGATAAATTACTTCTGTTTGCATTTAATCGGCTTCTGTATATTGAATGAATTGTTTAAATATTGGGAAGAAGTGGCGAGAGGTAGAAAGACGAGTAAACAAACGGGTAGACAGACGGGTAGTGAGATGGTACAGAGACGAGTAGCGACATAGGTAGGCTGACAGGTAGAGAAACGAATAGATAGACAGCTAGAGAGAAAGGTAAAAAGAGAGTTAACAGAGTAGTAGCGAGATGGGTCACGAGACGGTAGACAGGAATGTAGCGAGAAAGTTTGCGAGACGCGTAGCGCGGTAGATAAAGAGACGAGTAGAGAGATGAGTACAGAGACGAGTTGTCTGACGGGTAATGAGATTGGTAGCGAGACGGGTAAAGAGTCTGGTACAAAAACAGACGAATAGTAAGACGGGTATACAGACGAGTAGAGAGGTAGTAGATGGGTACGGAGATGGGTAAGAAGATGGGTAGAGAGGCGTATAGCCAGACGGGTAGTGAGACAGATAGACAAGTTGTGAGACAGATAGACAAATGGGTAGAGAAGTGGATAGAGACACGGCTAGACATACAAGTAGTTAGACGGATAGACAGACGGTTAGAGAAATAGATTGGCGGGTAGAGAGACCGGTAGAGAAATATAGACAGGTAGCGAGACGTGTAGAGAGATAGACAATCGGTTAGAGAAACGGGCAGAAGAACGGATAGGGAAACAGACAGATTGTGGAGAGACAGGCAAAAGAAAAGTCTGCGGATTGGCGCAGTAAAGGCGCAGGGGGCAGAGCCGCCTAGAGAATAATCAAGAAGTATCTGTTAAGCTTAACTTTGAAATATATATAATTTTTCAATTTTGCCGATACGGAGATTTAATGTAACAGTTATTTTACAAAAGTCATCGAAAGACTTTTTGTGTACTTTAATAGTAATTTAGACTATAGTTTTTCAATCTGGTTTGTAGCAAAGCATGCTATCAATGTGGTTTGAAGTGTAAGTGTTTCTATAAACAGTTATACAAATAATAGATATATAATCAAGGAAGAAAAATTTTTAATTCACACACAAAAAAAGGTGCAACAATGAAATTATAGATATATAATCAAGGAAGAAAAATTTTAAATTCACACACAAAAAAAGGTGCAACAATGAAATTAAATTTGCGTTAAGTCACGCTTGATAGAATAATCTATTGACTGCAAATCCAATTACGTAACTTTAAAAAGCTTGTTGTTGTAAAAGATCCGGCGGATTTTTTTTTTTTTTTATTTTTTTCTTCAAGAAAATGAGATTATTTGTACATGTTAAAAAAAAATATGACAACACATCTGATGAACGGTACTTATTTTCTATTTTTTTAACAGTGTATATGAATTTATGTATGATATTTTGTAATTCTATCATTTAATTTGCTCTTTTTCTTTATATTGTAATTGTTAACCCTATGTTCTCAGCAATATCACTCAGACTAATCCCTTCGAGGGAAGTCCTAGTTATATTCAGTTATTTTAAATAAAATGTAATAGTTTGGTAGTTCAAGGTTAACGTTATCTCTTAGTTTAATCGAATTAACCTATATTGCAGAAAACAACAATATGAAGTTGTTTTATATTTATTATATTAAGTTATTTTCAATATAACCTAAAAGGTTCGTAGCGCACTATTAACGTTATCGCGTAGTCTAATGAAATCACCCACATTGCACAGAAATATACAATTTTTTGTGCTCACACAGAAATAGGTAAATGTCCGACATGTGTGAGAAAAACAGTAAGGGATTCAAATTCTCTTTTCAAAGATCGTACGAGTAGCTGTATACAATTTTCACATATGGAAGTGGAACATGTGGTTGAGAAGAAGTCTGACGGATTGTAATTTGATTGTTTTAATTTTGATAAATGAAAGAAAGATTGACAGTGAAACAGGATTGTTAAGATATAGCAGAAAAAGCGTCATATCAAGAATATGGAAACGTTTTACAGACACTGGTTATGTATGTAGACAATGAGGTCAAATTTGAAATTGTACCTCAACAGACTTTCAAGACCATAATTTGTCAAAGATTGCTAACAGAAGTAGACGTTTATAATACATGGTAATGGAAAATTTCTTAACAAAAGAAAAAAGAGTTAGATAACGCTTGTAAAGGTCTGTAAATGCTTTAATAATTTATTCAATGTATTCTGTAAGCATATGCAGTATAATTACCTTCAAAATTTTGTCAAGAGATATCTCATTTAAAAAAATATTTTTATTAAAAGAAATACTGATATTTTTTTTTTCTATTTCCTGTTACACTCGTTTATAATTGTCTTCACTGATTTTTTTTTTTTTAAATTACTGTCGCGTTTTAATTTTTTTAAATAAAATACAACTAGCTATCATGATATACAGTTTTCATATTAAAAAAAAGAAAAAGAGACTCATTTTAAACTTCCTTTATCATCCTAGAACATAAAATAAGGATAATTGAATCATAAAGGCGCATTAAATTTCTGAAAAAAGCAGTTGTCAGATTAGTTATATGCAGGACTATCAAAGATGATCTAACACACACACACACACAAACACACACACACACACACACACACACACACACACACACACATATATATATATATATATATATATATATATTTAAATTTTCAATATATTTGCCATTTAAATAACTTACTCTCGTCATAATACTTTTTTTTACTATTTTCCATTTTAAAATTCCTTAATTCTACGTCTTGCAGCTTAGCTTTTCTGTATTCAATTCATTCCATTTCGAATATTCATTTTTTTTTTCATAATCCTAAATATTTTATAATTGGAACGTGCTTTAAGACTTTGTTTCACTATTTTCAGGCTTTATCACACTTTCTTATTCCTTTACGCAATTTGCAGTTACTTCGTAGCTCGGTGATTGGCTTTAAATTCAGTTTAATCCAATTTTTGGCTGTTCCTCTTCACAATTGTCCTGTTTAATTTTTATCGATCTGCAACTTCTCAGAAATGAAGATTTTTTTTTTCGTTGGCTTGAAAATATATTCAGATTACAACTTGTTAAAACCTAAATTTATAAATAATCTATAACAATTCAATAAGTCCTAAATAAAAAAGATTGTAAATTTTGCTCAATGAAATTTTTAACCTGGTCACAGAACAATATAATATATTATAACACCTTGTGATAGTATATTACTTTTAAATGCTAAAGGTGTAAAATTAACAACTATAATACAAATTAAAATAAATTTTATTAGTTGTTTTACATGTTTCGACTCTTTCCGAGTCATTTTCAAAAACAAAATGAGAATATTCTAAAGCTGCACGGGCTTTGAAGTTATTATTTTCATATACTTTTTTAAAAATTACGTACGTTACCTATTATTTTTTTTATTTTTTTTTTCAACAATCAAGTAAAAAGAATAATAATAATAATAGATAACGTGCGTAATTTTTAAAAAAGTACATGAAAATAATAACTTCAAAGCCCGTGAAGCTTTAGAATATTCTCATTTTGTTTTTGAAAATGACTCGGAAAGAGTCGAAACATGTAAAACAACTAATAAAAGTTATTTTAATATATATTATAGTTGTTAATTTTACACCTTTAGCATTTAAAAGTAATATACTGGTCACAGAATATCGTGATTATACTTATTCCCAAAACATATTTTTTTCACTCTAACAGTGGCCAAGAGGATCTGCTCTCAAAACTGGTAGACGGGTGGTGCTGGGTTCGAACCCAATCGCGCCCGCCGGCCTAATCATTCGGAGTTTTCCGTGGTTTACTTCGAACCTTAAATAACCATGCTTAAATACGGATTAGGTTCCCTTAGAAAGACCCCCAATGGCACTCCCCACCCTAGGGCCTATATCCCTCTTGTAGATAATCGACCGTTATAAATCAACCAGCCCAAAGCATTTTTACTATAACTTTTTTGTATACTATATTTTATAAAATTTAAAATGTCTGTTTCCTCACGTGATAAATTATTTGTTTTTATCTTGTTATTGTATCTATAATAAGTGACAATGTGCATCTTCTTGCGATTTAATTGTAACTATACTTTTTATAGATAGCCGAAATATGATTTTATTATTCGGACACAATCTGGTTTAATTTTAACAATTTAATCATAATTTTTAATGGAAAACTTTTTTTATATTTAAAAAATATTTAATTGTTATTTAATTGTTAAATTGTTAAAATATTTATTAATATTTTCAATGATTTTTAATATTTTTACATGATGTGATGGAGGGACACATATTAAATTGAATTTTTTATAACATAATCTACTTTTTAACTTGATTACGTCATATTATTTAATATTCATGTCAAAAATTAAATCAGGTATTTTTATACCCTCTCGTCTTATTATTTAGAAAAGTAAATGTGAAAGTTTTGCTCTTCTAATCACTTTCTTGTGCATAAAATCCTCGAAAAAAAATTATGAAATTTAAAACTCTCCTCCTAAAATTATGGTAATTTAATTTAAAGGTATCGATCACTTCAAGTTTCAAAACTGATTACATTAAATAATACTTTCACATTCCAAACATTTAGATTGACACTTTTGCGCCTTCACGAAAATGTAATTAATTTTTATGCTTTCAGAATTCTAAGACAATGCATTTAAAATGAATAATAAATAAACTCCACAAAAAGTCACTACGTTAATTGGTTCGCTATCTTAATTAGATTCCGGAGCTCTGTTTATCATTATTTTTGGAACATCCTTTCCAAATTAATGATTCTTTGGGTTCTTTTTATCTCATTGTGTCAAGAATAACCTCGTTTAGTTGTATAAAAAAGACATTTTGCTTACTCTAATAAAGGTCTGGACTTATTTAATTTGTCCCATAGAATTACTTGTTGTTATTTTTAGTCTCCGTGGATACTACAGGGAAATAAGGATTTATAAATAATAAAAGAAGGAAATTAGATTTACGGATTTTCTATTGCAATATTTAGAATTTTTAATGAAAAGTGCATGAATCTGTATAAACGTTTTGAACATAGAATTAATGCACAAAATTAATGCAAAAATAACGTTGAGTTCTCAACATTCAAGTAAAACTCTTTTCGAAATATTAGAAAATGGCTTTTTTTTTACCTTTTATTCCTAATTCATAAGGGTTTTATCAACAAAAAATAAAAGGAAATCTTATGAATTAAATTTATTATATTTTCACTTGAAAATAGAATACGAAAATTAAGTATGTATTGCTGCTTGATAGTGCTATGAATTGAAGTGAAATGAAATTAGTTAAACGCCCTGTACGTGATATCAGTGTAAATTTGTTTGATGATGGGTCATAACTGTAAAATATAAACATACGTATATCAACTGATTCAGAAGCAACATTTCGATGCTTTTATAGCTCCGGAAAATAATTTTATTTGTGTCGATGTAATGGATTCTAATGTCATTTGTATATAATTTTATTCTAACTAACACTCAGCATCGTACAGATGAATCATGCAAAGAAAAATAAAAGATTAGCATATTAATATTTAACTAAGCCTATATCGACTATTTACAAGATAATTAATGGCACCCTCGATGGGACGGTTGTTTTCGAGATTTAGAAAGTATTTTGAATGTTAAATATATGGATTTGAATGGTTTAAAAACCGAAAAGAAAGAACTGAGTTCTAATAGTTTACTGTAAGTTCTAAAATAATTAATCTGCATGAGATAAAGAAGTAAAGGTTTTACATAAACACTTTGTCTTGAAAACATTGTGCATTGATAAATTACAGAGATTAGAATCTGCAAAATCAACTTTCAAGGATTGATTTCAATTTTCAGAGATTTTATTTCAAAATAAAAAGGAGGAGAAGTTATTTGCTGAAGATTTTAAAGATGATGAAGTTTACAGAAATAAGTATATTGAAGTCTGTATGCGTATCGATAAAACAATACAAAACTCTACGTTTTGTAATAAAAATGAAAGAAGAAAGTTTTGTTGAAAATTTTCAGTGGTATAGCAAAATATTTTTTCTTCTTTTATAGCCAGTTTCAAAAGATACATGAAGATACTTCGATTCTGATGAAGATAAGATACAGTATTTATTACAATCTATGGAACCTAAATCCGGAGCTGAGCGACTCATGTCACGTACTCCGGTAACCTCTGAAAATTAATTCAAAGGGGATTGAGCAACTAAAAGAGAGATTTTTCCACGATTACTAACTTGTACAGATTTACGTGAGAGTACTCTTAACCCTTATAATAAAAAATACTGCGACGGAAAGAGTGAAAGTTGACTTGCTTTCATTATATGCCAAAGTGGAAATTAAACTCTGAGCTTTAGAGAGACTGGGTGAAAGTCAAGATGAGTATGGAGATTTTCTTACACCATTATTTGAAAGTTGCCTACTTGAAGAAATCCTAGTAGAGAAGATGGAATCATGATACATCTGTCAGTAAGAGTTCCTTAGAGCAACTTATGAACTTTCTTTGACAAGAAGGTCAAGGAGAAGAATCAGTATCCTTAACATAAAAATATTTTGGATAAAGGAACTTTGAAAAAGGGACCCTCATTTTGAAAGCATAAAGCTACTGTGTCAGTATTAGAAGGCCTTGAAAATGAATGCAAGAAAAACAGTTGTACATATTGGGAGAAATATCACACAAGTGAAAAGTCTTTTAGTGCAAAAAATATATATTTAACCCTCTAAGCGTTTTGCCCGTATTTTTCCGTTTCCCAAAAAACAACTTAAATCGGCTCTAGACAAAAAACTTTTTTAACAAAATTTTATTTTAAGATATATGTAAAAGAAAGCGATATGAAGTGTATTTTAGAATCAAACGGGGAAAAAAATTTAAATTATTTAAAGTTTTACAAATATTTTTATGAAAATGCAGGAAATATATGTAAGATGAGCAATTGATAAGCAAAAATTATGGTTGAAAAAGTGTGCATGCTTCTCATATTTTTTTTTTTTTTTAAATTGGTCATTTGGGAAAAAATTGTAATGTTAAATTTAAGTTGTGTCTATTGTAATAAGCCTCATTTTAAACATATTTTCTCCACAACAACATAAAAAATGTGCCAAAAAATATATTTTTAGGTCCGAGAATTCTCCCGCTAACTATAGTAAAAATGAAATTATGTATTTGCAAACATTTAGAGTACGCATTCGGTTGCAAGGTCATGTAATGTTTGTTCTTGCACTCTTATATACTGCAAATCAAAGTCGTTATTTTAGCGAGAGAGTAGTGAAATTGTGTTTAAAATATGTCCCTTAAGAAAAGAAATAATCAGAGATTCCTTGGAAGTGTGATTATAAGATTTTAGCTAACAATAACGATTTAGCCTGGAAGAGGTATGAAAATATAATTAATAAATTGAAATGTGGGGATTCTTTGCTAAATATCAAGAAGTATTTGGGGTATAGAAAAATATGAATATTATTGAACGCGTACCAGAAAACGAGATGAGTAATAAATGTCATTATTTACCTCATACGTCTGTCATCAGGTTAGATAAGAAAACTACGAAAATACACTCTGTATTTGTTGACACATCTACTTCTGAAAAAGGAAGACACTCCTTAAATGAAAATTTGTTTCAAGTCATTATTCTTATAGAATTAATACCTGATATTATAGATCTGCACGGGACCGGCCGGGATCATGTAAATTTTCATTCACAAGACTCGGGCCGGACAGGTCCCGGGCCTTACTTTTTTTTCCAGACTCGGGCCGTGCCGTAACAGAATCCTTTTTTCCGGTGAAAGCAGGGAGAGGATATCATTCTTCCTAGAGATTCTCACGGGCCAAAATTTTCAGTCCCAGTCCTGAAATTAAATATATATATATATATGCACCCAGAAAAAGGAATTGATTAAAACAACAGAACATGTTTTGTTGAGTACATTTTGGTTGTTTTAGCGAAATTTTTAATTGAAGTAAAAAGTTGGTTTTGTTGCATTGACAAAAAATTATTGTTGACACTCATAAAAAAATTTAACAAAATTTCATCAATTTTACTTGAATTAACAAAATTTGTTTTTTAAATTTTACCATAATTTTGTAATTTATAATTCCAGCAAAATTTTGTTGCTTTTACAAAATTTAAACTCTTGTGTAGTAGCCATAAATCTCTCACGTAACTTGGTTTGACTTATATAGCTGTATAATTAAAGAATTAACATAATTTTTTGATAATTAAAACTTTTTTAAATGGGACGGACCAAGGTAATTTTAAAAATCCCCCTATCCCATTTATTATTTTCTTCTATCTTTACAGGAAGAAAGTATTGGAATCATGAAAATTTTCAACTTCTGGTTTTCGACGGATTTTAGAAGGTCACGGTTTAGAATTAGTTTCGGTTAGTACTAGTTCACGGTTTAGGAAGAAGGTTTAGAACACGATTTGACTGTTTTCAGAAAAGGACTGTCTATGACTCTGTCTGTCTGTATGTGACAAAAATTTTGAGGGCGCTCTATTTCAAGAACTAATGCACGGAATGTAATTACACTTTACATTCAGTTACTTTCTGATATAAATTGGTGCTGATTAGTTCTTGGCATAAATCGCGCAACAGGTGGCGCTGCTATGATGCAATTTTTGTGATTTCTGCAATAGATTCGCGATTTCTGAAATAGATTCGCGATTTTTCAAGAACTAATGCACTGATTTACATCAAAATACAGATTGAGTTAGATCTTGACATAAATAGAAGCTGATTACGTTTTAGTGTCAATAGCCCAACAGGTGGCACTGCTATGTTATTTTTTTCATGATTTTCACTGTAATTAAATCTCAAGAACTAATGCTCGGATTAATTTTTAAATCATTTTCAGCAGTGATTTACGCCTGTAATTCTTAAATAATAACCAGTGAATTTTTATCATGCTTTTTTTCAAACGTAAACCGAAAGAGTGAAAAATGTCCCAAGCCGGGGACATTTTTCACTCGGTCCTCAGAATAGCGCTCTGAGGCCCCAGCATACGGCAACACAGTTAATTTGTAATTAATTTTCTGCAGTGAATTACGCCTGTAATCCTTGAATAATAACCAGTGAATTTTTATCCTGTTTTTTACAGGCGTAATTCACTGCTGAAAATGAATTAAAAATTAACTATATGTTGCCGTATGCTGGGCTTTGTATTTTCGTCTTATGTTTGCCGCAAAAATTTGCATGCTCATGCAGGGCCTGTTTACCGAATAGTCCCCGGAATCCCGTGCTTACCCAAAGAAATACAAAGGTGCCCCCAAATTTTCTTTTCAGAATAACTTCTTACAAAAAAAAAAAAAAAAAAAAAAAAATCAATCAGGGTAAGAAATGCATTTTTTCCTTACGAAATTTTTATCTAAGAAGCTCGCCCTTTCTAAATTGTTGTTTACTCGAAATTTTGATGGTAAAATTTAAAATTGCTGCAGCATACCAAAAATGGATTTAGTAAATAACAAAGCAATTGGTAGAGGGGGGGGCAGAATAACGTCTGTCATCCCCTACTCTTATGTCTTAAGCAGGCGCTGTGCTCATGATGACATTTCCATCTTGTGCATCCAGTCCGACATATATAAAAGTGAGAAATTTCGAATTTGGGTATCGTTCTTTCTGGCTGAGTGGTTAGAGTCTCAGATCGTTAATCTGAGGACCCGGTTTCGATTCCCAGCTGGGGACATTGTTCAAACTGTAGATTTACGCTTGAAAAAAAGTAGGATAAAAATCACTTGTTATTTATTATTCAAGGATTACAGGCGTAATTCACTGCTGAAAATGAAATAAAAAATAGTTAAGTATAGATTGGTTCTAATACAAAAAATAATTTTAAAGTAAATATTATAATGGTTTATGTAACAAAAACCTTTTGTTGTTAAAACAAGAAAAAATTCTTAAAATTACAAAAAAAAAAAAAAAAAAAAAATTGTTCTTTAAACAAAAGTTTTTGTTGCCGAAACTGAAAAGAACTCTTAAAATAACAGATAATTATATTTATTTTGAGAAAACTTTCAACAAAATAATTTTGTTAATTCAATAAAATCGAAACATTTTTACTTGAATTAACAGAACATTTTTTCGCTGATGATACAAAATTTTTTGTTGGAATTGCAAAAAAAATCAACAATATTTTTCTTGTTGATTCAAACAAATTTTCCATTGACTCATATTTAAACGGAAAGTTTTGTTGGGCAAACCAAATTTTTGTTGATTCAACAAAACTTTTCTCTGAGTGTGATTTCAAAATATCATAACCTCAAAACTTTACAAAGATAAACTAAATAAAAATTTATCCCTGTAGTTTATAAAAACTAATTAAATTTTAATATAGCTGAGTACTGTTAAACAAAAGTTCTATTAAAGAAATATAGACTATCACAAATTTTTAGCTTCTATTTTTACGTTATAACCTCTTTGATAGCTTACACGGCTCGGGATTAATTAAGCCTAGGCTCGACCAAGTCTTCCGAAAATTAAAACCTGTCACGGACAGAGCATAATGACGTCTAGACGTGATCAGGTTCGAGTCCAACAAAATAAATCTGTTCCAATCCGGGCTCGGTTTACGGGCAGTTTCGGGCCCTGCAGACCTCTAAATTCTTCCACTCGAGCCCATGTTGGGCTGGCATTTTGTTTATTATTTATTTTTCTAGAAACTATAGTGATGTTGTACATTTTTGTATCAAAATCTTTAAAAATTTAATTTGGCTTAATAATTTAGAGATACATTTTTTTTTAAATCTCTTTCTTTGTAGAGCTTTAAAATTATAATTTTCATTTACAATCTCTTTCTTTCATTCTAAATTACGTTGAGTTTTATTACTGAGTCTTCATTTGAATGTAACTGACCAAGTGAATTTTTTAAATCAAAATTTATGCATGGAATTGCCTAAGTTGTCATTAATACTGTGGATATTTTATGTTCCTTGGATTTTAAACATAATATGAAAGTAAAATCTATGCATTAGTATTAACTGTGCTTTTTGAATAATTTTAATTGTAGGATAATATCGCTCCAGAAATATCGGCCTGTTTTGTAGAAATTCTATCGGGCCGTGCCGGCCTCAAACCAAATTTTAGTTTTTTATACTGGGACGGGCTCGGGACGAGATTTTAGTTTTCATACCAGGCAGGACCAATAATCTCTTGATACGGACCGGGCAGGACCAAAAATCTTTGATACGGAGCGGACTGGGATCGGGCCGAAACTTTAGCTTTTATACCGAGCCGGACCAAAAAATTCAGCTTGTTGGGCAGGGACTGAAAATTTTAGCCCATGCAGACCTCTACCTGATATTCTTGGTTGTTTTAGAATGTATCCTGTAGGTATAACTACAGATATAAAAAAGTGCATTTTTTTTTTAATCTGTTATGCCTAAGGAGTTAGGAGAAAGATTTGATTAGATTCTACTTCTCATGCAATGAAAGACAGTTGATTTATAGACATTGTAGTGTTGTATTTGTTGTAACTGCTACTTCTTTTTTATTAAGAGCATATATCATGCATCTTTTAGAAATAAGCCCCACCCTCATCCCACCATTTCATAAAGAATCTGCTTAGAAATATAAATGTTAATTTTATTTAGATAATTGTGTTACAGGTATTTTAATACCGATGAAGCTTACCAGTTTATTGAAAATGCAAAATTGTTAATGTCTAAAGGATGTTCCAATTTACATGGTTTTAAAAGCAATGTAGCTTGCAAAAGTGTCGATAAGCATTAAGGTGCTATTTCTATACTGGGGATTATTTAGAATTTGAATTATGACTCTATAAAAATGTTGTTTAGATTTAGAAGCATTAACATATGAAAGTAAAATTACTAAGAAATTAATCTTGAGCATTGTACAAAAGATTTTTGTTCATATCGGCTTATTCACTCCTACTAAATTGCTTCCAAAAATATGGTTACAAGATTTATTGAGACAGAAGATTGCATGGGATCATGAATTGCCTTGTAATATTGTAAATGCATTTTTGAAATGGCTTAAGAATATTAATGTTTCAAAAGAAGTAGCCTCGATACTTGGAGATTAATATCTCATCTGCGCTTTTTGTTTTTGTTGATGCGAATAAAGGGCATACGCAGTGTCCGTCTTCGCTATATAAATAATTAATTCCGAAATGAAAATTATCCTTGTTAGGGTGAAGTCTAGGGTTGCTTCTCTCAGAACTTTGAGTATGCCGCGTTTAGAATTGTGGTTTGTTGTATAGGTGCTCAACATATGAATTCTGCTATCAAAGCACTTAATTTGTCAGATTTAAAAATTCGCTTTGATGAAATTATACTACTGCTCTTTGGTGTATAAAGCAAAATGGAAATTTGTCAGTTTTCTGAGCAATAAAGTTTGAGATTTCACAATTGACCAAAGCTGACTCATGGAAACATGTTCCTGTAACCTTATACATAGTTTATATACTATCGCGTGGGTTATTTCTGCAACGAATGCTCAGTTCGATATGGTGGGAAGGACCTATAAGTGAATAAAGGAAAGTCCAAGTTGTTGCTGGGCAGTCGGCACGATTAATTGTCAACTTTAAGAGGTAAATTTAGAGAGAAAGAATATTAAATTTGTGAATATTGATGTAGCTATAGACACTCCTCCTTTGCTCTTGGATCGTACATCTATTTATGATAAGAGGATAAGGTAATTGCTTTGACCCTGAGATTTGTAAATAATTATAGAAAAGTTCCTGATTAGTTTTATCAATATGAAATTGGAAACTTTGAAGTGTATCTAATTTGTTCAGTTCAAAAGCGTTATTTCTATGATAAAATATCTCTGGATGATATTTTTACATTCAAAGATAATGATGGGATTTTGAGAGCAAAAACTAAAATAACTGAGAGAGATGATCAAGAATCATTTTTTTATGCAATATGGCTGAGCCCCTCATCTTTTTGCTTAATAAGCTCGAAATTCGCTGTTTCCAAAAGGAAGCAAAAAGATGAGGGGTGGTATCCAAATATACAATGAGATACACTTCATTCTTACTATGCCAACTTTCATAAGCTAGTATATTTGGATACAACCTCTTATCTTTTTCCTTCCTTTTGGGAACAGCGAATTTCGAGCTTATTCTATCAACGATTATTATCAGAGTTATCTAGCTATGTTTTTGAGACTTTCACAAAAGTTGGTCTCTTCACTTAGCTAATATATTATGTACAGTACACTTTGATTGAATTCGCGCATGCGCAGTGAAACAATATTTAGTGAACCTGCTTATTTTTCATCCAATATTTATTATTTTTAAATTCTGATCACAGGGTATTGTATATAATACTTTTTGTCATTGTTCCTGAAAAGAACATTCTATTATATTAAGAACTCTGAAAATTATAAGCCAAACACTTGGTGAAATTTGGGATTGTTTTTATAAAAACCTTAATTTCTCCCCGAGTATACGTGCTATCCCCATAAAAATGAACATAGTTTATTAAAAGAAGTCTCCTAAGAATGTGCTACCGTTTCAACGTTTTTGCGATATTAGTTTTTACAGGGTTATCCAAAAGATATTCGTTTTTCTTCAATTTATTGAAGACCCCCTATGGGGTTTCTTGAAAAATCTTCATCGAAATATTTGACATCGACTATTCTGTTTACACTCCTGAAGTTTCAGGATAAGTCCTTATGTATTTTTCTAGATATTTAACAAAACGTCTAAAATCGCAAGTGACCGGTCATCATTTGCCATATAGTGTATGTGCTATTCAAGTATAGACCGACCTGTGTATAGAGGGAGTGCGATTAGTAGATAAATTGATTATAATTGACATAATCAATTGCGTAGAGTAAGCATTCAAATATGTTTTCAATCTTTGAATAAGAGCAATATATTTTTGCTGTGAGAATAATAACTTGTTTGTGATCCTAGTATATGTATGTAATTCTGTTCCAGTGTCCATCTGTTCCAGTAATTAATAATCGTATTAAATCAATAAATACTAATTGATTATTCATCTGAGATTTATTATTTTGATATCTGGTATCATCATTTTATATCGGTGGTGGCAGCGATACCAATCTACAATATAACTTATCTGGTTTCGTTCGCGGGTAGCAGATTTACACGTGAAGGAGCAAAAAAGGAAAATATAACAGCGACCGATGGGAGCAAAAAACTAAAAACATATTTCAGGAACCACAGAAAAGGGGTTGAAAAGGCCAAAAAATTGTCTTATACGGAAAAGGTGAAGTTAAAAACACACATAGTACGTAAAATATAGAGCCTAGGGCCAAAGGATTCCAGAATAAAGTTTAACCCAAGAGTTCAATGTCAGACGACACCATGGATATCAAGTATGTGCATATAAGTATTACAGATACTGAGATAGTATCTAAAGTGAAAAAGAGCAATAACTCAAGAAAGGGACCACCTAGACTGAAAACGGAAATGGGGATGCGAAGGTAACGAGAGCTAACTAGGGGACCCATAAATGGGACCAGAGGAGGAGGTGCAAGGTTAAAATACCCCAAAGGACAAGAAAGAACCCCACAGGGAGAGGAGCCTTATCCTAAGGCAGAAATGCATACTAGATGGTGAATATATAACGTATAACAAATAGTATATAAAGTGAAAAGCTGGTACACGTTTGACAGCAGAAAGTTCAATAAGAGATAGATTCCTCCATGAAATCTTTAAAGGCGACCAGGGGTCCACAGACCCTTCTCACATACTAGCAATCACCTCCATGTAGAGAGAAGGTACTATTATATTAAGTAAGATAAAATTGTAAGTTAGAAAGGATAATAGACCCACGTTGAGCCGTTTCTGGCTCTTTGGTTATTTTGGCAGCCCCCTTCCTCCCGCCGGTTCCGTTTTGGATCCCCTAGTTAGCTCTCCTTCTTCCGTCTCATCTCCATTTCCCTTTTCAGTTTTTAGCTTAGGTGACCTCTTTCTTGAGTTAATGCTATTTTTCGCTTTAGACAGTATCTCAGTAGCTATAATATTTATATCCACAAACTTGATATGCATTTTATCGTCTAACTATGAACTATTGGTTTAAGCCTTATTCTGGAGTCCTTTGAGCCATAGGCTCTTTAGTTTCTGTGCTGTGAAGTTTTTAACTTCAGCCTTTTTCCTTTTAGGCAGTTTTTTTGTCTTTTTAACTCTTTCCAGTGGCTCTTGAAATAAATGCTTTTAGCTTTTTGCTTCTATAGACCTCTGACGCATGCCCATTTTTAATCTTTACTATCTCAGAGATTTATTTAAAGTTGAAACAGGCATTTTTGCAAATTCTCTACCCCTATGTCCTCAATGGCCTCCCCCACCCTTTCTTTTATCATTTCTAACCTTCTTTCAAAATTATTTAACTTCTATATAATTTTAGTTAAGATTGCATCATTTAAATGTTTTTAAGCTTTTTGCCCATTCCACTATGTGGCGCTGCTACATAGTGTACATTTTTCTTTATTCGATATCCCAGGTTCGATGGGTCCGTTCCTCACACAACTTCCCGGGAACAAGATCCCCGACCGGAGCAGGCACTGACGAATCCTGTCCTCCACGAGGTCCCCCTGGTTAATGGAGTCATTGTGGGCTCCATAGGTCGCATCCAGGAACTTGTTTTTGGAATTGCCGCAGTTCCACATCCTTGTGTTCTGATGGTCTCCAATTGGTCCTCCCGAGTGGGTCGGGACTTGAGGCTTGTTCTGGGAGTGTTGTGCTCTCGAACCGGCTATTGGCGGTGTGTACTTGAGATTTGTCATTCTTCCGGGTGGTCGCCACTCAGCCATTTAGTAGGGAATATGACGACGATCCTGGTCTGCGCATTCTCGTGATAGGTGGAAGGAGACCGGGAACAGTGTCTCGCTGAGCGGCCATCCCTGTGACCTTTTTCCTCGGGAAGATGATGGAAAGCAGGTTTGTCAGGGCGGCTTCTTCCGTACCTAGACACGAATTCTGAGCAAATTATAGCGAAAGATTCGGATTAGGACATGCCCAAAACTCAAACGCAGCCACTCGTTATGGGGTCAGTGAGACGAGTGTCCGTTCTTCTCTGTGGTGGACCGGTCACTTAAGTATGGACGGGATGCTGCTGTGTTTTGCTGACTATTACATGAGTTGTCCGATGCCGTCGTTTCAAAGTATATCGGACGTGCTGACCGCACAGGATATTCTTGGGTGGTCACGTTCGAACGCAGCCCTCAATGAGGGGAGTGTCTATCATTCTCTGTAATCCTGATTCAGCCACCTGAGTGTGGAAGATGACCAGGAGCAGAAATCCCCCAAGGCACGGCGCGCTGCTGGGTCTCGTTGTTTGCTACACGACTAGCCTGAGGCCATCCTCGCAATGTGCTTCAGAGTCTGTGACTGCATGGGGTTTTTACAGAGTTTTCTCTTGTGTGTAACAATAATTCGGGTCACCTTCTCATAGTCCTCCATGAAGGCGGTCCATGCTTTGCAGTGTGGTCGTGTGTTGATCTACTGTAGTATCTACCATAGTAGGTGTATCTACTATAGCGGCATGTGCATGCGGACGATTGTTGTAATGGACAACTTCTAGACGTGGGAGGGTGGTGGGTGGTTCCTATGCTGCTTCTATGGGTCTTGTGCCGTTCTTCCCTCCAATAGGGCTTGCTATCGCTTCGGATGGGCTTCGCCCAGGTGTAACCGCTGATTTGGTATCACTCAATCCTCGCATGGTTTCTTCTCTTTGTACCAGATTTTTTTACCGGAATAAATTTATTGCATTAAATGCATCACTGTGTTCTGTCAGTCTTATTGTAGTTATTATTGTAGTATATATATGTCTGTGTGTGTGTGTTTGTGTTTGTATCTGTTATTCATTTCCGTAAAAGTATTTCACATAGCTGAATTTTCTGTCAAGTTATAGTTTCTCAAGGTTGGTGGTAAATGTACTTAAGTATATTCATTCGTAACAGTTGATTATATACAATAAAGATATGACAAATAAAATAGCTAAAAAACTAGATTAATTTGTTTTGCAATCTGTATATGTTTTGAAAATAAAAGTTAAAATTTGTTTTAATAACATTACGCTTTAGGAATGTATTATAACAATAGGAATGTATTTTAATAGGTATTGCAGTTAATTGCGAATTCTTAATTTTCATAAAGATAATGTATGATTTTATAATAATTATTATTATTATTGTTGTTGTTATTGTCGTTCTTGTTGGTGGTGTTGTTGTATTTCCATTCATTTGCTTATTTTGCAGCTGATTTTCTAGAACTGAACTAGCAATCACGCCATCAATTGGTAATAATATATCATCTCATTATTTCCCGTGTTTCTTATTAATTTTGAAAAATGTAAGCATGTATAAAATTTGTACTGTTACTTTAAATAAAACTTTTTTAATGTACCGATATTGTTTACCTGAATGAGTTCGTATTAAGTGCATTAATATGTTATTTCTTTTATAAAACCATAGATAGTAATTTTTTAATGTTTGTCAAAGAAGATAAAAAAGTACGTTTTTGTACTCAATTAAGCATCCTTCTAGAAAAAAATATTCATTCCCATAAAAATATTTAATTCCCATGATTTAATTTTCTTTCAAGTGCTGCCTTCAAGCACTAAATATCTATTTTTTTCATTTAAATTTTATTTCTTTAAGAACTGCGGCAAATATTCTTAAATATATTCATCAAATGAAATAAAGATATGACAAATTGAATAGCCAAAAAAAAAATAATATGCGATAAATTGTTTTGTAATCTAGGGAAATTTTTAAAGTAAAATTAATTTTATTAATTTTATTTTTTTTTTTTGGGGGGGGGATGGAAGTTGGGGAATCGCAAGGAGTTTCAAGACAGAAAAACGAATTTCCAAATATTTGTTTTTCAGATAATTTTAAAATTTATATAAAAGTTTTCAGAATTTTAACATTTATATGTGTACTGTAAGTCTGTCTCAAAAGTTTAAGCACTCTGAAAATCTAATTTAAAATAATTGAAGAAGAAAATATTTTATGCTAATGTACAATAAATACTCGACATTTAATCAAAATAAAATAAAATAAGCCATTTTGGGTGGTTAAAATAAAAATATATTCTTTTTTTCTTTTTTCTTTTTTCTTGAAGAAACGCTATCTCAAAAGTTTAAGCACTTTATGCAATTTTTTTTTTCAGAAACACGGGATTGGCCGTGTGTAAAGACGTTGTATGACATCATATTGCACTTTTATAAAAGTATAAAAAGTGGAGAAATTATTTCCTCTCGTTTTAAAAATGCCAAAGGGTAAAGAATTCCCAAAATGTGAGATTTTGAAAGTTTTTAAATTGAAATCGCAAAATAAAACTGTTTCTGAAATTGCAAAATTTTTAAATCGATCAAAGCGAGGTATATATCAAGTACTCTCTAGAAATGATAATTTTAAGCGGAAACCACGTGGACGACCACGTATGACGACTGTTCAGACTGATCGGAGAATACGGAGATTGGTATCTAGACAAAATATGTCCATACGACAAATTAAAAATAATCTCAGTGTACAGGTGTCCGAAGACAATGTATATAGACGTATTAAAGAGTGTGATTACATCATACTAAAGAAAATGGCTCGCAAACCGTCTCTCAAATTACATCACAAACAGGCAAGAATGAACTGGGCTAAAAAACACATGTCCTACGGGTACAAATGGCTTACTGTTTTATTCAGCGATGAGAAAAGTGGAACTTAGATGGCCCTGATAGTCGGAACGCGTATTGGCATGATTTACGAAAGAAACCAAATGCATTCTTCAGCAGGCAGCAAGGCGGTAAATCTGTTATGGTTTGATGGGCATTTGGATTCAATGGCCAGACCTCTCTGGCTTTTCTAAAAGGAAGACAAGATTCAAAAAAGTATCAAGAGACGCTAAACCAACATTTGCTTCCATTCGGTGATATTTTGGGGGGTCCGGAATGGACTTTTTAATAAGACAATGCCTCAATCCACGTATCACATTCTACAAAACTTTGGCTTTCTCAGAAAAATTTTAACGTTCATGACTGGCCAGCTTTAAGTCCAGACTTAAACCCGATAGGTTGACGGCAATGGAAAGCAGTATGATTCTATTGAATAACTCCAAGAGGCTATTGAGAAAGCATGGTAATCTTTGCCACCAGAAACCCTACAAAAACTAATAATTTCAATGGACGCACGTTTATTTGAACTAAACCGAAATCACGAAAAATAATTTGTCAGTAAAAGTTTCTGTAAAAATTATAAATCTGTTTGTTTTTGACATTGTGCATAAAGTTTTGAGACAGCTTTTTATTATATTTAAGACATTTTTTAAGACATTTTTTTTAATTATATTTTTTACAATTATGTAATTTATTTTTTTCTACTTTTGGCATCATTTATTTAAATAATATTTATTTAAATATTATATTTAAATATATAATATATATATATAATAATAATAAATTTATAATAATAATATTATATATTATATTATATATATTATATTTATTTAAATAATGGTGCGAAATCTGCAAATAAAAAAATGTTTTTCATTCTAACTTTTTATAATTCTTTGAAAATCGACATTTTATGCATGTGCTTAAAAATTTGAGACAGACCTTATATAATCATTTAAACCTCACCATTTTGAAAATTCGTGAAATGTAAAATAAATTTTAAAACTAGATTTTAAAAAAATTGTCAATAAAGTATGCGCCCGATAAACTGAAAAATGTATGTATGCATAAAATTTGTATTGTAACTTTAAATAAAAATTCTTTAACGTACGAGCTTTTTTAACTGAATGAGTTTGTTTCATTAAGTGTATTACTATGTTATTTCAGTCACGAAAATCCCTTTTTACACATGAACTGAAACCATAGATAAGTTATTATTTTAATGTCAGCAGAAGAAAAATAAAAGAAAGATTTTGGGATCAATTAAGCATCGTTCTAAAAAAAATTTTTATTTCCCAAGAAGTATTTTACATGATTGAATTTTCTTTCAAGTGCTGCCTTCAAGCAACAAATATCAAAATTTTCATTTTAACTTGCCATAAGTTATAGTTTTTTAAGAACTTAAGTATATTCATTTTTAAGAGTTAATCATATACAATAAAGATATGGCAAATGAAATAGCCAAAAAAAATAAATAAAATAGGATAATTTGTATTGTAATCCAGGGATGTTTTTTAAATAAAGCTTTTTCATGAGACAAGAAATTTGAATTAGGAAAGACGAAATTTCAAATATTTGTTTTTCTTGTAACTTTAAAATTTGTATAAAAGTTTACAGAATTTGAACATTAATATAGATTGTGTTTAGTGATGTTAAAACTGCAATACATAAACATTTAAAATACTCCTCAATTTGGAAATTCGTGAAATGCAAAATACATTTTTTAATTAAATTTGAGAAAAAAATGGTAATACCGAAAGTGCGCGATAACTATGTGTCCCATTATTTTTCGTATTTCTAATTAGTTTTGAAAAACTATGTTTCTAAAATTATTATTTAAAATTAGCATACTCAGATATTAATGCTGAGAGCGATTATCATGTCGCAAGAATACGAAGTTAGAAGAACCGTAAATTCTGGACTGCATGTGCTGTGAACTGCTATAGAAAATATGGACTTCGTTAGCATTCCTTTACATACAGTTTAGAACTTGGAGAAGTTGCTGATCCCTCCCCCCCCCCCCCACACACACAAAAGCAGATTGTACGCACTGTAAAAATAATATTGCGAATTTTCCTGCACTTTATGTTGTAATTTTTCAAGCGTTGATACTCTGAAATGGAATTCTAGCAAAAGTGGAGTAAAAATCGAATTATTTCTGTCACGTGAACCACGCAGCCAATAACAACTCGACTTTCCCCAGACTTGAGATTGCGGAAACACTCTTACAGCACTCCTAAATACAGCAGTTGTAAATTTTGCAGCAAATGTGAGGGCAGACGGTGTGCCAGCACCTTTTGTTGTAAAATACAGTTTTTTACAGTGGGCAAGGATTGCATAAATATAGATGCCAATCAAAATAAAAACGAATTCATCACAAAAACCCGGAAAACCATTGCAAGTGAATTGAATACATCGTGCGCAATAGTTCCCAAGAATGTTGCTGGAGATATCGAAAAAAAAAAAAAAAAAAAGATATTTATAGAAGAGGCTAAAATTTTCCATTTAAATGTTTACCTATTCGCTGACATATATATAAAAAAATCAAATAATCTTTCATTTCAAGGAATGGTGTTTATACTGTCTTCTGATAATAGCCATCACTATTATCCTAACATATTTTTCAATAATTTGAAATATGGCTAAAAAGAAAAATATAGATTTTTCATGTCTTAAAGGAAAAAAAAATTTCCTTTTCATAAGTTATTATTTATATTATTTTAGAAACTGAAACAAATACGTGTTTCTTCGATAATTTTTTTTCACCTATATATATCAGATATATATATGGTCTGATAGAACACATTTAATTCAGGATTTATTTAAATAATTTTTAAATTTCAAAATTGTTTAAAAAAATTTTCGAAGATTGCCAAGATTGTTGCTGGAGATATCTGAAAAAGATATTTATAGAAGAGGCTAAAATTTTGCATTTAAATTTTTGTCGGGGTCAACTATCTTGGGTTAGGACATTTGCACGTTTTTTTCTACAGATTTCTTGAACTGTAAAATACAAAATGCGGTAATGGAAATTTACAGACATTTCAGAAACATTCATATTTCCTGCAGTTTTCTAGAAAGTAATAATAAATATCTGAATAAACAGATTAGTTAATTATAAAAAATAAAATAAAATGAATAAGTAAAATGTTGTTATTTCATAAAAAATTCTATTTAACTATCACTTTTTCAGCTGTCTCATAAAAGATGAAAACTAAACATTTTGCCGTACGGGTTAGAATTCTTTAGAAAGACCCCCAACCGGCCTATATCCCTCTTGCAGCTAAACAACCGAACAATGATAGGGAATGGTCGAAAAACGGGAAAAGCTGTTGGAAAGATTTGTTTATATGAACAGATTTTGAAACAACCTGTTCAGTTAACCCTTTGGCGGGCGGTGTTCACAAAAAAATACCCCTAATTTTAGTTGAAAAATTCACAAACTGCACCAAGAATATTTAATTAAAATTTTCCTTTTACAAGCTACGGGAAAATAAGTAAGTTTTTATTTACTAATAAATTATTTTGTAAATTCTGGTGTCAGTCGATAATTTCAGCATATTAAAAACAAACTTTCTCCGCGACGGAAAGGGTTAAGCTCGCACAGAATCCTTTTTGCAAGATATAGCTTATATTTCAGCTTATGCAAGAACGATTCACCTACAATAATTAGTTTTCATGACGCAGTGTTTTCCTTGTGCCAGACATTGGGTTGGGTTGGGTTGATTGTTGACGGCCAATTATCTGCACTTGGGATATAGGCCCGGGGGGAGTGCCCTCCGTGGGGGTCTTTCTAAGGGAACCTAACCCGTATTTACGCATGGATAAATCCACGGCTCGAAGAAAACCACGAAAACTCCGAACGGTTAGGCCGACGGGCGCGATTGGGATCGAACCCAGCACCTCCCGTCTACCAGCTTCGAGAGCACAACCTCTCAGCCACTGGTGGGGCCGCCAGACATTGGATTGTCATATCTTTGGATAAATTTACAAAATAAGAAATTGTTAAAATAACAAAGTTTATGTATAGGATGATGACGGCACCTACTAATTAATCAATGTTGGTGATGGCAATCATAATACTGAAAGAATAAAGTTATTATTTATTATGTACAAATACATACTTATGTACTTTATTCATTTATTTACAAAATATATGAATGAGTTATATAGGTATATGGTTCAAATCAAGAGGTTTTTGATTTCATTATGAAAGTCAAGTCCCATTTTGGAGATATAAACAAGACTCGCAGGTTTTGCAGCTGGGATTTGTTTCTTTGATTTTCATAGAGTCTGGAGGTAAGTTTTTTGCCTGGCACAAATTGGAGCACGTTGGTGCAAGATCAATAGACTTTCCTGAACTTTCAAAAATGCCATTACATTATGAGTAATTAAAATTGTGCTAAACCTCCTTGAAAAAAATGGAGAAATATGGTTTTGGCTATTTATAACTACGAAACAACGAAAAAAAAAAAGAGAGAGAAAAAGAAAAAGAAAAAGAAAGAAAGAAAGAAAGAAAATAAAAACGCGTGTCCGCTGCTTCTTTTTCCTCCCGAAGCGTAAATCGGGTTCTGGGCATGCACCAAGGCTTTCGCCGGCTGACAAAGAAATAGATGAGTTTTGATGAGTTTTTAATTAATATATAATAATATAATTATTAATATATTAAAATTCGAAGTCTCAGGTGTATCTGGATTACCTAAATCAAAATTTTCAGACCTGCGCCAGTAATAAATTGATTTCACTAACCAACCCCAACAGACACGCAATCAAAAACTTTATTTTATTAGTATAGATATTCTGATTAAATATTCACATTCTTTACGTTCCTTTCTTTTAGCGGCTGAGAGGTTCTACTCTGAAAGCTAGTAGATGCGAGGTGCTGGGTTCGAAACCAGCCGCGCCCGTCGGCCTAATCGCTCGGAGTTTTCGGTGATTTTTTTCGAACTTTGTGTAAATACGGGTTAGGTTCACTTAGAAAGACCTTCATGAAGGGCACCCACACCCTTGGCTTATATCTCTCGCGTAGATAATCAGCCGTATTAACACGCTTTCCTTACTTTTTATTCAATTCGTATTTGTACCCAATTTTTAACAAAAAGCAATCGGCGCAATAATAATAATAATAATAATAATAATAATAATGAATAAATAAATTAATTAATTAAAACGTTTCTTTCTGGCAGATCTCAATTAAGTCAGATCTGAAAGAGTCAAGCTTCAAAACTATGCCAATTTTCTCCAGACGTTATGTAAAATCTCTGGGGGAGTGACATGAAGAGCTAAACGTAAACGAGTTCTCCGGGTCTCTCGTAAGAAGATACGAGTTGGTACTCAAAAATCCCATGTTTTCCGGGTATTCGTTTATTTTTTGTTTCGTAAACCGTAAATACTATATTTACTGCGGTATATATTTTACAAATTAGAAATTCTAGTATACATTCTGCTAAAAACAATTTAATTACTGATTTAATTTATCATAAACACTATTTAATAACTGAAAATATGAAAATAAACAGTGATTGATGCATTTTGCCGTAAAATAATAGAATCGGTAACAGTAGTAATTAAAAGAAAAGAAGAGAAAAAAAAATAGTAATAAATCTTATAACGTTAATTTTAATATCTAAGGATTGTTCTTTATAATGTTATTTTGAGAAACATAACACATCAAGGACTTGTGTGCGAGATGCATGAAAATTTAGATTTTATACATAATTTTAAAAATTGATTTACATCATTTTAATGCTTCCATTTTAAGCGTACCCATACAAAAAGAATTGTCTTCTCTTAAGGGGAAAAAAAAGCATTTTGAAAAAATACCAAATTGGCATTGCCCTTCAGAGAATTGGGAGGGGGGGGGGGCGCTAAGTGTTAACTAATCCGCATTTTCGCAGTTTTACACCGGATAGAAGAAAACCACGAGAAAATTCCGAATAGAGCACAAAAGGGGTTTGCACCCAGCTCTTCCCGTCTTCTAGCATTGAGAATAGAATCTCTCGATTAGTGGTGGGCCACATTTTCGCCGGCAAATATTTCAATCATGAAAAGTGGTGCTGATAAAATATATATATATATATATATATATATATATTATGAACACATAATTAACACTTTCGTACATCTTTAAAGTGAGAGAATTAATAACTTGAGATTTCAAATTAATAAATTAAATATTTTTTCTTGTCGGTGTCTTTTTAATTAACATTTTCCTCTAACAGCTTACTCACGCTTAAACATTTATTTATTATATTTTTGTTAACATATTTTTAATGTAATTTCTGTAACATTAGTGTAAGAATGAGTATTAATTCGCATGTGAACTAAGCTATTATTTAAAGACACCCTTTAATTCTTAAGATTTCTTCCTACTAATATATTTTTCACACTGCAACTGCTTTTCCAACAGCGGCATGCCACTGCCTTTCTCTTTCTAAAAACAACATGATACTTCTGTGCAGCATTATTGTAATGAAATAAAGGTGAAATGTAAATCATTTAAACGCTAAAATATATTTACGCCTTGTCTTGCCGCGATTTGATATAAAGCAGTTTTAACATTCTTTCAATACAGTCCTTTCAAATTTAAAAATAAATATCTGCTGCTGCCATCTATTGGAGTAAGTAAAAGGGAATTGATATAACTCTGCTTTATATTGAAAATAGGTATTAGCAATGGTACACTAAAGCAAACATTACATTTTTTAAATATTTATATATATTAGGTGAAGAGAAAATATTTTCGATATTACTTAGTAATGTTTAAATAGGATTAAAAAATGTTTATTCCACTGCATTTCGTTTGATTATAATCATTATATCAAGCCTTATTTAATACAAAAATTTGAAGAGTTGGCGTAAAAAAGAAAATCTTAATAAACTTATTATTATTTCACGCATATAATGTGTTGATGTGATTTGTGTGGCTTATAAAGGTACATGTATTTCTTGATGATGTCACAAAAAAAAAATGCTTTTAAATATATTCCAAATAAAACTATAGAAATATGTGTATAAAAAAATATAACAATCTATAAAACTTTGTAATATACTTTTTTTAATTGCTAAGAGATATAAAATAAAAACTTTATAAACAGTAAAATAAGTTTTAGTAGAATGTTGACATGTTTATGAAGTTTTTATTTTACGCTTCTTAGCAATGAAAAGAAGTATATCTTTTTCAGTTATGCATACATGTGTTATGACCTTTTCTTGAATTTAACATTTTAATTAAAAAAAAAAAAAAAAAAAAAAAAAAAAAAAAAAAAGGGTTAAACAATAACTGACATTTCTAATTATTTACAGTGATAAACATAGGAGGGGACGGGTGGCGAGTGGCGAGTAGGTAACCCTTTGCATAATTTCAGGTTTTGTGCTTCTTAATGGTCAGAAGTGCAAATCCCTCTCCCTCCCCTGAGCTTCAGAAATTTCCCCAGGGAAAAATGTCCAAATTCAACACTGATTATTTATTATACTTGCTCCTATTTCTGAAATATTCTAAAGTTTCTACATGTAATTATGGTAATTTTTTTTTATCAGAAACGAATACATGCTTATCGGTTTATTCTATTCCATTGCAGCTTTGTGTAGAATCAAATCGTGTAAATATAAAAACTTGACCGATTCAAATTTTCTTGTATTTGACAAATAATATTTTAAATTGTCTTACAACTTATTTTCATGCTAAACAACACAGAGAGCTGCTGCCACCTATTAGCAAATATAGAGATTATGTAAATTTATTTCTTTTAAATAAAATTTTGTGACTCAATGTTTGATATTACCCAAAACATGGCTGGACAAACGATATTATTTATAATGGAAATATATATTCTAGAATAAGATAATCTTTTAAATATATACTAATAATATTTAATGAATCCCAAAACTTAGTTCATCATTTTTCATTTAACTATAATTATTATGTCAGAGTTTCTGATGTACAAAATGTTCTGATAACAATGTAAGTTGAATTTTTGAAGAGAAAAAAAACAAAACAAGTTTATATTTTGTCATGTGTGACGTGTACTGTTGCAATCCAAATTGTCTGGGAAGAATAATATTTTATCTTTTTATAATAAATCTTTTAAGCTGCTGAAAACTTTTAAGCTAAATATTAATAAGATTTACTGAAGCCCAAAAAGTATTTCATCATTTTCTATTTAACTATTATTATTTCTTGCACCTATTAGCAAATTTAGAGATTGTGTAAATTTATTTATTTCAAGTAAAATTTTGTGACTCAAGGTTCGATATTACCCAAAGCATAGCTGAACAAACGATATAATTTATAATGGAAATATACGTTCTAGAAGAAGATAATATTTTAAATGTATACTAATAATATTTATTGAAGACCAAAAATTATTTCATTATTTTTTATTTAACTATCCATATACTTAAAGCTAACCCGCTTTTTAGTTTTCCATGCAAAAATGCCTTTTATAGCGTGCGCGAGCATTCAGCCAATCAGCTAGAGGCTTTTACTGTCCACAGACAATTTGGATTGCGGGATGTTTCAGCCAATGAGGTGAAGGCTTTTTCCTCTCTCTAAAAGCGTATTTGGATTACAATTCCATGTGGGTGTTGAAACTTTATGGATTTCTTTTATTAAGGTATTTTTTCATTTTACCGTATTTATTTTCTTTTTATGTCGTATGTATTTTACTACTTTGAATTTTTTATAACTAACCCCTTTTTTCTAGAGAGAGAGAGGGATATAGTGCCACGAAATTCCGCAAATCGTTTCCGATGTAAACAAACTATCAAGATGCAAGTGTAAAATTTCAGTTTTTAAAACTTTTCATGTCCTTCTGTACACATTTTAATATGTAATTCTGTGTGATATGATTAAATTCAGGTTTTCTCAGCGACGATCACAGTATTTTTACCAAATAATTTTTGTATTAATCAAGTTTTTTTGGTTATTAAGCATAGCTAAACACGAAAGAAAACTTTGTTATTTTAAGATTTTGATGTGAATTATTTGCATACATTTATAAGGCGAGTTTCACTGAATAATTCAAGAAAAAAAAAATCTCATCATTATACATATTTACTTATGCATTATTAATTATTTACTTGGCCTTTACTTTTAATATTTCAAATTTACAGCTGAATGTAACTATTAAAACATTTGAAATACTGTATTCGTAAAATGAAATTTCAGCTTAAACACTCAACAATTACTTTTAGGTTAAATTCAGGTTTTCTCAGTGACGATCACAGTACTTTTACCAAATAATTAAAAGTACTGAATGCATGCATCTAATCTATCTATCTATCTATCTATATATATATATATATATATATATATATATATATATATATATATATATATATACCCTTAAATCTGCATAGCTTAAAACCGGAGTTTATGCAGATTTTAGATTTTTGCAGGTTTCTGGTCACTGTTTTGTTTACATATTTTAAACAAAAATTTCAATTTAATAATGCACTGAAAATTATAATGAATGCTTACAATTAAACACAAATAAATTGTCTTACAAAAGCTCTGTAACCACATTGTTAACAAAACAAAAAATTTCACGAAAAACACATTATTTCCCCGATATTTTCCCACAACTAATCAATAAATTTCATGATATTTTATTGTGATTTTAAACCATGAACTTAAGTACTTTTCTGTTATACGGACACTATGCCAAAATGTATGTATGTATGTTTGGCGACAATGGTGTACGTATAACGGAAAAGTGCCTGAATTATTATTATTATATATATATATATATATATAATATAAACATAATTGGCGACACAGCAAGTTTTCTGGATTTCTCCCTGTATGTGAAAGTCGAAGATGAATTTCATTCATTCAATGACCTTTTTAAAAGTTTCAAGTTTGGATTGAGTGCACATGAACATAGAAACCGATACCTATTTCTATGTTCATGATTGAGTTATTTGGATATCTTTTCGTATAGCACAGAAAATCATTTCTCCCGCTTTCGTAATAGAGATAAATTCTGGTGTATTTTTTTTTCTTTTTATATCATAAGTACTTTTCTACTTTAAATTTTTTTAACCTAATGGTAATTGTCGCGTTTCTAAGCTGAAATTTCATTTTTCGAATGCAGTATTTCAAATGTTTTAATAATTACATTCAGCTGTAAGTTTGAAATATTTAAAATATTAAAAGTAAAGGTCAAGTAAATAATTAATAATGCATAACTAAATATGTATAATGATCAGAATGATATATTAAAATGTGTACAGAATGACATGAAAATTTTAAAAAACTGAAATTTTGCACTTGCAACTTAATTGTAAATTTCATTGTTTACATTGGAAACGATTTGTGGATTTTAAGAATTTGCGGAACTTCGTGTCACCAAATTACTAAATTTCTCTCTCTCACTCTCCAAAAAAAAAGGGTCAGTTTAAAAAAATTCAAAGTAGCAAAATACATACAACACAAAAAGAAAATAAATACGGTAAAATGAAAAAAATACTTTAATAAAAGAAATCCATAAACTTTCAACAACGACATCGAACGAACGTATCTCATCTTTTGTTTCTGATGTTTGTGATAAGGAACGCTCCTTTGGCCCCTCCGCTCATTGGCTGAATTGTAAAGGGCAAAATTGGGGGACAAAATGACTACAGCATTTCTGAGTAAAGAAAAAATCTGAAATTCACAGAAAATTTTCTGAAAGGTTTCAGCACAGGGAGAGAGGGTAAATGCCCTCTCGGCAATAATTATTTTTGTTGCAAGTTGGGTTAACTCTCTTTACGGTTCGAGTCGATTTCAGACTGAGTGTAGATTTCTGCAAGTTGGATTTTGATTAACCCGATTTTTCAAAAGTTAGTTCAGTATATTATTTCAGATTAAAACTATACCTATAATAATATGTTTGTGTGTATTGAGGTTTTTATAGATGTTTGTGTGTGTGCTGTTTTTAATAAAGACAGTTTCATTTTTCACACGAACCTTTCAAAAAATTCACATTCTTTGCGCAATCCTTTAACAAAATTCGCATTTTTTTCTGTATCTTTTTTTGTCGAGATTCACATTTTTTTTCAGCTATCCTTGACGTAATTCGTGTTTTTTTCAGTGATAATTTGACGAAATTTGTGTTTTTTCTGCAATTTTTTTCTTGAAATTTGCGTTATTTTCTGCGATTCTTTTACGAAGCTTGCGTTTTTCTGTGATCCTTAGACGAAATTTTCATTTTTCGTAATCCTTTGATAATAATCGCATTTTCTCTGCTGCCTTTTGATGAGATTCATGATTTTTCAGCAATCCTTCGATGAAATTCGTCTTTTTTCAGTGATCTCTGAAGAAATTCGCATTTTTCTCGCGATACTTTAACGAAATTTGCGTTTTCCAGCGATTTTTTGATAAAATACATTTTATTCCGCAATTTTTAGACGAAATTTGGCAAAAAAGCGCGTTTTTTTTGGTGAAATTTCCTGTTTTGCGATTCTTTGACAAAATTTGCTCATCTTTTGTGAGCTTTTTGCATAAATCATGTTTTTCTGTGGCCTTTTAACAAAATTTACGTTTTACTTGATCCTTTGATGAAATTAGTGTTTTTCCCGTGATCATTTGACGAAATCCAGTATTTTTTTCCCTCAAAGATTGATTATATGTTTTTAGTCTGCAGGTGCCCTAAAAAGATTGTGACGCCCGTCGCTGCATTGCACACATTCTGCCACGGTGTATCAAACAAACAAAATTCATCCTAAAGAATTATTGTTTCGTTTCTGGAAATGAACAACCGTCAACTCATTGGCTGAATTATAAAGGGTGAAATGTGTAGGCACTGAGTATCATCTATACTATTAATGTCGGTAAACGTCTGTCTGTGTGTGTGTTGGTGTGTCTGGCGTCTGTAAGCGCAAAACTCTGCTTGCAGACGACGGACCTAAGCGCTTTTGGTATAAAAAAATTCAGAAGGGGAGTTTTTAAAATTCACAATATTTTGCGGGGTGAGAGGAGGGGTGTGAACGAATTTTAAAAATGAGTCCGCATCAAAAATTATGGCGGCGGGGGGTAGTATGTTTTGCCCACACGGGGCTGAGACTTTTCTAAATTTTGCTGATACCACTCATATGATATATCATTCGAAAGGCCTGCGTTAGTCAAGTTCAACTCATTGGCTGAACTGTAAAGTGCTTAATGTGTCAAACATTAGCGGAAAGAAAGTGCGCAATTTGTTCGTTCATGGAAAAAATCGTGAAATTCGTTAATCCATAGTCGATAAATTGCAAAATTCGTCAATCGATAGCGGAAAAATTGCAAAATTCATTAATCGACAGTTGAAAAATAACAAAATTCATCAACTGGTTTCGGGAGAAAAGTTTTCGAATATCGTCGAATGGCTTCGAGAAAAAAAATCACATCCGTCAATTGCAGGGAAAAAATCGTGAAATTCGCCAAATGGTTTCGAAATTTGTCGAGCGAGATCAGAGAAAAGAAAACCTTTTTCCATTCAATTATCGCAATTGGTGAGTGTGACTATTATGTTTGACCAGTCGTGGCAATGAAGTCCATTGCCAAATTTTCAGTATTACTCGCTGTTTGGCAAGTGCTAATTTTGTCCTATACTTCAAAACTCTTTTGATCATCACATCAGTGTGCAGGACAATTTTTTTACGGAAGACCATTTGATGACTTTCGTGATTTTTCCGTTATCGATTGACCAATTTTACTGCTATCGATTGTTGAATTTTATAATTTATCAACTATTGATTAGCGAATTTCATGATTTTTTAAATGAACATTTGACGAATTGCGCAAAAAAATTAAGAATATCGTTAAATTGTTTTGGGTAAAAAAAAAATTAATATTGTCAAATGCCTTCGAGAAAAAAGTTGCAAGTTGATACGCCTGTGACCTCTTTTTCATGTTATGCATCTCTGGGGTCCATCCCCCCACTCCCCTCCCAAGTGGGACACTTTTCTAAATTTTACACACACCCCTTATGTGATATATCGCTGGAAAAGTCCTTGACCGCTTATTCGTGTTATGCATCTCCGGGGTCCATCCCGTCACTTCCCCTCCCCCTGAGGGAGGCACTTTTCTAAATTTTGTTGACACCCCTCATGTCATATATTGTTGGAAAGGTCTGTGACTGCTTAATCATATTATGCATCTCAGATGTCCATCTCCCCACTTTGCCCCCCCCCCCCCTCAAAGGGTACTTTCTAAATTTTGCACACAACCCTCACGTTATATATCATTGGAAAGGTCTGTAACCACTTAATCATATTATGCATCTCCGATGTTCATCTCCCCACTTTGCTCCCCCCCCCCTCCCAAGGGATACTTTCTAAATTTTGTTGACACCCCTCATGTCATATATTGTTAGAAAGATCCGTGACTGCTTAATCATATTATGCATCTCCGATGTCCATCTCCCCACTTTGCCCCCCCCCACCCCCAAGGAGTACTTTCTAAATTTTGCACACAACCCTCATGTTATATATCATTGGAAAGGTCTGTGACCACTTAATCATATTATGCATCTCCGATGTCCATCTCCCCACTTTGCCCCCCCCCCAAGGGATACTTTCTAAATTTTGTTGACACCCCTCATGTCATATATTGTTGGAAAGGTCCGTGACTGCTTAATCATATTATGCATCTCCGATGTCCATCTCCCCTCTTTCCCTCCCCCCAAGGGGTACTTTCTAAATTTTGCACACAACCCTCATGCTATATATCATTGGAAAGGTCTGTGACCACTTAATCATATTATGCATCTCCCATGTCAATCCGCCCTCTTTGCCCCCCCCAAGGGGTACTTTTGTTAATTTTGCACACACCCCTCATGTGATATATCGATGGAAAGGTCTGTGACTGCTTAATCATATTATGTTTCCCACTATGAAATTTGTCAAGTTAAAGCAACTATAAATTTTATTTTTAAGGTACTATCAAGTTGTTTGCCGTCAAATTTTGACGGGTTCCATCTAGTAATTATTATATCAAAGTTTCTGACGCACAAAATGCCCTGATAACAGTATAATTTGAATTTTTGAAAGAGAAAAAAAAATGCATATTTTTTTATTTATTATTATTTTTTTTTCATATGTGACGTGTATTATCTCAATCCAAATTTTCTGGGAAGGATAAAACTATATCTTTTTATACTAAATCTTTTGAGCTGCTGAAGGCTTTTAAGTAAAATAGTAATAACATTCACTGACGCCGCCCAAAAATTATTTCACCATTTTTTATTTAACTATAATTATTGATGCCACCTATAAGCAAATTTAGAGATTGTGTAAATTTATTTATTTCAAGTAAAATTTTGTGACTCAAGGTTCGATATTAGCCAAAGCATGGCTGAACAAACGATATAATTTATAATGGAAATATATATTCTAGAAGAAGATAATATTTTAAATGTATACTAATAAAATTTATTGAAGCTTAAAAATTTTTTCATTATTTTTTATTTAACTATAATTATTATATCAATGTTTCTGACGCACAAAATTGCCCTGGTAACATTATAAGTTGATTTTTTTAAGAGGAAAAAAAGATACGTAAGTTTATATTTTTTTCATATTTGCCGTGTACTATAACAATCCAAATTGTCTGGGAAGCATAGTATTTTACTAATCACACACCAGGAAATTTTGAGAATGTCAGTTCCTTCTATAGTAGATTATTGATATTGAACAAAAGATAATTTTTGCAGGATAAAAGATTTTTAGTGTTTTGCATTTCCTAGTTCAGAATATTTGTAATATTCCAAACAAATGAAATTGTCTTAATTAACAAAATTTATTGGTGCTGTTATCTATAGGCAACCACAAAAAATTATACATAATTATTTCTTTAAATGAAATTTTGTAACACTCAGATAAAGATTATATTTTTTAAAGAAAATATTTTTGTACAAATAGTAAGACTATGCTATATAAAATAATAGCATTTAATGAAGTGTCAGCAATTTTGTACTTTCCATTTAATTATATAATCATTTTGTCAAGTCTCTGAAACATAAAAAATCGCCGTAATACTATAAATTAAATAATATTAAAAAAAAGACAAAAAATAATCAAAATAAAAGTATATGTTTTAGGCTAATTTGTATGGGAAACGTGGTACTTTACATTTTTTATCTCACCCCGTGAAATGTTGAGAATGTTGTTTTTCTCCTATAGTAGATAATTACTGGAAAAATATTTCATTTTCAGTATAAAATATTTTCAGTACTTAGCATTTCTTAAGAGCGATCTAAAATGTCTGGAATAACTTAGAAACTATCGTTTTAATCATAAACAAAATTGACTGGTGTTGCCATCTATATCCAAATATAAAGATTATAGACTGTTCTTTCAAATGAAATTTTGTAGATACAGGTGAAAACAATTTTCATGGAAAATGAATATTTATTGTCGGCGATAAAAACAATGGCTTCAACATCGATCAAAACTATTAAAGAAGCCCAAATATTCTGTATCAATTTTTTTTTATTACAATGTCATCTTAAAAGCATTCTTTGAAATACAAAATATACTGAAAATAATGCAAATGGAAAAAATGTACAGAATATTCAAACGTACAATTGTTTACAAACATATATTTTTTCAAAGCTACCTGTACTATTATAATCCATGTCGCATATCATATTATATAACATATTTGTTATCACAATCACACGAAATGATTTTTGATAATGTTGGTTTGCCCTATAGTAGATCACATATCTATGATACATTCATAAATAGTAGGTCTCAAAAATGGAAAAAAAAGGGGGGGGGGGAGGAACAAAGGAGAGTGGTTAGCGATGATTAAAAATATATCTATTCTAAACGGGTAAAATGTCAACATAAATCAATAGTATTATTTTAAGAAACCAAAAAATCTGTATTTCATCCTTTTTTTAGGCTAGTCTCTGAAGTACAAATTATCGTGAAAATAATTCAAACTGAAATATAAAAATGTTTAGCTGTTAATAAACATACCTTTCTTTTTCTTTTTCTTTTTCTGAATTTCGTGTACTATTGTAATCCATATTGCATGTGAAGCATCGACATTACAGTTTTAAATTAATGTCCAATAATACTTAAAGTGATAAAAAAAACATAACACAGAGTATTTAAAATACCTTTTTTTAATGTAGATAACATATGTTTCATTCACAACTATCGGTGACATCTTCAGACCTTAATGATAAATACAAAATTCTCGCATATTTGAAAATAGTAAAACATATACACCGAGATCGCACGTCCAAAGTATTAAAAAAAAAAAAGATTTTTCAAGTATAATTTGTTTGAAAACTAAAGTCTCTTTTTTTTGGTTTTTAAAATAATTTTCGGGCACGATTTTTTGCTTAAATCAATATTGTGTGCAGCTCGTTTAAAAAGATTTACCAGTTTGCACCTAAATTAATATAAATAGTTCAGCACTTGTTTTCGGCTAATATTCCATACTAAAATTGAAACTTCGTCAATAATTAAGCAAAATAATAAAAATAAAATAAATTCAACTGACATGTAATCGAACTAAGCGCTTAAACCAACTGAAATTATCAGAATAAAAAAAGTCTGCTGTAACTATCAAAATCTTTAGCACTTTCTTTTGTTTATAATTACTGACATATAGCTGTTATGAAATTATCGGTTTTATTGAATTAGATAATTGGTATTTTTCATATAAAAATGCTTCTTGGCATTGTTAGTCATGAATCTAAAAAAATATATATCAAATGTAAAAATTCTATTAGAGTATTAAAAATAAAAATGGTTTTTACATATATTCTGTAACCCGGAAAGCTTGGGTTGCTTCCTCTAGCATTTTTAATTTTTTTATGTCGCTAATCTACTCAAATATTTGTGATACCGTAAAATATTGTAAAATAATGTAAAACAAATCAGCAAGTATCTTTGATTTATACAAACTCCAGACATTTTAGTCTCAAAACTGGTAGACAGGGAGGTGCTGGGTTCAAACAAAATCGCGCCCGTCGGCTTAATCGTTCGGAGTTTTTCGCTGTTTTCTTCGAGCATTTGATATCCTTGCCTAAATACGGGTGAGGTTCCCTTAAAAAGACCTTCACGGAGGGCACCCACACCCTTGGCCTATATCCCTCGCTTAGATAATCAGCCGTATTAAACAACACCAACACACCTTCCTTGCTTTTTATTTAATTCGTATATGTACCCAATTTTTAACAAAAAGCAATCGGCGCGATAATAATAATAATAATAATAATAATAATAATAATAATAAATAAATAAATAAATAAATAAATAAATAAATAAATAAAAACGTTTCTTTCTGGCCGATCTGAATCAAGACAGATCTGAAAAAGTCAAGCTTCAAAACTACGCCAATTTTCTATGTACGTTATATAAAATGTCTGGGAAGTGAAATGAAGAGATAAATGGTAAACGAGTTCTCCCTGTCTCTTGTAAGAAGATGGGAGATGGTAATTAAATATCCCATGTTTTTCCGGTTTTCGTTTTTTGACAAATTAGAAATTCTAGTATACATTCTGCTAATAACATTAGATTTAATTTATCATAAACACTATTTAATAACTGAAAATATGAAAATAAACAATGATGCATTTTGCCATAAAATAATAGAATAGGTAACAGTTGCAATTAAAAGAAAAAAAAAAGAAAAAAATAGTAATAAATCTTTTAAAATTAATTTTAATATCTAAGGCTTGTTTTTTATAGTGTTATTTTGAGAAACATAACACATCAACGATTTGTGTGCGAGATGCATGAAAATTAAGATTTTATACAAATTGATTTACATCATTTTAATGCTTCAAGCGTGCCCGTACAAAAATAATTGTCTTCTCTTAAGGGAAGCCCCACCAGTGGCTGAGAGGTTCTGCTCTCAAAGCTGGTAGACTGGAGGTGCGAGGTTCATACTCCTGTCGTGCTCGTCGACGTAACCGTTCGGAGTTTTCCGTGGTTTTCTTCGAACCTTGCCGTAATTAAACCGCATTTACGCAGTGTTACACCGGATGGAAGAAAATCACGGAAAAATTCCGAATAGATTTGCCGACGAATACAAAAGGGGTTTGAACCCAGCTCTTTCCGTCTTCTAGCATTGAAAGCAGAATATCTCGATTACTGGTGGGCCAGATTTTCACCGGCAAATATTGCAATTATGAAAAGTGGTACTGATAAAACAATAATTATTTTATGAATACATAATTAACATTTTCGTACACCTGTAAAGTGAGAGAATTGATAACTTGAGATTTCAAATTAATAAATTAAATAATTTTTCTTGTAGGTGTATTTTTAATTAATATTTTCTTTCAACAGCTTACACACCCGTAAACATTTATTTATTGTTATTTTGTTAACATCTTTTTTATGTAATTTCTGTAACATTAGTGTAAGGATGAGTATTAAACATGTAATACTCCGCACGTGAACTAGGCTATTATTTAAAGACACCCTTTAATTTTTAAGATTTCTTCCTACTAATATATTTTTCGCACTCCAACTGCTTTTCCGACAGCAGCAGGACCGTGCGAAGAGAAAACTGCGCCGGGGCAAAGTTTCAATTTGGCGCCCCCATCCCCTTCATTTCTTCTCTTTGTGACATATGTGAAAAAAAAATAATAATAAAGTGCAGAAACAGAAATAAATTCTACTGAATAACTATTTCGCGTTTAATTTGGAACTTTAAAAGATTTAATTTTAATTCAGAAATTCCAAACAACTACATAATATGAGAAAATTGCACTTATTTTTTAGAGAAATCATGCATGATGTTTTGGAAATTCCCCATAAAATAATTGATTGGCTAAAAAAATGAATGAATGAATAAATAAAACTGTGGTTGGTAGTATAAATTTAAATCTGCGCCCGGGTCGAAAGCCCCCTTCGCCCCCCTCTTCGCACGGCCCTGAACAGCAGCATGCCACTGCCTTTCTCTATCTAAAAACAACATCATACTTTTGTGCAGCATTATTGTAATGAAATAAAGGTGAAATATAAATAATTTAAAAGTGAAAATATATTTACAACATATCTTTCTTCCATTTGATATAAAATATTTTTAACATTCTTACAATACAGTCCTTTTAAATTTTAAAATCAATCATCTGGTGCTGCCATCTACTGGTATAAATAAAAGGGAATTGGTATAACTCTGTTTTATGTTGAAAATAGGTATTAGCATAGGAACGGCAAACATTACATTTTTTAAAGCAAAAATTGCATTTTTTTAAAAATTTATATATATTAGGTGGAGATAAAATATTTTTTATATTACTTAGTAATGTTTAAATAAGATTAAAAATTATTTATGTCACTACATTTCGTTTGATTATAATCATTATATCAAGTCTTATTTAATAAAAAAAATTGAAGAGTTGACGTAAAAAAAAAAAAAAATCTTAAAAACTTATTATTATTTCACGCATATAATGTATTCATGTGATTTGTGTGACTTATAAAGATACGTGCATTTCTTGATGTTGTTACACACACACACACACAAATAAATAAATAAATAAATAAATAAATAAATAAATAATAAAAAAACAACTTTTGAATACATTCAAAATAAAATTATAGAAATATGTGTATTCAAAAATATAACAAATTATAAAACTTTGTAATAGTATACTTTTTTTTATTTCTAAAAGATGTAAAATAAAAACTTTATAAACAGTAAAATAAGTTTTAGTAGAATGTTGTCATGTTTTATTTTACGCTTCTTAACAATGAAAAGAAGTATACTTTTTTTACAGTTATGCATACATGTGTTATTCCTTTTTCTTGAATTTAACATTTTAGCTAAAAAAAAAAAAAACATTTCATGGTTAAACAATAACTGACATATCTCTAATTTTTTTACAGTGATGAACACATGAGGGGGAAGGAGGCGAGTAGGTAACCCTTTGCATAATTTCAGATTTTGTGCTTCTTAATGGTCAAAAGTGCAAATCCCTCTCCCTCCCCAGATCTACAGAAATCTCCCCAGGGAAAAATGTCCAAATTCAACACAGATTATTTATTATACTTGCTCCTATTTCTGAAAGATTCTAAAGTTTCATACATGTATGTATGGTAATTTTTTTATGAGAAACAGATACATGCTTATCGGTTTATTTTATTGGGGATAGTGTTAACAGATTTGTGTATAATCAAACCGTGTATATATAAAAACTTGACAGATTCAAATTTTCCTGGCATTTGACAAAAAATAGTTTAAATCGTCTTACAACTTATTTTCATGCTAAACAACACAGATAGGCTGCTGCCACCTATTAGCAAATATAGAGATTATGTTAATTTATTTCTTTATGACGGTATTAAAAAATATATATATATATATTCTACGCTCAACAACTCAAAATTTTGAGACACATTTTCAGACTATTTTTTAAAAATAAAAACATGAAACTTGGCAACGTGGTTTATGAAGAGATTTATAAGTGACATATGTTTTTATTTTTCGATCAATTAATTAGAAATTGATTTACACTCAATTATTTTCACAGTACGATAATTTTCTGTTGCTTCCCGCGCTATCACTTCGGGAAATTCCGTTCAAAATGTCCACTTTGACAGTATTTTTTAAAATACATTCTGCCTTTATCAAAAAATTTACCAATACGGACATGATAAAGTTTCTGAAAAAGAGAACCTACCGATTGGATGCATTTTAGAGCAAAAATGAATTTGAAAATAAGCTGTTTGGATTTGAGTACACACTTAAAGGATGGTGGGTTGATTTTATGAAGGCCAATTAACTACACGAGGGATATAGGCCCTAGAATAGTGCCCTCCGTGGGGATTTTTCTAAGGGATCCTAACCCGTATTAACCCAAGGTTCGAAGAAAACCACGGAAAACTCCGAACTGTTAGGTCGATGAGCGCGACAAGGATTTGAACCCAGCACCTCTCATCTATCAGTTTGAATAGCAGAACCTCTCAGCCACTGGTGGAGTATTTCTTTAAAGGAAAATTTTGTGACTCAAGGTACGATATTACGCAAAACATGATCTGGACAAACGATATGATTTATAATGGAAATATATATTCCAGAATAAGATAATCTTTTAAATGTATACTAATAATATTTAATGAAACCCAAAAATTAATTCATCATTTTTCATTTAACTATAATTATTATATCATAATTTCTGACGTACAAAATGTTCTGATAACAATGTAAATTGAATTTTAGAAGAGGGAAAAAAAAATGTCCCAAGTTTATATTTTGTCATATGTGCCGTGTACTGTTGCAATCCAAATTATCTGCGAAGAATGATACTTTATCTTTTTATAATAAATCTTTTAAGCTGCTGAAAGCTTTTAAGCTAAATATTAATAACATTTACTGAAGCCCAAAAAGTATTTCATCATTTTTTATTTAGCTATAATTATTGCTTGCACCTATTAGCAAATATAGAGTGTGTAAATTTATTTCTTTCAAGTAAAATTTTGTGACTCAAGGTTCGATATTACCCAAAGCATAGCTGAAAAAACGACATAATTTATAACGGAAATATATATTCAAAAAAGATAATCTTTTAAATGCATACTAATAATATTTAATGAAGCCCAAAAATTATTTCAGCATTTTTTATTTAACTATAATTATTATATCAATGTTTCTGACGCACAAAATTGCCCTGGTAACATTATAAGTTGATTTTTAAGAGGAAAAAAAAACGTAAGTTTATATTTTTTTCATATGTGCCGTGTACTATAACAATCCAAATTGTCTGGGAAGCATAGTATCTTACTAATCACACACCATGAAATTTTAAGAATGTCAGTCCCTTCTATAGTAGATTAATATTGAACAAAAGATAATTTTTGCAGGATAAAAGATTTTTAGCGTTTTGCATTTCCTAATTCAGAATATTTCTAATATTCCAAACAAATCGCAGTGGCTGAGAGGTTGTGCTCTCGAAGCTGGTAGACGAGAGGTGCTGGGTTCGATCCCAATCGCGCCCGTCGGCCTAATCGTTCGGAGTTTTCGTGGTTTTCTTCGAGCCGTGGATTTATCCATGCGTAAATACGGATTAGGTTCCCTTAGAAAGACCCCCACGAAGGGCACTCCCCCCGGGCCTATATCCCTAGTGTAGATAATTGGCCGTCAATAATCAACCCAACCCAACCCAACCCAAACAAATCGAATTGTTTTAATTAACAAAATTTATTGGTGCTGTTATCTATAGGCAACCACAAAAAAATATACATAATTATTTCTTTAAATGAAATTTGGTAACACTCAGATAAAGATTATATTTTTTAAAGAAAATATTTTTGTACAAATAGTAAGTCTTCTATATATAAAATAATAGCATTTAATGAAGTGTCAGTAATTTTGTACTTTCCAATTAATTATATAATCGTTTTGTCAAGTCTCTGAAGCATAAAAAATCGCCGTAATACTATAAATTATTTTTTTTTAAAAAGACAAAAAATAATCAAAATAAAAGTATATGTTTTAGGGTAATTTGTATGGGAAACGTGGTACTTCGCAATTTTTTTTATCTCATCCAGTGAAATTTTGAGAATGTTGTTTTTCTCCTATAGTAGATAATTACGGAAAAAATATTTTCTTTTTATTATAAAATATTTTCAGTACTTAGCATTTCTTAAGAGCGATTTAAAATGTCGGGAATAAGTTAGAAACTGTCGTCTTAATAAACAAAATAGACTGGTGCTGCTATCTATATGCAAATATAAAGATTATAGATTATTTTTACAAATAAAATTTTGTTGATACCAGGTGAAAACAATTTTCATCGAAAATGAATATTTTATTGCCGGCGATAAAAACAATGGCTTCAACATCGATCAAAACTATTAAAGAAGCCGAAATATTCTGTATAAAAATTTTTTATTACAATGTCATCTTAAAAGCATTCTTTGAAATACAAAATAAACTGAAAATAATGCAAATGTAAAAAATGTACAGAATAATCCAAACGTACAATTGCTTACAAACATATATTTTTTCGAAGGTGCCTGTACCAAATATCCATTATTACTAGTGTTATAATCCATGTCGCACATCACATTATATAGCATTTTTCTTATCACAATCACACAAATGATTTTTGAAAATGTTGGTTTGCCCCATAGTAGATCACATATCTATGATACATTCATAAATAGTAGTTCTCAAAAATGAAATAAGGGGGTGATCAAAGGAGATTGGTTAGCAATTATTTAAAAAATATCTGCTCTAAACAGGTAAAATGCCAACATAAATCAATAGTATTATTTTAAGAAGCCCAAAAATCTGTATTTCATCTTTTTTTAGGCTAGTCTTAGTACAAATTATCGTGAAAATCAATCACTGAAATATTATAGAGAAAAATAAAAATGTATAGCTGTTGTTATTAACATATGTTTTTTTTTTTTTTTTTTTTTTTAAATGCTTGTACTATTGTAATCCATATTGCATGTGAATCATCATACGCTACATTTTTGTTATATTAATATATACAATGAAATATCGAATATGTTGATTTCATTCTATAAAATACTGATATTTTAGAATATTTGTCCTTTGAAAGGGGGAAAAAAGGACGGGTTTGTATTTAGTTTTTTTTTTTTTTTTCCTCTGATAAAAAGTAGTTTTTACTGTATAAAATGTTTACAATTGTAAATAGTGTTGCCTGTTGTCTGAATTTCAAATGTTCAAATACCCGTAACCTCTACGCCCCACCAGTGGCTGAGAGGTTGTGCTCTCGAAGCTGGTAGACGGGAGGTGCTGGGTTCGATCCCAATCGCGCCCGTCGGCCTAATCGTTCGGAGTTTTCGTGGTTTTCTTCGAGCCGTGGATTTTTCCATGCGTATATACGGGTTAGGTTCCCTTAGAAAGACCCCCACGAAGGGCACTCCCCCTGGGCCTATATCCCATGTGTAGATAATTGGCCGTCAACAATCAACCCAACCCAACCCAACCCAAACAAATCGAATTGTTTTAATTAACAAAATTTATTGGTGCTGTTATCTATAGGCAACCACAAAAAAATATACATAATTATTTCTTTAAATGAAATTTGGTAACACTCAGATAAAGATTATATTTTTTAAAGAAAATATTTTTGTACAAATAGTAAGTCTTCTATATATAAAATAATAGCATTTAATGAAGTGTCAGTAATTTTGTACTTTCCAATTAATTATATAATCGTTTTGTCAAGTCTCTGAAGCATAAAAAATCGCCGTAATACTATAAATTATTTTTTTTTAAAAAGACAAAAAATAATCAAAATAAAAGTATATGTTTTAGGGTAATTTGTATGGGAAACGTGGTACTTCGCAATTTTTTTTATCTCATCCAGTGAAATTTTGAGAATGTTGTTTTTCTCCTATAGTAGATAATTACGGAAAAAATATTTTCTTTTTATTATAAAATATTTTCAGTACTTAGCATTTCTTAAGAGCGATTTAAAATGTCGGGAATAAGTTAGAAACTGTCGTCTTAATAAACAAAATAGACTGGTGCTGCTATCTATATGCAAATATAAAGATTATAGATTATTTTTACAAATAAAATTTTGTTGATACCAGGTGAAAACAATTTTCATCGAAAATGAATATTTTATTGCCGGCGATAAAAACAATGGCTTCAACATCGATCAAAACTATTAAAGAAGCCGAAATATTCTGTATAAAAATTTTTTATTACAATGTCATCTTAAAAGCATTCTTTGAAATACAAAATAAACTGAAAATAATGCAAATGTAAAAAATGTACAGAATAATCCAAACGTACAATTGCTTACAAACATATATTTTTTCGAAGGTGCCTGTACCAAATATCCATTATTACTAGTGTTATAATCCATGTCGCACATCACATTATATAGCATTTTTCTTATCACAATCACACAAATGATTTTTGAAAATGTTGGTTTGCCCCATAGTAGATCACATATCTATGATACATTCATAAATAGTAGTTCTCAAAAATGAAATAAGGGGGTGATCAAAGGAGATTGGTTAGCAATTATTTAAAAAATATCTGCTCTAAACAGGTAAAATGCCAACATAAATCAATAGTATTATTTTAAGAAGCCCAAAAATCTGTATTTCATCTTTTTTTAGGCTAGTCTTAGTACAAATTATCGTGAAAATCAATCACTGAAATATTATAGAGAAAAATAAAAATGTATAGCTGTTGTTATTAACATATGTTTTTTTTTTTTTTTTTTTTTTTAAATGCTTGTACTATTGTAATCCATATTGCATGTGAATCATCATACGCTACATTTTTGTTATATTAATATATACAATGAAATATCGAATATGTTGATTTCATTCTATAAAATACTGATATTTTAGAATATTTGTCCTTTGAAAGGGGGAAAAAAGGACGGGTTTGTATTTAGTTTTTTTTTTTTTTTTCCTCTGATAAAAAGTAGTTTTTACTGTATAAAATGTTTACAATTGTAAATAGTGTTGCCTGTTGTCTGAATTTCAAATGTTCAAATACCCGTAACCTCTACGCCCCACCAGTGGCTGAGAGGTTGTGCTCTCGAAGCTGGTAGACGGGAGGTGCTGGGTTCGATCCCAATCGCGCCCGTCGGCCTAATCGTTCGGAGTTTTCGTGGTTTTCTTCGAGCCGTGGATTTTTCCATGCGTATATACGGGTTAGGTTCCCTTAGAAAGACCCCCACGAAGGGCACTCCCCCTGGGCCTATATCCCATGTGTAGATAATTGGCCGTCAACAATCAACCCAACCCAACCCGTAACCTCTACGTGCAATATAAAAAGATTCGTTTTTTTCATAATGCACAAATCTATCTATATTTTAAAACAGAAAAAAGCCGTGAGTAAACGCTGGCGACATATGTGCGGTTGCAACATCTGACCCATAGATTTCGCTTTTACAGCAATTTTTTTAACTTCTAAACATCGCACAATTTAAATTTTTACACCATCGAATAAAAAAAAAAGTTTTTCAAATGTCATTTGTTTGAAAACTCAATCTCAATACGTTTTTTATGGTTTTAAAAATGATTTTCAAGCAAGAATTTAAAAAAAAAAAATGTTTGCAGTTAAAACAATATAAATAGTTCAGCATTTTTTTCCAGCTAATATTCCATAACGGAATTAAAATACCATCAATAAATAAATTAAAAAATAATAAAGTAATCTATATTATAATGCATAAACATTATCCGTTCGTAACGCTGCCGTCATATTGACGGTAGCAACAACTGACTAAAAAAAATCACTTTGCCTACAAATTTCTTAATTTTTAAACCACGCAAAATTTCCATTTTTACACAATTGAATAAAAAAAAAATAAAATAAAGTTTTTTCAAATGTAATTTGTTTGAAAACGCAAGTCCCTTTTTTTGGTTTTTAAGATAATTTTCGGGCACGATTTTTTTCTTAAATCTATATTGTGTGCAGCTCGTTTAAAAAAGATTTACCCGTTTGCTCGTAAAATAATATAAATAGTTCAGCAGTTGTTTCCGGCTAATATTCCATACTAAAATTGAAACTTCGTCAATAATTAAGCAAAATAATAAAAATAAAATAAATTCAATTGACATGTAATCGAACTAAGCGCTTAAACCAACTGAAATTATCAGAATAAAAAAGTCTGCTGTAACTGGCAAAATCTTTAGCACTTTCTTTGGCTATTAATTACTGACATGTAGCTGTTAGGTTCCATTAGAAATACCCCCACGAAGGGCACTTCCCCCGGGCCTATATCCCAAGTGTAGATAATTGGCCGTCAATAATCAACCCAACCCAACCCAACCCAAGATATTCAAAGATATTCGAAGCTCAGATCCAAGAAATATAGCTGTTATGAAATTATCGGTTTTAATGAATTACATCATTGGTATTTTTCATATAAATATGCTTCTTGGTGTTGTAAGTGAGGAATCTAAAAAATATATATTAAATTTTAAAATTCTATTAGAGTATTAAAAATAAAAATGGTTTTTACCTATATTCTGTAACCCGGAAAGCCTGGGTTGCTTCCTCTAGCATTTTTAGTTTTTTAATGTCGCTAATCTACTCAAATATTTGTGAGACCGTAAAATATTGTAAAATTATGTAAAACAAATCAGCAAGTATCTTTGATTTATACAAACTCCAGAGATTTTAGTCTCAAAACTGGTAGACCGGGAGGTGCTGGGTTCGAACAAAATCGCGCCCGTCGACTTAATCGTTCGGAGTTTTCCGCTGTTTTCTTTGAATCTTTGATATCCTTGCATAAATACGGGTTAGGATCCCTTAAAAATACCTTCTCGAAGGGCACCCACACCCTTGGCCTATATCCCTTGCGTAGATAATCAGTCGCATTAAACAACACCAACAGGCCTTCCTTGCTTTTTATTTAATTCGTATTTGTACCCAATTTTTAACAAAAACAAATCGGCGCAATAATAATAATAATAATAGTAATAATAATAATAATAAATAAATAAATAAATAAATAAAAACGTTTCTTTCTGGCCGATCTGAATCAAGACAGATCTGAAAAAGTCAAGCTGCAAAACTACGCCAATTTTCTTCGTACGTTATTGTCTGAGTGCAACGAAGACTCATACACAGCGCAGTATTACTTTGCCCCATATATAGCTACGATGGATATTAAAACCTTTCGTCCAGCATAACTCAAAAACTATTTAACGGATTTCGTTCAAATTTTTACAGCAGGTACCTATGGTGACAACGACGTCTATTTATTACCAAGAATAAATGTCAAACCGTTTGGAAATTATATTAAAAAAATAGATAAAAAAGCACAATTTCGTACATACGTCACGAAAATTTTGTGCGTACGTCATTTTCACCGGCGGGAGATTTTCGTAGACAATCGGAATTGAAAAGTTCATGGAGTACATGGAGCAAAAAAATATGCACGCACTAATATTCAGCACAATAAAATATATTTCAATTTAGTAGAAATCGAAAATTAATCTGGATTTTTTTCTGTTTGAAAGAAAAACCCCGCAATAACTTACAAGAAAGGTCTCCATAAGCGCATACTCAGAAAATTTTGAAAAAATTACAGAATGTTCTTCTCATGAGGATATATACGTTTATAAAAAATTTTGCTGCGGAACATCGGTATAAACGTGCGTAAAAAAAAATATGAACATTTCGTTTACTTGGCGATTTATCACCGGTTGGCGACGGAATAAAATTTAAAATTTATGGCAAATTATTATGACAAATTATTTATGACATAATTATTTATGACAAATACCATATGGTATCATGAGCTATAGAATTGACCCATTAGTACAATTTTTTTAACTAATTATAATTTTAAGCTTTCAAATTTTACAAAAATCTCATAAACATATTTGTAAATTTAAAAAGTATTGTTGAAAATACAAAAAATATACAAAATATAATAAACTTGCATCGTTTAAGTTTAAATTCATTAAGTATTGGAATTCATTCAGCATTCAAATAATCATTTTACTAGCAATTTCAAAATGCATTAAAAATCGTTTGCGTTTGGCGAGGAAAAAATGTTGCTAGCCAAATCGCGTCTTTTTACGCCAAATACTCGAAAGTATTTTACTTTTTTGCAGATTTTCTGCTGGGATTCCGCAGCTAAATTTCACTGTTCCTTTATTACATACATGAGTAGCTTCATTATCATTTTTTTGAAAATTTTCTGAGTATGCGCTTTAAGGAGACCTTCCTTGTTAGTAGACTTGGTATTAGAGATTTGGCGCAAAGCTCAGCAATAACAGCTTTTTTTATTTCGCGTCTGTAAAAAAAAAAAAAAAAAAAAAAAAAAAAAAAAAAAAAAAATTCTTTGGTGTTTAAATAAAAGGTTTCGAATTACGGCATTATTTCTTTTTTTTTTTTCTCTTTTTAGCATTTAAAATGGGATTAATGAAAGGCACGTATTTTAAATTAAATGAGTGAAAGGTTTATATTTAAATGAAATGAATTCAATATGAAAAAGTTATAGGAACAATATTTGGCGATTTATCAACTGCGCCACGATAACATGAAAGTACCAATATACCAAACGGTATGTAGTACGTGAAATGAAACAATTATATTATAATCACCCATCGTACAAGAAAAAAAACTAATATATTCTGCATTCATAGGGAAAAATCCATCTCCTGTGCCGTAAGATTTGGCGAGTTCTTTTTTGGTGATAAGTTTTCCGATGTGATTGTTGGGATCTGCAGGATTTGGATTACTTTTTCTAAATCTTATTTTTTTGCAGATGTAGTATTATGTAAATATATTTTTTTACAGATTTGTATATTTGGCATTCTATTTTGTATATTTTCTATTTGGCATTTGGAAAAGAGATTTTTACCTTTTTATCTGTGCCTTCGGAAATATTAAAAAATACAAAAAAAAAGATTTACATATATCAAGCGTTTAATTTTTATACGGACCACTTCTCCATTTTTAGATTTTAAATGCTATTTATTATTTACTAGCCGTTTATTAATTGTTTACAATTTACCCTCCTGACAATAACAATTATTTATCACAAAAATGCCTCTTAGGTTTGTTAAATAAGTTTGTTTATGTATTTTCATTACTTATTAAAATATCGAATATGGCGATAAAATTTTATTTTAGCATCGTGCTTAAATTTTTAAGATGGTGCAAAAACATGCTTTAATAAACGTATGTTTGTAAATATTTGAAAAACATATTTTAGCGCTCTCTTGAAAATTTTGTAAGATGCTAAAACTACCTTTTGGCACCATTTAAATTTTTTTTCGCCAACCGACTAAGGATACGAAACTTTTCCCCATTCAGATACACAGGCAAGGCTGGTCTCAAACAAGAGTAAAGCTAGCAACAATATTGTTTTAACTCTATAAGAGTTACAATAATGATATTAAATACTCCGATTGGCTTTGGGCCCAATTACGAAAGTTTCATCTAAAAAAAACTGTAGAAGAAGTCTTTTACATTTGTTTCAAATGAAGCTCGGTCTACAAGGTATTAGTTAATAATACAAACAACACTAATGGCATGGAGGCAAAAGTTTTAATTTAAATGTATATATTTGAAACCCTACCCCCCCCCCCTCCAAAAAAAAGAAAAAAAAAGAAAAGAAAGTTACAGTAATGAATTTAAAATGGCGTTAAGCCACGCTTTCTGACATAAGCAATTGGCTGCAAACACAATAACGAAACTTTCACTTAACTTAATAATATGTAGCTAATATAGCCCTCAGGGTACTTTGCAGTTATACAGACCTTGTGGTTTTTTTTAAAAATTTTGAGGCAATTCAGGTTTAAGAAGTTGAAATTTGCTGTCAAATGATATAAACAACTATGAACACAAAACTGATGAATTATTATTCAGGTTTATGTATGTATTTAAAAAAAAATTGCATCTGATTACACTTATTAGATAAATTACTTTTGTTTGCATTTAATAACTAATAAACGGCTTCTGTATAGTAAATGAATTGTTTAAATATTGGGAAGAGGTGGAGAGGTAGAAGGACGAGTAAACAAACGGGTAGACAGACGGGTAGTGAGATGGGTAGAGAGACGAGTAGCGACATATGTAGGCTGACGGGTAGTGAAACGAATAGACTAGAGAGAAAGGTAAAAAGAGGGTTGACAGAGGGATAGCGAGATGGGTCACGAGACGGGTAGCGACACCGGTAGACAGGAATGTAACGAGAAAGGTTGCGAGACGCGTAGCGTGGTAGATAAAGAGACGAGTACAGAGATGAGTACAGAGACGAGTTGACTGACGGGTAATGAGATTGGTAGCGAGACGGGTAAAGAGTCGAACAGACGGAAACAGACGGATAGTGAGACGGGTATACAGACGAGTAGAGACACAGTAGATGGGTACGGAGATGAGTAAGAAGATGGGTAGAGAGGCAAATAGACAAGTTGTGAGACAGATAGACAAACGGGTAGCGAAGTGGATAGAGACACGTCTAGACATACAAGTAGTTAGACGGATAGACAGACGGTTAGAGAAATAGATTGGCGGTTAGCGAGACCGGTAGAGAAATATAGAGACAGGTAGCGAGACGTGTAGAGTGATACACAATCGGTTAGAGAGACTGGCAGAAGAACGGATAGGGAAACAGACAGATTGTGGAGAGACAGACAGACAGGCAAAAGAAAAGTCTGCGGATTGGCGCAGTAAAGGCGCATTAAAGGCGCAGGAGGCGCAGAGCCTTCTAGAGTATAATCAAGAAGTATCTGTTAAGCTTAACTTTGTAATATATATAATTTTTCAATTTTACCGATATGGAGATTTAATGTAAAAGTTATTTTACAGAAGTCATCGAAAGATTTTTTGCATACTTTAATAGTAATTTTGACTATAGTTTTGCAATCTGGTTTTTAGCAAATCATGCTATCAATGTGGTTTGAAGTGTAAGAGTTTCTATAAACAGATATACAAATAATAGATATATAATCATGGAAGAAAAATTTTAAATTCACGCACAAAAAAAGGTGCAACAATGAAATTAAATTTGCGTTAAGCCACGCTTGATAGAACAATCTATTGGCTTTCAAATCCAATTACGTAACTTTAAAAACTTTGGCGTTTTAAAAGATCCGGCGTTTTTTTTGTTGTTTTTTTTTTTTTTTTTTTTTTTTTTTTTTTTTTTTTTTTTTTTTTCAAGTTTTGCGCAATACGCGCTTAAGAAAATGAGATTATTTGCCACATGTTAAAAAAAAAAATTATGACAACACATCTGATGAACGGTACATCTTTTCTATTTTTTTAACAGTGTATATGAACTTATATATGATATTTTGTAATTCTATCATTTAATTTGCTCTTTTTCTTTATATTGTAATTGTTAACCCTATGTTCTCAGCAATATCACTCAGACTAATCCCTTTGAGGGAAGTCCTAGTATAAAATCTCTGTGGAAGGGAAATGAAGATCTAAACGGTAAACGAGTTCTCCCTAATATCCCATGTTTTTCCGGTTTTCGTTTTTTATACAAATTAGAAACTCTAGTATACATTCTGCTAATAACATTAGATTTAATTTATCATAAACACTATTTAATAACTGAAAATAGGAAAATAAACAGCGATGCATTTTCCATAAAATAATAAAATCGTTAGCATAGTAATTAACAGAAAAGTAAAAAATTGCAATAAATCTTATAACGTTAATTTTAATATATATATATATATATATATATATATATATATATATATATATATATATATATATATTATCATTAAGGACTTGTGTGCGACATGCATGAAAATTAAAGATGTAAATCAATTTGTAAAATAATGTATAACATCATTTTAATGCTTCGATCTTAAAGTGTGCCTGTACAAAAAGAATTGTCTCATCTTAAGGGGAGCCCCACCAGTGGCTGAGAGGTTCTGCTCTCAAAGCAGGTAGACGGGAAGTGCGAGGTTCATACCCCTGTCGCGCTCGTCGACCTAACCGTTCGGATTTTTCCGTGGTTTTCTTCGAACCTTGCCGTAACTAACCCGCATTTACGCAGTGTTACACCGGATGGAAGAAAATTACGGGAAAATTCCGAATAGAGCACAAAAGGGGTTTGAACCAAACTCTTTTCGTCTTCTAGCATTGAAAGCAGAATCTCTCGATTACTGGTGGGCCAGATTTTCTCTGGCAAATATTTCAATTGTGAAAAGTAGTACTGATAAAACAATAATTATTTTATGAACACATAATTAACATTTTCGTACATCTGTAAAGTGAGTGAATTGATAACTTGAGATTTCAAATTGATAAATCAAATATTTTTTCTTGTCGGTGTCTTTTTAATTAATATTTTCCTCTAACAGCTTACTCACGCTTAAACATTTTTTTATTATATTTTTGTTAACATATTTTTAATGTAATTTCTGTATCATTAGTGTAAGAATGAGTATTAATTCGCATGTGAACTAAGCTATTATTTAAAGACACCCTTTAATTCTTAAGATTTCTTCCTACTAATATATTTTTCGCACTGCAACTGCTTTTCCGACAGCGGCATGCCACTGCCTTTCTCTATCTAAAAACAACATGATACTTCTGTGCAGCATTATTGTAATGAAATAAAGGTGAAATATAAATCATTTAAACTCTAAAATATATTTAAACCTTTTCTTTCCGCCATTTGATATAAAATATTTTTAACATTCTTACAATACAGTCCTTTTAAATTTAAAAATAAATGTCTGGTGCTGCCATCTATTGGAATCAACAAAAGGGAATTGATATAACTTTGTTTTATATTGAATATAGGTATTAGCATAGCAACGGCAAATATTACATTTTTTAAAGCAAAAATTACATTATTTAAATATTTATATATATTAGGTGGAGAGAAAATATTTTTGATATTACTTAGTAATGTTTAAATAGGATTAAAAATTATTTATGTCACTGCATTCCATTTGATTATAATCATTACATCAAGCGTAATTTAATAAAAAAAAATTGAAGAGTTGACGTAAAAAAGAAAATCTTAATAAACTTATTATTATTTCACGCATATAATGTATTGGTGTGATTTGTGACGTATAAAGATACATGCATTTATGTTGTCAAAAAAAAAAAAAAAAAAAAAAAAAAAAAAAAAAACGTGTTTTAAACAATATTTAAACTAAAATTATAGAAATATGTGTATACAAAAATATAACAAATTACAAAACTATGTAATAATGTACTTTTTTTATTTTCCAAGAGATGTAAAATAAAAACTTTATAAACAGTAAAATAAGTTTTAAGTAGAATGCTGACATGTTTATAAAGTTTTTATTTTACGCTTCTTAGCAATGAAAAGAAGTATATCTTTTTACAGTTATGCATACATGTGTTATTCCCTTTTCTTGAATTTAACTTTTTAATAAAAAAAAAAAAATAAATAAATAAATAAACATTTCAGAGTTAAAAAATAACTGACATAACTAATTTTTTACAGTGATGAAGTTAGGAGGTGGAGGAGGGGTGTAGGTAACCCTTTGTATAATTTCAAGTTTTACGCTTATTAATGGTCAAAAGTGCAAATCCCTCTCCCTCCCTTGAGCTGCAGAAATTTCCCCAGTGAAAAGTGTCAAAATTCAACACTTATTATGACTTTTTAAATCATTCGGAGGAACAAAGAGTGAATGGGGGTACCGTTTAAGAAAGGTACTTATTAAAGTATTTACTACACACTACTAATAGATGGCAGCACCACAGTATAGTAACTCGAATTGTGCACTGCATTTTAATAGGGAAATTTCCACTTAACCATTCTGGTCCTACAATTTAATCTGATGTAATAAACAATTTTAGAAAAAATATAGAGATAATTTTTTGTCATATTTAAAATCTAAAGAAGAAAAAAATCCTTTACTATTTTGCGAACATGTATATTGTACAGATACCATCTCATTTCTACAGTTTTAAAACAAGATTTATTACACGTAATTCTGGTATATAGCAGCACCACACTTTTGCATTTATTATAGGGAATTTTTTTTACATCCTGTTCCTGTAATGTCCATTATTCGAAAATATAGATTTATTGGTATTTAATTCATGAATGACATTTTTTTTTTTTTTTTTTTTTTTTTGAAAAGTTGTAGTTGGTAATGTTTATTTAAAATACTTTTAACCACAAATCGATACGGGTTACGAAATAAAAGCAACTTTATCCATGTATAATTGTGAGTACCATCGATAGCTTGGTGTAAAACTTAAAATCCTATCTTTATTTATTTACTTATTATTTTGAACCATCAATTGTAGAAAATGTTAAATAAATATAAAATCACTTGATTAAATATAACACAGTTTCAGTTCTAAAAACGATAAAAGCGTTTTTAGTCTCAGAAACTGCACGTCTGATAAAACATCAATTAACAAAAAAAAAAAAAAAAAAAAAAAAAAAAACATTGTTGCAGATTCTAAAGTTTACCATATTTTACCTGAATCCGAGCCGAGCCGCCGTTCAGGTCAGAAAAGGATGGACTTGGGAACTACAGTCACAAGTGTTGTGACTTAGTGTGTCTGTTTATTAATTTTATAATAAATTAGCTGGCAAGAAATTTTTTCATGATCGTGCAGATTCTATTAAGTAGCTTTCAATACAAAAAAGTATAAACCAACTACCTATTGCAGCCGTTCGGAGGAAAGCAATTCCGGAAAATTTCGATATATTTTCACCGATCATGACCCCCAGACCCCAAAACCACCCAGAAAATTCGGTCCCAGAAAATTCCTATTCCGATAATATTAAAAATACCTCGACTCTACGTTATTTACTCTTAACGTTTCCCGCTTGGTACGTCATTTTAGGCCAAATATCTCAGGAAATTTCATCTTCTTTCACTCATGGAAAATTTTTCAAAAGAACAAATAGGCTTTTCACTTGGTCAACTGTTTGTTTGTTACAAAAAACAGTTATTTCCCTCCCCATTAATACTCCCGCGAGAAAGTAACGATGAACTATTATTCGTCTACCAGCACTTGACCAAACCTGCGACATGTGATTTCGGGGGTGGGGGATTTTTTTCCGTCTTTCATTCATTTCAATCTGCAGTGTATCGCTTTCTTTTTCTAATTGCCGGTCAAAAGTAGGATGTCTAAAAGAAAACGTTTCTCTGTAGCCGAAAAGGCAGAAATTTTCGACAAATCCAAAGTTTCCAATGGAACTAAAGTGGATCTTGCAAAATCGTTTGGTATCGCTTATTCCACGTTAAAAATCATCCTAAAACAAGAGGTCGCTCTGGAATTAAAATCTGAAAAACTGGGAAATTTGTCAAAGAAAAGAAAAACATTGAAAACCTCTCCTTTTGAGGAACTGGAAAATATTTTGTACGAGTGGTTTAAACAAGCCCCTGCAGCCAAGGTGGCAATCAAAGGCTCAATTTTGTAAGAAAAGGCTATTGAAATTTCTTCTCTACTTGAAATACAGAATTTCACGGCATCCAACGGTTGGAAGGACCGATTCAAGAAGAGGTATAATTTGTCTTATAAATTTATTTGCGGTGAGACAGATGGAGTAAATACTGCGATCGTTGAGGAGTGGGTGGAAAACAAACAACATTGTCTCCTCTTGTGTGTAACTCAAAAAAGACATCTTTAACTCAGAGGTTGGTTGGTTGTTTGAGTATTGACGGCCAATTATCTACACTAGGGATATAGGCCCGGGGGGAGTGCCCTTCGTGGGGGTCTTTCTAAGGGAACCTAATCCGTATTTACGCATGGATAAATCCACGGCTCGAAGAAAACCACGAAAACTCCGAACGATTAGGCCGACGGGCGCGATTGGGATCGAACCCAGCACCTCCCGTCTACCAGCTTCGAGAGCACAACCTCTCAGCCACTGGTGGGGCCTTTAACTCAGAGGAGACCAGAATGTTTTTAATATATTCCCTGATTGAACATACACCGTGAAAGGAAAAAAGTGTCAAAGTCGGAAACTATCAAAAGTGCGATTAGCAGTTTTGTTATTTACGAATGTAAGACGGAACTGAGAAGCTTACACTCTTTGTGATTGGTAAATCCAAGAAGCCACCAAAGAATTCACCTTCAGCAATTTCTACCAAGACACGGTAACATACTTGAATTCTTTTGTTCAGCCCTGTATGTTATATACAGATTTTTATACACGCTACGTATTAAGTTAAAATTTAATTCAGGCTCAAACACAATTAAAACTACTGAAATCACATTTCCAGAAAGCATCTTCCCTAGGCGGCCATATATCTAGTTCCCTGTATATGATTTTATTTAAATTCTACAAACATCTCTTAGTATACTAAATATAATTCATCTTGAAAATGCATAACTCAATTAAAAACCACATTTAGGCAAATCACGCTCGTACTCGGTAATTCTTGCGGATTTTTTTTGTGTACCCCCTGTACATGATCTATAGCATTTATACACACTACGTAGTATGCAAAAATTTAGTTAAACTTAAAAACGCATGCCAAATTAATTTCTATTTGAAAACACACACACACACACACACACACACACACACACATATATATATATATACGTTTACTAATACACATTTCATAATGGACTATGATATGATACTTTTATATGCAAATCAATGTAGTTATATTTACATATTCATTAATTAATTTAAGTGTATTTATATTCATTACTATTAAGAATGTTTTTGATTAATTGTATTTACATTAATGCCCACTGTAGACAACATCATATTAACTTCTAATATAATGTATACTTTCTTAAACGCTAATATAATACATGTATTAATTTTTATTAAATGTTCTACCCTATCCATTTATATCATGTGTATTAGGTAGCTTTCAATACAAAAAAGTATAAAGCAGCCGTTCGGAGGAAAGCAGTTCCCGAAAATTTCGATATATTTTCACCGATCATGACCCCCAGACCCCAAAACCACCCTCCGTTCAAATGTTCATTTATATATATATATAGATATATCCATATATATATATATATATATATATATATATATATATATATATATATATATATCTGACCTATGTCTTCGATAACGCTCGTATTTATAAATCAATTTTGATGAAACTATTTGTGTGTATTAAGCTAACCAATGTCTCGAACGAGTTCGTTGGCCAGCTTGGTCCGCTATTTTGTTTCAAGATGGCGGCCATTTAAAAATTTAAAACTAAAATAAACATACAAAAAAGTTAAAATTTCAAATTTATTGTGTTAGGCCTTGATACAAGGATTCCAGAGCATTTTTTGGTTTACCTCTATCTTAAAAAATGGCTGAGATAGAGCAGTTTGAAATTCTAGGGTGGCTGACATTTTGAAACAAAACAGCACATTAACGCGATTTCTCGCAAATTATTTTCTTTCATTGTTGAAATAATTTTCCCAATCATACGCATAAAACTATATATTCATATCCGTTAGCGCCAAAATTGACGACATTGGCGACAAAATTGGCAAAATTAGCGACATTTGGCGAAATATCGTCAAATTTGGCGACCAAAATAAGTCTTCATAAATGAAGCCAATTTGGCTATTGCTCAATAATTTGGCGAATTTCTTATTCAAATTCAGTATTAAAGAATCTTTTGTAAACATTTCTTTGCATTTTAACTTGCTGTTTTCGTGTAACATTAGCTAAAATTTTAAAACGAAGATATAGGAAAGCTACCTTTTCCTCCCGGTACAGGCCGGAAGGACTTTTTAATTTTTAATATTGTTTGCAGAAACATTTTATGTAATCAATTAATTTCAATATTTAATTAATATTAATTTTAAATCCTTAGAATCTTAATTCTTATAATTTATTATTTTAATTTGATTATAAATTAATTTATGTGATGTTGCATTTTTGGCAAAGCTATTTAATTGTGGCTATGTCATTGCTTGGTACAAATATTTTTCTGTAGCATTAATCAATAATTATTAATTTTACCATTTTACATATCATTTTTTAACATAGAATTTTTCAGTAATACATCCATTTCTATTTTAATGTAATTGGATATTTTATTTATTATTTAACTAATTGTTATCATTCTTTAGACAGTATTTGGTTTAACCTTTAACTATTAATTTTAAACCACTGCTTTTATTAAATCATAGAATATTCACTATTTCTCTCATAGATGGTAGCACCATGGTTTGTGTTGCTGTACAATAATATTTCAAGGTCAATCATCTTTTAAAACTTATTTTGGTAACATGTAATGATTTTTTGCAATTCATTGCCTGTGTTTAGAGATGACTCCTGTATATCTTCTGGTATATTCTTAATATGAATTAATACAAAATTCAAAACCTTATTTCAACAGTCATTCTACGACTGTTAGAAGTACCTAAAAATTTTGATGATCACCAATGAGTGAGTGAGTGATGAGAAGCCTCTTTTTCGGAAAGTCTCTTTTTCTCTGTTCGTGCATTTCGAAAGTTATTTAATGCACAAATATGAGATAGAGAAACTACGTTTAGGTTATTTATACTAATATGTTAAAAATATAAAATTTCTGTAGCTCTCTCTAAAACGATGTTAGAAGGGAGGGGGGATGAAACATGTCGAATCGGTTCAGAAAAAGGTAATATGGAAATTGCGGATGCATTGCTGCGATCTCAGATTTACAGAAAAGGAGATCATTATATATATGTTATAAAGTGTTCTAGATCCAGCAACCGTTGACAGACCAGCCACGATCTCTATAATTTTACACCAGATCATAGCACTATTATTCCACCGCCACAAGTTACTAACGCTGTTCCATGCTATATGATGACGAAAGATCACGAATTATACTTCATAGAGGCAGTCGCACGTAACCGGAGAACAGGCGAAGTAAATCAATCCAGGCAGTTTCCCACTCAAGAATAACAAATTGTATTGATGAAAAAACTGCTTATTAAAATGACATCGATTTAACAACTCCACTAAATCTCATCAAAAACTCGAAGCTATTAGATGACTGCACAAAGCTATGTTTTTTAAGACTCTCTACCGATGACATACGCATTTTGACCCCCTAGTGACTGGGTCTAGTTGACAGAAGAAAAACGTACAAAAATCCGTCTCCGAAGCCAATGCAACAGTATAAATATTTCAAGATTCTGCTCAAGGTTACAAACGCGCGAAAATGCTAGTCCACTGACAGCCATGTTCGGCGGGAAACAAGGGGGGCAGAAAAGGCGGGCCTGTTCGCTAATGGTTGAAAAAATGAGGCCAAGAAGGTGTGTACATGACGTAGTGCTAAAACTCTTTATCAGAAGCGGCAATTTACAAAGGTAAAAAAAAGCTTTGAGCGTGAAAGCCGCAAGGAATGCTGGGATGCCGAATGATAATTAAATAGAAATAAAAATGGTATTAATTATATTAATTGTATTAATGGTAAAAATTCAATTTCTCAAATAAGAAGAATTTAAGCAAGTGCGTTTAAAGGAAGTTTTGCAATTTAGTAGAATAAGGTTTTAATAAATACGTGTAGCTTTTAACAGATTAAGATTTTTAGAATGATAAATAAAATAATATTTTGATTAAGTTATGGAATAAAATATAAAATAGATTTAAGAGATATTTTAAAAAGAGAGGGAAAATTAGAATTGTAAGAATTTGGAATAATTTAACTAAGGAAAAATGGCGAAAATTTTTTATTATTACATATTCCCCCACCCAAAAAGACGAATGAACCGGTAGGTCAGATGACCTGCAAGTTCATTGAAGGGAAATGTTACACGGACATGGATTACAATTTGTCAACTGGAGAAAGTCAAAATAAGTACATTTCCACAAATTATTCATTAATGCCAAATAACATTAAATTTAATAATTATAACGCGAACTAGTGGAGTTGTTAATAAAAATACAATTACAAGATATTAATCTTGTTAACAATGACATAAAAAGCTTTAGAAATATTAAACAAAATAAAACAAGAACGAAAAATCGTGCTTCAAGCATAGATTATGCAGCACTTTCCAATGCTTCCAAAATAATTTTACAAAACATACCGTTTAATAAGCTAAAAGATAACATCTAAGTAAACAATTTGGAAAACGCATAACATATTTAAAAACATAATTTCAGGAATTTCCAACAGATACAAAATTCGGAAAAATATCCGAATACGTTTATTCAGCACTGTATAGGATCTATACATTTGTATATATGCTACATAGGATGCTAAATTTTAGTTTAGTTAGGAAACGCGTAGCACAGTTTAAAATTATCCTTCTGTAGTTTCTGTCAGTAAACGGAAATGTGTTCGCGAACTTTTGTGCTGCCCTTTATGGGATCTACAGAATTTATACACACCACATAATAGACAAAAAGCGAGTTAAAATTAAAATCGCGTTCAGTAACTTAAAACGCACTTCCAGGAATTATTGTTAACAGACAGTAGAGAATTCTTTTGTGTGTCCCTGTAAATGAACGATGACTGCTATACACACACTATTCTGTAGTAAGCCTCTTGTAATGCACCTTAGTAATATATATAAATTTCAATGCGTTTAAAATAGTGAAACATTATTTAAATAAACCGCAGACGATTTTTCTCCATAGACGTAATGGGCTGAGAGGTTGTGCTCTCGAAGCTGGTAGACGGGAGGTGCTGGGTTCGATCCCAATCGCGCCCGTCGGCCTAATCGTTCGGAGTTTTCGTGGTTTTCTTCGAGCCGTGGATTTATCCATGCATAAATACGGGTTAGGTTCCCTTAGAAAGACCCCCACGGTGGGCACTCCCCCCGGGCCTATATCCCATGTGTAGATAATTGGCCGTCAATAATCAACCCAACCCATAGACGTAATGTAATGGAATTCTTTTGACTGTCCCTGTAAGGTAACTATAAGTGCTATGCACACCCTATTCCATATTAAGCTTCTTCTAATGCACCTTAGTGATATATATAAATTTCAATGCGTTTCCAATAGTGAAACATTATTTAAATAAACCGCAAATGATTTTCCCCATAGCCCGCAATGTAACGGAATTCTTTTGAGTGTCCCTGTAAACAAACTATCAGTGCTACACACTTCCGTTGCAATAGGGAACATGCTATAGATAAAGACAATAACATATAAAAATTGCAGAGCAATCCGAGCATATTTACGGGAGTTAGAGCACGGATAGACGGCAGACGGCCAGACGGCCATACGGCAGACAAACCGAAGTCATAAACACTTTTCAACTAGGTTGGAAAGTGCTAAAAAACATTGTAACAATTTAAAATAATACACAAGATACTTCAAGAATATCATCTTACAAAATTTGTTGCAAATTGCTTGTAGAATTGTTGCTTAATTTGTTGTTCAGTCCTCTTATGAGTGGGAGTCCATCCAAAAAAGTTATTTGCATACCTCACAACTGAACAATTGACAAATTGAAAAAGAAAAAATCCTTCAAACTTTAGACCTTACTGATCTTCTTCATGAAAGTCTATTTTCAGAAATTAAAGTTCATCTGAATGCTTTATATTTACTAGCAACAACTCGAAAATAGTACTAAAACTAATATTAAAATAATAAAACACCTACTATATATATAAAACACAAACGGAAATTTCGTTCCGTTCCTTTATAACTCGAGTTCTGCTGAATGGAATTTGATGAAACTTGCACTGTTGGATAGATAATTTTTATAGTATATAACACGACATTCTACGCATATTAGTTATAGAATTATGATAGAAAGTTATGTTATTTTTGCCGAAAAGGTTACCATTGCTAATTTTTTGGCGCCCATTATTGTTGCAAAAAGAAATGAAAAGGCTATAAATTTTGAAAAATAAAAGCAAAACTGTTAATAATTTTATTAAAATGAAAAAAAAAAGAAAGAAAAAAGAAAGAGAAAGAAAAAAAAAGAGTTTTGATGAGAGAATATTATAAAACGAAAATATTTAATTTAAACATGATTGGGAATGTTCGTAATGATTAAAAAATTATTCAAGGGGCAAGATTTCTATATTGAAACAATATTTGGCGATGTATCTTTTGTTTTTGGCGATTTTGATTTTACTTTTGCCCCCAAACAATTTGATTTTAAGCCAAAAGGTGTCTTTTTTGCTGCAGAAAGAATTGAAATGGCTATACATCTGGAAAAATAAAAGAAAAAACTCTTATTAATTTTATTTTTAAAAAAAAAGAAAAAAAAAGAAAAACAGTTTTGATGAGAGATTTTAAGCCAAAAGGTGTTTTTTTTTAAGTGTACGACTGCATTTTTGCAGTATTTTTTTTTTGGTACTTTTCGGTTAGCCGGGCGCCAGTGATATATATATATATATATATATATATATATATATATATATATATATATACATATATCTACACAAATACATGTATATACATACATATATATACACTTATATGTATGAATATATACATATAAATATATATATATATATATATACATCAGAAGTGCCAAACTCTCATTACTATTCCGTAATATGCGGGTTAATCTGACCCAGTTTAACAACGCTTCAAACGAGAAAAAATATCGGATGAAGCTTTATTTATTTAGTTTCAGGTTTCTACGTGGAATTTATTTAATTTCATTCCTTAAAAAAATGTCTGGTGCGAAATGTGTCAGGGTTAAATTAATCCGCATATTACGGAATATTAATGAGAGGTTGGCACCTCTGATACATATATCACTGGCGCCCGGCTGACCGAAAAGTACCTTTTTTTTAAAAATTCAAATGCAAACTATATTAATGGCAATATACTTCTATTTACTTCTATATATATGAAATTTCGCTCCTTCTGCTTATAATTCGAGATCTGCTGAATGGATTTTGGTAGAACTTAAACTGTAAGATAATTCTTCAGGGAAGGTTTTATTGTATAACATATCGTTCTACGTAGCTTAGTTATAGAATTATTCTGGGAAATTCTATATTTATGAAAGATTACCCTTCTGAAAAAGTTCTACTGGACGGATTTTGATGAGAATTGTATTGTTAGTTAGATGGTATTTCAGGAATGGTTTTAATGTACTACATATTGTTCTATGTTGCTTAGTCAAACAATTATGTGTGAAGGTTATATAGTCAGGTGAACCCGATTCCGCAAGATTCGCCGTTTTGAAAGTTTTCACTGGGCGTATTTTTTGCGACTTGCATTGTTAAGTAGATAATTTATAAGGATGGTTTTAGTATATTTTATATCGTTCTGTTAGTTTTAGAATTACGTGGAAAAGTTCTATAATCAGATGAACCCGATTATCAAAGATTAGCCTTTATAAAAACTTCTACTGTATGGATTTTGTTAGTTAATTTGTTTGCATTGTTAGTTCGCCAATTTTTAGTGATGGTTTTAGTATATTGCATATAGTTTTATCATTATTTAGCAAACCTTAACTGTAAATGATCAAATAAAAGAGTTGGTCCTTAACAGATAAAATTTTGACTGCACATTAGAAAATATAATAGCGAAATCACGTCATTTTTTAGTAATGTGGAAGGATATTCCAGGTAAATATACAGATTGCTTTCAAATAAAAGGTCAAATTAAACGATATATTTCGTTTGATTCAAGGTTCATTTGTAGAAACTGACCAGCTCAGCGGGCGTAGCTTGCTAGTAAATAATAAAATAATACAATAATAATAATAATAGCAAGAATAATCTCAACAATAAAATTTAAAATAATAATACTTAACAATAACAATAATCATAAGTTAATTTCAAATATTAAACTTATGTCTGTCTGAAAAACTCATTCCTGAATGGAATGCTCGGAAAAACTTAAGAAAAATGAGTTTTTTGTCATGGTATAGTTTGTCTGACAAATGGTAATTAATCTAAAAAGGCAAGTAGGTAATGTAAGCAGTATAAGAGCTTTTTACTCAACATCAAATTTACTATTACCATTATTACATTTATAACTTTCATTACCTTTACTACTTTATTACTTGTTTACCTCTAGAAGTAAAAATTATATATCTCAACATATCCAAACTCAAGTAATATTCAATTTCAAGTAATATTTAATCTCAATTATCATAAGTATCAAGTTAATTCATCTTGTTTATCATAGTGATCACTAGTGTTCTTCATTTTATTCTCTCTCAACATCAATTATAATAGTATAACTAATGATAATATTCAACAATATGTTCAGCAATAACAAGCATTATATTTCAAAATATCACACACTTTCTTTAATTACTTTCTTAAGTATATAATTGATAACTCATCCATATAGTAGTGAATGAGGCATGAAATATACTCAAATAAAATACATAATACAAAATAAGGAATAAATAAGAAAAATTCGTGAAAAACAATCATTATTCGTGTAGATGATGGTTATGTAATTATCTTGCTTTCAGTCAAACAAGAAAACATAAGTTGTGAAATGCAAAAATGGGACCTTGTAGCATATTAAGAAAGGTTGGACAATTCTCAATTAGTGTTAAGATATCATATTTGATTAATTTAATATATAATTTAATCCAATTTATTTTATTAGTTTAGTTAATACTGTTTAATTTATTATTCTAATCTAATTCAATTCAATATCGGAAACTCCTAACTTAAATCAACTTAATTACGCCAACATAAAAAGTTAACTCAAGCGGAAACTTCAACAGTGACACACTCGGGTGCACAATCAAGAACACCACAGTTATACAGAAGAGAATTGATTAGTTAAATAGTATTTACTTTATTTCATTTATTTTTGGACTATATTAAAATTAAGACGAAACTATAGATTTAACATTAGTTTGTTGTTGGTTCTCATGGGATAATTTTAATTGATCAGGAGGATAATAAGGGCGTAATTTTGATACATGTACTATTTCAGTAGGTTTATTTTGAATATGTCTATTAATTTCAAAATTGACATCAGATAACTTATTAAGGATTTGATAAGGACCACTAAAGACTTGTGAAAGTTTTCTGGTATTAGGATATTGGAACTCCTCATAAATTACAAGATCTCCAATCTCAAATTTTGGTTCTAGATAATTTCGATCATAATATTTTTTACTTCTACAATAAAATTCATCAGTGCGTTTTTTAGCAATTTTAAGGGCTTCTTGAACAGGAGGGTAATAATTTTGTTGAAGAGGGGAATCATAGGGTAATTGGCCAAAAAGTAAGTAAGCAGGAGGGAATTTAGTGATAGAATGAGGGGTATTGTTATACTCATTAACTACTTCTGTCAAAATTTTTGTCCAAGGAATTTTGGAGTTAGTAGAATTGACTTTACACTTCAATCTAGTAACTATTGTCTGGTTCGCTCTCTCACATTTGCCATTCGTTTGTGGATGATGTGATGTGGTTAAACGTTGCTTAATATTGTGGTTTCGCAGGAATTTTTTTAATCTAGATGAAGTAAAGGCTGTATTCCTATCACTTAATACGTTTTGATGGGTCTGGACATTAAGAATTTTATTAAAGCAGAATAATTGTTGTGGTGTTTGAATATTAAAAACTTGTTTTAGACAATTAGTATAAGTTTCTGTGGTAACACTTTTTGAGGGAAATGCCCAAACATATCTAGTAGCATGGTCGATTCATAAGATGTAAATATTTTTTGTGGAATTGTAGTAATTAAACCCTCCCACAGCATCAACAGAAATGCATTCAAAAGGTTGATCGGTGGTGGTCATAGCTTGTAATAAGCCAATTTTTTTCTGTCTCAGTTTTTTATTCTTTTGACAGACATCACAATGTTTTACAAAATTAGTTATATCTTGAGTCATATCAGGCCAATAATAATTAGGAGATATTAAGTTTAACATTTTTTGAATACCAGGATGACCAAATTTTTCATGAGTAACATTAAGCAATTTTCTTCTTAAAGACATGGGTACTACTATTTTTCTAAAACCTTTCTTTTTTATTACCATAAGTCCATTTTCATTGAAATAGTTTTTTCCACACACATTATCTTTTTGTTGCATCTCTATGACTTCCCTGACATCCAAAAGAAACGTAAGTGGTTGAATAAGATATGTAGTAGGATTTCTGGACAACATGTCGGCTTCGACATTTGTGGAACCCTTTAAATATACAATATCATACTCGAACATACTTAACTTTAAGGACAATCTGAATAATCTTCCTCTTAAATGTTTGACATTTCTTAACCAGACAAGAGACGCATGATCTGTGTGAATAGTAAATTTAACACCATGGAAGTAGTGATAAAATTTGTCTAAGGTGTCAATGATGGCAAGACACTCCAGTTCTGTAATAAAATAGCTCTTTTCATAACTTTTCAATCCTCTAGAATAGTATGCAATGGGATGTAAGAAATTATCATTATCAGGCTGCTTAAGGACTGCGCCTACTGCCACCTGTGAGGCATCAACAAACATATGGAGGAACTGCAGAGAAAAGTAATTGAAAAATTAAACAGTTTAATTTAATTTATTTAAAGTTTTTTACTTGTAATTTTTTTTAATAGCTTGCCTCGAATTGAAAATTGAGAATATTTTTTCGTGCCTGAAAATTTTTGGAATAGAGTTCAGAATTCAGTAACACTAATTCGATCAACGAAATTCTTGTTTAAATTGGTTTTGGAAATAGTCGTGTATAACATGAAACCTGTTGTCCACTGGCGATGATAAAAAATTGCATTTTTACTTTTTGGAGTGCAAAACAAATATTATAACCATGGAAGAGTGAAAAAAAATGTTTAGTACTTAGTACGTATCTTTACGTTTTGAGGTCTTCTGAATCCGCTTTTGCTATTTTCTGCATGTTATGTGCGCATGCATTTGTGTAGGTTGCTACTATTTCTTTACTGTTTTAGGTCCCAAAGTTCGGTTATGGGTGTTTTAATGATGAGTTTGTATGTGTGTGTGTGTGAGAGAGAGTAAACATGATAGCATTCAAAAGGTGCTCTCGATGGAGCTCATATTTGGCAGGCATGTTATAAGTGTATGGACAGAGTATCCAATGATTTGATGTTGTATGCCGCTGTCGAAAGAATTGTATAGAATTTTGGACAAATCAGCATGAGCCAATGGACTTCGTATCTAAACAATTTTTAAACTATTTTGTGGTCAGAAGTAACCAATAAGTATACCGTTCGTATGAGAGAAATTCATCAAAGAAATGTGACCGAGGAAAGACAATAACTAATAAATAATACTTTTTTCCCCTTGAATTCTACTGTAAAAATTCAAATGCTGTCCCAGAACAGATTTTAAAAAATGCAAATTTTAAGTAAGTGAAGTAGGTAAAGATGCTTCTAAAACACGCTGCTGAAAATAGTGTTTCCTCAGGATATCTCCTAAAATACTTGGAGTACAAACTTAGAATTAGTAAGGAGATTATTTTTAGTATGTAATTGAAAAAATCTTTCACAAATTACATTAATTCGAATTTTGAAGGGTAAAATACGGGTAGAATCTTCTAAAATAGTAGTTTCATCACGATTTCTCTAACTATTCGAGCAAGGAACTTAAAACATTGTGTGAAGGTTACCTTCAGGACTTACATACTCGCTAAAAACATTTTTAAAAAATCAAATTTTACAAAGGTGAAGAGACGGTTATATCTTCTAAAATCGCCTTATCACCACAATTTTTCCGAAGGGCTTTTATGTAAAAAACTTTAAAAGGAATATAAGGATTTTATAACAATTAACGTGTAGATGCTCATTAAGAACGGTTTTTTAAAATTTTAAATGATGAAATTAGCGAAAAACATGCTAAAGTCAGGATTCGTCTGAAACTATCGAGGAAACTTGACATAGAAGTTATTTTTAACGCATTGATATTCGCTAAGAGTTGGAATTTTATTGTGTGAATAGTTGCAATAAATGTTATTACAAATGTTATATTATAACAGAAAAAAAGGCTACTCTAATTATTAATTTATATGAATGCAATGCACAGTATTTTATAAATACTCGGAAAGTCTAGTAGAATAATTCCAGTTTTTGATATCTTTAAAAACTGAGGAACTTTGTTTTGTAGAATTTCAATAGTAAATAGTACTTATACTTGCACCAGGTGACTTATTTAAAAAGTACTTTCCTAATCAATCACTTTATCTATACTAATAAAATAAAGTTTCGGTCTGTATGTCTGTTTTTGTTAATATAACAAATTACAAATTCGGAAATCTGTGAGCTATTTCAAGAAAGAAGCAACACAGCCGGTAATACCTATGCAGTTGACATCAAGCAAATTATATATTTACAATAATATCAGTGATGAAGAACTCCAAAATATTTGCAAAAGCTTTATTAAAAAAGCTCAGATATGTATTGGAGTCGATGTAAAACACTTAGAAAATACTTAGTTAATTATATTTATTATTTATTTAATTATTTCTAATTATGTTTCAAAGTTTTAAAGCTGTATTTTGTTGTCTTTTCATGATCTTTGCCCGTGTAACTCTTTATTTAGATGCATTTGTGATACAATTTTTCGCACTCAATAGTGTCATCATGAATTTGTATATAGTCAGTATTTTCCTTAATAAAATAATGTTTAAATAGTTCGAAAAAATGATATAAGACAGATGCTTTCCCCTTTTATTCATTTAACTTTAAAGATACGCAGGTCTGCAGTTTTTCTAGAGATTTTGCTGCAGAAAAAGAAAAATATTCGAACTGACCAATTTTATATAAAAAAGCCCTAAAAATTTAAAACGTATAAGTTGATGAAAATTAACGAGAGGGCTATCATTAACAATATTACTTCCTACCTCATTTTAAACTCTTTTGCAGTTTACATGACCTACTTATTTCCAACAGTTAAAAGAAAAAAAAAAGCTTGTTTCAATCTTTATTAGACACTCTGGAAAACCGGTCAACACATTAAACTCAAAAATGCCTGTAAAATTAACTTTACAGCAACAAATCATGTGCGAGGCAGTTCTAGAGTTTTTTAACAAAAATAAAATTGCGTTCAGTTTAAACACGTATCAAGCGATAATTGCTTACAGATGGTAATGTATTCGAATTATTTTGAGTGGCCCTGTATAGGACTATATTATTACTGATTAAGAACAAAACACTAAAACAAAACACGATAACTATATATAAAACGAACTATACATAGATAAACTATATATAAATAAAACGCTAAAATTTATTTCAGCTGCAAAACTCATTCGAGAAATAACCGCCAGTAGACGAAAATGTAGTTGAATTATTTTGTGCGTCCCTGTATACAAATAGCTTTGAGGTACTACTCGGCAAAATTAAAATATTATTCAGCTGAAAAATACAAATCGAAAACACGTTTCTTGAACAGCACCCATAGTCGACAATGTATCCAGAATCTATTGTAAAGTAAAATACTACACCGTTTTTTAGCAAACGTGCAGCAATGGTACTTAGTAACACACATATGAATTTCTTTTAGTTTGAAAAATTATATCATCATTAAAGTGAATTTAAAACAATTACCTTTAATGGTGTTTCAAGTATTTTTTACTGTAACGATAAACGAACTATAAATGTTTATAAAATTAACGTATAACCTTAACTTCTTTTTATAGGGAACATGTTGTAATGAATCTCGATACCATTTTTAGTTTTCGTTTTATTTAAAGTACTATATTTTTACTAAAGGTATATTTCAAACAATTTCCGACCACACAGCGCATTATGAAAGAACACTTTTGTGTCACCGTAAACGAAAGTTTGAAGGGTCTGTACGGGACCTACCCTGGACCGAGGCCCGAACATTGTCTGCAAGGGCTGGATTATCCAAGTTCGGGCCCGAATGAAAGTTATCTTGGCTCGGACCGGCCTGGTGTAAACATTAAAAGTCCGGCCAGGCCCGTTTATGATTTTGCAGTTCACGGCCCAGTCCGACCTGTGAATAAATCAGTGAAAACAGGCCCGGCACGTGCAAAAATAAATTAAATCAGACCCAGCCTGGCCCTACCTGACTCAATTTCCACAAAGAATTCCGATTTTTTTAATATACAATTAAGATTCTTTTAACGCATACTGCATACATATTTATTTTGAATTTTTAGAGTATATTTTAGATTATTATATCTTTTAAAAAGCCATAGAAAACAGAATAGCAACATTAATGATCACTTAGACTCCTAGACTATTACATTCAAATAGAGACATTAAAAAATGAATGTAGTTTAGAATAAAAGAAAAAAAAAACAGGGTTAAAAACATCATAACTTTTGTTTCGGTATAATAAAAAAAAGTAGATTTTTGAAATTGTTTCTCTATAATTTATTAAAGTATACTTCCAAGATTCCGTTAACAAAAGTTCATTATCACGATTGCTATTTTTACAAAACAAATTGCTTGCTCGATACGCCCTGAGAACAATTAGGTCCAGTTTCGGCCCGGTCCGAGTATGTCGAATAAAATATTAGCCTCATCTCACTCTGTCCGAGTCTGCTTAAAAAAATTAAGCCCGAACTCAGACACAATGTAACTGTCCGATACCGATTTCTACGCTGAACATGTTATATTTCTGTATTGATGTTTTCAAGCTAACATCGGCTCGTGCAGCACATTTAGACTTATTCTCGTCCTAGTCACGTCCATTGAAAATTGTTCATATTTTATCTTCATAGTTTGATCTTAACATACTATTATGAAATTCAAACGAGCTCAACTTTTACTTAAAAGATGACACTTAAATATGGAAATAGATGTTAAAATCCTCCTATCACATCTATTTCTATATTTAAATGTCACCTTTTAAGTAATAGTTGAGCTCTTTTGAGTTTCATATTAGTATTTTATAAATACAAGGTGAATATTTGCATTTCGCCCCATGAATTTAATTTAGTTTAATCTTTTTAAACTTGTAATATCGGACCGGTTGGCCCGCTTAATTTTTTTGTCGGTCTGGCTTGCCTGTTTAATTTTTACTATCGGCCAGCCCCCCCCCCCCCCGTTTCAAAATTTGCCTTAGTTATGCCGGCCTGGTCCGTGCAGACCTCTATCCCGTACGCGGCTTCGGAAAATGAAGACAATCTTTCAAAATGACCGGACCAGGCCGACAGAATAAAGACAATTTTTTAAACGTGCCGAGCCGGGCCAATAAAATAATTAAACGGTACAACCAGGACGATAAAAAAAATTAGGTGGGCTCAAAGACCAGACATAAAAAATTTAAAAGCGTCAAACTAAACCTACAAAAAAAAAAAAAAAAAAAAAAAAAAAAAAGAGTAATTTTTAATGCATACCTTGCTAAGTTGAGAATAAGTTATAAATGTGCAAATGATGCTAATTTGACAGCGCCATTACAGTAATTTAGCATGTCCAGCGTAAGCGTAGAGATCTGCATCGGACAGTTACATCTTGTCTGTGCCCGGACTTAATTTTTTCAGCAGACTCGGACGGGCTCAGATTTAGTTTTTTTTTCTACATACTCGAGCCGGGTCGGGTCTGCTCTTAATTGTTGTGTTGGGCAGGCATTTCTTCTTCTTTTTTTGTAAAAATAATAGTGATTTTTATAGTGGAGTTAGTAGTGGCATTTGTTAACGGAATCTATGAAAATACTATACTTAGAGATTATTATTTAGAATACTAAATTAGAGAGAAATATTTTTCAAAAATCTCTAGATTGAAACTATACAATTAAGTTATATCATTTTCAATAGTGATAATAACGCAAAGAAATTGAAAAACATACATACATTTTGTCAGAATTCGAACTAAGTTACAGAAGTTAGAGAGAGTACAGATAAATAGAGAGAATGACAGACGATCAGAAGTGATAAACTCTTTTGAACTTTGTTGGAAAGTATTAAAAATCAGTGCTTTATTTTTTTAAATTGTTAATTTGTTAGGGTGTTTATCACTTAAAAAAATTAATAAGTTTGGAAAGTCTGCGTCCTCCCGCGTCCCTTTGAAAATAAAAAGTGGGGGGACGCTAGAGATAAAATAAAAAAGTGAGGGGACGCCGTCCCCCCGCGTCCCACCTCGACTACACCACTGTTACCTATTTTAACTAATAAATTACATGACTTATTAATTGTAACTTTACCTTTAGCTTGACCCACAATAATAGGTGAAATATTTACAATTTTAGCCCTTAAATAACGAATAAATATAAATGGAAGAATAGATATTGTCGATCCTGAATCAATAACATAATTTAATTTTTTATTATTGGCAGACCCAGCAACAATTAATTGTCAGGCATTGGTTTGACTTGGTGACTGGCTACTAACAGGAATATTACCTGTTTGTGGAGGGTTTAAGTTAAATATACAATTCCTCTCCCAATCATAAGCTTCTGAAATTACCCTATCCTGACACAATCTACATGGTCGACTAGGAATCCTTCTTTGATAATGGTTGACAGGTAATCTGGGACTAACGAACCTGGACGTTGAAGGGTTAAAATTAGTTGCTGCTTGGAAATTTGGATTCCTGTAATTGGGTTGACGGCGAATCCAATGTCTAGGTGAATTATTTGGTTGAGAAAAAGGTTTGGAATTTGAGACATATTTCTAACGTTACTATTATTGTTACTGCTAGAATGAGATGGAATGACAACAAGTTGTTTAACTAATCTATACCAATCGGTAGTAGATTCAGGAGGATTTACTATTAAATAGTTCTGGTACTCAGATTTTAAGCCGTCGGTCAATCCCTGTAAAATAATGGTTTCACATAGTTTAAGTTGTCGACCTATCTCTATTTTCTGACGAAAATATCTTTCTAAGTTGTTTAAGTCATGCAATTTCAGCGAGGCGAAATCAGAAAAACGGGGGACTGTTACTTTCAGAAATTTTTCAGTTAAGATTTCAGCAATTTTTTCATACTCTTTACATTCTAGACATTCATTAACATAAACCTTTAATGCTTCGCCCTTCAAATATTTTTAAAATATTGTTGATTTTCCACTCTTTTTTATCTGGAGGGGTCCTTCAAAACGTCTAAGCCAAGACGTAATATCCATTCCACTTTCTGGATCAAAAATAATAACATTAAGCTCTTTTTCAGCCATTTTTGTTTGAGTACCTTTACTTTCAGCAATAACTTTAACAAACCCTGACTTTAATAACATGTAAAAAAATAACAATGTATAAAGAATTCTTTAACTTAACAACAACTGTAAAAATATCTAACTCTTAATAATTTAACTAACAAGGACAAATAATATTTAACAGTAAAAATTTCAAATTCATATTTAAATTCATTTCACTTAAATAGTAAATGTAACTACTACTATAATATTTCTATAAATAGATCCACTGTATATAAATAAATATCACAATTTAGAATGAAATAAATAAATAAAACACTTTTCAAGATATGTAGAATTATTTCATAAGAACAAATTTTTTGGCTCTTGAATTGTACTCTCGGAACATAGCATCAAAAAACAAAAGTAATGAAATAAACAAATAAATTAAACTGCGCAGAATAATTTTACCTTTTCAATGTTACGCAACTTCAACGCAAACTTTATTTTGAGATAACATTTTTTTTTTCAAAAGCTATTTTTACGATTATTATGTAATCAGTCACTGGTGTAAGCTTCAATTCAGAGAATCTAATAAATATTTATGCAGTTTTGAATACGTTCCAATATATTTTATTTAAATAATAAATGAAAAAATATTACTCATATTTTTTTTCGATAAATAGAAATTATTTTATATGAATAAATATCACAGAATGAAAATAGAAATAATAAATAAATAAAATAAGAACATGCACAATTAATAGAATTACGTTACTTTCGTAAAAAGAAGTAATAAATAAAAATTATACCAAACAGTCCTAAATTGTAACACCTCCTTTACAGTCATTTAAATTTATTTTAAAGAAGAATTGACTGCATCATCGTAAGGAATCATCGTTGTGAATGATGAAAGTCTCCTCAACTGATGAATTTGATCGGCAGAGATCCTCAGCCACTAGGAAGTCTTGGAATAGAGAAACATCCTCACTTAATGCTGTTTCGCAGGTCAAGTTTCTAATCCCTGCCGGCTTTAATTGTTATAAAGTATTCTAGATCCAGCAACCGTTGACAGGCCAGCCACGATCTCTATAATTTTACACCAGATCATAGCACTATTATTCCACCGCCACAAGTTACTAACGCTGTTCCATGCTATATGATGACGAAAGATCACGAATTATACTTCATAGAGGCAGTCGCACGTAACCGGAGAACAGGCGAAGTAAATCAATCCAGGCAGTTTCCCACTCAAGAATAACAAATTGTATTGATGAAACAACTGTTTATTAAAATGACATCGATTTAACAACTCCACTAAATCTCATCAAAAACTCGAAGCTATTAGATGACTGCACAAAGCTATGTCTTTTAAGACTCTCTACCGATGACATACGCATTTTGACCCCCTAGTGACTGGGTCTAGTTGACAGAAGAAAAACGTACAAAAATCCGTCTCCGAAGCCAATGCAACAGTATAAATATTTCAAGATTCTGCTCAAGGTTACAAACGCGCGAAAATGCTAGTCCACTGACAGCCATGTTCGGCGGGAAACAAGGGGGGTAGAAAAGGCGGGCCTGTTCGCTAATGGTTGAAAAAATGAGGCCAAGAAGGTGTGTACATGACGTAGTGCTAAAACTCTTTATCAGAAGCGGCAATTTAAAAAGGTAAAAAAAAAGCTTTGAGCGCGAAAGCCGCAAGGAATCCTGGGATGCCGAATGATAATTAAATAGAAATAAAAATGGTATTAATTACATTAATTATATTAATGGTAAAAATTCAATGTCTCAAATAAGAAGAATTTAAGCAAGTGCGTTTAGAGGCAGTTTTGCAATTTAATAGAATAAGGTTTTAATAAATACGTGTAGCTTTTAACAGATTAAGATTTTTAGAATGATAAATAAAAGAATATTTTGATTAAGTTATGGAATAAAATATAAAATAGATTTAAGAGATATTTTAAAAAGAGAGGGAAAAATTAGAATTGTAAGAATTTGGAATAATTTAACTAAGGAAAAATGGCGAAAATTTTTATTATTACATATATATATATATTTTTGTGGTGAAGATAAAAATACGTACAAATTTTTTTTGGAAATTTAATAGGTTAATCTTATTATAATTAGGCTTATTGGGCGTAAGATTTTAACAATTGCCAGAATCGCAATCACGGTTCTTAACGTCAAATGTTTAGTACAAGTATAATAAAATGGGATATTGCTTATATTATATTTTATTATTCTTTTTCGTATCAGGATAAGATATTTTATACCAGTTCTATCTGTCTGTAAAATAATGTCACTGTTCTGTTAATTTGTAAAATATATTTTCATCGAAGGCAAATTCCTAATGTCCCCCGGCTTTGGCGGAGCCAGCCATATGTTTTTCGGGAGTGGGGGTGAGGGTCTTCGATATCAGAGGTATTTTTCGTGACAAGTTACTTGTTCGTGGCTCGCTGTTAGTAGTTTACCAACTGGCAGGTATGTAAGCTAACGCAGTTTTTGGCATGCCATTCCATACGGTTGAACATGTCAGAAATTTATTTGAATCCGCGATATTCCAAAAATGTTTGAAAAGTCAAGTGGAGTCACTTCAAATTTTTATTTCAACAAATCGACATAGTACACAGAGAGCCATGAAATGCTGATACATAGTGAAACAGTATCTAACTCTGTAGCAAGTATTACAACTATATTAATTCCATGATGGATGTCATTCATTATAGGCTATTTTAGTATCTTAAGTTTTTGAAACATTGGCACCCATAGATAGGGGACACTATTCTCCCCTTACCAACACATAGCAGATACAAACTCCAGTCCCTAAATTTATCAAATTTTGATACTTTACACAGTTCTACGATGCGGACGTTGATACTTGTATGTTCATACAACCAGACACAGACATATCTTATAATATTCTGGTGAATGTGTCGATGAAAAGCTTAAAACCATCACTGTACCAATGTGTATTCTAGGTGTGGTACACAGTGAGACGAATGCTAACATTATCTTAAAGTGATGTTTTCCTGTTTCTGTTCACGTGTATTAGTAAATTTCGTACGTGAGATGCTGCCATTGAGCAGATTTATATATGGTATGGCTAAACTTTCTTCAGTTCATTATATATGGATCTTAATTAACATTCTTAAAAAATATGTGTTATTTTGTACGACTCTCCTCTGCACACTTCGTAACAAGTTTTGGGCCGCTTTGCTATTGGAACATTTTCTTGTTGGCGTATACATTTTGGTATAAATAACAATGAAAAAGTATCTCTAAATTTGCTACTCATTGAACAATAAATTATAAAATTTATTGAACTATTTATCAAAGAAAGAGCATCCATGGTTTCCCCAAGGTTCATGGAAACATTTTCAAGGAATTCGTTTCCAAGAAATACATGTAAAACAACTAATATTCCTTGTGGAACATGTGTTATTAAGAAAACTAAAACTACAGCTAGAATCATTTTGGTTGTTTTGTCATGAGATTTATCACTTTCTGAGCTTGGTTTTACTGTTTGCTTCATTTTCATTGCTTCATTCAAAGTACGAATAAGAGCAATACTTAAAAATGTAAGTGCTACACAAGGTACGCATTTTATGAAAACGCTGAAAATAGAGAGAATAGTATTGTACAAGAATTTATTAATCCACGGTGAATATTTTCTAGTTGCAACATGATAAATGATTGCACCATCATCGTTACGTTTGTATTTTGATACAGTTAAGTTGATAAAATTTGGAATGAAACATACTACGCAAGTGACATATGTAGCTGCAATTGCGTACTTTCCTCTTGTCATTGAACACCAACTGGAAATTTTTAATGGATAACTAATAGCTATATATCTCCAGACGGCTACAGTCACAGTTAACCATGTAGATATTGTATGATTCACAACATTGCAATGTCCAGAAAAGAGATTAAACATTGCCCATCCATATGACATTCTTTCTACGTCACTGATATTTCTAATATAGTTATGATAAACGTATGGCAGATATGAAAACATTAGAAGCATATCGGCAATAGCTAATCCAGTGAGAATGACATTTATAGACGAAACCATGTTTTTTCTTGTAAGGACAGTGATATTTAGGATATTGGCTATGATTCCAAAGACGCAAATAATAAAACTTAAATACCCGTGAACAGCGCGATATTCTTCATAATAAACTTCTAAATAATCACCAAAATAGGGAGCTGGATTGTGCATTTTTTCAGCAGATAATGAAGAGTTCAGAAAAGAAAAGTTCGCTTGTATCACTTCTGATTCCGTAAGTTGTAAAACTGGGTCATTTAATTTGAAAATACCATGTTCAGCCATTTCTACGTTATTGCTAGTAATGAAGATAAATGGATTATGTTATTCTAAAATGTATTAAACATAAACTCTTGCGAAAAAAATCAGATTGGTTGTATATAAAAATGTATATTCTTACATCCTGTTGTGAATATCATAATTTAGAACAGTATTTAACTGTTACTGACTTAAGCGTTTTACTTTTTACTTTTACATAATAACTCTTTGTAACAGTAATGAGTCTTAAGAAAGCACAAATGTTAACATCTTAGGATAGTCGATTCAACAGTTTTTCAATAATTTAAAATTAATTAAGTGTTCCAACTCTTTATCTTTACAATTACTCGATGAACCTACAAAAAAGAAGTTATAAAATTAAAACAATTTTTCAGGCAGTTACATAAAATACTATAATAAATATAATCAATTTGAAAATAAGTTAAATCAGTGAATCAGTTTTTAATTCAACAATTTACTCTATAAATCACAAAATCACATATATTTTACTTATACGTCTTGTAATTTTTAGAATAAATATAATAAATGAATACAAGAAAAACATCAGTCTAGAGCGCCGATAATCCGATCTCGTATTAACCGAAAGTCCAATTATACAAACCTCTGTAACCTTTTCTTGCCTTTTTTTTAATCTTTCGACTTAACTACGATACATTGATCATTTTTCTTTATTAAAGGAAAAAAAGTGGAAAAAAACGCAAAACTTCTAAATAATAATTATTATTATAGCACAAAGAAAATTTTATGGAAAAATACATGATCTTATATTTACGGTGCATTTGATGCGTTTAATCGTTAATCCAAAATAAGTTTTGAGAAATGCCAGTGAGTAAAAAATGAAAATTATCAAAGGTGCTATAAAAAAGGTTTAACTTTCTTTGAAATCTCCTCCCTACGAAAATCAATAATTTTATGAAGTAAAGAAAGCTTTTCTCAAGAAGGGCATTGGAAATATTTCTTCAATAACAATATACATCAAGGTAAAGAAAAACTTTATATAACAGAAATTGAAAATATTTTTTTTATCTGATGAGGTGTTTATAACCAAGAAAATATTGACAGTGTCGACAGCTGAAATTACTTCAGCAACTTGAATATTTAACAGCACGGATGCAATTACGTGTCTTTCAAGTTAACGTATCTGTTTCTTAAACATCAATGTGCTTTTTGCTTTCATTTATTCAGTTATCCGAACTTTATAATATTCGAAATGGACTATGTCCCGATAGATTCGGATAATCGACGCTCTACTGTAATTAAATTTAAGAACATTCTATTGCACTTTTTTGTTAAAATATAAATTATTTTATTCATATAAATACATCGCCATTCTCTTTGAAATTCACTGCCTAGTAGCACAAGATTGTTGTGCCAATACCGGCTAAAAGGGAAGTCCCACGGTTGGCCAATGGAAAGAAATGTCCGCCTTGCCGTAGAATTGGCCAACAATCTATTTGCCAACAAAGGTTCAACAATCTATTTGTACAAAGGCCCAATGATCTGGACCTGTTCCAACAAAGATCTACCAATTTATTCCTACTAAGAGCCAACGAGAATAACCCAAAAATTACCTAACAAATGACACCGTACAGATAGAAAATCTTCAGGAAAAACTTCTTTGTAGGTGTCACAGCCTTAAAATTGATGTAGAACTATTGAACTATTTTCTTAATTAAAAAGAAAAACAGAGTAATTGAATCACTTAATAAATAATATAATGGGTCTAGTAAACTTTCATATGTACAAGTACACATTTTCAAATCCACGGAAGTAATTATCTTACTATTTTTTTTAATTAATAAAAATTTCCAGACTGTTAGTACTAGCTCAAACATTTTAGTTTCTGACTCGTTAAAAGGATAAGAAGCAACATGTGTTCTAAACGACTTTTCTATTTTAACCATATCATCCAAATTTGTTGGGTTAAAATCCAACCCAATGTCCAAATCTTTAACACCTCAATTTTTCAGACTAATGTCTGAAAAGTCAAATTAGTACAGAGACGAGTTTAAATGTTAAACGAAAGCGAATATTGTGGATCTATTAAATTATTAAACATTCATCACACAGCATGCGGGAAAAATTTCTTAAGCTTAAAAATGATTTTACATGAATCTCCGTTGCCATCGGCAAATGAATATATATATAGATTTCACTTTATTTAGTTCAGAAATATTTTTTTCTGTGCAACTGTCAGTTGTTCTTATAATTATGACTACCACTGTAGCTGTTTCAACATCCATTCCCATTGAAATGCATGACCCGTAGTGACTCCAAAATGACCCACTAATCGAATTTTCTCAAACATGTGATCTAGCCCAATGGTCTTCTCGTACACCAAAACGAGGAGGATAGTTAGGTATAAAAATTAGTTAAAATCGTTAGAGCCGGTTTTTTTTATAAAACTTGTACACGACAACAAAATGATTGAAAAATGACAACAAAATCTAATTTTTAAGAGTGGTTTAAATATCATATTGATTGATTTTTTTTCAATTCATACTATTAGCTCACACTCTCTATATATTTATATATCTTGTTCAAATTTTCAATCGTTAATAAAATATTTTCTATTCATCCTATCAAGTTCAAATAAATTTTTTTAACACACAGGATTTGTTAATATCATAATATATGATTTGGTTATGCTATTACTCCCCAGAGGGCTCCATACGTGCAAGAATACGTTTTGTTTAATCAATATTACATAATTTTAACTTAGAGAACAAAAAACATAATAAAAATCCATTTTCAAGTTTTAGGTATGCAACTGCCCACCACGAACGCTACCAGCGTAAAAGAGAACCTATCATGTGAAAAACATAAATTTGACATGACAGAACATTATTCTAATAATTTATTTAAAAAAAACGTAAAAAATTAGCTACCCTATTTCCTGTCAGGGGACGCTATAAACACAAAAGAAAATTTTGTTGAAACTGTGACAACTATATTTAAGTTCAATATAACTATAAAACAAAAAACATATTTTGTAGAATTTTTAAAAAGAAAATTATTTATGTCCCACATTGTTTAGGCCCAAGAAAGGGGCAGATATTAATATATTTCGTTCAGTTGGTTTTACGTTGGATGTTACATTTTTGGAAATAAATAAGGTTAAACCAATTGAACATTAAAAAATATCAATCAATATATTTAAACCACTTGTAAAATTTAGATCCCGTTCGATTAAAATTTAAAAAAATCTTTGACTTTTTTAAAGGTTTGTATTTTGCGTACACCTTGTCATTTTCCATACACTCATCATAAGCAAGTTAAAGTTTAATCTGTAATACAAATGTTTGCAGAGCTTATGGAGCACAGAAATGAAAAAAAGTCAAAGATTTATTTCAATTTCATTCGAGCAGGATCTAATTTTTAAGAGTGGTTTAAATATCATATTGATTGATTTTTTTCAATTCATACTATTAGCTCACACTCTCTATATATTTATATATCTTGTTCAAATTTTCAATCGTTAATAAAATATTTTCTATTCATCCTATCAAGTTCAAATAATTTTTTTTAAATTTGTACTGGATGACAATTGATGTTAATGCAGTTTTTTCAAATATTAATTCATTAATTAAATTTAATTAATTAATTTTAATCTTATGTTTCATTTCTGTTCAAAAGTATAGACTCACTCCATATTTATAGTCTCACCTTCACACGTAAAAAGATAATGGGGCTGTTCACGGACGAAGATCAGGCGGCTCGCGGGCGAAGGAGACTATAAATGTGGAGTGAGTCAATACTTTTGAACAGAAATGAAGTATAAAACTAAAATTAAATAATAAAATTTAATTAATTAATTAATTAATATTTGAAAAAAACTGTATTATCGTTAACTGTAACATCGCTATGGCACTTTATTGTGAAGTTTGATAATTTTTTTAATTCAATATTTGAAAAACGGCATAATCATTAGATTTTAAATTTATATCAAGAAAAATACATTTTTTTTAACTTTCTAACGCAGTTTGTCGAACAATTTTGTGAGAAATACTTTTCGAGCTATTAATTTTTGGTATTTTAGCTATTTATTTTTTATTTAATTTTTAATACATTTCAAAAATTTCTCTTATGTAAGATATTTAGCAGGATATAAATTTAGGAATAAATACCGTCAGTGGCGAAGCGTGTAGATCGCTGGAAAAAAATTTCTATTTGACCTAAGTAGGAATTGACTTTAAAAAGAAGTTTTTGTATTACTTGTTTTTAATGTTCAATTGGTTAAACCTCATTTAATACAAAAAATTAACATCCAATGTAAAACCAACTGAACAAAATATCTTATTATTTGCCCTTTCTCGGGCCTAAAATACGTGACAAATAAATTGTTTGTTGTTTTTTTAATTTGTTCGACAAATTATGTTTTTGTTTAATACAGGGTGTCCCACAAGGTGCGCAGCGTCTAATATGTACAGATTCAGATAGAGCACGTCAATATGAGTATTTTGAATGGTAACATGTGGTATCCTCGAGTGTAGCGTGATAGTGTAAGTAAAATGTGAAGCTTGTCATATGAAAAACACAAGAAATGAGGAAAAACCCAAGTGAAAATCAATGTTTATTGAGAAATTTTGGATATATTCGGGGACCCCACATGTTACCATTCAAAATATTCATATTGACGTGCTCTATCCGAATCTGCACATATTAGACGCTGCGTACCTTGTGGGACACACTGTATGTCAAGTTTTATAATAACTACTGCATTCAGACGAACTCATTTCCACACTACAACTTCCCTCAAAATGATTAGTCTGAGTAATATTTCCGGGAACCAAGAGTTATTATACAGGGTGTCCCAGGTAAGATGTACCAACTTCGAGGGGATGTAGGGTGCACCTAGAAAACTCAGAATCACATAGGAATGCCGGATCGGAAATGCCTTCCTGACACAGTAAGGGCATTGAAAATGTTAGTTCACATAAAGCTGATCCTTGGCCCTGGAGTTGCCAGTCGATAAGACGGGCAGGGTTCTCGGCGCAAAGTTCTTCGAAAGAGTGTTAAAGGGACAATATGCAAATTTATCGGTGGAGTGTTGAACTAGCCACCAGATGGACAAGAAGAAGTCGCGTTAAAATTAAGCTTCATTTCGCACGCAGACAGAGAGGTTGTAGGATGGCAGACTACACGAACTCAGAGAAAGCAGATTTGCTTCTGACATATCGTCGGTACCATTCCGAACTATCGAATGTGAAAAAATGCATTTTTCATATTTTATGCCAATCTTTTATATTGTGTATGACGCGTACGTTGCCAAATCGTCACTTTTCTAGCTTAATTAGAACTTACTTGAAACTTAGAAAATGCAAATTTCAAACAATCGAATTTGCACATTTTTTCAAAAAATTACCATGTCAAAGTGTCGAATACGGCAAATTCGATACTTCGCCGTAAATTTTTGTATTTTTTTTACTTTTTTAACCATTTGTACCATGTCAAACTATCGAATTTGAAAATAGTCACTTTGTAGGAAGGCAAAGATCTAAAACTTTTAATTATGGATTCAAAATTAACAGAATTGACGCATGTTTTTTATGTTAGTATAGAATGTTTTCTACTAAAAATGGAATGTGTAGCATTAATAGTTCATCTACAGGGACACTCAAAATAATACTTTTACATTACCCTCAATTGGGGAAAAAAACGTTCGCGGTGTATTTTAACGATGTTAATCTATTTCAACAATATAGAAATTGACATGCATATCTAAAGTGCATTAAAACATTTTTCATTTAGAAGATAGTATGCAAATCATTTATCATTTATTTACAGGGCCACTCAAAAGAATTCGGTTACGTAATGGCGTACGGGAAAATGTTTGAAGCGTAATTTAATAATGTTACAATACTATTTCAAACAAAATGAAATTGATATACGTAATTGAGGTACACTACAAGATGCTTACTGTAGAATATGACGTGCATGCTTCTAATCGTTAATTTACAGGGGCACACAAAGTAACTCGGTTACGTAATGGCGTAAGGGAAAATGTTTGAAGCGTAATTTAATAATGTTACAATACTATTTCAAACAAAATGAAATTGATATACGTAATTGAGGTGCACTACAAGATGCTTACTGTAGAATATGACATACATGCTTCTCATCGTTAATTTACAGGGGCACACAAAGTAACTCGGTTACAATGTTTTGTATTAGCGATAATTGATGGAAACCGTTTTTAATTATGGTATGCTTCCTTAAGTTTAACTCTTCGCATACTATGTGGTGTGTAAAAGTTCCACAGATAGTACTATACAGGGCTACTCAAAAGAATTTGTAAGCATTAATTCGTATGCGTGCTAAATTACATAAACGAGGTTTTTAATTCTTTTTCGGAATTTTGAGCGGAATTTTATTTTTCTAAGAGATGTTTGTAGAATATAAATAAATTCATAATATACAGGGCTACACAAAGCATTGCGGGCTATGTATGATAATTTCAGAATGTGTGTTTTAAACAGTGTTATGTGATTTTTGCCTGAATTAAATTTTATCATATTATGTGACGCGTATAAAAATCTGCAGATAATATACAAGACTGTACAAAAGAATTAGAGTAAACTTTCGTCTATTGACGGAAATTTCTGAACTGTGTTATGCGTTTTAAAATTAAACTAAATTTTCAAACACTATCTAGAAGATATACAAATCTACAGATCATATACAGGGCTTCACAAACGAATTCGATTATTTTTCCGTCTATAGACGGTAATTGCTAGACGGTTATCATTTTATAATAATGCCTTTTACTAAATTATTTACTTAAATATCTTCTCTCACCATATTAAATGTTGAAGTTTCGTTAGAGTAATCTGGAAGCGTTGGAAAATGGTTCATAATCTATGATTGACGCATGATGTTTTTTTTTTCTTATTTACATTTTTAGTACGATTTCTTTAATCGTGACAACTCGGTAATTTAATTTTTTTTCTGCTGGTTTTTGTTTTAAGAAACTTTAATTCTAGAATACACTTGTATTTCATCAAATTTAAAATCGTCTGCGGTAGTTAGTAACTTATTTCTTAAATCTGGTTGAGTTAGTTAAATTTTATTCCAATCATTTCTATCCTCTGTAATGTAACGAAAATGGCAAAACGGATTTTATTAAAAAAATATCAAGAAGAAATTAACATTGGAATTAAAGACGTCTGTATATCGAGTTCGCCGTCATCTCGACTCCGAGATAAAAACGATATCCTCTTTAACACAGGTATTTATTCTATTTTTAATATTCTGCTATTCAGCGTAATTAATTTGAATTCGAATATTGTTTTAATTTTGTATATTGTGTCTTCTTTATTTAGATTGGAATATTCACCCTGCACTCGATTTAAATTTGATTAGACCATCCCCTTCAACACTGATATCCAATGCGGAGAATGAAAAAGGTAAACAATTCCTTTATTTATTTATCTTGCTATGTTTTGTATTCTTCGAATACTAATAATATTTTACGTTTATTTTAGGTATTGAAAACTGCAAATTATCTAACGTTGGAGAAAAGTACAGAAATATTAATAGTTTTGATGTTACTTTTAAAGCAGCTGAAAAAATTTTTACAGATCAACAGGCTTCAAACTTTTCTTTGCATAATGGTAAGTGGCTCATTAAGCCAGACAAACGTTTATTTATAAATTTAACGCGTTTTTCTTGATTTTATCATTTTTTTCTGTTAGATTTATATCCAACCTCATCTGATAACACTGATTTAGACCCAACATTTTCTCCAAGTCACACCACTGAATCAGATGGCAGCTATATCGACCAAGGTATTATTTAATTAATTTTAATTGTATATTGTTTTTTATGGCTCAGAGAGTAATCTTTTTATTATTGCTAGGTTTTATTAACCATTGGGAAAAGGGTTGATACTTTCGGTCGAGAATGGACCAAATGATGTACGCACTTTACTCTTTAAACCGTTTTTAATGAAATTCTGTACCTTTAGAAGAATTTTTTAAGCGTTTTTAACGAAATTGTGTAATTTTAGAAGAATTTTTTAAGCGTTTTTAACGAAATTCTATAACTTTAGATAAATTTTTCTCTGAATAGTCAATAGAAATGCATAAAATCGTTACAAAAATTTTAAAGTTACAAAAAGGATAGATGCAAATTATCAGATATGAAAAAAAGCCGAATTCAAAAATTGACGTCGAATGAGAAATCGTCTTATGAAGTAAAAAATGTGGTCTTCAACTTTAATTTCCTCAAAATACTTTTAGCTCAGATATCATTCTAAACAACAGTTAAAGCAATACTTAAATTTTTCTTAGGGGATGGTCTACAAATAGAAATTGTACCAAACTTTAAAAATGGCAATGCTAACGCCTAAAATTGGCATCCTATTTCAATATTTCGGTTTATTCGACCTTCGGATACCAAACGGGAAGTCAGTAGATAGGAAATGGGATTTCTGCGTCAGCAGAAGGCGATGGTGGCGGTAATACCGCCTTCTGCCGAGATCATACTATAGTAGGTCGTTAGAATAGCTAGCGTGGGGAAGCTATGTTATAGTAGGGTGGGGCGAATAGTCTGCTATAAGACGGGAAGGGGGGGTATTTTAGGAGGGCTAAATTAATAAAATTTTTAAATGTCTTATAGTACGAGGTAACGGTTAGGGTAGAGACTGAACACTGCCCCGCTATCCCTCTGTATTTTCCCAATGGTCGTTGTAAATTGTTAAATTAGAATTTTTCTACTATTTCTTGGCTCAATTAAACACACAATTAAACGCTTAATTAAACACACTCTTACAATACATTTAAATGAAAACTTGATTTCTAAAACAAAAACAATTTAACAACAGAATTTCATTAATTTATATTAAAAGGTTTTTCTGATTTGATTCTCTGCCTGCAAACGAAATGCCTGTCCTTTACCATGGTTTTTGGGAAATAAAAATAATTAATGATAGACGTTTTATTTTTTTGACACTGAATTTCATAAAAGCACGTAGATTAAGCAATTACCTGTCCAAAAATGCAATCTTTACTTTTTTCTGTGCATTAGTTCAGCTGTAGGTTGTTTGGAAAAAAAATTGACGAAGAAAAAAGTGATCATTATAAGTAATTCGACATTATTTTAAAATATATATATCTCTGTTTATATATCACTCATGATGATGAGTTTGATCTCAAATTGAAGAATTTCTTCATCAGATTTCATCAAATTCTTCTAATTTTCGGGGTTTTTTTTATATGTGATATTTTAATCTGGCATGTTTGGTCGATTTAACATTCAAAATTTGTTTCCTGTAAGAAAACAGAACCGGTCTGTTGTCTTGTTCTTGGCGTTTATTTGTATGGCTGGCTTACTATTTTTTGTTAGCTTGGCTTGACAGAACGACCGTCCTGCTTGATTAATAAGATTCTATTTTGACTTGTAATTTTATCACAATGCTCACAGGACAAAAATATCCCGTCCGTTTATACCTTCGTTACAGTATATTAAATAGGGGATGTATTCCGGGCTTCCCGCATTACATAAGGTAAAGCTAGGAGAGTCTGCGCGCAATTCAAAAGAATAGCAATAAAAAATCTAAATATTAATTTTTTGCTAAACTATTCATGAATAATTTTTACTTCATTTGTTTTTTATGCATTTCCATTGCTATTTTGTTGTTATGTTGCAATTTAATAGAACAGTTGTAATAAAACCAAGAAAGTTATTTTGCGCAATCTGTCCTTACAGGGTTGGTGTGATTGCGCACATGGGTAGGAGAGATTGTTACTAATAATAACTACAATTAAATTGTTAACAATAATAATTACACTTAAATGACATTGCTGTAAGGTTTTTGTGAACAAATTTTATTGTATTGGGAGTGAATATTTCAACCTAATGCTTAAAGATTCAGAAAAAGGAAGTAATTTTAAAAATGATTAAAAAATTTTAATTAAAGGAAAAAAATAAAGAATCTGAAAAAGCAAGTCCAGATAAGATTACAAAATAAAATTATGTAACTTAATAACAAGTTTAACTTAAAATTAGTCCATTTTTATTTTTCAATTTTTATGCAAATTTACCAATAAGCTGCGTAATCTCTCCTAGCATTTAAACTAATGGGAACAATGCGCCATCTCTCCTAAGTAGCAGATACGCAAACCCTCCAATTTTGGTAGGAGAGATTGCGCGGCCTTTTATTTAAACATGGCCGCTACTAAAACGAACCGTTGATGTTCACATTGTTAGTCTAGAATAGTAGCTAATGAGAAATCGTTTAAGTTTAAAATATTTTGTACTATTGACATTGTATAGAAATTCTGATGAACAGCTATGAAAATTCAAGCACTTACTTTGGGAAAACAAAACAAAATAGCAATACTTTATCTTAGACGCTCAAAGCAATCAACGTGCACTTTCAAATAGACACTCCACTACTGTTGTTCTACAAATACCTGGAGTCTCTGCGCTCTCACTCTACTCCTTCCCCCCGAACCTTTATGTTTGCAATCTCTCCGACTGCGACATCTCTCCTGTCTTTACCTTAACATAGGTGAAAATCATTTTTTTTTTAACTCTAGTAGATTTTTTTATATTTAATTTATATATTATACATAAGGTAAAGCTAGGATAGTCTGCGTACAATTCAAAAGAATAGCAATAAAACATCTAAATATTAATTTTTTGCTAAACCATTCATGAATATTATTTACTTCATTTGTTTTTTATGCATTTCCATTGCTATTTTGTTTTTATGTCGCAATTTAATAGAACAGTTGTAATAAAACCAAGAAAGTTATTTTGCGCAATCTGTCCTTACAGGGTTGGTGTGATTGCGCACATGGGTAGGAGAGATTGTTACTAATAATAACTACAATTAAATTGTTAACAATAATAATTACACTTAAATGACATTGCTGTAAGGTTTTTGTGAACAGATATTATTGTATTAGGAGTGAATATTTCAACCTAATGATTAAAGAATCAGAAAAAGAAAATAATTTAAAAAACGATTAAAAAATTTTAATTAAAGGAAAAAAAAATTAAAGAATATGAAAAAGCAAGTCCAGATAAGATTACAAAATAAAATTATGTTACTTGATAACACGTTTAACTTAAAATTAGTCCATTTTCCATTTTTTATTTTTTTATGCAAATTTACCAATAAGCTGCGTAATCTCTCCTAGCATTGAAACTCATGGGAACACCGCGCCATCTCTCCTAAGTAGCAGATGCGCAAACTCTCCAATTTCGGTAGGAGAGATTACGAGGCCTTTTATTTAAACATGACCTCTTCTAAAACGAACCGTTGATGTTCACATTTTTAGTCTAAATTAGTAGCTTATGAGAAATCGTTTAAGTTTAAAATATTTTGTACTACTGACATTGTATGGAAATTCTGATGAATAGCTATGAAAATTCAAGCACTTACTTTGGGAAAAGAAAACAAAATAGCAATGCCTTATCTTAGACGCTCAAAACAATCAACGTGCACTTTCAAGTAGACACTCCACTACTGGTGTTGTACAACTACCTGGAGTCGCTGCGCGCTCACTCTACCCCTTCAACCCGAACCTCTATGTGTGCAATCTCTCCGACTGCGTCATCTCTCCTGGCTTTACCTTATATATATATATTACATACACAATACGAAAATACATTTTTATATAAAGAATATTAATTATGTATTCAAAGAAATTTTTGTAATTTATTAAAACTGATACTTTCGTATTAGCCGCATGCCCGAATTTAATAGCCAAATAAATCACCAAATGTTACATTAGACATTAATTAGACTACTTAGACCTACTTACTTAGACTACTTACATTAGACATTATTTTTAGAGCCATAAAAAATGGAGAGAATTTTCAGACACAGTTTTAGATACAGTTTTCAAATAAATTGTAGTTAAAAGAATATTTTTTCGCCTATTCGACGTTATAAAAATTTAAATTGTTCTGTGCCTAGAAGTTAAAAAAAAAGTAGTAAAATCAGCATTTATTGATCCGTTGTTGCCACTGTCAATATGACGCCAGTGTTACTCACGGATATACTTTTGCTCTATAATATAAAAAATGTTCAAACGAAATGTTCAAACGAAAATTCGAGTTCGGCTTAATCTCTTTTCTCGTTTTCTTTATGTATAATATTAAATACTCTACAGTATGTTTCAAAAGTGTCTTGACATTTTCATGTAAAAACGTTTTATAATGATTCCTTTGTTTCTCAGGTTATTTAAGAAATGTATAAAGGTACATTCCTAAGTTGAATGTGTGGATGGGAATAACTAAAACAAAGATCTATGGACCTTTTATTTTCTCGGAGCCAACAGTTACAGGAAACATCGACCTTGATATGCTGCAATTTTTTTTTCAGCCACAATTAGAAAGTGATGGTATTTTCTAGCAAGACACTGCACCATCCCATTTCGCATGAATTGTTCAAGACAACTTGGATGAACAATTCCCCGATAGGAGGATAGGTCGCGGTTGTGGGCGCCGCGGTCTCCTGACTTAACACCCCTTAGACTTTTTTGTGCGGGAGTTCATAGAGTCGAAGTGTACGCAGTGAAGATCCACACAATTGAAAAAATAAATTAACGAATAACTGACGCAGCAGCACAAATAACACCACATATGCTAGCAGATGCTTTTCGCGTCACCCATGAAATATGGAGCCTAGGCATAGACTTACATGGCAACCACATTGAAATGTATTGATTATACCTTGTACTTCTTATTTGTACTAACAAGTTCTTTATTAAAAGCACTTTGAAGGAAAATGCAAGAAACTTTTGAAACACCCTGTAAATGATTGTTGTTTTCATTATTATAATTATTAATTTTTATGTTTTTTTAGGAGCTGGAAAATCTAAAATCACAATTCATAAGAAAAAGAAACCCACGAAGGTTATAAGTAAAAAAAAAGTTCATTTCCGTTCAGAACTAGACCATTTCCAGGCTGCAAAATGTGTGAAAAACATTGGTTTAGAACATACTTTTAGGTCTTCCGCCAACAAAAATAACAAGGAATGCTGTCCTGCTACAAATAGCTGTAGTTCACATGATTCTACGTTACATGAAATTATCGAGCCTGTGAAACGGTACAAGTCCAATCCCCATAAATGGAGAAAAAATGTAAATAAAGCCAAAAGATTAAAAGGTGCAGCATATGAAACTGAAAACCATAAAATAATTCCTGCCAAACCAATGAGAAGACTTACTTGCATAAATAATAGAAAACATCAATGTTGTGCAAAATTTCCAGAAGAGAAAAGAAAGATTATATTTGATAATTTTCATTCCCTTGACTCATTACACAAGCAAAGAGAATTCTTTGTTAGGCACATCACTCGGAAAAAACCGAAAAGACATAGTAGTGAAATATCTAGAAAAGAATTCACAAAAACATACACATTTACTTATGGCAACGAGAAACACATTGTTTGTAGAGCCTTTTTTCTAGATACCCTTGGTATTAGTGAGGGACTAATTAAGGGAGCATTTAAAAAAATTATCAAGACTGGTGTCATAGAGTCTGATAATAGAGGGGGGTGCAGAAGAAAAAAAAATCCAGGAAGTAACCCACGGATCAACTTGAATGATGGTGAAGATTATGTGAAACAGCACATCCTTTCATTTCCTGCTGTGGAGTCACATTATTGCCGCAAATCAACTGATTTTAGATTTTTAGATGCAAATTTAAATATAAATATCATGTATCGACTGTATAAGGTAAAATGTAAAGCAGAAGGCAGAAAAGAACGATGTTATGAATCATATAGGAAAACATTTAAATCCTTCAAATTAAAATTCCACCAGCCCAAAAAAGATTTATGTAAAGTATGTGCCACTTTTGAGGCGAACTCAGAGGCGGAGAAAAATACAAACAGAGAAGAATTTGATCGACATCAAGAAAGAAAAGAAGCCGCAAGAATGAAAAGGAACGAAGACAAACTCTCCGTTTTAGGAATTGAAAAAGTACTGGCTTTCAATTTTGATCTGCAGTCAGTTTTATCAACTCCAAAAGGAGCTGCAGGACCTTTTTTCTATGTTCGAAAATTGGCCATCTATAATTTAACTATTTATAATTTGGAAGATTCAAGTGTTCAATGCTATATGTGGGATGAAACCGAAGGAAGAAGAGGCAGCATTGAAATTTCATCTTGCATATTAAATTACATTATGGCCCATCCAGAAATAGAGCACGTAAAAATGATGTCGGACAGCTGTAGTGGCCAGCAAAAAAATTTCCATTTTTCTGCTATGTGTCTTCATGCTGTCAAAGTACACCCAACGTTATCCACCATAGATCACGTTTATTTTGAGCCCGGGCACTCGTACATGGAATGCGATTACATTCACTCAAAAATAGAGAAAAAAGCAAAAAATACTCCTATATATACACCTGAAGAATGGGCACAGCTTGTGAGAATGTCTCGCACGAAACCTAGTCCTTATAATGTTATTAGATTACTTCATGATGACTTTCTCAATTTTAATTCACATGAGGCAAAATTTGAAATAGAAAAGCAACATAAAAAAAAGTCAAAAAAAAATGGAGACAGTAATGAGGAAAAAGAAATAAACAATCACAGAGAAAATGAGCAGACATATAAATTTAGTGACGCTGTTTGGTTTCAGTACCGAAAAAGCAACGAAACAAAATATTTATGAAAACACGAATACAAGATGAAAATTTCATTGAATTATACATTAAAAAACGAAAAGGAAAACTAAATAGCAAACCAGTCAAACCATACCAGCAACGTCTACCAATTTCAAACGAAAACAAAAAAGATCTTTTGCTGTTATGCACCCACAATTTAATACCAAGATCCTATCACGATTTCTACAATTTACTACCAACTTCTTCCACTGCACGCGATAATTTAGCAGAACCTGATTGGAGTGACATTGAAGAAGAAATTGATTAAGATTAATTTAGTTGATAGAACTGAAGATAGAATTGAATCTCACAGTTCAAGTTAATATTAATTTTTGCTACGTTTTATAAAACTTATGTAACGTTTGAAAATAAATTATTTTGTTCTATTAAATTAGTATTTACTTACAAATAATTCACTAAGGAAAACTGTTATGCGTTTGATAGTGAATATGTAAATATAAATAAAATACTAAAAAAACAATTCAAACTATCGTGTATGGCACAATCGCTACTTTGATGCAGGGAACCTTGAAAAAGTACATAACAGCTTAGTGATTCAACTAACGAATGTATTCTTTGTCGATTAAAACAATGAAATTGTAAATTTCGGTGTCAATATTAAATAGTACAGATTAGGAAAACTATAACAATCAACAACTTCAGCATTCCACTGATGTTGAATCCACAATAAAAACATTTTCTCGCTCTCCACACAAAAGTTTTAATATTCTTATTCGATAGTTTGACATAGTAGTGTCGCATTTCACTATAAAATTTAAATTGTTATATATATTATATTGTTATATTAATTGATTATACAATTAGTCATGTTAATTGATATAATTATTGATGATTAATTTTCAAAAAAACATCAAACTGATTGATCGGAAATTGGTGCAAATGTACAACTTTATGTACAGTGAATTGAGTTTAAAAATGCTGCTCTGTCAAAAAATAAAGAAAAAACATACGTCAACAACAGACTATGAAACGCTTTCTAACGCATCCAGAACACTGTAAGGAACACTATTTAAAAAAGGCAAAAGAAGATATCAAAGTGAAACCGTGATTTCGGAAATTAATGTCCATATCCGGAAAAGTACTCGAAATCTTTTGATTATCCTTACACGCGATCAATAGATATGTAGCTTAGTTACAAAATGCACAGCACAGTCAAAAATTTACCTTCACCAATTTCTATAATTAAACGGAAGTGTACTCAAATTATTTTGTAGAGACTTGTTTATTATCTGCAACTTTATGTACAGTACACATCATGTAGCTTACTGTACTGTACTAAGGCAAAATTTAATTCAGGTGAAAGACGCTTAACACTATTAAAAACACACTTCCAGAAATTACCATTTATAGCCGACAATATATCCAGTTCTTTGCGTAGCGCTGTATATTATGAATTTATTTATATACTACGAATTACTAAATATAATTTGGCCCGAAATAGCATAACTTAACTAAAAAATACTTTTAAGGCATACCCACCCATACAGAGTAATGCTTACAAATTCTTTTGTGTAGCCCTGTATATGATCCACAGAATTCCTATAAGCCACGTAGTATGCAAATAGGTCAACTTAAAAACGCATACCATAACTTAAAACGCACTTCCAGCAATTACCGCTAATATAGAGCACTATAATCTATATCGCTCGTGTATACCAGTAAATAAACGATAACTGTCATGCCTTGTCATATTGTACAGTTGGCATTTTGTAGTGAACTTCAGTAATGCGTATAATTTCATCATGTTTCAAATAGTGTAACATTATAAATATACGCTTCAAACAATTTTGAACCGTATATTATTATGTAAACTGATTTTTTTGAGTGATCCTGTAAATAAATGATAAATGATTTGCACAACATATTCTACATAAAAAATATTTTAATGCACTTTATAAGTGCATATCAATTTCATTATAGTTGAAATAGTGTAACGTCATTAAAATACACCACAAACTTCTTTTTCCCGATTGAGCGTAATGTAATAGAATTCCTTTCATTTCCCCTGTAAATCAACTAACAAGAACAAAAAATAATTCGTCAAGCATACATTATGAAACGTTTTACAACACATCCAGAAAACGTTAACGAAACTTCGCCGTTAAATAAGGTGAAAGAAGATACGTAATTGAACAGTTTAGAACACATTTAACACATTGAAATATCCAGTGTTCAAAAATACCTTCCATTGTCAAAAAGGTAATCGAATTTTTTTGTGCAGCCCTGTATATGATTTATAGATGTGGATATTTAATACATGGAGGATGAAATATAGTTCAGTTAGAAAATTCACATTTAGCAATTTTCGCGAATCGATTGAAATCACTCGAAATATTTTGTGCAGCCCTGTATATTATCTGAAGTCTTTTGTACACACCACATATTAAGCTAAAATGCAACTTAAAACTCACTCGCAGCATTTACCAACCGTAAATGACAATGTATATTTTCCTTTGCGTAGCCCTGTATATGAATTTATTTATATTCCACAAATTTCTATTAGTCTACTAAATATATTTCAGCAGAAAAATGCGTAACACAATTAAAAACTACCCTTAAGCACTTCACTCCCATAGTCTGTAATGATTACGGATTCCTTTGTGTAGCCCTGTATATGAACAACTCAGTTTATAAACACACACGTACTATGAAAAAAATCAGTTAAACTTAAAAACGCAAACCAAAGTTGAAAACGCACTTATCACACATAGACTGTAAATATCGCACATGTACTGTGAGTAATATATTTTGTGTGTCCCTGTAAATAAACGCAATGCACGCAAGAGAGCTATTTATAGTGCACCTCAGTAATCCATATAATTTTCATTATGTTTGAAATAGTGAAATATCACTAAATTACACTGCAAACGATTTTTCCCCTTAGAACGATGTGTAACAGAATTCTTTTGTTTGACCCTGTAAATGAATTATAATAAATGCTTTGCACCCCATATTCTAGAAAAAGTATGTTTTAGTGCACTTCACAATTGTATATCAATTTCATCATGTTTTAAATGACGTAGCATCATCAAAATGCACTTGAAACGATTTTTTCCCATTGACTGTGATGTAATGGAATAATTTTGACTGTCACTGTAAAAAAAAAAAACTATTATACATACTTAATTTTCAATAGAGATCATGCTATAGTAAGCGACAATAACGTACAAAATTTTCAGGGCAATCCAAGTACATTTACTAGAGATAGAGCACGGACAGAGTGACAGACGGCAGACGGACAAACATAAGTCATAAACACTTTTCAACTAGGTTGATAAGTGACTATCTAGGTTGACAACCATATTGATACAAATATGGTATATTCGCTACTTTGACTTGTAAAATTTTGCAAAAAACTGAGAAAAGTACAAAATTCTACAAATCAAACTATCGAATACGGCAAATTCGCTACTTTGAGTTGTAACATTTTGCAAAAACTGAGAAAAGTACAAAATTTTACAAATCAAACTATCGAATACGGCAAATTCGCTAGTTTGAGTTGCAACATTTTGCAAAAACTGAGAAAAGTACAAATAAACATAGCATTTCAAACTATCGAATGTGATTTTTTGGCGAATAAAATTAGCCAAATGATTTTTCTCGATAGCAAGCTTAAATAGGATATTAAACAGCACAAGAAATATATAACAATTAGTTACTTCCGCCAAGCGCTGATTTTAAATTCATAATTAAAACAGTTTTTTTGCCTTCCTGAAAAGTAGCTATTTTCAAATTCGATAGTTTGACTTGGTACCGACGATATGGGGCCGCACACTGTAATGGTCGAGCCGCTCAGAGGTTGTACGCCCAAAGGTTTCCGTTGAGGCGAACTCCCGCCCATACCATGTTTGCGCGCCTACACCAGCAGTTGTGACAGCGGTTCTATCCATAAGACCACACGTAATAGTGATCGAACGACGCGTACGCCAGCCAACGAGGAAACTGTGGTAGGTCTGTTAGACTTCACTCCCAATAGAAGTACACGAGGTATCGCGAATGAAATCAGGATTTCACTCAATAGCATGTGGGGGATTCTGAATATCAGTGACTTGCATCCATATTACTTACAGCGCGTACAGTTACTGGAAGAAAGTGACTTTCTACCTCGTCGGGCTTTTTCACATTGGTATTTGCAGAAACGAGATGCCAATCTCCGTTTCCGAGTCTCCGTGTTGATCACAGATGAGGCGTATTTCACGAAAGAGTGTATTTTCAATATTTATAACCACCATGCGTCGGCAATGGCGAACCTACATACGATACGTACTCGGGCTCCACAGAAACCTTTTTTATGTTAAACGCATGGACCAGCATTTTAGGGGATGGCCTCGTCGGGTCATACCTGTTGCCTGACGCCTGACATGTGCGGACTATCTACTTGATATTCTTGGAACATGTGCTACCAGAATTAGCAGCCAACGCCCACGTTTCCACTACGACGCATCTTTCCCTGTGGTACCAGATGGATGGAGACCCCTCCCATTTCAGCCTTTCTGTATGTAACCATTTGAATGCAACATTTGGCCAACGATGAACGTATTTGTCCAGTGAATTGGCGTGCCCGATCGCCAGACCTATCATGTATGGATTACTTCTTCTGGGGGCATGTGAAGTCCCTTGTCTACGGAACTCCTGCTGACAGCGTCGAGGACCTGATATCACGCATCGTTGCACAAATCGTTGGGGAAATACAAGACACTCCTGGAATCTTTGCGGGTGTTCGAACTTCCATGCAGTGAATATGCGAGGCCTGCATCGCATGCGGGGTCGTAAATAAGAACACCTCCTTTGATATGAGTGGTACTTCCCTTTTGTTACTTTTCTTTTATATTTATGAACAGCGAGTAATAAACACCTTTTTTCTCCTATTTTGTGTCTTATCCTTTCCACGTGTTTTATGTCTAAAAAATGCGAAATGCGAAATGAAGCTTCGAAGCACCGCGCCTATTCAATGTCATCTACCGCGTGAGGAAGGCGTTTCCGACACCCAGCAATCTTATGTCATTCCGAGTCGTCTAGGTGTACCCTACCTCCCATCGAAATTTGTAACATCTTAGCTGGGACAACCTGTATATAAAATGTAACACAGAAAATAAGACACTAAAACATCGTATATTGGAATTTTCACTATTTGAAATGATGTCAAGAACATAAAGAGACGCTCTGCAAGAATTAGAATATCTATAAATGTCAAAAAATGTGTTTTTTGACAAAGGTATATTTTACAGTGTGTGGTTCCCTCGAAATATTAAGACTGTTGCACATCTGTTTTCCATAGATACGATGAGGTTGTCGATAGGAGTTTTGGGAATTCTGTTCCACTTTCAAAGAACTATCTGAAAGTCCCGAACAGTCAACTTCAACAGAAACATTGCTTTTGCTGCAATGCATCGTCCAGAGTGTGACCCAGATATGCCTGACCGAATTTTACTCAGGAGAACATACTACCTACTTGATACGCTGTATTATTACTGCCTTGTCAAACATATTCTCCCCAAGTTGTGATTTTTTATGTATTAGCATGCATTAAAAGAAAGGAATGAAATCTATCACCACCGAAGGCGCGTCGATCGCCGTTCCCAAGTTTTCGAGAACCTATAATGTGCTTCACCAGTAGAGTCATGTGAGTACTCCGACCGGTGGAGGCACCTATACCTGCGCACCACCCCCATTTTCCTAAGAGATTGACGAAATTGGTCGTTGTAATTCGCTGTGGAGCCCACCCTCTAGGGACACAACAACTTAGCACTTGAGGTAGAGCCAGAGTTCCCCAACAGCTTCCGGAACCAGACATCCATAAGGGAGCTGGGACGTAGCCCTTAAGTCAGGTTTCCCTAACACACACTTACTGTACCAACGCCCTCGTTCCGGGAACTCCTACAAAGGAAACCACTATTTCATCTGCTATGGTGGAAACGTGTGCTCCTCTCGCAGGCCCGGAAGATTGAGGAAACCTTCGCGCTGGAAGCATAGACACGTCCCTCCTTAGGCTGTAGGCTGCAGGATCGGGACCTCCCGGCCCCCAGCCTATGAACTTTTCACACAACTATCTCCTGACAACCTGGTTTCTAGGTTCCGAGCAGCCCTAAATTCGTGCAGGACCGTCGTTACGGGAAATCGTTAGCACCAGTTACGATACCAGAGGGACGTGGAAATCTCCCTTTCGAGCGCCAAACAAGCGCTACCGCTCGGTGTTTAGTAGCTTGAAAGTTAGTTATTGGACTCCTGAAAGAAAGAATACGCAGTGGCATAAGCGTCAGGTAAGGCCGGAGATTTGAATTTATCGTCTGCATACCATTGGGCTGTGTGCGTATTTTTAAATAGCAAATCATGCTATTTAAAATGCGACAATGTGCACTCGATAACGGTACTTTATCCGAATAAGTTACTATATAAACAATCTGCTAATGGCAAATGAGAAAATGACCTTTCTTCTATCTCTAGATTAGTTAAGCTGAAAAAAATATATACCAATATTAAGCTGGGATTTTACTGTTTTAGATGTCTTGGCGATATAGAGAAAAGCCAAGAGAATCAACAATCTCACAAATAATTTCGGGCAATTTATTCACTGTTTCATTCACACAAGCATTTCCCCAATACAGTGATCTCTCACTTATACGCGATGTTCAATAATTACTTTTTCATACCACTATTTTAAAACAGTAAAATTCGATTTATAAATTCTGCGATTTAAGAAGCCAAAAATTATCTTGCAAAAAAAACTGGTGAGGAAAAATGATTTCCGTGTATCGCGTATAAGTGAGAGATCATTGTACTTACATAATTTATTTATTACTGCGCAGCAGCCCGTTATGTTGCACTTAAATTGCACAAGACCTTTCTATTGTGTTTTGGAAAAAATAAATCGAGTTTTATTAAACATTGCAAGTTTCTAGCCCTAATATTTCCGAATAAATCGTAATTTAGAACCTTTTTCTCTCATTTTACCTTTTTAACCTTCTAAGCGTTTAGAACGTAATATTCCGTTCACTAAGCTCCAGGTTTCACTGCAATATATGCAATGTTTAAGATAATATAATTCTATAGATTTACTGAATTTTAAAAACATTGAAGAATGGTTAATGCTCTCAAGGGTTACATTCATATTTGTAATTAAGTTTTATTTATAATGCTGAAAGAATGATATTTTTTTAGCATTTAAAACAAAATGTAGAGAAAACAACATTACAATTTTACCCTTTTTCAAAACGCTTAGAGGGTTAAATTTCTTTTTCTTTTAGAAACGATTCTTAAGGAACATTTATATCTCAAAAGTAATATCATACACAATTTCAAGTTTTTAGCACCAGCAGCATCACAAAAATACCAAATTTTAGAACGTTTTTCGCTTTTGTACCATTTTACATTTCGAATTTTTTTAGAAAATGTTCTATTGCGAGCAATTACGTCTTAAAAGTAACAGTCATGTGAAATTTCAAGTTTCTAGCCCCAACAATTCAAAATAAATCGTGATTTAGAAATTTTCTGGAACATTTTAGCCTATTTCTCACTTTTAAATTTCGAACCCTTTATAAACCGTTCATAACGAGTATTTACTTTTTAAAAGTGACAACCACACGAAATTTCAAATTTCTAGTACCAGCAATATCGTAGAATTAGCAATTTCAAGACTTTTTTGCACCTGCAACCTCTTAAAGGTTGTTGTACCGACATAAAATGTAGCCTATGTTGGCAAAAAGATAGTCATTATCATTTGGAACGAAATCCCAGTCGAAAATCCGTATTGGAACGAAATCCGTAAAATATTTTTTGAGTTATGCTTGAAGAAAGCTTTTAATAGCTATCGTAGCTATATATAGGGCATGCGCTGTGTAATATTGCGCTGTGTATGAGTCTTCGTTTCACTCAGACAATTAACAGAGAAAGGTTTGATCATCAAGGTTTGATTTATGCGGTTTTCGTATCACAATTTTTGATGTAAATTTAGTTATCAATAATCCAAAATGTTTCACCAGTGCACTAATGAAGGGTGTTGTAGTTTTTACTAAAAATTTCCTATTGAAAGAAAAATCAATAATAAAAGCATAAAAAATCAATTTTACTTAAATTTAGTTATCCTATTTCCCAACAGGAGACGCAATGAATGCAACAGTAAATTGTGTTATTTTTTACAGTTTATACGTAACAACAGTATAGCTGCCATACAATAAAACATATAAAACTAGTCGTTGGGGACCACCGTAATACTTACCCATCATGGATATGCATAATGTAAAATATTAAAATAAAAAATATGTAAACTACTTATAAAATGCATAGCAATTCGAATAAAATCGTGGCATGATGACGTCATAAACTTTAAAGGATCGATTACTGAATTGCTTAAAAGAAACATCCTTATAACTCCAAAAACAATAATCCTATTAATTAGCGGTTTATTGCATCTTATTAAGCGTCTCATTTCCAAATAAAATATATTTTTGAATTGAAATTTGGATGAAATATAGGGTCATGAAAAATCGAAGAGTGTGGTAAATAGGATTACAAATATCTCGGCAACTAATTACCCGATCGACTTCATGCTTTATGCAAAATTTATGTTTCTTTATTGTCTTTTATATTCACTCCTTAAAATAAACAATTTCGAAAATTTTTATGTACCTTTTATCAGAACGAATATTTCGAGAGTCCGAAAAAACTATTTCCGGATAATCAAGGTTACTGAAATTCAATAAGCTTCTTCCCATTATTACATACTAAGTACATACCAAAATTCAAGTCTCTATCTCAATTTTTTCGGGAGATAGAGCGTTTACAGACACACAGGCACACAGACGGACGAAATTTTTTTTTTCTAAAAATATGTTTTTCGGAATCTCCAGTGTCTGTAACGTGTAAATCCGTCAATTTTTTTGTTTTCGATTTTCAAAACGATTACAAGATTTACCCTATACTACGTATGATGGGTAAGTAAAACAGTTTTGCTTAAATTTGGTTACCCTATTTCCACCCAGCAGGCAATATAAACGCAAGAAAAAATATTGCCATTATATTATCCATTTTAAAGTTTTAGTTATGCAATTTCCTACCAGGAGCGCTGTCTCCGGTAAAAAAGTCTATAATTTGAAAATTTTTATCAAAACATAATAATTATAGAGGGAGGAGCTTTTTCTGAAAACCTATTAAAAAAAAAAAAAAAAAAAAAAAAAAAAAAAAACATAAATCAGTTGTATTAATATTTGGCTATCCTACTTCGTTGAAGTGGGCTCTGTAAACGCTAAAGAAAGATTTGTTGAAACTGTATAACATAACACAATTTAACTTGGAATATGGTTGTCATATGAGAAAATATAAAATGTCATTTTAAAGTATTAGTTATTCAATTTCCCAACGCTGGTGCTTAAAAAGAAAAAAAAATGAAAAAAGAAAAGAAAACATATTATGTGAAAATTTCTAACAAAATGTCAATTTCACTGTGTCAAAAGTTTATTGTGAAGTTTTATATAAAAAGAAAATCTATTTATTTATATATTTACTTTATTTCCCACCAGAGGACCGTTTAAACACAAAAGAAAATTGTATTGTATCTGTTAACTTCAGCATAGCTGCCATGCAGTGAAATATAAAAAAAAAAAAATTGCAAATGAAAAATAAATCAGCTGGGAAGACCGAGGCATGCTCAGTTAAAATTAACTTTGTGTTCAATTCGCCAAACTTTAACTTTCTCGTAGACTTCTAATTCTTCTACAGATCTCAAGAAACACAGTCCAACTTCACAGACTTTTGGTTTCGATCGTAGCACTTCCTTATGCAGCTGAGGCATTAGTTGCGCGAAAATTCTATGTACCCTGATTATTTGAATTTTGTTTTCGAGAATGTTCTATGGACGCCGATTGGTTGAATTATGTATCTCAGCTCCTATTGAAAATCACTAGAAAATTTCTTCAGTCTAAAAACCAATTTTTTCGCCAAAATTCGGCGAAAAGTTGCCAATTTGGCGACACTTTTTTATTTGGCGTCAAGCATGTGTTTTGGCATTGGTAATCTTAAAAGTCGATTTTCCCGCCAAATGTCGCCAACATTTTGCCATATATCACCAAATTTGGCGAAATATTGCCAACTTTGCGACTTCGTTTACTGTCAACTGTTCAACAACATACACTGATCCGTAGTGACCCCAAAAAATCCCACTAATCGAATTTTCTCGAACATGTGATATAGCCAAATGGTCTTCTCGTACCCCAAAACGAAGAGGATAGTCAGGATACAAAATTTATTTACAATCGTTAGAGCTATTTTATAGATAAAATTTGCGTACACACCTACATACAAGATTTGCTCATATTATAATACATGATTTTGTTTTGCTATTTTCCCCGAGAGGGCGCTATACGCACGAGAATAAATTTTTTTGAATCAGTGTTACCTAGATTTAGCTTGGAGCATGGGCGCTATATGAGAAAACTTAAGAAAAATCCATTTTAAAGCTTTAGTTATGCAATTGCCCACGAGAAGCACTACCAGCCTAAAAAAATACCCTATCATGTGAAAAAAAAATTAACGTAAATATCACCATAACAGAACATTATTCGAACAATTTAGAAAAAAAAAATCCGTAAGAAATCAATATAAAATAAAAATTAGCTACCCTATTTCCCGCTTGGGGACGCTATAAACACAAAATAAAATTGTGTTGAATCAGTACCTTCTACTTTTAAGTTCTACTTAGCAATTATACAATGAAACACAGAAAAAATCTATTTTACTTTAATTTGGTTACCTTATTTCCTCCCAGGAGACACTGTAAACGGAAAAGTAAATTATGTTGAACCAGTGCTACCTATTTTATACTATCCATCTATGCCATTAATATATACTAAGACGTCACTTTTCTCTTCAGCGAACTTTCTTATATCCTGTTTGACAGAAAAGTCTCTTCTGTATATTACTGATATTCATCCTTAATAGTCAGTATCGGTAATATATATATATTTATATATATATTATTTTAAATATGACATGTTATTCACCTGCTTTCTGCATGGACTCATATTGATGCGCCTTGTATTATTAACAAATGCTTGAATATTTTCATTCTGTTACAAATATGACTACATATTCACCTGCTTTCGGCTTGTATTATTACCAAATATTTGAAAATGTCCCTTTTTATTTAAAGAATGACGTCATATTCTTTGTTTTTTAATACTTAAAAAATATATTTCAATTTCATTTTTACGTAGAAATCTGTAACTTGAAAATTACTTGCTGTGGATAAAGTATTAATGAAGTCTTTCAACTGTTGGCAAAAATAAGGAAACAAGGTTAAATTTTATAGGGAAAATGTTCATTGAATCTCAATGAAAATAATGAAATTATCCTTCTATATTAAAAAAAAAAGTAATCTGGAACTGAGCCAAAAACGATTTAGCCAATCAAATTCTGCGTAGATATTCCGGGTTATTCTCATCGCTTTTTTACTAGGGACTTTTTTGAGGAGCTATTACTTTTTTTCTAGCCATCCTACGGATTCGAAAATCATGCCACCAGACGCGAAATATAACAAGCTTTCAGAAATTAAAAAAATTATCACGGTCGGACAATAAAAACTCAAAAAATCCTTAAAAATCGAGTAAAAAATCTTTTATTGAAAAAGTCATTTTTTATATTGTTGCCAATTTCTAAATAAGCGCAAAGGATTATGTTTTATCTCAAATAAAAAATGTATTTGCGCGAGACTATTAAAAACAATAATGAATGTTTAAAATAATAATTAAATTATCACGTGTTGAAAGCAGAAAATAAAGAAAATCACGTCATAAAAATTGTGTTTACACATGAATATTAAAAATAAACAAGAACGAAAAATCATGCGTCAAGCATAGATTATGTAACTCTTTCCAACGCTTCCAAAATAATTTTACAAATCATTACCGTTTAATAAGCTGAAAGATAACATCTAAGTAAACAATTTGGAAAACGCATAACATATTTAGAAACGTAATTTCAGGAATTTCCAACATATACAATATTCGGAAAAATATCCGAATACTTTTATTCACCCTGTATATGATCTGTAGATTTGAATATATACTACGTAGGATGCTAAATTTTAGTTTAGTTAGGAAACGCGTAGCACAGTTTAAAATTCTCCTTCTGGAGTTTCTGTCAATAAACGGAAATGTGTTCGCGAACTTTTGTGCTGTCCTGTATATGATCTACAGAATTTATACACACCAAGTAATAGACAAAAAGTGAGTTAAATTTAAAATCGCGTTCAGCAATTTAAAACGCACTTCCAGGAATTATTGTTAACAGACAGTAGAGAATTCTTTTGTGTGTCCCTGTAAATGAACGATGACTGCTGTACACACAATATTCTGTAGTAAGCCTCTTGTAATGCACCTTAGTGATATATATAAATTTCAATGCGTTTAAAATAGTGAAACATTATTTAAATAAACCGCAGACGATTTGTCTCTATAGACGTAATGTAACGGAATTCTTTTGACTGTCCCTGTAAAGTAACTATAAGTGCTATGCACACCCTATTCCATATTAAGCTTCTTGTAATGCAACTTAGTGATATATATCCATTACAATGTGTTTGAAATTGTGTAACATCATTAAAATAAACCGCAAATAATTTTTCCCCATAGACCGTAATGTAATGGAATTCTTTTGAGTGTCCCTGTAAAAAAACTATAAGTGCTACACACTTTAGTTGAAATAGGGAACATGCTATAGATGACGACAATAACATATAAAAATTGCAAGGCAATCCGAGCATATTTACGGGAGTTAGAGCACGGCCAGTCGGCAGACGGCAGACGGCCAGACGGCAGACGGCAGACGGCCACACGGCAGACAAACCGAAGTCATAAACACTTTTCAACTAGGTTGGAAAGTGTTAAAAAGATGAATTAAATGAAAAAGCATTATAACCAGTTAAATGAAAAAGCGTTATAACCTGATTACAGAAGATAGTCGCCGTTCGTGATATCATCAGTATCATCTTTTTAAAACAGGATGCATTACCAGGTTTTAAGTGGCTGTGAAATCAGAACGGGGGTTGGTGAGCGTAGCGAGCAGGGGGTAGAGCCCCTAGTGAATTATTAAAAAATATATATTTGAAGAACGTAAATAAAACATAAACTAAGTTATTTCCTGGATTATAATCGACCTATTATAATCTTTATAATGATTATAATTCATGGCCAAACAATTTCACTTTTTCAAATTTATAATATGACTAGCGGCCCGTCCCGGCTTTGCACGGGTAGACAATGCAATTTTTTTATTACATTCGTTTTCCTGAATTTCGCGCTCCAACCTAAAACTGTTGCTGAGATATGGCGAAATGACCTAAAACTTTCAAATCCACCTTTAACCACCTTCGAGGAGGTGGGGGGATTTCTAAAGTCACTGAAATACGCGTTTAATCATTTGATCAGTAGATTTGTTTTCCTGAATTTCGCGCACCTACATAAAACAGCTGCTGAGATATGGCGAAATGTCCTAAAATTTTCGAAACCACCCCCTTTAAATCCCTTCGGGGGAATTTCTAAAATCACTGAAATGCGTGTTTATCCATTTTTTAGTAGATGTGTTTTCCTGAATTTCAAGCTCCTACCTAAATCCGCTGCTGAGATATGGCGAAATGACCCGAAACTTTTGAATACCCCTTTAGCCACCTTCTGGGGGGAGTTTCCAAAATCGCCGAAATACGTGTTTAACCAATTTTTTAGTAGATTTGTTTTAAATAATTTCGCCCTCCGACATAAAAGCTGAGGTATGGCGAAATGACCTAAAAAATTCAACCCCCCCCCATTTAACCACCTTCTGGGGGGAATTTCCAAAATTGCTCAAATATGTGTTTTATACATTTTTTAGTACATTTGTTTTCCTGATTGTCGTGCTTCTATCTAAAACTGCTGCAAAGATATGACGAAATGATCTAAAACATTCGACCCCTTTTAACCCCCTTTAGGAAGAAATTTCTAAATTCGTTGAAATACGTGTTTAACCCTTTTTTTAGTAGATTCGTTTTCCTTAATTTCGTGCTCCTACATAAAACTGCTGCTGAGATATGGCGAAATGACCTAAAACATTTGACACCCCCTTTAACCACCTTCAGGGGGGAATTTCTAAAATCGTTGAAATACGTGTTTAATCATTTTTTTAGTAGATTTAATTTCCTGATTTTCGCGCAACTACCTATAACTGCTGCTGAGATATGGCGAAATGACGTAAAACATTCGACCACCACCCTTTAACTCCCTCCGGGAGGGGAAATTCTAAAATCCCCGAAATACATGTTTAATCATGTTTTTAGTAGATTTGTTTTCCTGATTTTTGTGTTCTTAACTAAAATTGCTGTTGAGATACGGCAAAATGACCTAAAACATTCAACCCCCCTTTAACCCCCTCCGGGTGGGGAATTTCTACAATTGCTGAAATACATGTTTAATCGTTTTATAGTAGATCTGTTTTCCTGATTTTCGAGCTCCTACCTATAACTGATACTCAGATCTGACGAAATGGCCTAAAACATTCGACCACTCCCCTTTAACCCCTTCGGGGGGGGGCTTTCTAAAATCGCTGAAATACATGTTTAATCATTTTTTTAGTAAATTTGTTTTCCTGATTTTCGCGCTTCTACCTATAACTGCTGCTGAGATATGGCGAAATGACCTAAAACATTCGACCACCCCCCTTTAACCCCTTCTGGGGGGAATTTCTGAAATCGCTGAAATAGGTGTTTAATCATTTTTTTAGTAGATTTGTTTACTGGAATTTCAAGCTCCTTCCTATAACTGCTGCTGAGATATGGCAAAATGACCTAAAACATTTGACCACCCCCGTTTAACCCCCTTCTGGGGGAAATTTCTAAAATCGCTGAAATAGGTGTTTAATCATTTTTTTAGTAGATTTGTTTTCTGGAATTTCAAGCTCCTGCCTATAACTGCTGCTGAGATATGGCGAGATGTCCTAAAACATTCGACCACCCCCCTTTAACCCCCTTCTGGTGAGAATTTCTAAAATCGCTGAAATAGGTGTTTAATCATTTTTTTAGTAGATTTGTTTTCTGGAATTTCAAGCTCCTACCTATAACTGCTGCTGAGATATGGCGAAATGACCTAAAACATTCGACCACCCCCATATAACCCCCTTTTGGGAGGAATTTCTAAAATCGCTGAAATAGGGGTTTAATCATATGTTTAGTAGATTTGTTTTCTGGAATTTCAAGCTCCTACCTATAACTGCTGCTGAAATATGGCAAAATGAACTAAAAGTTTCGACCACCCCCCCTTTATCCCCCTTCCGTGGGGAATTTCTAAAATCGCTGATATAGGTGTTTAATCATTTTTTTAGTAGATTTGTTTTCTGGAATTTCAAGCTACTACCTATAACTGCTGCTGAGATATGACAAAATGACCTAAAACATTCGACCCCCCCCCCTTTAACCCCCTTCTGGGGGGAATTTCTAAAATCGCTGAAATAGGTGTTTAATCATTTTTTTAGTAGATTTGTTTTCTGGAATTTCAAGCTCCTACCTATAACTGCTGCTGAGATATGGCAAAATGACCTAAAACATTCGACCATCCCCTTTTAACCCCCTTCTGGGGGAATTTTTAAAATAGCTGATATAGGTGTTTAATCATTTTTTAGTAGATTTGTTTTCTGGAATTTCAAGCTCCTACCTATAACTGCTGCTGAGATATGGCAAAATGACCTAAAACATTCGACCACCCCCCTTTAACCCCCTTCTGGGGGGAATTTCTAAAATCGCTGAAATAGGTGTTTAATCATTTTTTTAGTAGATTTGTTTTCCTGATTTTTGCGTTCCTACCTATAACTGCTGTTGAGATATGGCGAAATGACCTAAAACATTCGACCACCCCCCCTTTAACCCCCTTCTGGGGGGAATTTCTAAAATCGCTGAAATAGGTGTTTAATCATTTTTTTAGTAGATTAGTTTTCCTGATTTTTGCGTTCCTACCTATAACTGCTGCTGAGATATGGCGAAATGACCTAAAACATTCGACCACCCTCCTTTAACCCCCTTCTGGGGGGAATTTCTAAAATCGCTCAAATAGCTGTTTAATCATTTTTTTAGTAGATTTGTTTTCTGGAATTTCAAGCTCCTACCTATAACTGCTGCTGAGATATGGCGAAATGACCTAAAATATTCGACCACCCCCATTTAACCCCCTTCCGGGGGAAATTTCTGAAATCGCTGAAATAGGTGTTTAATCATTTGTTTAGTAGATTTGTTTTCTGGAATTTCAAGCTCCTACCTATAACTGCTGCTGAGATATGGCGAAATGACCTAAAACTTTCGACCACCCCCCTTTAACCCCCTTCTGGGGGGAATTTCTAAAATCGCTGAAATAGGTGTTGATTCATTTTTTTAGTAGATTTGTTTTCTGGAATTTCAAGCTCCTACCTATAACTGCTGCTGAGATATGGCGAATTGACCTAAAATATTCGACCACCCGTATTTAACCCCCTTCTGGGGGGGGGGATTTCTAAAATCGCTGAAATAGGTGTTTAATCATTTTTTAGTAGATTTGTTTTCTGGAATTTCAAGCTCCTACTTATAACTGCTGCTGAGATATGGCAAAATGACCTAAAACATTCGACCACCCCCCTTTAACCCCCTTCTGGGGGTAATTTCTAAAATCGCTGAAATAGGTGTTTAATCATTTTTTTAGTAGATTTGTTATCTGGAATTTCAAGCTCCTACCTATAACTGCTGCTGAGATATGGCAAAATGACCTAAAACATTCGACCACCCCCCTTTAACCCCCTTCTGGGGGGAATTTCTAAAATCGCTGAAATAAGTGTTTAGTCATTTGGTTAGTAGATTTTTTTTCTGAAATTTCAAGCTCCTACCTATAACTGCTGCTGAGATATGGCAAAATGACCTAAAACATTCGAAACCCCCTTTAACCCCCTTCGGGGGGGAATTTTCAAAAATCCCTTCTTATTGCTTGCCTAGGCCATAACAGCAATCTACAGTCCAAATTGCGTGACCCTGACTTTAGTAGTTTCGGCTGGGCGTTGATGAGTCACCCAGTCAGTCAGTCAGTCACCGTTTCCTCTTTATATAATAGTATAGATTAGAATTTGCATAGGGAGAAAATTTTGTGGCATCGGGACAAAAAGGTACGAACAAATCAAAACGTTTTGCGATCCATAGGTTTTACTGTGTTAAATTAACATTAAGGAGTCACACTGGAAATAAATAAATATTGCGCTACCGCGCAATACTTACATTATACAGTGAAACATAAAGAAATCAATTTTACTTAAATTTGGTATCTTATCTCCTCCCAGAGGGCATTATAAACAAAAACGTAAATTGTGTTGAACCAGTACAACCTATTTCATAATAACGATCTATGCCATATCTATATATTAAAAACGCTAAGCAATTTCTTTCGACAATCCGTTAGAACAAACTACTGCATCAAATTAAACCATTCTTTTTTTAAATGAAAGATATTAGGACACAGATTTGTTATCGTGCATTCGTTTGTTCGAAAATTTAATTAATTAGCTGTAATTTCCAATTAAACATTTACTTCTGCTTATGACGTCATAAAGTTGACAACTCCCACTTTTGAGGGCATAGAGTTTTTTCCCTGAACCCTGTGGTTCGCCAATCTTTTGACATTAACTAATATCAACTAGGTAATATTTTAACATTGTAGTATAAAATCTAAAAAAAAAAAAAAAACTTAATTAGCTAGAATATAATCATAATAAAATATCTAAACGTAAACATATCAATATGAATAACAAATCTCACGTAAAATGTTGCAATTTAAATGATTCCAATTGAAACAAGATTTGGAGAGTTATCCTTGACGCCCAGCTAACATAAAAGTACCAATTTTATTTTATTTATTTACACACATATTCAAATTTATTATAAAACACCAGGTTGCCATACAAAGCAAAAATCGTCATTTAGGTGCCAAAAAATAACCCAGGTGCGTCTGCGATATCTGTACTGATTTAATCAAAATCATTTTGGTTGCACCGCATATTGCAAAATTAATTAAATCCATGATTATTGTTTCTTTCTCAGATTAAAAATAAGAAAATTGGTACTTCTCTATTATCCCGTCGACCACTTTTCATAACAAAAAACTATCGCCAAACTGTAACGCCAAATAAACGGGAGAACGTTGCCATTGGAATATCAAAATAAATAAATAAATAAAATACATGAATTTAAGGACACAATTGTTATTTTAGTTAATGAAATAACTAATAAATCAGTAAAACATAATGAAAAATAGACGCAAATCTCGAATTAAAAACCACTTGATGACGTAACAAACACGTATAATGCTTCTGACATCAAGTAAATCGGACTGTATTTTTGGAGTTTAATTTTACAGTTTGGCGATAATTGTTTGTTATGCAAAGTGGTCGACCGGATAATAGAAAAGTACCAGAAAATTTAATGTATAACGAAATTCAATTATTTGACCGATCGCAAATTTTGGTTCTTTTCCGTTATACCGACACCATGCCATACATGTAAATATATGCTTGGCGACAATGGTGTCCGTATAATGGAAAAGTACTCAATATTTTTCTTAGTTCGGGCTATACCAAAAACAAACATTTTACAGGTAACAAAAAAATCGCCGAAAATGGCTGTTTCATCAGCTGTTATGACAGCAAAGTTGGATAAAATCTAATAACCTGAATATTACAACGTTTATGCGAAACACCACAGAGAACACACGCTATTTTTATATATGTAGGGCATATTTAAACGAATAAGAGAACTAACAACCTTCAATAATATAATGCATGAAAAAGTAAACAACTAAGTGTTTCAGCAAATCATAAAAATATGTATTTCTTAATATAACTATAAAATACAGAAAAATATTCATTATCCCGTCGAAATTCCGTGCATTATCCCGTCGTCCGATTAAGAAAAAAAACTATATGCAAATTAGGTACTTTTCGGTTAGCCGGCGCCAATAAAGTATATATATATATATATATATATGATACATTCCTGTCGAAAATTGGCACATTATAGACGATCGCTATTGCTGTCGACTAGGACGTTCTTTCCACCAGACAATCGGAACATCTCAGTCCGAAACCACTAAAATTACCTGATAATCATATCGAGGTAGCCGCAGTCGAGATCGTTGTAATGTAGTCATGACACCCGGACAGGGCATCACTTCGAGTCACTCACCATGAAGACAAATCTCGAAGTATATCACATCGGAAATCGTAGTGTATTTGCAGTCGTAAAAATTGAGCAGAGGCGGTGAAATCCAGAAGAAATTTCCCAAAAACATTAAAAAGAAGACTTAATAACTTAATAGATGAGCAGTGGCTTTATTGTGATCACAGAGATGAAAGCAACTCCACCAACTTTCGCTTCATAAAAAACTGAACACATTTGAAGATCTTGAAGAATTAGCCGAGCTTGAAGAACATACTACCGATGCATTAGTGTAGACTCCCCAGTGACGGCAATTAGATAACAACCACTAATTCGTGTAAATTCTGTCTCCGAAGCCAGTGTAACCGTATAAATACTTCAAAATTTGGCCCAAAGGTACAAAACGCGCGAACAAGCTGGTCCACTCGCATCCATGTTCGGAGAGCGCTAGGGGGATAAAGAAGGCGGCGCTTTCTCGCTAATGGATGAAAAAATGAGGCCACGAAGACGTGTCTCTGACGTATGATTAAAACTCTTTAACAGAAGCGGCAAATTAAAAAGGTAAAAAGGCCTTTGGGCGCGAAAACCGCTTGGAATCATGGGATGCCGAATGAATTAAATAGAAATAAAAATGGTATTATAAAAGTTCCAAAGAATAAAAATTAAATGTCTCAAAAGAAGAAATTAGGCAGGTGCATTTAGAGGCAGTGTTGCAATTTAAGAGAATAAGGTTTTAATAAATACGTGTAGCTTTTAACAGATTAAGATTTTTAGAATGATAAATAAAGAATATTTTGATTAAGTTATGGAATAAAATACAAAATAGATTTAAGAGATATTTTAAAAAGAGAGGGAAAAAAGAATTGAAGAATTTGGAATAATTTAACTAAAGAAATGGGGCGAAATTTTTTTTATTATTACATATATATATATATATATATATATATATATATACATAATAACAAACGCCAATGGAAAATTACTTGCAGAATCGTTATCACAAAAGCCAACCAAAATCTATAAACCACATAAATTCAACACTAGAAAAACAAAACTATATACATTATATATATTTGTATCTATGTATGTATATACTATATATACACACACATATATATATATATATATACTTCATTGGCGCCCTGCTAACCGAAAAGTACCTCAAATAATTCGCCAAACTGTAGCGCCCAATAAACAAACGGAAGAATGTTGCCATTAAATCTCAAAAAAGAATAATAATAATAATAATAATAATAATAATAATAATTAGGAAAAGCCTCATTTACTAAAGTATCATTTATCAGTAACTTTTAACAATAAAATTTACAATATATTAATGAAAACAGAATCAAAAATAATCTTGGATATTTATTTATTTACATTATTTCTCTTAATTATGGAAAAGGAATAATCATCCTGATTATGTAAAGGAATGCAGAAACCATACAAATAAATTACAGTTGAAAACATTAAAAATCTTCTTTTTCTGTAGATTGATTTATTATTGTAAAAAAAAATTCTTCATCTTTACATAAAAATTGATTAGCTTAAAACAATAGATGCGTTTCAGAAGATATGGATTTAAAACGAACGATGATTAAAGAAGACATTTTAAAAATTTTGATCAAAACATTTTAAAACTTTTTTTTAACGTCGAATTTCGACGGTGCGTTTGGGGAGAAGCAATGCAGATGCGCATAGGAGCTCATTCGGTTGCATTATCACAGGGGGGGATGTATGCCTTATTTAATATGTTCTTTTATTGACTGAATATGAGATGAACGTAGGGATATGCTATTTGTATGCTACTTCATAGGTTCAGGAAATTTTCTTTCTTGCCGTGGGGAATAGGGCGGTAATGTCAAACTGATTTCCATTTTGTTTACGGATTGTTTGTTTGGAGTTTGCATCGGAAATAATAACGTAATTCACTGGGGGGAACTTTTTTTAAATAAAATATTTGAAAGATTGTTTCTTAAGCACCTCTACTTATGTAATAAAGAAGCTTATTTTACTAATATTGCTATAGTATTTTTTTTCCGTCACGTTTTGACGGGTTCCATCTAGTATTATATATAAAAAACAGCACAATAAAGATAAAGTGAGACATTGGTGTTGCATTTCTTATATCATGTTTGACAAAAAATTCTCCTCTGTATGTAACTGATATTCGTCCTTAATAATCAGTATCGATAATATATATATATATATATATATATATATATATATATATATATATATATAGATGCTTTAAATATGACGTGTTATTCACCTGCTTTCTGTATTTACTTATATTGATGCACCTTTTATTATTAACAAATGCATTTTGTTAAAAATATGACGACATATTCAGCTACTTTCGGCTTGTAATATTAGCAAATATTTGATAATGTCCCTTTTTAGTTAGAGTATGATGTCATATACTTTATTTTTTAATACTTAAAAAATATGTATTTCAATTTCATTCTTCACGTAGAAATATATAACATGAAAATTAATTGCTGTGGATAAAGTATTATTATAGATTTTCAACTATCGGCAACAATAAAGATACAAGGTTAAATTTTACAAGGAAAATATTCATAAATCTCAAGGAAAATAATGAAACTTTCAATAAAACATAGCATATGTTACTTCCTGGATTATGATCCACCTGTATGCAAAAGCATTTAATCATCCGTTTTGACCCTGAACTCAGCCAAGCAATTTCATTATTTCACTTGCATAGAGTAAGAATGTTCTGGTATCGGGACAAAACGGTAGAAACAAGTCAAAATGTTATGCGGTCCATAGGCTTTACTGTGTTAAATTAACATTAAGGAGTCACACTTGAAATAAATTATTTTTATTTAAATAATACATCTTTACCTTTTAAATAATTTTTTTAATTAATTTATAATTTCTGTCATTTGATCTAAATTTATTTATTTAACGATATCCTGCAATTCAATTACATTTAAACGAATGCGTGCATTGTTATGGATTTTTTAATAGCATTTTTCAGATTCATATGTCTGCCAGACATGGAATTTGGAATGAAGATTATTAATAATTAGATGGAACCCGTCAAAACTTGACGGAAAAAATTATTATAACAGTATGAGTAAAAAAAGCTTCTTTATTATTTTAGATGGGGAGAGTATGAAAGAGTGTTTCAAAAATTTTATTTAAAAGGTTTTTCCCCCATTGAAATACTGTACTATTTTCTATGCAAACTCCAAACAAACAATCCGTAAACAACTGTGTAATGCATATTAGTTCGACATCAGGGCCATACTCACCACTGCTAGAAAGAAAATTTCATGGACCTATGAAGTATCATACAGATAGTATATTCCTACGTCGATATCATATTTAGTAAATAAAAGAACATAATAAATAAAGCACACATTGCAAAATTAAAAGGGATTTTTATGTATATCATGCAATTTTAAATTTCATATAATTAACTGAACAGTGTTAGTTTTATTTTAGAATTTTCTAAAAACCATCTGCAGGATTGCCGTCTCTTTTTCTATGTAGCTCAAAAGTCTATTGATCGTTACTTTGTGATATCGAGATGTAGAATCTAAAAGTATAAAAAAATATTTTCTATTTATTGGGAATATGACTAATAAAATAGTTCCAAGCTAATTTGTTAGTACTCGGCACGTAATTGAAGAAAACCACGACATCTTATTTTAGAAAGGTTTTCCATTCATATCTAAGTGCCATTTTAAAAAGAGCCCAATTTTACAATGAATTCTAAGATATGTCATAAAATTTTTAATGTTTGGGAACATTTTATTTCCGTGTGACGATATGACGATAGCTGATTAATGAGCATCGGGTACTTTCTAAGGAACACCTTTGCGATGCTTAAAGTTTTCTCTGTATGGGATAGTATATGTTCATCAATTCCAATTTTAAAAATGAAACATGTTTTGAAAACTGAAAAAAAATACTTTTAAGATTTCAGTTGCTTCTCCCTAATTTTTTCCGTCCTAGATCCGCATTCAATATAGCTCATGCTAAAATTCAGCACCCGGTACAGCATCAGCATAAAGCATAGCAGCATAATAGCCAGCTTTCGTATTCTCTTCAATCAATTACAAGTGGGTAAGTGTGATCGAAGATCGCACAAAGGGTTTCGTTTAATATTCCTTTCAAATCACCCTAAAAAAGGTTATGTTTTTTATAAAGTAAAAATTTACCGGTCTATTTTTCTCGTTTCTTCGAAAATCTGAACCGGTCCGATAGCGAGCGAAGCCCGCTATTATACTCTGTCATAATAATATCTGCTATGTGGACTAAATGCGATATTTTAAAAATCAGTTTCAAAATTCAACATGTTGTATAGAGACCTTCAAAATGTTGAAATATGCCAATATTTCCATAATCGGGTTTTTATCATGATTCAATACGTTCATCAAACTCATATATTTACTATTCTCTATTACTCATATTGATACTCTCTTTGTATTATTTTTAAACATTTGAAAAATATGTTAAACTTCCAATATGACATCTGATTAATTTTCTTTTTAATCCTCTTATGATGACATATTAAGCTGCTTTCTGTATATTTACACAAACTCATGCTCCGTGTATTATTGAGAAATGTTTGAAAATTTCCGTTTTATTAGTAATATGACGTTATATTAATCATTTTTTTTTCAATTGGTGAAACTAGTTATTTCATTTTCATTTTTCACGTGGAAATCTTTCAATAAAAAATTTATTATTGTAGAAAGAATTTTATTGTGGATTTTTAATTGTTGGCAACTGCTATAACGAAAAATGTTGAAATTTAATAGGAAAAGGCTGTTACATTTTTGGTTTTTTATCTCTCTATATTAAAATAATACGATGTTTTCTAATTTTATGATTTTGAGCTTCATAGTACATATTCAGCTATGAGTACAGAAATTTTCATGCTTGTAAGTTACATAGTTTCTGAGAAACGGCTCTATGACGGACAGACTACGTAGCGGAAGTAATAAGGTTTCGTGAGATGAACGAGAACGTAAAAAAATATGTATAAAAAAAGAGATTTATGTGGCTCATAATAAAAATAATTATTAATATTATTATTATTTACAAAATGTTTTGTTTTAATTTATTAAAAATAATACGATGATTAGTGGCTATGGTTTTTTTTGCATGCCCGAATGATTCATTCGGAGATAAAAATAATTCATTAATTCCATCACTAGGCATAATTAGATTTCAATTTTCCCCAGCACTGTATATTTAAAACAAGTTGGAAACTGAACGTCAAACGTCACAAATAAAGTTATTACTTTCAGTGAAATGAATTACATCATCTATTATTGGGATATGATTAATTTCCGTAATAAAATAATTACATTTTAAGTTGCCAACATTTTATCTTCTGTTGACATTTACTGAAAATTGCAATGGAAAATATAAGCCTAGCTTTGAAAATTTCAGAACTAGAAATCCATAATTAGACTATTTTTTCATTTAATTCCGGAAACAACTATCCAAACAAGTGGGTAAGTGTGATCGAAAATCGCTCAAAGGGTTTCGTTAATATTCCTTTCAAAACACTTTAGCCTTTCTTTAATAAATTCAAACAAATTTCATTTAGCAACAACAACAACAAACAAGAACGAAAAATCATGCGTCAAGCATAGATTATGTAACACTTTCCAACGCTTCCAAAATAAATGTACAAATCATACCGTTTAATAAGCTAAAAGATAACATCTAAGTAAACAATTTGGAAAACGCATAACATATTTAAAAATCTAATTTCAGGAATTTCCAACATACACAATATTCGGAAAAATATCCGAATACTTTTATTCAGCCCTGTATAGGATCTATAGATTTGTATACAGGGTGATTCATAAAAGATGGGCAGAACTTTAAGGGGTTATAGTACACTTAAAGACAAATAATATTAAATAGGAGACTAAGGGTCCCAGACGTATTCCCAAGGAGATAGGGGGCATTAAAGTTTAGGGTCCGAAATTTCAAATGATTATAAAACATGGAAAAATTGGTCGATTCGTTTGCGGTTTTTGCAAAAAATTTTCTTTATGCCAGTATTTTCTTGAAATAAAATTTTAAAGTTCAATTTCAAAAAATGCCGATAGGGGGCGCTTTAGACTTTGGAGTAACAAACAACTATTTTTTAACGTTATTTTTTGTATTTCTTTAAATGATTTCGAAAGCTTAGACTTAAACTTAAATTTTGATCTAAAAATCTGAGTCCTAACGAGTAGTTAAGTAGCGTAAACTGAAATTTGAAATTTGAAACCCTTCTCCCCCCAGAACAAAAATCAGTTATTCCCGATCTTTGTGGCGTAGATTAGGCTCTAACTACTGCCGCGTTTTGCTAAAATTATTCTTTATGTCAGTATTTTCTTGAAAATAAATTTTAAAGAAAATTTTCAAAAAATTCCGATAGAGGGCGCTTTAGACTTTGGAGTAACGAACAACTATTTTATACCGTTATTTTTTGTGTCTCATTAAATGCTTTCTAAAGCTTAGACTTAAACTTAAATTTTCAGCTCAAAATCTGAATCGCTGAGCGTGGTTCAGTAGCGAGGGGAGGGGGTTCAAATTTCAACTTCTGAACATAGTTCAGTTTGCACTACCTAACCATGCCCAACGATTCTGTGCTGTGATACGAGGCAAAAATACAACTTTCGTCAAGGACTGCATAGTCGGAATTCACTCATAAAGGCACTGGCACAGTTGGAAACGTCGCTCATGCAAACGTTAAAGCTCCATTCCTGACGCTAGTCACCGGGTGAAGAAGGAAACAGAAAGTATGCAAATGTCAAATGGGGAAGAAGAAGAACACGTATGCAAAATTTCGACACGATTCAGGCATAAAAACCACTGAACGGTGAGTCAAGTGTAAGTCGCTGTAGTAATGAATCGGAAGATGGTGCCCTTCACGAATAAGGAAAAGGCTGAGATGCATTTAATTTACGGAGCGGCAGATGGAAATGGTGCAGAGGCACAACGAATGTACGGAGAGCGATTTCCTAACAGGCGGTTGCCTAACCGCAAAACTTTCGAGCGCTTGCACAGACAGTTGTGTGAGACGGGATCATTTCTCGCTTCCCGGTCGAATGCAGGTCGTGCAAAAAAGGACGAATCAGTAGTTGTTGCAGAAGCCATTCTGGATGTAGTAGCGGCGCAGCCAAGTACAAGTACACGAACAGTGGCTAGCCAGGTGGATACCTCACAGTCCACGACTTGGAGGGTACTGAAGGATGAACATTTGCTCCCGTTTCATGTGCAACGAGTCCAGAAACTGTCTCCAGGGGATTATCCAAATCGTATTGAATTCGCCCGCTGGTTTCTGCAGCAGAACGCGCTAAATCCACATTTTGGACGAACTGTGCTTTTCACCGATGAATGTACCTTCACACGTGAAGCTACATTTAACACACACAATGCACATGTATGGGCGGATGTCAATCCACATGCTACGTATCCACATGCTCATCAGAGACGCTTTTCCATCAATGTTTGGGCAGGAATCCTCGGAGACCACCTAATCGGACCGTACCTTCTTCCTGAACGCCTCAACGGTAAAACATACCTCACATTTCTGCAACATGTGCTGCCAGACCTGTTAAACGTTGTTCCTCCACGCATCCGGCGGGTCATGTGGTTCCAGCACGATGGAGCGCCAGCCCATTACGTACGAGACGTCCGCAACTATCTGGACATCACATTTCCGAACAGATGGATTGGTCGAGGTGGTCCTGTTGCTTGGCCTGCTCGCTCGCCAGATCTTTCACCCCTCGATTTCTTTTTTTGGGGACGATTGAAGGCTCTTATGTATGAGACACCCATTGAATCCCCCGAGGAACTGGTCGCCAGACTTTCCGCCGCTGTAGGGGAAGTGCTCGAAAAGCCTGATGTTTTCGCGAATGTTCGCCGTTCCATTCGTCGCCGTTGTTCTGCGTGCATAACCTCTGGTGGTCACAATTTTGAACATTTATTGTGATTACATGTTAATAAATATGCTTTGGTAACATAATCCTAATTTGTGTCTTTTTACCTCGTATCACAGCACACAATGTGTGGACATGGTAAACTGAACTGTGCTCAGGAGTAGAAATTTCAAACCCCTCTCCCCAGAAACTTAACCACGTCTAACGATTCAGATTTTGGGCTGAAAATTTAAGTCTAAGCTTTAGAAAGCATTTAATGAGACACAAAAAATAACGGTATAAAATAGTTGTTCGTTACTCCAAAGTCTAAAGCGCCCTCTATCGGAATTTTTTGAAATTTTTCTTTAAAATTTATTTTCAAGAAAATACTGACATAAAGAATAATTTTAGCAAAACGCGGCAGTAGTTAGAGCCTAATCTACGACACAAAGATCGGGAATAACTGATTTTTGTTCTGGGGGGAGAAGGGTTTCAAATTTCAAATTTCAGTTTACGCTACTTAACTACTCGTTAGGACTCAGATTTTTAGATCAAAATTTAAGTTTAAGTCTAAGCTTTCGAAATCATTTAAAGAAATACAAAAAATAACGTTAAAAAATAGTTGTTTGTTACTCCAAAGTCTAAAGCGCCCCCTATCGGCATTTTTTGAAATTGAACTTTAAAATTTTATTTCAAGAAAATACTGGCATAAAGAAAATTTTTTGCAAAAACCGCAAACGAATCGACCAATTTTTCCATGTTTTATAATCATTTGAAATTTCGGACCCTAAACTTTAATGCCCCCTATCTCCTTGGGAATACGTCTGGGACCCTTAGTCTCCTATTTAATATTATTTGTCTTTAAGTGTACTATAACCCCTTAAAGTTCTGCCCATCTTTTATGAATCACCCTGTATATACTACATAGGATGCTAAATTTTAGTTCAGTTAAGAAACGCGTAGCACAGTTTAAAATTCTCCGTCTGGAGTTTCTGTCAATAAACGGAAATGTGTTCGCGAACTTTTGTGCTTCACTGTACAGGATGTACAGAATTTATACACACCACGTAATAGACAAAAAGCGAGTTAAAATTAAAATCGCGTTCAGTAACTTAAAACGCACTTCCAGGAATTATTGTTAACAGACAGTAGATAATTCTTTTGTGTGTCCCTGTAAATGAACGATGACTGCTATACACACAATATTCTGTAGTAAGCCTGTTGTAATGCACCTTAGTGATATATATAAATTTCAATGCGTTTAAAATAGTGAAACATTATTTAAATAAACATAAGACGATTTTTCTCCATAGACGTAATGTAACGGAATTCTTTTGACTGTCCCTGTAAAGTAACTATCAGTGCTATGCACACCCTATTCCATATTAAGCTTATTCTAATGCACCTTCGTGATATATATGTTACCGTGAAAGACCGAAATTGGAGAATGTCGACTTTCACCGGTGAATGTCAACAAACACCAATTACGTCGGTGAAAGATTGAATATTTCATTACATTCTTGTACATTCGGACCCTCACCGGTGTATGTCGACAATCACAGATATGCTCTGGTGGAGGTCGAAAAGAGAGGAGCTTGAAACTCTTTCTCCCTTGCGGTAGCTAGCGTGAAGGTGTGACGTCACCATCCGAGCATTCAGGCCCGGAGAGAAGTGTTACTGATCTGCGCGCGCAGCGCGATCATCGAGAAGGCCCTGAGCCGACAAAGAGGCGACTGGCTGTTTTCCGCCGAATCCTTTGTTCTGGTGTAGTCAGTCAGCTTTGTCAGTCTTATGCAAGGTTTGATGGTGAGAGCAACGTTTTCTTAATTTTTTTCCGATACCCTAATTTATACAGAATGGATACTGCAGTGAATCATGATCTTTTTCTTGAAAAGTTAAATGCATTAATTGCGGGTAAACGAGAAGACAATTGTTTTTATTTTTCTCAAGAAAAGTACTCTAAAATACTTTCTGAAGTGGTTTCTGCTAAAACTAAGTGCAACTTTGGATTACAGACGATTAAAACGTTTTGACGTTTTTTAAAAATTAATGAAGAAGAGAAGTTAATTGTACCATTAAAACCAGGAGAAACGAATATACAGTATTATGTTACCAATGTGGAATTGTTCAGTATACTATATGAAACTCACACCAGAATAGGCCACGGAGGAAGAACGCGTATGCTTAAAGAGTTGCAAAAAAAATACAAAAATATTACATATGAAGTTGTAATGTTGTATTTAAATTTATGCAAACAGTGTCAAATGAAACACAGTGCACCTAAGAAAGGTATTGTTGTGAAACCAATGATCAGTTCTGAGTTAAACTCAAGATGTCAAGTTGATCTGATAGATCTGCAGTCAAACAGAGATGGCGAATATAAGTTCATAATGGTGTATCAAGATCATTTAACTAAGTTTGTCCAGCTACGATCTTTGAAAACTAAGAGGGCGGAAGAAGTAGCGTATCACGTTCTTCCAATATTTTTAACATTTGGTGCTCCAGCAATATTGCAATCAGATAATGGTAGAGAATTCAGTAATCAAGTCATATCCGAAATATGCGCTATGTGGAAAGATGTTAAGATAGTTCATGGAAAGCCTCGTCACAGTCAAACACAAGGCTCAGTTGAAAGGGCCAATCAAGATATAAAGAATATGCTAACTGCATGGATGATCGATAACGATACAAATAAATGGTCAGAAGGTTTATTTACCCTTTGTTCAATTTGCCAAGAACACTACATACCACGAAGGAATACGCCAAAGTCCTTATGAAGCCATGTTTGGCATTAAAGCGAAAAGAGTCATAGCATCGTCTTTTTTGACTAGCGAACAAATCGCAAATATCGAAACCGAAGAACAACTTGAAGAAATTGCCTATATTTTTGAAACCGAAGAACAGCTTGAAGAAACTGGTAATACTTCTGAAAAAATTTGAGCGGTGGTCATACCGAAAACCATATTCCAAAGAAAAATATTGAAGAGGGCTTGCAATCTACCACGTCTTCACATCAATTTCTGACTGAAAAATACGAGTTAATTTCTATAAAAAGAGCGGCCGCGAAAGAGAATCTTCTACTGCAAGCAACAAAAATGTTACGAACCTCCCAAAAACAATTTCCTCCTGCTCAAATTGGTGATACTGTACGAATACAAGTCCCTGATGTCGACCGTGGTCGTACAGATAACCAAAATATGTTAGCAGTTGTTGTTGGAATAGAAAACTCCGACTTCTATAAACTTGCAAATGAAAATGGTACCCTCAAGCAGCTTTACACACGTAATCAGTTCGTAATTTGTAATAAAAAATTACTTTCCATAGATGAGATTTATTTTAAAGAAATTTCGCTGAGAGAAGCAGCTGTAGCTAATTCGAGAAGCGGTGGGCAAGGCTATACACGCTGTCATTGCAAAAGGAAGTGTTCCACAAATAAATGCAGTTGTAAAAGCAAGGGCCTCTTATACAATTCAAAGTGTCACAATAGTTTAAGTTGTTGCAATAAATAAGATTTGAATCACATAATTTAGTAAGTTTTTTATTACTATTATTTTATTTTCTCATTTAGAACGTACTGTATAATTAAGTAAGTTTTTAACTTCTATTATTTTCCTTTCTCATTTTGAATGTACTGTGTGTTTTAAGTTCTTAGTCATTCCTCTCAGAAAGAGAGGAGAAAAAATTATCGCGACTGAATTACAGAGAAAAAAATATAAATCTCGGACATGTTCAACATTCACCATTAGTGCATGGTGAATGTCGACATTTACCGGTGTAAGTCAGAAATAAGGGTATTTAGCAAATATTTCGGACATACACCAAGCGACTATGTGTTTGTTGACATTCACCGGTGAAAGTCGACATTCTCCAGATTTCGGTGTTTCACCGTAACATATATAAATTTCAATGCGATTAAAATAGTGAAACATTATTTAAATAAATCGCAAATGATTTTTCCCCATAGACCGCAATGTAACGGAATTCTTTTGAGTATCCCTGTAAAAAAACTATAAGTGCTACACACTTCCGTTGAAATAGGGAACATGCTATAGATAACGACAATAACATATAAAAATTGCAGAGCAATCCGAGCATATTTACGGGAGTTAGAGCACGGAGAGACGGCCAGACGGCCAGACGGCAGACGACAGACGGCCAGACAAACCAAAGTCATAAACACTTTTCAACTAGGTTGGAAAGTGTTAAAAAGTCATGTTTTTTATAAAGTAAAAATTTACCGGTCTATTTTTTCCTTTTATCGAATATCTAAACTAGCCGGATAGCGGTCCAAGCCCGCTATTGTATTCTGTCATAATAATATCCGTCATACGGACTAAATGCAATATTTAAAAAAATAATTTCAAAATTAAGCAAATTGTACACCTTCAAAATGTTAAAATATGCGAACATTTCCATAATCGGATTTTTATCACGATTCAATATGTTTCTCAAACTCATATATTTACTATTCTCTATTATTTATATTGATACTAGCTTTGTATTATTCTCAAACATTTGAAAAATTAGTTAAACTTCCTATATAACGTCAGATTTTCTTTTTAATTCTTTAATGACGTGATATTAATCTGCTTTGTCCACTTACACATACTCATACTCCTTCTATTATTGTGAAATCTTAGACATTTTTCCGTTTTATTACGACTATGACGTCAATCAATTTTATTTCATATTTATCTTTTTTTTCAATGGGTGAAACTTTTTATTTCATTTTCATTTTTCACGTGAAAATCGTCTGATAGAAAATTAATTATTGTAGAAAGAATTTCATTGTGGATTTTAAATCTTTGGCATCTGCTATAACGAAAAATGTTTCAAATTAATAGAAAAAGGCTGTTAGAATTTTGGTTTTTTTATCTCTATTTATTAAAATAATACGAATTTTTCAAATTTTAATATTTTGAGCTCTTCACAGCTGCTATTCAAATTTATACACTAAGTTTCAACTCTGTAAGTTACATACTTTTTGAGAATGGCTCTATGACGGACAGACAACGGAGCGGGGGTAATAGGGTTTCGTGAGATGAACGAAACCCTAGAAACTATCGGTAGATTATATATGCTTGCTATAATTAAGCAAATTTACTATACAAATTCTGTTTTTGAATTCAATAATGCAAAAATAATATGACTCGATCTTAAATAGGACGTAATGATCATGGTATCTTAGAATAATTACCTATCATGGGATATCATAGAATTAATTACGTATGATAGGATTTAATAGAATGAAGAATGTGACTATAACTGGGTCACAGAGGTTATAAAATGCCATATACATCAAATATGACTATAACGACATGCATGTCAGATAACTTGGCGATATATCTTTGTCCCTTGACGATTAATCCTCGGAAGCTGCTATAACACGGAAATACCGATTTTAAAATTAAATAAAGTTACTTAATAAATATTTTTATTAATTACTTTTTAAGTTTTGATTCAAATTTGAAATGACTCTACAAAATTATTCAACGAATATATATATATATATATATATATATATATATATATATATATATATATATATATATATTTAAGTTAAAATATACGGTTGGGTAGTTTTTGCGCTGTTATATGAGGACTGACGAACATACATAGGGACGGACCAGATGTAGGTGCTACGTATTCATAAAATTACGAACGCACCCAAAAATCCTAAAATTTTGAGGTACAGGTAAATGTTATTCTACGATTAAAAATACAATAAAATCTGTACTTTTGATAAGAATGTTAATGAATGCAATATTTAAATAAATAAATACATAGAATTCTTATAAAGTAGTAATATACAGGTATTTTTGTGTATGCCATATTGCATGTTAAAAATCTTGAAATATGACGAAAATATCGATTTTTAAATTTTTGTGCTAAGACAATATAAATACCCGAATGTACTTCACACAAATTTTCATGTATGCTTTTACAAACAGCATGATGTTAAATGGTAATTTAAATATATTCAGTAATACTAATTCTGCAGAGTGCAGTATATGCATAAAACAATATAAAATATATCTCCAATAAATAAATAAACAAAAAATGTAAAAGCTTATTTTTTTAGAAAAAAATATAACATTCTTTATTTTGCATGTATATTTTCTACTATTCTAGTGTATATAATATTTCGTTATTGCAGTTTCACAGCAAATTACCACATATTGGCGTGAATGGTGTGGTGCATAATTTACCTATATAACACATAAACATTCGTAACCATAAAGATTATTTGGCGATTTATCACCTATATTTCAACTAACGGGAAAATGTTTTTAAATTAATGTATTAATTTATAATTAAGTTAAAAAAGGAAACATACCTGTCAACATATGTTTTATAATCCTAGCTTATGAGGAAATGAGTGAAATGTCGATTACAAAATTCCAGCTTTACATACAAAATCCAAATTGAGTTAAATAAAAGAATATTATAAAAGAGTGTAAATACAACACAATATCCCCTAAAAGAAAAAAAAAAAAGAAATGAAAATTGTTTAAAGTCAGAAGTTTCTACCAGTTAGGGTAAAATGTGAATACAATTTTATTTCCATTGTTTTATCTTGGAATTCAAATATAAATTAATATTTTTTGTTAATAATTTATTTTAAAGGGATCTGGCACCCTTCATTTTACGTAAAACGACGAAAATATAACTTTTCCAATTTTTTTACGTAAAATGAATATATATATTCGTAATTTGAAGTTTTGTACAGATCCAAAATAAAAAATATGCGAAAATGCTTTTCACAGCGTCTATTAGAGTTGCAAAATTAAAATCATTTTTCCTAATTTTTTGTTATTTCAATGTATTAGTACGATCAAAATGCTGAAACTTGAATATATATTTTTCTTTTTTTTAGATTTGTTTAAATCGACGATCCTTAAAATGCATTTAATAAAACCAGAAGGACACGTGCGAAGCTTTCGCACTACAATTTCTGAGATTATTTCCTCGTACGTTTTAGCACTAATTTTCAACTAACTATTTTTTTTAAAACAAACAACGTGTTTTAACGAAATGTGAGTGTACTATGTCAGAAACTTGCTCGAAAACTTTTCGAATGTTGTATGGGATTCATTGTATGTTTTGTATGTGAATAGAAAAGGGGATGTTGAGAATAGAAATCATATATATGATGATTGTTAGTGTATAAGAAAATGGGAATGGATTGCCAGAAAATTTGTTGCCAAATTTTCTTTTCTCGCCAAGATCATTTCTCTAGGTTGCCAAGAAAGACCCCTATACTGAAAAAAAAAAAAAAAATTATAAAAAAATTGAAACACTGAATTGGACGTTTAGTGAATTGATATGAAAGCATTTCCTCAGATTTTGCAAAACTGTTCCAGAAACGTCTTAAGGGTGTTTTCAAATCTAAACTGCTTATTTTGAGACACATTTTTAAATTCATTTTTGCTCTAAAATGCATTCAATTGCCAGTTTGTCTTATTCAGAAACTTTATAATGTCCATGTTGGTCGATTTTTTAATAAAGGCAGAATATATTTTAAAAAATGCTGTTAAAGTAGACATTTTGAACCGAATTTCCCGAAGCGATAGATCTGGAAACAAAAATATATATATATCGTACTGTGGAAATAATTGTTTGTAAATCAATTTCTAATTAATTGAACGAAAAATAAAAACACAGGTCCCTTATAAATCTCTTCATAAATCACGCCACCAAGTTTCATGTTTTTACTTTTAAAAATGAGTCTGAAAATGTGCCTCAAAATTTTGAGTTGTTGAGCGTGGAAAAATATATTTTTTTTAATACCGCCTTGAATACATAAATCAATATTTGGTACACCACTTTTTTGCAAGCATATGGGAACTTAAACATGGGATGTACAAACTTTATAGTCCGGCAACCATTTAAGTGACGTCAGACTTCGCTGGCGTATTAACAGTTTAATGAAATATTAAAAAATAAATCCTTACAATTTTTGTAAATCCTAATGAAATGTATATCTAATTGGAAGATAATCCTTAAATTACGTAATATACTGGAACTCCGATAGAGTACGCATATACACACCATGATTATACAAAGAAAAAAAAAACAATACGTGACACACTCGTAAAAATTACATAAAAACCCGATTAAAAGTTCGAAATTTTTTCAAAAAGTACGCGCAAGAAATAAATTAACAATCGTATTTTAATTGTATTAGAAGATGAAGTCATCCGATAAAGCAGTATTTTATTTTTGTGGCAACACTGATTTGAGAAAACCTTACATTTCATTTATGAAAAAAAATGTCGATTTAATTTTTAATTAACAGCAAGTTTTAATCGAAAAACATGTTTTAAAAAAATTTAATTGTACTCTGTCAGCAACCTGTTCAAAATCCTTTCATATGGCATCTCATTCGTCGTTCTGCGTTTCGTATTTTCTTAGAAAAAGGGATGTTGACAGGAGAAATAATATATACGTTTAAAACTAGAATTTTCAGTAATAGAGTTTATATTTTTTTTAACAAAAAAGTTGAGTAAATAGTCATTTTTACTGTAGTTTTACACGTCAGGGCTTTTTATTTATTTTTATTTTAAACTTATTAACTTTTTCTTTTAAATGCTAAAAAATGTGAACGAAAAACATACAATAAAGTAACTTTTATTACATTATTGACATGTTTCAGCTCACTCCGAGCCATTATCAAAAACAAATTAGAATATTCTAGAACTGCACGGTCTTTGAAGTTATTATTTGAAATGCTACCAATAACTTCAATTATAGAATATTCCCGTGTGTTTTTGAAAATGGCTTAGAGTGAGCCGAAACATATCAACACTCTAATAAAAGTTATTTTACTATATATTATGTTTTTAGTTTACATCTTTTAGCAATGAAAAGACATATACTAGTACAAGCTGTTATAATTAATTATATTTTTTAATTAACTGTTTGGGAATCTGGTCCAGACAATGATAGAGCCCAATTATAAGAAAAGTATATAAAACAAGTGGATAAGTGTGATCGAAGATCACACAAAGAGTTTCATTTAATATTCCTTTCAAAAAACTTTTTTATTTTCTTTAATAAATCCAAATAAATTTCATTAAAAGAAAAAGATCATGTTTTTATAAAGTAAAAATTTACCGGTCAATTTTTCTCGTTTTTCGAATATCTGAACCGCCCCGATAGAGAGAGAAGCTCTATTATACACTGTCATTATAATATCTGTCATGCAGACTAAATGCGATATTTAAAAAAAAATCAATTTCATAACTAAACATGTTGTATAGAGACCTTCAAAATGTTAAAATATGCCAATATTTCCATAATCGGGTTTTTATCATGATTCAATACGTTCCTCAAACTCATATATTTACTCACTTACTTTATTACTCATATTGATACTCTATTTGTATTGTTCTCAAACATTTGAAAAATCCGTTAAACTTCCAATATGACGTCAGATTAATTTTCTGTTTAATTCTCTAATGACGTCATATTAAGCTGCTTTCTGTATTTACACTTACTCATAGTCCTTGTATTATTGAGAAATGTTTGAAAATTTCCGTTTTGTTACCAGTATGACGTCATATTAATCTTATATTCAATTATTGAAACTTTTCATTTCATTTTCATTTTTCACTTGGAAATCTTTCAATAGAAAATGAATTACTGTAGAAAGAATTTTAGGAAGGAAAGGACAGACAATGCAGCGGGACTAATAGGGTTTCGTGAGATGATCGAAACCCTATTGAATAGGTCGTTAAGTCTTAGGAAAATATTCAAGATCATATTTTATTGTTTAAAATTCAAATAAGATTGTAGAGTTTTATTTACTATCAGGTATTAATTAGTAGAAAGTAATATCAAGATGTGTAAAGAAAATTATTATTGCATTTTTGAAATTTTTTTATTTTTATTTTTATTTTTTTTTTACATTTTGAAAAAGTTTTTATAGCTTAGCAGATACCAGACTATTATATTAATTAACGTAAAATTGTATGTGTTTCAATAGTGACTTTAAAATCTTGTTAACCATTCCTTCAACAGCAATATTTAGGCAACTAACTTCAAAATGTATTCTATCGCATACATTTAATCTGATTAAATGAAACAATGTCATTTAGAGTATTGTCTCAATTGAAATATAACTGCAAAGCTGGATTTATGCAAGGGCCCACCCCGGCCCCGCGCAGCAAACATTTACGCACGGCAAGCAAAATTTTGAAAGTATTTATTTCTAATTATAAACTAAGAGAAAAAAAAATAATGTAAAATTTTCGCCTTTACTTTCGCAAACAGAGGAGGAATTTAAATATTGAATTAGCATTCTAAAGAGAATGAGGAAGTGCAAGGAAAACAACTGTTGTCACAAAGTCGAACGAAAATTAAATGTTTGATATATGTGTATTTTATGATATCCTTAAGCATTACTGAAGAATTTGGTATTATTTTAAATATGAACTTCTGAAACTAGTGCTTCTTTGTCAGCCTTCTGGATTGCATTTCTATACTTTAGAGAGACAAACACAACCTTTTTAACACTTTCCAACCTAGTTGAAAAGTGTTTATGACTTCGGTTTGTCTTCCGTCTGCCGTCTGTCCGTGCTCTAACTCCCGTAAATATGCTCGGATTGTCCTGCAATTTTTATATGTTATTGTCGTTATCTATAGCATGTTCCCTATTTCAACTGAAGTGTGTAGCACTTATAGTTTTCTTACAGGACACTCAAAAGGATTCCGTTACATTACGGTATATGGAGAAAAATCATTTGCGGTTTATTTTAATGATGTTACACAATTTCAAACAAATTGTAATTTATATATATCACTAAGGTGCATTACAAGAAGCTTAATATGCCATAGGGTGTGCATAGCACTTATTGTTACTTTACAGGGACAGTCAAAAGAATTCCGTTACATTACGTCTATGGAGGAAAATTGTTTGCGGTTTGATTAAATAATGTTTCACTATTTTAAACGCATCGAAATTTATATATATCACTAAAGTGCATTACAAAAGGCTTACTACAGAATATTGTGTCTATAGCAGTCATCGTTCATTTACAGGGACACACAAAGAATTCTCTACTGTCTGTTAACAATAATTTCTGGAAGTGCGTTTTAAGTTGCTGAACGCGATTTTAAATTTAACTCACTTTTTGTCTATTACTTGGTGTGTATAAATTCTGTAGATCCTATACAGGGCACCACAAAAGTTCGTAAACACATTTCCGTTTATTGACAGAAACTCCAGAAGGATAATTATAAACTGTGCTACGCGTTTCCTAACTAAACTAAAAGTTAGCAAACACATTTCCGTTTATTGACAGAAACTCCAGAAGGAGAATTTTAAACTGTGCCACGCGTTTCCTAACTAAACTAAAAGTTAGCATCCTGTGTAGTATATATACAAATCTATAGCTCATATACAGGGCTGAATAAAAGTATTCGGATATTTTTCCGAATATTGTATATGTTGGAAATATGTGTTGGGAATTTCTGAAATTACGTTTTTAAATATGTTATGCATTTTCCAAATTGTTTACTTAGATGTTATCTTTCAGCTTATTAAACGGTAATGATTTGTAAAATTATTTTGGAAGCGTTGGAAAGTGTTAAAAAATCTATGCTTGACGCATGATTTTTCGTTCTTGTTTTTTTACTCGTGGGCCAAAAATGTATGTTTGCGACGTTAGCCGAGCCGCAACACATCTTTTAAAAGGGTAAACGAAGAGCAATTAAAATAGTAAGATAACATAAATAGTATAACAAAGCAATATAACAAAGTTACTATTATCAGTACAGTTCAAAGTTTGTTGAGGAAGAAATATTACATGGAATTTTAACACCGCTATTCCCAAACAATAATCTTTGTGGGAGATTTCTGTTGCAAATTTTGTAGAAATATGCTGCAAAGTTTTATCGTTTGGAAATAGTTGTGTAAAGTTTGTTCGCGCCAATTTTTTTCGGTGAGAAATATTTAACTCTAAAAAGCAGTATTAGCTATGTAATACGCATAAAACGTAATAATATAACAATACAGAATTTCCAAGTTCTAAATTTAAAAAAAAACAGGTGATTTTCCCTTATAAATCAGTCTTTTTCTTACGGCAAAAACTTTTTTTTTTTTAAATTGTAGAAATATATAGTGCAAATTTAATTAATATGAAAAAATGTATAATTGATGTTGACGATTAAGAAATGTATACAACACTGTAGAGCAAATAGGACTACATAGCAAAATAACTTTTGACTAAGAAAACGGAATTTAAGATGTTTTAACTTAATTTTAAATTAATTATAAATAACAGGACAGATTTTGTCTTCCTATGAAGACAGACAAAACAGTGAAGGTCTTAAATACATTTTGTGCACATCTCAATTTTTTTGGATTAATGATTATGTGTCTCGGTCCGCACATAAAAGCTTACTGGGCCACATGAGGCCCGCAGGTTGAGTGTGGCTGCTTTAGAAGGAACGAAGGCGATGGAAGGGGGTAGCGCATTCGATTACTCCCAAACGAGCTTAAAACAAAGTTCCAGCCGTGCGTAGCCGTACCATTATTTTTAATATTGCTGTCCTGTTATTATCCATACTGCACCTGACACCACTATGCCGAACGGAGTCAATCGATTTAAATTTATGAAACGATTCAGCTTTAAAACGCGCTTAAGGTACACACTGTGAAAAATTTGCAGCAAACTGTCCAGTCATTTGACCGTTTTTGTAGAAAACAGTTATATAGCTGTAATTTAACTATATTCTGGCCGTATTATTGCCCATTTTATGGACATAATATAGTGACATTACGGTTATATAACTGTTTTCTACAAAAACGGTCAAATGACTGGACAGTTTCCTGCAAAATTTTAACAGTGCAGAAAAATATAAAATAAATTTAATGAAAATAATTACATACCTTCCTTATTAAAATCTTGGTTATTTTCTCGGCATTTATCAAAGCTTCGTGAAAAATCTGTTCAATGCCACGCTTCTGCTAGTTGTATAAGCAGGATGCGTTCTATAGGATGACGCGACGTAGCTGAGAAAAACCAGATTGAAGATACAAAAATATCATCATTATTATCTTTTTCTTTACTTCAAGCAGACAGTTAGGTATGCAGTGAAAAGTTGTAACCTTGGTTTTAGAAACGAATTACTAGTTTTATTATAATATAGGGGCATAATCAATATGCAGCGCAGGGGAAGGTTTGTCTAAAGCAAATAATCGTGAAGCGTTTACAAATGAAGGAGGGGGGTGGGAAGAGAAATATTTATTGATATGGATGTAAGGTAGTTTTTTTTTCTTACTTTCAATTTCAGGGCTATATTAAACTTTTTTTTTAACTATACATAATAGAACATCTAGCCAATCCGAACCTGACAAAATAATTTCTGTCGACTAGCAACTCCACCCGAACCCAACATATTTCAACCCGAACCCAAAATGTTTCAACCCGAACACTAAGTGAAAGGAAATTAATTCATCTTTTAATGCAGTTATGAAAAGTAATTTACAATTATATCACTAATACAAATTTTATCTTTTCCACTGCTGTCCAAAAATTAAGGGGCAGTGACTGAACGCCTTCGATTTTACACGTTTTGTCGAATATCTACTGAAATTCTTCAGGGACTGTCCTTGAACTTCGAGGATGTAAAGAGCATGTTTGACTTCATATTTTTCAGTGAAGATTTAGTCGCGAGGACAATTAGGGGGCCCATAATAAATTTAATAATAAAATAATATTTGCGATCATCCAAGAAACCGAAAATGCTCAAAATTGTCTGTCACTGTAACAAATGGCTATGTGGGTCCTGTTCAACGCTTGTGTGCATTTGTGTCACGTATGCATAGCACGCATATTCGTGGAGATATTAATGTTTCTGTGAAAAATTCAAAGGTTTTTTGTTTATAGCACACGAAGTCATCAACCAAATTAACACCACTTTCTGTAAAGTCATTTTCCGTATAAGCAGTATACTGCAATTAAAAGATTAATATACTGAATATTTGATTTGGCGATATAGTGAATTGCTTCCTAAAAACAGCTGAATAATAAGGGATTTTCCCCAAATTTGTCAACTGTATCGCCGATATCTTTCCCAGTTATCACCATATTTTTTGGTCTTTTTATATGAGTTGCTCCATAAAATTGACTACCAAATAATGGAAAAAAAAATTCTTTGGTATAGTTCGCACATGCGCAGTTAAAAATTATTTCATACAAATGCCGAAATCTCATCAAATATTCAATATATCTTTTAATTTACAAAAGAATTAGTAAGCATTACTGGGGATGAGCGTAATTTGCTTAGAGTTGTTTTTTAAATTTGAGTTACGCATTTTCAAGCTCACCTACATTTATTATACTAAAAGATATTTGTAAAATATAAATAAAATCATATAAAGGGCCTCACAAAGATCTGGATACATTTCTGGAAGTGTGATTTCAGTATTTTTAAGAGTGTTTGCCTGAAATATATGAGCCTTAGGGATCTTTTTTTAGTATATCTTTAAAATTTTATTCTAATGTTTAATTTATACCCTATCCTTAATTTCGACTAATTGAATTTTTCAGCAATAACCGCAAAAAAGTAATGGCATCAGTATAAAAACCCTTAACGGGTTAAAAGTTGTGACGCAGCACTTTCTTATGGCTCTAAGAATTTTAAATATGGATCTTAAAAGTAATGATATCAAATTTGAGTGACGCTATGTTAATATTTTCTTTTAATTATCATTTTCTTTTTCGTTTTATTTATACAAGAAGGCAAGACCGAGCTATGCTCGGTCAAAATTACCTTTGAGTTCAAATATCATGACACGTGACCAATATGACCTACTAATCAAATTTTCTCGAACATGTAACCAAGCCCAATTGTCTTTTTGTGCCCGAAACCCGTAGCATATAAAATTTGTTAAAATGGTCTCAGCCGTTTTTTAGATAAAATTAGCTTGCACTAGATTAATTTTAACACAATTATTTCAAATTGGTAAATAAATCATACGAGTAGTAATTTTCCAACTGGACGAAAAATGTCCGGGCCAAGATTCGAACCTGGGATCGCTTGGCGGAAGCCGCCACGCTCTACCACTGAGCTATCCCGGTTGAATCTGGAGGGCATAATTCATCCAGTTAACCTTATTGATCAGAGAATCTGGTCTGATATTTTAATCAGCTCAACAGAAAAGATCGCAGGTAAAGGAACTCCAGTAAACGTTGGATACGTGATTACACTAGATTAATTTTAACACAATTATTTCAAATTGGTAAATAAATCATACGAGTAGTAATTTTCCAACTGGACGAAAAATGTCCGGGCCAGGATTCGAACCTGGCGATTCGAACCGAAATTAATCTAGTGTAATCACGTATCCAACGTTTACTGGAGTTCTTTTACCTGCGATCTTTTCTGTTGAGCTGATTAAAATATCAGATCAGATTCTCTGATCAATAAGGTTAACTGGATGAATTATGCCCTCCAGATTCGACCGGGATAGCTCAGTGGTAGAGCGTGGCGGCTTCAGCCAAGCGATCCCAGGTTCGAATCCTGGCCCGGACATTTTTCGTCCAGTTGGAAAATTACTACTCGTAAAATTAGCTTGATCCACAGTGATATGCAATTATCATGCTTCTAAATATATTCATTTAAATGTATTATTTTATTCGTATAAATTGAGAAGTGCTGAGATAACCTGAGAAAATATATATCTTTTTATAAGTATATAGTTCATGAAATAAAATAATTATTTACAGATACGAAAACTTTTGACATAATATCTCTACTTACAAGATTTAAAAAAAATATATTTATTTAAAGGTATTAAAAATAATACATCTATTTTGGGAAATAAAGCATTTTCATAATGTATATGTATCTATTTACAGAATGGAATTCACGAGACCGGATTTTAAAAAAGAATTATTTATAGATTTATAAATCAAATTTTCAATTATATTTATTTATAAATATCTGATTCATAAAAAATGAAGGAAAAACGTATAATATAAGTGAAATTAGGAATTTGTTCTGTCATATAAACGACACATTTCATCATTAGAAAAGTTATGAAATGGAACCAATCTCAAAACAAAAACATGTTAAAGACGTATAAACGGTGCTATCTGTGCTTCATTAATACTAGTTCTACATTATTACTCATTAATCAAATATCTAATATTTATTATAGATTCATGGAACAAGAGTATAAAGAAACTATCGAACGAGTTATTTAACTTTGAATGTACAACAAAAGATTAACTGCAAATGTAATATTAATATGCAATAAAATAGAATCTAATAATATTAATTCTTTTAAAAAAAGCATATCATTATTTCAAATAAAAGAAATTATAAAACAGAATACTTACATCTCATATAAATACGTTGCATCTGCATTTGTTTTAAGCTATGTCTTTCCTCTCAAAAACAATAAAAATCATGTGATAATGACATGTGCAGTGGGTCGGAGTGAGCATGCGCAAATATTACTTCATTTCAAATTCCATTTTTAAACTTTACACGAAATTAGTGTAACATTTCCGAAATTTTCAGTAACCAACATTTTACACTACCTATTCGGAAACATTTTCGCTATGGAATGTAACGTTTCTGACTTCTTCAGAGTATTCACCGCTTTGAATACTTTTCCGAAAATACGTGTAACGATTCCGAAATAACAAGTAACTGAGGCGAACACAAAGTTTACTATAAATTTCCGGATACCTTTCCGCCTTGTGCCAAAACGCTTCTGAGTTTTTTTTTACAGTGTACTATTTAAACACTTCCTTTATGGGTGCCTTGATGGCGCCCTTAAACAATCTTTGGCCCCCTACATGAACATATTGGAGACTCGTTCTAACCCCCAGCAGTCAGTTCCACTTCTTCACAGTTTCTTTCTACTACAAAGGGTGGCCAACAACTACTAAGATAAGAAGGGCATATTTGTATTTCTAAGGATCGAATTACACTTACCGTCCCGCAATTGATTACAATTCCTATTTTCAGAATTTTCCCTTTTGCATGTATACTTTTTATTTTGGCGGGGCGGGGTGGAAGGCAGGATAGAAGTAGTGACAAATCTAAAATTAAACCCCTTAAGCAAATTTTGTAAGTTAAAAGTAACTTACTTTCTAATTTAAGATTTAAAATAAAGTGTTTGTATAATCACTTATTACTATTAATATAATCTTTCTTTATGGGCGCCTGACGGCGACCTTAAACCTTCTCGGGCGCCCTACTATTTGAACTTATTGCCCCCCCCCCCTAATTCTACGTCCCTGAATCTCGGTGAAGTTCGATAATGGGCAAAATCGAACCAAAGAAGGGGGATGGGTGGGGGGGAGTTTTTTGTGAAAACAGAAAAAAACCCATAATTTCTTAATTATGATACGTTTTGAATCCGTTTAAAGTTATTATTACTTCTCGGAAAAGGGCCCAAAATTTATGTATGACAGATTTTTTATATCATTTAAAATGACCCCAAGGGGGGGGGAGGGGGGTTTAGAAGAAAAAAATTCATAATTTCGTCAAATCACAAGATAGCAAATCCGCTTAAATTTACTAATAAATCCTCTTAATATTATCTAAAACTTTTATACTGACAAGTTTTTTATAGGACCAACCCTTATATCAATAATAATAATAATAATAATAATAATAATAATAATAATAATAATAATAATAATAAAATCCCTGCCGATTCCGCCTGCAAACAAGTTAGGTTTCGAAGTTGGGGGTTCCCACAACCGTATCATGGCAAAAACATCATTTCTTCCGCAATTCCCAACAGACAGGCGCCCCATGGTCTGCGTCTCCGAAATCTACCTGTGCCTGTAGGCCGAGCCGTTCTCGATTTTTTTAAAACAGAGATCGATTTGTCAAACCTGTAAATTTGCGAATCCAAACTTACAGCTCATTTCGCTAGGTAGTTTCTGAGTTATTTCTAAAAAAAAAGAACCAGAAATGCAATCTGTTTTGTAAAGATTAACAAGAACGAAAAATCATGCGTCAAGCATAGATTATGTAACACTTTCCAACGCTTCCAAAATAATTTTACAAATCATACCGTTTAATAAGCTAAAAGATAACACCTAAGTAATTCGAATACTTTTATTCAGCCCTGTATAGGATCTATAGATTTGTATATATACTACATAGGATGTTAAATTTTAGTTCAATTAGGAAACGCGTAGCACAGTTTAAAATTCTCCGTCTGGAGTTAAATAATACGGAAATGTGTTCGCGAACTTTTGTGCGTCCCTGTAAATGAACGATGACTGCTGTACACACACTATTCTGTAGTAAGCCTCTTGAAATACATCTTAGTGATATATATAAATTTCATTGCGTTTAAAATAGGGAAACATTATTTAAATAAACCGCAGACGATTTTTCTCCATAGACGTAATGTAACAGAATTCTTTTGACTGTCCCTGTAAAGTAACTATAAGTGCTATGCACACCCTATTCCATATTAAGCTTCTTCTAATGCACCTTAGTGATATATATAAATTTCAATGCGTTTAAAATAGTGAAACATTATTTAAATAAACCGTCAATGATTTTTCCCCATAGACCGCAATGTAACGGAATTCTTTTGAGTGTCCCTGTAAAAAAACTATCAGTGCTACACACTTCCGTTGAAATAGGGAACATGCTATAGATAACGACTATAACATATAAAAATTGCAGAGCAATCTGAGCATATTTACGGGAGTTAAAGCACGGACAGACGGACAGACGGCAGACGGACAGACGGCAGACGGCCATACGGCCAGACAAACCGAAGTCATAAACACTTTTCAACTAGGTTGGAAAGTGTTAAAAATGAATGATACTTTAGGAGTTACAAACTTTAAACCTGCATAACTTATAAATTACCGAATGATTTCCGACCGAAGTCACAACCGAATGACTTACGATTTGGTACCCGCCTGTAATTTTTTTTCAAAGAATCCAAATTTGCTGTTAAAATTAGATGTTAGCATTCAAAAATTGAAAGTTTGCTACAATTTTTATGTGTGAAAGACTTTACAAGCAAAATTTAATTATAGTATTATTTATAACATGTGATTGGTAATTGATTCGTATCGGCTGCCTATTTATACCATGACTTGGAGCAGTCTTAGTAGAGAGTGATAACTTTATTTTCAATAACTATACATTTCGATCGTTATTAAGACTAGGGCATCCAACCCGGGCTTCCCGGGAAAAAGAATATATGTGATTTTTAGTTTTTTATTTATTTATTTTTTTTTATTGAAAACTCTAATAGATTTTTTATATTTAATATTTTCTTTACATTGTCTCCTGACAACACCTAAGAGCACTTTTATATGAAACTAGCAAGCTACGCCCGCTACGCTGGTCAATTTCTCTTAACGAACCTTTAATCAAACAAAATATTGACATTTCATAATTCACTTTTATATTTTAACAGAATAATAAGGATACTATAATTTGTGACTCGTGCTATAGCCAATATACACGTCAGGACACGTCGCCCTTATCATTATCTTTTTACGCGTGAAGGTTTCGCTATGGTACTCTATGGTGAAATTTGGTAATTTTAGAAATTCAATAGTTGAAAAATCGCAGAATCATTAGATCATTTTTCTTTAGAATTTGTTCTTAGAGCGCATTTAGATCTTATAAATAACAATCATGCCGAACTTCAAGTTTCTAGCTCCTTCAGCATCGCAAAAATCGCAATTTTAGAACGTTTTTCGCTTCTACACCCCCCTCGGGGTAGTGGCACCGACATAAAATATAGCCTATGTTGGAGCAGGGATTGTCACCATCCATTTGCCACCATCACTTTTGAAATCGCTTTAGTAGTTCCAGAGATTCCATAGAAATTGTAATTTAGAATGTTTTTAGAAAATTTTTTGCTTATTTCAGCCTTTTAAATTTCGAATTTTTTTAGACTTTGTTCTTATAGAGCATATAAATCTTGTAAGTAACGACCATACAAAATGTCAAGTTCCTAACTCCTTCAGTATTGAAAATATCATAATTTTGGAACGTTTTTCGCTCCTGCACCCTCTGCGGGTAGTAGCACTGACATAAAATTTAGCATATGTTGGAGCAGGGACTGTCACCATCCATTTGCCACCATCACTTTTGAAATCGGTTCTGTAGTTTCAGAGATTCCATAGAAATTGTAATTTAGAATGTTTTTAGAACGCTTCTTCCTCATCTCACCCTTTTAAATTTCGAATGTTTTTATAATTTGTTCTTAGAAATCATTTACATGTTATAAGTAACTACCATACCGAATTTGATGCTTCTATCTCCTTCAGTATACAAAAAATCGAAATTTTAGAACGTTTTTCGCTCCTGCACCCCCCTGGGGGTGGTGGCACCGACAGGAAAATATAGCCTATGTTGGAGCAGGGATTGTCACCATTAATTTGCCACCATCACTTTTAAAATCGCTTCAGTGGTTCCAGAGATTACCCTCTACAAACAAACAAACAAACAAACAAACAATCTTTACTACTTTATATATTAGTATAGATAAGGGGGAATTAGCCCCTTGTTCCCCCCTTCATACTTAACCAATCAATCCCGAAAACTAATCAGAGATGCGCCTTAACACAGTGAACCTATAAATGAAATTTGAAGGAAATGGGATAATTCTGCATGAAAAACCCATTTACATAAATTAAGAGGGATTATCCCCCCGTTCCCCCCCTTTTATACTTAACCAATCAATCCCGAAAACTAATCAGGGACGCGCCTTAACACAGTGAACCTATAAACAAAATTTGAAGGAAAACGGAATAATTCTGCATGAAAAACCCATTTATATAAATTAAGGGGGGGGGGTTTAGCCCTCCGATCCCCCCTTTATACCTAACTAATCAATCCCGAAAACTAATCAGGGAAGCGCCTTAACTCAGTGAACCTATAAACAAAATTTGAAGGAAAACGGAATAATTCTGCATGAAAATTCCATTTATATAAATTAAGGGGGGGAATTAGCCCCCCGACCCCCCCCTTTATATTAACTAATCAAACCCGAAAACTAATCAGGGAAGCGCCTTAACACAGTGAACCTATAAACAAAATTTGAAGGAAAACGGAATAATTCTGCATGAAAAACCCATTTATATAAATTAAGGGGGGGGGGAATTAGCCCCTTGTTCTCCCCCTTTATACTTAACCAATCAATCCCGAAAAGTAATCAGGGAAGCGTCTTAACCCAATGAACCTATAAACAAAATTTGAAGGAAAACGGAATAATTCTGCATGAAAATTCCATTTATATAAATTAAGGGGGGGAATTAGCCCCCCGACCCCCCCCTTTATATTAACTAATCAAACCCGAAAACTAATCAGGGAAGCGCCTTAACACAGTGAACCTATAAACAAAATTTGAAGGAAAACGGAATAATTCTGCATGAAAAACCCATTTATATAAATTAAGGGGGGGGGAATTAGCCCCTTGTTCTCCCCCTTTATACTTAACCAATCAATCCCGAAAAGTAATCAGGGAAGCGTCTTAACCCAATGAACCTATAAACAAAATTTGAAGGAAAACGGAATAATTCTGCATGAAAAACCCATTTATATAAATTAAGGGGGTATTAGCCCCCCCCCGATCCCCCCCTTTATACTTAACTAATCAAACCCGTAAACTAATCAGGGAAGCGCCTTAACTCAGTGAACCTATAAACAAAATTTGAAGGGAAACGGAATAATTCTGCATGAAAAACCCATTTATATAAATTAAGGGGGGGAATTAGACCCTTGTCCCCCCCCCTTTCTAATCAGGGAAGCGCCTTAACTCAGTGAACCTATAAACAAAGTTTGAAGGAAAACGGAATAATTCTGCATGAAAAACCCATTTATATAAATTAAGGGGGGGGGGGGAATTAGCCCCTTGTTCCCCCCCTTTTATACTTAACCAATTAATCCCGAAAACTAATCAGGGAAGCGCCTTAACACAGTGAACCTATAAACAAAATTTGAAGGAAAACGGATATTTCTATGAAGAGTTATCGCATTACGTACGTACATACATACATACAGAACCGGCTGCCAAGCTCTCAGGGCTTGACAGCCAGTGTGAAAACTGAAAAATCGCAATTTTAGAACGTTTTTTGCTCCTGCACCCCCTGGGGTTAGTGGCACCAACATAAAATATAGCCTATGTTGGAGCAGGGGTTGTCACCATCAATTTGCCACCATCACTTTTGAAATCGGTTCGGTAGTTCCAGAGATTACCCCCTACAAACAAACAAACAAGAATTACTCCTTTATAATATTAGTATAGATTGTCAATTATATATTCAAATGTCAATTATATATTCAAATAACATTTTGAAATTTATTAAAAGCAGTAATTTCGTATTGGCCTCGTGACAGAAGTTAATAGCCGAAGAAATCGCTATAATTTTAGTTTTCTGCAGCAGTTTTTAGCTCACAGGCTATCAAAGCCTGAGAGCTTATGTGCCCGCCGGTTCTGTATGTATGTATGTATGTATGTATGTATGTATGTACGTATGTACGTACGTAACGCGATAACTCTTCATAGAAATATCCGATTTCCTTCAAATTTTGTTTATAGGTTGACTGTGTTAAGGCGCTTCCCTGATTAGTTTTCGGGATTGATTGGTTAAATATAAAGGGGGGAACAGGGGGGGGGGCTAACCCCCCCCTAATTTATATAAATAGGGTTTTAATACAGAATTATTCCGTTTTCCTTCAAATTTTGTTTATAGGTTGACTGTGTTAAGGCGCTTCCCTGATTAGTTTTCGGGATTGATTGGTTAAATATAAAGGGGGGAACAGGGGGGGCTAATCCCTCCCTAATTTATATAAATGGGGTTTTAATACAGAATTATTCCGTTTTCCTTCAAATTTTGTTTATAGGTTCACTGTGTTAAGGCGCTTCCCTGATTTGTTTTCGGGATTCATTGGTTAAGTATAAAGGGGGGAATGGGGGGCTTATCCCCCCCCCCTTAATTTATATAAATGGGTTTTTCATGCAGAATTATTCTGTTTTCCTTCAAATTTTGTTTATAGGTTCACTGCGTTAAGGCGCTTCCCTGATTAGTTTTTGGGATTGATTGGTTAAGTATAAAGGGGGGGGAACGGGGGGGGTAGTCCCCCCCTTAATTTATATAAATGGGTTTTCCCTGCAGAATTATTCCTTTTTCCTTCAAATTTTGTTTATAGGTTCACTGTGTTAAGGCGCCTCCTTGATTAGTTTTCGGGATTGATTGGTTGAGTATAAAGGGGGGGGGAACGGGGGGCTAATCCCCCCTTAATTTATATAAATGGGTTTTTCATGCAGAATTATCTCATTTGCTTCAAAATTTGTTTATAAGTTCACTGGGTTAAGACGCTTCCCTGATTAGTTTTCGGGATTGACTGATTAAGTATAAAAGGGGGGAACGGGGGGGGGGCTAATCCCCCCTTAATTTATATAAATGGGTTTTCCATGCAGAATTATCCCATTTACTTCAAAATTTGTTTATAGGTTCATTGGGTTAAGACGCTTCCCTGATTAGTTTTTGGGATTGACTGATTAAGTATTAAAGGGGGGAACGGGGTGGCTAATCCCCCCCTTAATTTATATAAATGGGTTTTTCATGCAGAATTATCCCATTTGCTTCAAAATTTGTTTATATGTTCATTGGGTTAAGACGCTTCCCTGATTAATTTTTCGGGATTGATTGGTTAAGTATAAAGGGGGGGGGAACGGGGGGTGCTAAACCCCCCCTTAATTTATATAAATGGGTTTTTCATGCAAAATTATCCCATTTGCTTCAAAATTTGTTTATAGGTTCATTGGGTTAAGACGCTTCCCTGATTCGTTTTCGGGATTGATTGGTTAAGTATAAAGGGGGGGACGGGGGCCAATCCCCCCTTAATTTATATAAATGGGTTTTTCAAGCAGAATTATCCGATTTTCTTCAAATTTTGTATATAGGGTCATTGTGATAATGCGCTTCTCTGAATAGTTTTGGGGGTTCATTGGTTAAGTATAAAGGGGGAAGGTGGGGGCTAATCCCCCTTAATTTAGATAAATGGGTTTTTCATGCAGCATTATCCGATTTTCTTCAAATTTTGTATTTATATATTCATTGTAATAAGAGGCTTCCCTGATTAGTTTTTGTTGGGATTGATTGGTTAAGTATAAAGGGGGGGGGACGGGGGGCTAATACCCCCCTTAATTTATATAAATGGGTTTTTCCTGCTGAATTATTCCGTTTTCCTTCAAATTTTGTTTATAGGTTCACTGGGTTAAGACGCTTCCCTGATTCGTTTTCGGGATTGATTGGTTAAGTATAAAGGGGGGGACGGGGGCCAATCCCCCCTTAATTTATATAAATGGGTTTTTCAAGCAGAATTATCCGATTTTCTTCAAATTTTGTATATAGGTTCATTGTGATAACGCGCTTCTCTGAATAGTTTTGGGGGTTCATTGGTTAAGTATAAAGGGGGAAGAGGGGGCTAATCCCCCTTAATTTAGATAAATGGGTTTTTCATGCAGCATTATCCGATTTTCTTCAAATTTTGTATATATATATTCATTGTAATAAGAGGCTTCCCTGATTAGTTTAAGGGGTTCATTAGTTAACTATGAGGGGGTAACGGGGGGATAACCCCCCTTAATATATTGTCGATTTCTTTATTTTTCAAGGGGCTTATTTCAAATTCTTTGAAATACGAGTATAATATACAATTAGTGTGAATAGCCTGTGAGCTCAATGCCCTCAGTTTAACTGGGCAGTTTCTTTTTATTTTAAAAATTGTTATTCTGACAATTTCAGCGGTTTTAAGCGCTTATTTCAATTACATGTCAGTTAAATTTGTGTTTTATTTATACATTTTATTGATTGCTTAATGTTTTAATTTGTTATTGAATATTAGCTGGAAACAAATGCTAAACTTTTCGTATTGTTTAATAAAGTGTTAAAGGATTAATATTTTGTAATCGTCTGCAATCGATAGAAATAGATAAAAAAAATTCATGTTTGAAATTTAATTTAAACGCCGTAATTAATGAGTAAATTGCGATAAAGTTTTCAAATAAATTGCAATTGAAAGTAGATTTTTTTCCTGTATAACAGTGTAAAAATTAAAAATATGCGATGTTTAGAAATTAAAAAAATTGCAGTAGCAAAAATCGCAAAACCGAAATTTTATCGTCAACTGTTGCCATTCGCAAAATGACGTCAGCGTTACGCACGGACACGTTTATCCTTTATAATATAGATATATTAATCACTCACAGACACTCGCAAGCTAAAGATAAATCAATGGAAGTGTTAGTTTCAAATTTCGCTTTTGCATTTCAATATTTTTAAATGTTTTTTTCTTTTTTTTTTTTTTCTTTTTTTTTCTTTCAGAGGATAGCTGAGGTCGATCTCTAACCGCGTTACTTTTACTTTTTCGATTTCGGTTATACTTCGTTTTATAAAGATACTTTCACTATTCGAACCGATTCCGAAATGGGATATTACCAAATTAAAGTTGATGTAGTATGAACAATACACTTGCAAATATTTCCGGTCATATATCTTAGGTAAGCGTAAGCTACAGTTCAACAAATATATCGAAATTAATTAATCCTCTTTCCCACATATTAGTTTTACAAAATAATTTTTTTAATGCATAGAAATTTAATTCTATTCTTTATTGTTATACATATATATATCACATACGAAGCCTTGATGATTGATAGGAGTTAATAAAAATAAATTATAGCTGAAAACCGAAATTAAAACAATGATTTTTATACTTTATGTTAGGAGTGTCATATGAAGTCCCGTGAGCCTGACGCTTAACAAACTGATTCATTTTATTTCAGGACTTTTTATTTTTTATACGATTACTTATCACATCTTGCTCGGTTTTAAATTGAAACATCATGATTATGTGAATAATACATGTGTTTACATTTTAGTTGATTCGGTATAGTATCATGTTAGTTTTCAGTACAAATGTTTCAATCTAAAATTGTACAGTGCTGCCATCTACTGAAAACATTATTAAGCTGAACTTTACAGGATTAATATTGCGTATTTTAAATAATTCGGAGTTTTCGGTAGTTTTCTTCGTACCTTGCGTAAATACGGGTTAGGATCCCTTAGAAAGAACCTCGCGGAGGGCACTCTCCCTGTCGACCTATATCGCTAGTGCAGATAATCGGTCGTAACAAATAACCAAACAACAGTACTTTAAATATATATTTTAGAAAAATAGGAAAGGACATTTATTTATTTATTTAAAGAAAATTAAACATTTATGAAATAAAAAACAGTATCTTTTATGTCACATTTTATGATTATTAATTATTACTTTTTAAGTGAGTCAGTAATATTTCTGTAAAGACCAAAATGTGAAAAGTCAGCTCAATAGTCAGCTCAAAGTCAGCTCTGTATATTATAATAAACTAGCTGTTACCCGTGACTTCGTTCACGTAACATTAAAAAAAGAATAAATGTATTAATTTAGTAAAACATTTCACTTGATAATTAACAACATAAATAATTAACCAAAGCTTTATCACATTTTATAGGAGACCATATGGTATTTCTTTGCTATAGGGGCCTTGACATAACCCAGTCTTAAAAAAGTGAAATTCCATGCCAAATAATATATACAATCGCGAAAATGAAACTGCAACTAATGAAAAAAGGAGGACCCAGTAAAATCGTGAAAATCGAGGAATTCCTCTTCGTAAAACGAAAAACAACACTGACAGAATTCTTCTATACAACAGTGCATTTTAGGTGGTATTTGGTGTACAATTTGTGTATGTGTGCATTGCTAAATGGGCATTATTATATTGTTTATTTGCATAGACAAATGTTACATATTTCTTACTACATTATCTTGTTATATATTAAATTAAGTGCTTCACGCTAAGTGGTGTAAATAGTGAACAAACTGCTTGTGGATTTTATACATTGATAGATATTTCACACAGATATAACAATCTGATGCGATTCTAAAATGTAAATAAAGGTTGCTAGAAAGCAGAGTTGGGCAAATTTGCAATCTGATTAATCTGTAATCTGATTACAATATAATTGCATGTAACAGATTATAATTTCAATTACATGTAATCATAATCTGAATTTGAAATTCAATTAGGATTGTAATTGTAATTATAATGCTATGATTATGATTACACAGAGTTGAGAAAAATCTGATTAATCTGTAATCTGATTACAATATAATTGCATGTAACAGATTATACTTTCAATTACATGTAATCATAATCTGAATTTGAAATTAAAGTAGGATTGTAATTGTAATTATAATGCTATGATTATGATTACACAGAGTTGAGAAAAATCTGATTAATCTGTAATCTGATTACAATATAATTGCATGTAACAGATTAGAATTTCAATTACATGTAATCATAATCTGGATTTGAAATTTAATTAGGATTGTAATCATAACTATAATGCTATGATTATGATTATGGTGTAATTATAATTATAATTGAGAACTTATAGTTACAATTACGTGTAATTTCAATGGCACATTTACAATATGTACCATAAAAGACAATTTTTATCAAACACAGTAGAAATTTGATACAACAAGAACGAAAAATCATGCATCCGACATCGATTATAAAACACTTTCTAGCATGAACAGAATATTATTCAGAAATTTTAAATTTTATTAATTAATACCCGCAACCCTAAATATGTACGATGAAAGACAGTTTTTATCACACAATAAGAACGAAAAATTACGCAGCTGGCATAGATTATGAAACACTTTCCCACATAAACAGAATATAAATCAGAAATTTTAAATTGTTATTAATACCCGCAACACTAAATATGTACCACAGAAGACAATTTTTATCACACACAGTAGAAATATGATACAACAAGATCGAAAAATCATGCATCCGACATATATTATGAAACATTTTCTACCAAGAACAGTATCCTTGTATATATAAAAAAAAGTAATGTTTTTGAAATGGAACAATGAAAATCTGCGTAGATACCGCAAAACGTATCTGATTGGTCAGCGCTTTATGACTTTTCTTAGGGGGAATTAACATGAAAGTAGAGAATTTAGATAGGATGGGCACTATTGAGGGGGGGGGGGGTTTACCAAGGGATAGGGACCCGGGTCTGTCGCCAAGTTTGGCGCCAACTTGGCGATATAACGCCAAATTTGTCGGCCAAAATTAGCTGCCAACTTGGCGCTATTTTCAGTATTTTGCCAAATTTTCATAGACTCCCATTGAAATCCAATAGCTTTTACTTGCTTGCAAAAAATCAACAAATTGAGATACTGCAATGCAACAAAAATTAATATTAGCTTATGAATAGAGCTTAATTGAACTATTTATATTATTTTTAAGCACAAACACTAACTATTTACAATATTTGTAACACTATATATACAATTGGTACTTGTTAGTTATCCTGTCGACCAAATTACTGTCGCCAAATTCATATATATTAAACGAGCAATGGACTTTCCCGATTATTCATATATATTAAACGAGCAAGGGATTTTCCCGAATATGAATGATATCGTAATCAACTGGGAAGATTTTCACGAGACTTGTCCCCTATACTAAATCGAGCACGAGAAAAAGATCTAGCTAGGTTCCGAATACAAGAAAATTCGTTTTTACAGGGTAAAACAAACTCAGCGCTGAAAATGTTTTTTGTTATAAATGGAAAAATTCTCAAACGATTTACACGAAACGTGTTGCCTATACTAATTCGAGCACGAGAAATCCATCTAGCTAGGTTTCGAATTCGGGAAAGGTCATTTTGATCTATTAAAACAAACTCAGCACTTGTATTGTAAGTATTGTACAAATATAGGACTATTCAAGATATTGAAATCTAATCATAAAGAAAAGTATTTGAAACTTATTTTGTAAATAAATTTGTTTTATTTCAATTTTTTTATCTTTTTCTTTCATAAATAATTGAGGTGATAGGCTGGATTTGTTTGGTGAAGGATGAAGCTGATTTTTAACACTTTCCAACCTAGTTGAAAAGTGTTTATGACTTCGGTGTGTCTGGCCGTCTACACGTCTGCCGTCTGTCCGTGCTCTAACTCCCGTAAATATGCTCGGATTGACCTGCAATTTTTATATGTTATTGTCGTTATATACAGCATGTTCCGTATTTCATCTGAAGTGTGTAGCACTTATAGTTTTTTTACAGGGACACTCAAAAGAATTCTGCTACATTACGGTCTATGGGGAAAAATCATTTGCGTTTTATTTTAATGATGTTCCACAATTCCAAACACAGTGTAATTGATATATATCACTAAGGTGCATTACAAGAAGCTTAATATGGAATATGGTGTGCATAACACTTATAGTTACAATACAGGGACAGTCAAAAAAATCCGTTACATTACTTCTATGGAGAAAAGTCGTCTGCGGTTTAATTAAATAATGTTTCACTATTTTAAACGCATTAAAATTTATATCTATCACTAAGGTGCATTACAAGAGGCTTACTACAGAATAGTGTGTGTATAGCAGTCATCGTTCATTTACAGGGACACACAAAAGAATTCTCTACTGTCTGTTAACAATAATTCCTGGAAGTGCGTTTTAAGTTGCTGAACGCGATTTTGTATTTAACTCACTTTTTGTCTATTATTTGGTGTTTATAAATTCTGTAGATCATATACAGGGCAGCACAAAAGTTCGCGAACACATTTCCGTTTATTGACAGAAACTCCAGAAGGAGAATTTTAAACTGTGCTACGCGTTTCCTAACTAAACTAAAATTTAGCATCCTATGCAGTATATATACAAATCTATGGATCATATACAGGGCTGAATAAAAGTATTCGGATATTTTTCCGAATATTGTATATGCTGGAAATTCCTAAAATTACGTTTTTAAATATGTTATGCGTTTTCCAAATTGTTTACTTAGATGTTATCTTTCAGCTTATTAAACGGTAATGATTTGTAAAATTATTTTGGAATCGTTGAAAAGTGTTCATAATCTATGATTGACGCATGATTTTTCGTTCTTCTTATAATAAATTTAGGTTTCATTTAAATTACAACAACAATTACGTAGTGGAATCTAAAAATTGAATGCATAGAAAATACAGGATCGTGAAGCGATCCAGAATGGAAGAATGGAAACGCGAAACGATTACGTCTGGGTTTGGCTAGGGCACGATTACGCGGGGGGTTGGTGAGCGTAGCGAGCAGGGGGGCCGGGCCCCTCTAGTATTATTAAGAATTTTTTATTTTTTATTAATAACTGCAACCCTCTATATGTACCATAAAAGACAGTTTCTATCACACACAGTATTAATTTGATACAGAAATAATGAAAAATCATGCATCTGGCATAGACTATGAAACACTTTCCAACATGAACAGAATATTATTTCAGAATGCTATTTTTCGCTTAAGAGCGGTTCAGCCGATTTGAACTAAATTTTGTATCCTACAGATTTTGGGCACGAGAAAATCATTGGACTAAGTCACATGCTCGAGAAAATCCGATTAGTGGGTCATTTTTGTGTCACTATGGTTCAAGCTATTTTTATCTAAAAAGCGTCTCAGACTATTTTGACTAAATTTTATATCCTACGGGTTTCGAGAACGAGAAGACTATTGGGCTAGGTCACATGTTCGAGAAATTTCGATTGTTGGTCATGTTGGTTGATCATGTTGTTGATCATATTGGTGATTGATCATTATGGGTCAAGATATTTTTATCTTAAAAAGTGTTGGCGACATTGGCGAGATTTGGCGGGAAAATTTACTTTTAAGATTACCAATGCCAAAACACTTGATTGGCGCCAAATGGAAAAAAATCGTCAAATTTGGCAATTTTGGCGACATTTGGCAAAAAAAAATAACTTTCAGAATTTGAAGGAATTTTCTAGAAATTCCCAATAGGAGACGAGATTCATGATTCAACCAATCAGAGTCCATAGAACGTTCTCGAAAACAGAATTAAACCAATCAGTGTACATAGAATTTTCTAAACACATGCTTGGCACTAAATGAAAGAATGTCGCCAAACTTGGCGATATTTTGGCGATATTAGGCGAAAAAGCTGGCTTTCAGAATCTGAACGAGTTTTCTAGAAATTCCCAATAGTAGCCGAGATACATGATCGAACCAATCAGAGTCCACAGAACGTTCTCGAAAACAGAATTCAACCAATCAATTTACATATGATAGGGGAAATTGACTTTTAAGTTTTTCAATGCCAAAACACATGCTTGGAGCCTCAAAGCTAATTTTGACCGAGCATAGCTAGGTCAACTGTATATGCAAGGCTGCGTAAAAGGGTTCGCATATTTTTCCGACTTGCTGAAAATGGGTTTTCAAATGCGATATGCGTTTTCCACATTGTTTACTTAAACATTTTTCTTTACCTTAGTTTTATAAAGTGAAGTTTTGTTACAGTATTCTGAATGTCTTGGAAATTGTTTCTCATTAAGTATCAGTGATGGCAGTTCAAGAATTCGAAGCAAATAATAATATTCTAGAACGTTTTCATGTTTTGACGACCATGCTTATACATTATGCATAACAATTAATAGTTCAGTATATTTGTTTGGTAAAAATTATGCGGTATGAGAGAAATATTCAAGCAATCCTTGTCAGTCAATTGAAAACGTCCTCTACAAGGCGTTAAAGTTAAGCAAGTTTAGTTAAAATTTGTTTTTTGTCAGTCGTAAAAAATAGTAATAACATAAACATTTAGAAGTTGCCATAAGGGACATTTAGTTCTTCGGATATCGCTTTTTAAGCCTGAATATGTGTAATATGTAACGTATATGAGAATGTCGACTACCAAAACACACTTCTCAGAATGTTTTTCAGTATTCGATGAATCTGCATTACGCTTGATTTTGTGTTATTTTTAAATGATATGTCTTGTCCAGTGGTCAAAAGCAGTGTGCTACAAGTGGCAAAACCACACTGGTTGCAAATTTCCACCTCAAAATTTGTAGTGTAGCATGCTATTTTTTGAAAAAAATTATGTAGCGAGTAGGGTGTCAACGATTTTAATCAGATGATTGAAATCAGTGATTAAATCATGACTTAAATCAATTGACTTTTTTTTTAATAAAAATCATTGATTAAAATCCTAAATTTTGTACATGTTTAAAATTGCATAAAAAGTAATAAAATCTAAGTTGGACATAATTTGGAAAATTTCTGTGGGTATTTTACCTTTATAAATAAACAAAAAAAGCATTATATAATTGTTTCTAATCTTAATTCCTTAGGCTTGTAAAAAATTAAAAAGTCCTTCCAGTCTATACCGGGAGGAAAAGGTAGCTTTCCAAATCTTCGTTTTAAAATTTTAGCTAATGTTACTCGAAAAAAGCAAGCTAAAATGCAAAGAAACCGTTCACAAAAGATTCGTTAATACTGAATTTGAATAAGAAATTCGCCAAATTATTGAGCTATAGCCAAATTGGCTTCATTTATGAAAACTTATTTTGGTCGCCAAATTTGGCGATATTTCGCCAAATGTCGCCAAGTTAGGCGAGAATATGGCGCTAACGGATATGAATATATAGTTTTATGCGTATGATTGGGGAAATTATTACAACAATGAAAGAAAATAATTTGCGAGTAATCGCATTAATGTGCTGTTTTGTTTCAAAATGTCAGCCACCCTAGAATTTCAAACTACTCTATCTCAGCCATTTTTTAAGATAGAGGTAAACCAAAAAATGCTCTGGAATCCTCGTATCAAGGCCCAACACTTAATTAAAAAATAAATTTGAATTTTTAACTTTTTTGTATATTTATTTTAGTTTTAAATTTTTAAGTGGCCGCCATCTTGAAACAAAATGGCGGACCAAGCTGGCCAACGAACTCGGTCGAGACATTGGTGAGCTTAATACACACAATTAGTTTCATCAAAATTGATTTATAAATACGAGAGTTATCGTATGACATAGGTCAGATATATATATATATATATATATATATATATATATGGATATATCTATATATATAAATCAACATTTGAACGGAGGGTGGTTTTGGGGTCTGGGGGTCATGATCGGTGAAAATATATCGAAATTTTCCGGAACTGCTTTCCTCCGAACGGCTGCAATAGGTAGCTTTATACTTTTAGGTAGCTTTCAATACAAAAAAGTATAAAGCTACCTATTGCAGCCGTTCGGAAGAAAGCAATTCCGGAAAATATCGATGAATTTTCACCGATCATGACCCCCAGACCCTAAAACCACCCGCCGTTCAAATGTTGATTTATATATATATGTATATATATATATATCTGACCTATGTCATACGATAACACTCGTATTTATAAATCAATTTGGATGAAACTAATTGTGTGTATTAAGCTCACCAATGTCTCGACCGAGTTCGTTGGCCACCTTTGTCCGCCATTTTGTTTTAAGATGGCGCCCATTTAATGATTTAAAACTAAAATAAATATACAAAAAAGTTAAAAAATCAAAATTTTTCCTTGAGTGTTAGGCCTTGATACAAGGATTCCGGAGTGTTTTACCTCTATCTTAAAAAACGGCTGAGATACAGCTGTTTGAAATTCTAGGGTGGCAGACATTTTGAGACAAGATAGCACATTACAAAAATCCAACGATTAATTTATGAGTTTTAGTGAACGCGACTTCTCGCAAATTATTATCTTTCATTGTTGTAATTATTTTCCCAATCATACGCATAAAACTATATGTTCATATCCGTTAGCGCCAAATTCTCGCCAAACTTGGCGACATTTGACGAAATACCTCCAAATTTGGCGACCGAAATTAGTCTTTATAAATGAAGCCAACTTGGCTATAGTTGACTAATTTGGCAAATTTCTTATTCAAATGCAGTATTAACGAATGTTCTGTAATTGGGTTCTTTGCATTTTAGCTTGCTGTTTTCGTGTAACATTAGCTAAAATTTTAAAACGAAGACATAGGAAAGCTACCTTTTCCTCCCGGTACAGGCCGGAAGGACTTTTTTTTAAATTTCATTTTTACTGTTAAACTCATGTACACCAAATAAAAAAAAAATAGTTGGGGATTGAAAATAATGCAATACTTTCATTTTTTAACTTGAAACACTGAATGTTAATAATCCCCACTGAGTGGTGATAATGCTGTTATTTAATATTTTGAGAATTTTAGATAAAGCTGGCTATTCTTATTAGGTAGCTTTCAATACAAAAATGTATAAAGCTATTGCAGCCGTTCGGAGGAAAGCAGTTCCAGAAAATTTCGGTATATTTTCACCGATCATGACCCCCAGACCCCAAAACCACCCTCCGTTCAAATGTTGATTTATATTATATATATATATCTGACCTATGTCAAACGATAACTCTCGTATTTATAAATCTATTTTGATGAAACTAATTGTGTGTATTAAGCTCACCAATGTCTCAACCGAGTTCGTTGGCCAGCTTGGTCCGCCATTTTATTTCAAGATGGCGGCCACTTAAAAATTTAAAACTAAAATAAATATACTCAAAAGTTAAAAATTCAAATTTATTTTTTAATTAAGTGTTAGGTCTTCATACAAGGATTCCAGAGCATTTTTTGGTTTACCTCTATCTTAAAAAATGGCTGAGATAGAGCAGTTTGAAATTCTAAGGTGGCTGACATTTTGAAACAAAACAGCACATAAACGCGATTACTCGCAAATTATTTTCTTTCATTGTTGTAATAATTTTCCCAATCATACGCATAAAACTATATATTCATATCCGTTAGCGCCATATTCTCGCCAAACTTGGCGACATTTGGCAAAATATCGCCAAATTTGGCGACCAAAATAAGTCTTGATAAATGAAGCCAATTTGGCTATTGCTCAATAATTTGGTGAATTTCTTATTCAAATTCAGTATTAACGAATCTTTTGTAAACGTTTTATTTGCATTTTAACTTGCTGTTTTCGTGTAACATTAGCTAAAATTTTAAAACGAAGATATAGGAAAGATACTTTTTCCTCCAGGTACAGGCCGGAAGGCCATGCTTTTGATCCTTTTTTAAGTAAAAACAGGTATATCGATGATACAAAAACGATTTTTCTATATGTGTAACCTGATAGAAAGAATAAACACACCATGCCCATGAATTCTTTTTTTCTCCATGAAATTTTGTTTTGCAATCATAAAAACATTTAGTTGAGAATTTATACATACAAATTTTAAAGGTAAAGCTATGTACTCAAAAATCTGTCAATTTTGAATATTACACAAAAATCTGTGTTTTGTATATTACGCAGAAATGTGTGTAAGAACAGATTATTACACAGAAATCTGTGTATTTGCATGTTACACAAGAAACTGTGTATTTTACAAGTTACACAAAATATGTGCAATTTGCATAATACACAAAAATATGTGTAATCACTGAATATTACACATTTGCATGTGTAAGAATATTACACAGAAATATGTGTATTTTTGTGCAATTTACACATTAAAGTGTATATTTCAAGAGTTATCAGATCACTTTTATTCGCTTAGTGTTATCATCAAATTACATACTAAAATGTGTTTTTTTACACATTAGGCGTGTATTTTGGCAATTTACACAACATTTTACACTCATAGACAAATCGTTTTTGTATTATCTATACACCTGTTTTTATGTGTAAATTTACATATATATTTTTTAGAGTGTAATCAATATTATGTTTAACACAGATTAACAATTAACTAACTATAAAAAAAACTGTAGCATTCCTAATGTGAGCAATCTCTGTGACTGATTGATCTAAATATGAATAAAAGAATCTTTAAACCTTTAAATGGATAGCATACTTTTTCTGCACCATCTGTAAAGGACTATTCTAATCAAAATTCACCTTTTCCGAAGTCATTGCATATAGTACTATCAATCCAATGCAAAAAGAAATATCCCTAGTATCTAGTTAAAGTGATAGTCTCTATGAAAATCTAAACAAGTACGAATAATCATGTGTCATCAAGTATATATTATAAAACACTTTCCAACACGTTCCAACACAACAAAACTTCAGAGTTTACTAAGTAAACTTATAAAATGCATAACACATTTAAAAACCCAATTTCTGGAATTACTACCTATAGTCAAAGAAAATATTCAAATTATTTTCTGCAGCCCTGTATATGATCTATGTATTCTATGGACACCATATTCAACAGTAAGAACCTTATAGGACACTTCATTGATAGGTAGCAATTTGAAAATGTTTAAAACAGTGTAACAGCATTAAAATACGCCGCAAACGATTTGTCCCCATAGACCTTAATGTAGCAGAATTTTCTTGAGTGTCCCTGTAAAGAAACGATACATTCTATGCACACGATATTTTACAGTAAGCGCCTTGTAGTGCACATCAGTAATATGTGTCAATTTGAATCTGATTAAAATAGTGTAACATAATTAAAATACGACGCCGTAAACGATTTTCCCCATAGACCGTAGTGTAAAGGAATTCTTTTGAGTGTCCCTGTAAAAAAAAAAAAAAAAAAAAAAAAAAAAAAAAAAAAAAAAACATAAATTCTACATACTTAATTTTCAATACCAAAGATGAAATAGTAAACACCAATAATGAACTTATATATACATATATCAATTACAAGGCAATCCGAGCATATTTACGCGATGGACAGACGGCAGACCAACCGAATTTATAAACACTTTTCAACTATGTTGGAAAGTGTTAAAAAGCAGCTGTCTCTGAGACCATTAACAGTAGTTAAAGGGTAAAATGTCAGACTACAATCATCTTTTCACGTCTGTATATTCATAATTCAATAAAAAAAATATACCATGCCAAAAAATCGAGAAAAGGGATGAACAAGCCATCAAGGATCTTCAAGAAATAAGGTTAGTTTCAATGAAATCAAATAAAGTAAAGTGTGATCCTTTTTTAATTAAATCACTTTACTCTAACTTTAACTTCACCAGGAATTTATCATTAACTAAACCTGAGCAAACAATTAAATAATAATAATAAAAATATTTATTATAGTTACTAATTTGATAATGTGATATTTTCTCTTTTTCTATAATAAATAAATAAGTTTCGTAAGAGTTTTATATTGAAGCTTATTTGCATAGAAATTTCTTCACTTAGGAATAACTAAAAACCATAACCCACAAAACAGACTCGTTCAGGCAGCACTGGAATCGCACATGTTAATTAAACAAAGTAAACATTCTTCGTTTTAAAATGCAATTAAAATAAACCAGAGGATTTCGCACTGAAATCTAATATTTTTTAGGTACTGCTCTATTATCCCGTCGACCACTTTTCATAACAAAAAACTATCACCAAACTGTAAGACTAAACACCAAAAATACAGTCCCATTTACTTGATATCAGAAGCATTATACGTGTTTGTTACGTCATCAAGTGGTTTCTAACTCGACATTTGCGTGTATTTTTCATTATGTTTCACTGATTTATTAGTTATTTCATTAATTAAAATAACAATTGTGTCCTTAAATTCTTATATTTTATTTATTTATTCATTTTGATATTCCAATGGCAACGTTCTCCCGTTTATTTGGCGATAGTTTTTTGTTATGAAAAGTGGTCGACGGGATAATAGAGAAGAACCATTTTTTATCAAGATGTAATTTTTCTTAGATGCAGGTTTAAACTTCTAAAGAAAAAGTAAGGATAAAAATATCTGCAAACATTTAGTTTTTAGTCAAGCCAGAATATCATCTAATTTATTCCATCAAAGTTATAGTAAAAACTGATCCAAGATTGCAAAATGCACGCGCGAGAAAAAAAAAATAACAATCGTATTTTAACTGCATTATAGGATGACGTCATCCGCTTCAGGAAAAAAACATGGGACATAGAAATATAAATCTAAACATTTCAATTTCAATTTCGCTTTTTAATCATAATTATAGAATAAACCCGTGCGGTGTTTTTTATAATAATTGCTGAGCGTCATATAATGTGGTATTTTATTTTTTTTTTTGCAACAATATTTTGAGGAAAACCTTTCATTTCTTTTATGAAAACAATGCCGATTTAATGTTTAATTATCAGCAAATTTTAATCAAAAACATGTTTAAACGAAATGTTAAGTGTGCTATGTCAGAAGCCTGTTCAAAATCCTTTCATATGCTATCTCATTCGTCGTTCTGCGTTTTGTATTTTCTGAGAAAAAGGGATGTTGACAGGAGAAATAATATATATGATTAAGGAGTTTTTCCATTCTGAAAAAAATTTACATTTTAAAATTTAATCGAAATAATTATTATTATGAAAAGATTAAATATAAAGAAATATAGCTAGTACATTTAGTACAATCAGACTTTCGCCCTCCTCCTCCCTCTTTTCAAGTCAGGTTAGGAGCACATTTAGGATTATGCTAAACTTATAGTTACCTTAATAAAACCATGCAAATTGAAATTTCAGAGACATTGATATTTTATTTACAGTTACATTTAATCAATAACATTTCTAAATTTCTTTCTGGAAAATAGACTTAATTAAACCACATAAAAAAAATTAAACCAATTTACAAAATTTAAAAAATGAAGCAGTAACATACTTTGTTGTAATGTTGAAGCAAACATTTTGCTTCTTAGATATAAAATAGTTTCTAGGTGTTTATGGACATTCTTCGTAATATTTAAGATTGGCTTTTAAAACTACTCGTTTTTCAAACATTTCGTCCGAAAGCCTATTAGCTTTACAATAATTCGTAATAGTTGCATAAGAAAGTAATCTTTCTACAGATGCCGACGAGGGCAGCGGTGTATTGTATTTTATGAAGATGTTTTTAATCTCTTTATAAGAGTTCAATATACTTAGATTTTTCTTTTCCTCCAGACAGAAATGCGCATACAATAATGTGGCTTTTCTTTTAGGGTCTTGTTTTGCTTCTTCATGAGCAGAATCAATGGTAAAAAAGTCATCTTTTTCTTCACTATCAACAGAACTCAGCACATCCAGATTTTCGTTTGTTCTGATTTCTTTTGTCAATTTGCTAATAAATAGCGTTTTAATTTTTGTATAAGCTGGTTCACTAATGCAAGACTGCCATTTAAATTTTACAAAACTCGGATGACATAAAGCTGCTATTGCAGCTTTTTCTGCTTGAGGTGATGAAATATTAAAGAACTCACTAAATCTATTTTCTATACTTTCTAAATAAACTTCGGCCAAAGGTCGACAATATATAAAGTCTTCATTCAATGATTTTCGTAATTTATGTCGTAATGACAACAAAGTTGGTAATAAAATACCAAAATAAGTTTCTTTTTCACTTTGAAGAATATCTAAAGCCCCGGCAATGTCTTTACTACATTTCACATATTCTTCTATATATGTAAAGTCCTGGTCTTTCAATGAAGTTATCAAATTCAGTTCCTTGCTCAAAATAGCCGATTTTTCTTTGATGGAGAGAAACTGTTTCATTGCATCAAATAAACTATTCCATCGTGTTTCATTTGGTCGACTAAGAGTATGTCCCAAAATGGAAATGATAATTTCTGAAGATTTAGGCCGACATGCTGCTTTCCACAAACTATTACATTTTTTTATCACTTGTTCGTGTATTTTTGAAATTTCTGTGTCATGGCCTTCCAGAATTTTGCTAGAGTCAGCAGTTACACACAAATTGAGTGTGTGAGATGCACACCTAAAGTGTAATGGTAAACAATCACTCGAATTAATTACATCTTCTACATCATCATTTATGCTAGACGCAGTGTCAGAATCATAATCACTACTAGATGAATTATATTTTGTATCTAAATCATCATCATCTTCTAAAATACATTTTTCTTCAATTCCAAATATTTTAAATGCTTTCACAAAATTCCTTGCATTATCAGTAATAGCAGCTATTACTTTATTGGAATTCAATCCGAATTTTTTTTTGGATGTTCATAAGATTTTCAAAAATTTTGTCATAACTATGAATGCCTTTGAATCTTTCACAAGCCATGGCTCTAGACATTCTTTTTAATGTAACTGGATGAATCCAATGTGCTGTCACTCCTAGGAAACTTCTTCGTCGCCCTGACCATATGTCTGTGGTTATGCAAACGAAATATATATCTTCCAAGTCACGTTTAATATTTGCTACTTGTTCATTGTAATATATTCCAATTTTTCTCCCAAGTGCCCTCCGACTCATTATGTTCAAAGATTTTGAACTAGAATTGAGGTTTTTCAGTAGATTTTGGAAATATATATTATCAATGTTTCTTAGCGAAATCATAGAATCAATGAAATAGTTTACAATATCTTTGTCAAAATTGTGTTGCAAATATACTATGTTTTGACTTGATTGTCCAGAAATACTTGATTTTCGTTGTTTTTTTGTTTCCTGTAAATAAGCACGATATTCTTCAAAATAAGTGTTTCCATGCTTCCTTTTAAGGTGGGTAACAAAATTGGAAGTGCAATTATTTGAGGCTTTTACCTCAATATTACACTTAGTGCATTTCGCTATAATTCTATCACACGAAGATTTATTTTCAATTTTCTCGAAAAAACGTCCATCTAAAATAGTCGGTTTCTTTTTACATGTAGTGCCGGAAGTACCAGCATGGTGAACAGTTTGTAAATCACTACTGTCTGATTGAAATGAACTAATTTCTTCCATAATTTATTACGAAGCACTAAGCTCTCATTCGATTTTTACAAATTTTATAACCTAATTTAATAAAGTTCATTCACATGGATCAAAATTATAAAGACATTATATTATAACGTGGCTCATGAAAAGGTTCACGTAACTACCACTCGACAGAAATAATGTTTATAACTTGACAGCAGTAAATTGCATGTGAGTCACGTGATTTTGAAAACAGCGCTTTATTTGCATAAGTTGACAATTTGAACGGTGTTTTTCTAAATCTGATGCATCTTTTTTACTTGATTTCGGTAGATAAAATTTGGTGTTTTTATTTTGTTCCATTTCACACATTTTTTGCTGATAGAATTAATTAAATCAATTACATGATTTTTTGTTGATAATATTTATTTTAATTATTTCAAAGGAATGATATAAGAAAAGGGAGATAAGAAATAGTTGCAAATGACGTCACAAATAAACCATTGGAGGTACAATGTTGGAGGGCAGTTGCGATTGGTGCCGTGACGATCATGGGTGTTACTGGAGGTCGGACGCGCAGTTGCGATTGGCGGATTAGAAGATCATCAGTTGATTGCAGTCTCCCTATTAGACTGACAAAGTGTGTCGTTATATAGAGCAAATGGTCAAACAAACAAACTGTCATTAAAATACACTATTCATCGCTAACATGTCACACTATCGAATGTGAAAAAATACATTTTTCATATTCTGTGCCATTCTCTTACACTGTGCATGACATGTACACAAAAGAATTCAACACAAAAGAAAGTCAACACAAAAGAATTCGTAAGCATTACTTTGAAAGGGCGTGAATTGTTTAAAGATAGTTTTTAATTGAGTTATGTAATTTTGAGTTGAATTATATTTAGTACTCTAAGAGATGTTTGTAGAGTATAAATAAATTCATAATATACAGTGCTACGCAAGGAATTGGATACATTGCTGGCTATGGATAGTAATTTCTAGAAGTGTGTTTTTAATAGTGTAATGCGTTTCTTTGCTTGAATTAAATTTTACTATATTATGTGACATGTATAAAAATCTGTAAATAATATACAGGGCTGTACAAAATAATTCTAGTACACTTCCGTTTATTGTCAAAAATTGCTAAATGTAGACAGTGCCAACTGTGTTATGCTTTTTGTAACTAAACTAAATTTTCGCATACTATCTAGATTACATATACCAATCTATAGATCATTTACAAAGCTTCACAGATCCATTCGTCTATTTTTGAGCTATGGACGGTAATTGCTATGTAATAATTATTTTTATGAAATGCTTTTTACTAAATTACTTACTTAAATATCTTCTCTCACTTTATTAAATGCTAAAGTTTCGTTATAGTATTCTGGAAGTGTTGGAAAGTATTGCGTAATCTATGCTTGACGCAAGATTTCTCTTGCTTTTTTTATTTCTACTTTATTTTCTGTAATGGTAGAAACTCGGGGATTCTAATGTTGCGAGAAAATAACAGAACCGATCTATAGGTTAGTTATAACAGGAAAATACAATTGACAAATAGCATGACTTTTGAAATATATCGTCGTTAAAATAATGCATTTTCAGTGGCTAAAATCTTCAGCATTTTTTCTATAATTGCATGAAAAGACACTTACTTTTCGAATGTTAATTTTGTGATTTTCATTTAATCTACCGTGTAAAAATAATTTCCCCTATAATATAACAATTTTAATGTAATTTATATTTTCTACTTTATTTTATGTTGAATTTTTTATTATTTAATAAACTTTAGTAATGGACCATATTTATATTCCATCAAATTAAAAGTCGTCTGTGGTAGATACTGTTTTGCATCTCTAAAATAAGATTATTTTTTTCTTTTTGGTTGCGTAAAGTTAATTTTTCACGACTTCACTAAAACTAATAACTTAACAAGAAAGAACTAGTATGCTGTGGCCTTACATTTTCTTTATATAAATCAAATCGTCTGAAATCAAAGTTAAATGCAAACTGTTCGTTCTTAAGATATAGGTACTACGGAAACCGTGAAAAACAGAACCTAGCAGCGACACCTGTTGCACGGTATATAAACAAACTAATAAGGATCTATTTATGTCAAGGTCTACCCAGCTCGAAAAAGTTTGCAAAAAAAGTGCAAAAAAAAGTGCACAAAATCCGAGCGTATTTGGCACCTCGGCGTATGTATAAAAAGTGCAAAATTAATTGTGCATATAAAGTGCCAACAGAATTGTGCACAAAATGTATATAATCAGAGGTGCCAAATACGCTCAGATTTTGTGCACTTTTTCTGCATACCAAATAATCCCTAAATGTTGCACTTTTATACACAATCAGAGGTGCCAAATGCGCTTAGATTTTGTGCACTTTTTCTGCATACCAAATAATCCCTAAATTGTGCACTTTTTATATACAATGTGAAGTGCCAAATACGCTCAGATTTTGTGCACTTTTTATTTTACACATTTTTTGCATACCAAATAATCCCTAAATTGTGCATTTTTTATGCATAATCAGAGCCTCTGATTACGCATAAAAATGCACAATTTAGGGATTTTTTGGTATGAAAAAAATGTGTAAAATAAAAAGTGCACAAAATCTGAGCGTATTTGGCACCTCAGATTTTGTGCATTTTTTAAAATAGCTTTTTGCATATCGAACATTTTAAGCATATATTTATATCAAGATTCAGCTTACTGTGAAATTTACAGTTATTATCACCATAGTAATAAACCCACTTTTGGAAAGATGCATAATTATAAATAGGATTATAAATAATAACTTTATCAGACATGGTACAAGTTCGCCAACATGGGGAAAAAGAAAATAAGCTTAAATTTAAATATGTAAATTTTATAATTAGAAATAACATTGCATACAGTAAAAAAAAAAAAAAATGTTCAATATTGTTAAAACCCAATAAGAGAAAATTATTACACTTACTTGAAAAGAGCTGCACTAAATTCTAGTTGTTGGTTGAAAATGTTTTAACTAATGTATCTGTACTAAACATTTGACATTTGATTAACATACATCTGACCTGTGTGCTTGGCATCAAGCGCCCGCTTATAAATCATGGTCAATGTATACAGGGACGAGATAGCACACAGAAGGAAATTTACAACACACAGAAATACACCCGGAAGCTCCACAAAGAGTGTGCAACGGAGCCCCCGGGATTCGAACCCGGATTCGAACCCGCTCAGACCGACACTCGCAAGCGATTAGTGGTGCGATGCCTTGACCACTCAGCTACGGTAGGCCCTATTTGCACTTAGAAAAAGGTATTAAAAAATCAACGTTACTTATTTTTTTTTATTTACAACACAAGTGCAATCAGCTTTTTCTCATCATTTCACTTCCAATGCAGTCATTGCAAATTTTAACCGTTGCAACCGGATACAATAATTCTTCTGACCGCAGAGGGCTTTGATGGACGACCGCTGAAATCTAGCTGCTGTTGGGAAAAAGCGAAAGAAAACACGGCACACACACAAAAAAAATGACCATTGCGGTACAGCCGCTGCGTTTATTTGAAATCACAACATAAATAATAAACTAATGGTACTTGTTCCGGTAATGTAATGTATCCACCAGTAAATGTTCGGGACTTGTAATGATACTTGTTATATGTTATAAAATAAATATACTTGAAATTTTCTTGTATTTTCTGTAATAAATATACAGCATTTTCATTGTTGAGTTACAGTCAGTTTTACAATGTTCAAATAGATATTTTACTTAGATTGCGCTTCTGTATCTTTGGATGATTTTCTTTTACCAAATCAATTTCAAGCTGTATCCCGTTTGTTTCCTGTGTAAAAAAAAGGAAAAAAAATTAAATCATGCAGAAATATGCAAACTGAACTACTTTACAGACATTACATAAATATAAAAATTCAATATTAGATTTTATTAAGTAGTTTGTTTTTCTACAGGAAAAAATAATAGTTAAAATTGATTCACTTATTTTCATGCGTAATATACGGCCAAACTGGCAAATGTTGTTCTTATAAACAATTTCCCAAATCTCAAACTTGAAATTTAGTATCTATACTATTAAAAATGCATACTGTATCTGAGCATATAAGAGAGCATACTGTATCTGATGCATACATAAGATTTGCGATGATCTTCGCAAAATCATAACTGCAACCTTGGTATAATTGTAATTGTTAGGGTCGATGTAACAAGAAAGTACCCAAATTTCTAAACAGCATAATTAAATTGGACGCTTTAAGGGGACACATATCCTTTAAAATTTTGAAAAAATCGATTTTTTGTTTTTTAATTCATTTGATAGCTAATTTTCTTCTGAACAATTTGCCACAAACCGCATTAAAATATTCGTAAAATTACTCTCGTTATAGTAAAAAATGTAAATCAGCTTTGGTCCGTTTCACGCGAATTAAAGATCCACTTGAGTCAGCTGATTCTGTCATCATGGCGGTGTGTTTGTTTACGTTTTAAAAGCTGCAGATTTTGCTTCTCCTCTTATCGCAAACTCCATGAATTATTAATTCTTTTGGAGAAACAGAAGGACGGAAACATCTCTACTCCCGGCTTTCGTAATATCTGCAGTTTAAAGTTTTTTTACATGTGCTTTTCAGCGTTATAATTCGATTCCGTTTCATTTGAGAGTAAGCTTTTTGTTCAGAGTGTATTTTACTAGTTTTATATTATTAATTTATTTTACTAGTTTATTTTCGTTCATTATTGTGTCCGAGAATGTGAAGCGAGAGTCTGGGACTCGTCCTAAGAAACGAAAGTTTTCTGGCAATCATTTTACTAATGTGAAAACTCATCAACACATTAGTGCATCAAGCAAAAAATTAAAGTTGGATGTTTTACCTCCTGCACAACAAAGTGTTTTTAGAACACCTAATTTTGAAGGATACAGATTGTTTGATATAAATTTATTGATTAATTTTATACAACAAAACTTATCTTGTAAATTCTGTAAGGGTAATATTATGCTAAGTGAGTCGTCACTGTTTGGACTGTCATCTAAATTTGAAATGACATGTAAGTGTTCTGTAAAAACTTTCAGAAATTGCACAATGTTAGGCAGTAAGAAAAATATTCCTGAAATCAATAGAAGGTTTACATATTCTATGAGAATGATTGGACAAGGCAGAGCAGGAATGGAGACTTTTTACTGTGACATGGATCTCCTACCACCTATTGCTCAAAAATCATACTTTGTCATTGTAAATAAAATATTGAAAGTGACATCAGAAACTGCAGAAATGTCGATGAAGAAAGCAGCCCAGACTGAAGCTATATTGTCAAATTCTTCTTTGTCCGTTACTGTAAGTGGTGATGGTACATGGAAGACTCGTGGTCATACATCACTTACAGGTGTGTGTACGATAATTGGAGCCTAAAGTGGGAAAGTATTTGACACTGAGGTGATGTCCTCGTATTGTAAAGAGTGTGAATATTCTGAAGAACACGAATGTAATCGAAACCATTTTGGTTCTGCAGGAAAGATGGAAGTTGACGGTATGGTCAGAATATTTTTAAGATCCGAAGAAACACGTGGTGTAAAATATTTGAAACACATCGGGGACGGTGACACAAAAACATTTCCTTCAGTGTGTAATGCAAAACCTTATGGGAATGTAACTATCGAAAAAAGTCGAATGTGTTGGACACGTTCAGAAGCGTATGGGGACCCGTCTAAGAAAGCTGAAGCAAGAAAAGAAAAAAATTGAGTGATGGAAAAACACTGGGTGGTAAAGGGCGATTAACTGATAACCTTATTGATGAAATAACAAGCTACTATGGCAATGCCATCAGAGAACATAAAGATTCTTTGATTGAAATGCGTAAAGCAATTTGGGCGATATTTTATCACAAAATATCATCAAATGATAATCTAATTCATTATTTTTTCCCAAAAAATGTCTACACCTGGTGTAAGTACAATAAATCACGTTTAGAAGGCATTTCATACAATCATAAATCACCTATCCCTTCTGTGGTAATGGAAGCAACCAAACCAGTGTTTAATGATCTGTCACAGCCGTCACTTTTAAAACGTTGTTTGGGAGGGCGAACACAAAACCCAAATGAAAGCTTGAATGCCATGATTTGGAAATTTTGCCCCAAAACTACAGGATCGGGGAAAACAATTGTACATATTGCAACAAACGAAGCTACAATATTGTTTAATGAAGATTTTCAAGGACGGCATGACATAATGGATTCATTGCAATTACTTCGTAGCAATTTTTCGATTCATGGATTTGAAAGCATAGATAATAAACGTATAGCTTCTTCAGAGAGAAAAGCAAGTATGCAAACAAAAGAGCAAAGGAAATTGAGATAACGTTCTAAAACAGCAAAAGTCGAATCGCTAAAAAATATTGAAGGTGAAATGTATTCTGCAGGTAGATTTTAAAAATTAAGTAAGTAAGGTAAACAACAAATTGTAAGATATTCAACTTTCCAAGATAATTTAAATTTTAAATAAGTTACCAGTGATCATTTATATCCTATAGTAATTTTAATACTTGTATAAGATTATATTACCAATATGAATAGTTCATTTACAAAAAAAAAAAAAAAAAAAAAAAAAAAAAAAAAAAAACGACAAAAAAGAAAAACGATAACTTTAACGATTACATTAAAAATATTGGCACTTTTCAGTTAGCCGGGCGCCAGTGATACATATACATGTATATATATACACATATATGATACACACACATTTATATATACACATATATGATATGTATACATACATCTATGTATATACACATATATGTATGTACATACATACATATTTATATATGTACATATATCACTGGCGCCTGGCTAATCGAAAAGTACCAAAATATTTTCACCTTTTTTTCCCCTAATATTAGACTTTTCAAGATTATTTATACTAATTTAAATTGTAAATGAGTTTTTAATATAACATTAATATTTAATTTGAATTTTCTCATGTTATATACCGACTAATAATTTCACGTTTTGGAGCTTATAATAAATTTTATACATGTGTAATGATCTTAATTATTTCATATGTTTATCCTACAACAATATAGAAATTTTAAATAGCAATAGCTGTATATACACAGTGGTGATATACAGAAATTTTAATACAGCATTTATGTTTAAATTAATTTTCCTCAAAATCGTTATTTTTCTACTTACGCGCATAACTCCAAATGTATCAAAGGTAATGATTCGAAACTTTATATATATCTTTACTAGATCATTTTCTTCAAATTGAACTAAAATCTAAGAAATTTAACAAAAATTATTGAATGTATGGGCATTCAAGTGACAAAAATGATCAAAATTTTCATTTTTTTTTAATCAAAAAACTTTAGAAATTTTTTGTTTATTTATTAGATTATAGTTCATTTTATTTTTGTAATGTTTTTAAACTTATATTAACAGTTTCAAAGTTCTAGAGTGTATAGATATTTTTAAATCATGCGCGCAAGTTGTATACTTTTGCATTAATTGAAAAATATCTTCATATTTGGAGCAGTTAATTTTGAAGTAAAAGGTTGTACTTTATTATTTTGCTATATTAATTTTAATATGAACAGAAATTATAATTTGTTTTAAAATAATATATATCTTGCAGTACTTTAAGTACAAAAGTAAGATTTAAATCGCAATCTCAAATGTTGTGCCGTTCTCGAGTTTTGTGAAATGTTTTTAACATTTGAACGTGATATTAAATTTTAAACCTTGGTAATAAATCTAATTGTTACAAATATGTATTTTATAGGAATATATCAACATTAAATAACAGTATTTGAGTTGTTTATACCTTGAAAATGTTTTTAAATACAAAAGTAAAATTTAAGTAGCAATCTCAAATGTCGTGCCGTTCTCGAGTTTCGTGAAAATTTTTCAACATTTGAAGGTGATATTAAATTTTAAACATAGGTAATAAATCTAATTCTTACAAATATGTATTTTATAGAAATATATCAACTTTAAAAAACAATATTTCAGTTTTTTATACCTTAAAAATGTTTTTAATGTAACATTAATATTTAATTTGAATTTTCTCATGTTATATACCGACTAATAATTTCACGTTTTGGAGCTCATAATAAATTTTATGCATATGTAATCATCTTAATTCCTGCACATGTTTATCCTACAACAATATAGAAATTTTAAATAACAATAGCTGCATTGTACGTGTTATTTAAGAATTTTTAATGCAACATTTATGTTTAAATTGATTTTCCTCAAAATCGATATTTTTTTACTTGCGCGCATGATAACTCGAAATGTATCAAAGGTAATGATTCGAAACTTTATATATATCTTTACTAGATCATTTTCTTCAAATTGAACTAAAATCTAAGAAATTTAACAAAAATTATTGAATGTATGGGCATTCGAGTGACAAAAATGATAAAAAATTTCTTTTTTTTTTTTAAATAAAAAAAAAAAAAAAAAAATAGAAATTTTTTGTTTATTCATTAGATTTTACTTCATTTTATTTTTGTAATGTTTTTAAACTTATATTAAAAGTTTCAAAGCTCTAGAGTGTATAGATCTTTTAAAATCATGCGCGCAAGCTATATACTTTTTCATTAATTAAAAAAAAACAGACATTAAGGAATAATTATTATTAATTAATTATACAGTGTTTAATGCAAATTATATATTATATTGCATGGAGAAAGTATTACAGTATTAAAAAAAACTGAGGTATTTAGTGTAAAAATGAGTTCATGGGGCCACTTTAAATATTTGTCTCCGAAATCAAATTTTTCATCTGTTTAAAGGGTATGTGCACCCTTAATAAAATATTTATAATGTAAAGCTTTATTAAATTATAAAATCATACTTACATGTGATGGACTGACTGTATTCAACCACATTTTTAGTTCGGCTTTCTTTTTTCTCATCTATCAGCTATTTGATATAAATCCGCAATTTTCACACTCTGGAAGAGATGTAATTCAAAAAAATCAATAACAATCCAGTAAAAATTGGCTTATAATTGATTTCACTTAGGGCCTTTAAAATTGTTTCAGAGGGGGCTAAAATTTCAAGCTTCTGATGCTAACATTTAAAAAAAAATTAAACTAACTTGACTTGATTACATTGTGTGTAATGCTTTAACTTAACATGTTAATAGTAATATAAATTTATTTTATAAGCTTTTAAAATTTTCCAGATTACATTTTAAGAATTACAGATTACAAACATATCCTACAACATATGTTTCAACAATTATACATCCTACGAAGGAAATCCATATAGAGCGGTATTTTTTCCTATTCCTTTAGATTCCAGTTTCAGAGGTTTCATCGAATAAATATTTGACAAAGCTGATTACATAGTTCAATATTATGTATTTTATGATTATGTATTTTTAATTTTAAAATAAGGTGGCTATTAGAAACTTAAATTTATTTTGGGAAGAAGGAGGGGGAGGGGCATCAAAAACCATGTTTACTTCCTGTGAAGTTAGTTTTGGCCTCGAACGAGCGTTCATTCAGCAGAGTTCCCCCCCCCCCCAATTTTGACAAACAAAACCAAAGCATATTTTTGTATTTTTTAAATAATTTTTTTCATTTATTTTGAATTGTTTTTGTATGTTAATGAAATAAAAAGTGAGTTTTTGTAAATTGATTGCACTTTTGAAATAGTTCAGAGAATGCTCTGTTAATTATAATCTAAATAATGTATTTTAATTTAACATAACAAGAATTACGATTGCGAAAAATGGCCACTAAGTTAAAAAAAAAGTCTACCAATTTCTGGCTACAAACTAGAAAATTCAATTTTCAAATTCAATTCTTTTAAAAATAAAAGAACATTTATTGAATTTTACTTTTAAAGAAAGGAAATTGCATTTTGATATAAAAGGATATACGTACAAATATTCGTTTTAACTTGTTTTTGTTATTATATATGTATTACTTTATGCAGTTTAACCCTTAACTCCTGTTACAAAAAGAGTCGCATACTATACTGTGAGTGGTTTCAGAGACCGCTTGATTGAAAGATGAATAAAAGGCTTGATTAACGCATAGGATACTGCATCTGTTACAAACTTTATGTACATGACTATTATAATTAAAATTTACCTATTCAGAAGTCTTTAGCAATAATACTAAGGCTTCAAACAAAACAAAATTTTACGAGTAACTATAGCAGGGTTCATACAGACTGGAGAAAAGAATCGAAGAAGTCAAGGAAAATTCTAAGGAGAACAAGAATTTTAAAGAACTTAGCATATTTTTTCATGCATGCCATGCGTCGTACAACTTGCACACCCACCCTAATTTTTAATATCTCATTTAGGGAGAAAATGTATTTTATTCAAAGGAAATCTAATAACTAGTGCTAAAATTTTACAAAGTATTCATAATGCATTGCTTATTGGTTTCGTAAATTTGAATACAAAAGTGCCAGGGAACTATTTTATGAAGTGACCAATGGCCATACATATACTATATATATACAGGACAGTAAATCTCAAATTCTCATCATATATCACATGCACCTAGGTTTTAAAAGTAAATTTTGAATGGAAAAAACATGCAGTATGTACAAACCAAACCAAACCAAACAAAAAAAATATACAATTTAATTTTTTAGAATGGCAGTAATTACTTGAACTTTACTTTTATAAACATGAGAAGACTTTTATTTTACTTCCTTTAATCATTATTCAACACTAAATTATATTTTGTTATAATTTAAGAAGTATTTTGTTTTGTTTATTTAAGGAGTTCTAAGTAGGGGAGACTGGTACACAGTGGACCACTTTTTCAGTTAATTTTTTTTTCTCTTTAACGGACAAGCCGATCTGCATGAAAATATTTTTGAATATTCCTTAAACCTTTATGCGTTCATCATAATTTTCTCAGAACATAGTTTCCAATACATTTAAAAACAAATAAAATTTATGGGCATCCAAAAAGTGGACAGTGTGCCCCATAAATGGGGAACACTGGTCCACCCACTGGGGCACAGTGGACAGCTATTAGGTATTATCTGAAATGCAATATAAATCTATTTTTCATTAATCTAATTCTTCTTTATTTCCCCTTTACCCGCAAAATAACATAGTAAAATAAATTTACAAGTAACATTTTGAAACAAAAAATTAATTATATTTTGAAAATAATAACAGATTAATACAGGAACAATTGCAATTTAGTTGAAGGCATTACTTAAGTACAAAAAAATCAGCGCATATTAAAATTTGCAAATGAAATTTCAAAATACTTATGAGTAAGATTGATCCAGGAATTTTCCTGAAATACTTTTGGGTCTGAGAGCAACATTATGAAATCATTGACATCAACAACGATTCATCTACAGTTTCGGGAAAAATAAACTGATATCTATTCAATTTGTGTCTCATGAATCTTACTTTAACAGAATCATCACCAATTAGACTTAGTTATATATATTTATCAAAGGCAGTAAATACAAAACAAAATATTTCTTATTATGTTAAATAAATTGTTATTTTTCTTTGTTTACTTTATTTTACAGTTAAATAACTACTTTAAAACAATAATTCTTTATAGAAAATAAGCAATTATTAAATATTTTGAACATTCTGCATTACTGGAGCAGAGTGGATTGTGGACCACTGTGCCCCAGGAGTGGGTGGTCCACTGTGCCCCATGTTGAAGTTCAATAAATAATCATATTAATATTGTTTATAGCTTTCTTTTAAACATATCAACTTTAAAGTTAAAAAGCTTAGCAAAAAATGTGTTTTATCTTATTTATCTACAACCTTTAATTGCTAAAAATATGAAGATATGATGATGAAAAATTTTACTTTTAGAAGCTCAAAACAACCAATCAGGATAAAATAGTTCCATCTGAGCTAAACATATTTTCTAAAGGCTATAAATAATCAGTGCAGTGCTGTTGTCTATTAGGATAGAAGAGAAGCTGAAAAAAAAATAAAAATAATAAAATATTAGGGGGTGGTCTACTGTGCCCATAGGTCCAGTGTGTACCAGTCTCCCCTACTCCTTGCAAACTTTTTAATTTCTAAGGAGTTTCTAAGTAGTCTAAATAGTCTTTATGAACCCTGCTATAGTTAAAACTGAAAATAAAAAGTTACTGTGAAAATTGAAAAAAGAAGTGGTCTGCGAGACCGCTATATATAAGCAGCTAAGGACGTTAAATTTAAGTATTTTTTTAGTACGCTACATATTTATGTAACTGACGGCTAAAAATATTTAAAAGTAACGATTATCTTTTTTATAAAAGTATTTTTTATACATAAAAATTAGCTGAATTGAAATGGCAAGAGGAAACAAACTACTTGTTTTTTTTTCTCAATAGCCGAGTAAGCCTATCGTTATAACTACAATTAGGGTGGTTTTATACAAATCAATATTCATTTACAATACGTACGATATTTATTATAGAAACTTACAACATAAAATTGAATAACTTGCCTATTTTCTGCTAAACAAAAATCATCAGTCGGTGAAAAAGATAAGTCTTCATAACTTCTTATTTATAAAAAAAATTGTTTACGCGGCCATCAACTTAATTATACAAACGACAACAGAGGGAAAGGACAGGCATCGCGCCATACCGCGCAGACGCAGACTAAATATATCCTCGGCACCTCTATTTATCATCGTGCCTGTCATCAAGGCAGTCACCGACCGTTCAAAAAATTAGCAGTGGTTAATCGTCTTCAAAGGCGACTAATTATCGCATTTCAAAATTATAATAAATATATATGCTTTTTATAATTAGATCATTTTGACTGTCTCTGGGAGATATAGAATATCTTACTTGTTCATTCGACAGGGGTAAAATTGTAAAATTTCAAATTAAATATTTTTTTTTTTTTTTTAATTTTTGAATATTTACGGAGATGAAAATTTTGAGGTACTCCACCGTTCAGTTTGTAATTTTCAAAAAAAAAAATAATTTTATCAATTTTTTTAAAAATAATTTACAGTAAAATATGTGTCTTAAAGCTATATTTTTCTTCATAATATCTATAAAATATGAACATATGTATATACGTCCAATTCTTCCAAACTCAACATACGTCCCGGGGGGCGGAGGGTTACAACCTCCCTCCCCCTGGTTGCGCCGATGATGTTTGACGTGAACTATGAATATTAAACATTTATCTTGCATTTTGTTTTGCATTTTAAACATTTATTTGCAAATTTTAAGAACCTGTACATTTGGTTAGTAATTATTATTAAAAAATGTTGAGAAAAAATGTAATCTTATATTATTACAGTCAAATTTCAGGTCATAGAGCAACAGAAAGTGTGAAATATTTTTTACACTCTCCCCCCTCTCCTTCACATCCCTCAAAGGGTGAGGCGAAACTAGAATCCGTCAAGCCGAAATGTCGGAGCATTGAGTTGGATAAACATAAAATATAACATTAATATATATATATATTTATATATAATATATATTTTTTATTTTTATATTTACTGTTTAATAGTATAAAAGAAAATTTACAATAACAGCTGTTGAATCTTCAAGTGTTTATTCGGTCAACAGTTGCCTCAGATACTGCTCAAATGCTAATCTATCAGCAAGTGCCCCCATTCTTCTAATTTGGTCTAGCCTATCCTTTGCGAAAGGCACTTCAATCAGAACATCCTCTAAACGTCGAACCCTGCTAAACGCGACATAAGTTGCTCCAAGTGACAACTCCTTTTCACCAATGTCCACAGCTATTTTTGACAAAGTTAAACCTTGGGATTTGTGTAAGGTGACAGCGTATGAAACTGTTAAAGGTAACTGAGTACGGGAGCATGAGACATTGTTTTCTTTCCAAGACTTTGTAATAGGTGTGACAGGAAAAAGTCTTTCAGTGAGAAATGGTCCCCGATAATCATCAAAATGAACCATTACTGCCTGTGGCAAGCCTGGAGGCCGTAATCCTGGTCCGTAGACAATATCTTTTACCGTACCAAGTGCACCGTTGACCAATCCTCCCTCTGTCCACAGATTGGTACGCAACATAATTCTGCATCCAATTGCTAAAAAAAGTTCAGCCTGAAGTCCAGACGCGTGCTCATCTTCACTCCATCTTGCTATTTGATTATTGTGGTCTGCTAATATTCCTGCCACTGGCCATTTTGATTTACGAAGTACTTCTTGATTATGTTCTTCAGCTTGCTTGTTTGTGGGAAAAAGGTGTATGGCATCTTGAAATCTTTCAAGTTCAGCCGGAGGCTGTATAGCTTTACGTCGTTGCATAAGGGATGCGTATTGGTCGCCTGTAACTTCACCTACGGAAAGCGAATCAAGAGTCTCTCTAAACTGTATTTGCTGATCGTCGCTTTGTCTCATTGACTTTGTTAAGGTGAAACATTTTTCAAACATCTTAAGAACTGTTTGTCCACGTAAAGCCAAAATGTCTTTTATAGAATGTCTCCTATATAGAGGTGTGTCTTTTACAGGCTGTAGCTGCCTAATATCTCCAATCAGGTAAACAAATAAGCCTCCAAAAGGTTCAATGCTGTCTGGTTTACCTTCGCGACATCTTTGCTCAAGTGCAGCCATCAGACGGCATCCGATCATTGAAAATTCGTCAATAATGAGAAATGAAACTGGATTCATGCTGAGCTGTAGATTTCTTGCTGCTTCACTTCCTAAATCAGCAAACAATTTAAAACATGTTGGTACTTTTAGTGCAGAGTGAATTGTTTTGCCCTCGACATTAATTGCAGCAGCACCTGTTGGAGCCAAAACCATAATAGCTTCCGGTCCTAACTGCTCGGTAACTCTTTTACGAATTTCTTTTATTACCGTACTTTTTCCAGCTCCGGCTTTCCCAATAATAAAAGTACGTTTAGGGCAATTTATAAATCTTGATTGCAAAGACGAAAGCTGTTGCGTGCATAAGTGAAGTATTTTTTGCTGCTCATCTGTAAATCTGATCTCAGACGTATCGTAATTTTGATGCACTGTAAGTTGTTGTTCTTTACAGTAATTTAAAAATGAAGTAAAATTGCGATCAGGGTACTTGTAACTCTCACTTTTCCACTCACATGCATGATCAATCACGCGTTGCCCCAAAGTATCCTCGTTTGTCTGCACAGGAACTATGGCAGCTGCTACCATATATGGATCAATCTCGCGGTATTCTTCTTGCAGGATTTCTGTCTCATGTGTACTGCTAACAGCAGGAAAATTTATTTCTTCGTGTGCATCAATATTTAGATCATTGAATGCTTCCTCCCATGAGTGATACGCAGACGGCAGGCCTTCTTGCAATAAAGAGTCAGAATTACCTCTCCAAGGATAATTGAGTAATACTTGTTGCCTATAGTATTCTTCGGCTAGAGTTGGGTCGTGGTTGAGTGATGTAAGAGGAAAAACTCTGACAACTTCATCTTTTCTTCTTTGGTGATAATCGACTCCTCTTACTGAGAAAGATTTTGCAAACTTAAGAAGCGTGCAGGAAATAAGTTTCTCCGGCCGCGCGCAATATTTCTGAAGCATGCTTTTTGATGGTCTTTCGTCGCTTGAAAAGTTGATTTCTTCCCAGTTCTTATCATGAAGCCGTATTGTAACTACTTCCCGACTACTGTGATACATTGGCCATCCCATTAATATTTGTACTACCTCTTGGGCTGAGTAATCCCTTTTAGAAACAGAAGACAAAATAAGTTTTTGGACTTCTTGAACCGCTGGATTTGTTTCGTTCATCTTATTTAAAATCTCAGATAACAATTCCTTGTAAGGAACAGAAGCTGTTTCTGATTTTGAGGCATATTTGGCAATGTAATGCAAAACCGCATCCTTTGATGTAATAGGACTGAAATCCGTGTTAGTTCTCCAAACTTGTGACACGAAGCAATTGTAGGTATTCATTTCAGAATCGTTTCTTTTTGGCAAAAAGCTAATTATGCCATTTTCTACTTGAAGCTTTGGAGAGCCGCACTCTGCTTTTGGAAAACCAAATCAGCAGCTATAACTATTTGTATCTCTTTTTTTTTCCTTAGGCAATAATCTCCATGTCTTGTGTGACGTTGGACTTGATTTAAGAGCTGAGCGAGATCTTTTTCACAATCTTCACTGGAAATGTCTGAAAAGCGAATTCGACAGCGGTGTATATCATTTACAAGGACGTCCTTGTCAGGATTAACAGCACTGCATAGTTTTTCAAAATATGCTGTTACGACTGCTACATTTTTAGCGTTAGTCATGTCTAGTGTTTCCATGTTTGGTGCCCCTCTTAACCACAACAATCCATGCATGTGAGGACTTCCACGCCACTGCCATTCGAAACGAACCCAGTAGTCGTCTATTAAAAACAACGGCGTCAAGATTTTTCTCAAAAATATATCACAACGTTTTTGAAAGAGCCAACCAGTCAACAGAGGGTTGTCGTGCATTAATTGTCTGCGTTCTGTATCAGTCAGCTCATTTGGATCTCTGTTAGGCTCTAAAAGTCTGAAAAGATCAGGCCAGTGATAATCAGCTGCAGACAGTGTAAAAAAAATTGTTGGTGCTCCAATTTGTCCTACCATGGAAAGGAGTTCCCCACAACGTGCACTCCAGTATCCTTTTGTAGATCTTAATTTGCTAGCATAAATCATAATGTGTTTTGCCATTTCTGGTTGCCTATTCAGAATATCACGCATCTGCTCTACCGTCTTATTGCTGAACCTATTTCGCTGTACGAAAAAACGCCCTTTAGCCAAAGATTGCCACCGAAGAATTGAATTCATGGCAAAGTAGCGAAATCGGGGGTCTTTAGCAAATCGCCCATCTTCATACTTCATTAGGAACTTAAAATACTCATCAGGAGAGACTGCTTTTTGACGAGGTTGTTGTAAGTCAGCTGTACCATGTGGAAAAAGATGAGGAAAAGCACGTGCTATGTAACCCTCTTCTTGAAATTCGTTGATAGGCTGTGAATTTAATGAAGGGTGAGGCACACGAATTGCGTCATTTATTAAGTTGTTTTGATCTACCGGTTCAAGTAGTGGTCTAAATGACTCGCGCCTTATTTCCTCGTTCAAAGTATCAATATCCTCAGTAATATCGGTTGCTGTTGGTAACATTTGAGATACGTCACCATTCTTAGGTAATGTAGCGATCAAATCTTCATCAATTGTGATATTTGAATAATAAGGATTGCGAGCTTTAAGCCATTGAGTGCTTCTAGAAGGCGTTGTGAGCGAACAGAAAACTCTGCACATCCTGATAAAGTATCTTTTGTCACTAACACAATTGAAGTCATATCTGAAGGATTGACAGGCAGGCGCGAAATAAAACTCTCAATATTTTGTTTAAAGCTGATTATATTTCCGCTGTATCCATACTGTGAGCCTCGTATACGGTAAGAGAAACCACTGGATGTATTTGAGCGATCATCATTTGTTCAATGTAGCTCAGATCTTTGAGACAAATTGGAACTGGACCTGGGTCCATCGAATTAGTGGCAGAAAACTTGAAAGCACCGTCTCTACACTTGCATGTCTGGCAGAGCCCAGCAGTATTTAATATGATATCAGGGAAAGCTCTGTGACACGTATTACAGGACACATAGGAGATTTGCGATACCTCTCTATCAAACCTGATTGCTTCATTCATTTGAGTTGTCAGTATACCGGTACTCGGCAAAAAATCTGAAGGTAACTGATTTGTGCGACTTCTCCGCATTGAATTACGATTCGCAATTCTTCTCATTTCAGCTGATTGCTTTCTCTTAACTGGCATCCTTGCAAATTCTATATAATAAAAACATATAATCCGTCCATATATAAAATGTTTCTTAACATATATTTTTTTTAATCCTGGATTGGCTGGACTATATCAAAATAAAAAGATTTACTCTCATACTTCTTTTAGTACTTTTCGGTTAGCCGGGCGCCAGTGATATATGTACAGATATAAATACATATGTATATACATATATATATATACATACATACATATATGTACATATATAAATGTATGTATATATATGTATATGCAGATATATGTGTATACATATATGTATGTGTATATATACATGTACATATATCACTGGCGCCCGGCTAACCGAAAAGTACCCTTCTTTTATACAATAAGCTTGAATGAAAAGGAAAAAAAATATTTTGAAATGGAAACAAAAATAATTGCACCAATTGCTGAGTTCGATTTAAAAAACACTAAATTCATGTACTTAATACAATTTAAACTTCATTGCACGTGTTTTAAGATAAAAATGTATGGGGTCCTTATTTCAGAAAAGTAAAATATATGTAAAATATATAAAAGTAAAATATATGGGACCGAGATTAAGAGCTTTTACTAAAAGGTTGTTTCCGAGTATATTGTTATTTAAATAAGTTTCTCATGATAAAAAATGGCAACAATATAAATTATTTCAATTTTCTTTTTATTTAATTCAAAAGTTTTTCATGATAAAAAATGGCAACAATATAAATTATTTCAATTTTCTTTTCATTTAATTCAAACAATCGCAATGTTATCTCTATGGGGAAATGGAAAATTCTAGAGCAGACGATTCCGGGCGTTAGAATTGACGAATATTTCTGTTTTTCAATCCCCGGCGAGATTTTGCCACTACCGACTTCCAGTCCAATTTTGGTATCAATGCGGGAAATATTTTGGCCGCTATCGTGTACACAAAAGTGTAATTTTTCATGGGAAGCCGGAGCTTTGCTCCGACAAATATTGGTGGAAGAGGGCACAATCTGTGACGTAGAAATGCACTTTTTAGGGAATATTGTGTTGTAATAGGAAAAACGTGCACATTTGAAAAAAATTACAGATTTTGAATTGGTAACACATGCATAGAATAATCAAAACTTGGAATATACAAAGTTTTACATCCATAAAAAATAAAGACTTTTGTGCATAAAAAATGCACATTTTTTGCGAACACGGAGTATGCAGTTATTTTATGCAAAAAATGTGCACACTTTCTTAAAACAAAAAAGATGCATTTTTTTGTATGTATAAAAAGTGCATATAATTTGCACACAAAGTGTACACTTTTGAAATATTCAAAAATTTTCACTTTTTTTGCACAAATTGTGTACTATTGATACTTTTTTGCATAAAAAGTGCAAATATTTTCTAGCTGGGTAACAGAATATGAAATTTTCGAAATTCCGTGAATTAATTCTTTAAGATATATCTATGGCAGAAAATTTGAAAAGTGCGCTATATAGAAGCGCCACCTGTTGGGCGATTTACACCAAACCTTAATCAGCAGCAACTTATGTCAACGTCTACGTATAACTGAATCTGATGTTTGATGAAAATCCGTGTATTAGTTCTTGAGATAGAGCTATTGTGGAAATCATGCAAAATAGGGCATAACAGCGCCACCTGTTGAGCGATTAATACAAAAATTAATGAACACCAATTTATAGAGGTCTAACTGAATCTGGAGTATGTTGAAAATCCGTGAACTAGTTCTTGAGATATAGCTGTCGCGGAAAACATGAAAATTTAAGCATAACAGTGCCACCTGTCACGCAATTTAGGCTAAAACTGATCAGCACCAATTTATATCAAGGTATAACTGAACCTGAAGTATGATGAAAATCCGTGCAATAGTTCTTGAGATATATAGCTATCTCGGAAATCATAAAAAATAAGGTATAACAGTGCCACCTGTTGGACGATTTACACCAACAACTAATCAGCGTTAACTTATATCAAGGTCTAACAGAATTTCAAATTTTAGTAAGTTTCGTGCTTTAGTTCTTAAGATAGAATTCCCAGAGCATTTTTGTCAAATACAGACACACAGACAGACATTTAGTAAAAGCAGTCAAATCGTGACATTCTAAAACGCATAAATCCTTCAAAAACGGAATTGGAGTTTTTTTACGAATCGAATACTTTCTTCTTTGCGTCAATCATGCTGCTAAACACTTTCCAGCACTAGAATATTTTAACAAAACTTCGCTGTTTAATAAGGTAAATAAAACACCAAAGTAAACATCTTAGCAAACGCATTACACATAGAGTTGCAAAGGCTAGAAAAAAACCCGGTTTAAACCTGGGAATAAACCGAGTTTTTCAGGAATAAACTTGTTTTTTGGGGAATAAACCAAGCCTTTTGGGAATAAACCTGGGAATAAACCGGGTCTATTGGAAATAAACCTGTGAATAAACCGAAATTTTGCAACTCTAATTACACATGTAAAACCAGATTTCAGGAATTATCCAACCATACCCGGGAAAAATACTCCAATTATGTTGTGTAACACTGTATTTGGTATGTATAATGTAGATTTGCATGTATCCTACATTGTACGCTAAAATTTAGTTTAGTGAGAAAATGCATAATAGGTTGAAAATTCACATTCAGCAATTTCTAACAATAGATGAACACATGCCTGAATTATTTTGTACTATACTCGTGCTATACTAAAGATAGTTTAACAAAAATAAGGGCTCGATAACAAAAAGAACTTATAACTGGAGTCTAAATTGTCGCAAGGTTCAATCACAAATTTCGTATGGTAACAGTAATTGTTTTACAGGTGGTGGGGTAGGGGGGATCTGTCGATTTTTTTTAAGCTTCCCATATTTTTGTGTATACCAAAAAATCTTTACAACTTAAAATACATATAACTCTTGTTTTAATTGCCGTAGCACGTAAAATTTATAAAGGGCTTGCTCATGAGGGGTCATGCCATTTCGGTTTGTCCCTGTAACTCAGACTGTAATCACCATAAGCCCACCAAACGTTGTACGGTTCAATATCATGAGTATACATTATCAGGATCCATTACCGTTTTTTTTATCATCACCCAATTTTTATAAAAAGCTGAATATAAGAGGCTGAAAAAATTAAATTATAACTCATGATTAAATTGTCACACCGCGCAAAAAATGTGTGTGTTTGAGCAACGTGACATAACTTTATATTAGACATTCTCTTTTTTTTTAATCGGAGCCTCCTAAATTGTAGTATATCATGAATGTAAGAGCCCGATAATCACAAACACATTTAACTCGGATACAAATTAAAGCTGCCCACAAAAATTTCTTACGTTAAACGCAATCATTTAGAGAGGATTTATCGATTTCTTATCAAACCCCTCAAATTTTAATATATCATAAGTACAAGGTGCCATGAACATTAATCAGTTATAATTTGGGCTGTATATGTTGCAGCGGTATTTTATCTATAAAAATATCCGCAGAACCAACTCCCTTAAAATGTTTACGTTTACCATACGAAATTTGTAGCAAGATCTAAGTGATTGTGGTTATCATGGCATCATATTCGCGCTATATTAAAATTTAGGGGTTCCTATTAAAAAACGGACATTGCCCCGCCTTTTATAAATATTACGTTTACCATATAAAATATGAGTGTTCCAGGACGAACACAGCTCGAATTATAAATGATTGAAGTTTTCAGCACTTTATTTAGGTTTGCACTCGATAGAAATTTCTTAAATCGGTTTATTATTTATGTAATATCGCGATTTAGAGATAAGGTGATTGAAATCCGATGTTACCTTTAAAATATGAAAACCTTTTTTTTTTTTTTTTTTTTTTTTTTTTTGTTATATATATATATACACATCTTAAATCACCCCCTCCACTTGTATTGTATAGTATAAGTAGTTTTTAATTTTCAAAGTAACTTACATAAAATATAGATAATACACTATATTTGCAATGATGACCGGTCACTTGCGATTTTAGACGTTTTGTTAAATATCTGGAAAGATACATGAGGAATTATCCTCTATCTTCAGGAGTGTAAACAACATGATAAACGTCATATATTTCCGCGAATGTTTTTTCCCGAAACCCCATAAGGGGTCGTCAACAAATTGAAGAAAAACGAATATATTTTGGATAACCCTGTGAAAACTAATATTGCAAAAGCATTCAAACTGTAGATTATGATTAAGTGGCTTATTGTAATAATTTGGGTTCACTTTTATGAAGATAGCATGTATACTCCAAGTGAAATTCAGGTTTTTATAAAAACAGTCCCAAATTTTACCAAGTTTTTTGCTTATAATTTGCAGAGTTTTTAATATAAAAACAAGTTATTTTCAGAAAATATGACAAAAGAAATTGTACACAATACCCTGCAATCAGAATTAAAAAATAATAAAAATTATATGAAAAATGAGAAGGTTTACTAAATATTGTTTCTCTGCGGATGCGCGAATTCAATCAAAATATACTGTGCATAATATATTAGCTAAATGTATAGACCAACTTTTGTGAAAGTCTCAAAAACATAGCTTGAAAATTCTCATAGTAATCGTCGATAGAATAAGCTCGAATTTCGCTGTTCTCAAAAGGAAGCAAAAAGATGAGGGGTTGTATCCAAATATACTAGCTTATAAAAGTTGACATAATAAGAATGAAGTGTCTCGCATTCTATATTTGATACAACCCCTCATCTTTTTGCTTCCTTTTGGGAACAGCGAATTTCGAGCTTATTCTATCGACGATTACTAACAGAATTTTCAAGCTATGTTTTTGAGACTTTCATAAAAGTTAGTCTATATATTTAGCTAATATATTATGTACAGTATATTTTGATTGAATTTCGCGCATGCGCAGTGAAACAATATTTAGTAAACCTGCTCATTTTTCATATAATTTTTATTATTTTTTAATTCTGATTGCAGGGTGTTGTGTACAATTTTGTTTGTCTATATTTTCTGAAAATAACTTGTTTTTATATTAAAAACTCTGCAAATTATAAGCAAAAAACTTGGTAAAATTTGGGACTGTTTTTATAAAAACCTTAATTTCTCTTCGAGTATACATGCTATCTTTATAAAAATGAACCCAAATTATTACAATAAGCCACTTAATCATAATCTAAAGTTTGAATGCTTTTGCAATATTAGTTTTTACAGGGTTAGCCAAAAGATATTCGTTTTTCTTCAATTTGTTGATGCCCCTTTATGGGGTTTCGGGAAAAAATCTTCGCGGAAATATATGACGTCTATCACGTTGTTTACACACCTGAAGTTTCAGGATAATTCCTCATGTATCTTTCCAGATATTTAACAAAACGTCTAAAATCGCAAGTGACCGGTCATCATTGCGAATATAGTGTATATAACTTAGATAACTTATTCTTCGGGTTGCGAGATGAAGGAATTTATTTATTCGGTTGCGGTTTAGTTTACGGTTCGATGAAATTTTTTCTTTGGCTTTCAGGTTCGGATCGGGTTGCGTGGTGACAGAATTTATTTTGTCGGGTTTGGATCGTGTTACGGACCGATAGATTTTATTTTGTCTGATTCGGGTTGGGTTTCGGATTAACTGAAATTTCAAGTTTGGTGTCGGGTTGCATTTCTACGGAAATTTTTTTGTCATCTTCGGATCGGATTACGGTTCAATGGAATTCTTTGTTGGGTTTGGTTCGGGTTTCGGGTTAACTTCAATTTTCAGGTTCGGATCTCCGATACGGCTGCCGTGTCGACTAAAATTATTTTCTCCTTTTTGGATCGGATTATAGTTTGATAGAATTTTTCTGTCGGGTTGATTCCATTTGGATTTTTCAGGTTCTGGTCGGGTACAACACTATATTTGGACAAACAGCTAGTCCTTTTCTAAATAGCCTAAAATTTCATAGACTCATTTTAAGATAAGACTAGATACTGTTAGAAAAATGAAATGAGCGCCAGAAATATCGATCTACTGTCAAATCCCCAGTTATAAAGATTCTCGATCAAATTTTCTGCCAATTGATTGATCAATTTTACTCTTTTTGCAGTATCTGTATGAGAATCGATTCTAGAACATCGATACTAGAATTTGAGAAAAGATTATTTTTTTATCGATGTTGCTTTATACGACATCGATGTTTATCGATTCTCGATTATTTCAGAATCGCCCATCACTCGACCAGACGACTATTATATAGGTACTACATATTTATATAATTACGAACGCACCTAAAAAGGGCCAAACAATTATGGCACACAAAGCCTGATTTTAATAAGGTAAACGATTGAGTTTACCTAAAAAAATTAGTGTTGTCTACGACAGTTTATCAGTGCTTGAGGTTACGCAGTCCTTATATTTGTGCTATGCTAAAATTTAGCAGATTTTAGTCAAAAGAACCGACAATGTTCTTCTTTATAAAGATTACGTTTACTCTGCAAAATATTTGTGTTCTACTATAATTACAATTCAAGTTATAAGTGTTTTAAGTTGTCAGCATATTATATTTATAATTAGGATAGAACGATGTCAAAATTTATCATCAATCTAACATCGCGATCTAGTGATGAATCGATTTAACACTGATGTTACCTTATGGATATGGAACCTATTTTTTAATTTATAGTGACGAAATTAGGTCTTAAATCAACCCTTTCCCTGCTTTATATAGTTTACTATTTTTTTAATTTTCCAAGTAATTTTGAAAACGTATATATTTTGCGCATTAAAAAAATTGGATTGCCCAAACACACTTCGTTGTTTGCATTTTAAACTTAATGAACGAAATTAATCAATTTCATAAATTCATTCTTTAAAAAATGATATACAAGAAAACTATCTCATGTTGTCTGATTTCTGAAGGCTGCTACAATCTAAGTTAATTACGGGGTGCTCTCCACCAGCCCTCTTAAATTACACCCCAGTGCTAACAACATACAAACTGTTTTTACTGACACAGTATGAAAAGCTATTGAGGTAAAACAGAAGCAGATTCAATGAATTGAATGTTGAATTTAACCAGTCATTTGCGAAGATGAAAAAAGAAGTTGTGTGAAACAAACGAAAAAAAAAAAAAAAAAAAAGATAGGAAAAACAAGTGGATAAATGTGATCGAAGATCGCACAAAGTGTTTCGCTTAATATTCCTTTCAAAATACTTTATCATTTAATTAATAAATTCAAATAAATTTCTTTTTCCAAAAAAAGTCATCTTTTATTATAAAGTAAAAATTTACCAGTCTATTTTTTCGTTTTTTTGAATATATGAACAGGTCCGACAGCGGGCGAATGATATCTGTCATTTGGACTAAATGCGATATATTTTTTGAAAAGTATACATAAAAATACATTTTCGCATTATTATTTACAGCATTGTCTATTAGCATTATATTTCTTTGTTTTATAAAAAAAAAAATCAGCATTTTATGATAAAATATAATTTCGGTTCTAATACTGTAATCTTTATAAAAATTAGATTTCGGGATTCACCGAAAAAATATACGCATATATATACAATATTTTCAAATTGGTAAATGCAATATTAAAAAAATCAGCGTTTTTTTCCCTCCCTTCAACAGTTGAGACGAAAAGTGAAGGGCCGGGATGTCTCGCTCATAAATGGCATAAGTCTTCCAACTTCACAACCAGCTGCAAATTTTCTTTTGATTCTGATAAAAATTAAATTCATTAACAAAAAATTAATTCGTAATTTCCGTTCTAATCACGCCAACTTTATAAATAATAGATTTCTGTCTTCGCAGTAAAAAAAAAAAATGTATAGATGTATTAATTTCAATTCGATAAATGCAATAATAAAAAAAAATCTATAGAGCCTGAAAAATGCATAGTCCGCCATCTTTGATCTGCGTGAACAGGTGTCGGATTGTTCGTCTGTGGTTTTCCAATGGAAGGAAATTAAGCGAATTTATTCAAATCGATTTTGAATTGTTATTTACACTTCTAATGGGCGTAATTAAAATATTTTTAGAAATTCTGAAAGCTAATTTTGTGTGTGTGTGTGTCAGAAATTTCACGTTCCCAGGTGGAATAGTTTATGTGAGATAGAGGTGTTTTTGAAAACGTTCAATCTGTTATCGCCATTGAAGTGCAATGACCATGGCAACCCTTTCCCCTCTTCTGGAGTTTCAGATTGCGGTTTGATTAAATTCAACGCTTTAGTTGATTTTTTTTCATTAATGAGGGGGTTTTTAGGGTTTTAATTAATATATTGTGTTAATGAAGATATTTTCAAAGTTTTATGATTATCAGTGTGACAGTAAGTATTCAGCTGTAGGTACAGACAATTTGAAGTCTCTAACTTATACGGTTTCTGATAACGGACACTCTGACGGACAGACAGAGAACCGAGAAGAATAGGGTTTCGTGAGATGAACGAAACCCTAAACACGTGGGTAAGTGTGATCGAAGATCGCACAAAGAGTTTCGTTTAATATTCCTTTCAAAACACTTTATCCTTTCTTTAATAAATGCAAATAAATTTTATTTAGCAACAACAACAAAAAAAGTCATGTTTTTTATAAAGTAAAAATTTACTGGTCTATTTTTCTCGTTTTTTCGAATATCTAAACCGGCCCGATAGCGGGCGAAGCCCGCTATTACACTCTGTCATAATAATATCTGTCATGTGGACTAAATGTGATATATATATAAAAACAATTATATAAAATAGATATTTAAACCTATTGCGTAATCCTCTGTAATCCAGGTCCTACTGCCAAATTGCGTATTTTAGAAAGTGAGACTTTTCATGACAGTTCTTTAAAAGTATCTACATTGATTTTAAATTATATTGTTGCTAGCAAACGTCCATGTTTGGAGCTAACCTTGCCCACAGATTACGGAAGATTAGTTATTTTATATTTTACTAGCTGTTACCCGTGACGTCGTTCACGTAACATTAAAAGAAAAATAAATGCATTAATTAAGAAAAATGTTTCACCCTCGATAATTAAAACATATGTAACTCCCTTTATAACAAACTCCGTTTTTTCAAATATCTGAACAGGCCCGCTATTATACTCTGTCATAATAATATCTGTCCTGTGGACTAAATGCGACATTTAAAAATAATAATAATTTCAAAATTAAACATGTTGTACACATTCAAAATGATAAAATATGCGAATATTTCCATAATCTGGTTTTTATCATGATTCAATACGTTCGTCAAACTCATATATTTACTATTTTATATTACTCATATTGATACTCGCTTTGTATTATTCTCAAACATTTGAAAAATCCGTTAAACTTCCAATAGGACGTCAGATTAATTTTCTTTTTAATTCTGTAATGACGTGATATTAATCTGCTCTCTGTACATACACATACTCATACTCCTTGTATTATTGAGAAATCTTTGAAAATTTCCATTTTATTACCAATATGACGTCATATTGATATTTTTTACAATTAGTGAAACTTTTTATTTCATTTTCATTTACACGTGGAAATCTTTCAGTAGAAAATTAATTACAGTAGAAAGAATTTTAGTGTGGATTTTTAACTGTTGACAACTGCTATAACGAAAACTGATTAAATTTAATAAAAAAAGGCTGTTAATTTTTTTTTTTATCTCTCTATATTAACCCTTAACCGGAAACGTGAAAATTCAGAACACAAACAGAAACGCACCGTCTGTGAGACAGCTAAATTTTAAAAATTGCTATAAAATTTAAAAAAAGGAAACAACTCTTAATAATTTACCAAATAGTGAACTTAAACGTTTATTCTTTAGTAGTAATGAAATAACAGGAACAAATTTTTAATATAACAGCATAGAAATAAGTTTTGAATCTCGGAGACAGGAAATATTTCAAAATTACACACTATTATTCAAATATTTACATTTGCGACAAAATAATGAAATAAATGCAAATATTTTGATATATATTAGTAGAATATGAATTAAAAAAAATATTATGCAGTAAAATTGACAAAACATTTAATAGTAAATATTGAAGCATGTTCTAAATCTCAGCGTTTTTTATGCAATCATTGCATTTAGGTTTGGAGCATTGCATGCATACAAGCTTCCGGCACTGTACACACAGATATTTTGTCATTCTATGGTTGGTTCTATGACACAAAAAACATGTTTTGCGTTTGAAAAATATTAAGTCATCATCTACCTGGGGCACATTTTCAACAGGTTTTTGCAGAATGCGAGCTATTATAAGGCGCAATTCCCGGGGTAGCTGGGGATTTTCTAGTCGTCTCTCCATATTACTTTCTTTCATATTACTGTCCAGAATATTATATTTCATTCGAATTTGAATTATTTTATGGTTTGTCCATTTCACTATATGCAGTAACATATCATTTGTAAATAACAACTGCCAGAGAGAGAATAGATCTGCCTTTTCTCCGAGATCACTAGCTTTCCCTCTTAAAACTGGCACTTTTATAATATTGTGTTTTCTTGTTCTTGACGCGGAGCGAACTTTTTAAACAGACCATCAGTACCGAATTTTTTCATATATATATTTCGTATCTGCATCTGCTACTGTTTCATCATTTCTTATTTCTTCATTTTTGCTTTCATTAGAATTTTCTGACGATGTTGAATCACTTTGGTGTTCAGAATTTATATATTCATCATCTGAAATACTTTCAACATCGCTTATGTCAATTCCTACTTCATCAAACCATCGCAAAATAGTCTCTTCAAAGTCTTTATCACCATAGCGTACTAGCATTGACGGCCCCGCCATCTTGATATCCCAAAGAAAAAAATTACATAAACGGAAACATGCCGTCTGACAGACTGCGTTCAAAAGAAAATATTTTTTTCTTTCAACAACTAAAAAAGCGCAGGTGTTGCAAATGGGTCGGGGTGGAGAGGACCAATAGTGTAACGATTAGATGGCGTGATAAGGTTGAGGAGACGTTCATTTTTGCATAAAGGGTAGATATGTAGACGCAACCGTCTCACAGACGGTACGTTTCCGGTTAAGGGTTAAAGTAATACGATTTTTTCAGATTTTATTATTTTGAGCTTCATAGTAGACATTTAGCTATAAGTACACAAATTGTCATGCCTGTAAGTTATATAGCTTCTGAGAAAGGCTCTGTGACGGACAGACAACGGAGCGGGAGTAATAGGGTTTCGTGAGATGAACGAAACCCTAAAAAAGATGGATGAACTATATGGCACAGTTTTTTTCTTTTCAGGTTTTAGATTAGAATAAATCTTGTTTAACATAAATGCTGACATTCATATAGTGGAGAAGGGTTAAATGTATGAGCTTCGAAGCAACCTATTTTTAAAATTCATAAACTTTTTGTGACCGTTGACACCAGGGGTGTAAAAACTGGGTGCCAATGGGCCAATTACCACCACTAAATTTCTTAGTATTCTTCGCCTAAATTTTATTAGTATACTTCGCCTAAATTTTCTCTTTTTATTAGGCGAATAATACTAAAAATTTAGTGACGGCAATCGGTCCATTGGCACCTACATTTTGCACTTCTGGTTGGCACCCTGTAGAATTAGTAATAAAATATAGCAAAATTTAAATAATCGGAAAATGACAAAATAAAAGGAAAAGTGCGCAGTTAAACTCATGGCATTGAGCTCACAAGCTCTTCACACTAATTGTATTTTATATTCTTATTTCAAATAATAATACCTCTCGCAAAATAAAGAAATCGAGAATAAATTGTGGGGAATTAGCCCCCCTACGTTCCTCCCTTTATACTTAACCAATGAACCCCCAAAACTAATCAGGGAAGCGCCTTATCACAATGGAACTATATACAAAATTTGAAATAAATTGGATAATTCTGCATGGAAAACTCATTTATCAAATTAAGGGGGGGATTAGCCACCGTTACCCCCTTTATACTTAACCAATGAACCCCCAAAACTAAGCAGGGAAGCGCCTTATCACAATAAAACTACTATGTACAAAATTTGAAGCAAAACGGATAATTCTGCATGAAAAACACATTTATCTAAATTAATGGGGGATTAGCCCCCGTTCCCCGCTCTTTATACTTAACCAATGAACCCCAAAACTAACTAAAGAAGCATCTTTTTACAATGAACCTATATGCAAAATTTGAAGCAAATCAGATAATTCTACATGAAAAACCCATTTATCTAAATTAAGAGACGGTGGATTAACCCCATTCCCCCTTTATACTTAATAACTGAACCCCCAAAATTAATTAGGAAGAGCCTTGTCACAATGAGCCTATATACAAAATTTGAAGCAAATCGGATATTTCTACCAAGAGTTATCGCGTTAAGTACATACATACGTACACACATACATGCAGAACCTGCGGGCACATTAGCTCTCAGGTTTTGATAGCCTATGTTAGCTAAAAAAAGGAAAAGTGCCCAGTTAATGACATTGATCTCACAGGCTGTTCACATTAAATGTATATTACACTCTTATTTCAAAGAATAATGCCCTCAAAAAATATAGAAATTGACAATAAATTATGGGGAGGATTAGCCTCAGTTCACCTCTCCCCCCTTCATACTTAACAAATCAACCCACAAAACTAAACAGGGAAGTGCCTTATCACAATGAAACTATATAAAAATTTGAAGCAAATTGGATAATTCTTCATGAAAAAACCCATTTATTAAATTAAGGGGGGGTTCCTCCTTTTATATTTAATCAATGAACGACCAAAACTAATCAGGGAAGCGCCTTCTCAGAATGAAACTATATAAAAATTTTAAGCAAGTTGGATAAAACTTCATGAAAAACCCATTTATCTAAATTAAGGGGGGAATTAGCTCCCCTCCCCCCCTTTATACTTAACCAATGAATCCCAAAAACTAAACAGAGAGGAGCCTTATAACAATGAATCTATATACAGAATTTGAAGCAAATTGGATAATTCTGCATGAAAAACACATTTATCTAAATTAAGGGAGGATTAGCCCCCGTCCCCCCCCCCTTTATACTTAACTAATGAATCCCCAAAACTAATCAGGAAAGCGCCTTATCACAATGAACGTACATACAAAATTTGAAGCAAATCGAATAATTCTGCATGAAAAACCAATTTATCTAAATTAAGGGGGCGATTTAGCCTCCCGTTCCCCTCTTTATACTTAAACAATGAACCCCCAAAACTATTTAATGAAGCGTCTTATCAGAATGAACGTATGTACAACATTTGAAGTTAAATCGGATAAATCTGCACAAAAATCCCATTTATCTAAATTAAAAGGGGGTTAGCCCCCCCGTTTTCCCCCTTTATACTTAAACAATGAACCCCCAAAACTAATCAGGGAAGTGTCTTGTCAGAATGAACCTACTTTCAAAATTTGAAACAAATCCGATAATTCTGCATGAAAAACCAATTTATCTAAATTAAGGGGTGATTACTCCCCCGTGTCTCCCCCCTTTATACTTAACCAATGAACCCCCAAAACTAATCAGGGAAGCGCCTTATCAGAATCTTATCAATTATATACAAAATCGCCTTTCAGCGCCTTATCAATTATATACAAAATTTGAAGCAAATCGGATATTTCTATCAAGATTTATTGCGTTACCTGCCTGCATTTACGTACATACGGTACATACATACATGCATGCGTACATACATACGTACATACATACGTACATACAGAACCTGCGGGCACATTTACTCTCAGGCTTTGATAGCCTGTGAGCAACAAACGGAAAATTGCAGTTTCGCCGATCCCTTGAATGTGTGGCTTTCCCCCAGCCCACTTCAATTCCGCTGTAGAAATCGGATTACCCGACCCAATGCAAAACTACGCTTTACGGTATTTTTAAGTAATTACAAAATAATGATTAATTAGAACTAAAATATTAAAATATTACTCAAAAATACAAAAATTAATTTTTCGTCAAAATAATGCATAAAAATACATGCAGAAATTCGAAGAATTTGAATTTTAAATATAAAACTTTATTTTTTTCAACCATAAATGCTGAATCACCTTGAATATATTCGTAATTGCAAGAAGTTTAAAATAAAAAATGCGCTGATAAAATATGTCTTCGTGGGCTGGGTGGAAATCTGATAACGAACCCGATGGATGACTTTAAACTATTTTAATCAATTAGAGAATAATAAATAAATGAACATATATATTCCAATATTACCCAAACAAGTGAAAAATTATTTTTCCATCAAAAGAATGCACGAAAACGTAAACAGAAATTCCATGAATTTCGATATTAAATATAAAACTTTTTTTAAACTATAAACACTAGATTAATTTCAAGAAAATATTACTAATTGCAAACAGGACCAAAAAAAAGCCCTTCCTCCTCCTTTTAAACGATTCCTTTTATCATATGAAATTTGTATGTTCTGCGACAATTTGGATCCTAGATGTAAGTGTGTATAGTTATCGGGCCCTTATATTTACGCTATACTAATAGTTAGGGGCTTCTGTTAAAAACACCAACAACGTCCCCCTCCCCGTTTTAAAGATTACGTTTACCATACAAAATATCAGTGTTCTACGATAATTACAGCTTAAGTTATAATTGTTTTAATTTGCCAGCACCTTATATTTTGTAACAAAAAATATGCGAGGGCTTCTATAAAAAAATCTATAGAGCACCCCCCCCCCCCTTTTCTAAAACGGTTACGTTTATCATACGATATTTGTGTTGGTGTCGATACAGGTTTCGAGTTATATGTGTTTGTGATTATGGGGTACTTATATTCGCACTGTAGTAAAATTCACGTGGTTTTGGATAAAAAAAAAAAAAAAAAAGACAATGTCTTCTGTAAAATTATGTCACTTTGTGGGACTGAAATGGCACTGGGACCCAGATGTCAGGATCGAAGTGCTGCGACTTAAACACAAGACCAAAGTGTCGGAACCGAAATGTTGTATGTCCACGGGATGGATTAATTTAATATTCCTTCATTTTTAACATTGCATTCCCAATCGTTAGATTATCTATAAAAAATTAAATACATTATATTAATTAATTAAACCACAGATATTTAAGATCTGTAGTTTAAGAATACTGTAAAATCGTTCTTTTGAGAGCGGTAAGTAGTTTTTAACATTTAATAATAGTTTAAAACTCATGTATTTACTTTTTGGGGGGTAAAATCCCTATAAAAAAAACCTATCTCTTTGTAAAATTATGGAGTATTCATAATAACGAACAGGCTGAAATCGGTATATCTGACTCAGTACAGAAGTTGGAAAATGCATAGCATATTTGAGAACCCAATTACAGTAAATACCATTAATAATCGAAAAAATATCCGATTTTTTTTCTGAAGCTCTGCATATTAATAGATTTGTATATATACTACATAGCAGTATGCTAAAATTTAATTCGGTTATTAACACGGTTGAAAATTCCCATTCGGAGTTTCCGTCTATAAAAGTCAGTGTACTAGAGAACTTTTGTGCAGTTCTGTATATGATTTATAGAATTTATACAAACCAAGCAATATAAAAAAATAGTTACATTCAAAAACGCGTGCAACAACTGAAAAAAAACGTATTTTTAGCAATTATTGTTCATAGTCAGTACTGTAACCGAAATTTTTGTGTGTCTCTGTAGATGAACGGTGAATGCTATTATGTACTCCATAATTTTTAGTAAACATCTTGTAATGCACCTCAGCGATATAAATTAAATTCAATATGTTTGAAATACAGTAACATCATTAAAATACACCGCAAGCGATTTTTCCTAATATGCTGTAATGTAAAAGAATTCTTTTGAGTGTCTCTGTAAATTACACGCTACATACTTCATTTTCTATACCAATCATACCACAGTAAACCTCAATAACATATATCAATTGCATGGAAATCCGAGTATATTTACGCGCATTAGAGTACTGATAGACAGACAAACTAAATTCATAAACACTTTTCAACTTTGTTGGAAAGTGTTAAAAATGCAATTAGAATTAGCTCGTAATAGATTGCAGTTTAATTTAAATACATTTTATAGAATTTAATTAAGATTTAGTTGCATTACATTACACGTTAACCAAATTGTATTCTGAACAAGCATAACTGACATTAACTTGTAACAGATTGCAATTTAATCTAAATTATATTCTTAAAAATGTAATTAGAATACACCTATAATCCATTACAGATTAATTGGATTATACAATTAAAAACGTAATCGGAATTTTCCTATAATGCATTACAGGTTAATTAGATTATATAATTAAAAACGTAATCGAAATTCACCTATAATCCATTACAGGTTAATTGGATTATACAACTAAAAACGTAATCGGAATCATCTTGTAATCCATTACAGGTTAATTGGATTATACAATTGAAAACGTAATCGGAAGTGTCTTGTAATCTAATTGCAAATTAATCTAATTACAGATTAATCTAATTATATTTTAAAACAAAAAATTAGAATTGTCTTGTAATCGATTACACGGTAATCAGATTATGCGATAATCAGATTATATTCAAATTACTTTGTAATGATTACATGATAATCGATTGCATAGTGAGGAGATTATAATATAATTTAATCTGTAATTTGATTACTTTGTAATCAGATTCTGCCCAACACTGCTAGAAAGTATTTTAAATTCTGCCCAATTTAACCTCGATATTTTCTCTATCGCGTCAAGAACACTATAAGCAAATAAATACCTACGACACAAATCTGATGATCTAAATTTACATATTTTTGTTAGTATATATAGGATTATTTTTTTATTTATTTCATGCGCTTGAAATATTTTACGCTTTCTCTAGGGTTAGGTGTCAAATAAATGTACTTTCTTGTTATTTTATTTTCACATTTCTATTTATTCTATTTTCCATTCATTCCAATTATGGATATTGATTTAATTTACATATTCGTGTCAAAGAATATTCTTTAAAGTTATTATCAGGTTTAGGATAGGATACGTTTAGGATTAGGAATAAAAATTGAACGACAATGGCATGACCAATTCAGGTTTAAAGTATGAACCAGGAAGTCTATTTACATCATGAAGTAATAAGAAAATTAGAAAATTATCGTCTGATATTTTTAATATGTTTTACAGTCATAGTTGGCATCAAAGATGAGCGGGGAAATGATCATCTAAAATACCATTAAGTGTTTACCATGCAAAAAACAAATCTGGTTACAACAATGTATTTAATTTTGCGCCAAATTTCACTTGATAAAAAAAAAGCAAATTGACTATGGACCTAATTACAGACCCCTAACCTTCCTATTCTCGGAGATGTTCTACCTATATGTAAAATAAATCTACTATATAGAACGCGCTTTCACGTTTATAATGTTATGAATTGGAACGATTGGATTGTTCAAGTTTACACAATTCGGCTGGAAGAAAAGATTCATTACTGTTTGATTTCTCCTTTGCTTTTGCATTACGCTAATTTGTTGGTGAAATCGATTTTCTTTTCGATAACATTGTTGTTTTTTAAGTTTAAAAAATATTGTAATTTTACTTAAACATTGCTTTAAAATCTATGCAATTTTCTTATCCTACAATATTTTACAAAAATCTATTATGAAACAACTTTAAAAAAAAGCTATATTTAAAAAAGACAACAAAGTTTTGACTATTTTAAAACTAAAAGAAATGTAAAATTAAATTCCGGTTCGAAACAACGATTTACAAATGTGTTTCGATTGTGGGAAAATGATAGAGGAAAAATGCTGTTACTTCGACACAATCATATTAAATCTTTAGCTTTTATGAGAAAAGCAACTTTCTTTTAAAAAATATAGTTATTTTTATTAAGATTTTCGGATTTTCGATACGGATAATTTTGCGATGCATATCATTAACATTTGCCATCCAATATATATATATATATATATTTACTTTTTAAAATTTAAATTAAAAATATGGTATCTTTATGTTAGCCGTGTGCAGACGATAAATCGCTAACCTATCCCATCATTCGTATTGAATTCATTAAAAATATAAATCTTTCACTCATTTCATTTAAAACACAGAACTTTAATTTACAACACATACATTTAAAATACATATATTACGTACCTTTAAAATAATTCCTTTCATGTGAAAAAGAAAAAAAAAAAAGAAAAAATAATCACAAATAATTTGATAACCCAAGATCATTTTATTTCAACATCAAAACAAATTTGTTTTATTTTTCTATATATGACATCATATTCGCTTGCTTTCCATACTTACTCGTATTTATGCACTTTGTATTATTATCAAATATTTGAAAACGCACGTTTTATGTCTAATATGACATCATTTCATATTCTGTTTAATTCTTAAATAATTCATTTCCTTTTAATTTTTCACGTGGAAAAATTTCACTTGAAAATAAATTGTTGATTAAAAATTATTACTCAGGGGTTTATTTTATATTGGCAACGATAAAGTATTAGCAACGGTAAAATAAATTTAACCATTTTAAAAAAAATCTGCAAAACCGGGCCCTTTGGGCCAAACCAACCAAACCAACCAACCATTTTAAAATATATGAAAAAATGTCCATTTATTCTGTATGAAAATAATGAAATTTTTAATTTTTAAGAAAAATATTGATATAAAATAAACAAAAACCAGCCTATATTCATTTGAGGGTTATAATTAACTTATATGCAAAGATACAGGATAATTAAATGCTTCATTTTGACGCTGGCTTCAGCCTAACATTTGCACACAATCAGATTTATAATATTACTAGCTGTTACCCGTGACTTCGTTCACGCAACATTAAAAGAAGAATAAATACATTAATTAAGAAAATATTTCACTCCCGATAGTTAAAAACGTTAAAATTAACTAACTATTTATCACATTTCATAGGCGACAATACGGTATTTTTTTGTTATAGGGACCTTGACATAACTCAGTCTTTAAAAAGTGAAATTTTATGCCAAATAATCGCGAAAATGAAATTGCAACCAATGCAAAAAGGAGGGCCAAATAAAATCGTGGAAATAGACGAATTGGGTAAAAACAAATGTCAATTTTACCTGATAAACAATTTTACTTTTAACACCTTTGTGAAACGTTTTAACAGCCATCCTTCAAAAAAACATTAATTGGAAATAGTACATGCTTTTTCTTTAAATTCAGTTCTGCCTCCTTGGTTTAATGTATAGCTGAAACAAATCTTATTTTCTAAATGGCAGTATGTTGACAGGCAATTTTTGTTCACCAGAATAAATTGATTCATGAAGTTTGAATATGTGAAAATATGTTTTTATTTTTCGGATAATTTACTGAAATCAAGATTTTGTTTTCACCATCTATTCAAAGTGAAAATCAATTCTGTTTTTCAGTTTTAATGAGAAAATGGTGTAAAAAAATATAGAGATCTATTTTATTTCTCCTTTTTTTATACACAAATATGGAGTAATTTACTTTCCGTTTTTAGAGAAACTTCGTTAAAATTAACAAAAAAGAAAAAAAAAATCTTGGCATCTAATTTAATTTTTTAAATTCTGACAGTTTGTGTAACATCCTCGGATCAATGATAACCGGTATAAAGTAAATCACGTTTTGTTCGATATTCTGGCACTGTAAATGAAAATTGTAAATTCACGGGCATTCGCCGTGAATTGCTGCCGTAATTTTACGGGAAATGCCCCCTTTTCAAGGTAAACGGTCCATTTCAGTAAATTTCATGTTTTTACGGGCAAAAACTGTTTATCTAATAACAAAGCTCGTTTATCTAGTCACAAAACCGGTTTTCTTATGGACATTGCCTGGAATCTCTGCTGCAGCAGTTTTTTACAGTGAGTAGTAGTTGCAAAATACAAACATAGATTCGTGTTCATTTTCCTTTTCTTAAAATTATGATGCGATTTTTAGCAGAAAATTCTCATCTGTATATAACGGATATTCATGCTTAATAATCAGTATAGATAAAAAAAACATTTAAATTTTTCGTTATAAATATGGCGTGAAGCACATCTACTTTCTATACTTACTGATCCTTGTATTATTAATGTAAGGAATTGATTCACACTCATTTTAAAACACATTGGAAAATTCCCGTTTTATTTCAAATATGACGCCTCTTTTTCCCGCAGAGAAATCCCTTTTTAATGACGTAATTCTTGTTAATTTTCTTTTCCAGGCAATTAATTTCAGTACTGGCATAGGGGAAATTATGTTGCTTTAACGAAATAATATTAAATCTTTAGTTTTTATCAACAAAAATGGAACTATTAACATTCGTCATTTTTTTTTTTGTAATCGAGTTATTTCTTTTAGTTTTAAGAATGAAAATAAATATTTCTCGCTATCCATGACATCATTTTCGATATGGATAATTTTGCGGAGCATATTATTGACATTTGCTGACCATTTTCTTTTGAAACTTTTTTTACTTTTTTAAGATTTAAATAAAAAATACTGTATAGTTATATCAGCCCTGCGCAGACGGTAAAACGCCAAGAATTATTACCAACCAAAAGAAAAAAGCGAAGAAAAAAAACCCAAGATCATTTTATTTCACCAATCAAAGATATCCGCTTTATTTTTGATGTATGGCGTCATATTCGCCTGTTTCCTATGGTTACTCATATTGAAACCTTGTATTATTATCAAAAACTAAAAAAAGTACGTTTTATTTCTAATAATATTATTTAATCTTCATTTTAATTCTTTAATTTTTTTATTTCATTTTTATTTTTCACGTGAACATTTTTCAAATGAAACTAAATTGTTGACTAAAAATTATTATTCCGGAATTTGAATTAGTTTGGCAACGATAAAGTATTAGCAACGGTAAAGTAAATTTAACCATGTTAAAATATTATACGAAAAAAATGTCCATTTACTCTCTATGAAAAAACGAAATTTTGAATTATTAAGAAAAATATTTGAATAAAATAAACAAAAGCCAGCCTATGTTCAAATGAGGATTATAATCAATCTGCATGCAAAAATACAGGATCATTAAATGCTCCATTTTGACGCTGGCTTCAGCCTAACATTTGCGCACAATCAGATTTATAATATTATTAGGATTAGGATTACTAATATGTACTAATTATTAATACATTTTGAGACATGTTTTGGATTAATGATTGGTAAATTTACATCACAAATTGTGATGCGATATCGAATAAATCAAACCGTGATGATGGTACCCTCTGTTAACTTTGAAATGAGTTCATCTGAATGCAGTAGTTATTAAAAAAATGGCATATTAAACAAAATAATATTTGCAGGTCAAAAAACAAATATTTTCCGCAGTGTTTAGGCCACAGTAGGGAAAGATAGTAAGATATTTCATTCAGTTGGTTCTACATTTAATGTTAAATGTTTGTAACAAATATGATTAAACCAAATAACTTAAAAAGACTTTTTTAAAGGTTTGTATTTTTCATGTACCTTGTCATTTTTCTTACAAACATCATAAATATATTAAAGCTTAATCTGTAGTACGATTGTTTGCTATTTGTAAAGCTTAGAAATGAAAAAAGTCTAACATTTATTTATTTAATTTGAACGGAATATATGTTTTTAGGGAGATTAAAATATCCCAATGTTTGAATTTTCCTTTTCTTTTATAAAGTTCAGTTGGTTTAATCATATTTGATCCAAACACTTAATATTAAATGTAGAACCAGCTGAATGAAATATCTTAATATCTGTCCGTTCTCGGGCATAAACAATGTGGGAATAGTTTATTATTATTATTATTATTTGTTCTGTAAATTATGCTTTTGTTTAATATATCAATATTCAGTTCTAATGCTTAATGAAGAATTCGAAAAATAATTTGAAACTTATTAAGACATTTAATCTCCAGACAGTGTTACACGAATCAAGCTGTCTAAAAACGATAGTAAGAAAAACCATTGAAATTGTGTCACATACGGATTTAGTTTTTTTTCTCTTTTCTTTTTACATCATGTATAATCTAAGCAAATATAAATAAATCTGTCATCAGAACGTTGTTTTCATCCCAAAATCTATAATATAATATAGCCACATACATTATATGCTTTTGTAGGGCAATGTAGAACATTTTTACCCATCCATTTATTTTCACTGCCCCAAAAAATCGAAGTAAGGAGCCTTAATTTATTGAAATTTTCCACTATTAATCTGTCAAAAACTTGTTTGCAAACAAAAGACAGAAATCATATATCATGTGAAAATAATTTAGTTTTAGGGGCTTCTAATGCTACCCACACATAAGAAGCTGTTAAAAGAGAAGCAATTTAAGTAACACCATTTATTCACGTCAAAGGTATTTTTCATTTAATATATATATATATATATATATATATATCAATTCCACCTGTGTAACAGTTATATTTGTTTAATATATATGAAAAAAAATTTCTTGTACATAAGTATTGTTTATCCATATAATGATAGTTTTGTATGATAAATGAGAGAAAAATTTTATGTATTTTTTTAAAAGTTATGTATGGTATTTACGTATTATCCGGGCCAGGTAGATAAATCGTCAAAAAAGATTGTCAATCGCCAGTTTTGCTTATTGTTTCCAATTGAAAATCGTGTTCAAAACGGTAATTCAATGTCTATTTAATAAACACATAAAATCGTTTAAAATGATAAATACTATAAACGCAAACTAAAATAATAAAAAACGATAATTTAGTATACATTTATTAAATACGTAATAGCAAATTGGCGGTTTGTAGCAATAAATGATATTGATGGCCAGCGGTTTATTATGCCCACCAGAATGAATATAATATAAAAATCATATTGTATTTATGAATCTAAATATGATAAAACACAATGTGTTGATTCTTGTACGAACTCATTCAAGCAATGCATGGGAAACCATGGATTACTTTTATTGTTGCAGAGAAAAGAGAAATAAAAATATTCAGACACGTGGCTTTTTGGATGTATTTTTTAATTTGCTGGTTAACTTTCGGTAAAAATATTTCTGCACGTGTTACTTTCTTTTTACAAATGAATAAAAATTCATATTTACTGTGACGTCAAGAGAATAGAGTCTATTGGGTTTATTTTATCTGTATGCATTATAACATTATTGGTGCCATTTTTTTATTACAATTATATAGAAAATATATTTTTACCAGAGGGCCCGTGCGAGGATTTCGCACTGAAATCTAATATTTTTTAGGTACTTCTCTATTATCCCGTCGACCACTTTTCATAACAACAAAACTATCGCCAAATTGTAAGATGAAACGCCAAAAATGCAGTCCCTTTTACTTGATGTCAGAAGCATTTATACGTGTTTGTTACGTCATCAAGTGGTTTTTAATTCGACATTTGCGTGTATTTTTCATTATGTTTTACTGATTTATCAGTTATTTCATTAATTAAAATAACAATTGTGTCCTTAAATTCTTATATTTTATTTATTTATTTTGTTATTCCAATGGCAACGTTCTCCCGTTTATTTGGCGATAGTTTTTTGTTAAGAGTGGTCGACGGGATAATAGAGAAGTACCATTTTTTTTATCAATATGTAATATTTATTAGATGCAGGTTTAAACTTCTAAAGAAAAAGCAAGGATAAAAATATCTGCAAACAACATTTAGTTGTTAGTCAAGCAAGAATATCATCTAATTTATTCCATCAAAGTTAGAGTAAAAACTGATCCAAAATTGCTAAAGGCACGCGCGAGGGGAAAAAAATTAACAATCGTATTTTATTGCATTAGAGGATGACGTCATCCGCTTCGGGAAAACATGGGACATAGAAATATAAATCTAAACATTACAATTTCAATTTCGCATAAATTAAATCGCAAAATTTAATCATAAATAAAAAATAAACCCGAGCAGTGTTTTTATAATAATTGCTGAGCATCATATAATGTGGTATTTTATTTTTTTGGCAACAATATTTTGAGGAAAATCTTTCATTTCTTTTATGAAAACAATGCCGATTTAATTTTTAATAATTAGAAAATTTTAATCAAAAACATGTTTTAACGGAATGTTAAGTGTGCTATGTCAGATGCCTGTTCAAAATCCTTTCTTATGCTATCTCATTCGTCGTTCTGCGTTTCTTATTTTCTTAGAAAAGGGGATGTTGACAGGAGAACTAATATATATATGATTTGAATTCATGGTGAATAAGAATAAACGTACGTTATGTATATATAACATATAGTATGTGTGTAAAGTTTGTGCCGGTGAAAATGACGTTATGCTTACGCTGATTTTATATTGATAAAAAAAATTATATGATTGTGCCAACATAACGTGATTTTCACTGATTTTTTAAATTATAATTGGGGCCTTTATTGATTACTTCATCTTGATTGTATACCCTGATTACATGTTATCGATTGCCTTTTTAAAAAACTAAATTATACGTAAGATGAATTAACTTTTTAATAAAGAATTCAGAAAAGTTGAGGATTTCAGAAAAAATTAAATTTTTAAGATTAGTGTTATGGTAAAAAAAAAAGTCTGAAACGATTAGGGAACATTAACACGTTGGTACTTAAATAGTTCAGCATTTGTTTCCGGATAATATACCATGACAAGACTTCATAATAAAACGCAAATTAGGGAACAGATGTTACAGACGCACCATTGTTGGCCAGATTTTTGCTTTGTGCCATTTTGGCGAGAAAACATTGTTTTCGGGTACCTGTTAGACGTAGCTTGCGGAAACAGCATGTTAGCTTAATTTTATTATAAAAGAGTTTATTTTAGTATAATAAACACACAACTTTATTATAAAAAACACACAATTTTTATTATAAAACACACGCAATTTTTATTATAAACACACACAAATTATTTTATCACACAATAATTAATTTATTATAAAACACACAATGTTTAATTTAATATAAAACACACACAATCTGTTTTACCGGGTTGCCATACAAAGCAAAATCTCACAAAAAAAGGTTTGCCCATGCATAAAATCGCCATTTTGGCACCAAAATGATACCCCCGTGCGTCTGTGACATCTGTACCCAAATGGGAACTATAGCTGTTTCCTTTTACTTTTGTTTGTTGATTTCCTTTTGTTTCCTTCTAATTAAAAAATTTATGTAATTTCTTTTCTGTTCTGTCATCTTATTTACACATTATTAAATTTTTTTTGTTAAAACACCAGAGGATCTGAAATTAACGTTTCCGGTAAGTTTTCCTTATTGTCTATTAATAGTACGTAAACATGTTTATATTTCTTATAGTACAAGTCAGTCTGTAAAAAGCTATTTGTACTGATATTGCATTCAATATATATTTGTTTCCTTTTACAAATTAAGATACATCTGTAATTTCCCCTCATCTTACTGACATGAGATTACAAAGTTGTTGTTAAAATCCCATAGGCCCATGCATTAACCAGTCCCCCTTTTTAACGTTTCATGCCAGTTTTCCGTATTGTCGATGAATAGTATATGAATATTATTATCAATTATTTCAAATTTTAAGTGAAAACCTTGTTTCTACCCACTATCATATGACGGCATTTACACTAGTATAATATAAATATTATATTGTATCAATGAATATAATAAAATTTTTATAATCTATTAATGAATATAATATAATTTTTATAATGTATCAATTATATTTCATCTGTGCTACATCATATATAGTTATACGAATATAAATACTTCTGCAACTGTTTTTAAATAATGGTAACTATATAATATTAACTGTGCACTTAAAATGAAAGAAAAAAAATTGGGGGGGGGGTGCTCTAAGTAATATTTCCGGCACCATTGTGAGTCTAGTGAATATCACCTGACCCGGAGTACCTTATGTATTAAAAAGAAAAATAAACACACATCAGGATTAAATAATTTTTCATTTTTGTTTAAAAAAATTATCCTGGATGAAAAAAAAATATTTTTTCTGATCATTCAATGTACTCTACACTTTAATTTTTCGTAACTTCCTGAGGAAACATATTCGACATATTCCTTAAAAACATAAAAAAAAAAACTAGATGGAACCCGTCAAAACGTGACGGAAAAAAATACTATAACAATATCAGTAAAATAAGCTTCTTTATTATTTAAGTAGGGCTTCGTATGAAACAGTCTTTCAAATATTTTATTTTAAAAAATCCCCCCCCCCCAGTGAAATGCTATTTCCGATGCAAACGCCAAATGAACACTCCGTAATCAAATGTGTAATGCAAATCAGTTTGACATTACCACCATATTCCCCACGACAAAAAAAAAAGAAAAAAAAAGGTCATGGACCTATAAAGTATCATACAAATAGTCCCATCATAAAGTATCATACAAATTTCAAACTTTCATCTCATATTCAGTAAATAAAAGAACATAGTATAAGCACCCCCCCCCCCTGTGATAATGCAATCGAATCAGCTCCTATGCGCATATGTATTGCATCTGCCCAAAGGCACCGTTGAAATTCGACGTTAAAAAATTTTTAAAATGTTTAAATTAAAAGTTTTAAAATGTCCTCTTTAATCATTGTTCGTTTCAAATCCATATCTTCTAAAACGCATCCATTGTTTTAAGCTAATCAATTTTTATGTAAAAATGAAGAATTAAATTAATATGCAGATGAGGGAGAATTTTAATGTTTTCAATTGTAATTTATTTGTATGGTTTCTTCTATCCCTTTACATAATCAGAATAATTATTCCTTTTCCACCACAGTCGGTCTCTTATAAAGTTAAATATCCAATGGATCTTTAAAAAAATAATAAATAACAGTTCCTAGCATATTCTAATTCGACATATACATCAACGAATTCAACATATCAATTTTATGTTAATCATAAACTAAAAATAGTTTTTTTTTTTTTGACAGATTTTATATTAGCGCCAAAATACTCTATCTTATGGATAATCTGATCTTATGATTTATCAGGTTTTTATTATTTTTTTCCCCTTTTCATGAAGGTTAGGGATACCTATTTTCAATTGTTGCAACTTTCCAAGGTGCTATTTTACATTATTAAAATAAACGGATGGTCATTGTTGAGATAGAATTAAAAAATATTTCATGCTTGAAAATTATTTAAAAAGTCGTTAAATTAAGCGGCAGATTTCAAATAAATTTCAATCGAAAGCTAATTTTTTTTTCTAATTGAGGATGTAAGAATTGAAATTGTAAAATGTAGTAAAAAAAATAAATTTTTATTATTTAGAAGTGATGTAAGCGCGATGAAAGCTAAAGCGATAGTGCCGTTTGTTGTCACAACCGTTATACATTTCTAAATATTGCCACTGTGTTTTGGTTGGCGTCCAAAAGTAGACTACCATTTTATGACATCGAAAGAAAAATTCACAGTGAAAGAAATAAGACTTTGCCGCTAATAAGGAACTGTTAAATGAACTTATAACAAACCTACCAAAATAATTCCTGTAAAATATTAGCCTTACATTGTTTATTCTAGCTAAAAATACAATCATTATTTCAAGTTTTTTTTTTCCTGAAATTCTTTACTTTTGTGATTTTTTTTATTAAACAGGAAATCTTAATAATTTAAATCCTATAATTCCTATAAATTAATCCTATAATTTAAAAAAAGTAATTGGTAACATGTAATCAAGGTATGCAATCAAGATGAAGCAACCAATAAAGGCTCCAATTCTAATCTTTATAATTAAGAATTGAAAATAAGTTAAAGTTACGTTATGTTGACACAATCATATAAATTTTTCTTTTTTGTTTTATCAAAGTTAAAATGCATTTCAAGCTAAGCATAACGTCATTTTCACCGGTACAAACTTTTCACACGTACATTTATGCTTAAGCACCATGCATACAAATAAAAATATATTTTGAATTTAATTGCAATGAAAAAAATGGCATCAACAAAGTTATAATGCTTAATGATACAATGAACCCAATGGACAATATTTCCGTGTCGTCACAGTAAATATGAATTTTTATTTGCTTATAAAACACACGGATAAATATTTTTACCGAAATACTTAGACATTTTAACTATATTTTAACTTAAATTAAAAAATTCGGTCTAAAAGTCACGTGCTTTTAATATTTAATATTTATTTTTTATGCTGGCAATCATTGAGTTCAGAAAATAAACTCTATACGTCGCAACAGTGGGCGTTAATCCGATTGCCGACTTTATGACGTCATAAGCAGAAGTAAAATTTTAATATAAGATTGCGGCTAATTAATTAAATTTTCGAACAAACGAATGTACGATAACAAATCTGTGACCAAATATCTTTCATTTAAAAAAAGAATGATGTAATTTGATGTAGTAGTTTGTTCTCACGGATTGTCGAAACAAAACGCTTAGCGTTTTAAATATATAGATGTTAAAATATTACCTAGTTGATATTAGCTAATGTCAAAAGATTGGCGAACCACAGAGTTTACAGAATAAACTCTATGCCTTGCAACAGTGAAGTTGCCGACTTTATGACGTCATAAGTAGCAGTAAAAGTTTAATTGAAAATTACGGCTAATAAATTAAATTTTTGAACAAACGAATGCACGACAACAAATCTGTGTCCAAATATCTTGCATTAAAAAAAGAATGGTGTCATTTGATGCAGTAGTTTGTTCTCACGGATTGTCGAAAGAAATCGCTTAGCGTTTAAAATATATAGATATATACTATTACTTCATCAATATTTTGTTAAACATAACAGAAAGAAAGCAGTAATGGTTCAGGGCTTGACAAACGCAGTCGCCAGGTCGCTACTGGCAACCAAGTGTTTTTTTTTTAGACCGGCGACCAGGCCCGTACCTGCCAAGTTTTCCTAGCTTAAACGGGTTTTGTGCCTGGCACTGGGGCGCGTAGCGCCACTGAAGAGATGCCGCTTAGCAGCTGACCATTGCTGGCAGGACGGCTATGTGGAGGTCTTTGTGTTGTTCCTATTTTTGTTTTGCTGCTAATTGATGTGATTCTTTTTGTATGGACCTGGGCTTGGCATCACACCCATACGTCATGCCATCGCTATGCGAGTTGGTCTCGTAATTTAGAACCTTGATCAGGTGAAAAGACCTTCACCTGGCTAGGCACCTTCAGAGGTATAATTCACGGGTAACTTAGAGGACTTTGCACCTACGACAGATTTTACATGCACCGGGCGCCATTAGCGTACATGATGAGAAAAAAAAACCTGTAAGGAAAAGGGGTTAATACATGTTTATTTAACTTTACATAAAAAAAGGGGAAAATTGATTACTTTTACATGTGTTGGATTTTTTTCCTCTCCTTTTTCCTTTTTCCTACTGTACTTACGGTTACCTGTTGTTTATCTTTTGCTGCTTGATTTTTGTTGCATTTTGTTTCGTGTTTATGTTTCTCTTGTTGCTTTTAGATTTCTCATTTGTTGCAGGTTTCGCATTGTGATTTGGGTTTCTCATTTTTCTCTTTTGATTTTATACTCTGGTAACCGTTGAATTTGTTGTCATGAATGCGCTCTAATGGCGATCAGTCCGTAGATACCTTATGGCTGTTATCATGAACTCGATGAAGCTATTTGAAGACTTGGTGTGCTGTGGGGTGGGGCATGTTCCTTGGCCATTAGTCCGTTAATTAGTTCATTAACTTCCACCCTCTTAGACGCTGAAAGATCGATTTTTTTTAGTCGCAGGAAATAAGTGTCCTTTACACTGCTATTTTTGTTATATATGCATATATACATATATATATATACATATTATTATTATTATTATTATTTTCTGAAAGAAAAGATAAATTAGGCAGAGGTTATATACACTTTGAATATAGAAATATGGTGGCTGCTGGGACTTTTATGTTTTTGTTTATTTTTGTTGTATGTTTGTCTGTTTCATGTCGTCTACATTGTTCATTAGCCATCTGATCACTGCTCTACCTTTGCTTTGCAAATGTTTGTTGTTTGGAAGTTGTCTGTGCCATAGTTTTTCGTTATTAACTGTGATGTTGACCAGATAGTGTGGTTGTGTGAGCGGGCAGGACGTGAGGTAGTGTTTTGGAGACCCTAATTCCACGCATATGCATACTGGACAGCTAAATTTGGTAAATCTGAGTAGGTATTGTGGGAATGCTCCATGTTCTGTGTAGATTTGGCTCAGTAATTTACAGCTTATAAGTCTTTTTGTGTCTACCTTTGAGAAGTATCAATGGGTTGTCCAAATCGTGTCCCCGTAGTCCCACTCGAACTGCCATTCTTTTATTGTTAGCTATTTTAATATACATTTAAGGTTTGATATTGGTCTTTCTATATGGTAGTGTCTATCATTTTTTTAGCCGCTTCTTTTGCTAATTCGTCGGCATCCTCATTTCCTTGGATGCCAACGTGTACCTTAACCCAATTAATTTTAAATTTGTTGTTTGATTTTCTTATTTTGTTTTGTATGTCTGCAATTAGTTTAACTGTGTTGAATAGTTTGCTGAGTGCTAGTATTGCTGATAAGCAGTCCGAGCGAATGCTATAATCCATCCCTGTTTCGTTGCCCCATTCTGTTGCCTTTAGTATCGATAGTAGTTCGGTTTGGAAGACGCTGTTATGTTTCCGCAATGGTGTTGACCATTGTTTAATTTTTTTGTCATTTTTGTATGCTACGAAAGCCAATCCCGTAGAGCCTGATTCCAATTTTGAGCCTTCTGTATAAATTGTTATATCTATTTCATTGTAGCTAGAGTTGCAAAGGCTAGAAAACAACCAGTTTAAACCGGGGAATAAACCGAGTTTTTTGGGAATAAACCGGGTTTTTGGGAATAAAACAGGTCTTTTGGGAATAAACCTGGGAATAAACCGGGTCTATTGGAAATAAACTCAGGAATAAACCGTATTTTTGCAACTCTAATTGTAGCCTGTGTTTGGTTCTGTTGTTTCTGCTGGATGCGTTTCCCATATGTTTATTTTGTTGTCATAGTTTGTTGGTTGAATTGTATTACCGTATAATTTACATGTTTCTCTTAATCTTGTTATTTTTCCATATGTTGTTTCATGCATGACCTGTAGGTGTATTGGAATCAGGCCCGCCAGTACCTGAAGGGTCGCTGTTGGGGCAGTTTTGTATGCTTTGACTATGGTCAGCAGAAAATGTCTTTGGCAAGTGGTTAGGACCTCTTTGCTTCTGACATTTAATTTGTGTCCCCAGATTGGGGCTGCATATGTTAGAACTTTTTCCACTACTGTTCGATACCAAATTTTTATGATGTCTGCTTTTATTCCACAACCTCTTTTTGCCATTTGTCCCAGCTTACTGAATGATTTGCGTACTTTGGTTGTTTGGTTCTGGCAATGTGGCAGCCAGTTTAGGTTACGGTGTATTATGACTCTTAGATATCCGATTTGGTCTTTACCTTCTAGCTCCTTGTCCTCTAATTTGATTCCCTCTATCTTTCCCGAGACTTGATCTGGGAGGTTGTGTAAGCGAGGTCCGTTTAGATACAGTAGTTCTGTTTTTCCCTGTTTAGCGTAAGATTGTTACTTTTTATCCAGTTGTTGAATTCTTCTATTATTTTATTCGCTAAGATTACCAGTTGTTCTTTGGTTTTAGCTTTGAGTATTAGGATAAAATCGTCGGCAAATGTTTGGATTTTAACCTTTTTACCCCAGTTCTTTTTTAAGGCTACGTCTGCTATTAGCCGCCAAAGTAGCGGGCCGAGACAACTTCCTTGCGGGCAGCCGCCAAAGGTTTGTCTTGATTGTTTTATTCCGTTTTCCTCTAGTGTGACAAATCTGTTTTCTAGGAAACTAATTACCGAGTTTGTTAAATGTGTTGGGTTCGGGAAGTTTTTTAGTATATTTGCTATTATTGGCTATCTGATATTGTCAAATGCTCCCTTAATGTCCATTGCTACTAGTAGTATTTGGAATTTATCTTTTTTATCTTGTTTTATAGTTTTCATTAGGTTGTTTAGTGCGTGTTCTGTTGAGGTACCTTGTTTAAATCCATATTTATTTTTGCTCCAATATTTGTTTAATGTCAGATGGTGCATTATTCTACCGTATATTATTCTTTCTAAAATTTTACTGAAGGCCGGTAGCAGGCATATTGACAAGGCAACACTAGATACCGGGCTTGCTCATTCATTCTCAGAACGTCACAAATAGTGGCTGGCCACGACCAGCGATTGGTGCAAAGCGACGCACCCATCGTTTTGTGCCAATCGCCGTATGTCTTTCGTCACGGCTAGCCACCTTTTTTGACGTCATGATAATGAATGAGCAAGCCCGGTATCTAGTGTAGCCCTGATATTGGTCTATGGTTTTTGGGGTATTGGGGTTTGTTCCCGGTTTTTGGAACAGGACTACTGTACCTATTTTGAATATTTTTGGGAAGTGTTTTAGCTTTAGGCATGCGTTGAATAACGAGAGCATTAATTGTGGCGTCGCTTTCTGTATTCTTTTAACTAAATTGTAGTCTATGTAATCGAATACTGGAGCTTTGTTTTGCTTAATCTTTTTTATTATTCTGCAGAGTTCTTGTTTTGTTATGTCTGGTGGGTTAATGTCTCTGAATTTTGGTGGCGCTGTGTGAGTCTGTTGGCAACGGCGAGCGTAAATGTGCTCTGTTCATGTCGTTGTATGTGAGGCACATTATGCAGCTTTTCCTTCTCTTTGGGCAATCCTCATACTTGTGTTCCCCAGCACATTCTGAACATACTTGACGTAGGTCACTGCTGCGTTCGATGTGATCGAAGCCTTGACAACGATGGCACCGCAGGATCGTGACATAGTTTTTAATTGGGCACTCCTTGAGCCCCAAGTATATCGTTCTCCTCTTGAGGAGATGGTCGGCCAGGGACTCCAGGAGTGTGACCGGTATGTGAATGCTATCCTGGTTTACCCGTATTGGTTTTAGTAATCCTACTATTTTCACAGGGTCCCTCGATCCATCCACGTCTAGTATTTTTTCTAATTTACCTTGTACTGTGTCTGGGCTCACTGTGGCTGTGACATGGGATATCATAATTCCCTCCTTCTTTATGTTTGCTGTTTTTATGCTCAGGTTGATGTTTGCTTCTTCATTTTCTTTTAGTGTTTCTTTCAGCTTTATTGCTTCTGTCGCATTTTCGCATTCTATCCTTATTCCGGTCCTGATTCTTCTTACTTTTCTAATCCCATCTTGGTCCATTACTGTGCTTGTTACTTGTTTTTCTATTTCTTCTGTGCTCATCCTTTCCTTGTACTATGATTGTTGATGTGGCCATTTGTATGGCCTGGACCTATGTTGCTGGGGTCCTCCTTCTAGTTTCTGGTGTTTGTGCTGGGGTGATGGTATCTTTCTCATTTGTTGTTTGCTGCGCTTGCTGGGGAACTATAAGTTGCTCTATTGTTTCTACCTTTGCTTCTGCGTATGTGACTCGGTTTTCCATCTCTAGTAGAGAATTTATAGTTATCTGCAGAGCCTGGTTTATTGCGTGGATTGTTGGCACTAGCATTTTTGACTTATTTTGTATCATCTTAACATAGCTTATAGCTTTAACCCGCGAGAACTCACTAGATTTCTTGTCACACCAGAACTCGCTAGTGAGAAGTTTTCTCACAGTGCCCAATTGCCTTTACTTTTACCTTACACATTCGTTTAATATCAGCATTTTTTGTTTGTCTTAGTACTTTATTCACAAAAAGATGTAAAATGATTAAAAAAAAGTTTCTAAAATTTAATTTAAAATGAAAAAGTGTTTAAATAAGAGTCTTATTGCAACAGCTGGGACAAAAAAAAGTATGATGGTGAGAGAAAATCTCACGCAGCGAGTTTTCCCGGGTTAATGGCTCTTTCCATTTCTATAGATCTTTTCTGTGGTAGTCCACTTGTCTCACATAGTTGTTGGAGCTCTTTTCTGATTTATTTTACTTCCTCATCTTCTATTGCTTGCTGTTTCTTACCTGTGTATGCATTTGCTGGTTTGTCTTCTTCTTCTTCGCTTGATAGGTCGAAATATTCTTCAATATCCCTATTACTTCTCTCATCTTCTTTCGTTGCATTTACCATTTTTTTTCTTTTGGGACATGCTCGATGCGCCGGCGGCCCCCGCGTCTTTTGTGTGTTGACCTTGCTTTTTATTGAGGTCATTATTGGTGGCACTGCTCGAACTTTGTGTTGTTTTTATTGGTCGTTTTGGTAGGAGTGGCGATGTTGAATTTATTTGAATAACTGAGCTCGATCTTGAGCTCCTATATGTCCCTGTCATGACTCTGTCCCATCAGTTATGAAATAAATCTATAACTTACTATATCAATACTAAATGGGTGTATTAATTCCTCTCAGATTCGCTACACGCGTTACGGGAACCCTCGATGGATGATGGGCCATGTGAGTGTATTAAGATAAAAAATAAATAAAAAAGGGGGAGGGGGAAACTGGGGTAAAGAAACCCACAGAAGCCGAGTTAAAGGGGTGACGGGCAACCGGGTAGTAATATTTTTTGATGTGCAGACTTTAATGTATGAACCTTCAGTTAAACGGAACTGAGACCAATCTATTTAGATAGGTAGAAACCCTCAAAAACTGCGCGGGATGAGTTGTTACTACTTCATAAACTGACTAAGAGGGGTGGAGAGACACGAATGATGGGAGAGGAAGATGGGCCTAAACTCGCGCTGATACAGAAGGCAGGAAAGGAATAGAAATTATGGCACCCCCCGAGGGCGGGAGCTGAAATGACGGGGTGAGGTAGACCGTTGTTGAGAGTTATAAGAAAATAGCAGAGAAAGAAAAAAAGATTAAAAAAAACTTGTTGAAGGGTTGATAATGTAATTGCCCACAAAGGGGCAAACTCAGCCCAAGTGGAGATAGGGCGTAGTAGACTCCACCAATTGAAAGAGCGCCCCTGATTCACTGGAAATAGGGACACCAAATGAGTGAACTAATGGGGAAGCCAAAGATTTTGCTGGGAGCATGCGCCCCGCGGGACAGGGGCTGATTAGGAGATGTGGTGAACCACAAAAAGTTGAAAAGGTATAAAACGGAATACCAGAGTACTTTTGTCTATTATGAGACAGTTAAGATATATTTTTAATGATATTTATACTGCTCCCCAGCAGGGGGATATCTCCGACCGTGTGGGGGATAGAACGAAATAGGTGACACCAACGTCAAAAGCGTCCCTGTTTTACCAGTAATAGGGACGCCAAGCCGAAATTTGGATATTTAGGAAATTTAAAAATTATTATTATTATTTTTCTTTAACTCCAACCCTACACTTTTTCCTTAATAATACTAATTAAAACTAGGCTGTTAATTAAACAAGGGCAGGTGCTGAAATGGTGGCGAGTTGAAATACTGGGTTTGTTTACTTTTTTTTTACTCTGCCTGGGGGAGGAGGGGAGGGCAAACTCAGCCCCCGTTGGAGATATGTCAAAACGGGTGAGGCCATCATACAGAGCGTCCCTGAATTACCGGTAATTGGAACGCCGGGCCAGAATATTAACTCTTTTATGTAGAAAAGTTTTTGTTTTTAAGACCAATTTAGCTAGGTTGTTAATTATGAAACTATTACTAATTGGCTCGGTGACCTAAGTAGCCTTTATCATGACTAACTTGCTTGCTACCAGAAGGTTCTGACAGCCAGAGAACTTGTTGGGATAATTTGAGTTGTTAAGAAAAATCCTAAATTTGTTTTTGTGTTGCGCCCCTGCAGAGGGCCTAACTCCGGCCCTGCTGGAGATGGAGTGAAATTGACGTCACCATCGTCTTGAGAGCCCGTGATTTACGAGTAATAGGGACGCCGAGCCAAAATTCGGTTATTTAAGTTTGGAAAAGAAAATTTATTTAAAAGCCAATTAAAGTTACGTTGTTAATTAAGCGGTAATTGCTAATTTGCTTGTTGACCATCTAAGCAATTTCCTTGGCTAATTTACTAACTTCCAGAAGAACAATCGACCAGAGAGCTATTTAGTTTAGCTTAAGTTGCGCAGTTTGTTTCTGAATTTGTGTTGTATTGCGACCCAGCTATATCTGCCCTTGCTGGAGATGGAGCGAAATAGACGCCACCATCGTGAAGAGCGCCTCCGATTTACCAGTAATAGGGACGCAGAGCCAAAATTCGTATATTTAATTACTGAAAATTAGAATTTTTGTTACACCAATTACAGCAGCAAATTTGTCTTGGCCAGATACTGGATGGCGAGATAGCCTAGACCCATTGCTGTCAAATTGTCCTTAGGAACAATTTTTATTGTGGTGGGAGCACCTCATTAAAAACCCTCACACCTGCGCACCCAGGAGAATTAACCATTATTTGAGCAATGGGGAAATTGCACGTTTTTCAATTTAACTTGCATTTGATAGAGTGTAAAAATACGAATATTTTGATACAATTTTTACATATATTTGAGACTTGTATTATTCATTAAATTAACTTTTAAAACGCAGTTTTTGTCGTAGCGGAAAAAGGCCGTGTCACGTGATAAAAGCTGATCTGACGTCACTACACATATAACAAGGCTAACGAAAAAGATAGGCTACCGCAGTGCATTCCACTTATTTTTTTTACAGACCGCTAGAGTGACGTGATGCTCTTTTCGTACACCTGCATTGGTGGATTCGAGCATCACGTGACTCCCGCGGTCTGTAAAAAAAGATACGCGTAAAGCACCACGGTAGCCTTTCGTTTTCGTTAGCCTCGACATATAAACAAACCTTGCTGTATTTCTCCCTGCTATTTTCTATGGGGATCCACGTGTTTCTAAGAATTTTCATTTCCAGATCTCGATGTAGGAATAAACTATCGGTACAAGTTAATACTCGTACTAAAATATTGTATTTTATAGAATAAAGTATAATTTATTTTCGTACTAATATTGCACAATATAAAATAAACTGGTACAAATAGAATTTATTTCATTAGGGAGGGTGGGATTAACTCATAAAAGGTGTTTGTATTTATTATTTATACTTTAATTAAGAATTTGGCTTGGTTTCACTCTATGTTTTAGCTCTTCAATTGTTAAAAATTATTTTTAATACTGTCAGTGTTGTAAAATTTTCAGAATGTGGGATTGGAGGTTTTATGCTGTATGGAACTTTGCAGATCACACAAAATATTTAGTTTATAAATTATCTTTTTTTTTTGTTATAAATTAACAATATTTCTGCGGAAATTAAAAGGAGCAAAATAGAAATATTATGCAGAAATGTATTTGAAGCAATGTTATGTATATTTAAATTTTATTGTTATTATTACCATTTTAAACATTAAAAGAATGGTAGTATGTTTAAATTTTGGTTCATGATCTATAAAAATTTTCTTTATTTTTTTAATTCTATGTTAAATCTTCGTTTCTAAATTAATACATAATCCATACCTTCCAAATAATTAAAAAAAAATAATTATGCAAATTCATGCGTTATCTGTGAATTGAATTTATAAATCGTTGTGATATTACAACATAATATCTCTTAACACAATGCCCTGCCCTTATGATAATGCATTGTTCAAACAAAGAATGAAAATTGAATGATAATGTATATTTATTTCTTTATATGTCACTATAAAAAGTTTACGTGTAATGAGATGGCTGTTTTCAAAAGTGAAAAGAGTGGCCTCTACTTCAACAACATATTCAATTTTCAGCACATCTCGTTCCTTTTTAAAAGAGCTTTGTACAGTGTCATACTTATTTCCAAAATTAAGATACTGCTTTCTTTAACAAGATATTCAAATATTTTCATTATTTTTATTTTTTACGAAAGTTAGAGTATTGAGGAAAAGACTGCCATAAAATTTTTAGAACCTGATAAATCTAAAATAGGACATTCTGAGAAACTATATTTCAAACAAACAAAAAGTACTGCATTCATTCAAAAATTATACGTAAGCAAATAATAATAAAATAGTTATTAAATTATTTTTATTAACACTTTCCAACCTACTTGAAAAGTGTTTATGACTTCGGATTGTCTGCCGTCTGTCGTCTGGCCGTCTGCCGTCTGGCCGTCTGCCGTCTGTCCGTGCTCTAACTCCCGTAAATATTCTCGGATTGCTCTGCAATTTTTATATGTTATTGTCGTAATCTGTAGCATGTTCCCTATTTCAACTGAAGTGTGTAGTGCTTATAGTTTTTTTACAGGGACACTCAAAAGAGTTCCGTTACATTACGGTCTATGGGGAAAATCATTTGCGATTCATTTTAATTATGTTACACAATTTCAAACACATCGTAATTGATATATATCACTAAGGTGCAAACAACAAGCTTAATATGGAATAGGGTGTGCATAGCACTTATAGTTACTTTACAGAGACAGTCAAAAGAATTCCGTTACATTGCGTCTATGGAGAAAAATCGTCTGCAGTTTATTTAAATAATGTTTCACTATTTTAAACGCATTGAAATTTATATATATCACTAAGGTGCATTACCAGAGGCTTACTACAGAATATTGTGTGTATAGCAGTCATCGTTCATTTACAGGGACACACAAAAGAATTATCTACTGTCTGTTAACAATAATTCCTCGAAGTGCGTTTTAAGTTACTGAACGCGATTTTAAATTTAACTCACTTTTCGTTTATTACGTGGTGTGTATAATTTCTGTAGATCATATACAGGGAAGCACAAAAGTTCGCGAACACATTTCCGTTTATTGACAGAAACTCCAGAAGGAGAATTTTAAACTGTGCTACGCGTTTCTTAACTGAACTAAAATTTAGCATCCTATGTAGTATGTATACAAATCTATAGATCATATACAGGGCTGAATAAAAGTATTCGGATATTTTTCCGAATATTGTATATGTTGGAAATAAATGTTGGAATTTCCCGAAATTACGTTTTTAAATGTGTTATGCTTTTTCCAAATTGTTTACTTTGATGTTAGCTTTCATCTTATTAAACGGTAATGATTTGTAAAACTATTTTGGAAGCGTTGGAAAGTGTTACATAATCTATGCTTGACGCATGATTTTTCGTTCTTGTTATTTAACGTAACTTGTTTTTGTATGGAATCTTGTAATCGGTTTTTTACTCACTTTCTGATAAATTAATAACTATAAAAATTATGTCCAAAAGTGTGTTTCAGATGGCAATACAACATTTCAATATTTTTAGAACTTAATTATAAATTAATACATTAATTTTGACGCGTTTTTCGTTAGACAGCCACAGTTGATAAATCGATAAATTTTCTTTGTGGTTAACAACAGTGGATTTAATATGCATTCCACGGTCGCCAAAAAAGAAAAAAAAAAATAAGTAAAAGGCTAAATGGCTGTGAAGTTGCAAATATTTTATACACTAAAAAGTAGAAAATATAAATAAAAACTCTAGAGTGTAATATATTAAAACAAAATACGTTTTAATAAATTAACAGTTTCGTATTAATTGAATTATGATTATGCGTTGAGAAATCAATTTAGAAATCCGAAAAATATAGTTTAAATCATGCTTTTATTTTTTTTTCTCTTTCAATACCTTAAAACAGAAATAAAGCAAACATTACACAATTATTTTAATAAATTTACTAGCTCGTATTTTTTAACAAACGTAAAAAGAAAAAAAAAGTGAATTTTCATAATCGGGTTCGGTGGCTACGCAAAATTATAGTATTAAATTAGACATTTTTTGGAAAAATCATGAATTGCATTCATAAAATGAGGCGTGATTATCAAAATAAACATTGGATGCTTATAAAAGATGTGTATTTAAAAATATTTTTTTTACTTTAATACTTATTTTTAAATAAGCACATAAAAAAAAGAAAATAAAAGACAATAGTGATAAATTTACTCACGTATGTTGCAATATTTTTTTTTTCTGATCAGTGATTACACAATTATTATTGTCGGTAGTTAATTTAAAGTTTTTATTCGACAGATCAGAATTAAATATTTTTTTGTTTTGTTGTATTTTCTGCATTATTGCTCAAAATTTCGTTTTCTCATAATTAATTTGAATACATTTTTATCTGTAATATAACCTGCATAACACGAAACAATATTCATATCAAAACAAATTATTAAGTATAAAAATGAATTAAGAAAATAATGAATTTCAAGAACTATATAAATGAGATTTTACTTACGATTTCTTTTGTAATAAGACTATCATTCTTTTTTCGTTTAAGTAGATCAGAGTAAGTGAAAAATATACCTGAATAATATAAGTGAAAAATATACTTTTACTTCTTGTATTTTTACCCAGATGAAATGCAGATTTTTTGCCCTAAAAATAAATTTGAAAAAAAAAAAAAAAAACTATTTCCGAAAGACATAATTTTGTATTTTTCGAATTCGACCATCTTCAGCACTTTTCTAAATGAAAATTAATGCAAATGTATAAATTAATAGTGCATTATATTTAGACATGTTAAAATATTAAATTTTTGTTTTTGTGTAAACTAGTCTTTAAAATATGTTTATAGTATATAGAAAAAACTTAAAACTTATTACAGCCTGCACGCACTCGAGTCAAAGGAGAATCCGCGTTTTATGTGTAGTGACGTCAAACCAATCCCGTCGCGTTTTCAGATCACTTGGTTTTGTTTTGCTTTTAACGGAGTTTAAAACTACAATAACTAGTTATTATAAATTATTTTTGAGTTTCCGAGTTAAATTTTCAGAAATGTAAAGTCGTCTTCATCAATTAAACATAAAAGAAGGCATAATCTAAAGTGAGTGCAACTTCCACATTGTAACCAAAATGTTGGGTAACCATGGGAGCATTGTGTGGCCAACTGGCAGGATGATTGAATGGGATGGAATGTTGATAACTAGCATGCAGACCGCCCCTTTGAGCAAAGAGCTGTCAACTAGTAAATGGAATTTCCAACGCGGAGTTTCACGAGGCGCGCTTTAATTGATTTTCCCTTCCCAAAGGTCAAGGGGGGTGGGGTATGAAAGTTGACAGTCTTGCTGCCTTATTTCTTTGGCGAACCATGAGCGAACGGGCTACGCCAAGGTCGCTGATCTTTCAAAATGCCGGGTGCTTGTTTAATTTATTTATGTTTTTTTTTTTACTTAATAATCTGAAATTAATCTAATTTTAAAGCAAATAAAAGTTACCTTTTTTTTAAAGATAAAATAAAAAAATTAAATGAAGGTGAATATCTTATATGATAAAGTACAATTCAATGCAATTTTGCTCAAACAAGTATTATTTTAATTTCTGAATATTTTTTATGAGCAAAACTTTTTATGAAGCTTTCAAGCCAAGAATCATTTTTATCATTTCATTTAGGAAAAATTAGTATTACATACACCTAGAATAAAGCCTTATTAAATAGTGTAAGGCCCATTACATATAGTAAAACTGCCTCTTCATGACAAACACGTCTCAAAAATTAGTTTTAAACATCCCATTTGTCAGAATTTTTTGAAGATTCCTTGCAGCCTAAATAAAATTATCAGGATAAATAATTTATAATATTTTTAAAACTGCAAAATTTTATTTCAGTAACAATTGTTACTTTTTAACCTGATGAAAGAAATAACAAGAACAAAAATCATGCGTCAAGCATAGATTAAGTAACACTTTCCAACACTTCCAAAATAATTTTTCATTACATCTTCTAATAAGGTGAAAGATGACATCTAAGTAAACAATTTGGAAAACCCATAACATATTTTAAACGCAATTTCAGAAATTACCAGCAATATCGTCAAAAATATCCGAATTCATTTCTGCAGCCCTGTATAGGATCTATAGATTATGTATATGTACTACATAGAATGCAAAATTTTATTTCAGTTAAAAAACATATAACACAGTTTAAAATTCCCCTTTGGAAGTTCCACAATAAACGGAAATGTACACGAGAACTTTTCTGCTGCCCTGTATACACACCACGCATTTTTTTTCAATAGTTATACAGGAAGGAACCAAAGAGTCCCTGTCCCCATCTTTGAAATGGTTCGGTAACGGCTAGCACGGGTGGGGACAAAGATGGGGACAGGGACTCTTTGGTTCCTTCCTGTATAACTATTGAAAAAAATGCGTGGTGTATGCAAAAGAGTGTAAAAAGAAGCAGACATACTGGAAAAAAAATAGGACATGCAAATAAAAAACTTTGTATAAATAACAATAGCACTTATAATATTGCAATTTTAACAAAAGTTTTAACTATAGAAAGCTTGTATTGTAGGCTGAGTAAATAACAGTTTTTTAGAAGCTATTAATTATTTTTGAGGGGGGGAAACAGGGGAACCTAATGAGTGTTACATTGTAAACAGACACGGCTCTGAACGGCAAAACACTAGCTCACGGATTAAACACTTTTGCAACACTTCTGACAATTTTTATACTAAGAGTTCAACTATATGGTTTCAAATTAAAACTAAGCCTTCATGCATTTATGGAGCTAAGCATTTGCATCAAATAGTTATGTTATCATGATATTTACCAAAGGAATTACAAACAATAATAGATTCCGTAATTCAACGAAATGGTTATTTTTGTCATCCGGAAAATATTTTGATTGCCATGTTCGCTGACGATAGGGACTATGTAAGAGTGTTGGCACTACGTAGAATAATAAAATCTTTAAAGTCAAGAATTTTTTTACGTACGTTCAAGTTACCTGAGATCAATTTTGAAGCCAAAGACTATATCGATTTTATAAATTGGGCTGGAGTGACCTTGACAGGACCACCATTAACTAAGTAATTATATCATAATATTCTTGCAAAGTGTATCCTAAATCCAAAGGCAATAGATGAAGGAATCTTACCTAAGATTAAACTATTCCCTTGTCACAATCAATCCACTGAAAGATGTGTGAAACTTGTTACGTAGGCTTCTTCAGCTGTTTGTGGTCCTTTGAGACGAGATGTGTTCATTAAAACTTGTCTGGAGTCTCGGAAAAAAATGACAGTTTTTGAAACCAAAAAACAGTACGGACTACTATAAAATGGTAACTTCATTGCCTGTAAATTGTAATAGTAAATTATTTTTACCTTATTACAATAGTTCCTTAAAAATAATTAGAAATTATATTTTCTTACATAGGTTAGGTAAAAAATATAAAACAATTACAATTACCCAAATTTCACATATTTAAAAAAAATATAGTCGTTGAGTTAGTATAATAAAAGCGAATTTGATTTAAATATTACATAATTTTACTATAAATATGTAATAATAATATTAATAAGTCGATGATCATAATTTTAAATTAAATTATTATTAACAGATTGCATATTTGAAGAAAAAATGGAAATATGCGCAACTTTTACGTTTTTCTCAATATTCAATGACCTTGGGGCACTATTTAATATTAATATTTTTCAAATATATTTTATACTAGCATGCTTCGCCCGCTGCGCTGGGCCATTTTTAAAAATGTACCTTAAATAAAACGAAATGGCTTTGTATTTTAAAGGAATGTGGATCTTCACCTACAGATGCTACCTTAGTAAATATTTTCAAACGAACCTTGAATCAAACGAATTATATCAATGGATTTGTGCATGTATTTTAAAGCAATGAGGACGTTCACCCGGATTTTCCTTCAATATTGCTGTAAACGATGTGAACGACATTGTGTTATATTATATCATACATTGGACAAAATTTGGGCTAAAAGAAGCAACTCATTTAGTTGATCATTTATAGTAGAGTTTGGTAGGGAAATGAGACCATTATGAGTTTATGACAACAGGTCAACTCTAGTCAACATACTACTAAAAGAGAAAGCATTACAATGATTCATAGATTGACCATTGAACTTAAATAATGTTCGAGTGATTCATTTTCGTCTGTAAGTTCTGGAACTCACTCCCTCTTTCTTGTCTCCATTTGCGATTTTGGTAACGTAAGTACAATCTCACTCTATGTTACGTTATATTTCGCAATATACGCCCTCTTCTGGTAAGTCTACTACGGTTTTTCATCTGTCGTTTCCAGCGGAGTAAATACAATGAAAATTGTAATAATTTGTTTGCACATAAATAACAGTGTTTAACTTTCATATTTAAAAATATGGTGAAACATAAAAAAGTGAATTTTTAAAGCTGAATATGAATAAAATTAAACTGACGCCATTTTCACTGTCTTTTCATGTTTTAGACCAGTTACATTCGTGTAACCGTTAACCTGAAAAAAACCCAATGATTAACTCTGGTCGAAGGATAAACTTCTAGTTTGTATAAAACAAAATCGTCCTAATCTTCCATAATCTTGCTGATATCCAAGTTTGACGTCAAACATTAGAAGTGCTTGAAACGATATGGTTACTAATGTACCAGAGTTATTTACAAAACGAAGTTATTTACGCGCTAAGCTATGTTCCATTAAATAATGTCAAATTACTGTTAATTCAATTATAGATCTTTCATTAACAAAATTCCATACCTTAAATAAAACTGACAATGATAAAGTTAGTTATGCAAAATGTTTAGTAATATTTCTTTGGTGAATACTTAAACCGAAAATTTTTTTTTTGCATTTCTCTCAAGAATATAATAACATGCAGAAATAAATTCATGGCCCACTATGTTTAGCTGCCGGGGCTGTCTGTAGGTCGAAAATACTTTATAATGATGAAAAATTATCTAATCAGAATTTCAGGTACTCGTTTTTTCTTATCCAGCCTGAAATGACAAATCGACAAATATTATTTATTCCATTCGCCACTATTGACATTACAAAGTTTTTCCGTAGACTGAAAGCGCCAAAACCGTGGCTGAGATGTTCTGCTCTCAAAGTTGGCATACGAGACATGCAAAGTCAAACACATCAACCCCTGTTCAAACCCCTGTCGCGCTCATTGACCTAACCGTTCGAAGTTTTCCGTGATTTTCTTCGAACCCTGCCTTAAATGCGGGATAGGATCCCTTAAAAAGACCCCCACGGAGGGCACTCCTGTCATGGTCTATATCCCTCGTGTAGATAATCGGCCGTCATAAAATCAACCAACCGTACATTGGAAGCATTGCTTTTTTGGTAAAACTTTGCTATTAATAAAAAAAACCCATAAATTTAGCAATCGCTAATTTCAAAAGTCGTCTAATCTTCTGTAAACTGAATCGTCGTCTAGAGTAACCTTCAAACATAAAAGAAACATCCAACAATATAGTAAAAATGCCAACTGGCAGGTGACCGGAATACGGACAATTAGTCCAATGTCTTTTAATAACCTTCCCGAAAGAAGGGAAGATATGCAGAATAAAACTAAAAAGAAATGACGAATCAAAAATAGCATCGAAAATTATTTCAGTTAACAATTTCTATTGCAAAATGTAACCTTTTGTGATAGTAATAACGCATAAATGCACAGATATCCTTAAGAAAATTCGTTGGTTCCTAACTTTTGAATGTTTTGAGTTCGAGGCTATAAAAATATGTTTGGTGAAGACAAACCGGCATGTTTCCGTAGTAAATTTTTAAATGTCTAAAATTTAATTGTTTTACAATGTGTGTTTCAGTGGCAGACATTCACTAAAATTTAAATATTTGATCCCATATTCATGACAATAACTGCTATTTATATAATTTGCATTTGAATATAAAAATTTACTCCAAAACACTATTATTTATAATACCGCTCAAGCTGATATCACACTTATGCATTTTTGGCTTAAAATCACATTGTTGTTGGCGACAAAAGTAAAATGAAAACCGTAAATAAACAAATAACATGTAACTCATAAATGCAGTCATTTTTTTACAATTACATCAGCTAGTTCCTCCTGTAAGACACGTGATAGGGGAGTTATATACATATAAAAAACTAACAGAAAGAAAAAAAGGAAAAAAATTACTCATATTTTATTGAATCAAATTATCAGATGCATCATTGTTAACCTGACGCAAACGATAAATCGCCAAATATTGACTTAATCTCAATTGCAATCTCATGCATTGCAAATATTTTTAAGCATTACAAACATTCCTTTGGGGTTTAAATTAAATATTATGCCTCATGAAAACAGTTTTTTTCCTTTCTTTTTCTTTTTTTTTGCGGGGAGGGGGGATTTTAAATAAAACTAATAACAGAATTTCTCTTTTATTTTTCTACGTGTTTGCATTATTTTCTGATATAGCCGATTCAATTCTTTCGCCAACAATAATGGTCATCAAAAAATGACCTATGGTAACCTTATCGTCCAAAATAACAGAACTTTTCATCATAATTCTATAACTAATCTACGTAGAACTATGTGTTATATACTAAAACCTTCCCTGAAAAATTATCTATCCAACAGTGCAAGTTCCGTCAAATTCCATTGAGCAGAACTCGAGTTATAAAGGAAGGAAACGAAATTTCCGTTTGTGTTTTATATATATAGTAGATTTAGAATGAGGATATGATAAAACATCTTTCCCACACCTCCCCATTTTGATTTAGTGATTTTTTTTCCCTAGGCGAGCGCTTTTACGTTTTTTCTCAATATTCAAGGACCTTGGGGCAGTATTTAATATTAATATTTTTCAAAGATATTTTATATTCAGAATGCGGATATGATAGTGCAACTTTCCCACACCGTCCCATTTTGATTTGGAGAAAAAAAATATTTTTTCATAGCCGAGCGCACCACCCTAATAAACATATACGAAAAGGAGGTTTTCACACCTTTATATGATAATTTTTTAACTAAATTAACTTTTTAACTTAGGAAACATGGTAGGCAATCAAAATAAAACAATAGTAAAGCAGTTTGAAGTATAGAAGGCAAAGAGGGAAAACTTCCAAAATTTAATGCCCCGAAAACTGCCGACGCCATTTTGTGTATACTGAACCAATGGGGATTTTTTTTTAATAACTCATAAAATGTGAACCCATTGGAATTTTTACAAAACAATAGTAGAAAATTAAAGATAATAAACTCACAAATCCATCAAAGCCATCGGTATGGTTTTCGCACGCATTTTTCCGCACTAGACTTCGGAACGGTATCACTGCTTGGCGAATTTTTGCAACCAAGTGTTTTCATCTGGCGACCAAGTTATATAGCAAAAAATTTTTTTTACAGAATCGACCTAAGAAATTATCACAAACGTCAATTTTCGCTCCCCTCGTAATTCTGCATTATAGATGTTGCAAAATTACTAAATATTAAAAAACATAGAAATTACCCGTAAGGCGTGGTGACATCACGGCGACGTCACTGTGAAGTCACACTGTGATTTTGTGACAGTCGTCGTGATGTCACGTGACGTCGATATGAAGTCACTGTGACGTAAATGCGAGGTCGTTATGGCCGTTTTCAAGGCTTTCTGTGACCTCACAATGTGACTACTTTGTGTAGTCACCGTGCGACTTGAATGTGAAAAATGTGACGAATCTGCATCGGATAGGGTGACCAGATTTTACCCGAATCCTATACGGATTGTTCGGATCAAAATTTTTTTATGGTCCAAGTTTGTGACGTTTGTGACGACACTGCACCGGGTCGGATGACCAGATTTTACCCGAATACAATCCAGAAACTTCGGATCGATCTTTTTGGATTTGTTTGGATACAGAATAGATTTGGATTAGTTGTCGTGTGACCTGATTTTCGTGAACCCGATCTGACCCGAGTCGGGTATAATGTTTTTACTGTAAGTCTTGTTCAGAATAGAATCTTGCATACGACGAAGTAACCAGATTTTATCAGAAATTGTGTTACGATACAATTTCTGATGTCGGCTCGGATCTAGAGTCATGCACGAATCCGGTTATATACTTCTTGAACATGATTGAATGTCTACTTGAACATGAATGATGGTTGACTGAAACTATATTTACATTCAACCAGTAATCTTACCCTAACCCAACAACAAGAACAACAAAAATTCTGTAGGCCCACAACCCGACCGAACCTGATAAATGATTTCGCATAGATTCGGATAACAAGATTTCACCAAATACGGATAAGATCGACGATAAGGATTGGATCGGCAATCTTTTTTTTTATGCAACTCGTATTCAAATTAAAACTTTGCATCTGATTGGGAAACCGGCTAATGTAGCCGTTAAACAAGAAAATTATAAATGTAAAAAACGCATACTAATATAAAAATAATAGATGAATCCATTAAAAATTATAATAAAATTAAATATTTTAATAATATGAAATTCTATTGTTCAAATAACCACTTTTAAAAATAACTTCGACTTCCATTTGTTTTATGTAACCACCAAAAATGTTGACAATAATTAAAACTATGCTATTTTGCTTTTAAATATTGAAGTTTTCAAATGTGTATACTTTGCCATATTTCCCCTCGTTCAGTATCACGAAACTTTCTGACACATTTATGAACAAATTTTTAAACGCTTGGCACTTGCATGCCTGATTATTAAAGCGATTTGGAATGAATAGCGTTTTCCATTTTTAGATAAACGAAATGCTTAAGAGCAATTTTGGTCACGTTTTTTCCGTTTCTGACGCTGCGCGTCGGAAATTCGGTTCAAAACACCGACTTTGATAGTGTTTTCTGAAACATCTTTTGTCAAAAATGGAAAATGCCATTCTATTACATATATTCTGAATAAGAACACCTGCCAATTTCATGTGTTTCCGAATAAAAATGAATTCAGAAATTAGTTATTTTGGATTTGATTACAAATTTAATGAAAATAAAAGTATAGATTTTTAAATAAGCATTGTGAAAAATTTATATTAGGAATCCATTTAAATAATAGATCTATCTATTGTGCGATATTATTAAATAATAAACATTTTATCAAGCAATAAAACATTTTTCGAAGCAAATGAAATTTAAAACTTGGGATCATAAACGCAAAGAAAAACAAATATTTTTTTTTCTTTACAAATTATTTTATTTATAGTTTTTGATAGAATACTAAATGCAGAGCTTAAATATCAATTTTTACTATAGAAAAAATTCGATAACATAACCGGAAAAATTGCCTTAACTGAATAGCTGTTTTATTGTTTCATCAATATTCATTATTTTTGTGCACCTAATATTGACATATCTTGACAACTAAATTTGTAATGAGTTAAATTGTCGCAATTATTTCAAATATACCAGAAAATTACTTCTCAAAACCTCCACTAGCTAAGAAATTTTCAAATTGTAAATCAAATATTAATAGTTTTAAAATTTGCAATGTTTTTAATTACAATGAATAACTATGAAAATTGAACTGAGAAACGCAAAATATAAATACATTCCTCGTTATAAATAACACTTTACATTTAGAATATGTATTGTTAGTAAATACTTTAAGCTTTTTTCCAAACTCTCTATTTAAAACGATTTAAAACATTAAAGATAAAATTTTATACAAGTGATTAAAAAAAAAAAAGATTTAAACATCTTAACATTTAAATAATGCACTATTAATGTACCATTACTAAATATGCACTATTAACAAAACTGCGAAGACATTAAAAGTTATAAAATGGATGATTCACTTTAAAACGTTAATTTACTTTCACGGTATAAATTCCACAATATTCTTCCACAAACTTCAAAGAACACCACACACTCTAATCCGCCGATGAAAATAGTCGTCTGCCCTCAACATCTGCGATCATGATCTGCGCAGTAATTTTTACCACAAAGTAACATCTAGCAGGTGTTTCCAGAAAAAGAATAGAAAGAAAACAGTTAAATAAAGACATTTCAAATGCTTTATAGTTTATATGGCTGACAAATAACTTCTAATAAAACTATAATATTCTTGGAAATAAGCTGTGAAAATTTAAATTTTTATATATTTTTTAATCAGTTGCATTTGTTTTAGGCGTCCAAAGTAAACACAAATTTTAAATAAAAATGGATTTAATAGTCTTTATAAAATAATTACGACATAAATATAAATACTATTCTGCAATCAGATTTCCTAAATACGATTTTTTCATTTTTTACACTCTATTGAAAAGAGCAATATATTTAACAGAGGTGATATCTTATTAAGCACTGACCAGTTTTGGAATAAATTGCTATAGGAATGACATATACTTTATGATATATTTTTAATTCGTTTTTGTTCGGAAACGCATGAAATTGGCTTTTGTTTTTATTCAGAAACTCTGTAATTGAAAGAAGTTTTCCATTTTTTAGTAAAATCAGAAGATCTTTCAGAAAAGAATGTCAAAGTCAGCGTTTTGAACCAAATACCCGACGTAACAGGGAAAGAAAAGAGAAAAACCAGTCGTCACGTGACACGAATTGCTTATAACTCGATAAGTAATTTATTTATCAAAAAATGGAAAACTCATTTCGATTCCAAATTGCTTCCATAGTCAGTCCTGCCCATTTTATGCCTTTGCGTTTAAAAATGAGTCAGAAATTATGTCAGAAAGCTTCGCGTTGTGGAGCAGGTCAGTTGAGAATCACCTTAAATATTCAGTACAAGAAAAATCTTGAACGCGTTCGACGGTCACCCCGAGCACCCCCGATGTCGAACTCGCAAAAATGGTGTTCTCACTTTTTAAACAGAAAGCTGATGATTGGGTTGAGTGGCCCCTCAAAATAATAAGAGATTGGAGATTTTTAAGATATTTTTAGTATCACAAAATTAGCAAATGAGTTCTATGCGGTGGTAGGAAAAAAAATAAATGTTTGTATTTAAAATGCTAACAAATCTCTAAATCGCTAACAGTTTTATTAGAATGGGAGATCTATTTCTGAATTACTTTCCGCCAAAACTTTTCTACGTTACTAAATTTCTATTTAAGGATTTTCACCTGTGTATTATATAGTATATTTTGTTAAATTTCATGAAAATGGCAATGAAAATTGTTAAAAAATATCTGCCTCATATATGTAGACAAATATTTATTTATTATTTTATTCTGGAAATACAATATATTTAAATAATTTGTGACAATGTGTGACAATTAATGATTTAGGTACATGACATAATTCAATTCTATATTTTATGAGTTTTTTTCCAAATTCTCTCTCCGATCACACCGTGAAGTCACAGAGTGTTGGCATTTTGGGTCATAGGTTTTACGTGACTTATGTGACTTGCAGTGACGTCATTGCAACGTCACAAAAATTTTTAAAGCTGTCAAAAAGTAATTTTCTTCATGCCATAAGATGTTCTAAAGTTTATTTTAAGTTTTCTTTAGATCTTCAAGACGTTCACATTTTGATCACAGTGTGACGTTACAAAGTGGTGTCATTTTGGTCACAGATGTGACGTGACGTACGTGACTCACAGTGACTTCACAATGACGTCACTGTGAGTGTGCATGCTATGCGGGTATATTCAAACAAAATTTTTTTAAATTTTTTCTATTAATTTGGCAAAAATAAGTTCATTAAATGCAAATTTAAAAAAATAATTATTATTTGACTTACTTTGACATAAAAATAGGCAATTATTTTTTTATTTCTTCACTATTTCATCGATGTCCCCATCATCAGATATACATTTTGTAGCATTCAACTATTCGGACATTTAAAGAACTCGGCAACAGTATTTCCAAAATATGCCAGTTAATTCAGCAGTTGTAGATTTTTTTTTTTTTTTCAGAGAGATGTAATTTTGATAATTATTATTAGAAAACTTATCTTTCTAATATTATCTTTCTAAATCATGTACTATTCTAAACTATATAAATAATAATTCTAAGCTATGCTTCTTATTATTTTTTCTCAATTTTTCATTTAAAAAAAAAAAAAAAAAAAAAAAAAAAAAAACTTATGTGAAAGCATAAAACAATTCCTTAATAACACCATAAAATAAGAAATGTGAAAGAACCCATTTGAAAGAACTTTGTCTTTCTTCGTCAGATGCAATTGAATACTTTAAAGTGGTAGCACATCTTCTTTACGCCTGACGAGGAAAGACAAAGTTCTTTCGAAAGGCATAGCGCATTCATTCTTACTTACCCAACATACGTAGTATAGGGTAAGTCTTGTAATCGTTTTAAAAATTGAAAAAAATATGATGGATTTACACGTTTCAGACATTAGAGATTCCGAAAAACATAAAAAAAAAAGAAAGAAAGAAATTGCCGTCCGTCTGTGTGTCTAAGTGTCTCTAAACGCTCTATCTTCCGAACAAATTGAGATAGAGACTTGATATTCGGTATGTACTTAGTATGTAATAATGGGAAGAAGCTTATTGTATTTTAGTAACCTCGATTATTCAGATTTTTATAATAATTTTTTTCGGACTCTCGAAATATTCGTTCTGATAAAAGGTATATAAAAATTTTCGAATTTGTTTATTTTAAGGAGTGAATATAAAAGACAATAAAAAAACGTAAATTTTGCATAATGAATGAAGTCGATAGGATAATTAGTTTCCGAGATTTTTGCAATCCTATTTTACACACTCTTCGATTTTTCATGACCCTGTATTTCATCCAAATTTCAATTCAAAGATATATTTTAATTGGAAATGAGACGCTTAATCCGACGCAGTAAACCGTTAGTTATTATGATTATCATTTTTGGAGTTAAGGATATTTCTCTTACGCTATCCAGTAATAGAGCCTTTAAAGTTTATGACGTCATAAAGCCACGATTTTATTCGAATTGCAATGCATTTAATTGTCTGAGTGAACACGAAGACTCATACAGAGCGCAGTATTACTTTGCCCCATATATAGCTACGATGGATATTAAAACCTTTCGTCAAGCATAACTCAAAAAATATTTAACAGATTTCGTTAAAATTTTTACAGCAGGTACCTATAAAGATGACAACGACGCCTATTTATTACCAAGAATAAATGTGAAACCGTTTGGAAATTATATTAAAAATAAATAAAAAAGCACAATTAAAGTATATACGTCACGAAAATTTAGTGCATACGTCATTTTCACCGGCGGAAATTTTCGTAAATAATAAAATTTCCAAAGTTCATGGAGTAACATGGAACAAAAAAATATGCACGCACAGTGAAATACAATATCAGTACAATGATCAAATCAGTACAATAAAGCCTATTTCCATTTAATAAAAATGGAAAATCATTCTGGATTTTTTTCTGTTTGAAAGATTAGGGGGCTCTGCCCCCTGCTCGCTACGGTCACCAACCTCCGTTCTGATTTAATAGCTCTTAAACCTTGTTATGTATCCTGTTTTAAAAAGATGATGATGATGATGATATCACGAACGGCGACTTTCTTCTGTAATCAGGTAATAATGCTTTTTCATTTAACTGGTTGTAATGCTTTTACATTTAATTCATCTTTTTTATGTTTAATATTTATGTGTAAACACAATTTTTATAACGTAATTTTCTTTATTTCCTGCTTTCAACACGTGATCATTTAATTATTATTTTAAACTTTCATTATTGTTTTTAATAGTCTCGCGCAAATACATTTTTTATTTGAGATAAAACATAATCCTTTGCTCTTATTTAGAAATTGGCAACAATATAAAAAAATGACTTTTTCAATAAAAGATTTTTTACTCGATTTTTAAGTATTTTTTGAGTTTTTATTGTCCGACCGTGATAATTTTTTTAATTTCTGAAAGCTTGTTATATTTCGCGTCTGGTGGTATGATTCTCGAATCCGTAGGATGGCTAGAAAAAAAGTAATAGCTCCTCAAAAAAGTCCTTAGTGAAAAAGCGATGAGAATAACCCGGAATATCTACGCAGAATTTGATTGGTCCATTTCGTTTTTGGCTCAGTTCCAGATTACTTTTTTTTTAATATAGAAGGAAAAATACCTCAATAACTTAGTATTAGAGATTTAGCGCAAATCTCACCATTAGCCTAGCTTTTTTATTTAGCGTGTGTAAATCAGAAACATTTCTTTGATGTTTAATTAAAAGCTTTTTGCGGCATTATTTCTTCTTATTTTCTTTTTCTTTTTAGTATTTTAAATGGAATTAGTGAAAGGCATGTATTTTAAATTAAATGAGTAAAAGACGTATTTTTATTGTATGTATTTCAAGTGAAATGAGTGAAAGGTTTATAGTTAAATGAAATTAATGAAATATTAAGATGTTGTGAAAACAATATTTGGCGATTTATCAACTGCGTCAAGTTAACATATGTACCAATACATATGTGAAATGAAAACAAGGCACTGATGTCCTATACACACCACTTTGGCGCGATTTTTTCCCCCGCCAATTTGGCGAAAACTTTATTTTTGAATATTAGTTGCAAATTAGTGGGCAATAATAGCACGTGAATTTTTATTTATATATAAAAATAAAATACCGTAATAAATGAAATAGCTTCTATTATTTAAAAAAATAAAATAAAAATAAATAAATAATAGTTTGATATAAATAAATATTGATATACATATAAAAATAATCTATAGAATATACATAATAAATAAACGTAAAATCATATAAAATAAACATAACAACTTAAATAAACATAACAAACAGTTTTCGCCAAATTGGCGAGGAAAAAAATCGCGCCAACGTGGTGAGTATATGACATCTGTGCCGGGGTTTTTACCCTTTTATCTGTGCTTTCGGAAATATAAAAAAAAAACTTATATCAGGCGTGTAATGTTTTGCATTTTTATATGGACCACTTCTCCATTTTAAGATTTTAAATGCTATTTATATCAGATATTTCTTTCCTGAGATTCCCACAAGTTATTTTCGGTATTTTTTTAGTTCACTTATTAATTGTTTACAATTTGCCCCCCTGACAATAAAAATTATTTATCACAAAAATGTCTCTTAGTTTTGTTAAATATGTTTGTTATGTATTTTCATTACTTGTTAAAATATAAAAAATTGCAATAAAATTTTATTTTAGTATCGTACTTAATTTTTTAAGATGGCGCAAAAACATGGTTTAATACAGACGAGTTACAGACGAGTAGAGAGACAGTAGACAGGTGGGTACGGAGAGAGAGACGGTATAGAGACACGGCTAGACATACGGGTAGTTAGACGGGTAGACAGACGGTTAGAGAAACAGATAGGCGTGTAGCGAGACCAGTAAATAAATATACAGACATGTAGAGAGATGTGTAGAGAGAGAGTCAATCGGGTAGAGAGATGGGTAGAAGAACGGATAGGGAAACAAACAGATTGTAGTGAGACACAGACAGTCAGGCAGAAGAAAAGTCTGGGGTTTGATGTAGTAAAGGCGCAGGCGGGAGAGCCTCGTAGAAAATAATCAAGAAGCTACGAGAAGCTGGCATCTTTGAAATATTTTTTTTTTCAATTTCGCCGATATGGAGATTTAATGTAAAATTTATCTTTACAGAAGTCATCGAAAGATTTTTTATGTACTTTAGTAGGAATTTAGGCAACAATTTGGTAACCAGGTTTGCAGCAAAGCATGTTATCAATGTGGTTTGAAGTGTACGAGTTTCTATAAATAGCTATTCAAATAAACAAGGAGGAATATTTTTTAATTCAAATGTAAATATTTGCTACAAAGAAAATGTTGCATCAATGAAATTAAATTTGCGTTAAACTACGCTTTCTAAAATACGCTCTTTGCTGCAACTCCGATTACGAAACTTTAAAAAGCTTGGCGTTTTAAGAACTCCGGCTTTTTTTTTTAAGTTTTGAGCAATATCCGCTTAAGAAATTGAGAAGCTTTGCCAAATGTTATAAAAAAATATATATGAAAACATAATAGTATATATGAACTAGGGGGCCTACCCCCTGCGAGCTACGTTCGCCAACCCCAGCTCAGACTTCGAGGCCTCTAAAAACATGACAGCGTGCTTTGTTTTAAAAATATTGGTGAATCTCTAATTGGGTTGCCATGCTTTTAACGTTTTAATGGGGCATTTTTTGATTATCATGGCCTCATACACAGCTGTTGCGACAACTGACGACAGTTTTCGGGATTGATGAGTAAAATCCATTACAACTTGAAAACCAGCTTGCATAAAATGGTTAGGTTTAAATTGTGGCTACCTCTCGGACTTTTATAACAACGATCTGTATTATATTCTTCCTTTGCGTTTAAGCATGAGAAATATTCCATCTGCTTGAGAATAACATTAAGAACCATGGTATTGAAAAGTACTATGTTATAGACATTTTCAGTAACAGGTTTTAATTTTCTCTCTATTTTAGTGCACCATCATGCATACTTTCATGTTATTTTAAATATGTAAATTATTTATTTTAATTAATATGTATATATGAATTTTCTAATAATTATCTATCATGCAAAATTAATTAAATATTTTGTGCATGCATGCCTACATTTATTCGGCATCAATTGATTTGATATTTAAACAAATTGGCTATCCGCGATAATTTTACACCATGTTATGTCACTTGAATATTGCCCATAAGAAAATCGGGTACTTTTCCAGTATAGGATCCTTTGCTTTTAGGTTTGGCGTAATTCGAGCTTCAAAAAGGGATAGATTCGTTAATATACATAGATTTGTTGCCAAAAGTTATGAAAACAAATCCAATGAACTTTTGGTGCTTTTCTATTATAGGGGTCTTGACGCTTTTTTAAAAAGCTTGGCGCAATTCGGGCATCAGAAAGTGAGATTTGGTGCCAAATCACATAAACAGCCATGGAAACAAATTCGACGATTTTTTTGTTTATATGCGTATTTTAATTATACGTATATTATTATTGTTTTTTCTATACAAATTACTTCTGATTGTATATACAATAGGATAAATGACATTTTACGCTAAACAAATTGTATAAATATTGAAAAAATGCTTCTGTATACGAAATGACAAAGTGAATAGGTTGACAGAAAGTATCATGCTAAATTTCCTTTACTGCCAAGGCTATTTTCTCTGTTTCGCCAAGGCCCCATATATTGGAAAAGTTTTTACTTTTACTGGAATACTTTTAAACTTTAATAGCATTTCTCTAATATATAGGGAGCATTTTTTTCCTTGCCGCCAATAACAGAGAGAAAGGAGTAAATATCATTTTACCACAATTGATGTCATATTCTCATTAAAATTGGAAAGAAAACCAAGCAGGATATTTTATTCTCCTTCCGTTCAGTGGGGCAATTATTATTTTATATATTCGTTTCAAATATCCGAATTAGTGATTTTATAAATTCGTTTAATTAAATTTTACAAAAAAATAACAAAGTGATATCAATAAATAATAATTACTATTAATTCCTTCCATCCCCCCTTTCTTTTGCGTTTACATAAATGACGTCATTTGGACGAATTTATTCAAAATATTTTCAGTTTATAAATTAAATTAAATGCTGACAGACGATTGAATCCTGACGATAGAAATGTGATTTTTTTTTTCAAATTTTTCTGAAAAACATAATTTAATCACAATCTTGTCTTCATTATCGATTGAAATAAAAAATAATTTCAATTTCAATTTGAAAATGACGAATAAAAAGAAATCAATAATCCCTATAGGGAGCCTTTTCAATTTTTTTCCCTTTTTTGTCACAAAAACCTGAGTAATTAGTTGCCATCATTACAGAAAGGTCATTAAAATTAGAAAAAAGTTAATATCTCGAAAACTAATTCCAATTTCAAAATTCTATAACCAGTTTTGAAATCCGCGGATTTTTATGGACAATTGCTATTAATTTCACCATCAAGCGTTTAATATTTTAATTAAAATAGCCCTGAAACATAATCAGTCGTTTCATAAAATCGTTTCATTAGGATTTTATATATATAGGGTAGATTTATATATGATATTTTGTAATTCTATCATTTAATTTGCTCTTTTTCATATATTGTATCTTCTTTATATCGTAATTGTTAACCCCATGTTCTCAGCAATATCACTCAGACTAATCCCTTTGAGGGAAGTCCTAGTAAGTAGTTTACACATGTTTTAATTTCATATTTTATGTTATGCATATCGATGATGGGTATGTATTTACAGTGGCTCCCAACGACTAGTTTTATGGTGCTATTAAGAAGTTTTTTTATGCTTTTATAGTTTCACACTAGTTTATTCAATACTTTAATGAAACTTATGTGTTTTTTGAAAATCAATGATTAGGAAGTCGGGAGGGGGTTTAAATATTTTTTACTGGTGACTAGAATTTTTTACTTTCTACTAGTATTTATCAAATTTGTAAAGCCCTTCTCATAACAATAATACTAATATATTATTATTTCTGTTATCAAAGTATTTTTTTTTTTTTATAAAACGCGCAACAGTGAATGGGCATCATTCGAATGTTTTTTGAAGTGATTTCTAACATAGTACATTCACATTTCATTGAAAAATATATTTTTTTAAAATTGCTGTTAATTAAAAATTAAATCAGCGTTGTTTTCATAAATGAAATGAAAGGTTTTCCTCTAATTAGTGTTGCCACAAAAATAAAATACCGCATTCTATGTTGCTAAACAATGATTATAGAAAAATAAATAATACAAAAAATATAAAGAGTGATTTCTCCGCACGGGTTTATTTTATATTTATGGTTAAAAAGCAAAATTGAAATTGAAATATTTAGAAGAAAAAGACGCGGCAGTGGAATTTCACATGTACCTTAAAAAGTGTACTATGTTGTATTAGATTAAATCGTATTTTAAATGCATTCAATTTATTCTTCTTTGTTTCATGTTTTTCAAGAAGCAGATGACGTCATCCTATAATGCAGTTATTTCAGAATTGCCACTTAAAAAAATTGTATTATTTTGAGTGATATTCGTAGTTTTCATTTTCTGTTGTTTTGTCACTAGCATTTCTGTATAGTATAGCTTTGAGAGCGTAAACTCTCGGCCACAGGTGGGGGCCAATATAGATTTTCGTCATTTTTGTTTTAGAAAAAAGGGATTTTCTCTAAAAAGTAAGTAGTGTTTAGTGTAATCAGTGTTCGTCTGTTAACATTTGGGATACAAAAAAATAAACGACAGAAAGAAAGAAAGGATAAAAAAAGGTTTCTATAAAAGTTCTGAAATAAGTAAAATATTACTGCATAATCTAATTTCGCAAAGATTAATTTACATAAGGTTATCCTTTTTTGTATACTTTTGCAATCTGTTATCTTCTGAAAAATTTTCTATTGGAAAGATATCCCGAAAATTAAAGAAATTAAAGAAAAAAACACATTTTTATTTTCTTTTTTAATACTTTTGTTCTATTTTATTCGTTACAACATGAAATTAGAAATTGTTTTGCACTACTCCTACCGATGGCACTACTAAACATTTTCGGGATATCTTTCCAATCGGAAATTTTTCCGAAGATAATAGATTGCAAAAGTACACAAAAAATGACAACTTTATGTAAATTAATCTTTGTGAAATTAGGTTATGCATAATAATTTACTTATTTAAATTTTTCATAGTTTCAATAAAGCTTTAATAATTTAAAACAATAAAAAAAAGCATAAACAAACAATTGATTCAAGGCTTCATAGAAAATGCAAATGAATATTTTCATTTTGCAGCAATGAAATGGATCCTTTTAAGGTGCCTTGTAATACAGTTGTTATTCTACATTTTACTTTCTTTCTTTTAGCTAAGAAATTTTAATTTAAATGCTTTATTTTTCTTTATAAAACGCAACATTAAGCTCAAAGTCTCTGGGGTTGTCCGATAGCGTCAGAGCCCTGAGCCTTATCGACTTATTTAATCGGAAATTTCTGCAATTAAATAAGGTGAAGGTTTTTAATCTAAAAAGCTGAAACAAAAATTGTAACATTTAGCAGCTATAGACATTATTAATGAATATTTTTTTATTGCTTAAATATGCCATACCATTAAAAAAATCTTATTAGAAAAATATTGGGGTTTAAAAACATGATTTATTTTTGTCTTAATCATATTTTCATTATTATAAACATAGAAATTAGAAAGGTCATTAAATATTAAGTAAATTACTTTCAAGGACTCAAAACATTTCAATTACTTTAATTCACTTAATATTAGAAGCTTAGTATTAAAATTAGATGAGATGTAAAATACTGAATAAGTAAATTTTATATTTACATTTTTTAAAACACTCTGTGAAATACCAAAATAACTAGTCCTTGAAATAATACAATAATGCACCTTAAAAATTTGTCCAGCTTTCAAATGAACACTATGCATAGAAATAATGCAAACTTGGAATATACAAATTTTTACATCCATGAAAAAAGAATACATAATATTAGCATTTCTTACCTTTATTTCTAAAATCCAAATTTTCCATTGCTAAAATTCTCGGACAATATGATTTCAAAATAATTTTTACCCTTACCAATAAACTTACTCTTAGGGTATCTATTGTATCAACTACCAATGCGGTCTTTCCTACATTGGACAATCAAAACGTGCTTTAAAATATCGTATTAACATAACAATATGTTAAAAAAACAAGAAACCAATAAATCCTCAATTGCATAACATGCTGGGAGATGAGCCATACTTTTGATTTCAGTTCTGCTAAAATAATCTCTAAACCTACTTCTATAGACGAACTTAACTTTCTTGACGCATTCCATATTTACAAAAATTATAAAAACATTGTTAATTGTAAATTCGCGATTCCTCCATTATCAGATTGTTGGAAACATTACATAAAAACCTCTTTTTCTTAATTTCCTAATTTCTTTCGGCCTTTTTCAATTTATTCGGTTCTTTCCCAACGTCTTTTGTTTTTGGCTGTAACCCGTTATCTCCTGTTTTCCCATTCGTCATTAAACCTTTCGGTTCAATCCGCAATTTCCCATTGACTGCAGCCCGTTACCTTCTGTTTTCCTATTGGTCATTAAACCTTTCGGTTAAATCCGCATCTTTTCCTATATATGCGTAGGAATTGAATATATTTTCCTGCTTGAATTAAAATGACAGATGCAAAGCAAATCCGCGACTTCATCTTAGTATTGCGTCATATTGTATATTGAAGCCTGCAAGCTATAAACAACATTTCAAAAGTTCAAGTCAAAAGTACAGTCAATTTGTTCTTCAGACAGCATTATGACTATGGATTAGAGTTAAATGTTAGAAAGTGCAGGTTCCTGAGGCGTCCCAGCTAAAAATGAACTGCAGTTTTTCTACAGAAGTGAAGTATTTTTAAAGTTTTTCTACAGGCAACTGTAGATTTTCTGTAGTGCAATCTTGACTGTAAAAATACTTCAGTTATTTTGCAGTTAATGTGAAGTAATTTTGCAGTAATTTATGTCAAAAATACTGTGAGCTTTTATCTGCAAAAATACTGCAGTTTACGTGAATTTATGTTATAATCATAAATTTAAAAAATAATGAGACTTTACATCTGTAGTAAAACTGTAGTAAATTTGAAGTATTTTTACAGTCATTATTTCAGTATTATATTTTCTGATGTATCTGCAGTATAACTGCAGTTACTTTAAGGTAATTTTACAGAACTTAATTTTAGTAAGTTTGTGAGATATTTTCTGCAATTTATCTGCAGTTTTAAAAGCTAAGCAATATTAAAGTCTTTCAGTTTTTGACAATATTGCGTATTTACTTTGTTATTAATAATTAACACTGTTTTCAAGACTGTCACATAACGGATGTAACATTCGCATTACGATTGATGTTTACACGTGGCTCACTCCTTGCTCAAAATCTAACTTTAATATTTGATTAATTTTCCCTTTAAATTGCATTTTCCCCTTTAGCTTAATCGTTCTGCATTTAAAATTCCCTTTATTTCGACACCTCGTTTGTCGCTCTACGCTAACTACTTCGTATTTTGACCTCCCCCCGATAAATTCTTAATTATTATCTATTTTAATTTCGATTCACCGCGCCGCCGGTAGATCGCCATTGAAGAAAGATCGGCATTCCATCGCCCTTCTTCCCGGCATATCGCTTGGCGCGTGCTGCAGTCAGCGCCGGCCAGCTGAACCGGTATTTCGCCCTTTGGCGCTCACACGGGCTCCCGTTTTGGCGTTCGTACTCCTGTCAAACGAGTTTTTCGCCGCCAATCTCCGACCAGCGCGCGCGCCTTGAATTGAATCTTCAGTTGCTTCTGGTCAGTTGAGAGTCGTGTGTGCGCTTTTCCCCCTTCGTCCTTACCTCTGTTTCGGGAGATGGAACGTGTCACCAGCCATTCCCCTTTTGCATCTAGATCCGATTAAAAGATAAATTAAAGCACAGAATGTTGTTGTGAGTTCTTTTAGATATCGCGAGTGTGTTTTTTAGATGTGCAGTCTTCTGCGTGTTTTCTATTGATACCTCTGAGTAAGAGTCAGGTCCGAGCTTCATCACCAGTAACGGTAAGGTCTTTTAATATAGTACATTTTGCTGAGGGTATTCTAAGGAAATGCACCATCACCTTCTGAGAATGATGACAGCGAGTTTCACCTGAGTTATTGCGTACTCTCGGAACTGTTTCGTAACTTTAAGATCACATTGGCCATTCCACGTGGTTCTTAATAGGCCTAATCATAGACCACGTTCTTCATATTACATTTGTTTAGTATTGAACTAATCGTAGCGTATTACCATTACTCCATAAGTGGTGCCTTTTGACAGGTCGTAATTCATTCTCTTGGTGAATTTAAAATTTTTAAGTAACTTTGAAGATAATTTATTTTAAATTGAAAGTTCGCATGTACAAGACTGTACTTAGGCATACTTAACAATATTAAGCAAGATTGAAGTATCTAAAATGAAAAGTAAATAAAACAGATGAAGAATATCGTTTTGCAAGTAACCAATAGATGAAATTGTTCTCAATTTTTGACAGTGACATCATGTGGAACGATCTTTAAACGAATTTTTAATTTTATTATACAACCTGTTTTTGATAGTGACGTCATGTGGAACGATCGTAAAACGATCTTTTTAATTTTAATGTGTATTTTATTTTAAGTGTGCATGTCAAACTATTTATGAATTTTAACTTATCATCAATTTTAAAGAAAAATCATCAACATATTTTAATGAAATCATCAGCATAATTTCATGAAATCATCTTATTGAAAAATCATTTTTAGCTATTGTGAATCTACATTTCTTTTGCTTTTCCACTGCTATATCCAATTTTTGTCATTAAATCCTAATAATTGCATCCAATAAATCTTAAACATGAAACATAACACTCGTTCCCGCCGTAATAATGCCACATCAACTGAGCAGCCTGCTAGTAGTATCTCTACACCCAGCACCAGTACTGTTGACATTTTTCCACCCCCTTCTATGCCTAATTTGTTGCCCATTACTACTAATTTAAATAGACAAAATAATTCACTTTACACGCAAGAAATGGCTTCTTCGGCTAACTTGAATCCGTCAGCTATTCACATCATTAAATTTGATGGAACTCCGGAGCATTTAAATTTTTTCAAACAACAAATTGTTGACATGGCCAACATATTTAAATGGTCGGATGCTGTCACTCTTATGTTTGCCAGCAGTTATCTCGATGGTAAAGCTCTCCAATATTTTAGAGAAGCACAGGAAGCAGAGCCTTTTACTTCCACCACTGATCTATTTAACAGACTCTCAGCCTTTTTTCAAACTTCTTCTGTGGTGCAGCACATTCATGACCTGGAGTCGCTCGTCATGTTGCCAGATGAAAAAATTCCTCACTTAATTCACCGTATCAACATTATTGCACGCAGAGTTTATCCTAATGTGACCGATGATATACTAAAGCAGATAAAATTCACTAAACTAATTACAATTCTACCCGACAATATTAGAACTGCCATTCTACAGGATGCCATAGATACATTTGATGCTGCTGTTGCTAAAGCCACATTGCTGCAACAATGCTCCATTCAAAATAACCTGCTTTCTAACCCGCATCCCGAAACCATTAACGCTATTGATAAAAGACTTGACGTTCTCCAGTCCACAGTTGATAACCTTGCCCGCATCCCATCCCAGCCCAAGCACAAAAACTTCCGGCCGAACAAACGTGGCACTTTTCGAAGAAGACCGTTCAATAGACATTTTAACAATAATAAATTTCAACGTCCACGTAATTTTTTTAGAGGCAGGCCATCGTCACATCAGCAAAGTACTTCTCGTAACACCTCCCAATGCACTGATTCCTGCCAATTTTGCCAATGCTTTGGTCACACAGCTAAAGATTGTGCATTTGCATCCTTCGTAATTCATAACAGATCTCAACATCAGTCTTCAGCACCTCTATCTATTACAAATCACCCAAACGGGTCATAGAGAACCCGCCTGCTGGAGCTTGTTCTCATTCCGTCAGCCATCCAGCAAATTCCTCTACTCAAACTGATTCTTTTCCTCAAGTAATTGACTCTAATGCACTCTCAAGTAATCTTCCTATACACAACTGTTGTGATAACTCTTTGCCTACCACTACAATCAAAGAATTTGTAGCTAATGTAAATATCTCGCACCCATCTATTCCCATTATTGAGTTGTCCTTTGGAACTGAGCAAATTAAATTTCTAATTGATACTGGCAGCTCCGTCTCGCTTCTGTCTAAAGATATTTTTCACAACTTTAAAAGTTGTTTCAAGTATAATTTTCTGTCAAGAACTGTAAGCATTTCCACCATAAATTCAGATGTCCAATTTGATGGCTGTATTGATGCATCTTTTAAAATTTGTGCAATGCACTTTCGGCACCCGATGTATCTATTTAAATTTAACAAAAATTCTTCTTTTTCTGGAATCTTGGGGTATGACTTCATTGCGAAGCACAATCTGAACATTTTTCCTGGTTTAGAATGTTGCAAGATTGCCAATGAATATGTATATTTTACAAACAGTAAAAACAAGTCAAGTAAATTCATTAACCAATTATTCGTAAATAACTCTATCAATATTAATTCGAAAGTCAGTCAAGGTAACAATACAAAACCAACTGACTGGTCTAAACTTCTTAATGCAAAACCTTTCATTCCTGCTTCAATGCTAAAAGTTAAAGTAATCGATGACAAAACTCAAGTTAGAATTAAAAGAAAACTAACTTTACTTCCAAATGACAGCACGTATGTACAAGTCTGCTCGTTATTGCCCTCTTCATTTTTAAACAAGGACTTAATTTTCTCATCAAGTTCTAAGAACAATAATTTAAATATTCATGATGCAATTTTTTCGTACGTCTACGACTCAACTGACCAGTTGCAACTCACTGTCACTACCAACCACATCCCCGAAACCAACCCCCCACCTAAAGAATTCATCTTTCATATCTTCATAGAAAATTTAACTGATCAGACTACCCACCTCAACAAGGACACAAACATTGGGAGTCTCGAATTAATTGATGACATAAAAACAGTCATTCATGACAAAGTAAACCACCTAGTTCAAATTCCTCCACCAACATCTGATGAATGCATCAATTTAATTCAAGCCTCATCAGATGTGATCAATCTTCGAAAAGAAGAGTTTGCAAAAGCCGAAATAAATCTTAATCATTTAAGTCAAGATCAACAAATTAAATTAAAAGCAACATTAGCTAACTATTTTCAATGTTTCTCTTCATCTCTCTCAACCCTTGGTCACACAGACAAGGTGAAACCCGAAATTCGTTTCTCAAGCAATTATCCCATTAAGGCATTGCCATTCCCTATTCCCCAAGCCCTGCAAGCTGAAGCAAAAAAACAGCTCGATGAACTAGTAGAAGCAGGAATTATCAAGAAAAATGTTGCCACTTGGGCCTGCCCGATGCTTCTCGTTAAAAAGAAAGATGATGGTAGCGGCAAGCAAAAATATCGGATTGCACTTGACCTCAGACTCTTAAATACCGTAATAATGCATTCTTGTTACCCTCTACCTAAGATACAGAACATAATTAATGACTTAGCTAATTATAAATTTTTTACAACACTTGACATGCCTTCAGCATATTTCCAACTTGACCTCCCAGAAGAATATAGAGATAAACTTAGCTTTACCACGCAATGGGGAACGTTTATGTTCATGAGAACCCCACCTGGTCTTAAGACGGCTGCAAGCCATTTTCAAGGAATGGCAGATTCTATAAAAGAAGAAATTAATCTCCCAGGCGTTGCAGTCTATCAGGACGACTGGATAGTTGCAGCTAATTCCTTTGAAGAAATGTTGAAGAAAATTGAGAAGTTACTTCAAGTTTTCAAACAGCATAACTTAACATTAAATTTCGCTAAATGTAACTTCCATAGATCTGTCGTTAACTTTCTGGGCTTCAACATACAGAATAATCAAATTAAGCCTATATCATCAAATATTCAGAAGATAAATGCCTTTCCTGAGCCTAAAACAAAACGCCACATAAAAAAATTCCTTGGATTATGTGGGTTTTACAGATCTTTAATACCTAAATTTGCAGAGATTTCTGAGCCACTTGTTGCTCTCACTTCACCAAAAGTATGTTTTACATGGGGTCCGCAACAACAAGAAGCTTTCCACAAACTTCAGAAGATTTTTTTTAATGAGCCTTTTCTACAGCAGCCTGATTATAACTTGCCGTTCTTTTTGAATACAGATGCCTCCCTAGTCGCCATAAGCGCAATTTTAATGCAGAAAAATAGTAAAGATCAACTTTTACCTGTGGCCTACTTCTCCAAATCTCTTCGGGGAGCAGAGAAGAATTATCCACCCATAAAGCTAGAGCTCATGGCAATTGTAAAAGGTATCAATGCTTTCCGTAATATCTTGTATGCTCGACACTTTTATATTCTATCTGACAGTAAACCACTAAAATTTTATCATAAAACTACTTCTCCTGCAAATATTGTAACACGTTGGCTTATAGATCTTGGACAATACACTTATACTTTTCATCACATCCCAGGCAAACAAAACGTCCTTGCCGATTTCTTCTCAAGAACCCCAACAGAAAATCATTCATCAGACTTAAATTCTGATCCATCTCTTCTTTCTTCAGAGCAAATCCTTCCAGTTGTTTGTAATCAAGCAGACACTGTAAACACATTATCTCAGCCTCTTTCTTCTCCAGATCTTAATTGTAACACACCGCAAGATACTCCTTTAGAAATTTCAATTGATACCATTTTCCTTGAACAACTTAAAGATAAATCAACATATAAAATAATCGAAGATATCATTAAGAACAACATGGCTCATAAACAAAAGAGATTCTTTATTTGTCCTCATACAAATTTGCTTTATTTTATTAACGTTAGAGAATCCAGAAATCATACTACATCAACTTTTCAAATTGTTTTACCTAAATCTTTACAAAATAAATGTATTAAAATTCATCACTTGTCGCATCTGGGCATTGAGAAGACCTACAAAAACATTGCTGAAAAATTTTATTGGAAGGGAATGTTTAGAGATGTAGTAAGCTTTGTCAATGCGTGCACAACTTGCATCACATCAAAACCACAAAGAATCGCCCAAGCCCCGTTTCAAAATTCTCAAATTCCTGAAAGACCAGGTCAACTTTTATCTCTCGACTTTGTAGGTCCATTTGACAACGGATTCCACATTTTAACTGCAATAGATCATTTTACTAAACATCTTAAATTGTACCCCATCAGAAATATCACAGCAATGAATGCGGTTAAGGCAATATTTGATTACATCTGCACATTCGGCAGACCGGAACTAATTTTGGCTGACCATGGAAAACAGTTCACTGCAAGCATTTTTGATGAATTCAACAAGATGATTGGTGTCAAACTCCGTCATACGACAGTAGCACACCCACAGGCGAATGCGGTTTCAGAACGCATTAACACCTCTATAAAATCAACCATCAAAGCCCTAATGCAAGATGGGTATTCTTTCCATAATGCACTCCTAATTCATCAATCAATTTACAATAATACCTTTCATTCTACTATTCAAGCATCTCCTAATCGGGTTCACTTTGGACGTGCTCTTTCTGGTATCACTGATACATTTTTTCCCTCTGCATCCTACACAAGATTAGATGTTGATGCAGATTACTACACGTTAAGCCAAAACTTAAACCACCTATACCAACAGATCCATGAGAACTTACTTAATTTTCAAAAGTTACAAAACAGTAAACAGCATCTTAAGGCAAAACTAAGAAAATTCCAAATTAATGATATAGTTTACCTATCAGAAAAAAATAGATTCAGGGTCCAGTGGAAAGGCCCATACAGAATAATAGAAAAGATATCTGATGTTATCGTAAAAATTCAATTTCTAGAAGACTTGCATGCTCCAGTCAATCAAGTCCATATCAATAGACTTCGTCCAGCTCACAGAACATGCCCTGTGAATACTCCACCTGCCACTGCAGATGCCAGTATTGAAATTGATGATGTCTCACCCTCATCCTCTCTTAATGTTTCTTCAAAAGTTCCTAGTGTCAGTGTTCCATCAGACAACAACAAGTTCAACAGCGAGTCACCGCAGCCAAGTGTTTCTGATCCTCGTCCTGAGTCTCCAGACACTTCATTACCCACTATCTTACCTGATAATCAGCGAAGTCGTCCAGCTACGCGGTCGAAGCAAGCCCCTCCTGTTATATCGGAGTACAACCTGAGAAATCGTCAACCCAAGTTCTATGGCTCGTCGACTTCAGCTAAAAGAAAGTGATAAGCATCCTGTCATCTGACTAGTCATCTTACTTGAATGGAATTCCAACATTGTTACCCTCTGCTGGCAGAGTGTGCAAGTTCTGACAGACTGTGATGTCTCATTCTTCCTTGCTGTTCCACAAACACTTGACAGGTGTTTTCGACTTTCTCAGTGATAAACTTTTTTTTGAACTTTGTGATTATTCACGAAAGAACTTTGTGTGTGTTTACAAGAGAACTCTCTCTTCAATATAAATTTCTGAACTCTTACTTGTGTACGAAAGAACTTTCTCATATCCTTTAACGAGTTCACAAATTAAAAGTATGCACTCCTAACATGGTTCTTTGTTTCAGCTGCTGGTGAATCCCTGTTGATGTGGTTCCTGATATGCATCTGTTGTTATAAAGCTAGTGAGTAACTGTGTAAATTAATTTATCATAATCTTTAAAAAAAAAAAAATATTTTCACAATTTTATGCTATAATGTGTTCTAATTTCTGTTAAATTTTAATTCTGTGGTTAAAATGTGACAATCAATGTGAAATTCAAACCGAGATACAGACCACTCGTATACAAGGGTTGTATCTTGTATATCAAAGTTTTGTATACCTATTACTTTATAGTAATGAATTTTCTCTATTTTTTAAGGTTGGCATATTTCTCTGTGACAGTTATTTTTTTTATATTTGTGTCCCCACTCCCGTTAAAAATACTCATGAGTTTCTTCCCCATCCCCTTTTTGTCCTTTTTTTTTTACTTTTATGTTTTGGGGTATTTATTTTCAAGCGCTTGATAATAATGTGTTCCTCTACATAATTGACATGTCAATTTCAATTTTTGTGTTTATTTTTGTGTTAATATGAAAGCTTTCTCAATTGATCAATTGTTTTACATCATGATGTTGTATATACATTACAATTTGTGTATAATGTAACTTGTGTTTCAAATGACTGGATGTTTCATCCAAATAGCTCAAGTATGTGCTTTATAATTCTTGCAAATGTGCTTCTTTCTCTGTAGATTTTTAAAAATGTAAGTTGGCTAATACGGTACATGTACCATTCTGTAAGCATTTTCATCAACAAACCTTGATTCAACAGTAATGTAATTTCCTTTTCAGATACATGATTCTACAGATGTTATGTATTACAGCTTAAGGAATATTTTAATTTGAGTTTACTCTGTTATCTGGCACGACTGATTGTCAAAGTCGTTTTTGTAATCCCGTGTAACCCCTGGTGACGTTTCTCTCCGTCCTTTAAATTTTGCAAAATTTTTCTCTCATTCAATTTTCTTTAACGTCAAAATTTTCATCTAACGTTCTAAATTTTACAAATTTTTTTTCGCGGGGGTGTATGTCACATAACGGATGTAACATTCGCATTACGATCGATGTTTACACGTGGCTCACTCCTTGCTCAAAATCTAACTTTAATATTTGATTAATTTTCCCTTTAAATTGCATTTTCCCCTTTAGCTTAATCGTTCTGCATTTAAAATTCCCTTTATTTCGACACCTCGTTTGTCGCTCTAAGCTAACTACTTCTTATTTTGACCTCCCCCCGATAAATTCTTAATTATTATCTATTTTAATTTCGATTCACCGCGCCGCCGGTAGATCGCCATTGAAGAAAGATCGGCATTCCATCGCCCTTCTTCCCGGCATATCGCTTGGCGCGTGCTGCAGTCAGCGCCGGCCAGCTGAACCGGTATTTCGCCCTTTGGCGCTCACACGGGCTCCCGTTTTGGCGTTCGTACTCCTGTCAAACGAGTTTTTCGCCGCCAATCTCCGACCAGCGCGCGCGCCTTGAATTGAATCTTCAGTTGCTTCTGGTCAGTTGAGAGTCGTGTGTGCGCTTTTCCCCCTTCGTCCTTACCTCTGTTTCGGGAGATGGAACGTGTCACCAGCCATTCCCCTTTTGCATCTAGATCCGATTAAAAGATAAATTAAAGCACAGAATGTTGTTGTGAGTTCTTTTAGATATCGCGAGTGTGTTTTTTAGATGTGCAGTCTTCTGCGTGTTTTCTATTGATACCTCTGAGTAAGAGTCAGGTCCGAGCTTCATCACCAGTAACGGTAAGGTCTTTTAATATAGTACATTTTGCTGAGGGTATTCTAAGGAAATGCACCATCACCTTCTGAGAATGATGACAGCGAGTTTCACCTGAGTTATTGCGTACTCTCGGAACTGTTTCGTAACTTTAAGATCACATTGGCCATTCCACGTGGTTCTTAATAGGCCTAATCATAGACCACGTTTTTCATATTACATTTGTTTAGTATTGAACTAATCGTAGCGTATTACCATTACTCCATAAAGACTTTTAGTTTAATGGGACTAAATTGAACAAAAATCAAAATCTTCGGGCGGGGGGGGGGCGAACACTGCTTTGAACCACCCATTTTGAGATAAATTTTTAACATATAAATATATAAAAAAAAATAACTTTCATGGGGAATTTAAGGGGGAAAGTCCGTCCTTCCCCCCAACGGGAAATTTGTACTTTCTCTTAGTGTTTAATTACTTTAAATTACTCGAAAAAGGAATAAATTTACTGTTTTACAAAATCGGTCAGAATAAAAAAATAAATAAAATTTCAAAATCCAGGGAGGGTTAATGACGCAACCCCCCCCCCCCCTTCAACAGAAAATTCTTAGTTCCTCTTTTAAGTTAAACGAGGAACAGCGAGTTAAGCAGCGGACACTGCTTTGAATTTGAACCACCCCTTTTGAGATAAATTTTTAACACATAAATATAAAAAATAACAAATAAATAACTTTTATGGGGAATTTAAGGGGGGAAAGTCCGCCCTTCCCCCCAACGGGAAATTTGTACTTTCTCGTAGTGTTTAATTACTTTAAATTACTCGAAAAAAGAATAAATTTACTGTTTTACAAAATCGGTCAAAATAAAAAATTAAATAATATTTCAAAATCCAGGGAGGGTTAATGACGCCCCCGCACCCTCCAACGGAAAATTCTTAGTTCCTCTTTTAAGTTACTCGAAAAGAACCAATTTTATTATGCTGTTCAAAATAGGAGAAAACGTAATTTTAGTTACTTAAACTTTAAAATTCAGGAAGAAAGTAGTAATTGAACACCCCCCCCCCACACACACACACATACACACCCTACACACAACGAAAAATTCTTAGTTTCTTTTATTTTAAGTTTTTATTATTATTATTATTATTTATTTATTTTAGTTATTTTAATTATTTAGTTATTTAAATTTCAAAATCGAGGGAGGGGGAAATTGCCTTTCCACTTATTAACTACAGGCATGATGACTTCCAGTTTTTAAGAAAATTTTACTTCAAAAAACAAGTGAAAAATGTAAATCTCCTTTTGAACATTTGATTTTTTTTTTCGCAACTGACTATGTGAAGAAACGCTACATCTCAACTCAACTCAGATTCTGATCGTTCTGTTTACATTTTGACGGCGACGGCGATAAGTGGTAAGTGCAAGCGTTTGTATATTATTTTCTGTAATTCACTAGCTTTGTTAATATAATAATTAATGCCGTAATTTTTTAAATGTTTATATATAGCCATAAGATGGCTAAAAATATATACCGACAGACACTTCTACAAATCTAGATAGATTAAAAAATTAGATACATTCAACGTATTTATAAAGTACCACGTTGTCTTGCCAAAAAAAATTATTTCGGATGAGATTTGTATTGTCAGCGTGTCGTCCATATTGTCTTATTTTAGCATTTTTTTTAAATACTGTAATAGCGATGGAGTTAATTTAAAGTTTGTTGCCCCTACAATTACGATTATGCCAAGGTTGCAGCTATGATTTTATCAAAATCATCGCCAAGCTTACATATGCATCGTATATCTACCCTATATATATAAAATCCTAATGAAACAAATTTGTGAAACGATTTTATGAAACGAATTTATGAAACGATTTTATGAAACGACTGATTAAATGACTGATTATGTTTCAGGGCTATTTTTAATAAAATATTAAACGCTTGATAGAGAAATTAATACCAATTGTCCATAAAAATCCGCGGATGTCAAAACTGGTAATAGAATTTTGAAATTGGAATTAGTTTTCCAGATATTAATTTTTTTTCTAATTTTAATGACATTTCTGTAATGATGGCAACTAATTACTCAGTTTTTTTGTGACAAAAAAGGGAAAAAAATTAAAAGGATCCCGATAGGGATTATTGATTTCTTTTTATTCGTTATTTTCAAATTGAAATTGAATTTATCTTTTATTTCAATCGATAGTGAAGACAAGATTGTGATTAAATTATGTTTTTCAGGAAAATTTGAAAAAAAAAAATCACATTTCTATCGTCAGGATTCAATCGTCTGTCAGCATTTAATTTCATTTATAAACTGAAAATATTTTGAATAAATTCGTCCAAATGACGTCATTTATGTAAACGCAAAAGAAAGGAGCAAAAAAAAATTTATACAATTTGTTTAGCGTAAAATGTCATTTATCCTATTTTATATATAATAAGAAGTAATTTGTATCGAAAAACAATAATAATATACGTATAATTAAAATACGCATATAAACAAAAAAATCGTCGAATTTGTTTCCATGGCTGTTTATGTCATTTGGCACCAAATCTCACTTTCTGATGCCCGAATTGCGCCAAGCTTTTTAAAAAAGCGTCAAGACCCCTATAATAAAAAAGCACCAAAAGCTCATTGGGTTTGTTTTCATAACTTTTGGCAACAAATCTATGTATATTAACAAATCTATCCCTTTTCGAAGCTCAAATTACGCCAAACCTAAAAGCAAAGGATCCTATACTGGAAAAGTACCCGATTTTCTTATGGACAATATTCAAGTGACATAACAAGGTGTAAAATTATCGCGGATAGCAAATTTGTTTAAATATGTCATCAATTAATGCCGAATAAATGCGGGCATGCATGCACAAAATATTTAATTAATTTTGTATGATAAATAATTATTAGAAAATTCGTATATACATATTAATTAAAATAAATAATTTACATATTTAAAATAACATGAAAATATGCATGATGGTGCCCTAAAATAGAGAGAAAATTAAAACCTGTTACTAAAAATGTCTATAACAGTACTTTTCAATACCGTGGTTCTTAATGTTATTCACAAGCAGATGGAATTTTTCTCATCCTTAAACGCAAAGGAAGAATAGAATACAGATCGTTGTTATAAAAGTCCGAGAGGTAGCCACAATTTAAACCTAACCATTTTATACAAGCTGGTTTTCAAGTTGTAATTGATTTTACTTATCAATCCCAAAAACAGTCGTCAGTTGTCGCAACAGCTGTGTATGAGGCCATGGTAATCAAAAAATGCCCCATTAAAACTTTAAAAGCATGGCAACCCAATTACAGATTTACCAATATTTTTAAATCAAAGCATGCTGTCATGTTTTTAGAGGCTTCGAAGTCTGAGCGGGGGTTGGCGAGCTTAGCTCGCAGGGGGTAGGCTCCCTAGTATGAATATATATATTACACACCAAACACTCATGTTAATGCTATATACGTCATTATATATATATTATTTGCATCATATGACTATAACTTTCGGCCACATAAATCACGAAATGTTGAACACATATAGTATTATTATAATGTCATATATGGTTTTTAATTTGATAAATTTTGGTCACTAGATGTTTTTTCTTATATTAATATTACATTATTTTGTAATAAAAAATGCAAAAAATGAATCCTGAAATGTGTTTTATGGTGTTCAATGGATAAATAAGCTAAAAAAAATTATTTTCTTTAAATCCAAAGTTTTTATTATTACAAACAAGTAACAGCATCCAAAATTTTAAAATAAGCTATCAAGCTGGGGTGTAAAAATCTAGGAGTCAATGGGCCAATTCTCACCACTAGATTTTATTAGTATTCTTCGGCTAAATTTTATTATTATACTTCACCTAAATTTTATCAGTATTCTTATTAGTCGAAGAATATTAAAAATTTAGTGGTAGTAATCTACCCATTGGCGACTGGATTTTTACACCCCTGCTATCAAGTGTAAATATATAGCAACAAATATTTTGTTATTAATTGAAAAATGTTAACTGACACCTGTAACATACCAATTTGGCAAACTATCTTGAAAAAAAGAAAAGAAAAAGATTTTAATCACATTTCATGTAACATATCATCATTCAAGAGGACAATATTTAAAATAGCATTACTTTAAATTAAATTATAATTTTTATAAAGTTATTTTCCTCCTGGTATATTATTTGTATGTAAACTTTGATTAAAAGCAATTGAAAATATATGTAAAAACCTTGAGAAACCATTAATTGGATTGACACTAATATTGACACACAGGCTAAGTACAGTCAAGATCAACCCAAACAATATTATAAATTTCATTGTAACGATAAAAGGCTCAAATATTTAATTTAATTTTGTAATAAATATGAGTTATTTGAATTCACAATAACAAACTCTAAATTAACTCCATCACTATTAAAGAAAAGTTTAAAATAAGATAATAAGAACAAAACTTTGAAAATACAAATATCCTATGAAATATTTTTTCTAGTAAGGCTTTTATAAATACGTTGAATCTATCTAATTTTTTTTAAGAGAAACCAGTTTTGAAGAAGTGTCTGTCGGTACATATTTTTAGCTATCTTATGGCTATGTATAAACATTTAAAAAATGAATTAAGGTGTTAATTATTATATTAACAAAGTTAGCGAATTACGGAAAATATGAAATATTTTTTCTAGTAAGGCTTTTATAAATACGTTGAATCTATCTAATTTTTTTTAAGAGAAACCAGTTTTGAAGAAGTGTCTGTCGGTACATATTTTTAGCTATCTTATGGCTATGTATAAACATTTAAAAAATGAATTAAGGTGTTAATTATTATATTAACAAAGTTAGCGAATTACGGAAAATAATGGACGAACGCTGTCACTTATTGTTCAATGCCGAGAGTTGCATGTAAAACGTAAACAGGTTTAAAATTTAGCTATAGGTGAAAATTAGCAGTGGCTATTCACCACATAGCGATTAAAGTTGTAAAACGGCAATTAAAACATTGTCATTGTTTACCACCTCTGCTTTCAGGTAACACATTCCATGGCAATCCTTGAGCGACAAATTTTGCGATTCCCCCCCCTCCCCCCCGCAAACGGGTGAAGAATTTCATGATCCCCCCCCCCCCTAAAGGTGAAAATAAGCAGTCACCAGTTGTTGATTAAACTTTAAAAACTGGCGATTAAAAATGTGGAAAGCACAAGGCAAATGCAGGATTTCCCAATTACCATTTTCTCCTAAATTTCAAGATTTTTTAGCGTCCATTCGACGAAATTCATAATTTTTATGCGTCCGTTCGAAGAAATTTATGGCTTTTACGTGCCCGTTTGAAGAAATTTACGATTTTCCGTGCATAATCGAAGAAATTCATGATTTTTATGCGCAATCCATAAATTTCATGATTTTTATGCGTTTGATCAACGAAATTCAGGATTTTTACAATGCCGAATGACGAAATTTTATTTTTACGTAGCCAATCGACAAAATTCATTATTTCTCTCCGGCCGATCGACGAAATTCATTATTTTTATGCACACGATCGACAAAATTCAAGATTTTTACACTCTCGAATGACGAAATTTGTTTTTTACGTAGCCAATCGACGAAATACATGATTTTTACACGCTGATCGATAAAATTCATGATTTTTACGCGTTCGATCGACGAAGCTCATGATTTTTACACTGCCGAATGATGAAATTTGATTTTTACATAGCCGATCGACAAAATTCATTATTTTTCTGCGACTGATCGACAAAATTAATTATTTTTACGCACACGATCGACGAAATTTGTGATTTTTATGCGGCTATCGATAAAATTTATGATTTTTACACGTTCGATCGACGAAATTCATGATTTTTACGTGCACGGTCGATAAAATACATGATTTTTATACGCTCAATCGATAAAATTTATGATTTTTATGCGGTCGATCGACGAAATTCATGATTTTTACGAATTCGATTGACAAAATTCAATTTTTTTACGCTATCGATCATCGAAATTCAAGATTTTTACACTCTCGAATGACGAAATTTGATTTTTACGTAGCCAATCGACAAAATACATGATTTTTACACGCCTATCGATAAAATTCCTGATTTTTATGCACTCGGTCGCTAAAAATCGTGATTTTTACATGCCCGATCGACGAGATTCGTGATTTTTATGCATTTGATCGATGAAATTCAAGATTTTTACACTCCCGAATGGCGAAGTTTTTTTACGTAGCCGATCGACAAAATTCATTACTTTTTCTGAGCATGATCGACAAACTTCATTATTTTTACGCACATGATTGAGAAAATTCATGATTTTACACGCACTATCGATGAAATTCAGGATTTTTGCACTCTTGAATGGTGAAATTTGCAATTTTTCTTCCGAAATTCAATTTGTGGGTTTTTTTTTCGGTTAATGTGCGTGAAGTGTACATATATATATAAGTTACTAAACGCTGTTTGAATGAATTTCATGCATTCTAGAGATTGCTGCATTGTGAGTTTCGTGCATCCAGGAGTGTTTTTTTTTTGGGGGGGGGGGAGTTATTGTAGGCGAAGCGTACATATATATATATATATATATATATATGTTACTAACTGCTGTTTGAATGAATTTCATGCATTCTCAAGATTGCTGCATTGTGAGTTTCATACATCCACGTTTTTTTTTTCAGTTAATGTATGCGAAGCATACATATATATGTTACTAACTGCTGTTTGAATGAATTTTATGCATTCTAGAGATTGCTGCATGGTGAGTTTCATGCATCCATGTTTTTTTTTTTTTCAGTTAATGTATGCGGAGTTAATGTTCGGTTAATGTACCTGCTTAATCCGGTAACGGATAATTGCATATATTTGCATTTATATAAGTGTTTTCGCGGTCTCCTCTGATAATGGGATCCAGGATAATGGATATTCAGGGCCATGTTGCCTGCAAGTTTGTTGTAAATGTATCACTTGTACGTGCCACTATTCGAAACAAGCTAAATTCGGCAGCAAAGGCTGTGAAATGTGAGAAGAATTTGTAAATACATTTGGTATTTAAATACGATGTAAATTATAAAGCATAAACATCAATTGTTAATAAAATGGTTTTTTTTTTAAATTTAAACCTTATTTGCACCATAATTGTATACAAGATAAAATTGGAAGGGCAAATCAGGACGCAGGTAAGAGTAATTTTTGTAAATTTTAGCATTTTTTTAGAAAAACAGAAACGCATATATTTGTTTTGCTTTTAATATGAATTTTATGCAGTTATTTTTTATTAGCTGTAACATATGTAATACATTTTATTTCATAGTAAATGGTATATAATTTAGAAATTTACATATATGTATGTATCTTTTCATATAATTTATTTTATATATTCAAAATTATATAAATATTCAATGCACATATAGATACTTTCTTTAAGAGATGCAAAAATATTCAAATTTGAAATTCACATTGTGGAAAAATTAGTTGCAATTAAAATTAATATTTGCATTTAAATTTCGTGTAGGGGAGACCGGTACACACTGGACCTATGGGCACAGTGGACCACCCCCTAATATTTTATTTATTTAAACTTTTTAAAAGCTTCTCTTATATCCTAATAGACAACAGCACTGCACTGATTATTTATAGCCTTCAGAAAATATGTTTAGCTCAGGTTGAACTATTTTATCCTGATTGGTTGTTTTGAGCTTCTAAAAGTAAAATTTTTCATCATATTTCAATTTTTTTAGTAATTAAAGGTTGTAGATAAATAAGGTAAAACAGCTTTTTTGTAAAGCTAAGATACTTGTTTTTATTTAACTTTAAAGTTAATATGTTTAAAAGGAAGCTATAAACAATATTAATATGATTATTTATTGAACTTCAACATGGGTCACAGTGGACCACCCACTCCTGGGGCACAGTGGTCCACAATCCACTCTGCTGCTGTAATGCAGAATGTTCAAAATATTTAATAATTGCTTATTTATTATAAAGAAATATTGTTTAAAAGTAGTTATTTAACTGTAAAATAAAGTAAACAAAGAAAAGTGACAATTTATTTAATATAGTAAGAAATATTTTGTTTTGTATTTACTGCCTTTGATAAAGGTAACTGTAGTCTAAATTGGTGATTATTCTATTCAAGTAAGATTCATGAGATGCAAATTGAATGGAAATCAGTTTATTTTTCCCGAAACTGTAGATGAATCTATTGTTGATGTCAATGATTTCATAATATTGCTCCCAGATCCAAAAGTATTTCAGGAAAGTTCCAGGCTCATTCATACTCATAAGTATTTTGGAATTTCATTTGCAAATTTTAATGTGCGCTGATTTTTTTTGTACTTACTTAAGTAATAATTTCAACTAAATTGTTCCTGTATTAATCTGTTATTATTTTCAAAATATAATTCATTTTGTTTTTCTTTCAAAATGTTACTCGTAAATTTATATTACTGTGTTATTTTGTGGGTAAAGGGGAAATAAAAAAGACTTAGATTAATGAAAAATAGACTTATATTGTATATTTCAGATAATACCTAATAGCGGTCCACTGTGGTCCACTTTACGGATGCATATAAAAAAATTTCTTTTGAAAAATATATTGAAAACTATGTTATGATAAATGTATAAAGGTTTAAGGAATATTCAAAAATATTTTTTATGCAGATCGGTTTGTCCATTAAAGAGAAAAAAAATTGTAACTGAAAAAGTGGTCCACTGTGCACCAGTCTCCCCTACATTTAATATTTAAAATTATCATCTAAATCTGCCACAATAGACTTCATTATGAATTGCTTATGAGATTAAAAATTTGTAATCCCTTTCGCACAATATATATATTCTCACAAGCTACAAAGAAAATCATTTTTTTTTTTTGGGGGGGGGGGGAGGCAGTAAGTACATATTGAATAATCAAACAGTTACAGCAATTAAAAAACAAGGATATTTTATAAAAATGCTTAAATGCTTGGGTAACAAAATTAGAATGGACAAAGAAAAAGTTATGTCCACTCTGATTTAAATTCTTGTGCATCTATTTGCTTTATCAATTTGAAAATTCTGTAGAGGATTGAAAAGTTATGCCATTATATAAAGAATTATAATTTAATTTTTTAAAATTCATATACAATTATTTTTAATTGCAATTTTTATTGTTGCAATGGAATTACTAAATACACATTATCAATTTTCTTCTTCACATTGAATTTATTTATAAAATTGCACTTTTTATTACAAAATTTTAAAAGTAAGATTTTAATTTTTAGCCAATAACCATGTGTCCTTGATTTCAAAGAAATTGCCCAGTAATGAAACTATTGAAAAAATAAAAACAATTCAATACCATAAAAAAATCATTGCTTGAAGATTGAAGTACTATGATTATTATGAATACTTCACTCATCTTTCAACATTATTATTTTGAGTAAAGTCGTTCATACAATTTCTTGAATTCTTTCATTTTTCAAAAGGTAACCATAATAATTGAATAAGTCAGCCATGATCAAAAAATATTTTTCAGTGATGATTAATCGTTGTATGCATGATATATTTTATGCACAGATTGCATATTAATTGAGATATGAAAAAAAATATTTAATTAGATTTTAGTGCTGATTTTTTCATACAGAAAAATTAATATTTTATATATATACATATTTTGTAATAAATTTCTAAAAGGCTGCAGTGAAACTGCAAAAAAATGCAGTTGAAAGACCACAGTGATTTGTCACAAATCATTGCAGTTTTTTTTAAGTCGACATAACTACACATTTACTGCAGTAAGTGTGTAGTTAAAATGCAGTTGGAAGTCTGCGGTGATTTGGCACAAATCCCTACAGTTTTCTTGAAGTCGACATAACTACAAATTTACTGCAGTAAGTGTGCAGTTAAAATGCAGTTGGAAAACTGCGGTGATTTGGCACAAATCCCTGCAGTTTTTTTGAAGTCGACCTAACTACAAATTTACTGCAGTAAATTTGTAGTAAATTTGTGCCAAATCACCGCAGTTTTCCAACTGCATTTTTTTTGTAGTTTCACTGCAGTTCATTTTTAGCTGGGGTGAAATTGATTTTTTTAGGGGTATAGAATTTTGATTGGAAAATTATATCCTTCTCTACTTAAAACAAAGGCAGTGATGAATTTTTCTGAACCAAAAAGTATCAAGGATATTCAAAGTTATTTGGGATTATCGGGATATTTTCGAAAGTTTATAAAGGATTACTCGGTTATAGCTAAACCTTTGAGCGACATGTTCTGTTGAGGAAAGATTCTAAATTTCGATTTGATGTGGAAGAAAAGAAAGCCTCTAGTGAGTTTAAAGGTATTTTGTCTTCCGAGACATTTCTGTCAATATACAATTCCAAAAGTGTAACTGAAATTCATTGGGATGCTAGTATTGATGGCTACCAAGCAGTATTAATGCAACAGTCCCCAGTAGATAGTAAATTTCATCCTGTGTATTTTCCAGTATAAAACAACTGAATCTGAGCGGAAGTGCACCAGTTACGAATTGGAAGTTTTGTCAGTGATAGAGGCCTTAAAAAAATTTAGAGTGTATGTATTGGGCATTCCATTTAAAATAGTTACCGATTGTAATGCATTTAAAATGACTATGGATGAAAAGGAGATAAATACAAAAATTGCGAGATGGGAAGTAATGTTATCTGATTTCGATTATGAACTAGAACATAGACCAGGTACTAAAATGAAGCATGTTGATGCATTGAGTAGGAATCCTGTTTGTATGGCAGTTCAGGATAATTTAACTTTAAAAATTACTCAGGCTCAAGGGAATGGTGATTATATTAAAACTATAAAAGAAGTAAGACCTTATCAACCCAACAAACAAAAATAACAAACACACTGGAAATATTCAATGGTGTAGATCAAGACTTCATTGCCTACCTGCATAGGGACACCAACCGACAAAACGTGAAAGATTTCCTGGATACTAAGCCCACATTCAGAGCATCTTTTAGACAAATGTTCAAACACCTCAAACAACACTCACCAGCAGGCACTGAAGGGGCTAACACCTTGCAAGAAAGAATAGTAACTCATCTCAAAGATATGCACCAAATCAAAAAAGAACTAGAACAAATCAAGGAAGGCGAGGTCCAAACAGACAACATAGAAGAAGAGTCAAACCACAACACACATCACCAAATACAAGAAAACAACACGGCATCCCTAGAACACAGAATCCAATCCCTGGAAGAAGACACACAACGACTACAAACCAACGCACTGGAAAGAGAAAACAAACAGCAAGCAGACAGAAAACAACTGGAGGAAAGAAATGAACACCAACAAGCCACCATAAAAGAAAGAGAGGACAACATAGAAAAATTAACAGCAGAACACAAAAAAACCCTCGCAGATCTCTACTCCAAGATGGATCTCCTCACTCAAGACAATCAAAGACAAAAAGAAGAAATAAACCAACTGCATAAGCAGCAAGAAAAGCAACAAAACTGCCAGATCCCAAATGAAGACGAACTTGAGCGGATGACCAAAGAAGAAGTTAAACAACTCCTGATAAAAATAAAGAACCAACTCCCACACGTCCAGAACACCAGAATGCTGAAAGAAGCCATAATAAAACAAAACACCACAAACACAGAAAAAATATTTCAAAAAATAGCAGATCTGGAATCAAAAGTCTCAGCACTTATCAAGAAACACAAAACACCAGCAATAGAAACACCAGAAGATAACAGCACACACGACTCATACGCAGAAAAACTGAAACAATCAGAAACAGGCAGACCATCACAACCACAAACAAGATTAACAGCATCTTCAACAGCCAGGCGATACTCCAAAGGGGCAATTTTACTATCTAGAAAATCAAACACGTCTCTAACGATGTTCTCAATCAGAGAACAAATACACAAAGCCCTTAAAAAACACAAGAACGTCCCACCTATACATTGTACAATAGCAAGAAATAAAACAACATTAATAGTGAGATCAGAAACAGAAGAAAATATCGACACCCTGTCGGATATAATACACCAATCAGAAGACATATCACGTCTGGTATCCCAAGAATATGTAACAGAAAATAGGAAAAAGCTGATAATACTAGGCATCCCGAAGTCGATCACACATGACGAAATATTACAAGAAATCAACAAAAAGACAAACGAAGACACCGAACAACGATTACACATACATAAAGAAATATCAAAAGAAAATTCACGAACATACCAATTAGTAATAGACCTCCCAGAAGACCAAGCCTTGTTACTCCACAAAGTGGGTCGACTATCGCTCAGCCTCATAACATGCAAAATAAGGACATACTCCCCAATAATTCGTTGTCAAAACTGCCAAGTCTTCGGGCACTCCTCTACCAACTGTAAGAGAAAAACGGCTTGTACACATTGCATGGCAGAACATGAATCTGAAAGATGTCCGAAGAAAAACCATCCGCGACAACACAGATGCTTAAATTGCACCTACACGCAAGATCACGATGGATACCCCTACCCAAATAACCATAGCGCCAACTCAGCCGGATGCCAAGTCTTTCAGGACCTCTTCCATAATCGCCATCGTGCACAGAACCTAACAGCAGAGAGTTCGCGATGGTAACCACACCAACTAGCAATAGAACAACAACACCAAAATTCAAAATAGCACAAATAAATCTTCAAAGAACAAAATCAGCAACAGCAGACCTCATAAATCACTTAATAGAAGAGGATTACTCAATAGCCTGTCTCCAGGATTGCGCAGTCACCAATAGAAGACCGCACGGATTACCATTATCCCTGCCTTCATATGCCTCGCAATCCAACAACTGCCACACAATCATACTGGACAACAACCTACAACATATACGAATACAGCAACACCAAAATTCAGTATTCATTAACGTTACACTCCAAGATATAATTATAACAATAGGCAATCAATACTCCCCGCCGTCAGCAGATCTAAAGGAAGACCTTCAAGCCTGGACAAACAAGAGAGGCATGAGCAAACACCTGATACACCTGGGAGACTTCAATTCTCATAGCCAACTCTGGGGGTATCCATCGGACAACGACAGAGGACACCATCTCATCACACATATGAGCCAACACCACTTAATCTCGGCAAACGACCCACACAGCCCACCCACATTCCAGACAGAAAGATCACAAGGATGGCCGGACGTCTCTCTTTTCTCGTTCCCCGTATTCTCTAGATTAGAAGAGTGGACTGTGGAAAAAGATATGAATTACGGGGACCACCGCTTGATCACCATATGTCTAAACATAACAACCCCAACTCTCCCGAGAAGAAGATACAGAACGAAGAACATATCGTTTAAAAAATTCAACCAACACTTAACCTCAAGACTAATAGAAAGAAGCATTAACTTTCAGCAAATAAAAAGTAAAGAAAACTTCGATACACACTACAATGAATTAATACAAATCATACAAGCGACAAGTGAACACACTCTCAAGAAGAAAAGTAGCACACACAAACCCTCAATCAACTGGTGGTCTCCGGAGCTCCGAAAAACAAGAAACTACGTCCGGGCACTCCGAAGACAAACAAACACTCCAACATCCACACAAGCCCACAAACAGAAATACAAACAGGAGCGAGCCAGATACAAGCTTCAAATCCAAAAAGCCAAACGAGAAGCATGGCTGAGATTCTGTCAGGCAACAACAGATCCCTACGGGAAAATGAAGAAAATTGCCTTCCAGGACTTTCACAAGAAAGAAACATATGCACTGGCACACTCAACAACAATCACACACACCAAGAAAACATTTTACAAGGACCTCACAGAACACATATATGGAAACTCACAGATTACAGACACCAGAACGCCAACACCAGACAAGACGGCCCCTCCATTTACTATAACCGAGTTAAAAACGGCAATATACAGCTTCAACAAAAACAAGGCCCCAGGAATAGACAACATAGACCATCCCATCACAAGACAAATATTCAAACATCACCCACAACTACTACAAGACATTTACAACACACTCCTCAATCTTAACTACTTCCCGACAGCATGGAAGCAGGGGGAACTAGTCTTCTTCTTGAAAAATGGAAAGCCTCCAACAGAAGCGGACTCGTATCGTCCGATTTCCCTGCTGCCAATCCTGGGCAAAATCTTTGAGAAGCTAATACTAAAGCGTATCCTACATGAACTACACAACACACCAAAACTAGCACCGTCCCAACACGGATTCATCCCAGGAAAATCGACGGAAACGGCAATCCAAGAAGTGCTGTCCATCATAGATCTAAGCAAACAAGAAGACAACTACACATATCTCATCTCTCTAGACTTCCACCATGCCTTCGACAATCTACCTTGGGATGCAACAGTGGAGGAGCTCGAAACCTTAGAACTGAGCAGACCATACATAAACACGACAAGATCCTTCCTATCGCTCAGATCTGCGTACACCAACTGGCTCTCTGGAGACCTTCACTGGTTCAAAAAAGGCTGTCCCCAGGGGTCGTGCTACGGCCCGTTTCTCTGGAGAATATTCATCAATAAGATCCTGATAATCCTCAGAGAAAAGGTATTCAAAGTGGTGGCGTACGCAGATGATATACAATCATAACAGGTTGCACCAGGAAGATCATAGAAGACAAAGGCAACGCAGCTCTCCAACTGATTCAAAACTGGGCGGATTGTCATTCCATTCAAATAACACACGAAAAATCAACAGTTCTGCAAATAAAGAATCGTAAATATCTCAAGCGTCCACCCACACTAAAAATTAATAACAGATCCATCAAACATAACCCCACACTAAAATATCTCGGCTTTGTTCTGGACAGCACACTTTCCTTCCTACCACATCTACATGCCAAGAGATCAGAAATCAACACAGAAGTCCAAAACCTTCTGAAGTTTGCAGCCTCACAACGCAGTATCTCAAAAGCAATACTAAAAATATGGAACAACACAATCTTAGAAAAGAAAATAACTTACGCTGCAGCAACATGGTTCCCCAAATTACAAAAATCCCACGGGCTGCGACTCCTCTCAGCAATTCAGGCACAGCGTCTGCTTTTGATCTCCAGTGCATACAAGAAGACAGCAACCTCAGCTCTCTGCGTCCTCACGGGAACAATGCCACTCTCACTAAGAACAGAGAAAATTGCAGCCCAAGGAGCAATCCTTAGGCTAGGCATCCCCATGGTTGGAATACAACCAGATATGTATCAACCGAAATTTATACTAACAGAAATTATACCATACAAAACATATTTTGAATGGGCAGAGAATGCAGAGGAGCAGCTAAATTTGCAAGTATACACGGATGGATCGAAGACTGACGCTGGTGTAGGATACGCTTTCAGCATCTACAACAAAGAAGACACAATAACAGAACATCAAATACAACTGGACACCTCAAACTCCGTTTACCAAGCGGAGCTGCTCACAATTTCCGATGCAATTTCCTGGCTGAAAACATCCACACACGACAAAGCAACAATAAATTCAGACAGCCTTTCCAGCTTAGTGGCACTTACAGACATGAATACAGAAAATTATCTAATAGGTCAAATAATAAAGAAACTGCAAAACACAACAAAAAAGATCCTCTTCAACTGGGTAAAAGGCCACTCAGGAATTGCGGGCAACGAACACGCTGACAGACTCGCCAAGGAAGCCACACAACCGGACACATCAATAAAACACATCTTCCACCCAGCACCTCCATCCTACCTCAGAGGACAACTAAAACACAAATACACATCTAAATGGCAAGACCAATGGACAGCGGAGCACAGGGGAAGAAAAGCCTACAGCCTCTGTCCAAAAGTCACCGAGGACTTCCTGGTCCCACACCGAAACATCTACCTGTACATAACCAACCACGGCCCGTTCCCATCATATCTCTCTCTCTTCAATAAAGCCCCATCTCCATTCTGCACATGTGGAAAAAGAGGAGATGCCACCCACTACAAACTCAACTGCCCGCTAACGTCAGAATATCACATAAGGAAACCGGCATCACTGAGGACCTCAGTTTGGTTCCACCACGTCCTCCGCACACCAAATCTACAACAAAAAATAATAGACTGTATCCATCTCCTAGAACACAATCAGCAACTCTTTCAAATGCCTCCAGCACACCTTCTACGAAATGTCCTGCCCTCAGACGATGATGAAGAAGAATAACCCTCATCATTGACCACAACAATAGCGGAAACACAGTAGTGTAAATAATTCCATTCCCTCATCAAAAACTCATTCCACCACCAGCAACAACTTCAAATAAACATCAGAGAACAACAACTAATAATCATCCACAAACCCTTCACCCAACAGTCCCACCACACCGTCATCCACCGTCAACAACAGTAAAAGAGACTCATCATTATACACGCCTGTAAATAGACTCTCTCCATCTCCATCAGCATCACAACTAGACTTTAATATCGCAAATTGTATAGACTCTCTCTATCAGCATCACAACTAGACTTTAATATCGCAAATTGTATAAACCCATATTACTCAAGTCCACAAATATAAAAATTTAAACTCTTGGAGTTATTGTAAATACCTTACTCAAATGAGAGTATATATGTCAAATTGTATTATATATATATAATTCTTATTCATTGCTCAAATCAATACTATGTAAAAGCCTAATGGCCTATTGGCCTCATTTGTATTTTTTTTTTTTTTTTTTTTTTTTTTTTTTTTAATAAACTTGCCAAGCAGGGCTTGTAGAGCTTAAGCCGTATGGTAGGCCATCCTGCTTGGTTGAATCTGAATCGGAATCTGATGATTATTTAGTAAAAAATAACGTTCTTTATAAATGTGTTAACGAAAGTGATTTGTTGGTTGTCCCAGAGGAAATGGAAATGAATATAATCAAAACTGTTCATGAAAAGAGTCATTTTGCGGTTGTTCGTACAGAAAAGAACTTAGAAACTGATTTTTACATTCCTAGGGTTAAAAAAAGATTGAAAAGTGTATTACAAATTGTGTTCCCTGTATTTTTGTTAATCGAAAGTGTGGTAAACAAGAAGGTTTGTTACACCCTATAGAGAAAGAGGATATTCCATTAGATATTTACCATGTTGATCACTTAGGCCCCTTGGAAAGCACTCATAAAAATTATAAACATATTATCTCAGTTATTAACGCTTTTACAAAGTTTGTTTGGCTGTATCCCACGAAATCTACTGATGCTGCAGAAGTAATTTCAAAGTTAGAAATTCAAAAAACTGTTTTTGGAAATCCAGCTCGTATAATTTCAAATAAAGGTCCAGACGTTAAGTCCAAAGTTTTTGATGACTATTGTATCCAGGAAAATATTAAGCATATTGAATTCCGTTATAATTTCTATTTTGTCTAAGTTGTCTATAGATAATCCTACGAAGTGGTATACACAAGTGAGTAACGTTATAAAATACGTATATAAAAACGAATAAATTCAACTTTTCAGAGAAGTATTGATAAAACCCCTTTCAAATAATTATTTGGAACTAAAATGAAATTAAAAAATGATGTTGAAATTACTAATCTTTTGAATGCTGAAACACAGGCCGATTTTATAAATAATCGTGAGGAACTGAGAAAAGAGGCGAAAAAAACAAATTTGAATAGTTCAAAATGAGAATTGCAAAACCTACAACCTGAGATGAAGAAAACCTAATAAATCTAAATTTATCGATATCGTTGCTATAAAAGATCCATCTACCTCTGAACTTAATAACATAAAATCTGCGGTGAATTCATCCCCCATTATTGTTGATTCCAGTAAATATACTCTCATTCCTTCTGTGGCAAACTGTGCCCGTTTATATGCTTTACCTAAGGTTCACAAACCTGATATTCCATTTCGCCCTATTGTTTCCAATATCGGTACTGCGTCCTATAAGCTAGCTAAATATTTGGTTTCCAGGTTTTCCCCCCTCATGGTTAAGGTGGCGGATCAGCCAGATTCTGCATTCTCCTTTCCCATGTTAAACCAATGGCATTAAAGTTCCTCGGTTTCCTTCAAATATCTCATCAAATAATTAAGTCTTTTGAATTTTGTTTTTGTGAGTGATAATTTAGATGAATCATCGCGTAGTTACAAATTTCATTTTCCTCTTATATAAATTTAAATATTTGTTTTAGCAATATTTGTTTTAGCATTTACATTTACATCATTATATGCTGTCTTTTAAACGCCAAAACAAATATTTAAATTTAAATAATAGAAAACTGAAATTTGTAACTACGCGAGGATTCATCTAAAGCATCACTCACAAAAAACAAAATTCGAAAAACTTAATTATTTGATGAGATATTTGAAGGAAATCGAGGAACTTTAATGCCATTGGTTTAACATGGGAAAGGAGAATGCAGAATCTGACTGATCCGCCACCTTAACAACATTTATACGTCTAAAAACTCGGTTCAATTTGCAAATAATATTCGTACCTTCAATCCAACAGGTTACACTATGGTTTCTTTTGATGTTAAATTTCTTTTTACAAATGTTCCAGTACAAGGTGTTTTAGATTGTTTAAGAAATAGATTGAATGAGTTTCACTTTTTTCAATATGAAATAGATAACTTGATTGCTTTAACCAGCATTTGTTTGTCGCAAAATACTTTTGTGCTTCAGGGTAAGTTTTATAAAATGTCGGAAGGTTTAGCTATGGGTAACCCTTTAAGCCCAGTTTTAAGTGATATATATATGCATTATTTTGAAGTTAAATTATTTAAATTAATACAATTCCCTTTTTATACACGTTACGTAGATGATTCGTTTGCTTTACTTGATTTATCTAAATACAATATTAATGCTGTTCTTGATATATTTAATTCAATTCATCCATGTATCCAGTTTACTTTTGAAGTTGAAGCTCAACAACATCTAGCTTTTCTAGATGTCCTAGTAATACGTAATGATTGTGAATTTTTGACAACAGTTTACCATAAACCTTTTGCAGTAAGTTTGGCCCCTCATTATAGATCCAATCATCCCCCACATAAAAAATTAGCAGCTTTTAGTACACTTGTTTTCCGAGCACGTAAAATTTGTTCAAATTCTAAGTTATTTAATAATGAAATTAACTATATTAAAGCAGTCGCCATCGACCGTGGAATTAACTTAAATACAATTAACCGTATTTTATCTAAACCTCCGACAATCACTGATTCTGTTCCAGCTAATAAAGAATTTTAAAATGTTATTGTCTTACCTGATTTTCATAAAATCAGTACACAAATTTCTCGTATTCTAACTAGGTTTAGTTTCAAAGTTGTTCTGTCTCCAACCAATAAAGTTTCTTTTTCCCGTCTTAAAGATACAATTGATGAACATAATACCTGGGGCATTTACAGATTTTTTTGTGAATGCGGCCTCTCTTACATTGGGCAGACGAAGCGTGCTCTTAGAATTAGGCTGAAAGAACACCAAAATTATGTTAAAAAGCACTAGTGTGAGAAATCTACAATAGCTAAACATTGTTGGGATTCCAACCACAGGTTTAATTATTCAGAAGCTAAAATTATCCAAAAATGTAATACAGTTACAGATATCGACTTCTACGAAGCTTACTTATATCACAAACATAGTTCATCTTTGGTAAATGATATGAATAGCACCCCTTTTCTCTCGCACGTGTGGATGGATCCTGCGCAGTGACTCCTTTTTTCAGTTATTTCCGGTTAACTAAGTCATTTATTTGGGTATATAAACTCTTGCTTTATCATTTTTATTCAAGCCAGTACCCGGGGCTATAACCGAGGGGTTCTTAGAGCCCATTTTTATCTTTTTTTTTGCACTGAGGAAGGGGATCGAGGAATCCTTGAAACGGCCGTATGCGGTTTTTGTGCCATTTCTTAATATTTGTGCGTTACAACGGTGTAAGTGTTTTTGGTTTATGAATTAAGACCAAAGTATATGGGTTCTTTCGAGGTTGTGAATTTAAGGAGTGGTGATACCTACGATGTGAAAAGAATTGGAGTTACAGAGGGTCCAATGATTATTAGTACTTGCGCTGAATACATGAAGCCATGGACTGATACTGGTGAAGTTTGCTTAAGGAAATCCTAATTGTGACAGATACCAGACTGACACAGACTTGATGATATATTTAAGAATAGTATGATTTTTTTTTTTTTTCGTGAACGTTTTTTTTAAAGAAATTTAGTTGCTGTTTTTTCTTTCTTTTGGTGGAAACATATTACAGATTAGTTACCTGAGGGCAGATGACAGTCAGTATGGCCGAATTTTGGAATTGAATCTGTTTTCCTGCTTGAACTCAAACGACAGATGCAAAGCCAATATTGAAACATGCAAGCTCCAAACAATATTTCAAAAGGTCAATTCAAAAGAGTTGTTTTGGATGGAAGAGAAGCTTTGGCGGCAGTCGATGAGCTTGGTGAGTAAAGACGTTGATCGCTTTGAAATGTGCGGAGGATGTCGACACTGAGGGTTTTTATGTTAAAAGAGATGTAATTCATAGAATTAAGATGTTTCATTATTTATTCATACTGTTATATGTATTTTTAGCTTTCTTTGTAATTAGTTTTGTTAATATAGAGTTTGATTTTAACGTGATGTTTCCTGGTTATTTCAAGTAAATCGAGTGAATTATTTATTAAGTTGGTGTCAGAGAAATTAAATTCCACATATATTAGCAAATTTCCAGCATTCTTACTACTGAGGACGGTACGCTAAATGCTACCAAAACTAGAATGCTATAGAGAAGCTCAGTTCTGGTGTTTTTAACGTTGTTTTATTTACATCTCTAAGTTCATAGGTACACTATATAGTGTAGTAACTAAGAAAAAAAATAATGTTTAGTTTAAGCAAATTTATTTTTGTCTCATTCCTCTCACTGTCCCAATAAAGCCAGCTTTTTCTTTACTATTTTTGAAAGAGGTCGTTTTGTTTTATTGACTGAATATTTATGATACCAGTGTACTTTTTAATTAAAGAAATTGTGGCAAATTAACACCTGTAATTAATTTCTAAGATTCTTCATATATGTTTTTCATAGATTTATGAATTCATGCATATGTTGCAGGTAATGTTTGAAAAATTAAGAAATAAGTATTCATTTAACATAATTATTTAACAAACAATACAAATGCTGCGCAAACATAAAACTAGCTAAATCACATTTCTTTCAGAAATTCATTCCCGTACTTATGGGTTATATCTTATATAGCACAAACAGAAAGATACAAAAACAAGTTTTTAGAAAAGTTCATAGATAATTATATACAAATATAGTTCGTAGTTGTAAAACCAACTATGTTTTTCGAGTTAGAGCAGAAGAAGATATTAATTAAGTAGTTTGGAAACGAGTCAGGCAGTAAAGTTTGAGTTACATAATAAGTATTAAATAATTAATACCAATTAATAACAATATATATATATATACAGTGTTAGTATATACCCCCCCCCCCCCACCGTCACATGCGTTTCATTTGTATAAGACTTCATACAAACAAACAGCATGAAGATTTTATTATTGAAAGTATTGTATTGTAGAAAAGTACATTTTAAAAATAACAAATTATTTCTACAAATATAAAGGATGAGGATTTTCTTTTACTCAATATTCATTTTTTGATATAATTCAACGATTGAACAAAATATTCAAATTAAATATTAAAAAAATAATCCTTGTGCGAAAGTTTTTGTATAAAAGTGTTATCAACGAGTTTTTAAAGAGCTTCTTGACTCACCATCACTACATAGCTCGTCGTTTGGTTACATAAGCAAGATTAAGCGCAAATTATGAAATGGTTTAACGATTGCAAAAAACATTTTTTAGATTTAATTTTTTGATTGACTCTGATTTGAGATCTTTACGTACTTTTATGCTAACCACCATGAATTCAAATAAAAAAATATATTCTATTTAATTGTAATGGAACAAAAATGGCATCAATAAAGGTATAATGCATAAAAATAAAAGAAACCCAATAATTGAGGAGGGTCGGGGAAAGATAGTGCAAAGCCACATTTTTAAACTTTATTCGCTTATAAAATCATTTATTCACTAATAAAAACATTTATTCACTTATAAAAACACAGTACACGTGCAGAAATTTTTTTACCGAAATTTAACCTGAAAATTAAAAAAAATATACGTCCAAAAAGCCAAGTGTCTGAATTTTTTCCATTAATTCTCTTTTCCCTGCAACAATGGAAATAATCAATTGTTTGCTATCCATTGTTTAGATGAGTTCGCACCAGAATTGTTACCTACACATTCCTACACTTGGATTTTATATAAGTAGATACATTATTTAGTCCTTACAATCACAACAGACGAAACATGAGGAGAGCCTTATAGTCAAGAACACAGAACACATGCAGAAAATGAAAATTGTATAGGAACTATACAAAAGTTCACAGTATAAATATGATAAAAAAGATATACAAATGTAAGACACATTCATGACTAAGTGGCTTGAATAACAAAATATTTTCTTTCCAAACATTAACAGCACAATGTCCATGCTTTCCTAGGGAGAGATTTGGCATTTATTCGAGACCACACAAATCAGAGAATAAGTAGTTAAAGCTCAATCATGCAACGATATTCAAATTTTCACCTCTCCATAGTGTCATTTAGCATTCTTTATCAATTTTCTAAAAAGTGTTTCAATAACAGCACGTGTTAGAGAGTACCGTCCATGTTTTTTCTGGGCTCAAGTCACAGTCCATGGGACAGACAAAAAAAACTGAAGACATTACATAAACTATTAACTCGTCACAAATTATCTATATATTTAAAACGCTAAGCGCTTTCTTTCGACAATCCGTGAAAACAAACTATCATCAAATTACATCATTTTTTTTTAATGAAAGATATTTGGACACAAATTTGTTATCATACATTCGTTTGTTCGAAAATTTAATTATTCAGCCGTTAAATTAAACTTTTACTTCTGCGTATGACGTCATAAAGTCGGCAACCGGATAACTCCCACTGTTGCGAGGCACAGAGTAACGAGAAACTCTGTGGTTGCGAGGATAAAAGAGAAATAATAAATATCGAAGGCACGTGGTTTTTAGGCCGAATTTTTTAATTTGTGAGTAAAATTTCGGTAAAAAAAATTATAGCGTACACTTTATTTTTATAAGCGATTAAAAATTCATATTTATTGTGACGTCACGGGAATATTGTCCATTGGGTTTATTTTATCATTATGCATTAAAACTTTGTTGATGCCATTTTTTCATAACAATTAAATACAAAATATATTTTTATTGGTATACTACATGGCGTTAAAGCATAAAATTAACGTATAAAAATTACGTTGTAAAGTTTGCGTCGATGAAAATGACTTTATGCTTAGCTTGAAATGCAATTTAACATTGATAAAACTAAAAAGAAAAATTTATATGATTTTGTCAACATGACGTAATTTTAACTGATTTTTCAATTTTTTATTTTAAAGATTAGAACTGGAGCCTTTATTGGTTGTTTTACCTTTATTGCTTACATTGATTACATGTTACCAATTACTTTTTTTTAATTATAAGCTAGAAAAATTCCTTTTTTAATAAAAAAATTCACAAAAATAAAGGATTTCAGTAAAATTAAAATGATTAAAAATAGTGTTTTAATAAATAAAAAAAAATGAAAAAAATGGAAAAAACCCGTGAAATAATGATTATATTTTTAGCCGGTATAAACAATGTAAAGCTAATATTTTATAGGAATTATTTTGGTAGGTTTGTTACAAGTTCATTTAACAGTTCCTTATTAGCAGCAAAGTCCTATTTCTTTCACTGTGAATTTCTCTTTCGATGTAAAAAAATGGTAGTCTACTTTTGGAAGCCAGCCGAAACACAGTGGCAATTTTTAGAAATATATAACGGTTGTGACAACAAACTGCGATATCGCTTTAGCTTTCATATCGCTTGCAGACCTTCTAAATACTAAAAATTTCAATTTTTTACTACATTTTACAATTTTACTTCTTACATTATCAGTTGGAAAAAAAATGGATTTCGATTGAAATTTATTTGAAAACTGCCGCTTAATTTAACGACTTTTTAAATAATTTTCAAGTATGAAATATTTTTCAATTCTATCTCAACAATGAGCATCAGTTTGCTTTAATAATGTAAAATAGCCCCTGGGAAAAATGCTACAATTGGAAATAGATTTCCCTAACCATCATGAAAAGAGAAATAATAATAATAATAATAACAAAAACCTAATAATTCATAAGATCAGATTATCCATAAAATTGGCGCTAAACTAAAATCTGTCAATATATATATATATATATATATTTGTGTGTGTGTGTATATATATATTTATATTTTCAGTTAATGATTAACATAAAATTGATATGTTGAACACGTTGATGTATATGTTGCATCAGAATATGCCAGGAACTGTATTTTATTATTTTTTAACACTTTCCAACCTAGTTAAAAAGTGTTTATGACTTCGGTTTGTCTGCCATCTGGCCGTCTACCGTCTGTCCGTGCTCTAACTCCCGTAAATATGCTCGGATTGCCCTGCAATTTTTATATGTTATTATCGTCATCAATAGCATGTTCCCTATTTCAACTGAAGTGTCTAGCACTTATAGTTTTTTTACAGGGGCACACAAACGAATTCCGTTACATTACGGTCAATGGGAAAAATCATTTGCGGTTTATTTTAATGATGTTACACAATTTCAAACACATTGTAATTAATATATATCACGAAGGCGCATTACCAGAAGCTTAATATGGAATAGTGTGTGCATATCACTTATAGTTACTTTACAGGGACAGTCAAAAGAATTCCGTTACATTACGTCTATGGAGAAAATCGTTTGCGGTTTAATTAAATAATGTTTCACTATTTTAAACGCATTGAATCCTAATAATATTATAAATCTGATTGTGTGCAAAAGTTTGCTGAAGCCAGCGTCAAAATGGGGCATTTAATGATCCTGTATCTTTGCATATACGTTGAATATAACCCTCAAATGAACATAGGCCGGTTTTTGTTCATTTTATTCAAATATTTTTCTTAATAATTCAAAATTTCGTTATTTTCATAGAGAATAAATGGACATTTTCCCATAAAATTTAACCATTTTACTTTATCGTGCTAGGGCTTTGATCGTTGCCAATACATAAAAACACGGAAAAATAATTTTTCCTCAACAATTAATTTTCAATTGAACGATTTTCACGTAAAAAATGAAAATGAAAAAGAATTCAAAAGAAGATGAATTTCCGTGATGTTTGAAATAAAAATATGGAGTATTTGGTATTATACATGAAGTATGAATATCAATTACATTAAAAAGATCTTTTTCTGTCAAAAAACTTCGTTATAATTAGAAAGAAAAATGAACAATAATTATATTCTTAAAAATAGATTTCGCTTGGATCATGGAACTATGAAAAGGTTCCTCCTCGGCTTGGACAAATATGACGTCATAAATAAAACATGTATTTTCAAAGAGTCGTAATAATACAAGGAGCATGAATATCAATGTATAATGAAAGTAGATAGATAATGGACGTAACATTTAAGATGAAAAACTGAAATATTTTTTATCGATATTGATTAATAATTAGCTTGAGTACCAGTTACATGCAAATGTGAGTTTTCCGCTAAAATTAACGTCCTGATTGCCAGAAAAAGAAAATTAACAAGAATTATGGCATTAAAAAGAGATTTCTCTGAGGAAAATGTGACGTCATATTTGAAATAAAATGGAAATTTTTAAATGTGTTTTACAAGGCGCGGGAATTAATTCCGTACATTAATAATACAAGGATCAGTAAGTATAGAAAGTAGATTAGTTTCACGACATATTTAAAACGCAAAATTGAATTTTTTTTTATCTATACCGATTATTAAGGATGGATATCAGTTACATACAGATGAGAGTTTTTTGCCAAAAACCACACCATGGTTATTAGGAAAAGAAAAATAAATACGAATCTATTATATTGAAATCTGACCACCTGTTTGTATTTCGCAACTACTCCTTTCAGATTGTCGAACGCAACGCGATTTACTTAACACCGGTTATCATTCATCCGAGGATGTCATAAACTCTCAGAATTTTTTTTAAATGATTTAAATTCCGAGATATTATTATTTATTATTTTTTTATTTTTTTATTTTTTTATTTTTTTATTTTTTATTTTTTGTAAATTTTAACGAAGTTTCTCTAAAAATGGCAACTAAATTATTCCATTTTTGTGGATAAAAAAGAAGAAATAAAACGGATTAATATATTTTTTCTCATTAAAACTGAAAAAAAAAAGAATTTATTTTCAATTTGAATAGATTGTGAAAGAAAAAAAAATGATTACAATAAAATTTTTGAAAAATAAAAACGTATTTTCACATATTCAAACTTCATGAATCAATTTATTCTGGAGAACAAAAATCGTCTGTCAACATATTTTCATTTAGAAATAAAGATTTTTTTTTCAGTTATAGATTAAATCAAGAGGCAAATTTAAGCTCTTTGCATTTAGGTCTACAATAATTGCTCCCTATTCACAAGAATTGAATTTAATGAAAAAGAATATACTATTTCCATTATCTTTGAAGTATTGCTATTAAAACGTTTCACAAAGGCGTTAAAAGTAAAATGGTTTACCAGGTAAACTTGACATATGTTTTTATATAATTCGCCGATTTCCATGATTTTATTTGGCCCGCCTTTTTTCATTGGTTGCAGTTTCCTTTTCGTATTATTTGTCACAAAATTTCCCCCTTTTAAAACTTAGTTATGTTAAGGCCTCTATAACATAGAAATACTGTATTGTCTCCTATGGAATGTGATAAAGAGTTAGTTAATTATTTACGTTTCTAATTATCGGGAATGAAATATTTTGCTTAATTAATGCATTTATTCTTCTTTTAATGATACGTGAACGAAGTCACGGGTAACAGCTAGTTTTATATATATCACTAAGGTGCATTACAAGAGGCTTACTACAGAATATTGTGTGTATAACAGTCCTCGTTCATTTACAGGGACACACAAAAGAATTCTCTACTGTCTGTTAATAATAATTCCTGGAAGTGCGTTTTAAGTTGCTGATCGCGACTTAAAATTTAACTCACTTTTTGTCTATTACTTGGTGTGTATAAATTCTGTACATCCTTTACAGGGCATCACAAAAGTTCGCGAACACATTTCCGTTTATTAACAGAAATTCCAGAAGGAGAATTTTCAACTGTGCTACGCGTTTCCTAAATAAACTAAAATGTATCATCCTATGTAGTTTATATACAAATCTATTGATCATATACAGGGCTGAATAAAAGTATTCGGATATTTTTCCGAATATTGTATATGTTGGAAATTCCTGAAATTACGTTTTTAAATATGTTATGCGTTTTCCAACCTGTTTACTTAGATGTTATCTTTCAGCTTATTAAACGGTAATGATTTGTAAAATTATTTTGAAAGCGTTGGAAAGTGTTACATAATCTATGCTTGATGCATGATTTTTCGTTCTTGTTTAAAGATCCATTGGATATTTAACTGCATAAAAGGGAAAATATCCCCGACTGTGATGGAAAAGGTATAATCATCCTGATTATGTAAAGGGATCGGGGAAACCATGCAAATAAATTACGCTTGAAAACATAAAAAATCTCTCTCATCTGCAGATTGATTTATTATTGTAAAAAAAAATTCTTCATCTTTACATTAAAATTGATTAACTTAAAACAAAAGATACGTTTTAGAAGATATGAATTTGAAACGAACAACGATTAAAAAGGACATTTTAAAACTTTTAATTTAAGCATTTTAAAACTTTTATTTTTAACATCGAATTTCGATGGTGCCTTTGGGTAGATGCAATGCACATGCGCAATGGAGCTCATTCTGTTGCATTATCACAGGGCAAGGGGAGATGTGTGCTTCATTTACTATGTTCTTTTATTGACTGAATATGAGATGAACGTAGGAATATACTATATTTGTATGATACTTCATAGGTCCATGCAATTTTCTTTCTTGTCGTGGGGAATACGGCTTTAATATCAAACTGATTTGCATTACACAGTTATTTATGGATTGTTTGTTTGGAGTTTGCATCGGAAAAAGTACTGTATTCCACCGGGGGGGGGGGGAACTTTTAAAATAAAATATTTGAAAGACTGTTCCATACGCACCCCTTCTTATGTAATAAAAAAGCTTATCTTACTGATATTTTTGTAGTAATTTTTTTCCGTCAAGTTTTGACGGGTTCCATCTAGTTTTTCAGTAAGTCTATTTCTTAAATCTTTAATATCTACTTTTTTTTTATTTGATTTGTTACCGGACTGTATTGTCTTCTTCATAAGCGTCTCCATTTGTAGGATCATCTGGATATCCACCTGTACCGATTCCTCCTGATGAGAAAAAAAATTGTGTGTCAGTAACTTTAATTATCAGTTAGTTAGCAATTTAAAATCTCATTTGTTAACATTTTATACGATATTTTTATGTATATACTGCAACCTCGAGCTACATATGCACTCTGGTTTTTTATACGTGAGTTCAAAAAAGCAATTTCAGAGAAAAAATTAGAGAAGAAAATTTTAATTAGATTGTATTCTTAAACTAAAGATGTATATACTTAAAAATGATATATCAGAACACAAAAATGCTTATAAAAAATTTTTTTATATAAAAATCGACATGTTTCGAATGCACAAATGGCGAGATTCTGATAAATAAACTATTCTCGCAACTTTAAAAAAGAATAAGCATGATAAACATAAACCACGAGATCATATGTATAATAAAAAAAGGTGCTTCAAATTCGTCAACTGCAAACGTGGAAATTAATATTGCTTTTATTATTTGTAAAGCATCTCTTTCCAAAATTTAGGTAATTTAAAAGAGGATATTTTATTGCATATGTTCTTGCTTCTTTCTATTAAAATCTAACAATTATTTCTAAAACTGCGTAGTATTCATAATGTAGTGCTTATTTGTTTCGTAAATTTAAGTACAAAATTGCTGCCTTTGATATATGCATGACCAATGGTCATATATTCAAAGTGGCCAGTTAAATTTCAAATATTCATGTAAATACTCAAAATTCCCAAATTCCTCGATTTTTAAAATAACTTTTGAAGGATAAATTCGCGGAATACATGAAAACGTACGATAGTTTACAGATAGCCTTCACAGCTTAAAGTAAGTTGATAATTGAATTTTATATACAATTAAAAATATTGCCAATCGTACAAAGCAAAGAGCCAAGATAGCGTTAGGCTGATTGAAAAATGACCACTTGTTTGACCACTGAACGCTAACCCGATCAGAAAAGTACAAAATAGTTTTAGTCAATACGCAACACGACCCGAAACTGAAAATTTAATTTAACACGAAACCCGACCCGAAACTGACAAAAAATATCTAGGAACCGTAACGCGATCCAAAACGACAAAATAATTTCCGTCTTCACGCAACCTGATCCGAACCTGAACAATTAAGTTAACCCGAAACACGACCTGAACTGTACAAAAAGCCATTGAACCGTAATCTGATACGAACACGAAAATATAAATTCCCTCGTCACGCACACGACCCATATCTGACAAACAAAACCACTATGGAACAGTAATCATATCGAAACACGACAAAATAATTTCCGTCGTCACGCAACCCTACTCGAAGCTGAAAATTGAATTTAACCCAAAACCCAACCCGAACCTGACAAACAAAATTCTATCGAACCGCAACCCAAATCGAAAAGTGCAACGTGACCCGACCTGAAAATTTAAGTTAACCCGAAACGTGACCCGAACCAGACAAAAAAAATCCATCGAACCGTAACCCGATCATAACCCGACAAAATAATTTCCGACGTCACGCAGCGCGATCCGAACTTGAACATTTAAGTTGCTCCCGAAAACCTGACCGGAACTCTGCAAAAAAAACCATCGAACCGTAACTCGATACGAACCGGACAAAATAAACTCCTTCGTCACGCACCAGACGCGAACCTGATAAAAAAATCTATCGAACCGCAACCAGATCAAAACATGATAAAATAATTTCCGTCGTCACGCACCCCGACTCGAGCCAGAAAATTCATGTTAACCCGAAACCCGACTCGAATTAGACAAAGTCTATCGAACCGCAACCCAAACCGAACACGACGAAACAATTTCCATCGAACACTAACCCGATCCGATAGGACAAAATAGTTTTAGACGACCTGCAACCTCTCCTGAACCTGAAAATTTAAGTTAATCCGAAACCCGACCCGAAACAAACAAAACAATCCACCGAATCGTAACGCGATCCGAACACGACAAAATAGTTTCAGTCGTCACGCATCCCGATCCGAACCGGAACAGCTAAGTTTACCCGGAACTCGACAAAGGAAACCATCCCGACCTGACCGCAACCAGAAAATTTAAGTTAACCGGAAAGCCGACCCGAACACTGCAGAAAAATTCCTTCGAACCACAACCCAATCGGAAAAGGACAAAATAATTTTAGTCGACACACAAGCCAACCCGAACATGAAAATTTAACTTATCCCGAAACCTGACCGGAATCTGACAAAAAATCAATCGAACAATAATCCGATCCAAACCTGAAAATTTAAAACACAAATAGCACAAAATTCCGTTTGTTCTTTGCTAAAATCGGCGTATCTCTCTATATTAAAAAGTAACCACCGCCGCCGCACCAGCCGCCGCTGTCAATGAAGATTCTGTGTCTTGAAGTCTTTCTGGACTAATTTCCAGAAAACTATTGCATATAAAAATATGAAAATTGATAGTTTTATAAAGAAATGTTCGAATAACACGTTGAACTAGACAGTTTTTAAATCGATGAAATATTTTAAGAGATATTTAATATTAATGTTGGCCAAAATAGTTTTCTTAAAAAAGATTTATAGGAACGTAAACTATGCACAGGAATTTAACCATCATTTATAAGGATATAGTTCACAAGCTTGCGGTGTACAGACTGCAATTATTTTTTTAATTTGCTTAATTTTTTGAGGTTATATTTCAATTTTTTATTCAAAACTAGCATGCTACGCCCGCTGCGCTGGGCCATTTTTCTAAATGTATCTTAAATCAAACGAAATGACTTTATATTTTAAAGGAATGTGGATCTTCACCTAAAGATGCTAATTTAGTAAATATTTTCAAACGAACCTTGCATCAAACGAACTATATCAATGGATTTGAGCATGTATATTAAAGCAATAGGGGCGTTCACACTGGATTTTCCTTCAATATTGCAGTAAACGATGTGAACGACATTGCGTTATATTATATCATACATTGGACAAAATTTGGTCTAAAAGAAGCAACTCATTTAGTTGATCATTTATAGTAGTGTTTGGTAGGGAAATGAGGCCATTATGAGATTATGACAACAGGAACTAACATGTTCTCTAGTCAACATGCTACTAAAAGAGAAAGCATTACAATGGTTGCATAGATTGACCATTGGACTTAAATAATGTTCGGGGGATTCATTTTCGTCTGTAAGTTATTGAACTCCGTCCCTCTTTCTTGTCTCCATGTGAGATTCTGGTAACGTAAGTACAATCTCACTCTATGTTATGTTATATTTCGCAATATACGTCCTCTTCTGGTGAGTCTACTACGGTTTTTCATCTGTCGATTCCAGCAGAGTAAATACAGTGAAAATTGTAATAAATTGTTTGCACATAATGAACAGTGTTTAACTTTCATATTTAAAAAAAATGGTGAAACATAAAAAAGTGCATTTTTAAAGCTGAATATGAATAAAATTTAAACGACGCCATTTTCACTGACTTTCCATTTTTTAGACCAGTTGCATTCGTGTGACAGTTAATCTGAAAGAAAAACCCACTGATTAACCCTGGTCGAAGAATAAACCTCTATTTTGTATCCAATAAAATCTTCCTACTCTTCCATAACCTTGCCGATACCAAGTTTGACGTAAAACATTAGAAATGCTTGATACGATATGGTTACTAATGTACCAGAGTTAGTTACAAAACGAAGTTCTTTGCGCGCCAAGCTATATTCCATTAAATAATGTCAAATTACTGTTAATTCAATCATAGATCTTTCATTAACAAAATTCCATACCAAAAATTAAACTGAAAATGATAATATTAGTTACGCAACATGTTTAGTAATAATCTTTTTGGTGAATACTTAAACCAAAGATTTTCTTTGCATTTCTCTAAAGAGCATAATAACACGCAGAAATAAATTTATTTCTCACTATGCTTAGCTGCTAGGGCTGTGTGTAGGTCGAAAAGTCTTTATAATGATCGAAAAATTATCTAATCAGAGTTTCAAGTACTCGTTTTTTCTTATCCAATCTGAAATGATAAATCGGCAAATATTATTTATTCCATTCGCCACCATTGACATTACAAAGTTTTTCCGTACATTGAAATCGCCAAAACAATGGCTGAGATGTTCTGCTCTTAAAGCTGGCATACGGGAAGTGCTGGGTTCAAACCCCTGTCGCACCCGTTGACCTAACCGTTTGGAGTTTTCCGTGGTTTTCTTCGAACCTTGCCGTAAATACGGGATAGGATCTTTTAGAAAGACTCCCACGGAGGGCTCTCTCCCCAGGGTCTATATCCCTCGTGTAGATAATCGGCCGTCATAAAATCAACCAACCGTACATTGGAAGCATTGCTTTTTTGGTAAAACTTTGCTTCATAATGAAAAAAACCCCATAAATTTAGCAATCGCTAATTTCAAAAGTCGTCTAATCTTCTGTAATTTAAATCGTCGTCCAGAGTAACCTTCAAACATAAACGAAACATCCAACAATATAGTAAAAATGCCAACTGGCAGGTGACCGGAATACGGACAATTAGTCCAATGTCTTTTAAAAACCTTCCTGGAAGAAGGGAAGCTATGCAGAAAAAACTAAAAAGAAATGACGAATCAAAAAGAGTATCAAAGTTTATTTCAGTAAACAATTTTTATTGCAAAATGCAGCCTTTTGTGATAGCAATAACGCATAAATTCACACATCTCCTTAAGAAAATTCTTTGGTTCCTAACTTTTGAAACAGAGAATATTTCAATAAGTGAAATTGGCGATATATTAAAAAAATAATAAAATAAAAATAAAAGAATAGACAATATTCGCTGATCTGAGTTCGAGGCTATAAAAATAATATGTTTGGTGAAAACAAACCGGCATGTTTCCATAGTGAATTTTAAATGTCTAAAATTTAATTATTTTACAATATTTGTTTGAGTGGCAGACATATTCACTAAAATTTAAATATTTAATCCCAGATTCATAACAGTAACTGCTATTTATATAATTTGCATTTGAATATCTGGAGGCACGGGAGTGCCTCCGCCAAGTCGAGAAAGCACGGCCGTAAGCATCCTTTTCTGGAAGCAACTCAGGGCACTTTTAACCCTCATTATCTCCGCGCTGGAGATTCCAAAAATTTGAAACTTCGTTTTTCTAGAGTATTTGGCACACAAGACCAAAATTTAAAATTACATGTTTCTGTCTTTTCTAGTTCAGACGATATATGAACTCAAACATTTGATTTTTTGTCACTCACTCACTCACTCGTTCACGCGTCATCAAAAAGATTAGGTAGATCCCGTAGCCCTAGAAACTTGACATTTGGAAAAAAGGTAGTGTTTAGGATACAAAGAAAGAAAAAATTATAAAATCCGGAAAATTCGAAAAAAAATAAACATTCGAAAATTCAACAAAATCCATCAAAATTGAAAATTGAAAATAATACGATCTTGTAGTCTTAGAAACTTAAGATTTGGTGTGAAGGTAGTGTTTAGCATCCAGAAAAAGAAAACATAAAAAACACCAAAAAAATCGAAAGCAAAGTTGAGAAAATCGAAAAAATTGAAAAAAAAAAACGAAAATTTGAAGACAATCCGATTTTGTTGCGCTAGAAACTTGAAATTTGGAATAAAGGAAGTATTTAGGATACAAAAAAAGAAAAAAAGCAAAAAATCCAGAAAATTTGAAAAAAAATTCAAAAATTCGAAAAATTCGAGAAAAAATTTAAAAAAAGAAAAATTTTGATCTTTTAACCTTAGAAACTTAAAATTTGGCGTAAAGATAGTGTTTAGGATTCGGAATAAGGTAAAATGAAAAACACAATAAAATTCGAAAATAAAATCGGAAAAATAAGGAAATAATTCGATTTTTTAGAGCTAAAAACTTGAAATTTGGAATAAAAAAAGTATTTAGGATACAAAAAAAAAAAAAAAAAAAAAAAAAAAAAAAAAAAGAATTATAAATTCTGGAAAATTTGAAAAATTGAGAAAAATTTGATCTTGTAGCTTTAGAAACTAAAAATCACAATAAATTCGAAAATAAAATTTAAAAAATCGAAAAAAATCCAAAATTTGAAAATAATTCGATTTTGTAGCGCTAGAAACTTGAAAATTGTAGTAAAGGTAGTATTTAGGATACAAAATAAGGAAAAATGAAAAAATCCGGAAAATTCGAAAAAAAAAATTCGAAAAAAATCAAAAATTTAAAATAATTCGATCTTGTAGTCTTAGAGACTTAAAATGTAGCGTAAAGGTAATATTTACGATTCAAAAAAGAAACTTTTAAAAATTTGTAAAATTCTAAAATAAAATTGAAATATCGAAATATCTGTAAATAATCAAAAATTTGAAAACATTTCGATTTTGTAGTTCTAGAAACATGAGTGTTAAGATAATTGTCCTATTAGCTAGTACACCGCCCCTAATTGTTTTATGTTTTTTTCCCCGGAATATGCTTTTTTTTCTTTTTGTTTACGAATTTCGGTATAGTAAAGAAGTTCCGCTATAGACCGTCTACGTTATGGGCGGTTTCTTTATAGAAATGTTTGTTTTCTTTCAGAGGATTATTTTATTTCATACTCTATTTAATTTGCATATAAAATATGGATTGTTAAATGATGTTAGCACCAAAAAAATTTTTACAATTCCCCCTCTCCTCCCGACTTTACTGGCTGGTTATGGCCTGATAGTCCTTTCTAAATAAAATCATGGTGACTCTAAAATTATCTTGATTTATCTTTCAATTGAACCTAAATGATCCTAAGAAGACGGATCAAAGAATTACTATATTGGTATGACAATCAGGAAACTTAGAAGTAAAATCGAAAAATCAATAAATTTATAAAATGTCGAAGGTTTGGAAGTAATTTGATTTTGTAGTCCTACCAGCTTGACATTTGGCAGAAAGGTAGGGTTTAGGATACAAAGTAAGGAAATATTTAAAAATCTGGGAAAAATAAGACAAAAAAAAAAAAAAAAAAAAAAAAAAAAAAAAAAAAAAAAACTTCGAAAAATCGAATATAGTTTGATTTATTGAGAATTTCCGGAAATTTTTATTTTAGCTTTCTTTTTATCCTAAACAGTACTTTTGTGCTAAATATCAAGTATCTAGGCTGCGAGTAATATCTGAGATGGATAGCACCTTTCCTGGAAGCAATTGAGAGTACTTTTGACTCCCTCCTCCCATAAAGTAGTGCTTGCCTAGTTACCTGAAATTTCTTTAAGGTAACTTTTTCGAAAATCAGTGGATGATCTCCAAAAAGAGCCCAAAATCAAGAAACGGAGGATTTACAAAAAGAAGTGAAATCTCATCAAAAAGTCACCTGTAAAAAATGCAGCCAAGTCTCGTAATTCATTTACCGTAAAAAGTACTGAGATCGTAGAAAGCCAAGTTTAACTATCTTATTAACTCTGAAATTTTCATTCACAAATCATTCCTAGTCTCTACATCTTTAGTTAATTATTATTTTGTGACTTGGCAATTACGTGGCACAAGAATGTGATGTATATAGTTAGTCTTAATCAAATAATACTATAACATATTAAGCTGTAATAACTTCCCTGTGCGTATATAATTTGCCTTAATTAAATTATCCCATCCCATAAAATAGTAAGGTGTAATAACTTCCCTGTGATGCGTAATTGCCAAGTCACAAAATAATAATTAACTAAAAATGTAGAGACTAGGAGTGATTTGTGAATGAAAATTTCAGAGTTAATAAGATAGTTAAACTTGGCTTTATACGATCTCAGTACTTTTTACGTTAAATGAATTACGAGACTTGGCTTCATTTTTTACAGGTGACTTTATGATGAGATAAAAATTTACTCCAAAAAGGATCTTGTATACACGAAAAAACACTATTATTGCTCATACCGCTCAAGCTGATGTCACGCTTATGCATTTTTGGCTTAAAATCACATTGCTTGGCGACAAAAGTAAAATCAAAACCGTAAAAAACAAATAATATGTAACTCATAAATGCAGTCATTTTTACAATTACATCTGCTAGTTCCTCCTGTAAGACACATGATAGGGGAGTTATATAAAAAAAATTAACAGAAATAAAAAAAGGAAAAAAAATTACTCAAAATTTTATTAAATCAAATTATCAGATGCATCTTTGTTAACTTGACGCAAACGATAAATCGCCAGACATAACTTAATCTGAATTGCAATCTCATGCGTTGCAAATATTTTTAAGCATTACAAACATTCATTTGGGGTTTAAATTAAATATTATGCCTCATTAAAAGTTTTTTCTTTCTTTTTCTTTTTTTTGCGGGGAGGGGGGGGCGGATTTTAAATAAAATTAATAACAGAATTTTTCTTTTATTTTTCTATGTGTTTGCATTATTTTCTGATATAGCCGTTGCAATTCTTTTGCCAACGATAATGGTCGCCAAAAAATGACCTATGGTAACCTTATCGTCCAAAATAACAGAACTTTCCATCATAATTCTATAACTAATATACGTAGAACAATGTGTTGTATACTAAAACCTTCACTGAAAGTTATATATCCAACAGTGCAAGTTCCATCAAAATCCATTCAGCGCAGAACTCGCGTTATAAAGGAACGGAACGAAATTTACGTTTGTGTTTTATATATATACTAGCAAGCTACGCCCGCTGCGCTGGTCGGTTTCTACAAATGAATCTTGAATCAAACGAAATATATCATTTAATTTGACCTTGTATTTGAAAGCAATCTGTATATTTACCTGGAATATCCTCCCACATTACTGAAAAATGACGCCATTGCTCTATTATATTTTCTATTGTGCAGTGAAAAGTTTAGCTGTTAAGGACCGACTCTTTCATTTGGTCATTTACAGTTAGGGTTTGGTAAAGAACGATAAAACTATATGCAATATACTAAAACCATCACTACAAATTATCGAACTCACAAAGAAAACAAATTAACTAACAAAATCCATCCAGTAGAAGTTTTTATAAAGACTAATCTTTGATAATCGAGTTCATCTGATTATAGAATTTTTCCACATAAGTCTAAAACTAACATAGAACGATATGAAATATACTAAAACCATCCTTAAAAATTATCTACTTAACAATGCAAGTCGCAAAAAATACGCCCAGTAAAAACTTTCAAAAAGACTAAACTTTCGGAATCAGGTTCACTTGACTATATAACTTTCACAAATAACTGTTTGACTAAGCAACGTAGAACAATATGTAGTACATTAAAACCATTCCTGAAATAGAATATAACTAACAATACAATTCTCATCAAAATCCGTCCAGTAGAACATTTTCAGAAGGCTAATCTTTCATAATCGCAATCAAATATTGAACAGGCTAATATTTGATAAAAAAATGGTCACCCGATTTTCGAATTTCCCCCTATAATTCTAGAACGAAGCAACGTAGAATAATATGTTATATAATAAAACTTTCCCTAGAAAATTATCTAACAGTGTAGGTTCCATCGAAATCCATTCGGCAAAATCTTTTAAAAAGGCTAATATTTCATAATCGGATTGATCTGATTATAGAACTTCCCAGAAGAATTCTATAACTAAGCTACGTAGAACGATATGTTATACAATAAAACCTTCCCTGAAAAATTATCTTACAGTTTAAGTTCTACGAAAATCCATTCAGCAGAACTCGAGTTATAAGCAGCCGGAACGAAATTTCATTTATGTAGAAGTAAATAGAAGTATATTGTCATTAATATAGTTTGCATTTGAATTAAAAAAATCCTTCCGGCCTGTACTGGGAGGAAAAGGTAGCTTTCCTATATCTTCGTTTTAAAATTTTAGCTAATGTTACACGAAAACAGCAAGTTAAAATGCAAAGAAACGTTTACAAAAGATTCTTTAATACGGAATTTGAATAAGAAATTCGCCAAATTATTGAGCAATAGCCAAATTGGCTTCTTTTATGAAGACTTATTTTGGTCGCCAAATTTGGCGATATTTCGCCAAATGTCGCCAATTTTTGTCGCCAATTTTGGCGCTAGCGGATATGAATAGATAGTTTTATGCGTATGATTGGGAAAATTATTATAACAATGAAGGAAATTAATTTGCGCGTAATCGCGTTAATGTGCTGTTTTGTTTCAAAATGTCAGCCACCCTAGAATTTCAAACTGCTCTATCTCAGCCATTTTTTAAGATAGAGGTAAACCAAAAAATGCTCTGCAATCCTTGTATCAAAGCCTAACACGTAATTAAAAAATAAATTTTAATTTTTAATTTTTTTGTTTATTTATTTTAGTTTTAAATGTTTAAATGGCCGCCATCTTGAAACAAAATGCCGGACCAAGCTGGCCAACGAACTCGGTCGAGACATTGGTTAGCTTAATACACACAATTAGTTTCATCAAAATTGATTTATAAATACGAGCGTTATCGTATGACATAGATCAGATATATATATATATATGGATATATATATATGTAACATATTATTTTGAATCCGGGGTGGAAACTATTTTAGTTACAAATAAAACTTGATAACTTCTTCATAGACTAATAAATTTAATATTTACAACGTATTTACATGTTACTATGTACAAAATAACTCATTTAATTTAATATTACGGCTTAGCTCAGATGTCTTGTCGACAACAACTTTGTAAACATTCTACTCTTCTGGTAAAGTCTAAATTACTCAGCTTGTCAATTCTTTTGAAAGAAAAAAAAGAAAAGGAGAGAAAATATGATGGAGTGAGTATAGTTCGGGCGTTATACTCTTCCCCTCACACTGCATTACTGGTCCCTCAGATGCAGTGTGCATTTCCTGGGTGGATTCATTCGGGATACTTTCTGGTGACTAAATACCTCTGTTGTTCTCGTGTTTTTTGAACCTTTCGAAAATATTTGTTTGCTGGGCGTCTGACGTTTCCCGGGTCTGCCTCTTTTACGAATGAAGCGTTTAGAACATCCACCATCATCTTGCTTGTAAGGATACAAAGCTGATACATGATAATTTCCTAAGGGAGAAAAAGGGTTTTCTTTAGTAGCAATGGTATAAGAAGTAGGAGATCTTTGTTTTAAAATAACATAGGGGCCATCGCGATGGGGCATGAATGTACTTGTTTTGTTATTTTTCCTTTGGCTAATGGGATGCAAAGTAACCGAAACATGATCGCCTGCTTTGTATTGTTCAGAAGCTTTTAAATGCTTGTCGGCATAATATTTATGCTTATCTTGGCTTTGTTCTATGCGATCTCTTATCTGCATAGTAATTTTAGCAAAGTTTTTTAAATAAGGGGTTATTTCTGGTATGAAATTATCATTCGCAATTACAGGGCGTAAGTCATGAGCAACATCATCGGAGGTACGTAATTCACGACCGAACATTAAATATGCAGCTGTTTGACCTGTGGAACTACATCTTCCAGTATTAAGGGCAAAACGGATTACTGGTAATTTTTCACTCCAAGTTGTATGATCATCTCCAACAAGCATGGCTAAGCGGGGTTTTAGATCTCGGTTTTTTCTTTCTACCGGATTTGCTTGAGGGTGGTACACCGGAGTTAAACTTTGATCTATCTTTAAGAGAAAACAAACTTGTTGCATCACAGCACTGATGAATTGCGGACCATTGTAGCTAATGATTTTTCTTGGAAAACCATATCTTAAATACACTTCCTCAATTAAGGTAACTGCACATTCCGTGGCTGTTGCGTTATTTAATGCGAAAAGTTCTACCTATTTAGTGCTACACTCTTCAATTATAAAAATCCACATTTTATCATCTGCTGTTTCTGGCAAGGGTCCAAATAAGTCTATTGAGAGGGTCTCAAATCTTTGACTATGGACAGGTGTTTGCAAAAGTTCAGCAGGTTTTTGGTTACTCGCTTTATAACGAATACAGTCTACACAATTTTTAACATAATCTGCGATATATTTTCTCATTCCAGTCCAGTAATATCTTTGGGATACTCTGTAATAGGTTCCCTCGGCTCCATAATGGACTGCGGTCGGTGAATCATGGTAATTCTTCAAGACTTCTTTCCGTTCTTGAACAGGAACAACCAATTGGGCTTCTTCTGAATCTGATTCTGGAGAGTAACGATATAGGACTCCTTGGTTTAAGAGGTAACCACGTTCAGTCCAATTAGCAAAATCTGTATTATTTTCTTTAGATTCAAACGCTTCAATGATTTTCTTCAAATCTTCATCCTTTAATTGCTCTTCTCGGATATCTTTAGGAGATCTAATAGGCATTTCAATCGAAATTGTGCAAATTTCATAAGAGGGTTCTTCATGGCTGAAAATAGGGCGAGACAACATATCAGCAACAACGTTTGCTTTTCCAGGAATATATTCAATCTTCAGGTTGAAAGATTCTAACTGCAAAGCCCATCGGGCTAGTCTGCCTGACGGTGATTTTAAACTCATCAGCCATTTTAGGGGCTGGTGATCGGAGGCAACTGTTACTTCATGTCCTTCAATGTAGCCACGGAATTTATCTAAAGCCCAAATGACAGCAAGTGCTTCGCGCTCGGTGGTAGAATAGTTTCTTTATGGTGCAGTTAACAAACGACTCGCATATTCTATTGGATGCTCTTCTTCTCCCTGACCCTGGAGGAGGACAGCACCTAGAGCATATCCACTGGCATTTGTACGAAGAAGATAGGGCTTGGTCGGATCATTTTGTTTCAGTACTGGAGGATTGATTAATGAACTTTTCAATGTTTCGAAGGCGCTTTGTTCTGCTTCTTCCCACTTCCAAGTTGCATTTTTCTTCGTAAGATTACTTAGAGGTCTAGGTATATCTGAAAATTTGGGAATAAAACTTCTGTACCAGGAGCAGGATTGCAAAAAAGATTGAACTTGTTTAACAGTCTTAGGAGCAGGCATTTGTTGAATTGCAGCGGTTTTTCCAGGATCATCTTCGATTCCAGAGCTTGATATCCAATGTCGTAAATATTTAACACGGGGGCAAGCAAAATTGCATTTTTCACGATTAGCATACAATTTGAATTCCGATAGTTTATTAAAAACTGCTTCTAAGTCAGACAAATGTTTCTCAAAACTTTCCGACAAAATTATAATATCATCTAAATAAGACAATACAAAGATGTCTTTGAGGGACTTTCGAAAGTTATCTATTAATCTCTGAAAGGTTGCTGGGGCATTTTTCAATCCGAAAGGCATTCTAATGTACCTAAAAGTTCCGAATGGAGAAAAAAAATGCAGTTTTGTCTCTGTCAGCAGCATTTACTTCAATTTGGTGTTATCCAGACTTCAGGTCGATATTGGTCATATAAGGTGTATGTTTAGCTTCATGGAGCAAATCATCTACCCGCGGTAATGGATAATTATCCGTCTTTGTGATGGCATTTAATTTTCGATAATCGACGCAAAGGCGAATTTTTCCATTTGGTTTTGGGACCAATACTACAGGCGAAGCATAAGGAGATTTGCACTGTTCTATTATACCTTTAGCGAGTAATTCATCTAATTCTTTATGCAAAATTTCCTTTTTTGCAGGTGACATGCGGTAAGGGGGTACTGCTACAGGAGGATGTGATCCAGTATCAATATAATGTTTAACTTTAGGTGTAGCCTCTTCCCCTAGTTGGAAGCTACTTGTAAATTTTCCAAGCAGTTCATTCAACCTAACTCGTTGCTCTGAACTGAGATGTCTACCTTCATCTTCTCTAAGACAAACAGTGTCTAAATCAACGGTTTTTATTGCTAATTCACTGGGAGGTCTATATGTATCTTCGGCGAATCTATACTTCCACCTGCATCTAACAGCAAAGAACCATTCTTGATTTACTACGTCCAAAACAATTTTTGCTTTGCGTAAAAAATCGATTCCTAAAATCGTACGATTATTTTTGGCATTCGGCAGAGCATAAAGTGTTGTTTTAACATCGCGACCTTCAATTTTAACACGAACTTCTGTTTTATAAACTTCGGTAGTGTTTTGTAGCCCATCCGCTAAAACTACGACCATTTGAGTTTTTTCAAACTTCACACCTTGGTCTTTTAATAAAGAATACAAAACTTCACCCGCAACGCAATGTGTTGCGCCAGTGTCAGCACAGGCTGTGCCAGAGAGACCATTTATACTTATTTTTACCAATAATGTTGGTGATGTTTGTATATTACATGTACGAAATTCTAGAGATTGAAAGTGCGCTGATACATTTTTCGGAGAACAAGTTGGACAATTGGATTTAATAACTCCCGCGTTTCCACATCCATAGCAACTTAACATTGGCCGATTTAAATTTGAAGGATAATTAATTTTATTTCTCTTGGACTCATTTTGATTGCCAAATTTAACAAACTCATTTCTTTTAAAATCTAAAGGCGTTTTTTCAAAGCGATTAGAACTCCCGACCTCACTGATTTTATTTGATCTCTTTATTTCTGCTTTGTGTGACCTCAAATTATCATATAAATCTAACTTTTCAACTAATTCAACAGGATCTGTTAAATTCTCCCATTGGTCTAAATAATGTTCTTTGCAATTAGGGGAAACCTTTTTCTTTAATTGATCAGCAATAATTAATTCCGATAGTTTTTCAAAGGAATTTATATTTAATTCGGATAGCCATACCTCAAAATAGCTTCTAATTTCAAAGTAATATTCTTTCCAGCTAATATCGGTTCGCTTTGGATGTCGATTAAATAAAACTCTAAACCTTCCAGCAGTTAACTTGAACCTCTGCAACAATATATCTTTAATATAAGAATAATCCTCAAATTTTTCTTCCGATTCACGCGCTATTAACTTACCGATTTCATTTGGAAAGACTCCAATTAAATACGTAATCCACAGTTCTTTAGAGACATTTAAAAGTTTCATTTTCCTCTCAAAAGTTATTAAAAATAAATTCATATCATCCTTTTCAGGATTGAAATCGGGTAAAACCTTTTTCAAGTCAACACGGATTGAAGAAGTTTCTAGAGGGTTAATTGTATTTGCAACAACATCTCTTGTTCCTGTTTCTAACTTGAGCTTCTGTAGCTCAAATTCTCTTTCTTCGGCTAAACGCTTCTCTTCCTCAAGAATCTTTCTTTCTTCTATGATATTTTCTAAAGTTCCCTGTACAAAATCTATGTTATCTTTAAATGCCTCACTATTTACAATTTTATCACGTAATTCGAGGACTTTATCATCACTACTTATTTGTACTTTTAACTCTGAAGCCAAAGTGATTAAATCAATTTTCTTACCCTTAGAAAGAAACGCCATCATTTGAATTAATTATGTTTTAGCTAACTTCAAACTTAATTTGTGTTACGAATAACTCTTAGCAAAATAATTTAAATCAATTCTTCGTATAATAAATAAAATAATGCCAAGCAGTCATTTATAATAATAACTTCAATAATAATATAGCTCAGTGCAACTATATAAATGTATAAAATAAAGCAAACGAGTTTATTTTTCAATAATAATTATTAGATATATTTCTCTTATGAATATCTTCATTTAATTCAGATACTAAAATACTTGAAGCTGCAGACGATTTTTCGTATTTCAATCCTAAGGAAAATACCATTCAGGTTGAATAGAATAATTCCAAAATATGTAGATTCTGGACGAATCAAACACAATTTTTCAAAAAATCCTCAGATTCTGGATGAATCAAAAGAAATACTTTTTGTACTTTAGTATCTAAATTTTCTTATTAAAACAGTTTAACACAATTTAAAAATAATACTTATCTTCATATCTTGCCTATATTCGGGCCTGACGTTGGGGCGCCAATCTTCGTAACATATTATTTTGAATCCGGGGTGGAAACTATTTTAGTTACAAATAAAACTTGATAACTTCTTCATAGACTAATAAATTTAATATTTACAACGTATTTACATGTTACTATGTACAAAATAACTCATGTAATTTAATATTACGGCTTAGCTCAGATGTCTTGTCGACAACAACTCTGTAAACATTCTACTCTTCTGGTAAAGTCTTAATTACTCAGCTTGTCAATTCTTTTGAAAGAAAAAAAAGAAAAGGAGAGAAAATATGATGGAGTGAGTATAGTTCGGGCGTTACATATATATATATATATATATATATATATATATATATAAATCCACATTTGAACGGAGGGTGGTTTTGGGGTCTGGGGGTCATGATCGGTGAAAATATATCGAAAATTTCCGGAACTGCTTTCCTCCGAACGGCTGCAATAAGTAGCTTTATACTTTTTTGTATTGAAAGCTACCTAAAAGATACTTTTCGGTTAGCCGGGCGCCAGTGATATATGTACATATATATATATATATATATGTTCATACATATAAGTGTATATATATGTATGTATTTACATGTAATTGTGTAGATATATGTATGTATATACATGTATTTGTGTAGATATATGTATATATATACATGTATATATATATCACTTGCGCCCGGCTAACCGAAAAGTACCAAAAAAGTCCTTCCGGCCTGTACCGGGAGGAAAAGGTATCTTTCCTATATCTTCGTTTTAAAATTTTAGCTAATGTTACACGAAAACAGCAAGTTAAAATGCAAAGAAACGTTTACAAAAGATTCGTTATTACTGAATTTGAATAAGAAATTCGCCAAATTTTTGAGCAATAGCCAAATTGGCTTCATTTATGAAGACTTATTTTGGTCGCCAAATTTGGCGATATTTCGCCATAAGTCGCCAATGTCGCCAATTTTTGCGCTAACGGATATGAATATATAGTTTTATGCGTATGATTTGGAAAATTATTACAACAATGAAAGAAAATAATTTGCGAGTAATCGCGTTAATGTGCTGTTTTGTTTCAAAATGTCAGCCACCCTAGAATTTCAAACTGCTCTATCTCAGCCATTTTTTAAGATAGAAGTAAACCAAAAAATGCTCTGGAATCCTTGTATCAAGGCTTAAAACGAAATTGAACAATATTTTTTTTTTTTTGCATATTTATTTTAGTTTTAAATTTTTAAATTGCCTCCATCTTTAAACAAAATGGCGGACCAAGCTGGCCAACGAACTCGGTCGAGACATTGGTGAGCTTAATACACACAATTAGTTTCATCAAAATTGATCTATAAATGCGAGCGTTATCGTATGACATAGGTCATATATATATATATATATATATATACAGGGTGTTCTAGAAAGGACTCCCCAACTTTTAAATGACATAACTTCGAAACAGTGAGAGATAGAAATGTGAAACAAGTTGAACGTTAAACAGATAGGTCTGGAATTTGTTATACACGAATGTGAAAAAATAATTCCAATATTGGATAATAGGTGGCAGCACAAGCACATGGAACTTTAAATGGTACTCAGAAGGACAGAAATTTCATACGTGCGTCTGTTTCATTGCTGACACGTGTAAAAAAGTTGTATAGAATTAGAGAATAATTCGGAATTCAAGAATATCATGCCGTATTCACCATATTCCCCGGATCTGAATCCATGCGACTTCTTTTTGTGGGGTTACTTGAAGGACGCTGTTTATTCTAAAAATCCCCAAACATTGGAACAGCTCTAACAATTCATCTGTGAGGCATGTGCATCCATTTCAATAGAAGTATTGCAACAAGTGATTTTGAACGTTACATGTAGGTTGCGTCATGTTGTTGCTGAAAAAGGTATCCATATCGAAACCATTGTAATGTGATTTTTATCTCAGTGCAAACAGCTCACTTTCAGGAAGTATTTCAAAGACACAGCTTTGTGATTGCAGCGCCCTCTCATGTCCAATATTGGAACTATTTTTTTTAATTGATGTATAAAAAATTCCAGACCTATCTGTCTAACATTCAACTTGTTTCACATTTCTATCTCTCACTGTTTCGAAGTTATGTCATTTCAAAGTTGGGGAGTCCTTTCTAGAACACCCTGTATATATATATATATATATATATATATATATATATATATATATATATATATATATATATGGATATATATGTATATATATATATATATATATATATATATATACAGGGCCGGCGCTAGACATTTTTCTCCCTGAGGCGAGCATTATTTTGCCGCCCCTATGCCGTGATTGTTTTTTCACCACTTCTCAAACACTTTTAAGAATAAGTAAATTAATATGCTAGCTATAATTAGAGATGTAAAATTTCCGGAAATTTTGAAGTGGCGGAAAAAAAAATTCCGGTGTTTTTCTGGAAAAATTGGAAATTTTGGAATAATTGATTTTTTACAAATGTTTCTCAAAAATAAATTACATTTTCTTAAAAAATATAAAATGATAAACATTTCTTTTAAATTTCTTCACATTAAAAAAAAAATTTTTGTTTCACTTTACATGAATATATTACAAAACTAGTCGTTGGGGGCCACCGTAATACTTACCCATCATGGATATGCATAATGTAAAATATTAAAATAAAAATGTGTAAACTACTTATAAAATGCATTGCAATTGAAATAAAATCGTGGCTTGATGACGTCACAAACTTTAAAGGCTCGATTACTGAATTGCTTGAAAGAAACATCCTTATAACTCCAAAAATAATAATCCTATTAACTAGCTGTTTATTGCATCTGATTAAGCGTCAAATTTCCAATTAAAATATGTCTTTGAAGTGAAATTTGGATGAAATACAGGGTCATGAAAAATCGAAGAGTGTGGCAAATAGGATTCCAAATATCTCGGCAACTAATTATCCGATTGACTTCATGCTTTATGCAAAATTTATGTTTTTTTATTGTCTTTTATATTTATTTCTTAAAATAACCAATTTCGAAAATTTTTATATACCTTTTATCAGAACGAATATTTCGAGAGTCCGAAAAAAATAGTTCCGGTTAATCGAGGTTATTGAAATGAAATAGGCTTCTTCCCATTATTACATACTAAGTACATACCAAATTGCAAGTCTCTATCTCAATTTTTTCGGGAGATAGAGCGTTTACAGACACACAGACACACAGACGGACGGCAAATTTTTTTTTTCTAAAAATATGTTTTTCGGAATCTCCAGTGTCTGAAACGTGTAAATCCGTCAAAAATTTTTTTTCGATTTTCAAAACGATTACAAGACTTACCCTATACTACGTATGATGGGTAAGTAAAAGGAAAAAAAAAAGTCAGCTTTTTAAAATTTAGCTTTTCAGTCTCAGAATTTTCACAGTAGCTTTTCTTGCTTAATTTAACACTATTGTTTGCAATATATCATGTCGGTGTTGAAATGCTTTTTCAGTTGAATTCTTCAATTACCAGTAATTTAATTTCTTCAATTAAAGAGTTCTTCAATTACCAGTAGAGAAAATTAAAAAAAATAACAAAAAAAAAAAATCTTATGAGTTTCAACTAATATTACTGCAGTTTGAAAGAAAATTTAAATTGCAGTAAATATCACCTCAACATAGTATTGCTTAAGTAAATAAATGATGCCATTTTAAAGAACCAAATTATTGTAGATGTGACAATATAAATATTATCATTTTTAAATTTTCCATTCCTTAAAAAATTATACTGATTTACAATATTAATTTTTTCTTTCTTACAATTAGAATTTTCATTTCCCATGTATTTAGTTTTGGTATAGCTTTCCAGTCTAAACCTAAACCAACCCTATATGTTTTGGTTTTAGTTTAAGTTTTAGATTCTTAATATCAAAGTAATATATATATACGTATGTATATTTCTTTAATGAAAGTTATAAAACAGGTGGATTTTTGAATACTTATAAAAATTGTTTTCAACTAAATTTCTCACAGAAAGTTTACATTTTCTTTGCAAAGTTTATTTGTATGCATTTATATTAAAAAACAAAATTAAAAAAAAAACAGTTAAACAAGTCTTAAAATCTATATTTTAAATAAAAGGAAGAGAAGAGAAAAAAGATTGAAAAGACTAAATAATTTCCATTGCATCTTATTAAAAAAGAATTTGTTTCTAATAATAGTTAAATATTTCTGGAGATTATCATCTGATTACATGAAAAATCGCAGTTATGCCAATAAAAATAAATGCATCTTTCAAATTTTATTCAATTTTCAACATATTGGTATTATTGAAATAATTTTGCATACGGATTTTCATTTTTAACAAGAGAAGTTGCATGGCCCTGCTTACATTTTTTTCACGCAATCCTGTTTTTGTAAACCTTTGTATAAAAATTATTGTCTTTATTTTCCCTTTATTAAAAAAAAAAAAAAAAAAAAAAAAAAAAAAAAATCTTAAAAATTGTCAGAAAAAATATAATTAAATTTTTGAGAGTTAGAAATTATCGTTATATTTAGGTTCCTATTTAGATATTTTTAATAAGGTCCTTGATACATATATACAGCTAGATAATAGATCCATTGACGATTTCAGCTGTTATGTGACAGGTTTTGGTATTCTAAAATCGTCACATTTCTAGAGGATTCAGAATGAAGATTGAAAAATTTTCCGAATTTTGTGAAGGGTCCTATATTTAAGATGAAAAAATTGTGAAGGGTCCTTTAAAGGACTGAAGTTCTTCCTAAACTGCTTACAGATCATATTTTTCATGGTTAACATTTTCATGCGAGACACTGAACATGAAAAAATATCAGAATGCAGCTATAATAACATTCTGAATGTATTATTTTATAAATTAAATTTCAATTTTTCTAATTTGGAAAAATTGAAACCCTTCGGAAAAAAACGAAAAAAAAAAAACAGTTACACCTTCGGAAAAAAAAAACGGAAAAAAACAGTTTTTTTCCCCAAAGTTTCCGTTTTTTTCCGAGCATTCTCATCTCTAGCTATAATTTATTTAAAAGAAAACAAATATATATATAAATAATTTACTTTTAAGAACTCTTACTTAAGAAATTTTGCTTCTGTTTTTCAAAAATAACAACAGTTAACTTGAAATTAAATGAATAAAGATGTTATCATATTCTAGTAATATTTACAAGAAAACATCATATCAAGAATTAAACTGACGCTTCAAAATCTCATTCGCCTTGCTTTTCCTTTAGAAAATAATTTATTGTATCGACATTATGAATATTAAAAAAAAAAAAAAAAAAAAAAAAAAAAAAAAAGTTACATCAGGTGAACCTAAGTTTAAAATATACATTATTATGCCAAGTTATGCCATACATTATTTTGCCAAATAGTTAAATGTCAAACATTTAAAAACAATCAAATTACGTATAAAATTTCAAATAAAATTTGTATAGAATTTCAAACAGCAAAATAATGATATCAATGACAAGTTGTATATATTTTTGAAATAATATGTTCAAAAATAAAATTCCCTATTAGTAGTATTTAAAAGAAAATAATTATTAGAAGTAAAACAAAACTTCAATTTTCCTTGATTTTTCTTTGTCGATCTACGGAAATCAATAGTATAAAGCAATCACATTATCAAGCTAAATTGATAAACATACTAACGCAAACTACGCATATTTTTCTTGAAATTAAATAGAAAAGTTATGATCTGAATAGAAAATTACATGATCATTTGAAATTGTATACATAAAGATTTAATTTTACACCAGAAATATTTACAAAAACGTAACTATCAACAGTGAAATAAATAATTCGATACTAATTCGCCTTGAATTTTCTTTGTCAAAATTGTTTGCTATATCACAATAATATTAAAAAATAATTGTATTTTCATTCGCTCGAATAATTTAACTAACTGACCCGACCGGCGTTGCCCAGGCACATGAAAATATTAGTACGAAGCGTGAAAAAACTAAAAATCGTAATATAAAATCGCGAAAAATATAACAATCGCTTCACGAATTCCGTATAAACTTTATTGAAAAGAGAAAACAATTGCTATATAGGGCTAGAAGATTGATGGCGGATTCCTTTTACTATTGTGGAAAAATCGCATCGTATTGCGGAAAAATGATAAAAGTTGCATACAAAAATAGCAGAGGACAAAATTTACTATATTAAGCTAAGAGATTAAAAAAAAAAAAAAAAAAAAATACTTTACGAATATCGAAAAATCGCCGAAAAAAAACGAAAAAACTCTAAAAATCGAACAAAAATTTTGCAAAAAATTTAAAAATTGCTGAACGAATTCAGAATTAACTTTATTGAAAAGAGGACAAAATTTACTATATTGGGTTAAAAGATTAAATCCTGATTCCTTTTACTAATGTGGAAAAATCGTCGCGAAACGCAAAAGCAAACTCGCTAAAAATTCAAAAATCGCAGAAGACAAAATTTACTACTGAATGCTAATACATTCTAACCGTAATCTTTCCTGAAAGTCAAAATTCGGCGCGAAAAAATGCTCAAAATCGTATTGAAAATCGCTGACTACAAAATGTAATGTATTGGGCTAAATGCTTGAAACTGAATTTCTTTTATGAATATCAAAAAATCGCCGCAAAACGCAAAAATTCTAAAAATTGAATTGAAAATCGTATTAAAAATCACAAACACTTCAAAAATCGCGGAGAACAAAGATTGCTATGATTAAACAAAAGTTTGAAACTGACGAATGTCAAAAAATTCAATGCAAATGCAAAAACTCGAAAAAACTCTAATAATCGCGTAGAAAATCACTAAAAATTCAAAAATCGCGGAGAACAAAATTTACTACATAAGACTAAAAGTTTGAAACTGAATTATGTTTTACGAATGTCAAAAAATAACCGCAAACCGCTAAAAATCGCAGAGAACAAACTTTACTAATAATAGACTAAAACATTGTAACCGGAATTATTTCACGAATGTCAAAAAATTACCGTGGAACGCGAAAAACACTAAATATCGCTAAAAATTCAAAAATCGCAGCGGTCAAAGTTTACTATATTAGGCTAAATGTTTGAAACAGAATTCCTTTTATGAATGCCAAAAAATCGCCATGGAACGCAAAAAAAAGCGAGTTGAAAATCACATTAAAAATTCAGAAATTGCGGAGGACAAAATTTACTGTAACGCAAAAAGTTTGAAGCCTCTTACGAATGTCAAAAAATTGCCGCGGAATACAAAAAAATTGCTAAAATTGAAACATAGAGGAAGGCTAGATTTAGTATATTTCTAAAGGATTGAAGCCAAATTCCTTTTAACAACGTCAAAAAATCGCCGCGAAATGGGAAAAAAATCGCATAAATTAAAAAACCGTTGTACGAATTAATAAACTTCATTGAAACCAGGACAAAATTTTCTATTTTGGGCTAAAGTTTTACAACCGGGTTCCTTTTACTAAGGTAGAAATCGCTACAAGAAAAAAAAAAAAAAAAAAGAAAAAAAGGTAGAAATCGCATAAAAATCGCTAAAAATTAAAATAATTTATTACAGTTGGCTAAGACATTTTAAAAGGAATTATTTATCAAATGTCAAAAAATCGGCGCGAAAAGACGCTAAAAATCGCATTGAAAATAGTAGAAGACAAAATGTATTATATTAGGCTAAATATTTGAAACCGAATTTATTTTATGAAGGCGAAGAAATCGTCGCGGAACGCAAGGAAATGCTAAAAGTTTTAAACAGAACTAATTCCTTTAACGAAAATAAAAAAAGCACCACGAAACGCAAGAAAACGCTAAAAATCTCGTCGAAAATCCTTAATAATTCAAAAATCGCCGAGAACAAAATTTACTAAAGTGGAATAAAATATTGTAACCTCAATTCTTTCACTGTAATTATATGCAACTTCTTTGACTGTAATTATATGCAATGTACTCCGTATTTTTATTTTAAAATAAGTAAAAAAAAATATTGCTCTCCCTTTTTCCTCAAGTTTCGAAATATATAATGGCCAAATGCCGCCCTTCTAGGGGTGCGCCCTGAGGCGGCTGCCTCATCTGCCTCACCCCTGGCGCCGGCCCTGTATATATATATATATAAATCAACATTTGAACGGAGGGTGGTTTTGAGGTCTGGGGATCATGATCGGTGAAAATATATCAAAATTTTCCGGAACTGCTTTCCTCCGAACGGCTGCAATAGGTAGCTTTATACTTTTTTAGCTCACAGGCTATCAAAGCCTGAGAGCTTATGTGCGCACCGGTTCTGTACGTACGTATGTATGTATGTACGTAACGCGATAACTCTTCATAGAAATATCCATTTACCTTCAAATTTTGTTTATATGTTCACTGTGTTAAGGCGCTTCCCTGATTAGTTTTCGGGATTGATTGGTTAAGTATAAAGGGGGGGGGGACGGGGGGCTAATCCCCCCCTTAATTTATATAAATGAGTTTTTCATGCAGATTTATTCCGTTTTCCTTCAAATTTTGTTTATAGGTTCACTGTGTTAAGGCGCTTACCTGAATAGTTTTCGGGATTGATTGGTTAAGTATAAAGGGGTGGGGGCGAAGGGGGCTAATCCCCCCTTAATTTATATAAATGGGTTTTTCATGCAAAATTATTTCGTTTTCCTTCAAATTTTGTTTATAGGTTCACTGTGTTAAGGCGCTTACCTGATTAGTTTTCGGGATTGATTGGTTAAGTATAAAGGGGGGGGGGCTAATCCCCGCCATAATTTATATAAATGGGTTTTTCATGCAGAATTATTCCGTTTACCTTCAAATTTTGTTTATAGGTTCACTGTGTTAAGGCGCTTCCCTGATTAGTTTTCGGTATTGATTGGTTAAGTATAAAGCGGGAGAACGGGGGGGCTAATCCCCCCTTAATTTATATAAATGGGTTTTTCATGCAGAATTATTCCGTTTTCCTTCAAATTTTGTTTATAGGTTCACTGTGTTAAGGCGCTTCCCTGATTAGTTTTCGGGATTGATTGGTTAAGTATAAAGGGGGGGACAGGGGGCTAATCCCCCCCTTAATTTATATAAATGGGTTTTTCATGCAGAATTATCCCATTTGCTTCAAAAATTTGTTTATAGGTTCATTGCGTTAAGACGCTTCCCTGATTAGTTTTCGGGATTGATTGGTTAAGTATAAAGGGGGGGGAACGGGGGGGAACGGGGGGGGCTAATCCCCCCTAATTTAGATAAATGGGTTTTTCATGCAGAATTATCCGATTTTCTTCAAATTTTGTATATATATTCATTGTAATTAGAGACTTCCCTGATTAGTTTAAGGGGTTCATTAGTTAACTATGAAGGGGGGGGTAACGGGGGGATGACCCCCCCCCCCTTAATATATTGTTGATTTCTTTATTTTTCTCTTATTTCAGATTCTTTGAAATAAGAGTATAATATACAATTAGTGTGAATAGCCTGTGAGCTCAATGCCCTCAGTTTAACTGGGCAGTTTTCTTTTTTATTATTGTCTTGACTTCCCTTGGGGCCCAGAAATTGCATTTTGCATGCAAACAGAGAGATTTAAATAAAATACTTTACTTTAAACTATACGAAAATAACCTAAATAATATTGTAGCATAATTAAATTAAAAGAACTGCTGGCGCAACATTGATTTTAATTAGCTACGTTACAGCACACATAAAAATTACAGATACAAGAAGCGTCACACATATAGCTTTCAGTTGGTGGATTCTAAAGTTTTTAGATTTGTGAGGAAGCCCATTTTACCCACCCAGGCAAAACTTAGATTACACGGCATAAGGCCGAAAGACGCCTTTTACTCTCAAGAGAGAGTTACCGAACTTCTCTCTTCAGAACTAGCAACAGAATACCTTCTTTTTCCCTTAAAATTTGAGTATATCTAGTAAATTTGAGTATTGAAGAATTTCAAGTAGTTCGAGATCTTAACATTCCATGTTAAGCAGTTATGGCGGCTTTTGAAGTGGCTGATAGATAAAAAACTTATGGACTTAAGTACTACGAATTTATCGAGCAATAAAAGTCTGTATAGTGTCAGATCAAAGAAGCGACATAAAATGAGAATATTTACACGTGTGCATCTGGAATCGATTTGCATTATCAGTTGAAGGAAGTAATTTTTAACATCTTGTATACAACTTAAGTCTTCCAATTAGTGAGTTAGACTTGTTTCAATTAGACTTTGTTACAGTTCCTAGGCTTTGTTACAATATATATATATATATATATAAGCACGTAAATAAATCTTTCGTGACCTTAATAGTATTTTTTCCATTATCCCTCTGACAAAATACTGATGTCCTTGTTCGTATTTATCTAAGCTGAGCGGAGAGCTTTCAGATGAAATAAATAAAAATGGGATTGCCTAAGATAAATGGCGATCATTGTAAATGGGTACTGTCACGCCCATAAATTATTATTGACGTGGTCAAAATAACGGGGCCCTGTGTATTTCTCGGCTATACATCATTAATGCAGCGATTACTATAACGTGGTTCAGTTATTTTGTGTGCATAAATCATTTAAATGAAATAATGTTAATCGGCAATAATGTAATCCGGTTGCACGCTTGTAATCTGACTATACGGTAATTACCATAAGGTATCCTTGCGCATACTCTAGCCCATAAATATGGCAATCAGTATTTAAATCGCAATTTTTTATTTAAAAAAAACGTATTTTGAAAAAAGGTGGAAGTGTAATATTTTGTTTAAAATTTTAAATCCGATCGCTAAAATACGAAAATCGAATATATATATATATATATATATATATATATAATGGGAAATTAAAAATTATATTCCTTGGAAAAAATGTCACACAAAATTTAAAAAAATAGAAAATTTTCTCTTTTTCGTCTAATCTTCCGCATCGGGTTCACAGCCGATGTTGCCCACAAACTCGCTAGCTCTAAAATCGCTGAAATACATGATTAACTACTTTTTTTGTAGATTTGTAAAGTGGAGTTTCTCATTCTTACTTAAAACTGCTGCTGGGATATAGCACATTTACCTAAAACTTTCTACTAGTGCTCCCTATTATACGTTTATACGTGTATACGTATAATACGTATTATACGGGGTGCAGATTTTTTATACGTATGATACGGCACAGTCGGTTATACGTATTATACGAAACACTATATACGGTCCAACGTATATACGGATCTTACCCCAGCGGTTAAACGTATAACGTTTAAACGGTTTTCGTTCATGTGAAAAAAGATACTTTTATCCTGCTAGTCTGCGCAAGGTTACTATATCATAAGGTTGTGCCCCCTTTCACCCTGCAATCAATAGGGAGCGATTTGCTGTTTGATGTCACTTAGCCTGCTCCCTGCTCTAGAACTTCTATTATAGGAGTCTTAGCCTGCTCGATTCAGTTTTCCAATTGATTTGGTTTAGAAAAGCCCTATTTTTAATTGAAAAGTATCAATAAAAATTTTCGAGTGAAGAAGCTTAATTTTTTTTTAAAATACTTTTTATACATAAGACAAACATAACATCCAAAATTTAAACAATTATGTCTTTTCAATTCTATGATATATAATTTTTAAATTTGCTATTTTTATCATTAGATTTTATTTGTACCTCAGTATGAAAAGTTCCTTTTCATTTTAAAAACAATCAAATAGTAATTTTTATAAATAAAAACTTAAAGACCTACAAGAGCAGAATATTTAATGTTTATATGAGTGCAGTTAATATCATGTTAATAATTTTAATATGGTATATTTTTAATATTTGATCAGTATTCTATTTGAAATACATAATAATTCTAATATTGTTATAATTGTGACATGTATTTCATAAAAACCTACAAAAACGTTTTAAAAAAAATCACTTAGATTTCAACCTCATACCACATATACACAAGATTGAGTTTTGTGTAATTAGATTTAAAATACAAATAATGTAAAAGCTTTAATAAGTAAATTGCTGAATATTTAGTATTTTTAAACCAGAATATACATAAGATACAATTAGATGATTTAATGGAAATAAAATTTGAAATTCAGAGTAATATACTTTATAAACAAATTCCGAAATATTTATATAAAGTATTATTTTAATGCTACACGATAACCATAAATGCACATACAAAATTTAAAAAAACAAGTTGGAAATTGTACGTCAAACGTTACAAACGAGGTGCGTTCGTACGCACGTTTTAGAATTAAATTCATGATATCCCGTGCGTAGAACGGGTTAAACAGCTAGTTAAGTATATATTTTATGACACTGTTCATACAAATATCTTAACTAGTTATATAAATATTCAGATATATATGTATCAACTAGTTATATAAATATTCAGATCTTGGTGATTTTTAATTCTGTGAAATGAATTATATCGTCTGCAGATTGATTTCTGTCATAAAATAAGTATCTCGGTCGCTTGACGATTTAACATCCATCCGAAGCTCCTATAACAAGAAAGCACCGATTTAAAAAAAAAAATTCAAATTTCTTAATAAATATTTTTATTAATATCTCCTAAAGTTTTGATTCGATTTTAATAAAATTTGAAATGTCTCGACAAAATTCTGCAAAGATAATATATTTTAAATTGCAAACCATTTGGTTGGGTAGTTTTTGCGTTGTTATATGCGGACAGACAGACAGACGGACGGACAGACAGACAGACGGACGGACCAAACGACGACTATAGGTGCTACGTATTTATATAATTACGAACGCACCTAAAAAGAAAAAAAGAAAGAAAGATAAATTATTGCGTGAAAGAGAGTTCTGCGTTTACGCAAAAAAATTTATTTCCTAATCTCTATATATAAAAGAAAGTCCTTTCTGGCTAGATGATCAACGCACATCCAAAACTACTGAACCTACAAAGACGAAACTTGCAGGAAAAATACTTCTTAGTACGTAGAGGCGCACTAAGGCGGGATTTTCAAAAACTCCACCCCTAAGGGGGGTAAAAAGGGGAACAAACTTTAAAAAAATTCTTTAAAAATCGGGTATTATAGTTACGTGACAAATGATAACATATTTTAATGTATTTTTGTATGCTGAATCGAATGGTATCAATTAAATACTCATAAGTCAAATAGTTTGTGAGATATTGCACATTTGTCTAATTTGGCGAAGCCTTTGACGTCAAAATCTAACAATTCTAACAATACAAGTAATAATTTCTAAAAATACGTCCGTTACTATAGCAATGGAAGAAATTCAAATTAAATCTTTTTGTTTATTTTTGCAGATAGAAACATTAACTGCTCAATTGGGAATTGAATATTATTCTTACGGATATTTATGTAATTGTGTATTATTATTATTTCTATAAACGCCACGATTTAAAATAAAATGTGATTTAGACCGTGAGGCGGCAGCACAGACAACCACCTCATCGAGTTCACGGCTGAAATTCCAGAATTAGTTAAAACTCGATTCGCATATTAAAACGCAATCGGTCTGCCAAGTCATATCCTGGTGGAAAACACCTTAAAACCCGATTTTAGCGGTTGACTCGTAGGTTTACCATTGTGTTTTCCTGCACCCAGTTCTTCATGTTTTCATACTTTTGTGTGCAGGAAAACACAATGGTAAACCTACGTGTCAACCGCTATAATCGGTTTTTCACGTGTTTTCCACCAAGATATGACTTGGCAGACCGATTGCGTTTTAATATGCGAATCGAGTTTTAACTAATTCTTGAATTTCAGCCTTGAACTCGATGAGGTGGTTGTCTGTGCTGTCGCCTCCCGGTCTAATTGCTAAAATAAAGGGTACATCTCAATTATACCGTCGACCACTTTTCATTAAAAAAAAAAAAAAAAAATCATCGCCAAACATGAACTTCAAATAAAGAAATGGAAGAATGTTGCCATTTGAACATCAAAATAAATAAATAAAATAAAATAAATTCAATAAAGCCCCACTCACCACAGTGTCCAGTAAGTTTTAACACAAAAAATTACAATATATTAATGAAAATAGAAAAAAATCTTGGATACTTATTTATTAACATTATTTTTCTTAATTATCCTTCTCGGCTGGTGAATAAATGTTTGTGACGTCAGTTAAAATTGATCTATTGCACTTAACTATGAAACGCAACATTTTTACAATGCATTTTCTCTTTTAATGTCATGCCACAGCCGTTTAAGGACGCAATTTGTATTTTAATTAACGAAATAACTAAAATATCAGAAAAACAAAATGAAAAATACAGGTAAATGTAGAATTAAAAACCGCTTCATGACATAACAAACACGTTTAATACTTCTGACGTCAAGTGAATGGGACTGCATTTTTGGAGTTAAATCTTACAGTTTGGCGATAGTTTTTTTTTTATGAAAAGTGGTCGACGGGATAATGGAGAAGTACCAAATAGTGTCGAAGGTCTGATTGGTATTATGTATTACTTCTTTATTTGTTTTCAGTTTGCAGCCATGTTTTTCTTTTTCTTTGGGTAGTTATTCATACGATTTCGGGCTAATTTTTCTCAATCGGATACCTCGCCGATTTGCGTATTAGCCACAATGTTGAAAGCATCGTTTATGTTTGAAGCGAAAGATTTCATGATGAATCCTGTTACAGAAAATCATATCATCATCTACTATGAGTATAAACCGCATATTCACATTTTAATCAGGTAATGTTTTTTGAAAGGTTTTAGCGTATAGCTATTCTACGTTGCTTTGCTATAGAGCTAAAGAGGAAAGCTCTAAAATTATGTGAACCCGATTATTAAAGATTACTTTAAAAAATTCTACTGAACAAATTTTAATGGAAGTGATTTTTCAGGTATGGTTAATGACCCTATAACATATCATTCTATGTTGCTTAGTGATAGAGCTAATGGGAAAGTGATTGGGAAAGGTGAATGCAATTATGAAAGATATATCTACTATGTATTTAAAATGCAAATTCGTATTTCATTCCGACCGTTTATAATTTGAGTTCTGCTGTACGGACTTTGGTGGGATTTACACTGTTAGTTAGGCAATTTTGTGGGGATGGTTGGTACTTCTCTGGAGCAAAGTTTTCGACTGCGTTGTGTTTTCTGAAGCGACAGCTTGGCAACGAATCCGATTACAAAAATCATATCATAATCATCTACAATATTTATAAAACGCAAATTCTTATTCCATTCCGATCGGTTAAAACTCAGGTTCTACCGAACAGATTTTTATATGATTTCACTGTTAGTTAGGTAATTTGTTTTAGAAAGGTTTTAAAATAAAGCACATTGTTCTACATTGCTTATTTATAGAGCCATGGGGGGGGGGGGAAGTTATAGATAAAATTAGGTGAACCCGATTATGAAAGATTACCTTTTTTAAAGTTCTACTGAACGGATTTTGATGGGAGTTTCGCAGTGTGATAATATTTCAGGAATTGATTTTCTACATTGTTTAGTTATGGGCTATGGGAGAAAGTTGTCATTGGTGTAGTCGTAAAAAAAGCAGTGCATATACTCTATAGACAGAGGATATATACTAGAGAGTATATATTATAGCTACGTACAGTGTGCAGAATTTCGTCTTAAAAATTCCAGAAGGTTGACGGCGTATACCAGCATATACTTTCTACAAAATCCCTGAGAGTTCTATCAACAGGTGAAGATGATTATGAAAGATACATTTAATTGTCTACTGTATATGTATAATGCAAAGGGAATTTCGATCCTGCCGCTTATACCTTGAATTCTGCTGAATGGATTTTGCTGGAACTTGCACTGTTAGTAAGCTAAATTTTGAGGGGAAGTTTTAGTGCATAACATATCGTTCTATGTGGCTTAGTTAAAGAATTAGGGGGGTGGGAGCATTTATGAAACATTAGACTTTTTTAAGATTCTACTGAATGGATGTCTATGGAACTGCATTGCTAATTTTCCAGGGATAGTTTTAGTATATTGCATATCGTTGTATCATTCTTTAGAGAATCATACTGTAAATGATTAAATAAACGAGTTGGTCTTTAACAGCCTAAATTTCGTGTAACACATTAGAAAATATAACAGCATAATGGCTTTCGTATCGTTTTACACCAATGCGGAAGTATATGAAGGTAAAAGTTCGTTTCTTTAAAACACACAATCAAATTCACCGATATATTTCGTTTGATTCAAGTTTTGTTTGGCGAAACCGACCAGCGTAGCGAGCAAAGCCTGCTAGGTAATAATGGTTAATTTTATCTGTATATAAAATTCTATATTATGTAAAAGAAAGTCCTGACTTGGGAGATCATCAACGCACAGTCCAAACTACTGAAGCTACAAACACGAAAATTGCGGGGAAAATACTTCTTAGGATATAGAGGCGCAATAAGAAAGTTTTCCTAAAATTCCATCCCTAAAGGGGTTAAAATGGGAACAAACAATAACAAAATTTCTTAAAAATCGGGTTTTATATTTATTTGTCAAATGATAACATGTTTCAATGTATTTTTGGATGCTGAATCGAATGGTACCAAATAAAAATATTCTAACTCCAACAATTCGTGAGATATTGCACATTTTCGAATTTGGCGTTGCCTTTGGCGGCAAAACCTTAAAACTTATTGCATTGATAGCTAAGTGATATTTTCTAAAATACATTCGTCATTGTTAAAGATCAAACAATACTTGGCGATTTATAAGATTTTGGATAAGAAAAAATTTACCTGATATTTTGATTAGATGAAATCTCAATAATGCCAGTTTTCGGGCTCGTTGTTTTAACTTTTTTGTTTGCTTCGGGAATTTGGAATTGAATATTATTCGGTATTTTTATTTTAGCTGGGTGCCAGTGATCGCCAAAATTTTTTTAATCTCGCCAATCCTTTTTTTTTTTTTTTTTTTTTTGCTAATTTTTTAACGTTAGCTAATAACAACTATCCATTATTTTAACATTACGATATAATATCTTAAAAAACTTATTTAAAATAACTAAAATATAATCATAATAAAATACATATAAACACAAACATATCAATACAAATAAAATGTCACGCAAAATGTTTCAATTCAAATGATGCCAATTGAAACAAGATTTGGTGAGTTTTTACTGGCGCCCAGCAATATAAAGGTACTTCTCATTCTTACGGATATTTATGTAATTGTGATTTTTACATAAAATATGCTTGCTGAAGTAAAGTTTCGAGGGTCTGTACGGTTTCGATATTGCACATTTTCTATAATTTGGTGATGCTTTTAGCGCCAACTCATCAATATTTCTAACATTACAAGTTATAATTTCTAAAAATGAATCCATTACTATATCTTCTTTACTACCGCCACTGCAACATATCCAGGGAGTCTCATCCTGCCACTTCAAGGCACGGCACGAGGTGCAGGGTAACTGAGATCCGAGATCAACAGCCTTATTCCTGAAATAATCAATATGAAGATCATAATTAAAGCCAGACAAATACTTACTAGTAAAAGGGATGATATGTGATCTCTTTTCATATTTTCCTGTAGCTGTCTGACCAAAAGCGTACATTGTTGGATGAATGCCGGTATATTTAGTTTGATTTAAAATTAGTTTGGAGAAACCGACCAGCGTAGCGGGCGAAGCTTGCTAGTAATATTTAAAATTTAAAATTACATCTCTTTTCAGCGTTCTAAACTTAATTTTAAAATTTTCTGTTTCTCAAGATTCCATTCAGATAATTGATGTGATTAAATATCAAATAATTGATATATATATATTTTATAAAATAAAAAGTAAGACAGCAGTATTCCTAAAAGAGATTTAAAATACAAATAAAAATAGAAACTTTATTTTTTTAATTGCCGCATTTTTAAAACTGGAAGATTTATGTGATATAAAAAAATTACATTTAAAATTAAAAATAATATACTTTTATAAATATCTTCCAAAAGGATTATAATAATTTATATTTTACTGCTGTATGATGATAAAATTATATAAAAATATTTTAATAATTAATATATTAAGGTACCTTCAAGTATACCTTCAGAATATGCTTTCATTTCGAGCATTTTGTTTCATTACAGGGTGCATTTTGAAGATGTATTTTAGATGTATGTTCTATTATTTGCAATTTTTCGTACTGTTTTATCATGCAATGATAAAATACATGAGTTGATTGATCATACACATACTGATCATACACAGTTGATTGACTCCACATTTTCCATTTTTTTGGCAGCGTATCTCTTTTTTAAGCTTTCCAACATAGTTGAAAAGTGTTTATACATTTGGTTTTTCTGTCTGTATGCCGTCTGTCTGTCCTGTCTGTCTGCGCTCTAACTGCCGTAAATATACTCGGATTGTTATGCAATTTATATATCTTATTGAGCTTTATTATGCCATGTTCGGTATTGAAAATGAAGTGTGTAGAACTTACAGCTTATTTTACAGGGAGATTCAAAAGAATTCCGTTACTTTACGGTCTATGGGGAAAATCGTTTGCGGCTTAGTGTAATGATGTTAAAATATTTCAAACATATTAAAATTGTTATATATAACATGTGCACTATAAGAGGTTTACTATAAAATATTGTATGCTTAGCACTTATACCTTTATTGCAGCACTGAAAAGAATTCGTTACATTACGGTCTATGGGGAAAAATCGTTTGCAGCTTATTTTAAAGATGTTTCAATATTTTATACATATTCAAATTGATCACTGAGGTGCACTACAAGGCGCTTACTGTCATATAATGTATCGTTCATTTACAGAAACACTCAAAAGTATTCGGTTAAAGTACTGTCAGTTACTAATAATTCTGAAGTGCGATTTTAGGTGCGATTTTAGTTGTTTTTTAAATGTAACGAATTTTTTGCCTATTACTTGTTATGTATAAATTCTATAGATCACCCACAAGGCAGCACAAAATACTTGAATACATGTGCGTTTATCAACGGAAATTGCTGAAGGTGAATTTTCAACTGTACTATGCCCTCCCTAACTGAACTAAATTTTAGCAATTTATGCTGCAGTATGTATAGTATTAGTAATATTGTTAGTAATTTGTATGCATAGTTTATATACATATCTATAGATCATATACAGGGGTGCACAAAAGAGTTCGATATTTTTTCGAATATTGTTAGTAATTCCTGAAATGGCATTTTTAAATGTGTTATGCCTTTGTACAAATTTTTCTCTTAGACATCAGACCTAATTAAACAGTAACGATTTATAAAAGTATTTTTGAAGAGTTGAAAAGTGTTACATAATCTGTGCTTGATGCATGATTTTTCTAAAGCTATTATCTGTTCCTTTGGAAACAATAGATCCATCAATTTTTTATATCAGATTTCTTCGAAAATGTATGATATGGAACATTTTGCGTTTTATCCAAACGATTAGTACATGTTGCAATACTAGGCATTTTCTGCAAAATCAATGCAAAGAATGCATTATTTTAAAGAGCTAAGACCAAAAGCACTAGCAAAAGCTGGAAAATATTTGCCACGTACTTAGGAAATGTGACCGGAAATCTCTCTTTCTGAGAAGGAATTAAAGCTTCGTGTGAGGGAAAACTGCCCTTGCTGTCAAAGGAAATGAAAATAATTGTTTACATTGCACCCCCGTCCCTTTCAAAGATCGACCAAAGATAACAAGCAATACAAACTCCCATATTAGCAAAGAAAAAATACACGATTATTTCATTTGAAGGAAAAAAAATCTCCTCTAAATCGCTTTATTCCTAGAAAAAAAAATACTTTACTTTGTGCCTAATGAAAAACGTTTCATTTTGAAGAAATATGCTCTCCTATGACCAAAGAAACGATTTTTTTTTAGCATAAATACTATTTTAAATCAGAAAAAAAGATTATTTCCCATTGGAAGAATGCACCTTAGCACCGCCAGTGACGTCAGAACAACCAAAACCCTGATGCCAGAAGTAAAGGGAAATGGCACCTACCGGGTCTGCGGATCAGAGAAATTGAGAAACACCCACTGAGGCCCACATTCTCGTAGTTTACGTGGAACATCGTGATTACTTGTTCAAAGATCCACGAAAGTCCCTTATTTACCTGTCTAGCGATAAGATATTCCAAAAAACAATTAAAAATCGAAACTTTTTTTCGTCAGTTGAGATATATAGCTTTTTTCCCTTAAATCTAAGCTATTAATTATGAAATGTTTTACTATGGGTAGCGGGTAGCTCCAAAGCAAATTTTCGCATGTCTGTAACACCTCCACACACAACTTCTTTAGATTTATGGCGTGGACATTTCGCGCGAAAAATTATTTTTTAATGCGACCGCAGAACATAGGCATGCATTAACTTTTTATCTTATAGTGACACTGACCAATCTATTTCCTGGGAAGTTTCACACTCATACTTTTATTGTATTTAAGAATATTTTTTTTTCTCTATTTAACACGGTTGCTACCGAGGACGTATACGTGGCGTCGTCACTTGGTCACTTATTTGACATTCACTTTTAATCCAAATTTGACACTTTTAATCCAAAATTACGAATTAATACCGGAAATTTCGAAAGAAGTTTTTTTTTATTTTATGTAATCACGAAATGTCTGTCATTAAATAAAGCAAATATTGCTATTAGTATTTTCAGGTATGAATTTGGAATTTCTGAATAAAATAAAATTCCGTTAATTTTAACCCGGTAGTCACCGTGTTAAAATATTTTGAAAATACGTCCTACATTAAAAAAGAAATGAGAAGACAAGTCATTTTATGCATGTGCGATTGCGTTCTAAAATCTGCATTGACGATTATTTGTCTGGCTATTAGAAATCAAATTTATAAGTACTTCACACAAAAAATAAAATTTGTCAAAATTAACAAAAAATCTTAAACTTGATGTCCATACACCTTGTATACCATGAGTGTCATGATTAAAAAAATGAACTCTTGTTATACACAAAAAATAAGACAGAGTGGAAAACATCAGCCCCGTCGAAAGAATAACATTTGAACCTGGACGCAATCTTGAGTACACGCACTCACAAATAAAGAATTTTCAAAAAATTAGAAAAGAAAAATAAACTTACTTAACAAGAAGTGACAATAAATTTGAAACGTGTCTATTCTCATTCTTTTCTCAAAAAGTGTTCTCTTCCGTTATATGCTTATAATAATCGTTTATAGGGAAAAATAACAAAATCCTATGTATGAAACATATTATGCAAATTATTTCGCTAAAACCACTGATTTCCAGCTTGTTCCCCGTTTTGTGACGTAATACTGATGAGGTCCATTGGTATTAAAAGTAAATACGTATTTAAAATATACGTATAATTGCATTTTTCGTATACTTAAAGTATACGTTTAACCGATATACGCTTATACGTATATGGATACGTTTAAAGGTATATTTTAGGGTATACGTATTTCTTAAATACGTATTATACGTATATACGTATATCGGTTAAACGTATAACTGATATACGTATCGCATCGGGAGCACTACTTTCTACACACAGTGTGACCCCCTTGATGGATGATTATTTAAAATTGCTGAAATACATATTTAACTATTTTTTAGTACATTTGTTATCTTAAATTTCCCGTTTCTGCCTATTACTGAGATATGGCAAAATGCAATCAAAAAATCGACCCTCATTTAGCCCTTTTTAGCGGTTGAATTTCTTAACTCGCGGAAAGACATGTTTGACTATTTTTTAGTACGTCTGTTATCCCGAATCTGTGATTTCAAGTTCCTAACTAAAAATGCTGCTTAGATATGTCGAACATTCAATTTGACCTAAAATTTTCAACCACTATTTAGCCCCCTTAATGGGTGAATATCTAAATTCGCTGAAATATGTGTTTAATTATTTTTGTAGCAGATTTGTTATCCTGAATTTCACGCTTTTATCCGAAACTACTCATGAGATATGGTGAAAAGGTGAAATCATCGAAATTTATCGATCCCCCATTTAACGCACTTAGTAGTTGAATTTCTAAAATCGCATAAAACACATGTTTAACTATTCTTTAGTAAATTTGTTACTCGATATTCACGCTCTTACCTATAACTTCTATTGAGAAATGGCAAAATGACATAAAACATTCGACCCACTATCTCACCCCCCTTAGTGGCCGAATTTATAAAAGCATTGAAATACTTGTTTAAATATTTTTTAAGGAGATTTGTTATCCTGAATTTCACGCTTTTTTCTAAAATTGCTGATGAAATATGGTGAAAAGGTGAAATCCCCGAAATTTTCGACTCTTCATTTAACCCCCTTTGTAGTTGAATTTCTAAAATCGCCTGAAATACCTATTTAACTATTTTTAATACATTTGTTATCCCGAATTTCTCACTCCTAACTATAACTTATACTGAGATATGGCAAAATTGCGTAAAATATTCGAACACCATTTAACCCCCCCCCCCCTTAGCGTCTGAATTTCTAAAATCGCTGAAATACATGTTTAACTATTTTTTTAGTAGATTTAGTATCCTGAGTTTCATGATTCTACCTATAATTTCAACTGAGATATGGCAAAATGACCTAATATATTTGACCTCCTATTTAAACCCACCTTAGTCGCTGAATTTCTAAAGCTGCTGAAATACATGTTTATCTGTATTTTTTGCAGATTTGTTATCCCGAATTCCGAGCTCCTAACTAAAAATGCTGCCGAGGTATGGCGAACAGGCAAAATGACCTAAAACTTTCAACACATCTTTGACGCATCTATATCTCGCGTTTTATTTATGATAGAAACAAAATTCTTGTTTCTATGGAATGGGGCGTGCCAAGTGACTAAGAATTCAAAAGTAAAGCAAAATCCGACGAATAGGTTTTCAGTAAATGCGATTTTAAAAGTGCTGTTTTTTCCACTTTTTAAATCTTGTTCAGACCAAAAACTGTTTACAGGGCAACAGCAATGTGTAATTATCGGATTTTTACGTGGTTTACGTTATTGGAATCGTTTTTATGAGTAGTTTGGATCTTTGTAAGTTTCATGTAAAAATAATAATTACTTTTTGATTTATATCAGTTTAAAGTTATTGATTCCTATACTTAACATAGAGCAAAAGACTGTTGACAGAGCTACAGCAATGTGTAATTATCGGATTTTTACGCGGTTTACGTTATTTGAATCGTTTCTATGAGTAGTTCGGACCTTTGTAAGTTTCATGTAAAAATATTAATTAGTTTTTGATTTATATCAGTTTAAAGGTATTGATTCCTATACTTAACATAGAGCAAAAAAATAATAAATGACCCAACTCTTTTAGGAATGGTCGTATAAACATGATATTAAGATATGTTATTACAGTCGACCTAAGTAAGCTTCCTATTATAAAAAAAATAGTAACATTTAAGGTTCGTTTACAGGGACTCACAAAATATATTTTGATATAGGGCTAAAGAGTTGTGTAATTATCCGATTTTTATGCGGTTTGCTGCATTTGAATTGTTTTTATGAGTAGTTCAAATGTTTAATATTTTGTGTAAAAATATTAATAAGTTTTTTATGTATACCACTTTAAAGTGATTTATTCTTATACTTAAGATGAAGCAAAAAAAAATTAAATGGTCTAACTCTTTTCAAAAAGAACGTATGCGCATGATGTTAAAATATGTTTCTACGAACGACCTAAGTTAGCTTCCTATTGTAAAACAGAATTGTAGATTTTACTGTTGGTTTACAGGGTAACTCAAAAGATTTTAAATAAGATTAAAAAGTTGTGTAATTAGCGAATTTTTACGTTGAAGTACATGATTCCTGTAGTTAACACAGAGGAAAAACAATAGTAAATTGCATAACTTTTGTCAAATTGGCTATATACACAAGATATTCAAATATGTTACTACATCCTCTCTATTGTAAAGCGGCTTTGAAGCATATACGTTTCGTTTACAGAGTCTCTTAGAAGATCTTGATTACATTACAACCGATGTATATTTACTGAGTGAGATGTATTTTAATGATTTTACACTGTTTCAATATCTGTAAGGTTTCATTATCTTGCTTTAAAATTTAATATGAGTTCATTTTGTCCGTCTGAAATCTCGTCATTGTTAAGCTCTAAATCTATTAAAATATAGTATTTTCATCGATTAAAAAAAACTGTGTTTATTTATAAATATATAATTCTAACGTATCAGGAATTGATTGAAATAGGGATTACAAAATTCCAACTTTACGTTCATGCGCTGAGTAATAAAATGTAAAAATGTTGCTACCCCAAGATTACAAGTTTTGCGTTTAAATATTTGCCGTTCATCGAATCTCCGGCTATGACGAACTTAAAATGCTAAATTTCGTATACAATAGGTGATCGGTAACGAACAGATCGGTTAACGAGCACTTTCGCGTGAGATTTATATGTTCGGAGAACGAACAATTCACGAAACAGAACCATGATGAAGCAATGTCGTGTTTCATATTTGCCCAGCTAAACATATTGCCTCTATTGTCAACTTTGAGAACATTTTAACAGTTGCATACATATGTCCTAATTAATTCATGGACTGCCGGAGATTGGGAACCTATATTTCAGGATCACCGAATTGGAATGAGCAGACTATATGAACAGAAATCACTTTAATAGTTTTTATACTTTTACAAACGTTGCGAATTTTATATTTTTCAAATTCTCGAAATGTTGAGTTAAAAAACTTAAACAAATAAAAAACTTCTAAGGTGCTCAGCAATTTTCAAAAATAATATATTTAATATGTTAATATAAAAATCCCTGTAAATTTTTATACTAAAAGAAATAGGTTCGTAGAAAAAAAAAATTTGATTATTCTCCATAAACTTATCGTTGTAGTTGACCGAAAATAAGTGCTTCTTATTTTTTCACATTTTTCTGAAACTGTAGTATTTTAATTAGTTTGTAAACTAATGTAAAATTGTCTAATTTTTTGTTTTTGAATGTATATAAACGGAAGAGTGATATAAACAAAGGAGAGGAAAATAAATATGTCATAAATAATCTGATGAATACAATTTAAGGAAATAATTACAAAAGTTTCCCCGTTGTTATGGTAGCGACATGTACATTGGAGTAAGTCACTCAATAAATTGTATAATTCTGATGTATAATTCTGTTTATAGCATCACTAATATTTTGTTTGCCCTTTTCATCTTTTTTTCTGAATAAAAAAGGAATCCGTATAATTGAAATTAAATACCTTACAAAAAGGAGTGATATCTCATCAAAAAGAACTCGTTGTAAATGATCCCGCCAAACCACAAACCTAAAACGTCAGTCACAAAAAGAAGTTATATCCCATAAAGAGAAACGATACAGAAGTGCATACTCCGAGTCCCGTGTAAAAATCTATCACCACTCATAATGTTTCCAAAGGACTCGGAGTGAGGTACAGTATGTGAAAACTGCTTGGCGACCTGCAGGCTTTTATATTGTTTGCGTTTCCTGCAATTACATATGGCTATATTATTTTTATTTTATTTTATTTTATTTTATTTTATTTTATTTATTTATTTATTTATTTATTTATTTATTTTGCTCCCATAAAATTGTAAAAGTTGAAGCTTCTGTGTTTGTATGTCCTTTCTTATTAATGAGCTTGAAAAATCAATTTGTTGATTTTATTTACCATTATTTAAACTAAAAACACCATATTTTTTTAAGTTTACGGATTTTTTAAGTAAACGTATAAAGATTTTAAGTTTGTAATATATATATATATATATATATATATATATATATATATATATATATATATATATATATATATATAACCTTATAATAAACGTTAACTAAATTGAGATATATTGCAGTAATTCTAGCGTAAGGGAATGGCATAGATCTGGGGGAAAATCCGTTCAGTCAGTTCTTTCGCATACAAAAATATTTATAAAAGTGGTATAACAAAAATATAAAATTTATTTTTCGATTTTCAAAATTGATATACTACATATATTATAAAAGCCTGCAGGTTGCCAAGCAGTTTTCACATACTGTACCTCACTCCGCGTCCTTTGGAAACATTATGAGTGGTGATAGACTTTTACACGAGACTCGGAGTATGCACTTCTATATCGCTTCTTTTTATGTGATATCACTTTTTTTTGTGACTGACGTTTTAGGTTTGTGGCTTGGCGGGATCATTTACAACGAGTTGTTTTTGATGAGATAATTTTTATACGTGCGTCATCTATTGTTCTATTTATCATGTTTGTGTATATGCATACTATAACGGAGTAATAGTACATTAATTTATTTAATGACTAGCAAGCTACGCCCACTGCGCTGGTCGGTTTCTACAAATGAACATTGAATCAAATGAAATATTGTTTTATTTGACCTTGTATTTGAAAGCTATCTGTATATTTACCTGGACTGTCCTTCCACATTACTGAAACATTACGTCATTGCGCTATTACATTTTTTAATGCGCAGTCAAAATTTTAGCTGTTAAGGACCAACTCTTTTATTTGTTCATTTACAGTTAGTGTTTGCAAAAAAATATGATAAAACTATATGCAATATAATAAAACCATCACTAAAAATTATGGAACTAACAATGCAAACAAATTAACTAACAAAGTCCATTCAGTAGAAGTTTTTATTAAGACGAATCTTTGATAATCGGGTTCATCTGATTATAGAACTTTTTCACATAATTTTAAAACTAACAGAACGATATGAAATATACTAAAACCACACTTACAAATTATCTACTTAACAATGCAAGTCGCAAAAAATATGCTCAGTAAAATCTTTCAAAAAGGCTAATCTTTCGGAATCGTGTTCATCTGACTATATAACCTTCACACATAACTGTTTGACTAAGCAACGTAGAGTAATATGTACCACACTTCCTGAAATAGCATCTAACAAACTAACAATACAATTCTCATCAAAATCCGTCCAGTATAACTTTTTCAGAAGGCTAGTCTTTCATAATCGGAATCAAATATTGAAAAGGCTAATATTTGATAACAAAAATGGTCACCCGATTTTCGAATTTCCCCCTATAATTCTAGAACGAAGCAACGTAGAATGATATGTTATATAATAAAACTTTCCCTAGAAAATTATCCAACAGTGTATGTTCTATCGATATCCATTAGGCAAAATCTTTTAAAAAGGCTAATCTTTCATAATCGGATTGATCTGATTATAGAACTTCCCATAATAATTCTATAACTAAAAGCTACGTAAAACGATATGTTATAAAATAAAACCTTCCCTGAAAAATTTTCTATCTCACAGTTTAAGTTCTACGAAAATCCATTCAGCAGAACTCGAGTTATAAGCAGCCGGAACGAAATTTCATATATGCAGAAGTAAATAGCAATATATTGCCATTAATATAGTTTGCATTTGAAGAAAAAAAAGGTACTTTTCGGTTAGCCGGGCGCCAGTGATATATGTACATATATAAATCTATATGTATATACATATAGATATGTATATATTCATACATGTAAGTGTATATATATGTATGTATATGTATGTATTTGTGTAGATATATGTGTATATATATATGTATGTATATATATATATGTGTATATATATGTGTGTGTATATATACATGTATATATCTATCACTGGCGCCCGGGTAACCGAAAAGTGCCAAAAAAAAGAATACTGCAAAAATGCTGTCGTACACTTGAAAAAACACCTTTTTGCTTAAAATTTCTCATTAAAACTGTTTTTCTTTTCTTTCGTTTTTTTAAATAAAATTAGTAACAGTTTTTTCTTTTATTTTTCCAGTTGTATAGCCATTTCAGTTATTTCTGCAGCAAAAAAAACACCTTTTGGCTTAAAATCAAATTGTTTGGGGTCAAAAGTAAAATCAAAATCGCCAAAAACAAAAGATAAATCGCCAAATATTGTGTTTCAACAGCAATCTTGCCCCTTAAATATTTTTTAAGCATTACGAATATTCCCAATCATGCTTAAATTAAATATTTTCGTTTTATAATATTATCTCTCATCAAAACCCTTTTTTCTTTTTTTTCTTTTCTTTTTCTTTCTTTTTTCTTTCTTTTTTTAAAATAAAATTAGCAACAGTTTTTCTTTTATTTTTCGAGATGTATATATAGCCTTTTCATTTCTTTCTGCAACAATAATGGTCGCCAAAAAATAGCAATGGTAACTGTAATATCATGACAGCCGAATGACACAACGATTCTTCTTTTTAAAATTTAAATGCACAGTTTATTAAATGAGAGCTGACATTTACAAGATGATTATTTACATTATGTACACTTTCACTAATATTCATAAAAATTCCACCTAAACCACATTACTTCATAAACAACCAAAATATACTCGGAATCCTTCCCACATCCTACTTACTCCGAACGAACCACCATTCCTTCTCTCTTCTCTTCACTTCTGTTTACTTTTCAAAAAAGGGTTGGAAGGATATTGGTTGCATGACACCCCCCCCCGATAAGATTGTGCTACGCAAAGCAAAGCAAAATCTGACAAATAGCAACCATACAACTATACAGCATAAAATATATATAAAAACACAATTCAAAACAGATGTATAGAAGCCTTGTTATAATGAACATATAATAAACATATTAAAAACAAACACTAACAATTCACAACAGATGGAAAGACGGCTTGATATAATACTGCATGCCAAAATTAAACACAAAAGAAAGTATCACTTAAATAATCCTTATACAGTAACTAGTCGTGACAGACTAGCTGCATTTTTTAATTTTGCACCTGGGCAATGAGAAATATTTATATTATATCTTTGTATAGATAAGGCCCATCTTTGTAATTTTGCAGACTGAGGTGCAGATTTCTGAAGATATATTAAGGGGTTGTGATCAGTTATTAGTTCAATTTCCGCACCAAACACATAAACTTCAAATTTCTTTAATGCCCACACTACCGCATAAGCTTCACGCTCAATAGTCGACCAGTTTTGTTGCACCTTAGTGAGTTTTTGGCTAGCAAAACTAATAGGACACAAATTTTCTTTCTCATATCTTTGCGATAGACAAGCACCAACTCCATAAGAACTGGCATCACACTGAATAGTGTAAGGCTTTTTAGGATCTGGTGTATACAGCTTAGGAGCTTCACACAATAAACTTTTTAAAGTTTGGAAAGCCTCTTCTTCAACCTCAGACCACGGAATGATTTCTGGGATTTTCTTTTTTGTCAAGTCGGTTAAAGGCTTGGCGATTTCAGCATAATTTCTTATGTAGTCACGATAATAATTAAATAAACCCAATGCACTTCTGAGGGCTGTTTTAGTTTTAGGCGATTCTATTGTCTCAATGGCACGTAACTTCTCCGGATCGGGCTCATGTCTACCTCCTCCTATGACATGACCTAGATACTTGATCTGTGCCTTTGCAAAAACACATTTTTTAACATTCACCGTGAATTTCAGTTCAGTTAATTTGGATAAAATAGCGTCAAGATGTTTCAGATGATTTTCCCAGTCATTTGAAAAAATAGCAATATCATCCAAATATGCTCGACTGTACTCACGATGTTCATCCAGAGCATTGTTGATCGATTTCTGGAATGTGGCAGCCGCATTGCGCAACCCAAAAGGCATGACTTTCCATCGGTATTGAGCACGATGGGTTTTAAAAGAAGTAAGATCTCGACTCTGTTCTTCTAGAGGAATTTCCCAATACCCTTTTAATACATCTAAACATGTAATTATGTTAGCACTTCCTATTTGATTAATTAATTCAGTTGCATTTTCCATAGGGTAATCAAAAGGTTTTGTCACTGTGTTCAATTGACGAAAATCTATACATAAGCGCATGCTACCGTCTTTCTTTGCGACACATACGACCGGATAAGCTATTTCAGCTTCACTTTTTTCTATAAGTCCTAGATGCTCTAACTCTTCTATTTGCTTATCGACTTCATTTTTTAGCGATTTCGGAATTTTATAAATATATGGTTTCTTTCTTTCCGCACCTGGTAATAAACGAATTTTGTGTTCTCCAACATTGGCAACTTGAATTTTACCTGAGAATAATGGTGCATGTTTTTGTATAAGTTTACTTAAGTTTACTTAATTGTTTATCAACCTCCAGATGACTAAGGTCTACTTCTATGTTATTTTCATTCCAAGTATTAGCTTTAATTGGTGTTGGGTGAATTTCACCAAATTCTACACCGTCTTCAAAAATGACCCCAACAGTACGTTAAATTTCCTTATTTTATTCGCATGAACATGTCTGACACCCCCATCAGGTAATTTCACTTTATACGAATGTGGTTTTATTCTTTCAAGTATTTCTCCGGGTCCTGTCCATCTAGCATATAATTTATTGGTAGAATCAGGGATAAGCAAATATACTAAATCGCCTTTTTCAAATTCTTTCATTCTACTTCGACGATTGAAATAGCGAGTGTAATTTTCTTGTTTTTCTGCAGCAGTTAGAGAAGCAATGTCAGCGGCTCTTTCCAAATTTATTTTTAATTCTTGTAAATAGTCTACTGCTGAATTACTAAGATTCAATGGTAAGGGGATTTCACCTGACCATGATGACTTTAGTACTGCCAAGGGACCTCTAGCTTCCCGACCATACATGAGCTTAAACGGTGATACTCCAGTTGTGCAATTTGGCACTTCACGGTAGGCAAAAAGTAGAAAAGGAATATGTTTATCCCAATTAACAGGATCCGTACGAATTACATGATGTAGCATTTGTAAAAACACACGATTAAATTTTTCAATTAATCCATTCGAAACGGGGTATGATGGAGTTGAAAAGCGAGGACATGCCCCTAACCGGTTCTCAAATTCTTTAGTCAGTTCAGATTTAAAATTAGTGGCCTAGTCTGAACAGATAACTTCAGGAATTCCGGTGCGCATAAAAATATATAATAAAGCATCACACGCCGTTTTCGCAGAGAGACTCCGTAATGGTACTACTTCCAGCCATTTTGAATTTTGATCAATTAAGGTAAGACAATATTTATGCTTCCTCCCTGACGGCGGAATAATTTCACCTATACAATCAATATTTACAGTATGAAATGGATATGGTGCACGGACAACAGGTGTTATCGGAATTTTATTTGTTTGTTCCTCAGGGCTTTTTAACTGACAGTTCTTACATGTTCTACAATAATTTTCTACATCTCTTGAAATATTCGGCCAATAAAAAGAATTTAATTCTTTCTTTAGTTTTTCGCATCCCTAAGTGGTTTCCAAAAATTTAATCATGAGATAATTCTAACACTTTATTTCTATAACTTTCCGGTAACACGAGCTGATATATTTTATCACCACAAATAGTTTCTTTATGATACAACTAGGGGGCCTACCCCCTGCGAGCTACGCTCGCCAACCCCCGCTCAGACTTCGAGGCCTCTAAAAACATGACAGCGTGCTTTGTTTTAAAAATATTGGTAAATCTGTAATTGGGTTGCCATGCTTTTAACGTTTTAATGGGGCATTTTTTTATTATCATGGCCTCATATACAACTGTTGCGACAACTGACGACTGTTTTCGGGATTGATAAGTATAATCAATTACACCTTGAAAACCAGCTTGTATAAAATGGTTAGGTTTAAATTGTGGCTACCTCTCGGACTTTTATAACAACGATCTGTATTCTATTCTTCCTTTGCGTTTAAGGATGAAAAAAATTACATCTGTTTGTGAATAACATTAAGAACCACGGTATTGAAAAGTACTATGTTATAGACATTTTCAGTAACATGTTTTAATTTTCTCTCTATTTTAGTGCACCATCATGCATATTTTCATGTTATTTTAAATATGTAAATTATTTATTTTAATTAATATCTATATATATGAATTTTCTAATAATTATTTATCATACAAAATTAATTAAATATTTTGTGCATGCATGCCTGCATTTATTCGGCATCAATTGAGATATTTAAACAAATTTGCTATCCGCGATAATTTTACACCATGTTATGTCACTTGAATATCCATAAGAAAATCGGGTACTTTTTCAGTATAGGATCCTTTGCTTTTAGGTTTGGCGTAATTCGAGTTTCAAAAACGGATAGATTCGTTAATATACATACATTTGTTGCCAAAAGTTATAAAAACAAACTCAGTGAACTTTTGGTGCTTTTCTTTTAGAGGGGGTCTTGACGCTTTTTTAAAAAGCTTGGCGCAATTCGGCATCAGAAAGTGAGATTTGGTGCCAAATGACATAAACAGCCATGGCAACAAATTGGATGATTTTTTGGTTTATATGCGTATTTTAATTATACGTATATTATTATTGTTTTTTCTATACAAATTACTTCTGATTATATATAAAATAGGATAAATGACATTCTACGCTAAACAAATTGTATAAATATTGAAAAAATGCTTCTGTATACGAAATGACAAAGTGAATAGGTTGGCGGAAAGTATGTTGCCAAATTTCCTTTTCCGCCAAGGCTATTTTCTCTGTTTCGTCAAGGCCCATATACTGGGAAAGCACCGAACTTTTATGCTTGTTTATACATGTATTTATATGTATATATACAATACAATACAATCTCTATAATAAAACCGTAAGTCATGTGACTGTCATCAACAGTTCCGGAATGTCCGTTTCACTTTTTCATATGCCAGGCGGCCATTTTTATTAAAAATTATTTTTTCGAATAAAACTTCATAAATGTGACATTTTTAGAAAGATCGTTCAAAATAAATTAATATTTGAGAGATGACTTACGTTCAATTATGTATATATTCTCCAATAACTTCAGTTGAAATTAGCTTCGCAGTTCAAATTCTCTATCCATGAAAGTAAACAAAAAAAAAAAGATTCATTCGTCGTGAAGGTTTAAAATATTAAACCATTAAACCATGGAGATAATCGTTCGTAAAGTTAGTTTTCCATGAAAGATTTTTTGGAGCGCTGCCTGGTGTCAAAAAAATAATTCGTACCAGTGACACAATCAAAGTTTACCATAATTATGTGCTATACAACTCAACTTCATTCTTTATCTTTTCTTGATGTAAGCTGAATGTAAACAAATACAACTCATGTAATGATATTTAATGAATCAAATTTCGAAACAAATTGTCAGTTAATTTGGTATTTATGTATTATACGTGAAAGGAAGGGAGACCACCGAAAATGATTGTTAATCACCAATCATATTTACCATTATTAATGACCAATCGCTTTCAAAACAGTAATTTAATATACATTTACAAAATACATAACATCATTAAGTACTTATGTGTTATTTGGGCGCAAATCTCGCCAATAGAATTTTTAAAATCGCCAATACCAGCATTTATTTTTCTCGTGTGCAAATTAGAAACGATACTTTTATTTTGAAATCAAATGTTCTGATGGAACAGCTGTCGTAGACGCACCGGGGCACTATATTAACTATAGAGTTGCAATATAGAGAGAAAAAACGGGTTGCTGTAATTAGAATTATAGGCGGTAATGTTGGTGTGACATATTTACGTGATTATCAAAACTGGCTTCCAAAAGTTCAATGTTTTACCAAACCATACTCGAAAATTACGTGTTATAATATGCACTCCGATTATGTCACATTATTCAAGACGTTTTAAATGAGAATATTGATAGAATTTCTTCTTGATTCTCCCGTAATCAAGTCTACAGCCAAAGTTAGCGAGAAACAAACAAACAAACAAAAAAATATGGGCAACAATATGGTTCAGTGTAAATGGTGGATATCATTAAAGACTTTCACAAAATAGACTTCATTGCACCAAATCGTATTAACTAAAATACGCCATTTGGCAATGGATCCAATTACAGAAAACTACTTAATATGTATAACCCTTTAATACCGGAGATGACGAAAATTTTACTACCGTTGAATCCTGGCACTTGACGAGTGGAAATTCTGTAAATGAACTCGTCCATTTCTCCCGCTTGAGTTTTGTAGGCACGTAAAGGGGAGGGGCGTGTTCGAAATGTCATTTTGATGTATGTTAGTTTATTCTTCTGCATGTCCCACTTACTTCCGCTCCCCATTCTTGTTGTAAAGAACTGAGAAAAGATAGTGATCTGTTTAAAAAATAATAATCCCTTTCACTTTGTCGCAATTTCCACAGAAACAATTTTTATCATTTTCGACTACTTTGAATTTAAATATTAATAGGCAAAATAAACTTGTTCTCAGATCCAAACTGCTGAATTTTTTACACGTCCATGGATTTATTCGGAGTATAATTTGCATCAATCTTTGTTAAAAAAGAAAGAAGTGATTAGTATTTTCAATTTGCTAATAAAGACAAAAGATTTTTCAGAAAAATGGGGACAGAAATCGCGTTTTAAACCGATTTTTGGGATGCTACAGCCAAAGAAAGTTTGTCATTATGCAGTAGATAATTATAATCCAAGATATAACCCATTTACGGAAAAATAAATAGCACCAGTCACTTTATAGGTGATAGAATAGTCATGTTTAGAGTTTCATGATTTTTGTTCAAAAATGATTTTGCTAATTTTAGAAATGTTTTGCGTTGTTGAGCAGGGGGAAATAAAAAAATTCCGAACTTTTTAAGGAGTTCGATACAATCAATTAAAATGTATTTAGCATAGGATTCAAAAAATTTTTGGTAACCTTTTAATTTTTCCCTTACTGCACCAGTGAATTATCTAAGAAAATATCAAGAGGTTCTGTTTAAACAAAAATTTAGCTATATAAATTTTTGTAAATTTTTTTTAGATAAAAAATGAGTTGTTTTAATTTCTCAAATCTTTAAACGTTCAAATTACTTGTATCAATAATTTTTTGTAATTTTTTTTAGATAAAAAATGAGTTGTTTTAATTTTACAAAATCTTTAAACGTTCAAATTACTTTTATCAATAGATCCTTTTCAATGCATTTAAAAAGAGGAGGAGGAGGGGGGGGGGGTGCTCGGTGATTGAGATGACCAACTAATTTGTTCAGGTATCTTATATTCAAAGCCTAATAAAAATGATTTTCTAATACGCTTCATGAAGACACAGCTACGTAGCGGGAGAATGTGATTAAAACAGAAAATCAAAAGTAAGTTTATAAAAAAAAAAAAAAAAAAAAACGCTTTTTCTGGCGAGAAATGAATTTATCAACGGTCAGGTGTACACAAAAGTTTTAAGGACTGTTTTCTGAATTTATTCTGATTGTTCATATTTTTCTTTATGCTAAATTTAACATGTTAAGTAGTCTCGAAAACAATTAATTTTAAGATCGAGACCTATAGATTTTTCTTTTCTTTTCTTTCTTTCTTTCTTTCTTTTTTTTTTTTTTTTTTTTTTTTGTACGCTTTTCCAATAGTGAGTATTCTAACAAAAGCCTATTGATTCCCAGCGCCGGCCGTTGCAAAATTGTAAGAAATCCAAATATCAATATGAGTTTTTAATTATCTTTCCATTGTATTTGCATAACATTTTTACAACTAATATAACATAATAACATTGCATGTTTCTGATTCCGATTTTGTCTCCTAAACGAATGACAAAAAGTAGGATAATCCCTTTGCCACATTTTTTCAAACCGTTTACGAAAGATAAGACTATAAAACTCTTTCATCATGTCAACTCAATCCTTGCAAAGGGTTCCCTACTACTATTGTTCACGCTTTTCTAGGGATTATTTCAGTCTTTGTAACTTGTGGCGGTTCTATAGTCATAAACAAACTTGTCCTTTCATGAAAAATTGGAAAAGAAAAAAATATTTGATTCATGAAGCGCCTTTCTACGATGTATAACTGTACAAACGCATGATCATGAAACACATTGGCGCGACGCGGAAATTTTTTTATTGTATTTCCAATTTATTTTAAATCTACTCTAAAAAAATACCTTTTTTCCCACTCACAATCATGAAGTAATTTTTTTATGTAAAAGTATAACATTTGCAAGCTTAACTAATAAACTGATTTGGAATCGAATAGCATTTTTCAGTTTTCGATAAATGTTATGAAAATTATGAATATAATATTAGCGTGCTCGTCAACAAAGATTTTTTTTCCGTTTTTCTCTGTCTTAGATATTGGCTTAAAACACCAAATTTGAGATCATTTTTGGAAAGATCATTTGTTTTTTTAGAAAAAAAAGAAACAATGCTCGATTGTCAGTAGTATCTGAATAAGAATACTTGCAAAGTTTGCGCTTTCAGCGATACAAAAGTGTTCAGGTATATGTAAAAAAATAGCTAGTTCGAATTTTAGAAAAATCTTAAGCTACAGTTAATAGAATACACATTAGTTCTGCCAAAATAAATATGTTATATAAAAAGTGTAGTACACATATGCAGTGAATTATGAAAGTTGTATAAAAAAAAAAATACATCAAAACTGATTTTTAAAATCAGATGTAAAGTTAAAAAAAAAATCTAATGCTCTTTTTTAAGATTACAAGTTAGATTTAAATTAAGATGTAAGTTTTTAATAATATTATATTTTCTTCAGTATTATAAACTAAAAAGTAGTTAGAAAGTAGTTTAAAAAAATTATATTCAAAGACAGATAATTTTATGTAACATGTAGTACTGATTCATTTGCTGCAAAGTTTATGTTACAAAAGTATTAAAGCATGGTGAGCTCGAAAAATGTCTAACTCACAAAACATAGCTGAAAAATGGCATTGCACACTGAGAAATGACATGGTCTATATAGAAAACATACACTTAAACAAAAAAAATCTAATGCTCTTTTTTAAGACAACAAGTTAGATTTAAATTAAGATGTAAGTTTTTAATAATATTGTATTTTCGTCAGTATTATAAACTAAAAAGTAGTTAGAAAGTTGTTAAAAAAATTTTATATTCAAAGACAGAAAATTTTATGTAACATGCAGTACTGATTCATTTACTGCAAAGTTTATGTTACAAAAGTATTACAGCATGATGAGCTCGAAAAATGGTCTAACTCACAAAACATAGCTGAAAAACGGCATTGCACACTGAGAAATGACATGGTCTATATAGAAAACATATACTTAATTTTTTATTTTTTTTTTTATTTTTTATTTTTTTTTTTTTACAATTAACCTTGTAATTCAGGGACATACTTGCATACACAGACCATTTTATTTGCACTCATGGACAGTAAATATTGATTTTGATGTGGAGACATACTCTCTCTATATATTTTTAAAAATCTGTTGGAAATAAATATGAAATCACTTGTATTAAAAGCGACAGCATTTTTTTTGGGGGGGGAGGGGGAGGGGATTAGTTTCATTATTTGTGTGCTTAATATTTCTGGTACAGTTTTGTTACTTTTTATACCATTTCATTTATGTATTAACCTCACTGGTTATGAAAAAAATTTGGACAAAATATTTTTCATATAGACGGGGGGGGGGGGGGACATTTCACCACCAATACCAAACATAAAATTTAAAATCTTGATTTCATAGAGAAGTCTCAGATAGTCACCTTCTGAATTCATCAGTTATTGGTGACTGATGTATGTGTTTGTAATTTATTTTCACTATTCTTGCTATTTTATTTTATCCCCTTGAAGGGCAAGCACGTGGTCTAAAAATGCTAAATTTTGCGATGTTTTGACACCAGTAATTTTAAATAATGAATTTTTACCTTCTCAATCGGCAAAAAACAATACTAAATATTTTTATTGAATAATACTGGTGGCAATGTTATATATTAAAAAGTGGTATATATTATATACCGGTGCCACTCAAGGGGTTAAGCAGTAATTACTAGCTTCAGATGTTGCTGACGTGTTTAAAAGTTGGCTAATTTATTCACTCGATGTTACACAATTTGAAATAATAATAATAAAAATTCGTATAATATTTTTAAACTTCAATTCACACTTTATCCAGGCTTAAGACTGGCAGCAATTATTGCCGGCGTGTTTAAAAAGTTTTTTTTTTTTTTTAATTTATTTACAAAAATGTATACAGTATGAAATTTAAATATTAAATTTTACATTACTATTTAATATTTTAAAATTAAAAAATAAGTAAAAATCTAAAAACTAGCTCCAATTTAACTCCACAAGCAACGATATCATTTTGTTGAAGAAAAAACAAAGGATAGAAGAAACCCAGCTTGTCTCAACAGAATTCCTTCAGTTGATAAAAAGATTAATCACAGACTTTCAAGCCATTACAAATCATTCAATCACTGTCAGCCGAAGAAAGAGATTGAGGACAATAAAGTTGACTCCCACAGGATGGGGTGAAACACGTTTCTTTTTATACCCACCACCCCTATTTTTTCCGCATGCGGCCCAAGACGGCCTTCTTAGGAGTTAAGTTACAAGGCCGTATAGAGCCGGCACAGGTGTTAAAGAGTTAAGAATCTCCTCATTAGTAAGCATATTGCAACTGATAAGCAAACGGATATGAAGCATAAATGCTTAAGTTGGTTAAGCGGTTTTTGTCAAGAAAGATGAAATACATAACAACAAAAAATATGCGAAATGCTACCATGATCGAAAAAGTTTTTGATTTGTCTATTAGAATCTTCCGGTTTGGCGAAGGATTACGGAAAAAAAATAAATTATGAATAAAAGTAACGTATTACAGTGCTTAACATACATTTAAGGGAGACCAAACTGGTCGCCAGTGGCGGCTAGTTTATTTATAATTGTCTTTCAATTTACCTCTTTTTGTACATAAAAATAAATAAATTCTTTTAATTAAATTTTACAAAAAAATAACAAAATGATATCAATAAATAATAATTACTATTAATTCCTTTCCTCCCCTTTCTTTTGCGTTTACATAAATGACGTCATTTGGACGAATTTATTCAAAATATTTTCAATTTATAAATTAAATTAAATACTGACAGGCGATTGAATCCTGACGATAGAAATGTGATTTTTTTTTTCAAATTTTCCTGAAAAACATAATTTAATCACAATCTTGTCTTCATTATCGATTGAAATAAAAGATAAATTCAATTTCAATTTGAAAATGACGATTAAAAAGAAATCAATAATCCCTATCGGGATCCTTTTCGATTTTTTTCCCTTTTTTGTCACAAAAAAACTGAGTAATTAGTTGCCATCATTACAGAAATGTCATCAAAATTAGAAAAAAATTAATATCTCGAAAACTAATTCCAATTTCAAAATTCTATTTCCAGTTTTGACATCCGCAGATTTTTATGGACAATTGGTATTAATTTCACCATCAAGCGTGTAATATTTTATTAAAAATAGCCCTGAAACATAATCAGTCGTTTAATCAGTCGTTTCATAAAATCGTTTCATAAATTCGTTTCATAAAATCGTTTCACAAATTCGTTTCATGAGGATTTTATATATATAGGGTAGATAAATTATCCCGTATCAAAAAATTGTTTTTTCCTAATCTAGCGTCCTTAAATGCATTCTTTAAAGTTGCGTAATCTTTTTGTTCTTTACAAAACTTGTTAAACTCTGAAAATTCATCATTTCGATCATTTTGTTTATTCTCTGAAGAAATAAAACAAACATTTAATTCCTCTTTCGCCAGTGGGGCGTCTGAGCTATTTTTAGCTTCGTGACCTTCGAACTCCTGCAGTTGACTATTACACAACTCTTCATTTTGAAGTTCAATCAAAGCATTATACACGTCTGGAGTTATTAAACAGGGGACATTTAAGTTTTCAGTGAAAGCAAAAAGCGTATTTAAAGTGACATAAATTCCACTGTTAGGTAATTTATAATGGATGGGTATAGTAGCCAAATTTGCTTGTACTTTTTCTTTGAAAGCGGATTGTAACAAAATATTACCTTTAGCTTCGATTTTCAGATTAGGAATTAATGACGTATTTAAAATACTTATTTGGGTACCGGAATCAAGAATCGCTTCTACTTATTTTCCTTCTACATAAATAATGTTTTTTTTTAAGGAAAAAGAGTAACTTCGTTTAATTGATAATTCATGTGTAAATGCAGGGAACTAACATTAGTGACTACTGTATTATTATTTTTATTTGGATTCAATTTATTTGTATCTTGTTGCATTTTCGGTTTTCTCTGACCCTGATCATCATTTTGAGTATAAGATTTATCATACTTATTTCTTCTGTTTGGGCAACATTTTGCTAGGTGTAATGGGGAATTACAAATGTAACAATCACGCGATTTTGAGAAGTGTCTGTTCTCATACGTAGTTTGATTTTTCCTTAGTTGTGGGGGAACATATTTAGTATTATTATAATTATTCACTTCACGATAAATAGGTCGTTTCTCAAATTTTGTTTCCTCGAAAGACCTGCCTTTTGCAGTAAAATAAATGTCACAATCTTCCGATAACTGATCGGGCAAAAGCCAACTTTCTCCTTGCTTGACTGCAATGTGAGTAGCTAGCTCATTATTCAAAGTTTCAAAAATTTTATCTGATATTATTAAATTAATAAGTGAATCGAAATCTTTAACGTTTCGAATTCTACAATAATTTAACCAACAGGATCTTAATCGCGAACCGAACTGTTGATGGGTTTCACCAGGTAATCTTTTAGCGTTTCTAAAATTTTGTAAACAAGTAAATGGGGACGGTTCATATTCTTTCAAAATTAAAGATTTAATTTTATCATAATCAGCTAATTCTTCATCATCAATATAAACAAGAACATTTCCTGCTTTTTCACCTACTAATTTTAGCAAAATTTCCGATTTATATTCCTTAGGAACATTTTCGTGCTTAAACGCTCTTTCTAAAGAATAAAAAAAAAGATTCCATGTTTCATTTTTCTTGGGCACTGGGATTACCAAAACTTGAACTGCTTTAATTAATTTATCTAATGATAATGACGTACTATTTTCCCCTTCGTTATGGGTTAAATTCTCGCTTCTCATTTGTTGTTGTAAACGCAATCTATTTACTTCCTCGCCATTTTTTCTTTCTGACACTGTAGTCGATAAAAATTCAGTTACGAAATCTTTATCTTTTAAGTATTCTTTAGATTTCAGTAACAAATCTTTTAATTCGGGTACTCTCTTACTAGCATCAGCTTCTTCGCCTATTTCTTCCAGAACAATAAGTAAATCCGCTTTAGTTACGTTTTTAAACATTTTCGAATAAAGTTAACAGTATCTTACTACACAATCAAATGATAAAAAAGGAATAGCTCACCTCTATTTTGTAATCCAAACACTGCGATTCAAAGCACATACTCAGGGCTAGCACTAGGATTTTTCAAAATTTTAGGGAGGAATTTTAGGAATTTTTTCCAAATTTTAGGAAAATTTTAGGGGCATTTGCGATATTTTTAACATTACAATTATGTAATAACAGTATTTTCGTGCTAGTCAGGCACATGTAGTACACTGCCAAAGAATATTCCCATCATTCAAATGAATTCAGCCCTTGTGTTGTTTGTTGCGAATGAGGGCATTTAAATTTGTACAATAACCGGCTTCATATTACAAACTGTTTTGACAGCTTATGCTTACTGCAATTATATTAATTAGAACTTTGAATTCCTGGATCATTGAGCCTAACCAGAAGGAATGCTCTCTTTCTCTCTCTTTTGGATGTTCTCAGTGAACCTAGAAAACAAGAGGCAGGAAGCAGGGGTGATTATGAGAAAAAAAATTCTGAAGCTAACAAAAAAACTTCTGACAGGTTTTTTTCACGCTTCTTTGTCGAAATTTGCATTTTTCCCGTGTTTTTTTTGACGAAACATGCATTTTTTGCGATTCTTTCATGAAATTTGCCTTATTTGCACGATGTATTGACAAAATTCCACGTTTTTTCGTGATCTTTTGACGAAATTCATGTTTTTTCGTGATCTTTTGACGGAATTCACGTTTTTTTTATAACTTTTGTCGGAATTCACGTTTTTTCGCAACCTTTTGACGGAATTTGCTTTTTTCGCGACGTTTTGACGGAATTTGCTTTTTTTCCGCGACCTTTTGACGGAATTCACGTTTTTTCGTGATCCTTTGACGAAATTTGTATTTTTGTGCGATCATTTGACGAAATTCGCCTTATATGCACGATTGATTGACAAAATTTCACGATCCTTCAATGAAATTGGCATTTTTTTTCCACAATTTTTTGATGAAATTGGAGGGGTTTTTCATGATTTTTTTTATCGAAATTCACGTTTCTTCCACGATCTTTTAAAGAAATTCTAGTTTTTTTTTCCGAGATGTTTTTAAAAAATGTACGATCCTTTGAAGAAATTAGTGTTTGTCGCGATCCTTAGATGAACTTTGAGTTTTTTTTCAGGATTGTTTGTCGAAATTAGCTTCCCCCCCCCCCCCCACGATATCCTTGGATGAAATTTAAGTTTTTCCCCCTATTCTTTGTCAAAATTTGCTTTTTACCGCAATCTTTTGATGAAATTTGCGTTGTTTTAGCGATCTTTTGACAAATTTTACGTTTTTTCAGCGATCTTTTGACAAAATACGTGTCTTTTTCGGTGACAATTTGTCGAAATTTGCGATATTTTTCGGTGAAATTTTGTCAATCTCGAATTTTTAGGAACAAGAAGAAAACTTTAGGAGAATTTTAGGAATTTTAGGGGATAAAATAATAGTTAGGAAATTTAGGAATTTTAGGGGGAATGCTAGCCCTGCATACTTTATTATTTTAAATCGTAGAAATAACTCTCCTTCTCGTTATGAATGCGTGCTGTAATATCATGACAGCCGAATGACACAACGATTCTTCTTTTTAAAATTTAAATGCACAGTTTATTAAATGAGAGCTGATATTTACAAGATGATTATTTACATTATGTACACTTTCACTAATATTCATAAAAATTCCACCTAAACCACATTACTTCTTAAACAACCAAAATATACTCGGATGCCTTCCCACATCCTACTTACTCCGAGCGAACCACCATTCCTTCTCTCTTCTCTTCACTTCTGTTTACTTTTCAAAAAAGGGTTGGAAGGATATTGGTTGCATGACAGTAACCTTTTCGGCCAAAGTAACAGGACTTTTTATCATAATTCTATAAATAATGTACGTAGAACGTTGTGTTATATCACGGCCTAACTCGATCGTTATCCTTCCTCTTATACGGCCGTAACAAAAAGTCATTTTCCCTTTGTTCAAGAGGAATAACATTTTCTCCTCGGAGAAAGTAGGGGGCGCTATTACTTACCATGGCTAACGGAGAATTTCCTTATTCTCGCCTTTCACTCTTGTATTTTCTTAGATATAACGTAAATGAAATTGCGTGTTCTTATTTTTCTTTTGTTGAAAATGGTTCATTGCTGTGTTCCACATTGTGCTTCAAATTCAGAGAAAAAAATACCTGGAATTTCTTTTCATGAATAGGCGCTTTTATTACCGATACACCAGCAATCAGTAGAAGTACAGAGCAAAATTTTCGAAATATGTGGCTTATAAAATTGCTGCGGCTCTCAATTTATTTGTAGATTTAAACTGAATTTTAATGATCGAAATTATAAACCACTTAATTTCTTTTTAATTGCTAGCACCACCAAGAGTTAATCTGAAGTTTGCAAGTATTGCCATTGTTAGCGGATAAGTAATCTTGTAAGAGTAATTCAAGAAAATTTTGAATGAGAATCATGCTTATCAAACATAGAAACAGATCAATGTGATGCAACCATACTTCAGTTAATTGCCAATCAGGATAGAGGTGGATTGTCTTATCCTAAACTACAATTCAACAGTCTAATTTCCACAATTTTAGACTGAATTTTACTAGAATTTTAGGATTGTACCAATCCTAAATTCAAACGGAATCATCGAAACTCTCTATGAGTTGATATATCCGAGACTAATAAAAACACTATATGGGAATGTGACTTAAACGAGCATAAAATAAATATATGCTCATTAATATGTGCAAGATTTTTGCCCATCATTTAAAAAAAAAATATGGCAAGGAATTTTACAAATGAAGCCAGTTCATCTGCATATACGATCTCTTTATCAAGAAAAATTTTAAAGGTTACTTAATTTTAATTATATAATATTTACTGTATATTTCGATGTAAAAATTATCAATGTTTAAAGTCTAGTCAAGAAATGGAATCTGCATATACCTATAGATACATTTATATATACAAGCATGGTGAATAGATTTATGCATTAATATTTTTAAATTCTGAAAAAATATTCTGTAATTTCTGTTGCCCACAATATTCTAAAATTTCCACGAAAACTATTCTCTCATAAATGGAGTACATGATGTTACAGCAAAAAAACTTGTTCATTATCTAAAATAACGAAACCTCTAAAAATTATTATTATTTTGTTTACCTCTATTTTATGATCATCACCTACAGTATTTAAATTTACTGAAAATGTCCGCAAAATGTACAGACATATATATATATATATATATATATATATATATATATTCTAAATAATTAACAATCATTTTGAAGTAATCCATGTTTTGAGAGAAAAAAATCGATATGAGTTGATTGCCGGATATTGGCGAAATAGGTTTTCTTATTCTGTTGATATTATAAAACATGTAAATATCTTTTTATTTTTATCATATACATACTTTTATACAATGACTTTCCAGAATTGGAATATAATATTTAATTTTATATGTAATCCTAATAATATTATAAATCTGATTGTGTGCAAATGTTAGGCTGAAGCCAGCGTCAAAATGAAGCATTTAATTATCCTGTATCTTTGCATATAAGTTGATTATAACCCTCAAATGAATATAGGCTGGTTTTCGTTTATTTTATTTCAATATTTTTTATTAAAAATTAAAATTTTTATTATTTTCATTAAGAAAAAATGGACATTTTTTCGTATATTTTACAATGGTTGGTTGGTTTGGATGGTTTGGCCCAAAGGGCCCGGTTTTGCAGCTTTTTTTTAAATGGTTAAATTTATTTTATCGTTGCTAATACTTTATCGTTGCCAATATAAAATAAAACCCCTCACTAATAATTTTTAATCAACAATTTATTTTCAAGTGAAAATTTTCCACGTGAAAAATGAAAAGGAAATGAATTATTTAAGAATTAAACAGAATATGAAATGATGTCATATTAGAAATAAAACGTGCGTTTTCAAATATTTGATAATAATACAAAGTGCATAAATACGAGTAAGTATAGAAAGCAAGCGAATATGATGTCATATAGAGAAAAATAAAACAGATTTGTTTTGATGTTGAAATAAAATGATCTTGGGTTATCAAATTATTTGTGATTAATTTCTCTTTTTTTTTTCTTTTTCTTTTTCACATGAAAGAATTTATTTTAAATGTACGTAATATATGTTTTTAAATGTATGTGTTGTAAATTAAAGTTCTGTGTTTTAAATGAAATGAGTGAAAGATTTATATTTTTAATGAATTCAGTACTACTGATGGGATAGGTTGGCGATTTATCGTCTGCACACGGCTAACATAAAGATACCATATTTTTAATTTAAATTATTAAAAAAAAAAAAAAAAAAAAAAAAAAAAATTGGATGGCAAATGTCAATGATATGCATCGCAAAATTATCCGTATCGAAAATCCGAAAATCTTAATAAAAATAACTATATTTTTTAAATTTTTTAAAAGAAAGTTGCTTTTCTCATAAAAGCTAAAGATTTAATATGATTGTGTCGAAGTAACAGCATTTTTCCTCTATCGTTTTCCCACAATCGAAAACACATTTGTAAGTCGTCGTTTCGAACCAGAATTTAATTTTACATTTATTTTAGTTTTAAAATAGGAAAAACTTTGTTGTCCTTTTTAAATATAGCATTTTTAAAAGTTGTTTCATAATAGATTTTGTAAGGTCTTGCAGGATAAGAAAAATTGCATAGATTTTAAAGCAATGTTTAAGTAAAATTACAATATTTTTTAAACTTAAAAAAACAACAATGTTATCGAAAAGAAAATCAATTTTACCAACAAATTCGCGCAATGCAAAAGCAAAGAAGAAATAAAAAGTAATGAATCTTTTCTTCCAGCCGAATTGTGTAAACTTGAACAAGCCGATCGTGCCAATTCATAACATTATAAACGGGAAAGCGCGTTCTATACAGTAGATTTTTTTTTACATATAGGTAGAACATTTGTGAGAATAGGAAGGTTAGGGGTCTGTAATTAGGTCCATAGTCAATTTGATTTTTTTTATCAAGTGAAATTTGGCGCAAAATTAAATACATTGTTGTAACCAGATTTGTTTTTTGCGTGGTAAACACTTAATGATATTTTAGATGATCATTTCCCCGCTCACCTTTGATGCCAACTATGACTGCAAAACATATTAAAAAATATTAGCCGATAATTTTCTAATTTTCTTATTGCTTCATGATGTAAATAGACTTCCTGGTTCATACTTTAAACCTGAATCGGTCATGCCATTGTCGTTCATTTTTTATTCCTAATCCTAACCCTAATCGAATCCTATCCTAATCCTGATAATAACTTTAAAGAATATTCTTTGACACGAATATGTAAATGAAATCAATATCCATCCATAAATGGAATGAATGGAAAATAGAATAAATAGAAATGGCAAAATAAAGTAATAAGAAAGTACATTTATTCGACACCTAACCCTAGAGAAAGCGTAAAAAATTTCAAGCGCATGAAATAAATCAAAATAATCCTATATATACTAACAAAAATATGTAAATTTAGATTATCAGATTTGCGTCGTCGGTATTTATTTGCTTATAGTGTTCTTGACGCGATAGAGAAAATATCGAGGTTAAATTGGGCAGAATTTAAAGTACTTTCTAGCAACATTTATTTACATTTTAGAATCGCATCAGATTGTTATATCTTTGTGAAATATCTATCAATTTATAAAATCCACAAGCAGTTTGTTCACTATTTACACCACTTAGCGTGAAGCACTTAATTTAATATATACATAAACAAGATAATGTAGTAAGAAATATATAACATATGTCTATGCAAATAAACAATATAATAATGCCCATTTAGCAATGCACACATATACAAATTGTACACCAAATACCACCTAAAATGCACTGTTGTATAGAAGAATTCTGCCAGTGTTGTTTTTCGTTTTACGAAGAGGACTTCCTCGATTTTCACGATTTTACTGGGTCCTCCTTTTTTCATTAGTTGCAGTTTCATTTTCGCGATTGTATATATTATTTGGCATGAAATTTCACTTTTTTAAGACTGGGTTATGTCAAGGCCCCTATAGCAAATAAATACCGTATGGTCTGCTATAAAATGTGATAAAGCTTTGGTTAATTATATATGTTGTTAATTATCAAGTGAAATGTTTTACTAAGTTAATGCATTTATTATTTTTTTAATGTTACGTGAACGAAGTCACGGGTAACAGCTAGTTCTATTATATTTCTATACGCTTATATATTTCAGATCAACACCTATAATGGTTAAATTTATTGAAAATTGTTTTGAATGTACATATATATACATTTTAAATAATTAAGAATCGTGTAAAAATAATCCATGTTTTGAGAAAAAAAATTCGATATGAGTAGATTGCCGGATATTGGCGAACTCTCTTAATTTGCTTACTATTATGAAACTATCATAGTAAATGTTTTAAAAATTTTTACTGTGTATTTTACGCTCAGAATTATCAATGTTTCAAGTAACCAATAATTTAAACGTGTATAAATGTAGAAATTTACTTATAAAGTTTGTTTTGCATTTATAGTAGCGTGTTATTTAAACTATTTTTTATTACTTAAAGCATTGTATTTATTTATTTTATCTCTAAATCTTATTTTTTCTTGTTTGTAGTAAAGATAAAGCTGAAGCTAAAGTTACATATGATATATATATACCTTTTATAATGAATACATTGCAAAGATTTTTGTATTTTTATGTATAGAAGTAACCTTTATTTAGCATTATTTATGGTAAGTATATCTCGCCATCTACCGGCGAAAGTAGCCCTTTAACGATTCCGAAACTAAGGGGGATTGTGAAGGCCGTATGAGGGAAGGAGAAAGATCGAGTTTGGCCGTGGTTATATACTAAAACCTTCCCTGAAAAATTATCTATCGAACAGTGCAAGTTCCATCGGAACTCGAGTTATAAGGGAACGGAACGAAATTTCCGTTAGTGTTTTATATATATAGTAGATTATCTTGGCAAAGTAAAGAAAATGACATTGGCGAGAGAAGAAAATTTGCCAACATATTTTTTGGCAACCTATTCAAAAAAATTATTTTACAATAAAACACACATAATGATCAATATATTATAAAACATACAATGTTTAATTTAATATAAAACACGCACAATCTGCTTTATCGGGTCATACGAAGCAAAATCTCGTCAAAATTGTTACGGTTGGTTTCAACAATTTTTTTTTTATCTACATTAATTATTTAAATCACTTTCTCAACATTTATTTAAAAGCACTCTTTTTTTCTGTTTCTAATAAAAATTTAAATAAATAAAAGTAATTGTAATAAATATAATAAAATCAGTTTTTATTTTTTCTTCTTTCTTTTTATTTTTGCAAAGTAATTTCAACGTTTATAGTCTAACGTAGCTTCCTGTTTTTCAAATACGAAAAGCAGACAGCAAGGGAGGGATGTTTTGTCAGTAGACTGCACAGGTGGAAAATTTGGAGTCATCTAGTCTGACTTTGATATAAGAATGACCGACCGCCCTGTATAAGAATTACGTTATCCTATGAGTGTACTATACACGCAATTAGGCTTTGTAAGTTTACGTCAGGCTTCAATTGGCTCTGCTATCAGGCGGATAGCTGGCGCCCATGTAAACAGAGGCTAACAGGACCCCCCTTCAGCACACGCCATGGGGGTGATGCATGGTTTCCTTCCCCCATGAAGCGGCCGGCAGAGTGGAGCGGCAAGCTGTAGTCTTCACGATGAGTCCATTTTTCCTTTTGTTTCCATTCCCGTACCCCTGGCAGAGTGGATCGGTCCCGTTTTTCAAGCAGCGCGGGAGAATGAATGTTTACGACACTTGTTGCTTGGCCAAGAGACCTGTCGTTTGACTCGTAAAAAAAAATTCGACTTATTACGGGGCTCGAAGATTGGCCTGTGGGCTGGATCGCGAAGTTGTTGAAGGCGGACAGGTTTCTGGAAGATTTTTTTTTTGAGAGTGGGGCATTGATGGCCCTACATTAACCATCCTAAATCATGATGTTATGATGAAAAGAGGCTATAAGGGCATTTTCGAATTGCGGATCTATAACTGTTAACGAGAAATTAAGAAGAAGATATGTGTAGCCTATTTTTTTTTTTGGCGTAGTGGCGCTCCAAGATTATGACTTCTTAACCATCAGAAGTGATCATAGATATTGAACTAAACCGGTCGTTAGAAGTCGTCGTGTTCTGAGTTACGGTGATGGCTATCTTCGAATAAAACACATGCTTCAGGAAGGTGAAATTACTGACTCCGACGGTGAAGTTCTGGACCGTAGAACGATTTTCCCCTCCTGACTAGATGATGGACCTAGTAGTTGATGGCAAGTGATGCAGTGAGATGAGAGGATTGATGAATGTTAGCTTGAAACCACGTCTGAATTTTTCCCCAGCCTGAATACTCCAGCTTAAGTGTTTCATCAGATTTTGAAAAAGGAGGAAATGCTCCTAAGTGCCCATTGACTAAAATTGTAGAACTCTCTACCTGTTGTAAGTACTATTTGCATAGTTTTTCTTTTTATTTATTTGTACCTCTTTAAAAAAAAAAAAAAAAAAATATGTTTGCTATACCAGAGTTTAAAAGTGAAATGAATATCTTTGGATAATTTCAATAAGAATAAACATTATGAACAGAAATAGTCTGTAGGTTAATATATAATGTTTGTATGTTTGAACGACCATTAAATGGTAATATGATGGTAATTTTAAAAATATGATGTGTAATTTAAAAGTAACCAGTGAGTGGTTTCAACTTAAAAGATCAGCTGTTATATTGTTTTATTAAGATTATTTTTGATAACTTAGTTGCTTCATTATTTTAAATGTTCAAATAAATTGTGTTTTTTTTTGTTTATTATCAAAGTTGGTATGTTTTTCTTTGTATAAATCTCTAAATAATTAATTTTTTATATTCACAGTAGACCTATAAGAATGGCCTAACCTTTCTGTGATTAATTAAAAAAAAAAAAAAAAAGGGAGAGAAAATTCAACTTTATTAAATTAGGACTTTAAAATTTCTTAAGTTTAAATTCATAACTGACTGTTTTAATGAACATAAATTGAAGTTCACTCAATGTTATACAATCGTATTTTTGATCTTGATTTAAGGATGGATAGATTAATAAGTGAAACAGTAATATTAAATTTAATTTCATAAAATGTTAAATTAAGCTTTAACTCTCCTCTTTCAGAAACATTGTTTTTCTAATATATACACCAAGATTGTTTTATTTTAAAAAGTAAAAAAAAAAAAATAAATAAAAAAATAAAAAAAAATATCCAGTCATTATACACCACTATACGATTCTTGGTTAACCGATCGGATCTTGTTCAGAATCTCTATGGTTGTTCTAAAATTTTAGTACATCATCATATCCCTATTCTATTAACGGATTTAACTCTTTCCCCTTTTGGTCCTCATATTGGAGGAATTTCAGGTTGTCTGCATTTTTCCAAATTATATGATGATTACACTTTTGTTAATTTAATGTGTATGGAGATTTGAGCTTGATCGGGTTGGAGTGGAGTTGAGTGTTCTTTATGCAATCCAGTATGCTACTTGATTTAGAAATCTGTTGCCCCTTACTACATTTAATATTGTCTTAAAATGATGAGTTCAAAATTATCATTGTTGTATTAACCTATTCGGATTCTTAAGTTTTGATATTTTGATTAGTTTAATATAATTTGCTACCTTTTCCATGGCAACAGATTTCAGTGGAGCTAATCAGGGTATACTTTTTTTTTTCTAAATATTTAATTGTCAAGTGAAGATTGAGTAATAAATGAGCTTTTTAAGTTTAAGTAAGTTGTGTTTTAGAAAGAACCCCAAAACACCACAACAAATGGAGCCGTAACAATTCGGTCTCTGGGTTATTGATTTTTTTTACTTGTATGTATTTATGTATCAAAGAGCAACTGGGTGTTTTTGCAATTAAAATTTTATTTATATGTTCAAGTGTAAAAAGAGGTCTAGGCTCTCTCTCTGTGCTAGTAAGCTACAATTCCCAGTCAAAATTATGCCTTGTGAGCATAACCTTTTCTTATTTACAAAAAGCATAGTCCTGTACTTAAGTTTTATGTATTTATAAGGTTTTCCTTTCCCCTCTCTTTTTCTCATTTTTAAGTTGCCCCCCCCCTTTTTTCATTTTCTTTTTGGTTTGTTTGTCATTTTCTATAAACAAAGCGTAGAAACCCCAAGTAATACTTCAGGGTGTAATACTTGTCTTGCTACTAATTCTGTAAATATTTCTAACTCTGTATATAGTGTAAATGCTAATAATAATTGTATAAATAATGATTGTGTTAAAAATAATTCTGTAAATATAAAATGTGTCAACAAAGTAGGGGAGAATTCAAAAAGTAGTAATGCCAATAGCCCTCCTGAAAATTGTGCATGTGAGAAAGTTCATGACTCAGTTAATATTGAAAATGGGAATCATAGTAGTAAAAATATGGTAGTTCAGGACCCGCAGTTGAGTAATATGGGAAAAGATGTTGAGATAGTCATTCAAACTGAGTCGGATAAGGAAGTTGAAAGTGTTGCGCAGAACTTTTGCATGCAAACAACATCAGGCGGTAGCTCTGAGGGTAATAACACTGAAAATTTTTCAAGTATTCAAAATGTCGACAATAATCTATCAGCAGCGAGTCAGGTAACCCAGGGTAATTTAGCTGAAGATACTACTGAAATTTGTAATATTGATGAAAGTGAAGATTTGGTAAGTATAGAGGATAAGGTACCTGAAGTCGAGGAGGAGAGCAATGAAGATAGCAGTAGTGATAAAACCAATAAAAATAAAAATATAAGTTTCGCTGTGTTATGTAGCAAAATTTCAATCCCCCCGCAGTCAAAAATGTTAGCCCAGGTTAAAAGCTATAAGGAAAATTTTATTAAGGAGAATGATATTGTTATGTTAGAACCTTTGGCGAAAAATTTAAATCAAGGTCTCCTTACCTCCAGAGCCATTTGCACTAAAGAACATGGCCTATATATCTCATTTGCAAATTTTTCAGACAATAGTATTCATTTAAATAAAGGAACCTTTGTTGCCAAAATTCAAAAATGTGTAGACCAGTCAAATATACCCGTAACTGATAATAAATTAACCTATAATATAAATTTGGCCCCTCCAATTGGTGACTTTGATCACGCTGATCTCACTTGGAGCTCTGAAATTAATTTAGATCATTTAGAACCCCCATTAAAACTTAAAATGCAAAATTTTCTAGACAAAAACAAAGATGTATTTGCAGCATCGGTCTTAGATTTACCCGGCTGTGATACAATCCCGCATGAAATTAACTTAACTTCAAATAAACCAGTTAAAGGCAAAGCTTATAGAGTCCCCTACAAATTACGTCAAGAAATGGAAGACCAACTTAATACTTTGTTACAGGCGGACATAATTTTCCCTTCCATGTCTGAATTTGCTTCTCCGGTTATTCTGGTTCGGAAATCAGACGGTTCCTATCGACTTGCTGTTGACTACAGAAGATTAAATAAAAATCTTGTTAAAGATGCTTACCCAATACCTAACATTACCGACTCTGTTGATGCTTTAAGTGGGGCTAAATTTTTTTCAACGCTAAATTTAACTAGTGGGTTTTTTCAACAGATTATTCGCCCAGAGGATAGGCATAAAACTGCTATAATCACCCACAAAGGACTTTTTGAGTGGACCCGTAACTGTTTTGGGCTCTCAAATTCAGGTAACAGTTTCCAAAGACTTATGAATGCTATTTTCGGTGATTTAGGCAATCTTGGAATTCTTGTTTATATCGACGACATTGTAATTGCCTCCAGTGATGTTAATTCTCATTTTGAGAAGCTTAGCATGGTCTTTGAAAGGTTAAGACTGCATAAACTTAAACTTAAGCCCAGTAAATGCACTTTCCTTTCGAATAAAATACAATATCTAGGTTTTGAGATTTGTAGTGGCCAAGTATCACCTATCAATAAAAATATTGCCGTAATAGAAAATTTTAAACCTCCAACTACCCGAAAGGCTGTTAGGTCATTTATTGGAACTCTATCTTTCTATAGGAGATTTATACCAGATTTTACTAAGAGAGCTAAAAATCTAATCAACTTAACGAAAGAGACAGGAAAATTTTCGTGGAATGAAGATGCACAGAAAGAATTTGAAGACCTTAAAATGGCTCTTATTTCAAAACCATGTCTTGCACTCCCTGATTTTGAGAAAGAATTCCATTTATATACTGATGCCAGTGGCGAAGCATTAGGGGTAGTGTTATCACAATTAGATGAAAATAACATGCTCCATCCTGTTGCCTTTGCCAGCAGAAAATTGAAAGATGCTGAGACCCGCTACTCCACCACTGAAAGGGAATTACTAGCTTTAGTTTGGGCTACTGCCCACTTCAAATGTTACATTGCTAATACCCATTTTTTCATCTATACAGACCATGCGCCTCTAACATTTATGTTAAAAATTCACGACCCTACATCTCGCATGGCTAAATGGATCTGCACTCTCTCAGACTTTAATTTTACAATCAAGTTTGTTAAAGGTAAGTGTAACAGTGTCGCAGATTTCCTTTCGAGGTATGTCAACAATGATAACTCCAATGATACTGTTAATTGTAATTTTTGTATACAAGTCGAAAAGGAAGTTACTTTTATGCCTCATTCTAATCTACTTGAAAAAATTGGTGAATTACAAAAATCAGACAAGAAATGCTGCGAGATTGCAAGAAAACTAGACCAAGGTGTAGAAATTGCTCCTAAATACATGAAATTTTTTTTAGAGATGACATTTTAGTTTGTGAGGATACAAGGGAGTCAGCTATTTTGAATAAATCTGTAAAGTTAGTCGTGCCAAAAGAATTGGTTACTCAAGTTTTTGCACTAACACATGAGTCCCTAGCGGCTTGTCATCAAGCCTTTCAAAAGACCATTGATCGCATTCGTGAGCACTTCTATTGGCCAGGAATGTCGTCAGATGTCAAGCATCTAGTGGAGTCATGTATTAGTTGCCAGCAGAAGAGAGCTTATAGAGCGAACCAGCTCGCCCCTCTGCAACGTATGCCGACCCCCCAGTTTCCCATGAACAAGGTTCATTTGGATCTCATTGGACCCTTACCGCAAACTTTTTCGGGAAATAAGTATATTGTCGCATATATAGATTCATTTACTAAGTGGCCAGAAGCATATGCGGTTAGTTCAACCACTTCAGATGTCATTGCGGACACTTTAGCTGATTTCATATCACGCTACGGTGCGCCCTGTTTTATTACGACGGACAACGCGAAGAATCTAATTTCAGATGCGATAGAGCACGTATATAAAATGTTTGGTATTAATCATATTAAGACCTCATCTTATCACCCGGCTGGCAACTCGCAAGTGGAGAGACAGAACCGTACTCTTAAAAATGCACTTTGTCACATAGTCAACCAAAATCAATCTGACTGGGACACTAAACTCAAATTTGCACTACTAGCTATGCGTTCAGCTGTCCACTCTTCAACTAAACTTAGCCCAGCTGCAGTTATGTATGGCAGAAATATGAATCTACCATATAATCTCTTTTCTCAACCACCTTCTTTTAATTATAATGATGCACCCTCTTTTTGCTAACTCTTAATCCCAGCTCTTCAAAAAGTATACACTGAAGTACATAGTAATTTAATTAAAGTTTCTGAGCAGCAGGAAATATACCGTGAAAAGACAGCTGTTGATAAAAATTTTAAAATAGGAGATCTTGTGTGGTTATTTACACCCACAGTCGCCCCTGGTAATACAAAAAAATTAAGCAAGCAAAATAATGGTCCTTTTACTATAATTGAGAAGCTAAATGAGGTTAATTTTAAAATAGCGCTAGTTGCTAATCCCAAAAATTGTCAGGTTGTCCATGTTGACAGGTTGTCTTCTTTCAAAGACAGACTCCCCATCTGGTCCAGTAAACCAAAACAAACAATTGGCCTGGGATCGACTGAAAACGTGACCATCGATTCACCACACCAACCGCGCGATTCTCCTCCTGTACGCAGGTGTAAGCGTAACCGATTCATTCCCTGGGCACCATATGATAGTAACCGCGCACCAGCAGTAGTGAACGTCAACAATAACGAAACTCCGGTAGCGCCGGAAGTGGAGGAAACAGACAGCGACGCGACTGAAATCATAAATCCCTCTCCCCCACCTCCCATTTCTCCGGAGATTGCAGCGGCAGAGAATAACGAGATGTGCGTAAATAAAAATTTAGCAACGGCAGAAGGCAGTGAAATGCGCGTAGGTAAAAATTCAGCCACGGCAGAAAGCAGTTCAACTGCTGAGCACAGCGATTCGCGCAGGTCTCGTTCATCGATTCGTCCAGCTGCTAAATCGAATAGAAGTAGTCGTTCAATATCGATTTCTAGAACCGACTATTCGCTACGGGATAGAAGAGACCGTCCGAGTTATAAATACTAACTACCTTTTTTCGTTATTCAAGCATTTTTATTCAATTTTACCTTGTTTATTTGTATTTATTTATAGTTTAGTTAATGTGTATGTATATTTAATTATTTTTTTTGACATTTTTAAAACGGAACTTAGTTTTTCTAGCGTATTAAAGGTTTGTTTTGGTTGTGTGTTGATACTCTCATGTAGGCATTTTTAACCCTTTTTATGCCTATACTTAAGGTTTTTGTCTGTTTTATGGTAGATTATGTGGTATATACCCGTCCGCACCCCGTTTTCGTAGATTTTGGGTATATTTTTGCAAAAAAAAAAAAAAAAAAAAAGAAACGAATGTAATTTTTGTTACTTTAAAATTTTTTTAGGATGTTGTGTTTTGTATGCCCTTTTGCCGAGGTAGATCTGTTTAGTTCAGTTTTTTTTAATGCATCAGTGTTTTGTATATAACTTTTTAAGTATGTGTTTACTTTAATTTCTACATTTTAACTAGATAGATTTATTATTTACTATACAGTTGTGGTTTTATTTGAGCTTAAACTTTAAGGAGTGTGGGCCCTTTTTCTTTTTCTAGTACATACTGTCTCATGTACATGCCTGTATGTTGTTGTGTGTGGCTAAAAGTGCTAAAATTAACTATTTTATTTATTCTACTTCCTATTTTTGTGGAATGTGTGTTTTCCTTCCTGGTGATATATGTCACCACCCCTGTTTTTTATTTTATTTTGTGGAATGTTTTCCCTGTAGTGCCCAAAAGGCCCGAAACTGCTTTTTGCTATAAGTAGCACAGAGGCAGAGATACTCTTTCCCATGCACATTACTTGTACGTGCATTTGTAAAATCTACATAATATCCCGAATCATTAGACTGTGTTCGAAAACAAACATGTGTTCTCATATAAAATTGTTACAATTGTGTGCGTAATTCTCTAACATGGTCTGTGATACCATAATTTGTGTCTTACAGATGTATATGTATATATTTTTTTTTGTGTGTCACCAGTTGCTCTTGTGTATTTTTGTATAATAGAATTAATATGTGTTTTACAAATTTCATTGACATTTACAGTGTTGTAACTATGATATTACTAGTACTTATTTACATTAATAGATAGTGTTGTAATATACTGTGATGCCAATTATTGAAGTTATGTATATAAGCAGTGTAGTGACAATTAATCAGTGGGCACTTCTCTTCTTTTTCGGCTAATTTTTTTTTTCAAAATTCAATTTATGTATTATTTACAGTTCTGTTGCCAGAAGTCTCAGGAAGGATGCAGTTATGCGTAGGAATGACAGTAGTAGGGAAGTGAGGTTTCACAATCAGGTGGAACATGTGTTCTTTTACAGGTGCAGAAAATATCTTGGTCATTTTAGTGGTAAAATCAGCCTTGTGGTCCCTCCTCCGGTAGTACTCTTTTATGGTCATGTTTCAGGTAATATTTTAGGTAATGGTTTCTACGGGTGTGCGAGCTCTGGTTGTATATATCCGGAATATATTGTCAGGATGGTATTTCAGCGGTGAACTCTCTGGATCCCGTCCCGGATCGATGTATGATCTGTGTTTGTAGGTCAGTTTTTTCAGTGTTGAGGTCCCAGCATGCCATGTGGTACCAAGTTACCTTTCAAAAAAATAATTTGTTTTCTCAAAAAATTTTTTTTTTAATTAGCCGGGGGGAGCAATCTTGTTACGGTTGGTTTCAACAAATTTTTTTTTTTAATCTACATTAATTATTTAAATCACTTTCTCAACATTTATTTAAAAGCACTCTTTTTTTCTGTTTCTAATAAAAATTTAAATAAATAAAAGTAATTGTAATAAATATAATAAAATCAGTTTTTATTTTTTCTTCTTTCTTTTTCTTTTTGCAAAGTAATTTCAACGTTTATAGTCTAACGTAGCTTCCTGTTTTTCAAATACGAAAAGCAGACAGCAAGGGAGGGATGTTTTGTCAGTAGACTGCACAGGTGGAAAATTTGGAGTCATCTAGTCTGACTTTGATATAAGAATGACCGACCGCCCTGTATAAGAATTACGTTATCCTATGAGTGTACTATACACGCAATTAGGCTTTGTAAGTTTACGTCAGGCTTCAATTGGCTCTGCTATCAGGCGGATAGCTGGCGCCCATGTAAACAGAGGCTAACAGGACCCCCCTTCAGCACACGCCATGGGGGTGATGCATGGTTTCCTTCCCCCATGAAGCGGCCGGCAGAGTGGAGCGGCAAGCTGTAGTCTTCACGATGAGTCCATTTTTCCTTTTGTTTCCATTCCCGTACCCCTGGCAGAGTGGATCGGTCCCGTTTTTCAAGCAGCGCGGGAGAATGAATGTTTACGACACTTGTTGCTTGGCCAAGAGACCTGTCGTTTGACTCGTAAAAAAAAATTCGACTTATTACGGGGCTCGAAGATTGGCCTGTGGGCTGGATCGCGAAGTTGTTGAAGGCGGACAGGTTTCTGGAAGATTTTTTTTTTGAGAGTGGGGCATTGATGGCCCTACATTAACCATCCTAAATCATGATGTTATGATGAAAAGAGGCTATAAGGGCATTTTCGAATTGCGGATCTATAACTGTTAACGAGAAATTAAGAAGAAGATATGTGTAGCCTATTTTTTTTTTGGCGTAGTGGCGCTCCAAGATTATGACTTCTTAACCGGAACTAAACCGGTCGTTAGAAGTCGTCGTGTTCTGAGTTACGGTGATGGCTATCTTCGAATAAAACACATGCTTCAGGAAGGTGAAATTACTGACTCCGACGGTGAAGTTCTGGACCGTAGAACGATTTTCCCCTCCGGACTAGATGATGGACCTAGTAGTTGATGGCAAGTGATGCAGTGAGATGAGAGGATTGATGAATGTTAGCTTGAAACCACGTCTGAATTTTTCCCCAGCCTGAATACTCCAGCTTAAGTGTTTCATCAGATTTTGAAAAAGGAGGAAATGCTCCTAAGTGCCCATTGACTAAAATTGTAGAACTCTCTACCTGTTGTAAGTACTATTTGCATAGTTTTTCTTTTTATTTATTTGTACCTCTTTAAAAAAAAAAAAAAAAAAAAAATATGTTTGCTATACCAGAGTTTAAAAGTGAAATGAATATCTTTGGATAATTTCAATAAGAATAAACATTATGAACAGAAATAGTCTGTAGGTTAATATATAATGTTTGTATGTTTGAACGACCATTAAATGGTAATATGATGGTAATTTTAAAAATATGATGTGTAATTTAAAAGTAACCAGTGAGTGGTTTCAACTTAAAAGATCAGCTGTTATATTGTTTTATTAAGATTATTTTTGATAACTTAGTTGCTTCATTATTTTAAATGTTCAAATAAATTGTGTTTTTTTTTTGTTTATTATCAAAGTTGGTATGTTTTTCTTTGTATAAATCTCTAAATAATTAATTTTTTATATTCACAGTAGACCTATAAGAATGGCCTAACCTTTCTGTGATTAATTAAAAAAAAAAAAAAAAAAAGGGAGAGAAAATTCAACTTTATTAAATTAGGACTTTAAAATTTCTTAAGTTTAAATTCATAACTGACTGTTTTAATGAACATAAATTGAAGTTCACTCAATGTTATACAATCGTATTTTTGATCTTGATTTAAGGATGGATAGATTAATAAGTGAAACAGTAATATTAAATTTAATTTCATAAAATGTTAAATTAAGCTTTAACTCTCCTCTTTCAGAAACATTGTTTTTCTAATATATACACCAAGATTGTTTTATTTTAAAAAGTAAAAAAAAAAAAAAATATCCAGTCATTATACACCACTATACGATTCTTGGTTAACCGATCGGATCTTGTTCAGAATCTCTATGGTTGTTCTAAAATTTTAGTACATCATCATATCCCTATTCTATTAACGGATTTAACTCTTTCCCCTTTTGGTCCTCATATTGGAGGAATTTCAGGTTGTCTGCATTTTTCCAAATTATATGATGATTACACTTTTGTTAATTTAATGTGTATGGAGATTTGAGCTTGATCGGGTTGGAGTGGAGTTGGGTGTTCTTTATGCAATCCAGTATGCACCTTGATTTAGAAATCTGTTGCCCCTTACTACATTTAATATTGTCTTAAAATGATGAGTTCAAAATTATCATTGTTGTATTAACCTATTCGGATTCTTAAGTTTTGATATTTTGATTAGTTTAATATAATTTGCTACCTTTTCCATGGCAACAGATTTCAGTGGAGCTAATCAGGGTATACTTTTTTTTTCTAAATATTTAATTGTCAAGTGAAGATTGAGTAATAAATGAGCTTTTTAAGTTTAAGTAAGTTGTGTTTTAGAAAGAACCCCAAAACACCACAACAAAATCGTCGGATTGCCTAAGCATAAAATCGCCCTTTTGGCGCCAAAAAGATACCCCGGTGCATCTTCGACATCTGTACATTATTGAAATGTACAAGCAAAAGTAAATTGTATATAAATAACTAGCTATCCGCCCGGCGCTGCGTTGCCCGGGCCCGAGATAATAACAATCTCAGTGCAAGGAGTCAACCCCCTCCCTCCCCATACCCGCAAATATAACGAATAATTTGTTCAAGAAAACCATCTTCACCTACATTAACGCGATCATTAAAAAAAGAATTACATTTTTCTGATAATTAGAACATAACGAAGACGCTACGCTAAAATAGCCGGCAGATGACAACGCCTCCCATCCTCAATTTCAGATCTATATTTTAATTAGTTATCTAAATTTTTGTTCATTAGTAAAAATTGGCAATTATTTCCTTTCTTTTTCGCAAACTAAATGGAGGGATCGGCCAGAGAAACAGATATCTTTGTAGTTCAGTTTTTAATGAAAGCAGATCCCTGTCTGAAACTTTATCGGATTATTTTCACTGGCGCCAGTAGATTTTTAGCAGTTTTTTGCATAAATTAAGAAAAATTACCGGCCGAATTTTTCAAAAATTGCATAGACGGATGCAGATTTTTTTCTTACATATGCTCAGAAATTTTCAAATTGATATCTTAATTAGTTTTTTTAAAATTCGCTAATTACTAAAATAATTTCGAATTCGTTCATTTTCGCTTGCAAATCCACATAAACAGTTCTTTTCATTAGCCATTTTGATTTAAAAGATGGCATTTTCAATGCGATGTTTAATGATATTCTAATTAATATCTAGAGTAATTATCAAAATATTAAAATTCTGAGACTCAGGTATACCAGGAGAGGGTTTGGACTACCTAAATCTAAATTTACAGACTTCTAGGTGCGCTAAATTTTCCTAGCCATCGCAGACAGACACACACACAGACACACAGAGCGAAACTTTCTTTTATTATTATAGATATTGCTACAAATGTCGCAGACGCACCGGGATATATTTTTGTCGCTAAAAGGACGATTTAATGCCTAGGCAACACGACGATTTTGGCGAGATTTTGCTTCATATGGCAACCCGGTAGAGAAGATTGCGTGTGTTTTATATTAAACTAGCAAGCTACGCCCGCTGCGCTGGTCGGTTTTTTCAAAAGAGCCTTGAATCAAACGATATATATCGTTTAACTTGACCTTGTATGTGAAAGTAGTCTGTATATGTACCTGGAATATCCTTCCACATTACTGAAAAATGACGTGATTGCGCTATTATATTTTCTAATGTGCAGTCAAAATTTTAGCTGTTAAGGACCAACTCCTTTATTTGGTCGTTTACAGTTAAGGTTTGCTAAAGAATGATAAAACTATATGCAATATACTAAAACCATCACTAAAAATTATCGAACTAACAATGCAAACTAATTAACTAACAAAATCCATTCAGTAGAAGTTTTTACAAAGGCTAATCTTTGATAATCGGGTTCATCTGATTATAGAACTTTTTCACATAATTTTAAACCTAACAGAACGATATAAAATATACCAAAACCACCCTTACAAATTATCTACTTAACAATGCAAGTCACAAAAAATTTCAAAAAAGCTAATCTTTCGGAATCGGGTTCACCTGACTATATAACCTTTACATATAACTGTTTGGCTAAGCAACGTAGAACAATATGCAGTACATTAAAACCATTCCTGAAATAGCATCTAACTAACAATACAATTCTCATCAAAATCCGTCCGGTAGAACTTTTTCAGAAGGCTAGTCTTTCATAATAGGAATCAAATATTGAAAAGGCTAATATTTGATAACAAAAATGGTCACCCGATTTTCGAATATCCCCCTGTAATTCTAGAACTAAGCAACGTAGAATGATATGTTATGTAATAAAACTTTCCCTAGAAAATTATCTTAGATTTATAGAAATTATGTTAGATTTTTATCTAACAGTGTAGGTTCCATCGAAATCCATTCGGCAAAATCTTTTAAAAAGGCTAATATTTCATAACCGGATTGATCTGATTATAGAACTTCCCAGAATAATTCTATAATTAAGCTACGTAGAACGATATGTTATACAATAAAACCTTCCCTGAAAAATTATCTTACAGTTTAAGTTCTACGAAAATCCAATCAGCAGAACTTGAGTTATAAGCAGCCGGAACGAAATTTCATATATGTAGAATTAAATAGAAGTATATTGCCTTTAATATTTTTTGCATTTGGATAAAAAAAAAGGTACTTTTCGGTTAGCTGGCCGCCAGTGATATATGTACATACATACACACACATATATATATATATGTATATATTCATACATATAAGTGTATATTTATGTATGTATATGCATGTATTTGTATACATATATGTATGTATATACATGTATTTGTGTAGATATGTGTGTATATATATATACATGTATATATATACTACTGGCGCCCGGCTAACCGAAAAGCACCAAAAAAAAAAAAAAATACTACAAAAATGAAGTCGTACACTTAAAAAAAAAAACACCTCTTGGCTTAAAATCTCTCATCAAAACTGTTTTTCTTTTTTTTTCTTTTCTTTCTTTTTTTAAAATAAAATTAGTAACAGTTTTTTCTTTTATTTTTCCAGATGTATAGCCATTTCAATTCTTTCTGCAACAAAAAAAGACACCTTTTGGCTTAAAATCAAATTGTTTTGGGTCAAAAGTAAAATCAAAATCGACAAAAAAAAAGAAGATACATCGCCAAATATTGTTTCAATATAGAAATCTTGCCCTTGAATAATTTTTTAAGTATTACGAACATTTCCAATCATGTTTAAATTAAATATATTCGTTTTATAATATTCTCTCATCAAAATTCTTTTTTTTTTCTTTCTCTTTCTTTTTCGTTTCTTTATTTCTTTTAATAAAATTAGTAACAGTTTTTCTTTTATTTTTCGACATGTATAGCCTTTTCATTTCTTTCTGCAACAGTAATAATCGCCAAAAAATTAGCAATGGTAACCTTTTCGGCCAAAATAACAGAACTTCCTATCAAATTTCTATAACTAATATACGTGGAACTTTGTGTCATATACTAAAACCTTCCCTGAAAAATTATCTCTCAAACAGTTAAAGTTCCATAAAAATCAATTCGGCAGAACTCGAGTTATAAAGGAACGGAACGAAATTTCCGTTTGTGTTTTATATATATAGTAGATTAAATATTGTATGTTTTATAGTAAATTGATCATTGTGTGAGTTTTATGATAAAATAATCATTCGGTGTGTTTTATGATAATAAAAAAAAAAATGGGTACTTACGTATTATACGGGTAGCTCAAATACAATTGCGCCAAGCATGGCGCCAATTAACTACTTATAGTAACCCTTATTTTTCGATAAGTATGTAGTTTATTTATGGTACATTTCGGTTAGCCGGGTGACAGTGAAATATATACATATACAGTTTTTTATGCTTTTATATTATCACACCTGTTTGTTCAATACATTAATATATTTTATTTATTTATTTATTTTATATTATTTACCATTTTTAACTATGTTAGGTATTTAACCAGTGGACCCTTGCGAGGATTTCGCAATGCAGTCTAATAATTTTTAGGAATATCTAATATTTTTTGGATGCAGGTTTTAAATTCTAAAGAAAAATTAAGGATAAAAATATCTTCAAACAACATTAGTCAAGCCAGAATATCATTTCATTTATTCCTAACAATAAAATCCCATCGAAGATAGAAAAAGGCATGCGCGAGAGAAAAAAAAATTAACAATTGCATTTTAACTGCATTATAGGATGACGGCATCTTCTTCTGGAAAAATACGGGACGAAGAAAAATAAAATGAAATATACTTAATTTACAATTCAATCTAATATAACAAATCATACCTTTTATGCTACACGTGTAAAATACCACTGCTTCGATCAATCCATAATATTTAATTCCGTCTAAACGTTTCAATTTTAATTTTGGTTTTCAATCATAAATATAAAATAACCCGTAAGAAAAGTCACAATTAACTGTTTTGTACAATTTATCATTTTTTATAATCACTGTTGAGCATCATATAATGCGGTATTTTATTTTGTGGCAACATTGATTTGAAAAAAGCTTTCATTTCATTTATGAAAAAACAATGCATATCACATATCTTATTTCTGTTGTCAACATCCTTTTTTCTATGCACATACAAAACATACAACGATGAATGAGGTATCATTCGAAAAGTTTTTGAACAGGCTTCTGACATAGTACACTCAGATTTCGTTAAACGCGTTATTGGATTAAAAAAAAATAGTTAATTAAAAATTCATGCTAAAACGTACCAGGAAATAATCTCAAAGATTGCACTGCGAAAGTTTCGCACGGGTCCTTCTCGTATTTATATGTTTTAATGATATATTTAGAAACTAGCAAGCTACGCCCGCTACGCTGGTCAAATTCTCTTAACGAACTTTTAATCAAACAAAATATTGACATTTCATGATTCACTTTTATATTTTAACAGAATAAAAAGGCTACTATAGTTTGAGACTCGTGCTATAGCCAATATACACGTCAGGACACGTCGCCCTTATCATTATCTTTTTACGCATGAAGGTTTCGCTATGGTACTCCATTGGGAAATTTGGTAATTTTTGAAATTCAATATTTGAAAAACTGCATTTGAAATTTATATAAAGAAAAATACAATTTTTTTACCTTTCAAACGCAGTTTGTCTAACAATTTTCTGAAAAATACTTTTCGAGCTATTTTTTTTTTTCAGTAACTTCAAATGTTTCATTTTCCGAGATTAATCTGTTGCAACAATTGGCGAAAAACCCAGTCGTCGGCAACGCATAGCTTTTTATTAAAGAGGCTGTTGGAGCAGGGATTGTCACCACCAATTTCTCACCATCACTTTTGAAATCGGTTCCGTGGTTCCAGAGATTCCATAGAAATTGTAATTTAGAATGACTTTAGAACGCTTTTCGCTCATTTCCCCCATTTAAATTTCAATTTTTTTTAAATGTATTCTTAGAGAGCATTTACATCTTATAAGTAACTAAAATGCTAAATTTCAAATTTCTTGCCTATTCAGTATAAAAAAGTCGCAATTTTCGAACATTTTTCGCTCCTGCACCTCATTGATGTTAGTGGCACCGACATAAAATATAGCCTATGTTGGAGTAGGTATTGTCCCCAGCAATTTGCCACTATTACTTTTGAAATCGGGTCTGTAGTTCCAGAGATTTCATAGAAATTGTAATTTAGACTGTTTTTAGAACGCTTTTCGCTTATTTCACCCTTTTAAATTTCGAATAAAAAAAAAAAATGTTCTTGGAGAGCATTTACAACTTATAAGTAAGTAGAATACCAACTTTTAAATTTCTAGCTCCTTCAGTATAAAAAAAATTGCAATTTTAGAACGTTTTTCACTCCTGCACCCCCCTGGGATTAGTGACACTGATATAAATATAGCCTATGTTGGAGCAGGGATTGTCACCTTCAATTTGCCTTCATCACTTTTGAAATCGGTTCTGTAGTTCGAGAGATTCCATAGAAATTGTAATTTCGAATGTTTTTAGAATGCTTTTCGCTCATTTCACCCTTTTAAATTTCGAATTATTTAGAATTTGTTCTTAGGGAGCATTTCAATGTTATAAGTAACTACAATGCCAAATTTCTAATTTCTAATTTCTAGCTGTTTCAGTATAAACAAAATCGCAATTTTAAAACGTTTTTCGCTCCTGCACCCCTCTGGGGTTAGAGGCACTGACATAAAATATATGTTGGAGCAGGGGTTGCCACGATCAATTTGCCACAATCACTTTTAAAATCGGTTCGGTAGTTCCAGAGATTTCATAAATATTGTAATTTAGAATGGTTTTAGAACGCTTTTCGCTCATTTCATACTTTTAAATTTCGATTCCTTTTTTATTTTGATCGTAGAGAGCATTTACATCTTATAAGTAACTACAATGCATAATTTCAAATTTCTAGCTCCTTCAGTATAAAAAATAAAAAGAAAACTGCCCAGTTAAACTGAGGGCATTGAACTCACAGGCTATTCACACTAATTGTATATTATACTCTTATTTCAAAGAATTTGAAATAAGCCCCTCGAAAAATAAAGAAATCAACAATATATTAAGGGAGGGGGGTCATCCCTCCGTTACCCCCCTCATAGTTAACTAATGAACCCCATAAACTAATCAGGGATGTCTCTAATTACAATGAATATATATACAAAAATTGAAGAAAGTCGGCAAATTCTGCATGAAAAACCCATTTATCTAAATTAAGGGGGGATTAGCCACCCCCCGTTCCCCACCTTTATACTTAACCAATCAATCCCGAAAACTAATCAGGGAAGCGCCTTAACACTGTGAACCTATAAACAAAATTTGAAGTAAAGCTGAATAATTCTGCATGAAAAACCCATTTATATAAATTAAGGCGGGATTAGCCCCCGCCGTTCCACCCCTTTATACTTAACCAATCAATCCCGAAAACTAATCAGGAAAGCGTCTTAACCCAATGAACCTATCAACAAATTTTGAAGCAAATGGGATAATTCAGCATGAAAACCCCATTTATAAAAAATAAGGGGGGATTAGCCCCCCGTTCCCCCCCTTTATACTTAACCAATCAATCCCGAAAACTAATCAGGGAAGCGCCTTAACACAGTGAACCTATAAACAAATTTTGAAGCAAATGGGATAATTCTGCATGAAAACCCCATTTATAACAAATAAGGGGGGATTAGCCCCCCGTTCCCCCCCTTTATACTTAACCAATCAATCCCGAAAACTAATCAGGGAAGCGCCTTAACACAGTGAACCTATAAACAAATTTTGAAGATAATGGGATAATTCTGCATGAAAAACCCATTTATCTAAATTAAGGGGGGGGGATTAGCCCCCCCGTTCCCCCCCCCTTTATACTTAACCAATCAATCCTGAAAATTAATCAGGGAAGCGTCTTAATCCAATGAACCTATAAACAAATTTTGAACCAAATGGGATAAGTCTGCATGAAAAACCCATTTATATAAATTAAGGGGGGTACTATCCCCCCCGCCCCCCCCTTTATACTTAACCAATCAATCCCGAAAACTAAGTAACTACAATGCATAATTTCAAATTTCTAGCTCCTTCAGTATAAAAAATAAAAAGAAAACTGCCCAGTTAAACTGAGGGCATTGAGCTCACAGGCTATTCACACTAATTGTATATTATACTCTTATTTCAAAGAATTTGAAATAAGGCCCTCGAAAAAAAAAGAAATCAACAATATATTAAGGGAGGGGGGTCAGCCCTCCGTTACCCCCCTCATAGTTAACTAATGAACCCCATAAACTAATCAGGGAAGTCTCTAATTACAATGAAATATATACAAAATTTGAAGAAAGTCGGCAAATTCTGCATGAAAAACCCATTTATCTAAATTAAGGGGGGATTAGCCACCCCCCGTTCCCCACCTTTATACTTAACCAATCAATCCCGAAAACTAATCAGGGAAGCGCCTTAACACTGTGAACCTATAAACAAAATTTGAAGGAAAGCTGAATAATTCTGCATGAAAAACCCATTTATATAAATTAAGGCGGGATTAGCCCCCGCCGTTCCACCCCTTTATACTTAACCAATCAATCCCGAAAACTAATCAGGAAAGCGTCTTAACCCAATGAACCTATAAACAAATTTTGAAGCAAATGGGATAATTCTGCATGAAAACCCCATTTATAAAAAATAAGGGGGGATTAGCCCCCCGTTCCCCCCCTTTATACTTAACCAATCAATCCCGAAAACTAATCAGGGAAGCACCTTAACACAGTGAACCTATAAACAAATTTTGAAGATAATGGGGTAATTCTGCATGAAAAACCCATTTATCTAAATTATAGGGGGGATTAGCCCCCCCTTCCCCCCCTCCTTTATACTTAACCAATCAATCCTGAAAACTAATCAGGGAAGCGTCTTAACCCAATGAACCTATAAACAAATTTTGAACCAAATGGGATAATTCTGCATGAAAAACCCATTTATATAAATTAAAGGGGGTACTATCCCCCCCCCGCCCCCCCCCCCTTTATACTTAACAAATCAATCCCGAAAACTAATCAGGGAAGCGCCTTAACACAGTGAACCTATAAACAAAATTTGAAGGAAATGGGCTAATTCTGCATGAAAAACCCATTTATATAAATTAAGGGGGGGATTAGCCCCCCGTTTCCCCCCTTTATACTTAACCAATCAATCCCGAAAACTAATCAGTGAAGCGCCTTAATACAGTTTACCTATAAACAAAATTTGAAGGAAAACGGAATAATTCTGCATGAAAAACCCATTTATATAAATAAAGGGGGGGATTAGCCCCCCGTTCCCCCCCTTTATACTTAACCAATCAATCCCGAAAACTAATCAGGGAAGCGCCTTAACACAGTGAACCTATAAACAAAATTTGAAGGAAAACGGATATTTCTATGAAGAGTTATCGCGTTACGTACGTACATACATACATACAGAACCGGCGGGCACATAAGCTCTCAGGCTTTGATAGCCTGTGAGGTAAAAATCGCAATTTTAGAACGTTTTTCGCTCCTGCACCCCATGGGGTTAGTGGCACCGACATAAAATATAGCCTATGTTGGAGCAGGGGTTGTCACCATCAATTTGCCACCATCACTTTTGAAAACAAAGCCTGAGAGCTAATGTGCCCGCCCGATTTGTTTGTATGCATGTACGTATGTATGTACGTAACGCGATAACTCGTGATAGAAATATCCGTTTTGCTTCCAATTTTGCTTTTAGGTTCATTCTAATAAGGCGCTACCCTGATTAGTTTTGTGAGTTCATTGGTTAAGTATAAAAGGGGAAAAGAGGGGTAACTCCCCCTTAATTTGGATAAATGGGTTTCTCATGCAGAATTATCCGTTTTTCTTCAAATTTTGTATATAGGCTCATTGTGATAAGGCGCTTCTCTGATTATTTTTGGAGGATCATTGGTTAAGTATAAAGGGGAAAGGGGGGGGCAAATCCCCCCCTAATTTATATAAATGCGTTTTCCTTGCAGACTTATTCGATTTTCTTCAAATTTTGTATATAGGTTCATTTTGGTAAGGAGCTTTCCTGAGGAGTTTTGGACGTTCATTGGTTAAGTATAAGAGGGGTAATGGGGGGCTAATGATCCCTCTTAATTTAGATAAATGGATTTTTCACGCAGAATTATCTGATTTTCTTCAAATTTTGTATATAGGTTCATTGTGGTAAGGCGCTTACCTGATTAGTTTTGGAAGTTCATTGGTTAAGTATAAAAGGTGTAACGGGAGTCTAATCCCTCCGTAATTAAGATAAATGGGTTTTTCATGCAGAATTATCTGATTTGCTGCAAATTTTGTATATAAGTTCATTGTAAAAAGACGCTTCCGTGATTAGTTTTGGGTGTTCATTGGTTAATTATAAGGGGGGGGGGTGGATGATTCCCCTTAATATAATGTCGACTTCTTTATTTTTCGATGGGCATTATTCTTTGAAATAAGAGTGTAACATGCAATTAGTGTGAATAGCCTGTGAGCTCAATGCCCTCAGTTTAACTGGGCAGTTTTCTTTTTTATTTATTTTTATTGATAGTGCTTCAAAATTAGGACTTTTTTTTCACTATTTTTTTTTTTTTTTTTTTTTTTTTTAACTTTTCTAACGTGAGGCAATATTGGGTTATTTAAAGGTTTCATAACATAATATCTCTGCAAGTTATGGCTATGTAAATTGTATTAAACTAAACTGATTAGGCTTATAAATTAATGAATTAAATTAAAATTTATTATTTTATAAATTACTAGGGGGCTCTGCCTCCTACGAGCTACGCTCGCCAACCCCCGTTCTCAAACAACATGATTTAAAACACTCTGATTTGTTCATCTCTAAAACGATTACGGAAGATTTTATTATAATTAAACAACCAGTGGCGATCTGCTGTAACAGGGTTTCCATTCATTTTCCTTTGACTGAGGGATTTTAAGGTCGAATCAACTGTTGTTGAATTAGTTTACAACTGTAACTGTCACCAAAATATATGATTTAACGCCAAACGTGCATAATCGTGGGGTCGCGTCACATTGAGTTGACATCAGATGCGTTACACGTGTTAGTTTTTTCATCGAGGAATTTTTAATTCAACGCTTATTTGTCTTTTGATACTTCTCCATTTCCCTAGTTACTCGTATTTCTCTTTTTAATATTCACGCGCAAGTATATTTTTATTACGTAATTTTCTACATTTTCTGCTTTTAACACGTGATCATTTAGTTATTATTTTAAAGTTTTATTTCTGTTTTTAATAGTAACGTGTAAACACATTCCTTAATTGAAAGGGAATATTATTTTGTGCGCTATTTTACATATTGGCAACAATTCAAATAATGGATTTTATGAAATATGAAGTAAATCTTCTTCAAAATAACGAAAATTTTGAATAAAAAATTGAAATATAACCTCAAAAGATGAGTCAAATTGAAAAAATAATTGCAGTCTGCACATCGCAACTTTGTCAACTATATCCTTACAAATTATGGTTAAATTCCTGTGCATAGTTTTCGTTTCTATAAAACTTTTATAAGAAAATTATTTTGACCAACTTTAATATTAAATATCTCTTTAAATAATTCTTCGATTTAAAAACTGTCTACTTCAGAGTGTTTATCGAACATTTCTTTATAAACCACCAATTTTTTAATTTTTATTTGCAATAGTTTTCTGGCTATTAGTCCAGAAAGACTTCAAGGCACAATATCTTTATTGACAGCGGCTGCTGCTGCGGTGGTGACTTTTTTTTTAATATAGAGAGATAATTTTACAACGTTTATAATTTTTTCCTTAAATTTATAAAAATAGTTAATATTTTTTCTTTACTTTTATAAAAATGAAGTTTATAATTTTATTAACTTTATAATTTATTTCTTTAGCTTGTAACTTTATAAATTAAACTAAATTAATTTAAACTAAATCAATAAGTCCAAATTTAAACTTACCTATCACAAGATCATTAATTTCGAAATTGTCTTTAAAAATCAATTTTGGAGGATTTGAACTAGGGGTTTAGGTCGGTTTTTAAAAATTGAAGACCACTTCCGTAGTGTTGTATTTTCTCCACACAAATACTAATTTTTAAGAATAAAAATACGATATTCAGTTGAATATGACTCTTTAGAAGACATTTTCAAAATTGCGTGGAACTGACACTAAACAAATTCCTTTTATGCCCTTTCTCACTGCACGCATTCGTGCCGCCATCTAGCGAGGCTCTTAGAAGTTATTTCTGTTTAAAGTTGTAGGTTAATTAAATGTCACCTTGTACTTACCACGAGATCCATATATATCCTGGTTACTTGCGGGTGGTTCTTCAGCAGTTAGGAAAACATCGGCAGGGCTCTCTTTACCAACCACTCCAGGTTCGTTTGTTCTGATGTTTGTCCGGAAGCCGCCTACATCAGCGACATATTCCACAACTCTGTAATTTTTCTGAACATCAGTGTATCCGTAGGTTCCCCTGACAGTTCCCTGTACATCACCTTGCTCTCTTCTGTAGTGTGTGTTGCCTTTTCCATCATTTGAGGTATCACGAGATCCATATCTATCCTGGATACCTGCGGGTGGTTCTTCAGCAGTTATAAAAACATCGGCAGGGTTCTCTTTACCATCCACTCCAGGTTCGTTTGTTCTGATGTTTGCCCGGAATCCGTTTGCATCAGCGACATATTCCACAATTCTGTAAAGTCCCTGAGCATCAGCGTATCCGTAGGTTCCCTTGACATTTCCCTGTTCATCACCTTGCTCTCTTCTGTAGTGTGTGTTGCCTTTACCGTCATTTGAGGTATAATCGAAGTTGTAAGATTTGGGAGCTTCCTTTACAAGAAATATTTAATATGTATAAATTTTACATACAATTATTCATAATCAATACTATATACAATACGATATTTAGTAAGTTATATTTTCTAAATCAAAATTATTGATTACGTGGGTCGGTCTGCAGATGTGTTATTAATTTTATGTTCACATAAACTAAACAAGACTGAGGCTTTCATCTTAAAGTTAATTTTGACTCATTACAAACCAAATTTGTAAGTTTTGTTACGTAATATTGATTGATTTCGTTACTGTGATGGCGTTGCAATAACTTTATAGTCACAAGGGCTGTACAGACCACAACATACAGCTTAGAGTGGATTTCAAATTATTACAAAAAGATGGTCAGCAAGACAAACGAAGGCTTTTTTTAAATTGCAAAATTTTCATGCGTGATTTTAACATGAGTATATTTGAATTAAATATTTTTTACTGAAAAAAAGGAGTAGATTCACAAAACCAAAGCAATTTTGCAATACGCTGATTAACATAATATGGCATGTGTTACACGTACATCTATAGTCCAATAGCATATACTGTCCTAAGTTTCATATACATAATAATTAAGCTGTTCCTCTTAAATACACTATTGTTTGCGTTACAGGAGATTACTGAAAACTTATGTTATATATTTTTATCGCTATATTTTTTTAACGAGAAAAGTAGAATTTGATTTTCTATAATAATAAAGCATGGCTTCATAACAATAAATATGAAACACATCACTTTTATGTACTTTTAAAAATGGCTTTAAATCGAAGTTAATCCATGCTCATCAATACAGTGGGAATAATCAATCAGTCCTCGACAAAAAAATTATTCAGTATTTAGTTTATATTGGCATTGAAAAACAAAATTCCAGTGTGAAGCCACAAGATATAACAGGTAGAAAATAAATATTAAAAATGTTTTCTACTGATTTTTCTTCAAGCATACTGATATGTTGTTACAGAAGGAGACTATCACGATGAAAAATATATATTTCGTCTTGCTTATTTGTGAAAATATTAAAATTAAACACTAAAATTCTACTTTATCAAAATAAATATTACTCACAGCTGCTCCACCTCCAAATCCACCTGCACCCCCGCCAAATCGGCCTCCAGCTCCATCACTATAACCTGAACCTCCAGCGAATGTTCCACCTCCGAAGCTATTGACTCCACCTCTGTATCCTCCTGCGTCACCTGCTCTAGCTCCACCACCATAGCTACCAGTACCTCCTGAAGAAGTTCCATAACCTCCAACTCTGTATCCTCCTGCGTCACCTGCTCTAGCTCCACCACCATAGCTACCAGTACCTCCTGAAGAAGTTCCATAACCTCCACCTCTGTATCCACCTGCGTCACCTGCTCTAGCTCCACCACCATAGCTATCAGTACCTCCTGAAGAAGTTCCATAACCTCCACCTCTGTATCCTCCTGCGTCACCTGCTCTAGCTCCACCACCATAGCTAACAGTACCTCCTGAAGCAGTTCCATAACCTCCAACTCTAGCACCTCCAGTCCCTCCATAACCAGTTGCAATAGCGCAACCACCTAAGGCTATTAAAGCAAAGGCAACCTAAAAGAAAAAAAAATGCAGTACTATTTTAATAGTCACATTATGTATTTCAATGAATAGTTTATTATTATTTTTATTATCTTAGAAGCTATCCAGTGTCCCCTGCTTGTTTGTGTCATTGTTTAAACAAAGAACTCTACTTAATGAATAAAAGGAGAAGTCGTGATGTATTTTTTCCTCTTTTTTTAATTAGACGTTCCTTTGGATATAATATTGATGCAAAATCGTGGTTCAATTAAATATTGCTTATTGTATTAGCTTTCTAGAAAAAAAAACTATTAAAAATAAAATTAGGTTTGAATAAGTATAAAATCGCTCTGCAGACTTTCATCTGCATGAGGTAATAATCCCCATTTCAGCCAAAAAATTGTACAAATTATCCAAAATTATCTATGATCTAAGTGATCTAAAATAATCCATGAATCAAATTTTTACTTTATCCCACGTTTTTGGAACTGAAAACTCTCTAACTGAGGTAAAAATATAAGGTAGGTGCGCCACAGGTGGCCATAGTTATACTTTGAGGATTTTTTATAATTTTCTGTTTGGGTGTGTGTAGCTGAATTTTTATTTGTAAAATTTTACACTTGTCTCTAACACATATAAAGTATACTTTTCTTTGTAAAATAAAATTTAATTAATTTTATAATAGAATTTCAAAGTTGTAGCTTGTGGGCCACTTTTGGTGCACAGTGTTCCAACGGTGGCCCATGTATTGAAATCACTTTTAAAATGTGAAAAAATACTCGGCAAACTATTTTGCGGACTATTATGCTCTGATGGTCCTTTCTTTCTTTTGATATCTTAAAAGTTTTTCTTCTTAATCTTCTTATCTTATGACACGAAAAGACCTTGAAGCACTTTTTTGAACAGGGTAGTTCAGGGATTTTGTTCTGGGAGTTACTGACTTCTTTTGAGTGATCTCTGGTGTTAACAATAAATGGTACTAAGTTTTTTCAGATATTTATGTAGAAATTTTGAAAATCACCCTTACTACACTGACTTCCACATTTTTTTACTAAGGTGGCCACCTTGGGAACATGCGTATGGTCGTAATTTTCACGACGCAAAATTATTAATATGATAAATTTCTTAGAATTGAAGTAAATTTAAATTAAGAAAAAGAAATAAGTTTTCATAAAACATATCATAACTCAAAGTTCTAAGAATTTAAACACGTGTAACTTAAAATATCTTCTTACTTGGAAATTAGAACGACTGCTCCTCAAAAGTGAAATCACTGCATAAAAATGTCAGTGGATCAAGGGGAATCTTTTAAAATTCAGGATTGACAATGCAGCAGCACCATTTCGTGATTTAAATTAATTCTAATTTTGAGGTGTGGTCAACCTTAGGAACACTTGACAACTTTGGTTCACCCACCTTATTCCTTTTAAATCTTTTTCGACATTTTTATTTGCTGCTTTTGTACTCCATCAATATGTCTTCTTTATTTAATAATAAAAATTAAAGCTACAAAATAAAATAAAATAAATTGAATAATATAATTTCTTATTGATGGAAAAGTTAAATTCTGACTCGTGAAAATTAAATTATCTCTCTATACTAAAAAAAATCCCTGACGGCTCGGCCTACAGGCACAGGTAGATTTCGAAGACGCAGACCATGACGCGCCTGTTTGTCGGGAATTGCGGAAGAAATGACCTTTTTACGATGATGCGGCAGTTGGAACCGCCTACTTCGAAACCTAACTTGTTTGCAGGCGGAATCGGCAGGGATTTTTTTGTTTTTAATTTTTTTTTTGCTATAACGGTTGGTCCTATAAAAAACTTGTAAATATAAAAGTTTTAAATAATATTAAGAGGATTAATAATAAATTTAAGCGGATTTGAAATCTTGAGAATTGGCGAAGTTATGATTTTTTTTCTTCTAAACCCCCCTCCCCCCCCTTAAGGCAATTTTTAATTATATCAAAAATCTGTCATACATAAATTTTCGGCCCTTCTCCTAGAAGTAATAATAACTTCAAACGGATTCGATACGTATCATAAGTAAGAAATTATGGGTTTTTTTTCTGTTTTCACAAAAAGCCCCCCCATCCCCCCCCCCTTCGTTCGATTTTGTCCATTAACGAACTTGACCGAGATTTTATGCCCCTTGATTTTATGTATCAGTTTCGAAAAGATGCGGGAGTTGGAACCGCCTACTTCGAAAAATAACTTGTTTGCAGGCTGAGCCGGCAGGGATTTTTTTTGTTTTTAATTTTTTTTTGCTATAACGGTTGGTCCTATAAAAAACTTGTCAATATAAAAGTTTTAGATAATATTAAGAGGATTAATAATAAATTTACGCGAATTTGATATCTTGTGAATTGACGAAGCTATGATTTTTTTTCTCTTAAAACCCCCTTTCCCCCCCCCCTTGGGGCCATTTTTAATTATATCAAAAATCCGTCATACATACATTTTCGACCCTTCTCCTAGAAGTAATAATAACTTTAAACGGATTCGACATGTATAAAAATTAAGAAATTATGGGGTTTTTTCTGTTTTCACAAAAAGCTCCCCCACCCTCCCCCCCTTGGTACGATTTTGCCCATTAACGAACTTGACCGAGATTTTATGCCCCTTGATTTTATGTATCAGTTTGTAAAAGATTAATGCATAATTTTTCCAGTTATCGTGGTCAGAAAAAAGTGACATAGATAGATAGATAGATAGATAGATAGATAGATAGATAAAGTTTTGAACTGGGGGTAGTTTTGGGTTCTGAGAGTCAGGATCGGCGTAGATCTGCAAAAATTTTTCAAAATTTAGGTGAGAATGTAATAGGTAGTATTTCTTACGAAATCTACCTAAAAAAGTAACCACCGCCGCCGCCGCAGCCGCTGTCAATGAACATTAATGAACATTTTGTGGCTTGAAGTCTTTCTGGACTAATATCCAGAAAACTATTACCTATAAAAATTTAAAAATGGGTAGTTTTATAAAGAAATATTCGATAAACACGCTGAAGGAGACAGTTTTTAAATCGAAGAGTTATTTTAAGAGATATTTAAAATCAAAGTTGATGAAAACAGTTTTCTGAAAAAAGTTTTATAGGAACGAAAACTATGCACAGGAATTTAACCATAATTTGTAAGGATATAGTTGACAAGTTTGCGTTGTGGTGCAGACTAAAATTATTTTTTTTATTTGAGTAATTTTTTGAGGTTATATTTCAATTTTTTATTCAAAATTTTCATTATTTTTCTGAAGATTTATTTCATCTATACTAATAAAAGAAAGTTTCGCTCTGTGTATGTGTGTCTGTCTGTATATGTGTGTGTGTGTGTGTGTCTGTTGGCGATGGCTTGGAAAATCTTGCCCACCTAGAAGGCTGGAAATTTAGATTTAGGTAGTCCAAACCCTCTCCTGGTGTACCTGAACGTCAGAATTTTAATATTTTAATTACTTTCTGAAATATTAATTAAAATGCACGAAGAACTCTCATTAAAAATACGCTTTTTTCTTCGGTTGGTTGGTTGTGTAGAATATATTCTCAGAACACATTAAATAAATCAGAGTAACGATGCATAGATAAGGACTTATAACGAAATAGTGCCAACATGTTTTGTAGTTACCTGCATATAGCCAAGCTATTGTATCGCCATCTACTCACGGCAAATTACACAAACGCCACCTGTTTAAGACATTTCCAGGCACGTTTTTGTTCATTATAATTATCTGGGTTTAAGTTTTTTTTAAAACAGGACATATATTATTATGATAGAGACTATTAAAACAGAAAACTTTATTTAACAGATTATTTGTTATATATTTGCGGGAATGACGAGGGGTAAGTGTCTAATTACATTTAATAATTTTAAAAATTTTTTAGCTTCACCCGTAGCATTTAATTGTTGATTTATATACAGAATACCGCTATTTTAAATCTTAGTTTCTCAGTAATATCTCAGTAATATCAGTAATAATGTTCCGAGCTTCTCCATTTAGTTCAATTTTTATTAAATTATCGCAAAAATCAGCATTCATTGTTTCAAGGTGTTTTTCTAAAAAGCAATTATCAGTATTTCCGAATAATAGACTAAGGAAAATTTCAAATTAAGTTCCTAGCTTAACCAAATGAATCAATCTTTAAAGATGTATAGTGATCCTCCTAATTAGTTATTTGCTGAAGGTCACTTGAACATCCGCCACCCCTCCCCCCTCCGGCCCCCTCCTTCAAAGTTTTTTCTAACTATTCCCCGTTTCCATATCTCAGCAACTATCTTTCCGATTTCAACGCAACTGATTCCAAACATTATAATTAACTTAATAGTCACTAAACAATTACACACATTAAACTAAATTTATGAGTAGTGGTTACCACTATTTCTGAATAATAGTTTAAACCAGATTTCTAATTAAGTTCCTAGCTTAACCAAACGAACGAATTTTTTAAAGATGCATAGTGTTTGTCCTAATTAGTCATTTGCTGAACGGCACTTGAACATCCCCTCCCCCCCGACCCCTCCTTCAAGGTTTTTTACATAACTATATGCCTCGTTTACGTATCTCAGCAACTACCTTTCTGATTTGAACGCAAGTGATTCCAAACATTATAATTAACTTAATAGACACCCTTTATATTATTAACAAAATTTATGAGTAGAGGCTACCACTATTTCCGAATAATAGTTTAAGCCAAATTTGTAATTAAGTTTCTAGCTTAACCAAACGAACGAATTTTTAAAGATGCATAGTGGTCCTCCTAATTAGTCATTTTCTGAAAGGCATCTGAAAATCCCCTCCCCCCCCCGTCCCCTCCTTCAAAGTTTTTTCTCTAACTATGCCCCGTTTCCGTATCTCCGCAACTATTTTTCCGATTTCAATGCAACTGATTCCAAACATTATAATTAACTTAAAAGTCACCTTCTATAACATTAAAGTAAATTCATGGGTAGCGGTTACCACTATTTCCGAATAATAGTTTAAGGCAAATTTGTAATTAAGTTGCTAGCTTAAGCAAAAGAACGAAATATTAAAGATTCATCGTAGTCCTCCTAATTTGTCATTTTCTGAAGGACACTTGAACATCCCCTTCACCAGGCACCTCACTTATGACTATTTTCTCTAACTGTGCCTTATTTCAATAAATCGGCTTATAATGTTCCATCTTCTCGAAACCAGCTCGATTTTGTCGCACGCCTCCTATACAGTACCGTAGGCAACGTTGACCTATCTCAGAGGTTGTTTCCCAAAGAGGTTGCTCCCCTGGCGGTGGAATGGGGAAATAAAAGTTTTTCCGGAGCGTGCGAGCTTGGCCGGTATACGGTGTCGAAGCCATCGGAGACCTTGGCCAGAGTTTCGTTTTTTAAAAGATTTGAGTTTATTACACGGACACGGGCAATGCCGGGCGGGTCAGCTAGAATTTCATAAAATCCATTATTTGAATTGTTGCCAATTTGTAAAATAGCGCATGCAATAATATTCCCTTTCAATTAAGAAATGTATTTACATGTGACTATTAAAAACAGAAATAAAACTTTTAAATAATAATTAAATGATCACGTGTTAAAAGCAGTAAATGTAGAAAATTACGTAATAAAAAATTTACTTGCGCGTGAATATTAAAACGAGAAATAATTAAATTATTACGTGTTTTCAAAGCATTAAGTAGGGATACTTACGTCATATTTAAAATGCTCAAATAGCAATATTTCCAAACAATTTCAGTTAAAAATTATATTTAAATGAGAGATTAATTTGTTTCGACAAATCTTTTACCTGTTATTGCAAATTTAAAAACAGCGTAAATAATATTTCCTCTGAATTAAAAACTAATTTTTTTTCGTTTAATAATTACCTTTAAAATACCTAAATCTATACTAATATTATAAAGGAGTAAAGATTGTTTGTTTGTTTGTTTGTAGGGGGTAATCTCTGGAACTACCGAACCGATTTCAAAAGTGATGGTGGCAAATTGATGGTGACAACCCCTGCTCTAACATAGGCTATATTTTATGTCGGTGCCACTAACCCAGGGGGTGCAGGTGCAAAAAACGTTCTAAAATTGCGATTTTTTAGCTATCAAACTGGCTATCAAGCCCTGAGAGCTTGGCAGCCGCTTCTGTATGTATGTATGTACGTACGTAATGCGATAACTCTTCATAGAAATATCCGTTTTCCTTCAAATTTTGTTTATAGGTTCACTGTGTTAAGGCGCTTCCCTGATTAGAATTCGGGATTGATTGGTTGAGTATAAAGGGGGGGGGACGGGGGGCTAATTCCCCCCCTTAATTTATATAAATGGGTTTTTCATGCAGAATTATTCCGTTTTCCTTCAAATTTTGTTTATAGGTTCACTGAGTTAAGGCGCTTCCCTGATTAGTTTTTGGGATTGATTAGTTAAGTATAAAGGGGGGGGATCGGGGGGCTAATCCCCCCCTTAATGTATATAAATGGGTTTTTCATGCAGAATTATTCTGTTTTCTTTCAAATTTTGTTTATAGGTTATTAGTTTTCGGGTTAAGACGCTTCCCTGATTACTTTTCGGGATTGATTGGTTAAGTATAAAGGGGGGAAAAGGGGGCTAATTCCTCCTTAATTTATATAAATGGGTTTTTCAAGCAGAATTATTCCGTTTTCCACCAAATTTTGTTTATAGGTTCACTGTGTTAAGGCGCTTCCCTGATTAGTTTTTCGGGATTGATTGGTTAAGTATAAAGGGGGGAACGGGGGGGGGGCTAATCCCCCCCCCCCTTAATTTATATAAATGGGGTTTTCATGCAGAATTATTCCGTTTTCCTTCAAATTTTGTTTATAGGTTCACTGTGTTAAGGCGCTTCCCTGATTAGATTTCGGGATTGATTGGTTAAGTATAAAGGGGGGGAACGGGGGGATAATCCCCCTTAATTAATATAAATGGGTTTTTCATGCAGAATTATCCCATTTCCTTCAAATTTTGTTTATAGGTTCACTGTGTTAAGGCGTTTCCCTGATTAGTTTTCGGGATTGATTGGTTAACTATAAATTAGGGAACGGGGGCATATCCCCCCTTATTTTATATAAATGGGTTTTTCATGCAGAATTATTCCGTTTTCCTTCAAATTTTGTTTATAGGTTCACTGCGTTAAGGCGCTTCTCTGATTAGTTTTCGGGATTGATTGGTTAAGTATAAAGGGGGGGGGGAACGGGGGGATAACCCCCCCCCTTAATTTATATAAATTGGTTTTTCATGCAGTATTATTCTATTTGCTTCAAAATTTGTTTATAGGTTCATTGGGTTAAGACGCTTCCCTGATTAGTTTTTGGGATTGATTGATTAAGTATAAAGGGGGGGAACGGGGGGCTAATACCCCCTTAATTTATATAAATGGGTTTTTCATGCAGAATTATCCCATTTCCTTCAAATTTTATTTATAGGTTCACTGTGTTAAGGCGCATCCCTGATTAGTTTTCGGGATTGATTGGTTAAGTATAAAGGGGGGAACGGAGTGCTAATACCCCTTATTTTATATAAATGGGTTTTTCATGCAGAATTATTCCATTTTTCTTCAGATTTTGTTTATAGGTTCACTGTGTTAAGGCGCTTCCCTGATTAAGTTTTCGGGATTGATTGGTTAAGTATAAAGGGGGGGAACGGGGGGATAATCCCCCTTAATTTATATAAATGGGTTTTTCATGCAGAATTATTCTATTTGCTTCAAAATTTGTTTATAGGTTCATTGGGTTAAGGCGCTTCCCTGATTAGTTTTCGGGATTGATTAGTTAAGTATAAAGGAGGGAACGGAGGGCTAATCCCCCCTTATTTTATATAAATGGGTTTCTCATGCAGAATTATTCCGTTTTCCTTCAAATTTTGTTTTTAGTTTCACTGTGTTAAGGCACTTCCTTGATTAGTGTTTGGGGTTGATTGGTTAAGTATACAGGGGGTTGGGACCGGGGGGGCCTAATCCCCCACCCTTAAATTATATAAATGGGTTTTTCATGCAGAATTATTCCATTTGCTTCAAAATTTGTTTATAGGTTCATTGGGTTAAGACGCTTCCCTGATTAGTTTTCGGGATTGATTGGTTAAGTATAAAGGGAGGGAACGGAGGGGGCTAATCCCGCCTTAATTTATATAAATGGGTTTTTCATGCAGAATTATCCGATTTTCTTCAAATTTTGTATGTATATTCATTGTAATTAGAGATTTTCCTGATTAGTTTAAGGGGTTCATTAGTTAACTATGGGTGGGTAACGGGGGGATGACCCCCCCCCCCTTAATATATTGTTTATTTCTTTATTTTTCGATGGGCTTATTTCAAATTCTTTGAAATAAGAGTATAATATACAATTAGTGTGAATAGCCTGTGAACTCAATGCCCTCAGTTTAACTGGGCAGTTTTATTTTTATTTTTTATACTGAAGGAGCTAGAAATTTTACATTTGTCATTGTAGTTACTTATAACATGTAAATGCTCTCTAAGAACAAACTAAAAAAGAAATGGAAATTTAAAAGGGTGAAATGAGCGAAAAGCTTTCTAAAAATAGTCTAAATTACAATTTCTATGAAATCTCTGGAACTACAGAACCGATTTCAAAAGTAATGGTGGCAAATTTATGGGGACAATCCCTACTCCAGCATAGGCTATATTTTATGTCGGTGCCACTAACATCAATGGGGTGCAGGATCGAAAAATGTTCGAAAATTGCGACTTTTTTATACTGAAGGGGCAAGAAATTTGAAATTTAGCATTGTAGTTACTTATAAGATGTAAATGCTCTCTAAGAATAAATTAAAAAAAAAATCGAAATTTAAATGGGTGAAATGAGTGAAAAGCGTTCTGAAATCATTCTAAATTACAATTTCTATGGAATCTCTGGAACCACGGAACCTATTTCAAAAGTGATGGTGGCAAATTGGTGGTGGCAATCCCTGCTCCAACAGCCTCTTTAATAAAAACTATGCGTTGCTGAAGACTGGATTTTTCACGAATTGTTGCACCAGATTAATCTCGGAAAATGAAACATTTGAAGTTACTGAAAAAAATGATAGCTCAAAAAGTATTTGTCAGAAAATTGTTAGACAAACTGCGTTTGAAAGGTAAAAAATTTTATTTTTTTTTATATAAATTTTAAATCTAATGATTATGCCGTTTTTCAAATATTGAATTTCAAAAATTACCAAATTTTCCAATGGAGTACCATAGCGAAACCTTCATGCGTAAAAAGATAATGATAAGGGCGACGTGTCCTGATGTGTATATTGGCTATAGCACGAGTCACAAATTATAGTAGCCTTATTATTCCGTTAAAATATAAAAGTTATTTATGAAATGTTAATATTTTGTTTGATTAAAGGTTCGTTAAAAGAAATTGACCAGCGTAGCGGGCGTAGCTTGCTAGTAACTAATAAATTGTTAAAACATCATTAACATTATGGTACTTCTCCTTTATCCCGACGACAACTTTTCAATACAAAAAGCTGTCGCCAAACGGGATTTAACACCAAAAATGCATGAATGTGGTGTCACATTCACATTGACGTCAGAGGCAATACATGTGTTTGTTATAGCATCAATTGGTTTTTAATTCGACATACATATATTTTGCATTATGTTGCACTGATTTATTAATTATTTCATTAATTAAAATAACCATTGCATCCTTAAACGGCAGTGTCATGATATTTAAAAAAGAAAAGGCATTGAAAAATGTTGCGATGAACAATTACATACAACAGATCAGTTTCAAACTGATGTTTCAAACTGATGATTGTGACTGACGTCACAAACTTTTATTCACCAGCCGAGAGAAATAATTAAGAAAAATAATGTAAATAAATATCCAAGACTATATTTTTCTGTCTTCATTAATATATTGTAAATTTTATTGTTTAAACTTACTGATAGTTGACACTTTAATGCGTGGGTTTTTTCAAAATTTCTTGTATTTTATTTATTTGTTTGTTTATTTATTTATTTTATTTGTATTTTTTTGTTAGATTCCTATGGCAAAGTTCGGCACAAATGTCATATACGCGCCATGTTGGAGTGATTTTTTTCAACCGCCAATTAGGCTAAAACTTTGTTTTTCAATATTAGTTTCAAATAACATGCTAACGTGATTTTTTATCTACCCTATATATATAAAATCCTAATGAAACGAATTTGTGAAACGATTTTATGAAACGAATTTATGAAACGATTTTATGAAACAACTGATTATGTTTCAGGGCTTTTTTTAATAAAATATTGAACGATTGATGGTGAAATTAATACCAATTGTCCATAAAAATCCGTGGATGTCAAAACTGGTAATAGAATTTTGAAATTCGAATTAGTTTTCGAGATATTATTTTTTTTTTCTAATTTTAATGACATTTCTGTAATGATGGCAACCAATGACTCCGTTTTTTTGTGACAAAAAAGGGAAAAAAATTAAAAAGGATCCCGATAGGGATTATTGATTTCTTTTTATTTGTCATTTTCAGATTGAATTTGAATTTATCTTTTATTTCAATCGATAATGAAGACAAGATTGTGATTAAATTATGTTTTTCAGGAAAATTTGAAAAAAAAAAATCACATTTCTACCGTCAGGATTCAATCGTCTGTGAGCATGTAATTTAATTTATAAACTGAAAATATTTTGAATAAATTCGTCCAAATGACGTCATTTATGTAAACGCAAAAGAAAGGGGAGAAAAGGAATTAATAGTAATTATTATTTATTGATATCATTTTGTTATTTTTCTGTAAAATTTAATTAAACGAATTTATAAAATCACTAATTCGGATATTTGAAACGAATATATAAAATAATAATTGCCCAACAGAACGGAAGGAGAATAAAATATCCTGCTTGGTTTTTTCCGCCAAAAATAGCGTCAAGACCCCTATAATAGAAAAGCACCAAAAGTTCATTGGGTTTGTTTTCATAACTTTTGGCAACAAATCTAAGTATATTAACGAATCTATCCCTTTTTGAAGCTCGAATTACGCCAAACCTAAAAGCAAAGGATCCTATACTGGAAAAGTACCCGATTTTCTTATGGACAATACTAAAGTGACATAACATGGTGTAAAATTATCGCGGATAGCAAATTTGCTTAAATATCTCATCAATTGATGCCGAATAAATGCAGGCATGCATGCACAAAATATTTAATTAATTTTGTATGATAAATAATTGTTAGAAAATTCGTATATACATATTAATTAAAATAAATAATTTACATATTTAAAATAACATGAAAATATGCATGATGGTGCACTAAAATAGAGAGAAAATTAAAACCTGTTACCGAAAATGTCTATAACATAGTACTTTTCAATACCGTGGTTCTTAATGTTATTCACAAGCAGATGGAATTTTTCTCATCCTTAAACGCAAAAGAAGAATAGAATACAGATCGTGTTATATTAGTCCGAGGGGTAGCCACAATTTAAACCTAACCATTTTATATAAGCTGGTTTTCAAGTTGTAATTGATTTTACATATCAATCCCGAAAACAGTCGTCCGTTGTTGCAACAGCTGTGTATGAGGCCCTGATAATCAAAAAATGCCCCATTAAAAAGTTAAAAGCATGGCAACCCAATTACAGATTTACCAATATATTTAAAATAAAGCACGCTGTCATGTTTTTAGAGGCCTCGAAGTCTTAGCGGGGGTTGGCGAGTGTAGCTCGCAGGGGGTAGGCCCCCTAGTTTTAATATAAAAATAAAATAACGTAATAAATAAAATAACGTAATAAATAAAATAACGTAATAAATGAAATAGCTTCTATTATTTAAAAAAAGAAATAAACAAATGATAGTTTGATATAAATAAATATTGATATACATAATAAAAATAATTTATAGAATTAAAATTAAAAATTAAATTAAATAAACAACAATTTATTAAAAAACAAGGTTATCGCCAAATTGGCGGTTGAAAAAAATCGCACCAACGTGGTGCGTATATGACACCTGTGCCCAAAATTCTTCAATTCGTTTATTTGGCGTTACAATTTGGCGATAGTTTTTAAATGAAAATTGATCAACGGGATAATGGAGAAGTATCAAAAAGACAAATAAACCTTTTATTAAAAATCCCTCGATGAAATAACTAATACGTGTAACGCATCTGATGCCAACTGAATGCAACGCGACGTCACGATTATGCACGTTTGGTGTTAAACGATATATTCTGGCGACAGTTCTTTTCTTTTTATAGAAAGTAGTGGAAGGGATAATGGAGAAGTAACCAATTTTCTATAGCATCGTTATAAAATTATCCAATGCAGCGACATTGTTTACTTAACCATTTCACACAAGTTGATTTTTAAATTTTTAATTCATTTTATTTATTTAATCAGGAAAACAATTGTTAGCTGTTTCGAGAGCAGTTGATTCGACCTTAAAATCCCTCAGTCAAAGGAAAATGAATGGAAACCAGGTTACAGCAGATCGCCAATGGTCGTTTAATTATAATTCAATCTTCCGTAATCGTTTTAGAGTTGATCAAATCAGAGTGTTTTTAAATCATGCGGTGTCTGAACGGGGGTTGGCGAGCGTAGCTCGTAGGGGGCAGAGCCCCCTAGTGTATTTTAAGTTTGTAATGAATAAATATGCATTACGTACGCCAATTGTTTAAAAATGCAACCCCAATGAATCGAATAGATTTTAAACTTCTAAAATTTCTTGAAAACCTATCTTAGAAAGCAAAAACGTGTACGTGAGTAACACTGACGTCATATTGAGCATGGCAACGATGCAAGCAAACTATTTAAAAATTTTCGCGAATTCAATTACTTCTAAACAGCGCACAAGTTCAATTTTCACATCTTCTGATTGGAGAAAGAAACGTACTTTTCAAAAGCAATTTGTCTGAAAACAGTATCTCAATTTACTTAATTTTTATGTTTTTCAATATAATATTATTCTATTAAGGCAGATGATTACTGAGGTGCAATATATCTTAATTTTTAATTTGTAACATAAAGTGTTAAATAAAAACATTCTAATATTTAAATTTGTAAAACTAGAAAAAGTTGGGGAAAAACATTATAACATACATATAAAAAGGAGTAATTGAAATATATATGTGTAAGTGACCTTAAAGAACAATCTCTTACTTTTATAAGTAACTAAACATATTATGTCTAAATAAGAACTTAAAAAATAAAAATCAGACAATTAATAAAACTAAACATCACATTAATATCAAATAATAAAATAAATTACTGTAGACTTTTCAAGCATTATACAAGCTCCTCATCAGTACAAATATCAAACGAAGATCAAAGCTGTTGGTTACACATGTTTGCGTTCAAAATTATGCATCTTCTAAAATAAAAGCGTAAGTCATGTGACTGTCATCAACAGTTCCGGGATGGCCGTTTCACTTTTTCATATGCCAGGCGGCCAATTTTATTCAAAATTATTTTTTCGAATAAAACTGCATAAAAGTTACATTTTAAGAAAGATCGTTCAAAATAAATTAATATTTGAGAGATGACTGACGTTCAATTATGTATATATTCTGCAATAACTTCAGTCGAAATTAGATTTGCAGTTCAAATTCTCTATTTATGAAAGTAAACAAAAAAAAGATTGATTCGTCGTGAACAATTTAAATATTAAACCATGGAAGTAATCATTCGCAAAGCAAGTTCTCCGCGGATGAATTTTTAGACCGCTGCCTCACGTCAAAAAATAATTCGCACCAGTGAGATAATCAAAGTTTATCATAATTCTGTGCTATACAACTCAACTTCCTTCCGGATCTTTTCTTGACGTAAATTGAACTCATGTAATAATATTTCATGAATCGGATTTTTAGCATTTTTGAAATCGCTAATACAGCTTTTATTTATCGTGTGTACGAATTAGAAACGATACTTTGATTTTGAAATCAAATGTTTTGATTTATGATAATATTTCTTATTTATTTATTTATTTTCTATTTTAAATGAAAAGTGTGAACGGCATGTATTTTAAATTTATGTAATATAACCATTTTAGATTAAAGTTAAGTATTTTAAACGAAATAAGTGACAGGTTTATAATTTAAAATTAAATTAATGTAGGATGAATGATGGTGTTGGGAACAATATTTGGCGATTTATCATCTGCTACCGGTTAACAAAAATACTCATATTTAAAAATGGTAAATAATATGGAATCAAATTAAAATAACACGATAAAGTTGAGTATTTTAAATGAAATGAGTGACAGGTTTATAATTTAAAATGAAATTAATGTAGTATGAATGATGGTGATGGGATCAATATTTGGCGATTTATCATCTGCTCCCGGCTAACAAAAATGCTCATAATTAAAAAAGGAGATAAAAATAAATAAATGATAGTTTGTTGTAAATAAATATTGCTATACATATCAAAAATAATTTATAGAATTAAAATAAAAAATAAAAGTAAATAAACACGAATTTCCATAACAAAGTTTTCGCCAAATTGGCGAGGGGAAGGGGGGTGGGTCGCGCCAACGTGTGTATGTGACACCTGCACTCAAAAAATATTCGCATGATCGCAAAAGTTCATGATTTGTCTATTAGAATCTTCCGATTTGGCGAAGGATTAACGGAAAATTAAATTATGAATAAATGTAACGTGTTGCAATGTTTAACATACATTTAAGGGAGACCAAACTGGTCGCCAGTAGCGGCTAGTTTAAAATATTAATTTACCAAGGAGTGTATATCATAATGGGATAACTCCATGTACAATTTCACTGGAATATTTGGTCCCACTGTGACATATACTCATTTGTGATTTAAAATTTTAAATCCCTAATTTTGAACGTGAACTTGTGTAAGCAAGAGCTTTTGGTTTTCGCTTAACATTTGTACTGATGAGGAGTTTATATAAAGTTCGAAACTACTACTGTAATTTATTTTATTTGATATTAGTGTGTTGTTCTTTTAGTTTTAATAAATGTCTTTTACATTTTAAAACGTCTTGCTTTATATATTTTTTAATTTTTCATAAAATATGAACAATGATATATATACAGTAGACTCCAGACTATGCTGCTAGTTAATAAAAATTTCCGTAAAAAAATTATAAAATACTTACCAAGGCATTTGACGCAGATGCCTGCTAAGATTTATGAATTTCCTACATGCCATTTGAAGTCATAGAAAAGGGAAATTGGTAGTAAAATGGAGAAGCAGTCATTGATCAAAGACTTTTCAAAAACTAAAAGTGTTGACTATTTTTTTTAGCCCAATTCATCATATTTGTAATAAATATTTGTCAATGAACAATAAAAAAAGTTTTAAACAATTTATCTGAATTACGGTTTGAATTCAAGTTCAGTTTTTGTTAATCTTAATAATATTATAAATCTGATTGTGTGCAAATGTTAGGCTGAAGCCAGTGTCAAAATGGAGCATTTAATGATCCTGTATCTTTGCATATAGGCTGATTATAACCCTCATATGAACATAGGCTGGGTTTTTTTAATTTTATTCAAACATTTTTCTTAATAATTCAAAATTTCGTTATTTTCATTGAGAATAAATGGACATTTTTTCGTATAGCATTTCAAAATGGTTAAATTTACTTTACCGTTGCTAATACTTTATCGCTTCCAAAACTAATTCAAAACCCGAAAAAATAATTTTTACTCAACAATTTAGTTTCAATTGAAAAATTTTCACGGGAAAAAATGGAAATGAAATTAAAAAAATTAAAGAATTAAGAAGAAGATTAAATAATATTATTAGAAATAAAACGTACTTTTTTTAGTTTTTGATAATAATACAAGGTTTCAGTATGCGTAACCATAGGAAACAGGCGAAGATGACGTCATTTATTGAAAATAAAGCGGATATGCTTTGATTGGTGAAATAAAATGATCTTGGGTTTTTTCTTCACTTTTTTCTTTCTTTTTTTTTCTTTTGTATGGTAACAATACTTGCCATTTTACCGCGGCTAATATAACTAACTATACCGTATTTTTTATTTAAATTTTTAAAAAGTAAAAAGAAGTTTCAAAAGAAAATGTTTAGAAAATGTCGATAATATGCTCCGCAAAATTATCCATGTCGTAAATGATGTCATGGATCGCGAGAAATAGTGATTTTTCATTCTTAAAACTAAAAGAAATAACTCAATTACCTAAAAAAAAATGACGAATGTTAATAGTTCCATTTTTGTTGATAAAACCTAAAGATTTAATATTATTTCGTTAAAGTAACATAATTTTCCCGATGCCAGTATTGAAATTAATTGCCTGGAAAATAAAATTAACAAGAATCATGTCATTAAAAAGGGATTTCTCTGGGGGAAAAGGAGACGTCCTATTTGAAATAAAACGGGAATTTTCCAATATATTTTAAAATGAGTGTGAATCAATTCCTTACATTAATAATACAAGGATCAATAAGTATAGAAAGTAGATGAGTTTCACGCCATATTTATAACGAAAAATTTAAATGTTTTGTTATCTATACTGATTATTAAGCATGAGTATCCGTTATTTCGTTCCGCATGAGTATCCGAGTTTTCTGCTAAAAATCACATCATAATTTTAAGAAAAGGAAAAGGAACACGAATCTATTATATTAAAATCTGACCGTGTGTTTGTATTTCGCAACTACTCCTAGGCTATCGAACGCAACGTGATTTACTACTGGTTAGTTTACTACCGGTTTAGCGAATACCGCTTATAATTGATCCGAGGATGTCACACAAACTCACAGAATTAAAAAAATTAAATTAAATGCCATTTTTTTAACCAAGTTTCTCTAAAAACGGAAAGTAACTTACTCCATATTTGTGTATAAAAAAGGAGAAATAAAACAGATCAGTATATTTTTTACACCATTTTCTCATTAAAACTGAAAAACAGAATTTATTTTCACTTTGAATAGATGGTGAAAACAAAATCTTGATTTTAGTAAATTATCCGAAAAATACAAACATATTTTCACATATTCAAACTTCATGAATCAATTTATTCTGGAGAACAAAAATTGCCTGCCCATATACTGTCATTTAGAAAACAAGATTTGTTTCAACTATATATTAAACCAAGGAGGCAGAACTGAATTTAAAGATAAAGCATATACTATTTCTAATTAATGTTTTTTTTTTTTTTTTTTTTTTTTTTTTTTTGAAGGATGGCTGTTAAAACGTTTCGCAAAGGCGTTAAAAGTAAAATTGTTTATCATGTAAAATTTACATTTGTTTTTACCCAATTCGTCTATTTCCACGATTTTATTTGGCCCTCCTTTTTGCATTGGTTGCAATTTCATTTTCGCGATTATTTGCCACAAAATTTTACTTTTTTAAGACTGAGTTATGTCAAGGTTCCTATAACAAAAATACCGTATTGTCTCCTATGAAATGTGATAAATACTTAGTTAATTATTCACGTTTTTAATTATTGGGAGTAAAATATTTTGCTTAATTAATGTATTTATTCTTCTTTTAATGTTGCGTGAACGAAGTCACGGGTAACAGCTAGTTTAAAATATATTTGTGCTGTATTGATTCAGTAAAGGGTACACGATTTTATGTTTCCTTCATTTGAGTTAAACATTAAAAATTAATAAAGCAAACAATCTCCTTAATAACACCAAAATTTTAAGAAATGCGCTAGGTCATTCGAAAGAGCTTTGTCTTTCTTCATCAGGCGTAGAAGACGTGCTACCACATGGAAGGTAGGAGAAAGACTGGGTAGTAGCCCGTCTTGCCTTCGTCTACTTTCCAAGTGGTAGCACGTCTTTTGCGCCTGATGAAGAAAGACAAAGTTGGCCTAGTGCATCAATCTTTAGTGCAATATCAGACTAGTAAATATCAATATTTACTAATAGATAAGAAAATATGAATAAGAGCGGGTTTTAGCTTAAAAAGTGTGTTTTTACTTTCTTCTATCTATAATAGAAGAAATTATTGTAATCGAAATTTTTTTCGACTTCCGGTTTTCGCAGATTTACACGTTTTAGAGATGAGAGATTCTGAAAAACATGTTTTTACAAAATGTCTGTCTGTCTGTCCTCATTGATTCATCGAAAAGTGTATGAAGTTATGGAGAGAATTGAACAAAAGATTTTTTCTATGTGTTTGGTTATGGCCAGCAGGTTCCACTTTAATTTTATGAAAATTCCAACACAAGGGGGCGCTGCGATAGCGCCTTTTGTTCCATTTTCATTATTGTATCATCGAAAAGTGTATGAAGTTATGCAGAAAATTAAACCAATTTTTTTGTATATGTTTTTGAGTATGGTCTGCAGGTCCCAGTTGAATTTGCAGAGATTCCGCTGGAAAGGGCGCTGTGATAGCCATTTAAAGATTTCAAATTCAAAAAGATGTACAAAAAAATTCAAATTTCAAAAAAATTTTCCGTTAAATGTTCGTCCTTGATCCAGGCATTCCAGAACAAGTTTTGTTTTGCTTCTATCATATATATTATTTCTCCTGTCAACATCCCTTTTTCTCAGAAAATGCGAAATGCAGAACGACGAATGAGATAGCATATGAAAAGATTTTGAACAGGCTTCTGACAGCACACTTAACATTTCTTTAAAACATGTTTTTGAATAAAAATTGCTGGTAATTAAAAATTAAATCGGCATTGTTTTCCTAAATGAAATGAAAGGTTTTCCTGAAATTTTGTGTTGCCACAAAAATAAAATACCTCATTATATCATGTTCAACAATAATTATATAAAGAAATAAACAGTACAAAAAAGATAAAGTATGATTTCTCCGCCCGGTTAATTTAATATTTATTTTTAAAAAGCAAAATTGAAATAAAATAAAAGATATATTTTATTATATTAGAAATGCATTCAATTTATTTCATGTTTTTCAAGAATAAGCGGATGACGTCATCTTCTAATGCAGTTAAAATACGATTGTTAATTTTTTTCTCGCGCGTGCTTTTTGTAAAAAATATCGAGCCTTTAATCGGTTTTTATAATTTTTATACGTGCGTCGTCTATTGTTATCTATATCATGTTTGTGCATATGCGTACTATAACGCAGTAATAGTACATTAACTTATTTAATGATTATCTTGGCAAAGTAAAGAAAATGACATTGGCGAGAGAAGAAAATTTGCCAACATCTTTTTTGGCAATCTTTTCACACAAATTATTTTATCATAAAACACACACAGTGATCAATCCTAATCCTAATATTCCTAATAATATTATAAATCTGATTGTGTGCAAATGTTAGGCTGAAGCCAGCGTCAAAATGAAGCATTTAATTATCCTGTATCTTTGAATATAAGTTGATTATAACACTCATATGAACATAGGCTGGTATTTGTTTATTTTATTTCAATATTTTTCTTAATAATTCAAAATTTCATTATTTTCATAGAGAATAAATGGACATTTTTTCGTATATTTTAAAATGGTTGGTTGGTTTGCTTGGTTTGGCCCAAAGGATCCGGTTTTGCAGCTTTTTTTAAAAATGGTTAAATGGTTAAATTTATTTTACCGTTGCTAATACTTTATCGTTGCCAATATGAAATAAAACCCCTGAGTAATAATTTTTAAAATCAACAATTTATTTTCACGTGAAAAATATCCATGTGAAAAATGAAAAGGAAATGAATTATTTAAGAATTAAACAGAATATGAAATGATGTCATATTAGAAAGAAAACGTGCGTTTTCAAATATTTGATAATAATACAAAGTGCATAAATACGAGTAAGTATGGAAAAGAAGCGAATATGATGTCATATATAGAAAAATAAAACAGATTTGTTTTGATGTTAAAATAAAGTGATCTTGGGTTATCAAATTATTTGTGATTAATTTCAATTATTTTTTTCTTTTTCTTTTTCACATGAAAGGATTTATTTTAAATGTACGTAATATATGTTTTTAAATGTATGTGTTGTAAATTAAAGTTCTGTGTTTTAAATGAAATGAGTGAAAGATTTATATTTTTAATTAATTCAATACAAATGATGGGATAGGTTGGCGATTTATCGTCTGCACACGGCTAACATAAAGTTACCATATTTTTAATTTAAATTTTAAAAAGAAAAAAAAAACATTAGATGGCAAATGTCAATTATATGCATCGCAAAATTATCCGTATCGAAAATCAGAAAATCTTAATAAAAATAACTATAATTTTTTAGAGAAAGTTGCTTTTCTCATAAAAGCTAAAGATTTAATATGATTATGTCGAAGTAACAGCATTTTTCCTCTATCATTTTCCCACAATCGAAACACATTTGTAAATGGTCGTTTCGAACCGGAATTTAATATTACATTTCTTTTAGTTTTAAAATAGGAAAAACTTTGTTGTCGTTTTTAAATATAGCTTTTTTTAAAGTTGTTTCATAATAGATTTTAGTAAAGTCTTGTAGGATAAGAAAAATTGCATGGATTTTAAAGCAATGTTTAAGTAAAATTACAATATTTTTAAACTTAAAAAACAACAATGTTATCGAAAAGAAAATCGATTTTACCAACAAATTCGCGTAATGCAAAAGCAAAGAAGAAATCAAAAAGTAATGAATCTTTTCTTCCAGCCGAATTGTGTAAATTTGAACAAGCCGATCGTGCCAATTCATAACATTATAAACGTGAAAGCGCGTTCTATATAGTAGAATTTTTTTTTTACATATCGGTAGAAAATTTCCGAGAATAGGAAGGTTAGGGGTCTAAAATTAGGTCCATAGTCAATTTGCCTTTTTTTTTTTATCAAGTGAAATTTGGCGCAAAATTAAATACATTGTTGTAACCAGATTTGTTTTTTGCGTGGTAAACACTTAATGGTATTTTAGATGATCATTTCACCGCTCACCTTTGATGTCAACTATGACTGTAAAACATATTAAAAAATATCAGACGATAATTGTCTAATTTTCTTATTACTTCATGATGTAAATAGACATCCTGGTTCATCCTTTAAACCTGAATCAGTCATGCCATTGTCGTTCAATTGTTATTCCTAATCCTAACCCTAATCGTATCCTATCCTAATCCTGATAATAACTTTAAAGAATATTCTTTGACACAAATATGTAAATTAAATCAATATCCATAAATGGAATGAATGGAAAATAGAATAAATAGAAATGGCAAAATAAAATAACAAGAAAGTACATTTATTCGACACCTAACCCTAGAGAAAGCGTAAAAAATTTCTAGCGCATGAAATAAATTAAAATAATCTTATATATACTAACAAAAATATGTAAATTTACATCATCAGATTTGTGTCGTCGGCATTTATTTGTCGTTATTACTTGACGCGATAGAGAAAATATCGAGGTTAAATTGGACAGAATTTAAAGTCCTTTCCAGCAACCTTTATTTACATTTTAGAATCGCATCAGATTGTTATATCTTTGTGAAATAGCTATCAATGTATAAAATCCACAAGCAGGTTGTTCACTATTTACACCACTTAGCGTGAAGCACTTAATTTAATATATACATAAACAAGATAATGTAGTAAGAAATATATAACATATGTCTATGAAAATAAACAATATAATAATGCCCATGTAGCAATGCACACATATAAAAATTGTACACCAAATACCATCTAAAATGCACTGTTGTATAGAAGAATTCTGCCAGTGTTGTTTTTCGTTTTACGAAGAGGAATTCCTCGATTTTCACCAATTTACTGGGTCCTCCTTTTTTCATTAGTTGCAGTTTCATTTTCGCGATTGTATATATTATTTGGCATGAAATTTCACTTTTTTAAGACTGGGTTATGTCAAGGCCCCTATAGCAAAGAAATACCGTATGGTCTCCTATAAAATGTAATAAAGCTTTGGTTAATTATGTATGTTGTTAATTATCAAGTGAAATGTTTTGCTAAATTAATGCATTTATTCTTTATTTAATGTTACGTGAACGAAGTCACGGGTAACAGCTAGTAATATTATAAATCTGATTGTGCGCAAATGTTAGGCTGAAGCCAGCGTCAAAATGGAGCCTTTAATGATCCTGTATTTTTGCATACAGATTGATTATAACCCTCATTTGAACATAGGCTGGTTTTTGTTTATTTTATTCAAATATTTTTCTTAATAATTCAAAATTTCGTTTTTTCATAGAGAGTAAATGGACATTTTTTTCGCATAATATTTTAAAATGGTTAAATTTACTTTACCGTTGCTAATACTTTATCGTTGCCAAAACTAATTCAAATTACGGAATAATAATTTTTAGTCAACAATTTAGTTTCAATTGAAAAATGTTCACGTGAAAAATAAAAATGAAATAAAAAATTAAAGAATTAAAAAGAAGATTAAATAATATTATTAGAAATAAAACGTACTTTTTTTTAGTTTTTGATAATAATACAAGGTTTCAATATGAGTAACCATAGGAAACAGGCGAATATGACGCCATACATCAAAAATAAAGCGGATATCTTTGATTGGTGAAATAAAATGAACCTGGGTTTTTTTTCTTCGCTTTTTTTCTTTTGTATGGTAATAATTCTTGGCGTTTTACCGTCTGCGCAGGGCTAATATAACTATACCGTATTTTTTATTTAAATTTTTAAAAAGCAAAAAGAAGTTTCAAAAGAAAATGGTCAGCAAATGTCAATAATATGCTCCGCAAAATTATCCATATCGAAAATGATGTCATGGATAGCGAGAAATATTTATTTTCATTCTTAAAACTAAAAGAAATAACTCGATTACCTAAAAAAAAAAATGACGAATGTTAATAGTTCCATTTTTGTTGATAAAAACTAAAGATTTAATATTATTTCGTTACAGCAACATAATTTCCCCTATGCCAGTACTGAAATTAATTGCCTGGAAAAGAAAATTAACAAGAATTATTTCATTAAAAAGGGTTCTCTGCGGGAAAAAGAGGCGTCATATTTGAAATAAAACGGGAATTTTCCAATGTGTTTTAAAATGAGTGTGAATCAATTCCTTACATTAATAATACAAGGATCAGTAAGTATAGAAAGTAGATGAGTTTCACGCCATATTTATAACGAAAAATTTAAATGTTTTTTTATCTATACTGATTATTAAGCATGAATATCCGTTATATACAGATGAGAATTTTCTGCTAAAAATCGCATCATAATTTTAGAAAAGGAAAATGAACACGAATCTATGTTTGTATTTCGCAACTACTCCTCACTGTAAAAAATTGCTGCAGTAAAATTACTGCAGCAGAGATTCCAGGCAACGTCCATAAGAAAACCGGTTTTTTGACTAGATAAACGAGCTTTGTTGTTAGATAAACGGTTTTTGCCCGTAAAAACATGAAATTTACTGAAATGGACCGTTTACCTTGAAAAGGGGGCATTTCCCGTAAAATTACGGCAGCAATTCACGGAGAATGTCCGTGAATTTACAATTTTCATTTACAGTGCCAGAATATCGAACGCAACGTGATTTACTTTATACTGGTTATCATTGATCCGAGGATGTTACACAAACTGTCAGAATTTAAAAAATTAAATTAGATGCCAAGATTTTTTTTTTCTTTTTTGTTAATTTTAACGAAGTTTCTCTAAAAACGGAAAGTAAATTACTCCATATTTGTGTATAAAAAAAGGAGAAATAAAATAGATCTGTATATTTTTTTACACCATTTTCTCATTAAAACTGAAAAACAGAATTGATTTTCACTTCGAATAGATGGTGAAAACAAAATCTTGATTTCATTAAATTATCCGAAAAATAAAAACATATTTTCACATATTCAAACTTCATGAATCAATTTATTCTGGAGAACAAAAATTGCCTGTCAACATACTGTCATTTAGAAAATAAGATTTGTTTCAGCTATACATTAAACCAAGGAGGCAGAACTGAATTTAAAGAAAAAGCATGTACTATTTCCAATTAATGTTTTTTTGAAGGATGGCTGTTAAAACGTTTCACAAAGGCGTTAAAAGTAAAATTGTTTATCAGGTAAAATTGACATTTGTTTTTACCCAATTCGCCTATTTCCACGATTTTATTTAGCCCTCCTTTTTGGATTGGTTGCAATTTCATTTTCGCGATTATTTGGCACAAAATTTCACTTTTTAAAGACTGAGTTATATCAAGGTCCCTATAACAAAAAAATACCGTATTGTCGCCTATGAAATGTGATAAATAGTTAGTTAATTTTAACGTTTTTAATTATCGGGAGTGAAATATTTTCTTAATTAATGTATTTATTCTTCTTTTAATGTTGCGTGAACGAAGTCACGGGTAACAGCTAGTATATTATAAAAATCTCGCCAAACTTGTAGGGATGTCTAGGCATAAAATCGGCGCCAAAAAGATACCCCGGTGTATCTGCGACATCTGCAGCTTATTGAAATATACAAGCAGAAGTAAATTGTACATAAATAATATTATTATAGATATGTCGCAGAAGCAACGGGATATATATTTGGCGCAAAAAGGGCGATTTTATGCCTAGGCTGCATGACGATTTTGGCGAGATTTTGCTTCGTACGGCAACCGGGTAAAGCAGATTGCGTGTATTTTATATTAAATTAAATATTGTATGTTTTATAATAAATTCATCATTGTGTGTGTTTTATGATAAAATAACCATTCAGTGTGTTTTAGGATAATAAAAAAAAATGGGTACTTACGTATTAATACAATTGCGCCAAGCATGGCGCCAATTAACTAATTATAGTAACCCTTATTTTTCGATAAGTATGTAGTTTATTTATGGTACTTTTCGGTTAGTCGGGTGCCAGTGAAATATATACATATATATATACAGCGTGTACACGTATAACCTGACCGACCTTTATTTTCGCAACCGTTGGTCCTAGATGCATACTTCCAATTACAAAAATGGTTTAAATAAGGTGAAGAATTACTTTTAACGTGATTTGGGTCAAGAAAAACATTTATTAAAAAAATACGAAGGTTAAATTTTTATACGGTCCCCCGGTTCTATAAGTGATATTTTGTAAAAATTTACTGTGACACTAACAAGTACGACAAAGAAATTCCCATTCATCTAACATTAAAATTGACCGAGTTCTGAAACTTTGAAATTCATTACTTACACCACTTTATTGCATCTAAAAAGAGATGATTTCGGCTATGCTTTCAGGGGTCGTATATAAAGTACTTAAACTTACTTCAAGGTATCTGCGCTTTGAAATAAATCGTACAACTATTATGATTGAGTTAATTTTTATTAGTTAAGTTTCAGATTAATTAAAATAATTGTAACTTAACATATGTTTTATTTTGAAAGGATTTGAGGCTATGATTTCTTTTAACAAAAATTATGTTATTTTCATAAGGTTTTATTTAACTTGCAACGATCGTCTTTCCAGTTTCAAATTTGTACTCGAAGTTTAACTCACTTTCAAATGTCCGATCGAAGTTAAATTTTACATACTGACTTAAATTCGATGGCAATGTAATATTATTATGATTTTCGACGCTTTCTATCTTATACATATACTTATATTAGAGGATAACACAAAAAAAAATTCGTATAGCTTATCGTCAACAAGTTTAAGAAAGAGTTTTAGATTAGATAACATAAACCTGCGATGGTTGTGTTTTAGGTAGCTTTCAATACAAAAAAGTATAAAGCTACCTATTGCAGCCGTTCGGAGGAAAGCAGTTCCGGAAAATTTCGATATATTTTCACCGATCATGACCCCCAGACCCCAAAACCACCCTCCGTTCAAATGTTGATTTATATATATAGATATATCCATATATATATAGATATATCCATATATATATATATCTGACCTATGTCATACGATAACGCCCGTATTTATGAATCGATTTTGATGAAACTAATTGTGTGTATTAAGGTTACTAATGTCATGACCGAGTTCGTTGGCCAGCTTGGTCCGCCATCTTGTTTCAAGATGGCGGCCATTTAAAGATTTATATTAACTTAAAATCTAAAATAAATATACAAAAAAGTTAAAAATTCAAATTTAATTTTTAATTACGTGTTAGAACTTGATACAAGGATTCCAGAGCATTTTTTGTTTTACCTTTATCTTAAAAAATGGCTGAGATACAGAAGTTTGAAATTCTAGGGTGGCTGACATTTTGAAACAAGACAGCACATTACAAAAATTTTCATTGTTGTAATCATTCTCCCAATCATACGCATAAAACTATATATTCATATCCGTTAGCGCCAAATTCTCGCCAAACTTGGCGACATTTGGCAAAATATCGCCAAATTTGGCGACCAAAATAAGTTTTCATAAATGAAGCCAATTTGGCTATAGCTCAATAATTTGGCGAATTTCTTATTCAAATTCAGTATTAACGAATCTTCTGTAAACGTTTTCTTTGCATTTTAGCTTGCTGTTTTCGTGTAACATTAGCTAAAATTTTAAAAAGAAAGACATAGGAAAGCTACCTTTTCCTCCCGGTACAGGCCGGAAGGACTTTTTTAAATTTTAAAATTACGTTTTATGTATTTTTTAACGCTGAATAAAAAAAAATTACCTTCACTTTTAACTATCATATCAGGATTTTTCGCAAATCGTAAATTTCAAGGTAAAAAAAGAGCGAAAAATCTTATATTATAAAATAGATGTAAGACTTTTTTATTCAGTTTAATTTTATTATATTCAATAGTTTATTCAAATTTTTGGCTTATACTGGGTTTCTTGCAGCTAAACAGCTCAGGGGTCCGATGAGGTTGGGAGGGGAGTGGGGATAAATTTTAACTTTGAGCTTTTTAACTTTGAAATTTGCGATTTGAGAAAAATCCTAACGTGATGGTTTAAAATGAAGGTCATTTTCGGATTCAGCACTAAAAAATTCATAAGAATCAATTTTCAAAAGATAAAAAACATGGCACAACCCAAAATTTGAAACACCGTGTAATCTAACAGCATTTTAAAATCTGTATCATTTTGTAAAGAATTGAGGCTGTTGTTTTTCATCCTTTTATTTAACAAAAATTCTGTTATTTTTATCCTCTTATATGTACAGTACAAATTGTATATTTTGCATTAATATGTCAGAATGATTATAGATTTCACAATTATATTAGATTGCAATGTTAATTTTTCTCTCAACTATTTTTTTTTATATATCTGACGATTATTTATATTTCTACTACATTTGTGAATGACCCCTATTTCGCAGCAAAAAATTTACTCCAACTTTAAACAGCTATTATTCGGTCAATTTTAATGTTAAATGAATGGGACTTTTTTTGTCGTACTTGTTAGTGTCACAGTAAATTTTTACTAAATATCACTTATAGGACCGGAAGACCGTATAAAAATTTAACTTTCGTAATTTTTTAATAAATGTTTTTCTTGACCCAAATCACGTTAAAAGTAATTCTTTACCTTATTTAAACCATTTTTGTAATTGGAAGTATGCATCTAGGACCAACGGTTGCGAAAATAAAGGTCGGTCAGGTTATAGGTGGACACGCTGTATATGTAATGTACTATTACTCCGTTACTAGTTAATGTACTAGTTAATTACTAGTTAATGTACTATTACTCCGTTATAGTACGCATATGCGCAAACATTATATAGATAACAATAGACGACGCACGTATAAAAATTATAAAAACCGATTAAAGGCTCGATATTTTTACAAAAAGCACGCGCGAGAAAAAAATTAACAATCGTATTTTAACTGCATTAGAAGATGACGTCATCCGCTTATTCTTGAAAAACATGAAATAAATTGAATGCATTTCTAATATAATAAAATATATCTTTTATTTTATTTCAATTTTGCTTTTTAAAAATAAATATTAAATTAACCGGGCGGAGAAATCATACTTTATCTTTTTTGTACTGTTTATTTCTTTTTATAATTATTGTTGAACATGATATAATGAGGTATTTTATTTTTGTGGCAACACAAATTTCAGGACCACCTTTCATTTCATTTAGGAAAACAATGCCTATTTAATTTTTAATTAACAGCAATTTTTAATCAAGAACATGTTTTAAAGAAAAGTGTGCTATGTCAGAAGCCTGTTCAAAATCTTTTCATATGCTATCTCATTCGTCGTTCTGCATTTCGTATTTTCTGAGAAAAAGGGATGTTGACAGGAGAAATAATATATATGATAGAAGCAAAACAAAACTTGCTCTGGAATGCCTGGATCAAGGACGAACATTTAACGGAATTTTTTTTTGAATTTTGAATTTTTTTGTACACCTTTTTGAATTTGAAATCTTTAAATGGCTATCACAGCGCCCTTTCCAGCGGAATCTCTGCAAATTCAACTGGGACCTGCAGACCATACTCAAAAACATATACAAAAAAATTGGTTTAATTTTCTGCATAACTTCATACACTTTTCGATGATACAATAATGAAAATGGAACAAAAGGCGCTATCGCAGCCGCCCCCTTGTGTTGGAATTTTCATAAAATTAAAGTGGAACCTGCTGGCCATAACCAAACACATAGAAAAAATATTTTGTTCAATACTCTCCATAACTTCATACACTTTTCGATGAAACAATGAGGACAGACAGCCAGACATTTTGTAAAAACATGTTTTTCAGAATCTCTCATCTCTAAAACGTGTAAATCTGACGAAAACCGGAAGTCGAAAAAAATTTCGATTACAATAATTTCTTCTATTATAGATAGAAGAAATTAAAAACACACTTTTTAAGCTAAAACCCGCTCTTATTCATATTTTCTTATCTATTAGTAAATATTGATATTTACTAGTCTGATATTGCACTAAAGATTGATGCACTAGGCCAACTTTGTTTTTCTTCATCAGGCGCAAAAGACGTGCTACCACTTGGAAAGTAGACGAAGGCAAGACGGGCTACTACCCAGTCTTTCTCCTACCTTCCATGTGGTAGCACGTCTTCTACGCCTGATGAAGAAAGACAAAGTTCTTTCGAATGACCTAGCGCATTTCTTAAAATTTTGGTGTTATTAAGGAGATTGTTTGCTTTATTAATTTTTAAGGTTTAACTCAATTGAAGGAAACATAAAATCGTGTACCCTTTACTGAATCAATACAGCACAAATATATTTTTAATTAACAAAAACTGAACTTAAATTCAAACCGTAATTAAGATAAATTGTTTAAACCTTTTTTTATTGTTCATTGACAAATATTTATTACAAATATGATGAATTGGGCAAAAAAAAATAGTCAACACTTTTAGTTTTTGAAAAGTCTTTGATCAATGACTGCTTCTCCATTTTACTACTAATTTCCCTTTTCTATGACTTCAAATGGCATGTAGGAAATTCGTAAATCTTTGCAGGCATCTGCGTCAAATGCCTTGGTAAGTATTTTATAATTTTTTTACGGAAATTTTTAATAACTAATTGCATAGTCTGGAGTCTACTGTATATATTTCATTGTTCATATTTTATGAAAAATTAAAAAATATATAAAGCAAGAGGTTTTAAAATATAAAAGACATTTAATAAAACTAAAAAAACAACACACTAATATCAAATAATAAAATAAATTACAGTAGTAGTTTCGAACTTTATATAAACTCCTCATCAGTACAAATGTTAACCGAAAACCAAAAGCTCTTGCCTACACAAGTTCACGTTCAAAATTAGGGATTTAAAATTTTAAATCACAAATGAGTATATGTCACAGTGGGACCAAATATTCCAGTGAAATTGTACATGGAGTTATCCCACTATGATATACACTCCTTGGTAAATTAATATTTTAAACTAGCCGCCACTGGCGACCAGTTTGGTCTCCCTTAAATGTATGTTAAACATTGCAACAGGTTACATTTATTCATAATTTAATTTTCCGTTAATCCTTCGCAAAATCGGAAGATTCTAATAGACAAATCATGAACTTTTGCGATCATGCGCATATTTTTTGGCGCAGGTGTCACATACGCACGTTGGAGCGATCCCCCCCCCTTCCCCTCGCCAATTTGGCGAAAACTTTGTTATGGATATTGGTGTTTATTTACTTTTATTTTTTATTTTAATTCTATAAATTATTTTTGATATGTACAGCAATATTTATTTACATCCAATTATCATTTATTTATTTTTATCTCCTTTTTTAATTATGAGCATTTTTGTTAGCCGGGAGCAGATGATAATTCGCCAAATATTGATCCAATCACCATCATTCATACTACATTAATTTCATTTTAAATTATAAACCTGTCACTCATTTCATTTAAAATACTCAACTTTATTGTGTTATTTTAATTTGATTCCATATTATTTACCATTTTTAAATATGAGTATTTTTGTTAACCGGTTGCAGATGATAAATCGCCAAATATTGTTCCCAACACCATCATTCATCCTACATTAATTTAATTTTAAATTATAAACCTGTCACTTATTTCGTTTAAAATACTTAACTTTAATCTAAAATGGTTATATTACATAAATTTAAAATACATGCCGTTCACATTTTTCATTTAAAATAGAAAATAAATAAATAAATAAGAAATATTATCATAAATCAAAACATTTGATTTCAAAATCAAAGTATCGTTTCTAATTTGTACACACGATAAATAAAAGCTGTATTAGCGATTTTAAAAATGCTAAAAATCCGATTCATGAAATATTATTACATGAGTTCAATTTACGTCAAGAAAAGATCCGGAAGGAAGTTGAGTTGTATAGCACAGAATTATGATAAACTTTGATTATCTCACTGGTGCGAATTATTTTTTGACGTGAGGCAGCGGTCTAAAAATTCATTCGCGGAGAACTTGCTTTGCGAATGATTACTTCCATGGTTTAATATTTAAATTGATCACGACGAATCAATCTTTTTTTTTTGTTTACTTTCATAAATAGAGAATTTGAACTGTAAATCTAATTTCGACTGAAGTTATTGCAGAATATATACATAATTGATCGTCAGTCATCTCTCTTATATTAATTTATTTTGAACGATCTTTCGTAAATGTAACTTTTATGCAGTTTTATTCGAAAAAATAATTTTTAATAAAATTGGCCGCCTGGCATATGAAAAAGTGAAACGGCCATCCCGGAACTGTTGATGACAGTCACATGACTTACGCTTTTATTTTAGAAGATGCATAATTTTGAACGCAAACATGTGTAACCAACAGCTTTGATCTTCGTTTGATATTTGTACTGATGAGGAGCTTGTATAATGCTTGAAACAGTTGTCTACAGTAATTTATTTTATTATTTGATATTAATGTGATGTTTAGTTTTATTAATTGTCCGATTTTTATTTTTTAAGTTCTTATTTAGACATAATATGTTATAAGAGATTGTTCTTTAAGGTCACTCACACATATATATTTCAATTACTCCTTTTACTTACCCATCAATCGTAGTATAGGGTAAGTCTTGTAATCGTTTTGAAAATCGAAACATTTTTTTTGACGGATTTACACGTTTCAGACACTGGAGATTCCAAAAAACATATTTTTAGAAAAAAAAATTTGCCGTCCGTCTGTGTGTCTGTGTGTCTGTGTGTGTGTGTGTGTGTGTCTGTGTGTCTGTAAACGCTCTATCTCCCGAACAAATTGAGATAGAGACTTGCAATTTGATATGTACTTAGTATGTAATAATGGGAAGAAGCCTATTTCATTTCAATAACCTCGATTAACCGGAACATTTTTTTTCGGACTCTCGAACTATTCGTTCTGATGAAAGGTATATAAAAATTTTCGAAATTGTTTATTTTAAGTAGTAAATATAAAAAACAATTAAAAAAAACAAATTTTGCATAAAACATGAAGTCGATCGGATAATGAGTTGCCGAGATATTTGTAATGCTATTTTCCACACTCTTCGATTTTTCATGACCTTGTATTTCATCCAAATTTCACTTCAAAGATATATTTCAATTGGAAATTTGACGCTTAATCAGATGCAATAAACCGCTAGTTAATAAGGGTATTATTTTTGGAGTTATAAGGAAAAACCTCTTTCAAGCAATTCAGTAATCGAGCCTTTTTATGACGTCATCAAGCCACGATTTTATTTGAATTGCAATGCATGTTATAAGTAGTTTACACATTTTTATTTTAATATTTTACATTATACATATACATGATGGGTAAGTATTACGGTGGCCCCCAACGACTAGTTTATATGTATGTTATAATGATTTTCCCCAACTTTTTCTAGTTTTACAAACTTAAATATTAGAATGTTTTTATTTAACCCTTTATGTTTCAAATTAAAAATTAAGATATATTGCACCTCAGTAATCATCTGCCTTAATAGAATAATATTATATTGAAAAACATAAAAATTAAGTAAATTGAGATACTGTTTTCAGACAAATTGCATTTGAAAAGTACGTTTCTTTCTCCAATCAGAAGATGTAAAAATTGAACTTGTGCGCTGTTTAGAAGTAATTGAATTCGCGAAAATTTTTAAATAGTTTGCTTGCATCGTTGCCATGCTCAATATGACGTCAGTGTTACTCACGTACACGTTTTTGCTTTCTAAGATAGGTTTTCAAGAAATTTTAGAAGTTTAAAATCTATTCGATTCATTGGGGTTGCATTTTTGAACAATTGGCGTACGTAATGCATATTTATTCATTACAAACTTAAAATACACTAGGGTTGCAAAATAGGGTATGCAAAATAAACAACTAAATAAACAAATAAAAGTCCTTCCGGCCTGTACCGGGAGGAAAAGGTAGCTTTCCTATATCTTCGTTTTAAAATTTGAACTAATGTTACACGAACACAGCAAGTTAAAATGCAAAGAAACGTTTACAAAAGATTCTTTAATACGGAATTTGAATAAGAAATTCGCCAAATTATTGAGCAATAGCCAAATTGGCTTCATTTATGAAGACTTATTTTGGTCGCCAAATTTGGCGATATTTCGCCAAATGTCACCAAGTTTGGCGAGAATTTGGCCCTAACGGATATGAATATATAGTTTTATGCGTGTGATTGGGAAAATTATTACAACAATGAAATTTTTTGTAATGTGCTGTCTTGTTTCAAAATGTCAGCCACCCTAGAAATTCAAACTGCTCTATCTCAGCCATTTTTTAAGATAGAGGTAATCCAAAAAGTGCTCTGGAATCCTCGTATCAAGGCCGAACACTTAATTAAAAAATAAATTTGAATTTTTAATTTTTATGTATATTTATTTTAGTTTTAAATTTTTAAATGGCCGCCATCTTGAAACAAAATGGCGGACCAATCTGGCCAACGAACTCGGTCGAGACATTGGTGAGCTTAATACACACAATTAGTTTCATAAAAATTGATTTATAAATACGAGCGTTATCGTATGACATAGGTCAGATATATATATATGTATATATATATATATATGGAGATATATATATATATATATAAATCAACATTTGAACGGAGGGTGGTTTTGGGGTCTGGGGGTCATGATTGGTGAAAATATATCAAAATTTTCCGGAACTGCTTTCCTCCGAACGGCTGCAATAGGTAGCTTTATACTTTTAGGTAGCTTTCAATACAAAAAAGTCCTTCCGGCCTGTACCGGAAGGAAAAGGTAGCTTTCCTATATCTTAGTTTTAAAATTTTAGCTAATGTTACACGAAAACAGCAACTTAAAATGCAAATAAAACGTTTACAAAAGATTCGTTAATACTGAATTTGAATGAGAAATTCGCCAAATTATTGAGCAATAGCCAAATTGGCTTCATTTATGAAGACTTATTTTGGTCGCCAAATTTGGCGATATTTCGCAAAATGTCGCCAAGTTTGGCGAGAATTTGGCGCTAACGGATATGAATATATAGTTTTATGCGTATGATTGGTAAAATTATTACAACAATGAAAATTTTTGTAATGTGCTATCTTGTTTCAAAATATCAGCCACCCTAGAATTTCAAACTGCTCTATCTCAGCCGTTTTTTAAGATAGAGGTAAAACAAAAAATGCTCTGGAATCCTCGTTTCAAGGCCTAACACTGAATTAAAAAATAAATTTGAATTTTTAACTTTTTTGTATATTTATTTTAGTTTTAAATTTTTAAATGGCCGCCATCTTGAAACAAAATGGCGGACCAAGCTGGCCAACGAACTCGGTCGAGACATTGGTGAGCTTAATACACACAATTAGTTTAATCAAAATTGATTTATAAATACGAGCGTTATCGTATGACATAAGTCAGATATATATATATATATATGGAGATATATATATATATATATATATATATATATATATATATATATATATATATATATATATATATATATATATATATATATGTATATATCAACATTTGAACGGAGGGTGGTTCTGGGGTCTGGGGGTCATGATCGGTGAAAATGTATCGAAATTTTCCGGAACTGCTTTCCTCCGAACGGCTGCAATAGGTAGCTTTATACTTTTTTGTATTGAAAGCTACCTAAAAGTATAAAGCTACCTATTGCAGCCGTTCGGAGGAAAGCAGTTCCGGAAAATTTCGATATATTTTCACCGATCATGACCCCCAGACCCCAAAACCACCCTCCGTTCAAATGTTGATTTATATATATAGATATATCCATATATATATATATATATATATATCTGACCTATGTCATACGATAACGCTCGTATTTATAAATGAATTTTGATGAAACTAACTGTGTGTATTAAGCTAATCAATGTCTCGACCGAGTTCTTTGGCCAGCTTGGTCAGACATTTTGTTTCAAGATGGCGGCCATTTAAAAATTTAAAACTAAAATAAATATACAAAAAAGTTAAAAATTCAAATTTATTTTTTAAATAGGTTTTAGGCCTTGATACAAGGATTCCAGAGCATTTTTTGGTTTACCTCTATCTTAAAAAATGGCTGACATAGAGCAGTTTGAAATTCTAGGGTGGCTGACATTTTGAAACAAAACAGCACATTAACGCGATTACTCGCAAATTATTTTCTTTCATTTTTGTAATAATTTTCCCAAACATACACATAAAACTATATATTCATATCCGTTAGCGCCAAAATTGGCGACATTGGAGACAAAATTGGCAAAATTGGCGACATTTGGCGACCAAAATAAGTCTTCATAAATGAAGCCAATTTGGCTATTGCTCAATAATTTGGCGAATTTCTTATTCAAATTCAGTATTAACGAATCTTTTGTAAACGTTTCTTTGCATTTTAACTTGCTGTTTTCGTGTAACATTAGCTAAAATTTTAAAACGAAGATATAGGAAAGCTACCTTTTCCTCCCGGTACAGGCCGGAAGGACTTTTTATAAATCGATTTTGATGAAACTAATTGTGTGTATTAAGGTCACCAATGTCTCGACCGAGTTCGTTGGCCAGCTTGGTCCGCCATTTTGTTTCAAGATAGCGGCCATTAAAAAATTTAAAACTAAAATAAATATACCAAAAATTTAAAAATTCAAATTTATTTTTTAAATTACGTGTTAGGCCTTTATACAAGGATTCCAGAGCATTTTTGGTTTACCTCTATCTTTAAAAATGGCTGAGATAGAGCAGTTTGAAATTCTAGGGTGGCTGATATTTTGAAACAAAACAGCACATTAACGCGATTACTCGCAAATTATTTTCTTTCATTGTTGTAATAATTTTCCCAAACATACACATAAAACTATATATTCATATCCGTTAGCGCCAAAATTGGCGACATTGGATACAAAATTGGCAAAATTGGCGACATTTGGCGACCAAAATAAGTCTTCATAAATGAAGCCAATTTGGCTATTGCTCAATAATTTGGCGAAATTCGTATTCAAATTCAGTATTAACGAATCTTTTGTAAACGTTTCTTTGCATTTTAACTTGCTGTTTTCGTGTAACATTAGCTAAAATTTTAAAACGAAGATATAGGAAAGCTACCTTTTCCTCCCGGTACAGGCCGGAAGGACTTTTTTGTATTGAAAGCTACCTAAAATGGCTGAGATATAGCAGTTTGAAATTCTAGGGTGGCTGACATTTTGAAACAAGACAGCACATTACAAAAATTTTCATTGTTGTAATCATTTCCCAATCATACGCATAAAACTATATATTCATATCCGTTAGCGCCAAATTCTCGCCAAACTTGGCGACATTTGGCGAAATATCGCCAAATTTGGCGACCAAAATAAGTCTTCATAAATGAAGCCAATTTGGCTATTGCTCAATAATTTGGCGAATTTCTTATTCAGATTCAGTATTAACGAATCCTTTGTAAACGTTTTCTTTGCATTTTAACTTGCTGTTTTCGTGTAACATTAGCTAAAATTTTAAAACTAATATATAGAAAAGCTACCTTTTCCTCCCGATACAGGCCGGAAGGACTTTTTTGTATTGAAAGCTACCTAAAAATGTATATATAAATATAAAAATACGAGCGAGAAATCTGTCAAGAACCTTCCCATAACTTAACATTAGCTGGAATGTTTCTTCCCGTGACTAGTGTAGGCTCTTAATGATTTTTCGATTGAAAAAGTCATAATATTTTAAATGTGTAAGTTTAATAATAATCGGAAATAACCAATAGAACAAATAACAAGTTGTAAATGGTACGTTAAACGTGACAAATGAGGTGCGTTCGTTTCGTGCTATAACTAGTTTTACAATGTAAAAAAAAAAATCATCGTTATTATTTCAGTGAAATAAGTTATATCGTCTTCTATGAGCGAAATGAAGATGCCTTTGTTTTCTTATTACGTACGCCATGTTTACAGATGCGAATTTTTTTTCGACACCAGACAGCGCAGTAAAATGCACCATGGAGATCTAGCTCTGCGAATGATTACCTCCATGGTTTCATATTTCTATGACTCACGATGAATTAATCATTTATTTATTTATTTTAATGGATTGAGATATTCGGCTGTTAACCTAATTTTAACTGAAGTTGTATCGGAATCTATACATTTTTTAATGTAACTCATCTCTCAAGCAAACATTTTTTTTTTTTTTTGAACGATCTTTTTAAAGATGTAATTTTTATGCAATTTTATTCAAAAAAGTAACTTCGAATAAAAATGGCCTCTTGGCATATGGAAAAAGATGTGGTTAGCCGCATCGTTTGTTAGCCCCATCGGTATTTGTTCTCCTCAGTCACATGACGTGTGCTTTTACTATATAGATTACGTATGATATGATTTCATAGAATAAAGAAAACTTTTATTAATTTTTTTAAAGTTTTGATTCGATTTTCATAAAATTTGAAATGACTCGACAAAATTCTGTAATGATTTTATATATTAATTTTTTTAAAGTTTTGATTCGATTTTCATAAAATTTGAAATGACTCGACAAAATTCTGTAATGATTTTATACATTAAATTTCAAAACTTTCGGTTGGGTGTAGTTTTTGCGCTGTTATATCCGGACAGACGGACCAGATGACGACTATAGGTGCTACGTATTTATATAATTACGAAAGCACCTACAAATGTATCTTTAAGAAGTCCTTCCGGCCTGTACAGGGAGGAAAAGGTAGCTTTTCTATATCTTCGTTTTAAAATTTTAGCTAATGTTACACGAAAACAGCAAGTTAAAATGCAAAGAAACGTTTACAAAAGATTCGTTAATACTGATATATAATAATATATTCGTTGAATAAGAAATTCGCCAAATTATTGAGCAATACCCAATTTGGCTTCATTTATGAAGACTTATTTTGGTCGCCAAATTTGGCGAGAATTTGGCGCTAACGGATATGAATATATAGTTTTATGCGTATGATTGGGAGTATTATTACAACAATGATAGAAAATAATTTACGAGTAATCGCGTTAATGTGCTGTTTTGTTTCAAAATGTCAGCCACCCTAGAACTTCAAACTGCTCTATCTCAGCCATTTTTTAAGATAGAGGTAAAACAAAAAATGCTCTGGAATCCTCGTATCAAGGCCTAACACCTAATTAAAAAATAAATTTGAATTTTTAACTTTTTTGTATATTTATTTTACTTTTAAATTTTTAAGTGGCCGCCATCTTGAAACAAAATGGAGGACCAAGCTGCCCAACGAACTCGGTCGAGACATTGGTGAGCTTAATACACACAATTAGTTTCATCAAAATTGATTTATATATATAGATAGATAGATAGATAGATAGATATCAACATTTGAACGGAGGGTGGTTTTGGGGTCTGGTGGTCATGATCGGTGAAAATATATCGAAATTTTCCGGAACTGCTTTCCTCCGAACGGCTACAATAGGTAGCTTTATACTTTTTTGTATTGAAAGCTACCTAAAATTATGTGTGTGATAGAATTAGAAAAATCTTGTTACTCGATATTTTTTTCCCTTCTTTGATAAAATCTATGAAATATTACAAACAATTTATATGAAATAATATTATATGAAAGTTACATAAAGAAATTTTATGTAAAATTTATACTAAGAAATATTATATATTTAAATATGATGACTTATATATCCTTATAAACATTGCTGAATAGGTATTAATTTTAAATTAAAAAGTTTCTAATATTTAAAGTGTATACAACTAAAAAATGCTGAGAACAAGCACAAGCAGTAGTAAAAATCAATTTACTAAAGTAGAATGTGTGTGTGAAATTTTAAATGAAAATCTCTTACTTGAATAAACTTCATCTTGAAATATTATTTCAAAACAATTCGAAGACTGGAGAAAAGGTCAGAGAACTGATCAAAAGCTGATGCTGATGACCCATCACTACAATGGAGCATTCTTTATATATACTTCATTCGGGGAATCTCAGATGTTATGATAAATGGCAAAAATCCCCTGACCTTTGCCATCTCCGGCTGACTAATATACAATTATTATTATTATTATTATTTTACTTTTCCCCATCACGTGCGGACGAAATTTTTAATACATATTTTTTCCCTTCACTAGAAAGTGGTCAACACGGAAACGACTGGAAAAGAAGGAGAGAGTGGTAAGTAAAAGTAGGTTATCCCTAGCCATAGGGTTGATCTTCTTTTCACTTTCGTAGGAAAAACATAAGAAAGAAAAGTTCATTTCCGATGTTATTAGATATGTTATAGATTGATATTTAGTAATGAACATTGTCGACAATAAATCACGAATTGAAAGCCTATCAAATATGGGTACGTTATGCAATTAGAAGTAGAAAAAGTACTATATAATGACAGAGGCGCTAGAACCATTATTGCATTTATGGGTGGACCAGAGCGGCACCGGCCCCAGACCCGGAACCAGTCAGGGGCCTTAGAATAGTAGAATCTGGATTATCATACATTTTATTTCTTGAAATTCCAAATAAAAGACTATGTATGGATGGCTTTAGAGTGAGAAACAGTAAATATGAAACACATTTGGTTAAAACGTAATAGTTTTTTAAAAGATGTAAGTGGTGGAAGTCAGCTGAAAATAATCTCGCTCATAGCGCTATGACTATTAAAGTCACTACAGTATATATATGTGTGTGTGTGTGTGTGTGTGTACAGTAAAACCTGTGAAAACGGAACATATCTACATTGAAATTCTGCCTTAAAGAGAAACATCCCATTGCCCCGGCGAGAGGAGTATAAAACAATTTTATCTGATGAGTCGAATCGTTTCCCTCGCACCCTGACGATTCCGTTTTAACAGGTTTTGTTGTGTACCCTGAGACACATTTTTAGGTTTTTTCACACCCGCCGGTCTGTTTTATAAGTAACCCAAAACTGTGACAAATTCTAAACATTGATATATCCTTTTCCAATATAACTACATATTCCTCCAATCTAAATATTTAATATCAATTGAGAAATTTAGGTTTAAAGATGTCACAGAATTACCCCATCCGGTGGGGTTAATTTGAGACAGGTGTGTTTTCGCTGTGAAATACAAGAGTAAAAATTCCTGGATGATTTCGACTCTGAAAATTATTCTGTAAACGATTTAATCTGCGAAAAATATATAGATATGTCATTGATTTGTCCTATTCTGTCCCAAACCTTAGAGATACTTCTTCAGAGACAATTACGTCTTCAGAACTATTAGTACTGTTACTTTTAAAGAACTATTACGTAGTGTAATTCTGGTAGAGTCGAGAACCCAGATTACGTTTATACTCGTGTGTTCTTATAATGTTTCAAATCCATCTTGACACTGGAAATGCAAACTATATCTTTAATGTTTAAACGGACACCTTGTGGGGTTACAGTGTCGTTGTGTCAAAAAGCAGTGCTAACAAGTATCTATATTTTGATTAAGTTGTAACATCTCACAGAAATATCACTTAATAAAGGTTATATTAATCCATAATCTAACTAGGACTTCCCTCAAAGGGATTAGTCTGAGTGATATTGCTGAGAACATAAAGTTAACAATTACGATATAAAGAAGATATCAACAAGAATCTAAGTGAATATACAGCATATGATAGACAAGAGATAGATAAAGATACAACATATGAAAAATAGCAAATTAAATGATATAATCACAAAATATCATATATAAATTCATATACTGTTATGTTTTCATATGCATTTTTTTATAACATTTGGCAAATAATCTCATTTTCTTAAGCGTGAATTGCTCAAAACTTAAAAAAAAAAAAACCGCCGGATCTTTTAAAACGATATTTTTAAAGTCACATAATCAGATTTGCAGCCAATAGCGTATTTTAGCAAGCGTAGTTTAACGCAAATTTAATTTAATTTTTGCAACATTTTCTTTGTGACAAATATCTAAATAAAATATTAAAAAATAAAATATTAAATATTGAAATATTAAATCAAATATTTAATATTTGAATTAAAAAAATTTCCTTTGTTTATTTGTATAACTATTTATAGAAACTCGTATACTTCAAACCACATTGATAACATGCTTTGCTACAAACGTATCTACCAGTCTAACTACTCGTATGTCTTAGCTGTGTCTCTCTCCGAACTCATCTGTCTACTGTCTCTTTACTCTTCTGTATACCCGTCTCAGTATCCGTCTGTCTTTCTACCTGACTCTTTAATCGTGTCTCTACATGTCTCGCTTCCCGTTACACTACTCGTCTATCAACACGTCTGTCTGTCTATATACCCCTCTCTCTACCCGTCTGTCAAGTCGTCTCTGTACTCGTCTCTCTATCCACCACGCTACCCGTCTCCCTATCCATCTCACTACCCCTCTGTCAACCCTTTTTTGCACCTGCCTCGCTACCTGTCTGTCTATTCGTTTCGCTACCCGTTAGCTTATCTCTGTCGCTATCCGTCTCCGTCTGTCTACCCGTTTGTTTACACGTCTATCTATCTCTCGCCAACTCTTCCCAATATTTAAACAATTTAGTAAACGGAAGCCGTTTATCTGTTATTAAATGCAAACAGGAGAAATTTATCTAAAGAGTGTAATCAGATGCAATTTTTTTAAATACATACATAAACCAGCATAATAATTCACCAGTTTTATTTTCATAGTAGTTTATGTCATTTGACAGTAAATCTCAACTTCTTCAACCCGAACTGCGTCAAGCTTTTTAAAAAAGCCCCAAGGTCCGTATAACTGGGAAGGGGAATTGTCCTCAGGGCTATTAGATGCATGTTATTAAGTTAAGTGAAAGTTTCGTAATCGGGTTCGCAGCCAATTTCTTATGTCAGAAAGGGTGGCTTCACGCCCTTTTAAATTCATTTCTGCAACTTTCTTTTACTTTTTTTTGGTGGGTGGTTGGGGGGGGGGGGGAGGGTTCCAAATATATACACTTAAATTCAAACTTTTGCCCCCATGTTAATATTAGTGTTGTTTGTATTATCAATTAATACTTTGTTGATCGAGCTTCATTCGAAACAAATGTAAAAGACTTCTACAGGTTTTTTTTTCTAGGAGAAAGTTCCGTATTCGGGCCCTAAGCTAATCGGGGAATTTAATATCATTATTGTTTCTAACTCTTATAGAGTTAAAACAATATTGTTGCTAGCATTACTCTTGTTTGTGACCAACCTCTTCTGTGTATCTGAATAGGGAAAAGTTCCGTATCATGTATTGGTTGGTGCCAAAGACAGTTGTAGAATCTTACAAATTTTTCTAGAGAGCGGAAAAACATGTTTTTTAAAATATTTACAAATATACGTTTATTAAACCATGTTTTTGAGCCATTTTAAAAAATTAAGTACGGTGCTAAAATAAAATTTTATTGCCATTTTCGATATTTTAATAAGAAATGAAAATACATAGCAAACAAATTTAACAAAACTAAGCCATTTTTGGGTACTTCTCTATTATCCCGTCGACCACTTTTCATAACAAAAAACTATCGCCAAACTAAGATTAAACGCCAAAAATACAGTCCCATTTACTTGATGCCAGAAGCATTATACGTATTTGTTATGCCATCAAGTGGTTTTTAATTCGACATTTGCGTGCATTTTTCATTATGTTTTACTGATTTATTAGTTATTTCATTCATTAAAGTAACAATTGTGTCCTTAAATTCTTATATTTTATTTATTTTGATATTTCAATGGCAACGTTCTCCCGTTTATTTAGCGTTACAGTTTGGCGATAGTTTTTTGTTATGAAAAGTGGTCGACGGGATAATAGAGAAGTACCCATTTTTTGTGATAAATAATTGTTATTGCCAGGGGGGCAAATTGTAAACAATTAATAAGCGAACTAAAAAAATTACCGGAAAAAACTTGTGGGAATCTCAAGAAAGAAATATCTGATATAAATAGCATTTAAAATCTTAAAATGGAGAAGTGGTCCGTATAAAAATGCAAAACATTATACACCTGATATAAGAATTTTTTTATTTTTTTATATTTCCGAAAGCACAGACAAAAGGGTAAAAATCCCGGCACAGATGCCATATACTCACCACGTTGGCGCGATTTTTCCCCCGCCCTTTTGGCGAAAACTGTTTGTTGTGTTTGTTTACTTTTATTTTTTATTTTAATTCTATAGATTATTTTTATATGTATATCAATATTAATTTAGGCACAGATGTCATATACGCACCAGATGGGCGCGATTTTTCCCCCGCCAATTTGGCGAAAACTTTGTTTTTGAATATTAGTTACAAATACCATACAATAATAGCATGTAATTTTTTATTTCAATATAAAAATAAAATAACGTAATAAATTAAATATCTCCTATTATTCAAAAATGGGAAATAAAAATAAATAAGTGATAGTTTGATATAAATAAATATTGATATATATAATAAAAACAATTTATAGAATTAAAATAAAAAATAAAAGTTAATAAACAACAATTGAAACAAAATAACCGGGTTACCATGTGAGGCATAAAATTGCCATTTTGTTGCAATCGCGCCAATGTGGTGCGTATATGACATCCGCGCCTTTATTTATATCAAACTATTATTTATTTATTTTTATTTCCTTTTTTTTTAATAATAGAAGCTGTTTCATTTATTATGTTATTTTATTTTTATATTGAAATAAAAAATTACGTGTACTATTTGTCACACTATTTGTAACTAATATTCAAAAACAAATTTTTCCCCAAGCTGGTGGAGGGAAAAATCGCGCCAACGTGGTGCGTATATGACATCTGTGCCTTGTTTCATTTCACATAGAGGTACTGCTCTATTATCCCGTCGACCACTTTTCATAACAAAAAACTATCGCCAAACTGTTAGATTAAACGCCAAAAATGCAGTCCCATTTACTTGATATCAGAAGCATTATACGTGTTTGTTACTTCATCAAGTGGTTTTTAACGCTACATTTGCGTGTATTTTTCATTATGTTTTACTGATTTATTAGTTATTTCATTCATTAAAATAACAATTGTGTCCTTAAATTCTTATATTTTATTTATTTATGTATTTTGATATTTCAATGACAACGTTCTCCCGTTTATTTGGCGATAGTTTTTTGTTATGAAAAGTGGTCGACGGGATAATAGAGAAGTACCCACATATGTATTGGTACTTTTATGTTAACTTGGCGCAGTTGATAAATCGCCAAATATTTTTCTCATAACATCTTCATATTGCATTCATTTCATTTAAATATAAGTCTTTCACTGATTTCATTTGAAATAACATACATTAAAAATACACGTCTTTCACTCATTTAATTTAAAATACACGCCTTTCACTAATTCCATTTAAAATACTAAAAAGGAAAAGAAAATAAGAAATAATGCCACAAATCGAAACCTTTTATTTAAACATCAAAGAATTGTTCCTAACATACACACGCGAAATAAAAAAGCTGCTAATGGTGTGATTTACGCCAAATCTCTAATACTAATACTACTCTTACTAATGTCTAATACTTTTCAAACAGAAAAAATTCCAGATTAACTTTCCATTTTTATTAAATTGAAATATATTTTATTGTGCTGAATATTAGTGCTTGCATATTTTTTTGCTCCATGTATTCCATGAACTTTTCAATTCCGATTGTCTACGAAAATCTCCCGCCGGTGAAAATGACGTACGCACAAAATTTAGTGACGTATGTACTTTAATTGTGCTTTTTTATCTATTTTTCTAATATAACTTCCAAACGGTTTGACACTTATTCTTGGTAATAAATAGACGACGTTGTCACCTTTATAGGTACCTGCTGTAAAAATTTGAACGAAATCCGTTAAATATTTTTTGAGTTATGCTTGACGAAAAGTTTTAATATCCATCGTAGCTATATATGGGGCAAAGTAATACTGCGCTGTGTATGAGTCTTCGTTGCACTCAGACAACTATCACATTAACAACAAAGAATATTTACCTCTATTATGTGGTTCTCATACGATTTAGGCGTCAACAAACAAATTATCAGGATTTCGAGACAAGAATGCAGAAGCCGGTTTCAACGATACACCAGCCAGAGAGAACAAGCAAGGTGTTGGAGCTTGGGCCAATGGTCGTTAGGTGATGCGGCACACCGTACTAGGAGCTGGCGGTGCTGTTTTCTATCCTGACATCGTGGATAGGGAGGGGGTATTCGAAACACGAAATCATGTGTCACAAAGTAACCCCGTCATACGGCGTGTATCTGTAATAATTGATGGAAATTCCAATTAAAGGATAATCTTCTATACGGAAACAACTACTCTTCAATCGTCAGATAATAATAAAGTACTTTAAAATTGCAGTAAACAACTTTAATTATCTCGTCGGAAAAACCCACTCATAAACTGTTTTCAACTCAGCTAAGTACATGGAATTACCGCCCACGTGAAAGAATGATTATCACGTGCTATCATGTGCTTTTCCTGTGACGTCATCCAAGGCTACCAAGAACTGAAAAACATTTTTTATTCTTTAGTCAGTTGTTGTGTATATATTCTGTTAAATTGTAGTATGTGAAAATGTCAGAGCGATGTAAATGCTCTGTTAACTTGTAATCAAGAAAAATGTATATTAAACCTAAATTTAATCGAAAGGAAAGAGTCTATTAATTATACAGTTATTATTATCAAATATACTAATGATATTATTTTACAGAAGTGATACGATAAGTTAATCTGTGATACTCCATCGGATAATACCCAATGTGCGGAAAGTACCAATCATATATTCGGATACACTAAAGAGAGGATCTGAACTTATAATCAGGTGAGTAGCAAACTGTATTTACTGAGAAAGCTGTACAGTACTAAACTGCCCGACAGGGGAACATGATTAATAGGGCGTATCGAAAAAATCCAAATTTCTTAGATCTTTTTGCGGTAGTGCGGAAAAGTTGTGAACTGCCTTTATTAAAAAGTGTGCGGAATCTTAAAACTGTGGGTTGATATCTTCTGTCGCCTCAGTGGGCCTAAAGTTATAAAAAAATGGACTAAAAATGATTAAAAATCAAAAATTAATAAATAATCACAGATTTCGCTCATCGGTTTGAGGTACTGCTTACAAGTTACTATTTTGTAACAACAACAACCATAGAAATATGTAGAATTATAGATTAATATCTTCTGTCGCCTCATCGGCATCGAATTTTGGAAATTTTGACGCATTTTGGTAGTTTTCTGCATAATTGTTTACTGCTTGCACAATACACAATCGAGACAGACTGGGTTTGGCGGTCTGCCAAAATAGTGAAGGCAATGTGGGAACTCACAAGGAGTGTTCAAATGCGTTTAAAACTGGACAACACAGTTCTTGTCAGTAAAAGGTATGGTGTCTCCAAGAGAGCCACGGCTGCTATTGCATTGCGTGTTACGCAAGATTTGGGTTTAATATCGGAATCAGATACAGGCTCGTGACAGGCAAAAATAAAATATGGAGGGAAAAATTGAGAATTTACATAAAATTGGACTCAAAATCAAATGAAAATCGTTTCACTCTATCTGGCTTTTATTTTGATGGACGACATGACAAAACCTTAACATCAGAAACACTCGAGGACAAGCAGTTCTAAAGTACAATTGTAGAAGCGCATTGCTGTATTGTATCGGAGCCTGGTTCTACGTATATGGGACATGTTACACTTGAAAGCGGATCTAGTCTTGATATATCTAATAGCATTTACGAATACGTAACAAGTGCTTTATTGGATGATTTTAGCAACCTTATTGTTCTCGGGTGTGACGGCACTGTAGTGAACACAGGAATGTCTAATGGCGTAATTCGCAGGCTTCAATTGAAACTTCAGAGACTAGTACAATGGACTATCTGCTTACTTTAATTCAATGAGTTGCCATTACAACACCTGTTTGAGTCCATAGACGGCAAGTCATCTGGCTCCACATATTACACCGGAGGCATTGGACGAAACCTTAAAGGATACGAAAAGCTTTCAATTGTTGCTTTTAATAGCATTGCATGCAAGTTGCCAGACATTGATCCTACCATCCTCAGTTCAGATCAGAAATACTTATTAGACATTTGTACCACCATTAGTTCTGGCGTTTGTTGTTCAGATCTACATTTCCAGGTCCGGGAACCGGGAACGTTGAATTTGTCCCGCTGGCTAACAACTTCCAATCGAATACTGAGGTTATATATATCAACATCAGACCCATCAAATGAGTTGATAACATTTTGTTGTATTCATTCTAAGAGTCTACGCACTCTCATGATTCCGAATTAAGATTCGTCAAAGGATGGTGCTAGACACGTGTGGTATTTGATCAGCTCATCTCGGTAATTGCCAAAAAAGTATTGTGACATAATCGACCCAGTTATTTTTCGCAACGCTTACTTTGCGGCTCAAGTAAACATGCTTTTGGCCATGTTATCTGATGATAGGTGCCGTATTAGGACCCTTGCAGATCGGCGGATTATCAAGGCAAGACAAATTATCCCAACAGGAAATTCTGTTCGCAAATTTGTTATTCCTGCTGTTAACTTTGGAGCTACAGACTATGTAGATCTCATTGACTGGCGAGCTTGTTATGTGATATCGCCTCCTGTTCTCACCGAGATCTGTTCTCAAGAATTTCTGAAGATGATATAGGGCAGTATGCCAATGTATTGCTGGGACTTTATTAAATTTGCTTCACACACACAAGCGGTTGAGCGGATTGTGAAACTAGTCACTGCAGCCTCCGGAAAAAAGATGGGAGGCAGAACAGGGATAGATTTATTAGAGCGACACTAGAATCCAGAAAACACATATCAAAATTTGAAACCAAAAATGATTACAAGCCAGTAATGATTTTGTCATTTGTATGTTCGAAAGGTAAAATAAATTTTGTAAAAATGAGGTAAGTGTGACGTGTATTTATTTAAAATTTTGCCTTTATTTTCCCAAATTTGGTGTCGATGAAGCAGCAGAAGATATTAACATATTAAAATTATTATATTATTTTAATTGATTAAAAATTAGCTGATTGATGTAATTATTTTATATGATATTAACCTAAATTTTTTTATGGCAGTTGTTGTTTCTCGGCGTGAAAATAAGAGTGTTCAACTATTTTGGCAGATCAACAAACCCAGTCTGTCTCGATTGTGCATTGTGCAAGCAGTAAACAGTAATGAAGAAAACTACCAAACTGCATCAAAATTTAAAAAATTCGATGCCGATGAGGCGACAGAAGATATCAACCTATAATTCTACAATTTTCTATGGTTGTTGTTGTTACAAAAGAGTAACTTGTAACCACCACCTCAAACCGATGAGCGAAATCTGTGATTATTTATTAATTTTTGATTTTTAATCATTTTTAGTCCATTTTTTATAACTTTAGGCCCACTGAGGCGACAGAAGATATCGACCCACAGTTTTAAGATTCCGCACACTTTTTAATAAAGGCAGTTCGCAACTTTTCCGCACTACCGCTAAAAGATCTGAAAAATTTGGATTTTTTCGATACGCCCTAATGATTAACCATATAACAAATATTCTACAAATAGTAGATAAATTATCAGCTATATGTGAGAATATAAATGATTCACACATATCCGCACTATTTCTATGCTCATTACCGCCCAGCTACAACACGCTTATCACAGCATTAGAGGCAAGGCCCGAAGCCGAATTATCCCCAGATTTTATCAGAAGTAAACTCATAGATGAATATAATCGCAGACAAGAAATGTCTGAACAAAATAACAGCTCTGAAAAGGCATTTAAAACACAAAGAAAACACACTTATAACGACTACAAAAGAAATTCAAAATATTGCAGTCACTGTAAGATGACAAATCACAGTAATAGCGAGTGCTATCACCTCAAGAGCAGATACACACAGCACAACAAAAACAAATACACAAATCAAAACGTGAACAACTTTAATAATAAAAACAAAGCTAAACCTTTCTCATCATCACTATGCTATGAAAACACAGAGAATTATAAAGAGAATACTGACTGTCACGATAACGCGAATGATCAGAAAATAAGCTCAAAAACTAATCAATCCGAAGATCGCGAACTAATAACAGAAAAATTAGGAAAACAAAACTGGATACTCGACAGTGGCAGTACCTCACACATTGCAAATGATAAAAGGTTCTTTAACAAATTTAACAATTTTGAAAAATCATCAGTCACCATCGCAAACGGCAACAAACTCGAAGCATTCGGTTCAGGTGACGTTTTAATAAAAACGAAATCCCCAAACGGAGAAATAAAACTAACAGGACTACAGGAAGTCCTATACGTCCCTAAACTAGAATCCAATTTAATATCTGTAAGCAAAGCAACTAAAAATGGATGTAAATTAATCTTTGAAAATGACAAATGCGATTTAACGTTCGATGGTGAAATTTATATAAGAGCGTAGAACAAAAATAATTTATACATAATCGAACAAACAAACCACTTAGAAAATGCAGAAAACTATGCAAACAGCACACTAAGCTGTAATAATAATAAAGAATGTTTAGAAGTATGGCATCGAAGACTAGGACATCGAGATTATGAAGCAATCAAAACAATTGCTAACAAACAGCTAGCTACCGGAATAAAAATTAGAAACTGCAGACACAATAATAAATTATGTGAAACCTGCATCAAATCTAAATTAAACGACGCGCCATATCCTAAATCGGCTACAAATAGGGCAAACAAAGTTCTCGATTTAATACACAGCGAAATCTGTGGACCTATAAGTACACCAACACTAGGAGGAAAACAATATTTTATCACATTCATCGACGATTACTCGAGATACACAACTATATACTTACTATCTAAAAAGAGTGAAGTGATAGATAAATTTAAAGAATACGTCGCAATGGTAAATAATCAATTCCGTAGAAAACCAAAAGAAATTAGATCCGATAATGGAGGTGAATACAAGAGCAACGAAATAGAGAATTATCTAAAGGAAAACAGGATATTACACCAATTCACAATTCCACACAACCCGAGCCAGAACGGCGTGGCAGAAAGGAAGAATAAAAGCCTACTCGATATGACACGCAGCATGATTTTAGAAGCAAATTTAAATAAACAATTTTGGGGAGAGGCAATACACACAACGACATATTTACAAAACAGATTACCAACAAGAGCGAATGACAAAACTCCATACAAACTATGGAAAGGTATCAAACCTGATCTCAAACACTTAAGAACCTTTGGATGTAAAGCATTTGTTTATGTTAATAAAATACATCGAGGAAAGCTCGATAACAGAGCGCAAGAAGGTATTTTTCTAGGTTACGACACACATTCCAAAGGATATCGCATACATACAAAAGATAAACAAATAATAATTGCCAGAACTGTAAAGTTTATAGAAAATGAAATAAAACACTCAAACAACATTGAGGAAAATTCAAATCTCGAAGAAATCTCCACTGATGATAGAAATCAAGAAGAGAAGAATAAAAATTACATTGAAATTGACATTAATGATAATGAAAAACAACCATGCGAGTCCAAACAAACACAAATAGAACCAAGAAGGTCAAATAGATCTAAAAGAGGAGTACCACCAGATAGATTTGTCTGTTTAGTTAAAGACACACAATCAAATGAACCAAAGAATTGGAACGATATCATGGAAATGAAAAATCCACATGATAGGGAAAATTGGCTCAAAGCCACCGAAAACGAAATCAAGTGCCTAGCTAAAAATAAAACTTGGACATTAGTCGATCCGCCACCAGGCAAGAAAGTGATAGGTTCAAAATGGACTTTTAAATTGAAACGCGACAACCTAACCCAAGTGCAAACCTATAAAGCACGACTCGTAGCTCAGGGATACAGTCAGAAATTCGGAGTAGATTATGACGAGACCTTTGCTCCAGTTGTCTCTCATACTACAATCCGTGCATTTCTCATAGCAGCATTAAATCATAACCTGAAGGTTAATCACATAGATGTCAATACGGCGTTTTTACACGGAAACCTACAAGAAGAGGTATACATGAAACAGCCGGAAGGCTATATTGCTCCAAATCAACAAAACAAAGTATGTAAATTACAAAAAGCAATTTACGGGCTTAAGCAAGCCGCCAGAGCATGGCACACGAAAATCTCCGAGAGTCTTAAAGCATTAAATTTTGTACAAAGTACATCTGACTCATGTCTATTTATACGCGAAAATGGTGAAAACTCGACATACATTATAGTTTACGTGGACGATCTGCTAATTGCCGGAAAAAACGAAGATATAATCGAGTTGATAAACAATCTAAAAAGTGAATATGAATTGAAAGATTTGGGAGAAGTCAATAACTATCTCGGAATAAATATAAAAAGAGACGATAAAAATTTCTACTTAAACCAAAATTCAAAAATTGAAGAATTGGTAGATACACTCAATCTTCAAAATGCAAAACATTGCAGCACACCTATGGAAGCAGGTTACAATCGACTCAACGATGATGAAAATCTATTACCTAATAATATTAAATTCAGGCAAGCCACGGGAACATTACTCTACATCTCAACATTAACCAGGCCCGATATTTCAGCAGCGGTCAAGATACTCAGCCATAGAAATGAAACCCCCCGAGAAAAAGACTGGAAAGCCGTCAAAAGAATTGTAACATACTTAAACAACACAAAACACCTCAACCTGACGCTAAGTTCGAAAAATAAGCCTATTCTCGAAGTTTACGCAGAGGCAGATTGGGGAGGTGGTCCAGAAACTAGACGATCCACCAGCGGGAATATATTTATGTTAGGAAAATGTCCCATACATTGGACAACGAAAAGACAGACGTGCGTTGCTCTGTCATCAGCAGAAGCTGAATACATTTCTGTAAGTAACGCAGCACAGGAAATATTATGGATGATAAAACTCCTGGAAGATTTAAAATTACCACAACAGAAACCTATAACAATATACGAGGACAATCAGCCATGTATAAAAATGGTTGAAAGTGAAAAACATACTCGAAAAAGTAAACATATAGATATCAAATTCCACGCGATAAGACAACTCAAGGAAGATGGAATAATAGATTTAAAGTATTGTCCCACAGAATTTATGACCGCAGATTCACTCACCAAGCCCAACCCCAAACCTGATTTTATTAAACACCGAAACAATCTGAACTTACTTCCTTATCCTACATAGAAGATTAACGGGGAGTGACGGAAATTCCAATTAAAGGATAATCTTCTATGCGGAATCAACTACTCTTCAATCGTCAGATAATAATAAAGTACTTTAAAATTGCAGTAAACAACTTTAATTATCTCGTCGGAAAAACCCACTCATAAACTGTTTTCAACTCAGCTAAGTACATGGAATTACCGCCCACGTGAAAGAATGATTATCACGTGCTATCATGTGCTTTTCCTGTGACGTCATCCAAGGCTAACAAGAACTGAAACACATTTTTTATTCTTTAGTCAGTTGTTGTGTATATATTCTGTTAAAATGTAGTGTGTGAAAATGTCAGAGCGATGTAAATGCTCTGTTAACTTGTAATCAAGAAAAATGTATATTAAACCTAAATTTAATCGAAAGGAAAGAGTCTATTAATTATACAGTTATTATTATCAAATATACTAATGATATTATTTTACAGAAGTGATACGATAAGTTAATCTGTGATACTCCATCGGATAATACCCAATGTGCGGAAAGTATCAATCATATATTCTAATACACTAAAGGGAGGATCTGAACTTATAATCAGGTAAGAGTCTGCATGCTTACTTAACTCTCTTTTGAAGTATTGTTTTATGCAATTAAAGAAACTATTTTACACGTTCAAATTAACTGTGCCGCCGACAATAATAAGGACAAAAGTTTGTCTGTGTATCTTTGTGTGTGTTTGTCGACTCTGTTCTGAAGAGGCCGCTGCACGCAGAGCTATAAAATTAGGTAGGAAGGTACCTCTATGCAGGAAGTTTTAAACCTCGAAGACCGATTTTAGAATTCTTGAATATATTTTTAATTAAATTTTTTATGCTACTTTTTAATTTAATATTTTAGGCTTTTTTTAATGTTTTTTTTTTTTTTTTTTTTTTTTTTTTTTTTTTTTTTTTACATTAGGAGGCCATTTTGCTACATTAATAAAATGAATGAGACATACTTTTTATCCTAATATAGTAAATTTTGTCCTCTATCCGTTGTTTCAAATTTCGTAAAAATTGGTATATCATTACCCAAGATATTCATTAAAAACTCATTAAAAATCTCCGAATAACGCAATGTTTTTATCTTTATAAGTACAATTGTAGACATTTGAGGTGGTGGTATTGAATTTACTACCGCAACGGGGTCCGTCTATTCATTTACTTTACGATACGAAAGACAAAAATAGAAAATCAACAATTGATGGAATAATTAAAATCGACTGTCAGAAATTAGAAGGTATATTTAATTTTTTAAAACTATTTCAGGTAGGGAATTGAAATTGGCATATATAAACGCAAAAAAAAGTCTATTTCAGAAATTCTAATTTTTGAAAAAATCTGCCGGCAACTTTTTTTTTTATAGCAAGAATAGAATTAAATAAAGAAACGTAAATTTCAAAGTCAAACAAAAAAAAGCACCATTTTGTTTAAATATCGCGTTAATTCTCTGATCAAAACTCCCCCTGCCCCCCAAATCAGAAAATTTTTAATATTAGTCCGATTCAAACGAAATCTTTTCTAACATTCTTCCCAGGTCCCGCAGGTACTAAATAAATTTCGGTATCATATTTTGAGCCCTCGGTTACCACTATTTCTGAATATCAATCTCCAGTGCGATAGGAATTTTTTCTCGTATTCTATTGACCCGATTTCAATGAGAATTGGTTCTTTGAACTTTACATGAACTAAAAAAGATATAGATAAATAATTAAGTTATAGGTTTGGCGTCCCCTGGCGGTGGAAAGCGGGACTAAAACATTTTTAGCACGTGCGCATCATACCTGATATATGATGCCGTAGGCAGCGGAGACACATGGCGGAGTTTCGGTCGGAAAGAAATTTCTTTAGAACAAAGTGCGCACGCTGGCGGTGGAAAATATAACTAAAAGATTGTACATTTTGTATTGGCCCGATTCAAACGAAATCTTTTCTAACATTCTTCCCAGGCCCTCCAGTTACTAAATAAATTTCGGTACCATTTTTTTCAGCCCTTGGTTACCACAATTTTTGAATATTAATCTCCAAGGAGGAGATTTATTTTCTTAGGTTCTATGGACCCGATTTAAACGGGAAGTGGTTCATTCAACTTAACATAAACTAACTGCCCCGTGGTCCCTCTCGGTGGTTCTGACCCGACTCCTGCAGTGGAGGAGGTGACCGGAAGCCGAGCATTGCGCGGACGCTCCGTTGGGTGTCTCCGAATCGGCCCGTTCAGTCGGGAAGATGACCGGGTGCCCGACGCATGGAGCTGAAGTCGACACGAAGGAGGCAGCAGCCGACGAATCCGATGTCCTTGTCGGGGTGGGGCGGCTTAAAAGTGATGTCTGTCTAGCCGGTGAAATTTCATCCTCTTCCATATTGGTGCGGTTTTCGTGTTCCAGGAGGAAGGCTGATGTCGTCCCTTGAGAGTCCTCTATGCAGAGCGCCCCGTGTCGTAGTCGCCGAGAGGCCTCAGGTTCACGGGATGCACGCTCCGCGGGATTTTCGGGATGACAAAGGCGGTGAAAAGACATCACGTAGACGGATCCCTCGTGCGCGGAGCATAAAGCTGCCGGGGGGTGACGCGAGGGCAAACGTTAACTAAATCGGATCGGGCGGTTGCAAAAACTTGTCTATGAGGAGACGAAGGCTCAGGCAGGATCTGATGAACATGTCTTGCATGGTTCCTAGTGAAGAACTTAGCGAGAGTAGGGGGTTGGGACAACGTAGGTCATATTGCGAGTCTTCTGTGGCTGGGTCAGTTGTGAGTCGACCTCGAGGCCTGGATCGAGATTGCCGTTCGGACCAGACGACGCGATGACAGGAGAGTACGGCCGTCAGCCTACGATACGTGTCTCACGTCGATACTGGGAGGGGATTCTGAACTCTCTCGAGACAAGACCAAGAGGAACCGGACCGGTGGCCCGTCGGTGAAACGACGATGTCTGAGCTCGAAATCAAATCATGGGCCGAAACCTAGTCTAGCACGTCTCTCGTGCAGCCAGGAATTACCACCTCTGGCAGGTGGCTCGTCTTCTGAGTTTCAAACAAACAATAACCTCGATCGGGCCCGTCTCTTTGGCGCTCTTAGAGAAGCTTTCCGCGACCTCTAGATAGCGGCTTCTTAGGATTCTTCTTTGTTGTGTTTTTAAATGTTTAATTTTTTAATGTTTTACTTGTGATATGTGTCTGTTATATCTATGTCGCCTTACTCGTCAACGGAGGTCGTTGGTCTACCACCTAGTTCCGCCTAGGTGGGTTCAGACTCGCAGGTAAAGCCGCTCGACGAGGGCAACCTAGCCGAGTCTCGTCTATGAGACAAGACCGAATTTCCTCGTGGTCTAGGGTCGGTCAGAGGCGCCTACCGGCACACGTAGTGTCGCCCTCGGAAGATGAGCCCAGTAGCTGGTCCTTCCCTACCTGTCTACGATCGGACTCCGCGGGAAAGCAAGAACCGTAGAGATGTCGGACATATGGTGGATTCCCCGACTCCCTTATGGGATCTCGGCGATGAAGCCGTTCGGCAGTCGCTACAGTTCATCGAGAGTCACGTGGGGAAGTCTCCTCTAAGAGTTGGAACTTCCGCCGAATCGCAACGACCTATGTCGTCCCTGCGAGCAATCTACTCGGGTAAAAGATTGAGAGGCTTCGCTGGATCGCGATCCCTCTGAATCGGTCGTAGCGCCGCGGTGAGACAAAGCCGCTGGTGCATTAAAAGTTCTCCAGAACTTGGGCACGACGAGGAGGAGGGATCGCTCGGCGCCCCCGAGGGCGCCGGTGGCGCTTTCTAGTTTTAACATAAACTAATTAAGATATATATTTGGCACTTCCTGGCGATGAAAAGTAGAACTAAAAGATTTTCAGGGCGTGCATAGCACGCCTGATATACAATGCCGTAAGTAGAGGCGACAAGTGCTGGAGATTTGTTTGGAAATAGGTTTGTTAAGAATGGAGTGCGCCCCTGGCGGTGGAAGGTGGAACTAAATGATTTTTCAGCGGGTACGGTGCGGTAGGCATAGGGTCACGTGCCGGAGTTTTGTTTGGTAAGGGGTTTGTTTACAACAGAATGCATGCACTGGCAGTCGAAGATGGATCTAAAATATGTTTAAAATATGATTAAAATGTGGTCTAAAATATGTTTTTGAGGTTCGTCTGCAAAAGTCGACCCGCGAAGCGCGTGTAGCCTGCTGTCTGTTATATTAATGTTGAAATACATCTGTCCGTGTGTGTGTGTATGTGTCTATCTGAAACACCAAAAACTTTTACCCCTGAAAGAATACACGGCCGCTCAAAGTGTCAAAAAACTTGGAAAAATTCGGGATTTTTGTAGTTTTAAGTTTTGAAAAAATCCGTCGCTAACTAGCCGAAATATTAATTAAAAACCCATCAAAAATCAAAGGTCTATACCGGAAAAAGCGATATACCGAAAGGAAAAGATAGCCTCTCTATTCCTTCGTTTTCAGATTTTAGCTAATTTTATTGAAAAACAATAAGCTATAAAAATGGATGAAACCCAATTACTACAGATTCGTTCGCAGTTCTCGCCAATATTGAATTTGAATCAGAATTCCGCCAAGTATGCCAGCTATAGCCTTTATTTTGGGCAACTTCTTTTTGTAACCAAATTTGGCGATATTTCGGAAAATATTGTCTGGCTTTGCGAAAATTTAACGCTGGCGAATATGAATACACAGTGTTAAGAATATAAGAGTTGTAATGATGGTTACAACACTGAAATGAAATTTGCGAGAAAGCACGTTCAGTAAAACTCTTAAAGTGAAACCGTTTATGGAGGAATCCTGTTGCCTTGTTTCAAAATATCAGCCACCCTAAAATTTCAAACTGCTATATCTCAGCCATTTTAGGTAGCTTTCAATACAAAGAAGTCCTTCCGGCCTGTACCGGGAGGAAAAGGTAGCTTTCCTATATCTTCGTTTTAAAAATTTAGCTAATGTTACACGAAAACAGCAAGTTAAAATGCAAAGAAACGTTTACAAAAGATTCGTTAATACTGAATTTAAATAAGAAATTCGCCAAATTATTGAGCAATAGCCAAATTGGCTTTATTTATGAAGACTTATTTTGGTCGCCAAATTTGGCGATATTTCGCGAAATGTTGCCAATTTTGGCGAGAATTTAGCGCTAACGGATATTGATATTTACTTTTATGCGTATGATTGGGAAATTATTACAACAATGAAAGAAAATAATTTGCGAGTAATCGCGTTAATGTGCTGTTTTGTTTCAAAATGTCAGCCACCCTAGAATTTCAAACTGCTCTATCTCAGTCATTTTTTAAGATAGAGATAAACCAAAAAATGCTCTGGAATCTTTGTATCAAGGCCTAACACGTAATTAAATTTGAATTTTTAACTTTTTGTATATTTATTTTTGTTTTAAATTTTAAAATGGCCGCCATCTTGAAACAAAATGGCGGACCAAGCTGGCCAACGAACTCGGTCGAGACATTGGTGAGCTTAATACACCCAATTAGTTTCATCGAAATTGATTTATAAATACGAGCGTTATCGTATGACATAGGTCAAATATATATATATATATATATGTTATATAAAAAATTTATTTCCTTCGTATCCTTCCATTTTATTCGCATTAATATTTTAAAATTAATCTAACTTTTGTCATAGTCAGTATTTCCTTAATTCTTAATAATATCTATTCCTATTTAAAATCCTTTTAAAAGTAAATATCCGTATATTAATAATTATTTTATTCCAAATCTTAATCTAAAATTTAAGATAATTCGTAACTTTTATCAGTTCCCCAATCTATAAAATTCTGAGACGCGTTCTCATTTCGAATGTTTTTAAAAGCCATTTTCTTTTTATTATTATTATTATTATTGCTCTGATTCTTTCGCGCGCTTGGGATTTTAACTTCTAAATTGGTCCGCACCAAAGTAAGGGATTCTTTAATGTTTTAGCCTCGCCCTCTAGCCTCATTCGTTGGGCTGGAGCTAGCTTCTCACTCATTGGGTTGTGCGCTCGTGACGTAATTCTGTGTATGTTTCCGCGGAGAGATCAAAACTCGCCAGCACCGGTCGGAGCGGCAGATTTTTGACGTTTTCGGAAGCTAAACAAATATGTGTCTGGTATTTGTATGACCGTAGAATATTCAACTGGCCCAGTAACATCTTAATTCAATGAAGTGAAGCAACGTTAGCCCGAGGGCTATAAGTTTTAGACCTTTGGGAATCGTTTCTGTGTTGTTCGTCTTCTAATAAATTATTTGTCTGGAGATTGGCTGGATTTACTGGAGAAATTCTGTGATCTCATTTCATTGCCTTACTACTTCGCCATACTCGCTAAATTCGACTGCAACTTGCTATATCGTTGAAGGACTGCCATCTTTTCATCGAATATATATATATATATATATATATATATGGATATATATATATATATATATATATATATATGGATATATATATATATATATATATATATATATATATATATATATATATATATATATATATATATATATATATACATATATATATATATATAACGATCGTCAATTTCTTTTAACGAACCTTTAATCAAACAAAATATTGACATTTCATAAATAACGTTTATATTTTAATGGAATAATAAGGCTACTATAATTTGTGACTCGTGCTATAGCCAATATACACGTCAGGACACGTCGCCCTTATCATTATCTTTTTACGCACGAAGGTTTCGCTATGGTACTCCATTGGAAAATTTGGTAATTTTTGAAATTCAATATTTGAAAAACGGCATAATCATTAGATTTGAAATTTATATCAAGAAAAATACAATTTTTTACCTTTCAAAAGCAGTTTGTCTAACAATTTTTCTGACAAATACTTTTTGAGCTATCATTTTTTTCAGGAACTTGAAATGTTTAATTTTCCGAGATTAATCTGGTGCAACAATTAGCGAAAAGCCCAGTCGTCAGCAACGCATAGTTTTTTATTAAAGAGGTTGTTGGAGCAGGGATTGTCACCACCAATTTGCCACCATCACTTTTGAAATTGGTTCCGTGGTTCCAGAGATTCCATAGAAATTGTAATTTAGAATGACTTCAGAACGCTTTTCGCTCATTTCACCCATTTAAATTTCGATTTTTTTTTTTAATTTATTTTTAGAGAGCATTTACATCTTATAAGTAACTACAATGCTAAATTTCAAATTTCTCGCCCCTTCAGTATAAAAAAAACGCAATTTTCGAACATTTTTTGATCCTGCATCCCATTGATGTTAGTGGCACCGACATAAAATATAGCCTATGTTGGAGTAGGGATTGTCCCCATCAATTTGCCACCATTACTTTTGAAATCGGTTCTGTAGTTCCAGAGATTTCATAGAAATTGTAATTTAGACTGTTTTTAGAACGCTTTTCGCTCATTTCACCCTTTTAAATTTAAATTTCTTTTTTATTTTGTTCTTAGAGTGCATTTACATCTTATAAGTAACTACAATGACAAATTTCAAATTTCTAGCTCCTTCAGTATAAAAAATAAAAATACAACTGCCCAGTTAAACTGAGGGCATTGAGTTCACAGGCTATTCACACTAATTGTATATTATACTCTTATTTCAAAGAATTTGAAATAAGCCCATCGAAAAATAAAGAAATAAACAATATATTAAGGGGGGGTTCATCCCCCCGTTACCCCCCCCATAGTTAACTAATGAACCCCTTAAACTAATCAGGTAAATCTCTAATTACAATGAATATTCATAGAAAATTTGAAGAAAATCGGATAATTCTGCTTGAAAAACCCATTCATATAAATTAAGGCGGGATTAGCCCCCTCCGTTCCCCCCCTTTATACTTAACCAATCAATCCCGAAAACTAATTAGGGAAGCGTCTTAACACAGTGAACCTTTAACCAAAATTTGATGGAAATGGGATAATTCTGCATGAAAAACCCATTTATATAAATTAAGGGGGGATTAGCCCCCCGTTCCCCCCTTTATACTTAACCAATCAATCCCGAAAAGTAATCAGGGAAGCGTCTTAACCCAATGAACCTATAAACAAAATTTGAAGGAAAACGGAATAATTCTGCATGAAAAACCCATTTATATAAATTGGGGGGATTATCCCCGCGATCCCCCCCTTACTACTTAACTAATCAATCCTGAAAACTAATCAGGGAAGCGCCTTAACTCAGTGAACCTATAAACAAAATTTGAAGGAAAACAAAATAATTCTGCACGAAAAACCCATTTATATAAATTAGGGGGGGAATTGGCCCCTTGTTCCCCCCCTTTATACTTAATCAATCAATCCCGAAAACTAATCAGGGAAGCGCCTTAACACAGTGAACCTATAAGCAAAATTTGAAGGAAAACGAATATTTCTATGAAGAGTTATCGCATTACGTACGTACATACATACAGAACCGGCTGGCAAGCTCTCAGGACTTGATAGCCAGTTTGATAGCTAAAAAATCGCAATTTTAGAACGTTTTTTGCTCCTGCACCCCCTGCGGTTAGTGGCACCAACATAAAATATAGCCTATGTTGGAGCAGGGGTTGTCACCATCAATTTGCCACCATCACTTTTGAAATCAAAGCCTGAGAGCTAATGTGCCCGCCCGATTTGTATGTATGTATGTATCCGTCGGTAGTTCCAGAGATTAACCCCTACAAACAAACAAACAAACAATCTTTACTCCTTTATAATATTAGTATAGATATATATAAATCAACATTTGAAAGGAGGGTGGTTTTGGGGTCTGGGGGTCATGTTCGGTGAAAATATATCGAAATTTTCCGGAACTGCTTTCCTCCGAACGGCTGCAATAGGTAGCTTTATACTTTTTTGTATTGAAAGCTACCTATTGCAGCCGTTCGGAGGAAAGCAATTCCGGAAAATTTCGGTATATTTTCACTGATCATGACCCCCCAGACCCCAAAACCACCCTCCGTTCAAATGTTGATTAATATATATATATATATATATATATAGGGTGTCCCACAAGGTACGCAGCGTCTAATATGTACAGTTTCGGATAGAGCACGTCAATATTAGTATTTTGAATGATAACAAGTGGGGTCCCCGAATATAGCGTGATAGTCTAATTACAGGATGAAAATTATCATAGCTGCGAACTTTTAAGCTTTTTTCCTACCACTAAAATTTTATAGTAAATTTTACCTTATTAAATCTTTGAATTCACAGGATTCAATAAGGCAAAAATTTCTATAAATTTTTTGTGGTTACCACAAATTTGCATGATCATCTGGGGAATCTTTCATCTTGTACACATCGTCATTTGGAATACCCACTATCGGATTCGTCAATAACGTCATAGCTGCCAACTTTTACGCTTTTTCTGATACCACTAAAAATTTTTAGAAATTTTTTGCCTTATGGAATCCCGTGATTTCAGAGATTTAATAACCTAAAATTTACTATAAAATTTTAGTGGTAGGAAAAAGGTTAAAAGTTCGCAGACTATCACGCTATATTCGGGGACCTCACTTGTTACCATTCAAAATACTCATATTGACGTGCTCTATCCGAATCTGTACATATTAGTACATATTAGTACATATTTACCTTGTGGGACACCCTATATATATATATATATATATATATATATATATATATATATATATATATATATATATATATATATATATCTGACCTATGTCATACGATAACACCCGTATTTATAAATGAATTTGGATGAAACTAATTGTGTGTATTAAGCTCACCAATGTCTAAACCGAGTTCGTTGGCCAGCTTGGTCCGCTATCTTGTTTCAAGATGGCGGCCGCTGAAAATTTTAAAACGAAAATAATTATACATAAAAGTTAAAAATTCAAATTTATTTTTTGCTTAAGTGTTAGGCCTTTATATAAGGATTCCGGAGCATTTTTTGTTTTACCTCTATCTTAAAAAATGGCTAAGATAAAGCAGTTTGAAATTCTAGGGTGGCTGTCACTTTGAAACAAGACAGAACATTAGAAAAACCAACGATTAATTTATGAGTTTTAGTGAACGCGATTTCTCGCAAAAGATTTTCTTTCATTGTTGTAATCATTTTCCCAATCATACGCATATAACTACATATTCATATCCGTTAGCACCAAATTCTCGCCAAATTTGACGACAATTGACGAAATATCGCCAAATTTGGCGACCAAAATAAATCTTCATAAATGAAGCCAACTTGGCTATAGCTCAATAATTTGGCGAATTTCTTATTCAAATTCAGTATTAACGAATCTTTTGTAAACGGTTTCTGCGCTTTTAACTTGCTGTTTTCGAGTAACATTAGCTAAAATTTTAAAACGAAGATATAGGAAAGCTACCTTTTCCTCCCGGTACAGGCCGGAAGCGCTTTTTTAAGGTAGAGGTAAAACCAAAATTGTTCCGAAATCCTTGAAACAAGGCTGAACATTTAATTGAAAAAAGCTTTTAGGATTTCTAATATTTTTAACAACTTAATTGTACATCTTTTAGGTAGCTTTCAATACAAAAAAGTCCTCCCGGCCTGTACCGGGAGGAAAAGGTAGCTTTCCTATATCTTCGTTTTAAAATTTTAGCTAATGTTACACGAAAACAGCAAGTTAAAATGCAAAGAAACGTTTACAAAAGATTCGTTAATACTGAATTTGAATAAGAAATTCGCCAAATTATTGATCAATAGTCAAATTTGCTTCATTTTTGAAGACTTATTTTGGTCGCCAAATTTGGCGATATTTCACCAAATATCGCCAAGTTTGGCGAGAATTTGGCGCTAACGGATATGAATATATAGTTTTATGCGTATGATTGGGAAAATGATTACAACAATGAAAGAAAATAATTTGCGAGTAATCGCGTTAATGTGCTGTTTTGTTTTAAAATGTCAGCCACCTTAGAATTTCAAACTGCTCTATCTCAGCCATTTTTTAAGATAGAGGTAAACCAAAAAATGCTCTGGAATCCTCGTATCAAGCCCTAACACTTAATTAAAAAATAAGATTAAATTTTTAACTTTATTGTATATTTATTTTAGTTTTAAAGTTTTAAGTGGCCGTCAACTTGAAACAAAATGGCGGACCAAGCTTGCCAACGAACTCGGTCGAGACATTGTTGAGCTTAATACACCAATTAGTTTCATCAAAATTGATTTATAAATACGAGCGTTATCGTATGACATAGGTCAGATATATATATATATATATATATATATATATATATATATATATATAAATCAACATTTGAACGGAGGGTGGTTTTGGGGTCTGGGGGTCATGATCGGTGAAAATATACCAAAATTTTCCGGAATTGCTTTCCTCCGAACGGCTGCAATAGGTAGCTTTATACTTTTAGGTACAAGGATTCCAGAGCATTTTTTGGTTTACCTCTATCTTAAAAAATGGCTGAGATAGAGCAGTTTGAAATTCTAGGGTGGCTGACATTTTGAAACAAAACAGCACATTAACGCGATTACTCGCAAATTATTTTCATTCATTGTTGTAATAATTTTCCCAATCATACGCATAAAACTATATATTCATATCCGTTAGAGCCAAATTCTCGCCAAAATTGGCGACAATTGACGAAATATCGCCAAATTTGGCGACCAAAATAAGTCTTTATAAATGAAGCCAATTTGGCTATTGCTCAATAATTTTGCGAATTTCTTATTCAAATTCAGTATTAACGAATCTTTTGTAACCGTTTCTTTGCATTTTAACTTGCTGTTTTCGTGTAACATTAGCTAAAATTTTAAAACGAAGATATAGGAAAGCTACCTTTTTCTCCCTGTTCAGGCCGGAAGGACTTTTTGAATTTAGAATCTTTAATTGGCTATCATAGCACCTCCTTCTTGCCGAATGTCTCCAAATACATCTGGGACCTGCAGGCCATAGTAAAAAACATATACAAAAATTTTGGTTCAATTCTCTGGATAACCTGGTACATTTTTCGATGATGCATTAATTTAAATAGAACAAAAATCGCTATCACAGCGCCCGCTTCCGGCAGAATATCCGCAAATTCAAGTGGGACCTGCTAGCCATAAATGAAATTTGGTTCAATTCTAGGTTGCTTCATATCTTGACACAATTTTCAATGATAGAAAGAGGGCATACACACGCACAGACATATATATTACAAAATTTAAATTTTTTCCGCAATTATTCTATAAAATTTGTCCATTCAATAATATTCGGTATATAACCCAGCTTATTAAAATAATTCTCATTCTTAAAATAGCCTTTTACTATCCATATGTAAAGCCAATTATTCCTAATCCACTTAATAATATTTATTCGAATGTAGTTATTCTAAAAATGGCGATAGCTTTTTTAATTTATTCTTTAAATAGAACATCTTTATTTTAATCCATTATTAAAATTCATTAGTATTATTCCCGTGTGGTCAAATTGCTATAACTTCTTTATTTAAATGCTAAAATATCGTATCTCTTAAAATATTCCGCTCAAAAAATCTTATTTCATAAAGTTATCCTATTATTACATATCAAATGTCTATTAAAATATTTCCGAAAAACTTTAATTCTTTCTTTTTTTTTTTTCCTTTTATAAAGATTCATTTTCTTTTCTTCTTATTATTTTTACTACGTATTAAATTCGAAGTTTAGCTACAGCCTCAAAAAAAGATAAGCTCGTTTGTTGATATGACAGGCATCTGGTACGAGATTATGGAATATTCTGGAAGGGCGTAGAAAGTTTTTGCATTTTACAACAAAATAAATCCACCGGAAATATTGATAAAGTTCCAAAACAGACCTTTTGATTCGATAGAAGTGGGTCACGTGACGTATTCTGTATTATTACGCAAGCTAGTTTAAAAACACGTTCATCCTGATTCGGAGAGGATTTTTTTTGACGCTGGTGTTTGCTAAAAGAATCGGGACGGATTCTAGAAAATAATAGAACGTTGTATTTTTTTTCGTTTAGCGTTGGCTAATGAGCATTTTTCCTGAAGAGATGTCTTAAAACTGGAAATAAAAGGTTCTTCGACAAAAATATGGACTGAATTTTCTTGTTGTTGATGATACCACACTGCCGCCTGATGCGAGCTAAAAGGGAAACCAATAACATAGCGAACCCTATTTATCACGAGCACGACTGCCTTCTTCCCAGATTTGAACTTGGAAACACGACATTAATATAATAAGTCGAACAGGATGCTGGTGATCAACAGAAAGTTTGTGTAGTTAAACGTGAAATTTGCCGATTAGAAGAATATGTTACGAGGACGTCTACGCCATTACAGCACGTTTACGTCTGGTGTTTTGTTATTTTGTAGTTTTATAATAAATTAAAAATGGTCAAGCCTAAAAGAGAAAAGAAGAGGAAAAGTTGGCCTAAGTGAAGTTGTTGCTAGAGTATATACTATTCATCTTCATAAGCGTCTTCATGGTGTTGGTTTTAAAGGATTGCGAAAAAGCAGAACTTTTGTGTTATCAAGAAATTAAAGATTTTTAGATGTGTGAAACTTTCCTGTGAAATATGCTCAAGAGTAACTGTAAGTTGGTATTTTTATTTATTGGTATCTTTATATGTTGATATTTATTAGTTTATGTTATATTTAAAATGTTTTATTTATTTAATAGTCTACTTTGAAATTTAAAGGTTTTATATACTATGTTATACTGATTAAATTTTTGTTTTAGGTAGCTTTCAATACAAAAAAGTATAAAGCTACCTATTGCAGCCGTTCGGAGGAAAGCAGTTCCGGAAAATTTCGATATATTTTCACCGATCATGACCCCCAGACCCCAAAACCACCCTCCGTCCAAATGTTGATTTATATATATAGATATATCCATATATATATATATATATATATATATATATATATATATATATATATATCTGACCTATGTCATACGATAACGCCCGTATTTATGAATCGATTTTGATGAAACTAATTGTGTGTATTAAGGTCACTAATGTCTCGACCGAGTTCGTTGGCCAGCTTGGTCCGCCATCTTGTTTCAAGATGGCGGCCACTTAAAGATTTAAATTAACTTAAAATCTAAAATAACTATACAAAAAAGTTAAAAATTCAAATTTATTTTTTAAATACGTGTTAGGCCTTGATACAAGGATTCCAGAGCTTTTTTTGGTTTACCTCTATCTTAACAAATGGCTGAGATAGAGCAGTTTGAAATTCTAGGGTGGCTGACATTTTGAAACAAAACAGCACATTAACGCGATTACTCGCAAATTATTTTCTTTCATTGTTGTAATAATTTTCCCAATCATACGCATAAAACTATATATTCATATCCGTTAGCGCCAAAATTGGCGACATTGGCGACAAAATTGGCAAAATCGGCGACATTTGGCGAAATATCGCCAAATTTGGCGACCAAAATAAGTCTTCATAAATGAAGCCAATTTGGCTATTGCTCAATAATTTGGCGAATTTCTTACTCAAATTCAGTATTAACGAATCTTTTGTAAAAGTTTCTTTGCATTTTAACTTGCTGTTTTCGTGTAACATTAGCTGAAAATTTAAAACGAAGATGTAGGAAAGCTACCTTTTCCTCCCGGTACAGGCCGGAAGGACCTTTTAAAATTTATTTCTGTTGCAAATATTTAAGTGTTGTTAAGGTTAATTAATTTATTTGATGATTTCGTGTGATACGTCATTGTAATATATAGACAGCGGTATAATTTATATTTTCATGTTTTAAGAACAGATATTCTTAAAAAAAAAAAAAAAAAAAATCTATTATTTTTAAAATGTTACTGAGATCGTAAATTACATATTTATTTACTATTTTATCTATTTCGTTATTTGTATGGTATATAGTGTTATAAGTTTAAAATTTAATGTTTTTAAGATCCGGATATTTAAAAGAAGATCGAGTTAACTCTTTTGTTAGATTAAATATTATGGCAGAACCAAAATGTATAGCATTTGATCCAGATTTAGGAGTTGAGATACAAGCGTGGTTAAAATACTTTGATGATGCTTTTGAAAAAGAAAAGAAGGATGATGATTGGAAGTTTAAAAATATTTCTCAAAATTTAAAGGGAGAAGCTCTTAAGATTTACATTAATGATTGCCTTAATTGCACTAAATACGAACAGATAGCTGATATCTTAACTGAGAATTTTATTAGGGTAAATATCCCGAAATTTTCTGAATTTTCTGCTTTGAAATTGGATAGTTTAAGTAACTTAGAAACTTATTTTAGAAAGAAAATTGAAATTGGTAGGAAATTGCATTTATGTGAAACTATATTACTACAAGAATTAACCTATGGTTTAAAACCAGAATATCAAAATTATCTAATTGTTAACCCTCCTGAGAGTACAACAGAATGGTATAGAATTGTTAAGCAATTTGTGGAAGTTTCCACCCCTGCTGTTACAAGTTCATCATTACCAAGTAAACCTAATGCAACTAATTTTGACATTCCTCGATATAGAGTGCAGCCTAATAGACCAAATTTTCAACAAATTAATACTCCTAGGCATTGGATTCAGTCAAATCGGCCCAATAATCAATTTAATTCTCCTCGAAACTGGGTTCCTCGACCAAACTATAATTTTCAAAAACCTAGAAATTTCCAAAACGGAGTACAAAACAATTATTTTCAGAACCAGTACCCATCTAGGCCATGTAGAATTTGTGTAAACAAGGGTATAATGAATGCTTTTCACTGGGAAAAAGAGTGTATTTTTAATAACAACTCAACACCCTCTGATACTCTTCCAATTGGTACTCCTAATGTTTGACAATTAATTGCGTATGGATATACGAATAATTATAATTTACCATGTGTCGTCGATACCGGTTCAACTATCGCAATTTTACCATTAAAGTTTGTTAAAAAATTGAATGCTAAAATTGAAATTGTTCCTCCAGTTACTATTGGTCAGGCAAAGGGATTTTTACAAATTAATCAAAAGTGTAGTATTCTTCTTAAAGTGGGTAAAATCCAAAAATATGTTAACTTTTTAGTATGTGATACAGATTTAGATTACTGCATCTTGGGGTTAAAAGAATGTTCAAAATTTAATTTAAATATAAATTGTAAGAATTGTACAGTAAAACAGGGAAGGAAGATTATAAATAGGAGTATATCCATACATGATGAGAGATCACTTCATTTTAATACTGTAACTGTAAAAAAACTACAACAAGGTAAGGATAACTTGATAACTTCTGATTGTGACAATTTGAATTTATTTAATGATGGTAACTTGATAACAACTTATAATGAAGATACTATTTCATATAAAGATGAGTTATTAACAAATGGTGATAGTAATGAGAGTTTAAATGGATATAATGATGACAAAGTATCACCATATGCTAATGAAAATTTTGTGAATACTCAGGACTTTTTTGCAGCTAATTACAATGATTGTAACGTGCAGCCTGATTACAGAAGTTCAATGACTCCTCAAAATTTTCGCAATATTAATGATTATAATTCAGATTTAATTGGGGAAATAAATTTAATTGAAAATGGGGATTTAAGGGAAATAGTTCAAAATTATAGGGATATTTTTGCAAAACATAAATATGATGTGGGTAAGATAAATATTGAACCACAACGCGTTTTACTAAAATCTGACCTACCTATATCTTTGAGGCCCTACAGAACTTCCCCCTTAGAGGAAAAAGAAATAAAAAATCAAATTCAATCTTTGTTAGCGGCTGGTCTCATAAAAGAAAGCAATAGTACTTATTCTGCCCCCGTCACCTTGGCTATGAAAAGAGAGGAAGGTAAAAAGACCCGACTATGTATAGATTATAGGAAATTAAATGCAATAGTTAAAAACGATGCAGAACCTTTACCTCTTATCGATGAAATTTTAGATAAATTGAGTAGTGCCCAGTATTTTTCCACTTTGGACTTAGCCTCTGGCTACTGGCACATACCAATACATCCATCCGATACAGAAAAATTAGCTTTTGCCACCAATTTTGGCCTCTTCGAATGGCTGGTGCTCCCCTTTGGTATAAAGACAGGCCCCCCGATATTTAATAGAACCATTAGAAGAATCCTCAATAAGTATAAAATTGATTTTGCTTGCCATTATTTCGACGATATCATAATTTTCTCCTCCTCTCTAGAAGAACATTTAAATCACTTAGCAAAAATCTTTGAAATCTGTAAACTAGAAAACCTTAAACTTAAACTTTCTAAATGTAAACTAAATCAAAATAAAATTAATTTCTTAGGCTATGAGATCACCAATGGGACTTTAACTCCAGCTAATACCAATATTGAGACAATTAAAAAATTGAAACCTCCCTCTAATGTTAAAGAACTACAACGATTTTTAGGTTCCATTAATGTTTATCACAAATTCATAGATAAATATGCTGAAATTAGATACCCCCTCAATAAATTACTTAGGAAAAACACAATATGGGAATGGAACTCAGAATGTCAAAACTCTTTTGAGAAATTAAAAAATACTCTAATTGCAAAACCAATTCTAAAAATTTATGACCCAAAATTACCCCTCCACATGTTTGTAGATGCCTCTCAGGTAGCAGTAGGTGCAGTTCTAAAACAACCAGGGAAAGATAATTTTTTGCATCCTATTGCTTACCATTCTAGAATTTTGAAGAGTTATGAACAAAATTACTTTATAACTGAATTGGAATGCCTTGCTATCATAGATACTCTTGATAAGTTTTATCACTATTTTCATGGTACTAAATTCACAATCCATACCGACCATGCATCTCTGGTATGGTTAAAGAATGTTAAAAATCTAAGAGGTAGACTTTTTCGATGGTCTTTAAAACTTAGCATGTTCGATTATGAGATCAAGTATCAAAAAGGTTCTACAAATGTCGAAGCGGACATGTTGTCACGAAATCCTGTTGCTTATCTTAATGAACATGTAAGTTTATTATTGGACAAAAAAGAAATTATAGCGATGCAAGATAAAGATAATGTTTGTGACAGAAAATACAAAAAAGAGAATGGGATTATAATTATTCAGAGAAAAGGATTCAAAAAAATAGTAGTACCAATGTCACTCAGGAGAAAATTATTACATATTGCTCATGATAATTTTGGACACTTAGGAATACAAAAAATGCTTAACTTAATATCTCCAAACTATTATTGGCCCAACATGACAATAGATATTACACAATTTGTTAAACATTGTGATACATGCCAGAGAAATAAAAAACCAAAACAAAAAAGATTTGGCTTGTTACAAGGTATGCCAGCCACAGATCAACCTTTTGAATGTCTTTCTATTGATACTGTGGGTGGATTTAATTATTACAATTCAACAAAAAAATTCTTACACATAATAATAGATCATGCAACTAGGTTTGTTTGGGCTTTTCCATCCAAAAGTGTTACTACCGAAACATATACTAACTGTTTAAAACAAATTTTCAATATTCAAGCACCTAAAACAATACTTAGCGATAGACATAAATCTTTTAGGTCTCCAAGATTCAAAAAATTCCTCAGAAAATATCATGTTCAACAACGTTTTACATCATCACATCACCCCCAAACCAATGGGAAGGTAGAACGAGTGAACCAAACTATAGTTAATAGACTTAAATGTAAAGTTAATTCCATTTCTTCTAAAATACCTTGGACTAGATTATTAGACCAAGTCATCCAAAAATACAATAACACACCACATTCCATAACCAAATTCCCACCTGCCTATTTATTTTATGGTCAATTACCTTATGATTCTCCTTTAAAACAAAATTATTACCCTCCTGTTAATAAAGCACTCAAAATTGCAAAAGCGCGAACTTGTGAATTCCACCTTAAAAGTAAAAGACTCTATGATAGAAAATTTGTTGAATCTCCACTAGAAATACAAGATTATGTAATTTGTGAAGAATTTAAATATCCTAACACTAGAAAATTAGAACCTACTTTCTCTGGACCATACAAAATAATAAATAAACTTTCTGATGTGACCTATGAAATAGACAAATTTAATTATGAGACTAAATTAAATTCAGTTATTGTACATGTGTCTAAATTACGACCCTATTTTTCACCAGATAACTTCAGACTATTTCATGAGCAACCCAAACAACAATCAAAATCACCACAGACATCACAATCACCATCACAAAATCAAACTAAAGTAAAAACAATAGAATAAATTCTAATTCTTTAAATATCTCTTATTACTCTAGTTCAACATTATCAGGTATGTCTTTGGTGTACAACAGAGATATTACCCATTTTTGAAAGTTTAATATTTTAAAATTTAAAATAAATGTCACAGCTTTTATTTCAACATTGTGGTTATATTTTAGCCTGGTCAACTAAAATATTTACTTGTTTTTGAGAGTTTTTGAGGTTGAGTAGACACCTTATGCGGGCATAAGATGTGTATTTTGATTTTAGGAATTGTCAAATTGATGTTGAAAAATAAAATTAAATGTTTTAATTCTATATCAAAATAAACTATCTTTACTTTATTTACTTTTTCTTAAACCAATTGTTTCAAAAATTTAATATTATGTTATTTACTTCAATAGATAATCAAATAGTAACCGTTTATAAGTATTTCTATAATTATATAAATGATTGGATAGTGATGATGTGATTTTACAGTGATTGTTTTGGTGTGACAATAGAAAATTAAGTATCTAAACTCATTGCCTTTGTATTCCATTTCTCAGCTAAAATTAACATCTTTTATTTGTTATTTATTGTCTTTATTTATTCTAAGTTTGCCAAAAAAACAACTCTCTGCATTTAGGATATGAATACTTATAACTTAACAGTATAATTTTGTAAAAGGGTATCAGAGGAAAAAATTATTGTAAGGAACTATTGGTTGAGAGTTCAATTTCTAAATATTTAGATTTAAATTTATTTGGATTTTGAAATTATTATATATTTTTTTTTGTATACTTTCGACTGGCAAAAATACTTTCTTATATAATTAAAAAATAAGAAATTTATTTATTTGCTATGTAATTATTTTATCCTCAACCAATATTTTTCCTAACAATAAATAAACAAACTGTGATATTTTCTTAAATTATACTGATGTTATTATATTATTATTTCTACTATTAAATTATATTATGAATTACTACATATGTTGAGAAGTATTAGTTATATTGAAAGTTATTATTGTTATGTTTATGAATTGAATTTTATTATAGCATTTATTTATATTATTGAAGAGTTATATTATTTATTAGTGAAAAAATGTTTGACAAATATTAGTTAAAGATGGTGGGATCCCAACAGAAATATAACAAATCCCACAGGAATATAACAAAGATAACATATTCCAAGTACAATAAACGACCAAGAGATAATTTGACTTGTTTATTATGTGAGAAAATTAATGTGATACTTAAGAGAAGATGTTGTGACAAGTGCTAGCATTATAAGGTCATTATAAAGTATTGGTAAGAATGACTACAGTTTTAAAATTTTGATGGAGTAATGTCTTTATTTTCAGCCTTTACATAAAAACTGTATTTTTAAGAAAGGGACTGCAGTAACCATTTTTTTTTAAAAACAAAAAACAAAATGAGGACTTATCACGATCCAAGAAAGAGACTGAAATAAAACAGTTGGATCTAATGAACTCAAATTTGAATTAAGTCGAATTTTTTTTTTAAAACTTTGTTTTAACAATTTGCTAGTGACTACTTATTCTAAAGCTTGTGAACTTGGTAAAAGCAAAATTCTGTTACTATTATTATCCTGTTTTTCTTGTTTATTAGTATTTATTATTTATTGTTATTGTATTTTTCTTGTGCACTTACAAATGGTAAGTGAGATTGTAACCATTTCTTGTATTATTATTACAGGGGAAATGCTCGTAGCTTTATTTTTATTTATCTATTAATTTTAATTGATTACTATTATTTTATTTTTGTTTTTGTTTTTGTCTTCCAGTTCTTCAGAAATTCCCCATCTCCTTGCTGGCAGTCTCTAAATTTATACTAGTCAAAATTCAAATTTCTAAAGTATTAAATTTATATTGTCTGAATTTATAGTTACTTAACTATTAACTTCATCCAAAATCTTTAGGGAGGGGGGATAATATTACAAAATTTAAATTTTTTCCGCAATTATTCTATAAAATTTGTCCATTCAATAATATTTGGTATATAAACCAGCTTATTAAAATAATTCTCATTCTTAAAATAGCCTTTTACTATCCATATGTAAAGCCAATTATTCCTAATCCACTTAATAATATTTATTCGAATGTAGTTATTCTAAAAATGGCGATAGCTTTTTTTAATTTATTCTTTAAATAGAACATCTTTATTTTAATCCATTATTAAAATTCATTAGTATTATTCCCGTGTGGTTAAATTGCTATAACTTCTTTATTTAAATGCTAAAATATCGTATCTCTTAAAATATTCCGCTCAAAAAACCTTATTTAATAAAGTTATCCTATTATTAAATATCAAATGTCTATTAAAATATTTCCGAAAAACTTTAATTCTTTCTTTTTTTTTTTTTCCTTTTATAAAGATTCATTTTCTTTTCTTCTTATTATTTTTACTACGTATTAAATTCGAAGTTTAGCTACAGCCTCAAAAACAGATAAGCTCGTTTGTTGATATGACAGGCATCTGGTACGAGATTATGGAATATTCTGGAAGGGCGTAGAAAGTTTTTGCATTTTGCAACAAAATAAACCCACCGGAAATATTGATAAAGTTCCAAAAGAGACCTTTTGATTCGATAGAAGTGGGTCACGTGACGTATTCTGTATTATTACGCAAGCTAGTTTAAAAACACGAACATCCTGTTTCGGAGAGGATTTTTTTTGAGGCTGGTGTTTGCTAAAATAATCGGGACGGATTCTAGAAAATAATAGAACGTTGTATTTTTTTTTCGTTTAGCGTTGGCTAATGAGCATTTTTCCTGAAGAGATGTCTTAAAACTGGAAATAAAAGGTTCTTCGACAAAAATATGGACTGACATTTCTTGTTGTTGATGATACCACACGGCCGCCTGATGCGAGCTAAAAGGGAAACCAATAACATAGCTAACCCTATTTATCACGAGCACGACTGCCTTCTTCCCAGATTTGAACTTGGAAACACGACATATACTATTTGTAAAACATGTTTTTCGGAATCTCTGAGCCCTAATACATATAAATCCGTCAAATACTGGAAGTCGAAAAAAAATTTGGATTACAATACTTTCTTCTGTTTACATAGAAGAAGGTGAAAAAGGAGGATGTTAATAATTTGACCCTATGCATGCACGTTTGTTTTAGTCCAGTTCACGCATAACTTTCGTAAATGTGCACCAATTTATATTTAAGTTATACGCTGCCGCGCAATACTTATTTATTTCCAGTGTGACATCTTAATGTGTATTTAACACTGCAAATCCCATTGAAGGAGTTAATTTACTAGAGTTTTCCCTACTTTTTGTACGCGTTGCCACAAAATATTTACTCTATTGCTAATTCTAATAAAATTTGAAATTTGAAATAGTGAAATTGTTTGGCTGACGTCAGGATCAAAACGGATGATTAAATGTCATTGAATATAAGTGGATTATAATCCAGGAATTAATATAGGCTATGTTTTATTTACGTTATTCAAATATTTTTCTTAATAATTCAAAATTTCATAATTTTTATTGGGAATCAATCGACATTTTTCCTATAAAATTTAACTATATTTCTTTATTGTTGCCAACAATTCAAAAACCGTAATAATAATTTGTCCCGAAGCAACTAATTTTCAATTGAAAGATTTCCACGTTTAAAATAAAATTTAATTAATTTTTTTAAGTTAAAACAAGTGGGTAAGTGTGATCGAAGATCGCACAAAGGGTTTCGTTTAATATTTCTTTCAAAACACTTTATACTTTCTTTAATAAATTCAAATAAATATAATTTAGCAACAAGAACAAAAAAAGTCATGTTTTTTATAAATTAAAAATTTACCGGTCTATTTTTTCCATTTTTTGAAAAATCTAAACCAGCCAGATAGCGGGTGAACCCCGCTATTATATTCTGTCATAATAATATCCGTCATACGGACTAAATGCGATATTTAAAAAATATATAATTTCAAAATTAAACATGTTGGACGCCTTCAAAATGTTAAAATATGCGAATATTTCCATAATCGGGTTTTTAATCATGATTCAATACGTTCCTCAAACTCATATATTTACTATTCTCTATTATTCATATTGATACTCGCTTTGTATTATTCTCAAACATCTGAAAAATTCGTTAAACTTCCAATAGGATCTTCCAATCAGATTTTCTTTTTAATTCTCTAATGACGTAATATTAATCTGCTTTGTGTACATCCACATACTCATACTCCTTGTATTATTGAGAAATCTTATAAATTTTTCGTTTTATTTACCATTATGACGTCAATCAATTTTATTTCATATATATCTTTTTTTCAATTGGTGAAACTTTTTATTTCATTTTCATTTTCACGTGAAAATCGTCTGATTGAAAATTAATAATTGTAGAAATAATTTCATCGTGGATTTTAAATTTTTGGCATCTGCTATAACGAAAAATGTTTAAATTTAATAGAAAAAGGCTATTAGAATTTTAGTTTTTATCTCTATTTATTAAAATAATACGAATTTTTCAAATTTTAATATTTTCAGCTCTTCACAGCTGATATTCTGATTTATACACGAAGTTTCAACTCTGTAAGCTACATAGTTTTCGAGAATGGCTCTGTGACAGACAGACAACGGAGCGGGAGCAATAGGGTTTCGTGAAATGAACGAAACCCTAAAAAAGGGGATCAACAGGACGTCATACTCTAGATAAACGGACATTTTCTAATATTTTGTTATAATTCAAGCAGAAAGCAGGCGAATATATCGCCATATTTGTAACAAAAAAAGCATTTCTTAGTTCAGCAGCAGTAATACATTTGTTAATAATACAAGGAACAACAGTATGAATAAATACAGGAAACAGGTGTATATAATGTCATATTTATAATAAAAAATTTAAATAATTTTTACCAATACTGATTAATAAGGATGAATATCTGTTACATACAGGATAAAATTTTCTGTCAAACAGTGTATAAGAGATTTCGCTGGGGAGAAATTTGACGTCTTATTATACATTAATTGCGTTGATGATTATTATGAAATAGGTTGTACTTGTTTAACTTAATTTAATTATTTATTTATAGCGCCCCTGGGAGGAAAATATGTATTCAATTTTAAATAAAATTGATTTATTTTAAGTTTCAATCTATAATAGCTATGTTGAAATTTAAAGTAGTTGGCACAGATTCAACACAATTTTCTTTTGTGTTTATAGCGTCTCCTGGTGAGAAATGAAGTAACTTTTTTTTTAAAATTGATTTTTTGCGGGATTGTATAAATTATTTGAATAATGTTCTGCCATGATCAAATTTATGTGTAATAAAAATTTTCACAGGATTTTTTACGCTGGTAGCGCCCATGGTGGAACATTGCCTAACTGAAACTTTAAAATGGATTTTTGTTATGTTTTCTCATATGCCACCCATGCTCCAAATTAAAATTAGTTATTACTGATTTTACAAAATTTATTCTTGCATGTATATATAGTGCCCCGTGGGTGGAAATAGCGTAATCAATTCATATATTATAATACGAGCAAATCGTGTGTGTGTATATATATGGAAATTTTATCTAAAAAATGTCTTTAACGATAATTTTGTATTCTACCGTTTTGGTGTACGACAAACATTGTACTCGACATGTTCGGAAAAATTCGATTAGTGGTTCATGTTGTGATCTCTACGTGTCAATGCATTTCAATGGAAATAAAGGATGAAACAGCTGCTGAACAGTTGGCAGTAAACAAATTCGTAAAGTTAGCAACATTTCTCCAAAATTGGCGACATAGCCGATTTTTGGCCGGAAAATGACTTTCCAGATTATTAATGCCAAAACATATTATTGGCGCTAAATTAAATAATGTCGCCAATATGGCGAGTTTTCGAAGAATGTAGACGTAGCTTGGCGAAAGAATTGCCATTCAGAATCTGAAGGAATTTTCTAGAAATTCCCAATAGGAGCTGAGATACATGATTCAACCAATCATAGTCCATAGAACGTTCTCGACAACAAAATTTAACCAATCAGGTTACGTAGATCTTTCTCGCAATTAATCCCACACCTTTAAGGAAGTGCTTCGGTCGAAGCCTAAAATCTCTGAAGTTGGACAGAAAATCTTGCGATCTGCAAAAGACTTAGAAGTCTACGAAAAGAATGAAGTTTGGCGAGTTGAACACAAAGCTGATTTTAATGAAACACAGCCCGATCTCCAGCTGGTTTAATTTTGTTTGCAAAACTGAATTTTTATGTTTCATTGTATGACAGCTATACTGAAGTTAAAAATGCGTACTACAGATACAACATAATATTCTTTCGCGTTTAAACTGTCCCCTGGAGGAAAATAGGGTAAATGAATATTTATTTATTTATTTTTTAATAAACTTCATAATAAACTTCCGACAGGTTGAAATTGGTGTTTTATTAGAAATTTTCACATGGTATGTTTTATTTTTATTCTTGAAGCACCAGCGTTGGGAAATTACATAACTAACGCTTTAAAATCACTTTTTTTATATTTTCTTATATGACAATCATATCCCAAGTTAAAGTATGTTATATACATTCAACCAATTTTTCTTTTTCGTTTAAAGCCCCCCTTGAGAGGAACCAAATATTAATAAAATTGATTTATATTTTCCTTTATTAAATATGTTTTCAGAAAAAGTTCCGGCCTCGGTAAAGTTTACATTTTGATAAAAATTTTCAATATCGTTTTTTTACTCTACGTAGCGCTCCTGGTGGGAAATTGCTTAATTAAAACTCAATAGATTTTTTTACGTTTTCCAATACGGGAACTATACCCCTGTTTAAAATTATGGAATAATTTTTTCTTGCGTTTATATCGCCACCTGTGAAGAAATAGGGTATCCAAACTCAAGTAAAACTGTTTTTCAAATGTTTTACTGCATGGCAGCTATATTGTTGTTAAGTATAATCTCTAAAAATTCAACCCAATTTACTTATGCATTCATAGCGTCCTTGTTGGAAAACTGAATAACTAAATTTAAGTAAAATTGATTTTTCATGTTTTCATTACTGATTTTTTTATCCTCAGATTGGAAGTTTTTGTCCAAACTACAACAACCTGCATTACTGCACTGGTGAAACATTTTGAATTCACCATTGCTAAATTTACATCACAAATTGTGATGCCATACCGCATAAATGAAAGCTTGATGATGGTACGCTCTATTAATTTTGAAATGAGTTCGTCTGAATGCAGTAGTTATTAAAAAACGTGGCATATTAAACAAAAACATAATTTGCCAAACAAATAAAAAAAAAAACAGTTTATTTCCCAGAATGTTTAGTCCCGAGAAGGGGCACATATTCAGATATTTCATTCAGTTGGTTTTAGATTAGATGTTAAATTTTTGGTAATAAATAAGATTAAACTAATTGAGCTTTAAAAAATTAAAAGAAAATCAATCAATATGATATTTAATCCACCCGTAAAACTTAGATCAGTTCGAATGAAATTGAAATAAATCTTTGACTTTTTCATTTCTAAGCTTCACAAGATGCAAACTATTGTATTACAGATTAAACTTTAACATGTTTATGATTAGTGTATGTAAAACGACAAGGTACATGCAAAATACAAGCCTTTAAAACAGTCTAAGATTTATTTCAATTTCATTCGAACAGATATAAGTATTAAGGGTGGATTAAATATCATATTGAATAATTTTCTTTTAATTTTTTAAAGCTCAATTAGTTTTATCTTATTTATTACCAAAAATTTAACATCTAATCTAAAACCAACTGAATGAAATATCTTAATATCTGCCCCTTCTCGGGCTTAAACATTCTGGGAAATAAACTGTTCTTTTTAATTTGTTTGGCAAATTATGTTTTTGTTTAATATATATACATAGTTGCCAACCTCCCGATTTTTTCCATACCAGTATTTTTATGAGAAAATATTTGTTTTGTTGAATCGCACAATTTCGGGCATTTAATAAAGCGAAAATTTTTGTAAGATTTTACTGGTATTCAAAAAATCGGGAGGTTGGCAACTATGTATATATATATATATATATATATATATTTGTTTGTTTGTTTGTTTGAAAATGTGATACACCCCCGTGATTCCATTTGAATTTCGTCAAACTCATATGATTATTTAGAAAAATGATGATGTTTTTAGAAAAATTTTGAAATTAAAAATTTTAACTCAAAGTGAGATTGTAATAACTCTTTTAAAAGTCTTTTGAAATATTAAATTAAAAAGTGTATGAAATACATTTCTGCGAAATGTTGGTGGTCGCCAAAAAATCAGCCAAAATATAAATAATTCACACAATTTCAGCGTTTAATACAAGACATTGAAATTATATTACAATTCCTTGAAAAAGGACAATGGCTTCTAATACTGAATATCACCGCTACAAACTTTATTATTTAAGTAATTTGACATGTAGTGCGGAAAACTTTCAGTCTTTTTCTGGTTATATACTCAACGCATTAAGTAGACAGCGCTCGTAGTCTTTGCATCTCAGCTAGGGAGTTGTGATCGTGTGGTTTATTTAGAAGTTTGTTAAGCTCCAAATCACACAAAGTTATTCCTTATAAGCTCTTAGCTCTACTTAAAGCACATAAGTTTGTCCTTTCAAAAAAACATTTTTTTTTCTTTGCTGGAAAACGGAAGCAAAAATGCGTGGAACTCGATTACAGAAGATTCATTCCCAGTTCTCCTCAAACTGAATAAAAATATTTCAAATTAGTCAATTATAGCCATGTTGGCTTCATTTTTGGCAACTTATTTTTATCGCCAAATTTGGCGAAATTTCGGCTATTGTCATCCAGATTGACGAAAATTTGATTTTGTCAAAGATTTTATTAAAAAATATTTATTTAATGAATAATTTCGGTAAATTATAATCTCTATTACAAATTAATTATTTACTCAGCAGATGTTGAAATCAAGATAATTGTGTATTACTGTATTAAGAAGGAAATAAAATAAACTTTTTCAAAAAAATATTAACCGACTTAAAAAAAAAACACTAAAAGTATTAAATAATTCTTTAAATTTCTATAATGACAAAATGTTATCCATTATCCACAAATCCGATGTCATGTGTCGGAATAAAAATGATAAATTTAATATGTACAGTTTAATACCCACCAAACATAGATTTTCGAGAGAATATATTTTACAAGAGATGAATTTACAGACTTATGATATAGTTTACGAATATATACATATGAAAAGCAATCAATTACTTTTTGAATTCGGTGCCAAACTACTTCAAGTATACTAACAATTGTGAAAATTAATTGATTGCTTTTCATATATATATATTCATAAAATAAATCATAAGTCTGTAAATTCATTTCTTGTAAAACTAGGGGGCTCTGCCCCCTGTTCGCTACGCTCACCAAACCCCGTTCTGATTTCACAGCCTCTTAAAACCTGTTAATGTATCCTGTTTTAAAAAGATGATGATGATGATGATATCCCCAACGGCGACTATCTTCTGTAATCAGGTTATAATGCTTTTTCATTTAACTGGTCATAATGCTTTTTCATTTAATTCATCTTTTTTATTTTTAATATTCATGTGCAAACACAATTTTTATGACGTAATTTTCTTTATTTCCTGCTTTCAACACGTGATCATTTAATCATTATTTTACACTTTCATTATTGTTTTTAATTGTCTTGCGCTAGTACATTTTTTATTTGAGATAAAACATAATTTTTTGCGCTTATTTAGAAATTGGCAACAATATAAAAAAATGACTTTTTCAATAAAAGATTTTTTATTCGTTTTTTAAGGATTTTTTGAGTTTTTATTGTCCGACCGTGATAATTTTTTTAATATCTGAAAGCTTGTTATATTTTGCATCTGGTGGTATAATTTTCGAATCCATAGGATGGCTAGACAAAAAAGTAATAGCTCCTCAAAAAAGTCCTTAGTAAAAAAGCGATGAGAATAACCCGGAATATCTACGCAGAATTTGATTGGTCCATTTCTATATCGTTTTTGGCTCAGTCCCAGATTACTTTTTTTTTAATATAGAAGGATATATTCTCTCGAAAATCTATGTTTGGGGGTTTTAAACTGTACATATACAATTTATAATTTTTATTCCGACACATGATACCAGATTTGGGGTTAATGGATAAAAATTTTTCACTAGAGAATTTTAAAGAATTGTTTAGTTCTTTTTAGCGCTTTTTTTAAAGTCGGTTATCTGGGAGCACGGCAGTGCGTCCGCCAAGTTCGCACAGGCCGTAACTACCTTTTCTCTGACCATTTCGGCCTACTTTTCACCCCCTCATAACTCTCCATTTATAGAAGAGCTAGAGAGTTTTCCTTTTTAACACACATTAATATAATCAAACTGAACTAGAATCCACGATTTCGTGATTCTGTATTTAATATTTTTCGAAATATGCGATTCCGAAAACGGGCTTTTTTGTCACTGACTCACAAGGGATCATCAAATAACTAAGGTACTTCCAACAGTCGTAGAATCATGAAATGTGCCAAGTAAGTAGGTTTTGTCGCACAATTAACCAGAAAAGTCTGAAAACATAGAATTTATGTCTTTTAACCCTTCAAATAGGGGGTGCTGATTTGGCTATATAAAATTCGTAGCACATTTAATTGGCAAATTAAAGTAATTACATTGTTGCAACCATGTATGTTTTTTGGGTACTTTTCGGTTAGCCGGGCGCCAATGATATATAGGCATGCATATATATACACACACACACATATATATATACACACATATATCTACATATACATATATATATACATGTACATATATGTATGTATATATATATATTTATGTATATACATGTATATTTATATATGTACGTATATCACTGGCGCCCGGCTAACTGAAAAGTACCGTTTTTTGTTGTACGATAAACATTTATGTAATAATAGTTCTGTAAACAATAATTTACTCGCTCATATTTCATGCCACTGTTGATCGCCAAAGCCCGATTGCAGAAAATTAGCCTGAGTTTGAACGTATTACATGTTTCAAGCAGAATGAAATTTTTATACGCTTTTCCAAAAATATTAGTAAGGCAATTCTTTTAGTTTATCTGTCCGTCTTTCTATCTTTTACTTCATTAAAATCAATTTTATTATAAATGTCGGTATTCTAATCGCAATAGCATTCTAGTCAATCTGGCAAAATTTCGGTGGGTTGTTAGTTCTTTAAGTGCATTTTAATGATGTTAATAAACTTTATATATATATGTACCCACTGGATTTTATTTGGAATTTATATATATATATATATATATATATATATATATATATATGCATATATATATATGCATATGCATTACATATATATGCATATGCATCATCATGACGTCCACATAAACAGGGTATTTTTGTCGCCAAATTTGGCGATATTTCATTAAGTGTCGCAAAACTTGGAGAGAATTTGACGGTAGAGGCTATTTTTCATTGAGAATTTTTAGGGCGAGTAACCGTCTATTGATATTATGTGATTAATTAACACGAGGGAAGTCGCGCTTACCCAGGGTATATGAATAGATTTTACTTTGTCACCAATAAAAACAAATAATATTCGTCATCTTATTTAGTCGAGATAATTGTCACACATTTTGCGATAAAATAAGTTGAAGATTACTTTTCAAAAAATAGTGGTGAGAATTGCAAAAATCGTTTGAACCCTGGGTATGTCATACCCGGCGCGACTGCTCCCGTGTTAAATGGCATAACGCATGAATGTTAATAAAGTTTCAATCATTTCGTCACTACAAAAGACCTCTGCTCTTGCTATTATATTGTACAGTTATTATACTTACTGTTACTATACTGTTAGTCTTTACTCTCTTAAAAGTTTATTATAGAAAGAGAATTTTGAGAATTAAAGCATTGAAACTGCCAGTTCTACTTATGATTATTATAATTTTATAAGATATTTCCAGTTTATCGATATGTACGTTAGAATAAATCTTCTATAATTGGGTTCCTGGCATTTTAGCTTCAGGTTTTCGAGTAAAATTAGCTAAAATCTTAAAACCAACACATATTGACATATTATCTAAGACGATTAGATGAGAATAATGATAGATTTTCTAATAGAAGAACGGCAGTGCGTCCGTAGATTTTCTAATCTTCCTTAATCATGAAAGGGAAAAAATTAGCATCAATATGGTTTACTATAAATATGGATAGCTTAACAGGCGTTTAACAAGTACCACTTCACTTGCACCAAATCGTGCTGGCTAAAATATTCCATTTGACAGTGGAAATTACAGAAGATTATTTAATAGGATTAAAAATCTCCGCATTTGATTGTGTAACGATGCAAACGGACATGAAGCATAAATGCCTAAGTAAATTTAGCGGTAATTGTCAATAAATATGAAATGCATGACAACACAAAATATAATGATAGATTTTCTAGTGGAATAACGGCAGTGTGTCCGTAGATTTTCTAATCTTCCTTAATCGTGCCAATGTTAGAATGAAAGGGAAAAAAATTAGCATCAATATGGTTTACTGTAAATAGGGATCGCTTAACAGGAATATGTTGCCAATGATCGCAAAGAGTTCTTAATTTATCTAACAGAAACTTCCGATTTGGCGAAGGATTGAGTAAGTAAATCTAATATATGAAAATGAAAATTGTCTGTCTGTCTGCACTTCTATACAAATCAACAGTTTGGAAGCCAGAATTGTGAAATTTTGCGTGCAGGTGTATTAAAACATGGCTGAGGCAACTAAAGTAATCCGGAATCGAAATAATGTATAGTTAATTTTTAATTAATAAAAAACCAAAAATCTAACAGCCTTTTCGGGAAGAGTTCCATATCCTGTGCTGGTTGGCACGATTGGCAAAAAAAAATCCAAGCTGCTGCCAAAAGGGATGTGATGTCACGTAGATAAGGTCCATTCCAGTACTTAAAACGCAACTCCAAAGACTGAAGATAGCAACAACCACATCAAACATTTATCGCGAAAAACAACTCTCCAAACCTACTAGCACTGGATATTGAACTCTTCCCGCATTTTCCTATTAAATTTTAACAGTTTTCGTTATAGCAGTTGCCAACAATTAAAAACACAATGAGATTATTTCTGCTATAATTAATTTTCTATTGAAAGATTTCCACGTGAAAAATGAAAATGAAATAAAAAGTTTCAGCAATTGAAAAAAAAGATTAATATGGCGTCATATTGGTGATATAACGGAAATTTTCAAACATTTCTCAATAATACATGTCGTATGGGTATGTGTAAATACGGAAAGCAGGTTAATATGACGACATTCGAGAATTAAAAAAGAAAATTAATATAACTTCATATTGGAAGTTTAACGGACTTTTTCAAATCTTTGAGAATCATACAAAGAGGGTATCAATATGGGTAATAGTGAAAGAACTTAGATAAGACGTCAGCAGGGGAGTACAACGTCATACGAGTTTGAGGAACGTATTGAATCATGATAAAAACACGATTATGGAAATATTGGCGTATTTTAACATTTTGAAGTTATCTATACAACATGTTTAATTTTGAAATTGATTTTTCTACACAAACATTCTTAAAATCTCTGACAACGCCGTGTACTTCGGCTAGTTATGAATAAAAATAATATGATGAAGTGCTTAGTATACATTTAAGAAAGTCTAAACTGCTTGCCTGAGTCGGCTACTATTTTAATTTAAACTAATAATAAAATATAGATTTGTAAAGCATAATAAAATAATTTAAAAATTCTTTTACATTTATATATTTATTATATTTTATCCTTTACAAAAATACATTTAATAAAACCTACAAAAAGCTGTGATATCCCATCAAAAAACTTTCTGCAAAAAAAAAAAAAAAAAAAAAAGCGGCAAGTTCTCCTTAATGTTTCAGCCGTAAAAAGTACTGATATATGATGTTTGCCCAGGTTAAAAATCAAACATCCGAAATCTTTCATTGAAAATGGCTTCCTGCGACTTGGCCGTTAATGCATTTTAGAAGGTTTTTTAAATTCTAAAGAATGTATATTGATCTACATGTCTACTACATTTTTTTGCCCATTTTACGCATTTTGTTGCACAAAGTACTGAAATATATTACACATTAAAAAAAAACATAATTTCGAAATCACAGCTGTCGAGAATGGTCCACTCTGGTTTCTCAATCCCTTATATAATGTAACACAATGTGAAATTTGATGAAAAAAATTATTCCTTGGAATTCGTGTTAATGACAATAGACCGTACAAAATGGTCATTAAACGATGGTTAATCAAAACTAATGTTTCTTGAAACTCAATGGTGTTTATCACAAAGCTTTTAGTTACAATGTCTCCATACGAATTTGTCTATTTGCATTCTGATATTACTTTTAATATTCAAATAATTTATAAATGCATAATTTCCAATCATTACTTTTGAAATGATTTATCGACGTATTTGTTTATTTCAAATGAAAGATATGACACGTTTATTACCAATCAGAGTGTATTATGTATTCTAATTTATTTTCTCAGTATTACATTTTTCTAATGTTCTTAACCTAGAATGCATTAACGGCCAAGTCGCAGGAAGCCATTTTCAATGAAATATTTAGGATGTTTGACTTTTAACTTGGGCAAACATCATATATCAGTACTTTTTACGGCTGAAACATTAAGGAGAACTTGGCGGTGTTTTTTTCTTTTTTTTTTTCTTTTTTTTTTGCAGAAAGTTTTTTGATGGGAATTTTTTTTTTTTTTTTTTTTTTTTTTTTTTGTAAAAGTTTATTTTACTTCTTACTTTTTAGTTCTTAATACAGTAATACACAATTATCTTGATTTCAACATCTTCTCAATAAATAAGTAAATTGTAATAGAGATTATAATTTACCGAAATTATTCATTAAATAAATATTTTTTAATAAAAATTTTGACAAAATCAAATTCTCGTCAATCTGGACTACAATTGCCGAAATTTCGCCAAATTTGCCGATAAAAATAGGTTGCCATAAAGGAAGCCAACATGGATATAGTTGAATAACTTGACGAAATTCTCATTCAGATTGACGAGATCTGGGGACGAATCTTCTGTAATAGGGTTCCATTTTAGCTTCCATTTTCCAGTAAAAAAATGTTTTTTTCGAAAGTACACGATTATGTGATTTAAGTCAAGCTAAGAGCGCATAAGGATTAGATTTGTGTGATTTGGAAAACAACAAACTTTTAATAAGCCACACGAACACAAATCGCTTGCTGAGATACAAAGACTACGAGCGCTGTCTACTTAATGCATTGAGTATATAACCAGAAAAAGACTTAATGTTTTCTGCACTACATGTCGAATTATTTAAATAATATAGTTCATAGCGGTAATAAAAATATTTACAGCTCAGAGTTAGAAGCCATTGTCCTTTTTCAGGAAATTGTAATATAGTTTCAATATCTAGTTTTAAACGCTGAAATTGTGCGAAATATTTCTTTTTTGGCTGGACCCACCACCAACTTTTCTGCAAAATTTATTTCATGCCCCTTCTAATTTAACATTTCATTGATTTTTAAAAGAGTTACTACAATCTCACTTTGAGTTAAAGTTTTTAATTTCAAAAACTTTCTAAAATCCAATTTGTTCTAATCATATGAGTTTGACGAAATTCAATTGGACTCACGAGGGTGTCTTACATTTTCAAACAAACAAACAAACAAATATATATATATATATATATATATAAATTGGTGCACATTTACGAAAGTTATGTGTGAACAGGACTAAAACATATGTGCATGCATAGGGTCAAATTATTAACATCCTCCTTTTTCAAATTCGTCTATGTAAACAGAAGAAAGTATTGTAATAAAAAAAAAATTTCGACTTCCAGTTTTCGACGGATTTATATGTTTTAGGCGTCAGAGATTCTGAAAAACATGTTTCTACAAAATATATATCTGTCCTTGTGTATGCCCTCTTTGTATCATTGAAAAGTGTGTCAAGATTTGAAGCAACCTAGACTTGAACCAAATTTCATTTATAGGTTTTTGGCTATGGCCAACAGTTCCCACTTGAATTTGCAGATAATCTGCCGGAAGAGGGTGCTGTGATAGCGATTTTTTTTTCATTTGAATTTTTGTATCATCGAAAAGTTTACGAAGTTATCCACAGTATTGAACCAAATTTTTTGTACATGTTTTTTACTATGGCCTGAAGGTCCCATCAGTTGTATTTGGGGATATTCGGCAAGAAGGAGGCGCTATGATAGCCATTAAAATATTTTAAATTTAAAAATATGTACAATTAAGTCGTTAAAATATTAGAAATCCTACAAGTTTTTTCAATTAAATGTTCAGCCTTGATCTAAGGATACCGGAACAAGTTTTGCTTTGCCTCTACCTTAAAAAATGGCTGAGATATAGCAGTTTGAAATTTTAGGATGGCTGACATTTTGAAACAAGACAGCAGGATTCCTCCATCACCGGGTTTAATTTAAAAGTTTTAGTGAACATACTTTCTCGCAAAGTTAATTTCATTGTTGTAACATTCATTCCAACTCTTGTATGATTAACACTAAATATTCATATTCGAGAGTGTCAATTTCTCGCCATGCTAGGAAATGTTTGGCGAAATATCGCCAAAATTGACAACAAAAAATGTTGCCATAAATGAAGCCAATTTGGCTATAGCTGGCATATTTGGGGAAAATCTTATTCATATTCAATATTGACGAGAACTGTGAATGAACCTTCTGTAATCAGGTTCCATCCATTTTTATAAGTTATTTTTTTCCAGTAAAATTAGCTAAAATCTTAAAACCAAGAAATAGGGAGGCTATCTTTTCCTGTCGGTATACACCAGAAGGACTTTTCGTATTTTAGTATACATCAGCTACAAATCAATTAATCTCTCTTGTAAATATATTTTTAAATTGAAACTGTTTGTAAGTATTATTATTTGAGAATTTTAAATATGACGCATGTTTCCCCATTTAATGCTTTGAACGCGTAATATTTTAATAATTTCTCTTTGTTAATATTCACGCTCAAATATATTTTTTATTACGTAATTTTCTACATTTGCTGTTTTTAACACGTGATCATTTAATTAATATTTTAAAGTTTTATTTCTGTTTTTAATAGTCACGTGTAAATACATTTTTTTATTGAAAGGGGATAATATTATGTGCGCTATTTCACAAATTGACAACAATTCAAATAATGGACTTTTTGAAATATGAAATAAATCTTTATCAAAATCAAGAAAATTTGAACAAAAAATTGAAATAATTTGTTATAATGATCAGATTTTGATGAAATTGAAATGGGACCAGGAGGCCTTACTCTTTAAAACAAAAAGAAATTACTAAAATCGATGCGCATGTGCGAGAGTTATGCGTGAACAACACCAAAACATACATACATACATTGATACATTCATTGATACATTAATTGATACATTCATACAAACATTGATAACTTCATTATTTTTTTAAGTCGGTTAAAAGTTATGTTCTACCGAAAAGATTTTTATAGGATTTCACTATTATTTTGGTAATTTGTTTCAGAAAAGTGTTAAAATAAAGCACATTGTTATACATTGCTTATTTATAGAGGTACGGGAGAATGTTATAGATAAAATTAGGTGAACGCGATTATGAAAGATTACCTTTTTTAAAGTTCTACTGGGCGGATTTTGATGGGAGTTTCACAGTTATTTAGATAATATTTCAGGGATTGATTTTTTACATTGTTTGGTTATGGAGGCGCTATGGGAGAAAGCTATGGGAGGAGAGCTATGGGAGAAAGTTGCCAGTGATGTTGTCGTACAAAACAGTGGATAAACGCTATAGACAGAGGGTGTATACTAGAGATTATATGTTATAGATTCGGAGGGTGTGCAGTGTTTCTTCTTAAAAATTCCGGAAGGTAGACCGCATATACCAGCATATACTCTTTACACATCCCTGAGAATTCTATCATCTGCTGAAGATGATTATGAAAGATACTTTTATCTATCTACTGTATATCTATAATGAAAAGGCGAATTTCAATCCGGCCACTTATAACTTGAAATCTGTTGAATGAATTTTGATGCGACTTGCACTGTTAGTTAGCTAAATTTTGATGGCATCTTTTAGTGCAAAACGTATCGTTCTACGTTGCTTAGTTATAGAATTAGGGCAGAATTTCTATTGAACAATAATAATCAATTGATTATTAATAATTAATTGAATCCGATTATAAAACATTAGCCTTTTTAAAATATTCTATTGAATGGATTTCGATGGAACATGCATTGTTAATTTTTCAGGGTTAGTTTTTATATATTGCATAATTATATCGTTCTTTAAGAAATTCTGTTGTAATTGATTAAATAAACGAGTTTGTTTTAACAGTCTAAATTTTGTGTTATACGTTAGAAAATGTAGCAGCACAATGGCGGTCGTATCGTTTTCCAACAAGGACATGCAATGTAAAGGTTCATGTTACTTTAAAACATAAGATCAATTTCACCGATATATTTCGTTTGATTCAAGGTTCATTTGGAGAAACCGATCAACGTAGCGGACAAAGACTGCTAGGTAAAAGTAATGGTTAATTTTATCTGTACATAAAAAAATTCTATATATATATATAAAAAAAAGTCCTGACAGGAGAGATCATCAACACAGAGCCCAAACTATTAAACCTACAAACACGAAAATTGCGAGGAAAATACTTCTTAAGATGTAGAGGCGCAATAAGAAAGGATTTTTTAAAATTTTATACTTAAAAGGGGAACAAACTTAAAAAAAATTCCTTAAAAACGGGTATTATTGTTATTGTTACATGAAAACATATTTTAATGTATTTTTTAAGCTGAATCGAATGGTATGAAATAAATAGTCGAAGTCCAATAATTCGTGAGATATTGCACATTTTCGAATTTGGCGATGTTTTTGGCGATAAAAACTAAACAAATTATTGCAATAATTTCTAAAATACATCCATCATTGTTACAGATTCTTTCAATACTTGGCGATTTATAAGATACTGGATAAGAAAAAATTTACCTGATATTTGATTCGATAAAATCTCAATAATACCAGTTTTCGGGCTCTTTTTCTTTTTTTTTTTCTTTTTTTTTTCTTTTTTTTTTTTATTCTTACTATTAGTTCACATCCTCTATATATTTATATATCTTGTTCAAATTTTCAATCGTTAATAAAATACTTTTTATTCATCCACTCAAGTTCAAATACATTTTTTTTAAACTTGTAGTGAATGACACTTCATGTTAATACACTTTTTTCAAATATTAATTCATTAATTAAATTTAATTAGTTAATTTTAGATTTATATGGGAGAAAAAAATGTCTCCCATTGTTTTCATAAATAAAATGAAAGATTTTCCTCAAATTAGTGATGCCACAAAAATAAAAAAACCGCAACGATGATTATTAGAAAATGTTCAATAAAGATAACGTGGGACATTAATGCTGCACGGGTTTATTTTATATATTTATGATTAAAAAGCAAAATTCAAATTCAAATGCTCAAATTATTTTTCTTTCAGATTTTGAATCGTTAATAAAATACTTTTTATTCATCCACTCAAGTTCAAATACATTTTATTGAACTTGTAGTGGATGACACTTGATGTTAATACAGTTTTTTTTCAAATATTAATTAATTATCTAAATTAAATAACCAAACAACTAGCATTCAAAACTCGAAGATAAATGAGCAGGAACTCTCCATTAGGTTCCGCTCTTCGAAAGAGTCGCTACTACATGAAACTGTTGGCATGATAACTGTTGACTCGTGATTATGTTTTAATGTTATTTTCTATAGTGTATTATATTATTTTTCGTACTTACGTATTATCCGGGACATTTTTATATTATTTATTAAAATGGAAAATTGCAAGGAAATTCGCTTTCTATTTTGCCACTTAATATTGGGATTCTGCAATATGTATATACATATTTTTATTAATTGTAATTATTTAATAAAATGTGACTAAAATAAAAATTTTCTTTGTTGACCTAAGTAGGAATTGACTTTAAATATATATATATATTACTTGTTAATTAAAAAAAATTGCCAAGTAAAGATGTTCCATGTAAAAATTGTTCCATGGCGTTGTGTATAATATTAGTCTGTATAGTTTATCTTGTATTTTTGTATTATATTCGTCTGTATAGTTTATGTTGTATATTTTGTGCAATATTCGTCCGTACATTTGATGTTGTATTTTGTATAAAATTTTCTGTATAGTTTATATTGTATATTTATGTAATATTCGTCTGTATAGCTTATCTTGTATTTTTGTATGTACAGTTTACATTTTGTATCATGTATGCAGAAGATACAAGAATTCCTCTGCTTTCAAGTATCTTTTTAAAATTAAAATTCTGTAATTAAAATTATTATTTTTTTCTTCATTGTGTTTGTTATATTTTTCCCTTTTCCTTCTGCATACATGACCCCGATGTGGCTACCGCATCGGATGAGGGTTGGGCCATATTTTTACTTGTCAGTATACTGTATTTAACATGACAGTATAATTATGTGGCCAGCCCCATGCCATTTGGTAATAAAGCCTAAGTACTGAATAGTACTTCTGCATATGAAAAACAGTTTCATATTTGTATTTCAACAGTGAAATTTTAAATTATTTTTTACTGTTGTATTTTATAACTAGCATGCTACGCCCGCTGCGCTGGGCTATTTTTCTAAATGTATCTTAAATCAAACAAAATGGCTTTGTATTTCAAAGGAATGTGGATCTTCACCTACAGATGCTACCTTAGTAAATATTTGCAAACGAACCTTGAATCAGACGAATTATATCAATGAATTTGAGGATGTATTTTAAAGCAATAGGGTCGTCCACCTGGATTTTCCTTCAGTATTGCTGTAAATGATGTGAACGATATTGCGTTATATTATATCATACATTGGACAAAATTTTGGCTAAAAGAAGCAACTCATTTAGTTGATCATCTATAGTAGAGTTTGGTAGGGAAATGAGGCCATTATGAGATTATGACAACAGGAACTAAAATGTTCTCTAGTCAACATACTACTAAAAGTGAAAGCATTACAATGATTGCATAGATTGACCATTGAACTTAAATAATGTTCGGGTAAATATTCGGGCTTTCTCAAAGCTGGAGGGGCTGGGTTCAAACCCCTGTCGCGCTCGTTGATCTAACCGTTCGGAGTTTTCTTCGAACCTTTCCGTAAATACGGGTTAGGATCCCTTAGAAAGACTCACGGAGGGCACTACCCCCAGGGTCTATATCCCTCGTGTAGATAATCGGCCATCATAAAATCAACCAACCGTACATTGGAAGCATTGCTTTTTTGGTAAAACTTTGCTTCATAATGAAAAAAACCCATAAATTTAGCAATCGCTAATTTCAAAGTCGTCTAATCTTCTGTAATCTGAATCGTCGTCCAGAGTGACTTTCAAACATAAACGAAACATTCAACAATATAGTAAAAATGCCAACTGGAAGGTGACCGGAATACGGACAATTAGTCCAATGTCTTTTAAAATCCTTCCTGAAAGAAGGAAAGATATGCAGAAAAACTAAAAAGAAATGACGAATCAAAAAGAGCATCGAAAATTTATTTCAGCAAACAATTTTTATTGCAAAATGTAGCCTTTTTGATAGTAATAACGCATAAATGCACACATCTCCTTAGGAATATTCTCTGGTTCCTAACTTTTGAAACAGTGAATATTCCTATAAGTGAAATTGGCGATATATTAAAAAAATAATAAAATAAAAGAATAGACAATATTCGCTGATCTGAGTTCGAGGCTATAAAAATGATATGTTTGGTGAAAACAAACCGACATGTTTCCGTAGTAAATTTTTAAATGTCTAAAATTTAATTATTTTACAATATGTGTTTGTGTGGCAGACATTTAATAAAATTTAAACATTTGATCCCATATTCATTACAATAACTGCTATTTATATAATTTGTATTTGAATATAAATAAAAAGATAACTGCCCAGTTAAACTGAGGGCATTGAGCTCACAGGCTATTCACACTAATTGTATATTATACTGTTATTTCAAAGAATTTGACGTAAGCCCCTCGAAAAATAAAGAAATTGACAATATATTAAGGGGGATCATCCTACCCCTAATACTTAACCAATGAAACCACCAAAACTAATCAGAGTAGGGCCTTATCACAATGAGCATATATACAAAATTTGAAGAAAATCGGATAATTCTACATGAAAAACCCATTTATCTAAATTAAGGGGGGTAAGCCCCCCGTTCTCCTCTTTATACTTAACTAATGAACCACTAAAACTGATCAGGGAAGTGTCTTATCACAATGAATCTATATACAAAATTTGAAGAAAATCGGATAATTCTGCATGAAAAACTCATTTATCTAAATTAAGGGGGGTAAGCCCCCCATTCCCCTCTTTATACTTAACTAATGAACCACCAAAACTAATCAGGGAAGTGTCTTATCACAATGAACCTATATACAAAATTTGAAGAAAATCGGATAATTCTGAATGAAAAACTTATTTATCTAAATTAAGGGGGAGGGGGGTTTATCCACCCGTCCCCCTCTTTATATTTAACCTATGAACCTCCAAAATTATTCAGGGCAGCCGTTTATTACAATAAACCTATATACAAAATTTGAAGAAAATGGGATAATTCTGCAAAAAAAACCTCATTTATCTAAATTAAGGGGGGGGGTCAGCCCCCCGTCCCCCCTTTATATTTAACCAATGAAACCCCCAAAACTAATCAGAGTAGGGCCTTATCACAATGAGCATATATCCAAAATTTGAAAAAAATCGGATAAGTCTACATGAAAAACCCATTTATCTAAATTAAAGGGGGGGGCTTAGCCCCCCGTCCCCCCTTTATATTTAACCAATGAACCTCCAAAATTAATCAGGTCAGACGTTTATCACAATAAACCTATACACAAAATTTGAAGAAAATGGGATAATTCTGCATGAAAAACCCATTTATCTATTTTAAGGCGGGGTTAGCCCCCCGTTCCCCTCTTTATACTTAACCAATGAATCCCCAAAACTAATCAGGGAAGCGCCTTATCACAATGAACTTATAAACAAAATTTGAAGCAAAACGGCTGTTTCTATCAAGAGTTATCGCGTTACGTACATACATACATACAGAACCGGCGAGCACATAAGCTTTGATAGCCTGTGTTTTTATGCCTTTGATATAGGCTTTGATAGCCTGTGAGCTAAAAATTACTCCAAAAAGGATCTTGTATACACGAAAAAACACTATTATTGCTAATATCGCTCAAGTTGATGTCACGCTTATGCATTTTTGGTTTAAAATCACTTTGCTTGGCGACAAAATTAAAATCAAAACCGTAAATAAACAAATAACATGTAACTCATAAATCCAGTCATTTTTACAATTACATCTGCTAGTCCCTCCTGTAAGACACATGATAGTGGAGTTATATATAAAAAAATTAACAGAAAGAAAAAAAGAAAAAAAATTACTTATATTTTATTAAATCAAATTATCAGATGCATCTTTGTTAACCTGACGCAAACGATAAATTGCCAAATATTGCTTAATCTAAATTGCAATCTCATGCATTGCAAATATTTTTAAGCATTCCAAACATTCCTTTGGGGTTTAAATTAAATATTATGCCTCATTCAAATAGTTTTTTTTTCTTTCTTTTTCTTTTTTTTTTTGCGGGGAGGGGGGGGGGGATTTTAAATAAAATTAATAACAGAATTTTTCTTTTATTTTTCTATCTGTTTGCATTATTTTATGATATAGCCGTTTCAATTCTTTCGCTAACGATAATGGTCGCCAAAAAAATGACCTATGGTAACCTTATCGTCCAAAATAACAGAACTTTCCATCATAATTCTATAACTAATATATGTAGAACTATGTGTTAGATACTAAAACCTTCCCTGAAAAATTATCTATCCAACAGTGTAAGTTCCATCAAATTCCATTCAGCAGAACTCGAGTTATAAAGGGACGGAACGAAATTTCCGTTTGTGTTTTATATATATATAGTAGATATTTTCAATTACTTTTAATCTTTTTTTTTTTTTTTTTGCATTTAGTCGTTTTCAGACTTTTTAACACTTTCCAACCTAGTTGAAAAGAGTCATAGGATTTCGTAAAGTGAATGAAACCCTAAAAAATGCATAAATTTATTCTAAAATAGACATTCCTTCTGATTTTTAATATATTAAGTAGAAAAGGGAAATTCTACTATTTTATGTGACTAGGGGGCTCTGCCCCCTGTTCGCTACGTTAATAAAGTTAATAAAGTAATTATCCTCGCAGAATGCTCTGAATAAGGATTTAAAAAAAAAAGTTTCTTTTAAACCTTAGATTACAGGCCAAGAATGGCGAAAATTTTCATAGTCAATTTACAACACATTTTTAAAAATAGTATTTGTGGTAGAATGAAAAAATACTCTTGAACATATACTATTAAAGGTTTACGGCAGAGATTAAGTTTAAAAAAATGATACGAATACACTAAACAAATTGTCTACTGGGACGTTTATATCCCGACCCGTTGTCAAACGTTTAATATTTTCCATCGTTCCACCAAAAACTATGCAATACATTATGTCAGAAACTCACAAATCTACCCATTGATTTTGTTTAGTGGTGCCTGGTAAATTCGCTCTGTCTTCGGCCGTAACTAAACTGTCTTGTTCGGTAAAAAAGCGAATTAGATTAATTTTGACTCTAAAAAAATATCGACAGTCAAGCATCAAAGAAAAATTTCAAGATGTTAACCTTTAGGAAATTTTATATAAATATTTGTAAATAATGTAAATTAAGAAATGTTTTTTTTTTGTCTATAATAGTTAACAGAAGAGATTTTTGATATACAATACCAGCAGTCATTATTATCAGTAGTAGAAATGTCACAATTAGTAGATTTCCATAAGAAAAACCTCGCATCTCGAGCCTGTATCAGAGATTGGAGAGGACTTTTACTTGTTTTTAGCACTTTCCAACCTAGTTGAAAAGTGCTTATGACTTCGGTTTGTCTGGCCGTCTGCCGTCTGGCCGTCTGGCCGTCTGGCCGTCTGGCCGTCTGCCGTCTGCCGTCTGTCCGTGCTCTAACTCCCGTAAATATGCTCGGATTGCTCTGCAATTTTTATATGTTATTGTTGTCATCTATAGCATGTTCCCTATTTCAACGGAAGTGTGTAGCACTTATAGTTTTTTTTACAGGGACACACAAAAGAATTCCGTTACATTGCGGTCTATGGGGAAAAATCATTTGTGGTTTATTTAAATAATGTTTCACTAATTTAAACGCATTGAATTTTATATATATCACTAAGGTGCATTAGAAGAAGCTTAATATGGAATAGGGTGTGCATAGCACTTAAAGTTAATTTACAGGGACAGTCAAAAGAATCCCGTTGCATTACGTCTATGGAGAAAAATCGTCTGCGGTTTATTTAAATAATGTTTCCCTATTTTAAACGCATTGAAATTTATATAAGGTGCATTACAAGAGGCTTATTACAGAATATTGTGTGTATAGCAGTCATCGTTCATTTACAGGGACACACAAAAGAATTCTCTACTGTCTGTTAACAATAATTCCTGGAAGTGCGTTTTAAGTTACTGAATGAGATTTTAATTTTAACTCGCTTTTTGTCTATTACGTGGTGTGTATAAATTCTGTAGATCCTATACAGGGAAGCACAAAAGTTCGCGAATACATTTCCGTTTATTGACAGTCCAGATGGAGAATTTTAAACTGTGCTACGCGTTCCCTAACTGAACTAAAATTTAGCATCCTATGTAGTATATATACAAACCTATAGATCCTATACAGGGCTGAATAAAAGTATTCGGATATTTTTCCGAATATTGTATATGTTGGAAATTACTGAAATTATGTTTTTAAATATGTTATGCGTTTTCCAAATTGTTTACTTGGATGTTATCTTTTAGCTTATTAAACGGTATGATTTGTAAAATTATTTTGTAAGCATTGGAAAGTGCTACATAATCTATGCTTGACGCATGATTTTTCGTTCTTGTTTATTATAAAACAAGGGAGCTCTGCCCCCTGCGCGCTACGCTCACCAACCCCCGTTCTGATTTCACAGCCTCTTAAAACCTGGTAATGTATCCTGTTTTAAAAAGATGATGATGATGATATCCCGAACGGCGACTATCTTCTGTAATCAGGTGATAATGCTTTTTCATTTAACTGGTTATGATGCTTTTTCATTTAATTCATCTTTTTTTTATTTTTAATATTCATGTGTAAACACAATTTTTATGACGTAGTTTTCATTATTTCCTGCATTCAACACGTGATCATTTAATTATTATTTTAAACTTTCATTAGTGTTTTTAATAGTCTCGCGCAAATACATTTTTTATTTGAGATAAAACACGATCCTTTGCGCTTATTTAGAAATTGGCAACAATATAAAAAAATGACTTTTTCAATTAAAGATTTTTTACTCAATTTTTAAGGATTTTTTGAGTTTTTATTGTCCGACCGTGATACTTTTTTGAATTTCTGAAAGCTTGTTATATTGCACGTCTGGTGGTATGATTCTCGAATCCGTAGGATGGCTAGACAAAAAAGTAATAGCTCCTCAAAAAAGTCCTTAGTAAAAAAGCGATGAGAATAACCCGGAATATCTACGCGGATTTTTATTGGTCCATTTCCAAACCATTACTTTTTTTATATATAGAAGGAAAAGTTTAAAGCTGCATCTCTGAAATATTAGATATTTCCAAAAAATATTAGACTGCAGTGGGAAATCCTCGCACGGGTCCACTGGTACATATTATTTCTATTGTCAACATCCATTTTTCTAAGCAATTACAAAACACAGAATGATAAATGAGATATTATATGAAAGGATTTTTAACTGACTCTTGACATAGTACACTTACATTTCGTTAAAACATGTTTTTTTTATTAAAAATTGCAGTTAATTAAAAGTAAATCATCATTGTTTTCATAAATGGAATGAAAGGTTTTTCTCAGATCAATGTTGCCACAAAAATAAAATACCGCATTATATCATGCTCAATAATGATTATAAAAAAAAAGTAGTACAAAAAAGGTAAAGTGCGATGTCACCGCACGAGTTTTTTTTATATTTATGATTAAAAAAACAATTTAAATTCAAATGCTCAATTTATTTTTCTTTGTCCCATGTTTTTTCCGAAACAGATAATGTCCTCCTCTAATGCAGTTAAAATGCGATAGATTACTTTTTTTTTTTGCCTTCGCTATCTGCGATCAGTTTTTACTGTGAATTTGATGGAATCAATGAGATGATATTCTGGCTTGACGAATGTTGTTTGCAGATATCTTTAGTCATTTTTTTTTATATAAGTTTAAACCTGCATATGCGAAATGTTCGCACGGGTCCACTGGTTTTATTTTGTTTTTACTAGATTAATACCGATCATTGCATCATCATCATCATCATCATCATCATCATCATCATCTGACGCAGCTTCCAAAGGTGGTAGTTAGAACAATGTCTGATTGTTTTCAATTAGAGACATGTAGTTGATTATTCTCTGTTGTAACACAGGATTTTTCATTATCAGAGTGAACCAGTAGTGGAGCGATACTGAATTCGCTTTTCTTAGATGTGGAGTTGCTGTCAGCGTGCAGTTAAATATGTAGTGGAGAGAATCTCATCTTTCTCCACGGGTGCATCGTGAGGGTGGTGTTTTGTTGAATTTTACTAAGTATGTTGGAAATGGGCCATAATACGTTGAAAATTTATATAGGTATCTGTGATTCAGAAGAAAGTCCTCTATTACTGACGATTTTAATGCGAAGGTAAAATGGAGTTAGCGCAGTTAGCTATAAGTTCCATTCCTGTTGTCATGAGTATAGAAGATGCAGTTTCAGTTTCCTTTTAAGATAGGAAGTGGAAATTGGATAAATTTTTGTGAAATTTCTGATGATGGGACGATTTCTTCCTTGGCCAATTGATCCACCCTCTCATTACCTAAGAGACATGCGTGTTCTTTTGCCCGTTTGATGTTAATTTGTTTGGTTGTTTGTTGAAAATATTGTATTATTTGTTTTACTATTACATTTTCGGTTGAAATATCTTCCAGTGCTTGAATGCTAGATTGACTGTCAGAGAAGATTGTAAAGGAGTTATAAGATGAGTGGGATGACCAGATTATGGAGTCAAGGATGGCTAGAAGCTCTGCTTGAAATACAGAATTCTCTTCCTGTATTTGTTGTTCATGTTTGTATATTTCTATGGTTTCGCTATATGCAAAAAAGATGTAGCCTGTCCCTGTTTCCGTTTTTGAACCGTCCGTATAGACTTCAATTTCTGAATCAGAATTGCTATTTTATTTCAGCATTTTTAGGTGATCATTTGAGGTATCTGTTTGATTTTTCTGCGATTTTGACTGGAACATGTCTGCAAAATATGGGGGAGACGAGATTCCTAGGCGTATAATTCTTCCGAATTGTGGTACTTGTTCCAGTCGTAAACGAAGGGAAGCTATTCCCGTAAGTACGTTGAGGGCTGCCGCTGATGTTTTGCGATATGTTCATGAAATCGTTAATATACTGTGCTTGAATAGCTGAAATTAAGCGATATCCATGCGACTTGGCTAGCTTGGTAAACCAGGTTGCTGCCGCATATGTTACTTTCTCTTCCAAGATCGCACTGTAACATATTTTTAAAACACTCTTTGAAATTCCAATTGATGTTGACGCCTTTTTAAGTAGATTTTGAATTATTCGTTGAATCTCTTCTCTTTTCGATCTAAGATGCGATAAGAAAGAGAGTGTGCTATCCAATATTATACCTAAGTATGGAATTGAGTTTTCTGATTTTAGTGAGTGATTATCAATTTTAAATATTGGTGGGCGATTTAGATATTTTGGTCTTCTAAGATTAAGAGATTTGTATTTATTGTATGATATTTTTAGCTTATATTTTTCTGTCCATGTGCTTATTATCTGAAATGCTGTCTTTCCTTGATCTTCCAGTTTTTCCCTCGTTCCTGCGTCCATGATTAGGAGCAAATCGTCAACATATTCACACACACACACACATACACAATAACCCTAATTCCTTTTTCACTAAAAATGTCTAGCAAATTCTGCATGAAGACCTTCCATAAAAAGGGGCTCAGACAAGATTCCTGTGGTAAGTCTCTGTTAAACCAGTGGATTTCTTGAACTAGCCAGTTAGGATATACATTCTTCTAGATAGGAATGAACTTGAAGATGATCCTTCAATAAGTTAATGTACCATTACTCCGTTACAGTACGCATATACACAATCATGATGAATAGAACAATAGATGACGCGCGTATAAAAATTAAATAAAAACACGATTAAAAGCTCGATATTTTTTTCAAAAAGAACGCGCGAGAAAAAAAATTAATTGTATTTTAGCTGAATTAGAAGATGACTTCATCTCCTTCTTGAACAACGGGCAACAAAAAAACATCGAGTGCATTTCTAATATAATAAAGCATATCTTTTATTTAAATTTCAATTTTGCTTTTTAACCATAAATATTAAATTAACACTTGCAGAGAAATAATACTTTATCTTTTTTCTACTATTTATTTCTTTTACTTACCCATCATACGTAGTATAGGGTAAATTTTGTAATCGTTTAGAAAATCAAAAAAAAAATTTGACGGATTTACACGTTTCAGACATTGGAGATTCCGAAAAACATATTTTTAGGGAAAAAAAAAATTCCGTCCGTCTGTGTGTCTGTATGTCTGTGTGTCTGTGTGTCTGTGTGTCTGTGTGTCTGTAAACGCTCTATCTCCCGAAAAAATTGAGATAGATACTTGGAATTCTGTATGTACTTAGTATGTAATAATGGGAAGGAGCTTATTGAATTTCAGTAACCTCGATTATCCGGAACTATTTTTTTCGGACTCTCGAAATATTCGTTCTGATAAAAGGATTATAAAAATTTTCGAAATTGTTTATTTTAAGGAGTGAATATAAAATACATTAAAAGAACATAAATTTTCCATAAAGCACGAAGTCGATCGGAAAATTAGTTGCCGAGATATTTGTAATCCTATTTCCAGACTCTTCGATTTTTCATGACCCTGTTTTTCATCCAAATTCCAATTCAAAGATATATTTTAATTTGAAATGAGATGCTTAATCAGATGCAATAAACCGCTAAATAATAGGATTATTGTTTTTGGAGTTATAAGGATGTTTCTTTTAAGCAATTCCGTAATCGAGTCTTTAAAGTTTATGACGTCATCAAGCCACGATTTTATTTGAATTGCAATGCATTTTATAAGTAGTTTACAAATTTTTTATTTTAATATTTTACATTATGCATATCCATGATGGGGAAGTATTAAAGTGGCCCCCAACGAATAGTTTATAATTGTTGTTGAACATGATAAAATGCGGTATTTTATTTTTGTGGAAACAAAAATTTGAGGCAAACCTTTCATTTCATTTATGAAGACAATGCCGATTTAATTTTTAATTAACTGCAGTTTTTAATCAAAAACATGTTTTAACGATTGTTAAGTGTGCTATGTCAGAAGCCTGCTCAAAATCCTTTCACATGTTATCTCATTCGTCGTTCTGCATTTTGTATTTACTTAGAAAAAGAGATGTTTACAACAGAAATAATATATATGATTTTTTTAAAGATCCATTGGATATTTACCTATATGAGAGAGAAAAGATCCCCGACTGTGATGGAAAAGGGATAATCATCCTGATTATGTAAAGGGACCGAAGAAACCATACAAATAAATTACACTTGAAAACATTAAAAATCTCCCTCATCTGCAGATTGATTTATTATTGTAAAAAAATTCTTCATCTTTACATAAAAATTTATTAGCTTAAAATAATGATGTGTTTTAGAAGATATCGATTTGAAACGAACAATGAATAAATAGGACATTTTAAAACATTTTTAACGTCGAATTTCTACGGTGCTTTTTGGCAGATGCAATGCACATGCGCATAGGAGCTCATTCGGTTCTATTATCACAGGGGGAGGGGGAATGTGTGCTTTATTTACTATGTTCTTTTATTTACTGAATATGAGATTAAAGTAGGTATATACTATTTGTATGATACTTTATATGTCTGGGAAATTTTCTTTCTTGCCGTGGGGAATATGGCCGTAATGTCAAACTGATTTGCATTACACAGTTGTTTACGAATTGTTTGTTAGAAGTTTGCATCGGAAACAGTACTGTATTTCACAGGGGGGGGGGAGGAAACTTAAAAAAATATTTGAAAGATTATTTCCTACGCATCCCTTCTTATGTAATAAAGAAACTTTTTTTACTGATGTTGTTATAGTAATTTTCTTCCGTCAAGTTTTTACGGGTTCCATCTAGTATAATTAAAAATACAGATAAACGTTGAATTAAAGATCAATCGATGACATAACTAACACGCGTAACACATCTGATGTCAATTGAATGCGACGCCACAGATATGCACTTTTGGCTATAAATCCTATATTTTGGCGACAGTTCTTTTCTTTTATAGAACGTAGTAGACGGGATAATGGAGAAGTTTCCAATTTTTAATAGCATCGTTATAAAATTTCCCAATGCAGTGACATTGCTTACTTAACCATTTTGCACAAGTTGATTGTCAAATGTTTAATTATTATTATTTTATGAATCATGAAAACAGTTGTAAGCTGTTCCGACAGCAGTTGATTCGACCTTAAAATCCCTCAGTCAAAGGAAAATGAATGGAAACACGATTACAGCAGATAGTCACTGGTCGTTTAATTATAATTCAATCTTCCGCAATCGTTTTAAAGTTGATCAAATCTGAGTGTTTGTAAAGTTTGCGGTGTCAGAACGGGGGTTGGCGAGCGTAGCTCGTAGGGGGCAGCGTATGAATCTAGTGACAGCGTGTGATGTGACAGCGTGTGATCTAGTGACAGTGTAGAATGGTGACAGCGTATGAATCTGTTAAAGGCAACTGAGTACGGGAGCATGAGGCATTCTATTTTTCCAAGACTTTGTAATAGGTGTGATAGAAAAAAGTCTTTTCGTGAGAAAAGGTCCATGATAATCATCAAAATGAACCATTACTGCCTCTGGCAAGCCTGGAGGCCGTAGTCCTGGTCCGTAGACAATACCTTGTACCGTACCAAGTACACCATTGACCAATCATTCCTCTGTACTGCATCTAATTGCTGATAAAAGTTCAGCCTGAAGTGCAGATGCGTGCTCATCTTCACTCCATCTTGCTATTTGATTATTGTGGTCTGCTAATATTCTTGCCACTGGCCATTTTGATTTACGAAGTACTTCTTGATTATGTTCTTCAGCTTGCTTGTTCATGGGATAAAGGCGTATGGCATCTTAAAATCTTTCAAGTTCAGACGGAGGCAGAATAGCTTTACGTCGTTGCACAAGGGATGCGTATTATTCGCCTGTAACTTCGCCTATGGAAAGCGAATCAAGAGTCTCTCTAAACTGTCTTTTCTAATCGACGCTTTGTCGTATTGACTTTGTTAAGGTGAAACATTTTTCAAACGTCTTAAGCACTGTTTGTCCGCGCAAAGCCAAAATGTATTTTATAGAATGTATCCTATATAGAGGTGTGTCTTCTACAGGCTGTAGCTGCCTAATATCTCCAATGAGGTAAACAAGTAAGCCTCCAAAACGTTCACTGATGTCTGGTTTACCTTCGCGACATCTTTGCTCAAGTGCAGCTATCAGACGGCATCTGATCATTGAAAATTTGTCAATAATGAGAAATGAAACTGGATTCATGCTGAGCTGTAGATTACTTTCTGCTTCACTTCCTAAATCAGCGATCGACTTAAAACATGTTGGTACTTTTAGTGCAGAGTGAATTGTTTTGCCCTCAACATTAATTGCAGCAGCACCTGTCGGAACCAAAACCATAATAGCTCCCGTTTCTAATTGCGCGGTAACTCTTTTACGAATTTCTTTTATTACTGTACTTTTTCCAGCTCCGAATTTCCCATCTTTATTGCAAAGACGAAAGCTGTTGCGTGCATAAGTGAAGTATTTTTTGCTGTTCATCTATAAATCTGATCTCAGAAATATCGTAATTTTGATAAACTATAAGCTGTTGTTCTTTACAGTGATTTAGAAAAAAAATTGCGTAATTTAGAAATAAAGTAAATTTGCGATCAGGGTAATTGTAAATCTCACTTTTCCACTCACATGCATGATCAATCACGCATTGCCCCAAAGTATCTTCGTTTGTCTGCACAGGAACTATGGCAGCTGCGGCCATATATGGATCAATCTCGGGGTATTCTTCTTGCAGGATTTCTGGCTCATGTATGGTGCTAAAAGTAGGAAAATTTATTTCTTCGTGTGCATCAATATTTAGATAATTGAATACCTCCTTCCATGACTGATACGCAAACGGCAGGCCTTCTTGCAATAAGAGTCCGAATTACCTCTCCAAGGATAATTGAGTAATACTTGTTGCTTATAGTATTCTTCTGCTAGAGTTGGGTCGTGGTTGAGTGATATAAGAAGAAAAACTCTGACAACTGCATCTTTTCGTCTTTGATGATAATCGACTCTTACTGAGACAGATTTTGCAAACTTAAGAAGCGTGCAAGAAGCAAGTCTCTTCGGCCGCGCGTAATATTTCTGAAGCATGCTTTTTGATGGTCTTTCATCGCTTGAAAAGTTGATTTCTTCCCAGTTCTTATCATGCAGTCATATTGTAACTACCTCACGACTACTGTGATACATTGGCCATACCATTAATATGTGTACTACCTCTTGGGTTGAGTAATTCTTTTCAGAAACAGAAGACAAAATGAGTTTTTGGACTGTTTGAATTACTGGATATGTTTCGTTCATCTTATTTAAAATCTTAGATAACAATTATTTGTAAGGAACAGTGTTGATTCTGATTTTGACGCATATTTGGCAATGTAATGCAAAAACAGCATCCTTTGATGTAATAGGACTGATATCCGTGTTAGCTCTCCAATAATGTGACACGAAACAATTGTAAGTATTCATATTAGAACCGTTTCTTTTTGGCAAAAAGATAATTAGGCCATTTTCGACTTGAAGCTTTGTAGAGTCGCACTCTGCTTTTGGAAAATCAAATCTGCAGCTATAACTATTTGTACCTCTTTTTTCTCTTACGCAATAATCTCCATGTCTTGTGTGACGCTGGACTTGATTTAAGAGCTGAGCGAGATCTTTTTCATTATCTTTTCTGAAAATGTTTGAAAAGCGAACTCGACAGCGGTGTATATCATTTAAAAGGGCGTCCTTGTGAGGATTAACAGTGCTGCTTAGTTTTTCAAAATATGCTGTAACGGCTTTTACATTTTCAGCGTTAGTCATGTCTAGCGTTTCCACGTTTGGCGCCCATCTTAACCACAACAATCCATGCATGTGCGGACTTCCACGCCACTGCCATTCGAAACGAACCCAGTAGTCGTCTATTAAAAACAACGGCGTCAATATTTTTCTCAAAAATATATCACAACGTTTTCGAAAGAGCCAACCAGTCAAGAGAGGGTTGTCGTGCATTAATTGTCTGTGTTCTCTATCAGTCAGCTCATGATCTCTGTTAAGCTCTAAATATCTGAAAATATCAGTCAAGTGATAATCAGCTGCAGACATTGTAAAAAAAATTGTTGGTGTTCCAATTTTTCCTACCATGGAAAGGAGTTCCACACAACATACACTCCAGCATCTTTTTGTGGATCTTAATTTGCTAGCATAAATCATAATGTGTTTTGCCATTTCTGGTTGCCAATTCAGAATATCACGCATCTCCTCTACCGTCTTATTGCTGAACCTATTTCGTTGAACAAAAAAACGTCCTTTAGCCAAAGACTGACACTGAAATAGCGAAATCGGGGATCTCTAACATCTTCATACTTCATCAGGAACTTAAAATACTCATCAGAAGAGTTGTCGTAAGTCAGCTGTACCATGTGGTAAAAACACGTGCTATGTAACCATCTTCTTGAAATTCGTTGATAGGCTGTGAATTTAATGACGGGTGAGGCACACGAATTGCTTCCTTTATTAAGTTGTTTTGATCTCCCAGCTCAAGTAGTGGTCAAAATGACTCGCGTCTTATTTCCTAGTTCAAAGTATCTATATCTTCAGTAATATCGGTTGCTGTTGGTAACATTTGAGATGCGTCACCATTCTTAGGTAATGTAGCGATCAAATCTTCATCAATTATGATATTTTAATAATAAAGATTGTGAGCTTTAAGCCATCTGAGTGCTTCTAGAAGGCGTTCTGAGCAAACAGGAAATTCTGCATAGCCTGATAAAGCATCTCTTCTCACAAACACAGTTGAAGTCATATCTGAAGTATTGACAGGCAGGCGCGAAATAAAACTTTCGATATTTTGTTTAAAGCTATTTACTTTCACTGTATCCATAGTGTGAGCCTCGTATACGGTAAAGAGAAACCTGTGGATGTATTTGAGTGATAATCATTTGTTCAATGTAGTTCAGATCTTTGAGACAAATAGGACCTGGACCTGGGTCCATCGAATTAGCGGCAGCAAACTTCAAAGCACTGTCTCTAGAATTGCATGCCTGGCAGATCCCAGCAATATTTAATCAGGGAAATGATATAAGGGAAAGCTCTGTGGCACGTATTACAGGGCACATAGGTGGTCTGCGATACCGCTCTATCAAACCTGATTGCTTCATTCATTTGAGTTGTCATTATATCGGTACTCGGCAAAAAATCTGAAGGTAACTGACTTCTTGTTGTGCGACTTTTCCGCATTGAATTACGATGCGCAATTCTACTCATTTCAACTGATTGTTTTCTCTTAACTGGCATTCTTGCAAATTTTATATAATAAAAACATACGTTACAGATATCATTGCCGAAACGTCAGTTGAGGCTTACTGTGGAGACCCGAAAAGTTTTTGGTTTCTGTCTGTCTGTCTGTTTGTCTGTCTGTCTGTCTGTCTTTCTGTCTGTCTGTTCCGCGATAACTGCCGCAAAAATGATCCAATAAGTTTGATTTTTTGTAGGTATGTTGGTGAGATACCCAGAATTAGCTGTATAGTTTTTAGTTACGTTTGGTTCATTCGTTCGGAAAATATAAAACATTTCTTTTTAGGTCATAATGCTTGCCTATGGGAATTCAAACGATTTTGAAAATTTTCATCCATTGAAATAAAATGGCGCATTTGATTAATGTATTTAATGTGTAAGTTATGAAAGCTAAAATTTATCAAGTCAGGTCTTAAATTATTCAAATTAATGTGAAATTTTGTTAATACATTCGTCAGATTTTTTAAATTAGGTGTACAATGTTTGGTGCAATTTTATACATCTGTTCTAATAATATAATACATTTTATTCTATCATTTTTTGCAAATTTTAAAATGTATTTATTTTTATTTTCCTCTTTAATTTAATCGTAACCTAGCAACTACATTTTGAAGAATATCAGAATAATAAAATTCAAATATCTCAAACTATTTTGCTACAATATTTTATTCGCAAAATAAAATAGTTTTGAGTGATTTTAGTATTTTATTGAAATAAATGAGAATTTATTTTGAAACAAGTTACCTTTTAACTAATATAGAATGATAACCGAAACATTTTTACATTAGATATTCATTTTCTGGAAGAGATATGGATTTTTCGTGGTTTAAAATTAGTATTACTTTTAAAATAGGATATAATATCTCGAACAACGAGATGGTTATTATAAAGAAATTAGCTTACTAAAAAGCATCCATGCAGCCTGAAATAGCACTATTACTGGAAACTGAGATCATACTAAGTTATCACAAAATATACTTTATAGCGCCAAACCACGGTTGTCATTTAGTGAATTGGCAGTGGGAACGATTATGAATGATTACCCAATAAGTTTAAAAGTTTCTAAATAAGCCTATTTTGGGGAGATTTTAGTATGCTATTGCCATCGAGTTAGATCAGGATGTACTTAGAAATATTATAGAATTACCATCAAAACTGTTTTCCGAAACAAAAGTTGCAATAGCACTAGATTTCTGAAATAGATATAAGTGAAAAGATTCAGTTTACATTTCCATAAGATGCTTTTGAACACGAGATATTATTCAACCTATTTATCAGATGCGAGTGTTTCGTGGTTGGCAGGTAAGTAAATATTGCTATTTAGACATTAAGATAACATGAAATTAGTTTCGAAATTTTTGCTTATTCTAATAAAACCACTGTGTAGAACGAAATCCAACATATACTAGAATCATTCACACAATCAATAGTAAATCACTAATATAAATTTGTTAATATTAGGGGGGGGGGTTCAGGGGGGCTCTGCCCCCCTGAAGAAATGTATTTTTTTAACCTAAAACATAGAATAAGAAATTCATAAGAATGTCAGAATATTATTGCATAAACCGTGTTTAATTAAACGTTTCTAATTTCTGAAACCTTCAAATTATTTTAAAAGCGTATAAATATGTATGTAGTAATTTAAAAAAAATTAATTTGCGGATTGTAAGATGTTAAATATTGTGAAAAGTGAGATAAAAAAACATTGACTTTCACAGCTGACGTTGAGGCTCCTGATCTGTAGATTTACTAGTATATGCACCACGTTGGAGCGATTTTTTCCTCCGCCAATTCGGCAAAAAAATGAATTGTTGTTTACTGCCGAAAAGCAAGTTGAGACTCACTGTGGAAACCCAAAAAGTTTTTGGTTTCTGTCTGTCTGTCTGTCTGTCTGTCTATCTGTCCGTCCGTCTGTCTGTCTGTGTGTCTGTCTGTCCATCTGTCTATCTGTCCGTCCGTCTGTCTGTCTGTCTGTCTGTCTGTCTGTCTGTCTGTCTGTTCCGCGATAACTGCCGCAAATATGATCCGATTAGGTTGATTTTTGGTAGGTATGCTGGTGACGTTCCCGGAATTAGCTGTATAATTTTTAGTTACATTTGGTTCATTCGTTCGGAAAATATAGAATATTTCTTTTTAGGTCATAATGTTTTCCTATGGGAATTAAGACGATTTTAAAATTTTTCATTCGTTGAAAATAAAATTGCGCATTTGATTAATGTATTTAAACGGTAACTTATGAAGGCTAAAATTTATCAAGTCTTAAATTTTTCAAATTAATTTGAAATTTTGTTAATACATTTGTCAGATTTTTTAAATTAGGTGTATAATTTTTGGTGCAATTTTATGGATGTGTTCTAATAATAAATACATTTTATTTTATCATTTTTTGCAAATTTTAAAATGCATTTATTTTATTTTCCTCTTTAACTTAACCGTAACCTAGCAACTATATTTCAAAGAATATCGAAATAATAAAATTCAAATAACTTGGACTATTTTGCTACAATATTTTATTCGCAAAATAAAATATTTTTGGTTGATTTTTGTATTTTATTGAAATAAATGAGAATTTATTTTGATACAAGTTAACTTTTAACTACTGTATAATTATTTCCGAAACATTTTTACATGAAATATTATTCATTTTCTGGAAGAGATGTGGATTTTTCGTGGTTGAAAATTAGTAGTATTTTAAAAATAGGATAAAATATCTCGTACAAGATTGTTTATCTAAAGAAATTAGCGTAGTAAAACGCATCCATACATCCTGAAATAGCACAATTACTGGAAACTGAGATCATAAAAAGCTAGTACAAAAAATAATTTATAGCGCTAAATCACGTTTGCTATTTAGTGAATTGGCAGTGAACACGATTATGAATGATTACCCAATAGGTTTAAAAGTTTCCAAATATGACTAATAATATTTTTTTTTGGGGGGGGGGGGGGAAGGAGGCAGGGGATTTTAGTATGCTATTGCCTTCGAGTAGGTCAGGATGTACTTAGATAAGATCTTACATCTAAATATTATAGAATGACCATCAAAACTGTTTTTTCGAAACAAAAATTGTAATTACACTAGATTTCTAAAATAGATATAAGTGAAATATAGTAGATTCAGTTTATATTTCCATAAGTTGCTTTTGTGCAAGAGATGTTATTAAACTTATCCATCAGATGCAAGTGTTTTGTGGTTGGAAGGTAAGTAAATATTGCTATTTTCTTATTAGGATAACATGAAATTATTTTCCAAACTGTTGCTTATCCTAATACGACCACAGTATAAAACGAAATCCAATATATACTATAATCATTCACAGAATCAATAGGAAATCAAGAATATAAATTTAACAAGGTTACGGGGGGTTCAGGGTGGCAGAGCCCTCCTGAAGAAATGTACTTTTTATCCAAAAAATTTCATGAATAAGAACTTCATATAATTGCATAAACCGTGTTTAATTTCACGCTTCAAAATTTTGAAAATTTTCGAAGTGTTTTATCTGATACAAAACAACTCGTTGTAAATGATCCCAAAGCCACAAACCTAAAACGTCAGTCATAAAAAAAGTGATATCACGTAAAAAGAAGTGATATCACATAAAAAGAAGTGATATCATATAAAAAGAAGTGATATAGAAGTACATAGTCAGAGTCCCGTGTAAAAATCTATCACCACTCATAATGTTTCCAAAGGACTCGAAGTGAGGTACAGTATGTGAAAACTGCTTTGCAACCTGCAGGCTTTATATGCAGTATATCAATTTTGGAAATCGAAAAAATAAAATAAAATTATTTGTTACATCACATTTATAAATATTTTTGTATACGAAAGAACTGGCAGAACGGATTTTCCCCAGATCTATGCGATTCCGCTTACGCTTAGAATTACTGCAAAGTTTCTCAATTTAGCTAATGTTTATTATAAGGTGCATTGTTATTAATATGCGTATGATCATTATATATATATAGAGAGAGAGATATATATTACAAACTCAAAATCTTTGCATGTTTACTTAAAAAATCCTCTTCGTAAGAGTGGTGTTTCTAGTTTAAATAATGGTAAATAAAATTACCAAATTGATTTTTCAAGGTCATAAATAAGAAAGGACATGCAAACACAGAAGCTTCAACTTTTTTCATTTTTATGGGAGCAAATAAATAAATAAATAAACAAATAAAATAAAATAAAATAAAATAAAATAAAAATAATAATATAGTCATATGTAATTGCAGGAAACGCAAACATTATAAAAGCCTGCAGGTCATCAAGTAGTTTTCACTTACTGTACCTCACTCCGAGTCCTTTGGAATCATTATGAGTGGTGAAATATTTTTATACGGACTCGGAGTATGCACTTCTATATCACTTACTTTTATGTGATATCACTTCTTTTTGTGACTGACGTTTTAGGTTTGTGGCTTGTCGGGATCATTTTCAACGAGTAGTTTTTGATGAGATATCACTCTTTTTTGTAAGGTATTTAATTTCAATTATACAGATTCCATTTTTATCCAGAAAAGAAAAGATAAAAGAACGATGAAAGGGACAAATAAAAAATAATAGTGATGCTATAAACAGAATTATACATCAGAATTGTACAATTTATTGAGTGAATTATTCCAATGCACATGTCGCTACCGTAGCAACGGGGACACTTTCATATTAATTTCCTTACATTGTATTCATCAGATTAATTATGACATGTTTATTTTCCTTTATCTTTTGTTTATATCACTCTTCCGTTTATAAACATTCAAAAAACAAAAAATTAGAAAATTTTACTGTAGTTTACAAACTAATTAAAATACTGCAGTTTCAGAAAAATGTGGAAAAATAAGACGCACTTTTTTTCGGTCAATTATAACAATAAATTTATGGAGCATACTTTACCTAGAATAATCAACATTTTTTTTTCTACGAACCATTGTAATTCAAGGGGACTTTTATACTAATATATTAAATATTATTTTTGAAAATTACTGAGAACTTTAATTTTTTTTTATTTGTTAAGTTTTTTATCTCAACGTTTCGAGAATCGGAAAAATATAAAATTCGCAACGTTTGCAAAAGTATAATAACTATTAAAGTGATTTCAAAATAGACACTGTTCCTAGGACGACATGTATACCAAAATTTTGTGTGATTTTTAAATATACCGCAAAGACTAAAGCGTTTACATAATGAACTGTTTAAAAAGATGTAAAATTTTATTAAAATTTGTGTTCTAATCTATACTATTATATAAAGAGGAAACGGTGACTGACTGACTGACTTACTGACTCATCAACGCCCAGCCGAAACTACTAAAGTCAGGGTCACGAAAATTGGACCGTAGATTGCTGTTATGGCCTAGGCAATCAATAAGAAGGGCTTTTTCAAAATTCCCCCCGAAGGGTGTTAAAGGGGGGTCCGAATGTTTTAGGTCATTTTGCCATATCTCAGCAGCAGTTATAGGTACGAGCGCGAAAATCAGGAAAACAAATCTACTAAAAATATGATTAAACACCTATTTCAGCGATTTTAAAAATTCCCCCCAGAAAGGGGTTAAAGGGGTGGGGGTGATCGAATGTTTTAGGTCTTATCGCCATATCTCAGCTGCAGCTACAGGTAGGAGCGCGAAAATCAGGAAAACACATCTACTAAAAAATGATTAATCACGTATTTCAACGATTTTAGAAATACTCCCCAAGGGGTTAAAGGGGGGGGGGGTGGTCGAATGTTTTAGATCATTTGGCCATATCTCAGCAGCAGTTATAGGTAGGAGCACGAAAATCAGGAAAACAAATCTATTAAAAAATGATTAAACACCTATTTCAGCGATTTTAGAAATTCCCCCACAAGGGGGTTAAAGGGGGGGTGGTCGAATGTTTTAGGTCATTTCGCCATATCTCAGCAGCAGTTACAGGTAGAAGCACGAAAATCAGGAAAACAAATCTACTAAAAAATGATTAATCACGTATTTCAACGATTTTAGAAATCCCCCCCCCCGAGGGGTTAATGGGAGGTGGTCGAATGTTTTAGGTCATTTCGCCATATCTCAGCAGCAGTTATAGGTAGAAGCGCGAAATTCAGGAAAACAAATCTACTAAAAAAATGAAACACCTTTTTCAGCGATTTTAGAAATTCCTCCCAGAAGGGGCTTAAAGGGGGTGGTCGAATGTTTTAGGTCATTTCGCAATATCTCAGCAGCAATTTTAACGAATAAAGTAAGTTGTACAATATCATTGTAAAACATCAATAAATGATTATTTATCTATTATATCTTTTCTAAGCTTATAATTATATTTCTTTATTGTATAGATGTTACGCCAAGATGAATCAAAACAGCAGAAACTCTCTTTACCAGAAATGGATACCCCGGATGATTCGTCGTCAACACATATAGAGTTAAAGAATAATACACATGTGAGTACTTATATGTGATATATTAGAATACATATATTAAACATAATTAGAGTGAATTTACAATAAAATATTGTATCAGGTGTTCTATAAAATGTGATGTTTTTTCGTCTATAGTGTTAGAAGGAATTCTAAATATATGCATTTATTTCTCTTGCAGATGTGTTCCACTTGTAACAAATACTTTTCAAGTATATGGAATTTAAAAGAGCATATACAAACCCATACTAGTGAAAAACCATATACTTGTAATCATCGTCGAAAATCATCTACAAGAAAGCGTGAATTATCTTTTACTAGAAAATGCAGACTATCAGTTCATATGAAAACACATCATGTTAAAAAATTGTTTCAGTGTGGAAAGTGTGAGAAAATATTCGTTATTCGTAATAAACTGAATAGATATATGACTGTTATGTTGAACTTGTTCACTGCAAATAAAGGAGTCTTAAAGTAAGACAAAAAACGACTGAAAAAGCATTTAAGATACGTAAATGTCTTAAAATAGAGCTTAGACATAATAGATACCTTAATTTAAGACTCTTGTGTGTCTTAATCGGCTGGTGATAGAAATGAACAAATATAAAGTGTCTTAATATGGTAAAATGTCTTAAATTAAGACATAACATTAGTGTTGTTGATCACATCTCAAATGAGAATGGAGGGAGTGTAGGGCAAGCAGGTGCAGTGATGATCATAAAAGATATGGCTGCCGCCATTTCATTACGGCGTAATGCATTCACAAATATAATAAATACAACCGCTCCTTGGATTATAAAAGAAAAAATGTTAAAGAATAAAAGTAAGTTTTACCTTTATGATTTCTTATATCTTTGTTTTAATAACGTCACATAATTTCTATTATATATTTGTAAGATACGAGATTAGTTTTCAAGCCACGTGTACAACGCGATTAATAGCTTTCAAGTCACTGGCCTAGAATAAGTATTTTATCTTAAATCATAAAAAAATAGATGATTTTGCTTGGGTTATGTGGTTGCATTGTAGTTTATTTTAACTATTACGCGTATTTTATCACGGGACTTTTTATTATTTACGTATGACATATGTGTCTAAGTATAAAAGATCAACTTTATCCATGCAAGTTTTTTTTAAAGAATATTCATGTTCTTTATTTTGATATTATTATATATTTTTCAAAATTCCATTTTATGCGTTGGTATTCAAATATAATCTATAAATCATATAAATTTTGTGCCGTCTAACAGTTTTCGGCAAACAGCTGTTTTGGAGCCCCTAAAGCTCCATCATCAGTGCCATTTCAAAAGATTAAAACGATTTAAAATCCTAAGCCATGTCAATTTGCCTGCGTCTTTCGCACGCGCCGAGATGAATTGGCGGTGACCTCTTCAAAAACAACTGCGGAGTCAAAAAAACACATGTGACGGAGAGACCATTAGGAACGCTCCGCCAGACAGGAGAGTTTAAGTATGAAGGCGAATAAAGGGGGGAACGAAGAGAATGAATTAAGTGAAAGGCAGCCAGACGTTTGAAACACTGTGTACGGAGAAGAAAAAAGGAGGGATGGGGCGATGAGAATTAATTAAATGAAAGGTAGCCAGACATAAAAAAATTGGTGTACTGAACATATCCTTAACTAAGCTTCCTGAATTCTTCCATATGTGATAAGCCTACCAGAAATCAAGATCGAAAATAGATGAGCATTTCTGAATTATTTAACCCTCTGAAAAATTAAAACTGTGATTTTCAGACCAACAATGGTTAGCTATTGCAGAACATTTAATGTCACAATTTTTAACATAGTTTTTATGTTCCCCTAAGCGGTCCTTAAAGGGTCTCTTGGTTTGACCTATATACATTTTATCACATTCGCAAGATATTTTATAAATTCCCCAATGTGAAAATCTGTCTATTGCATGTTTGAGGTCTGTAAATTTGATTTTGTTAAACGGTGCATAAACTGTTTTATAGTCGAATCTTTTCAAAATTCCAGATATTTGCTGGCTTATTCTTGGAAAATATGGAAGTATAATTAAATTTTCATTGCGAACATAGTTAACGTTGGAATGCGTACGTTTAATTAGTATATTATGAATTGAATCAACTATTTCAACATGTTAACCCCGGTCAATGGATATTGATTTAATGTGGTCTATCTCTGTTTTGAGTAAACTCCCAGATGAACAAATTTTTAAGGCGCGATGAACATAGGTATTAAAAGCAGCCCGTTTTTGGTTGCTTTTTTTTATGGGGGGGGGGTGAGATAACAGACGGTGTGGCGGTAATGAAACTGCGAATGGTTTACGAAAAACTGTCGTTTGAAATGAGTCATTTTCGCGGTAAACCATGACATCAAGGAAAGGTAGTTGGTTATTCTTTTCAAATTCAGATGTGAACTGTATATGTTTAGCTACAGAGTTCATAACAGAAATAATATGAGGAATATCTATATCACTAGAATCAAGTAAAGCGAAGCAGTCTTAGCACCATTTTAAACCGACCCCAGCAAACACAGAATTGTCAGAAACGTCACGAATTGATATAAGAAATATCATTATTGTCAGGTACATCGATTTTCATGTAACTGTCCGATATATTTTTCATGGCAAAATACAGTTTTATCATATAAGTGGTGTCCGTACTGTAAAAGAATGGCGATAATCTTACGCAGCACAAAACCCATATCAAATACTAGGTATCCATTAGCTATACTTACAAAGGACAACATTTCGTTGTGCCACTGCATTGTCGACTGCACGGTTTCCATTTGACACCATGGATATGATAATTTTTTAACAGCCATCGATACATCACCGATATACTATCATCGGCTGGCATTTATCTTTACCGGAGTGGCAACACACTTGACCTTCAATTCAATGGCCGCTGTGTTGTGTCTGCGAGCTTTCCGCGGCGATAAAAGTTCTGAAGAACATCTCAGCTAAAGTAAGTTATTTTTCTAATATATTGTCTGTTTATGTTTCAAATTTTATCTAAGTTTTCTTTTTTTTTTTTTAATGAATTAAGTATTTAATTCTTCTTATGCACCTTAAATTATGTACTAGTGTTTATAAACAAATACTTAGGGTTACACGTGTTTAGCGTTTGCATTAAATTTTGAAAACAAAACAGTACCTAAAATTTTTATCATGCAATGAAATTAAAGTTTCTTAAAAACGGTGACTTGCATATTTTATAATCTGTATTTAAAGTTTTTTTACATCATGTTTGAAATTTCATGTATCTTTAGCATTTTCGTTATACGGACACCGTGCCAAAATGTAAGCTAATGCATAATGTATGTGTATGTATCAGGGTTAGAAATTAGCAGTCGTTAGTCGCCAAATGCAACTAAATTATTGCATTTGACGACCACAAAATTATACCTAATCGTCAAATTTAACACCTAGCTTTTTTTTTTTACACAAATGTTTTTATTCCTACTTTAGTATAAGTTTGCACCCACCCCCCTTCCGCTGCCTGCACTTGAAACACCTGTTTTAAGATACTGTATAAAGAATGTATGAAAATTTCAGTGTTTTTCCTCAAAAAAAAAAAAAAAAAAAAAAAAAAAAAAGTATTTATATAGAAATCAATATCTTTAAATGCCATACAAATATACATTAATTGGTATCCAAAAGTTCATTTATTTGTTTCTTTTTTCATTTTCTGATGTACTTTCAGTCATAAGATTTTTTTTTTTTTTATTAATACCTGCTTGTATCTAAAAGTTCAAATTTTCTTTCTATGGATATAATTGCTTGATAATCTGTTTTGTATGCATATTAGCTTTATAAAAAGAATTATTTAAACATTTTTCTAGAATCCAAATATTGTAGTTTAATGCTGTTTTAAAATTTTATCGAAAGCCAATTTTTATTTTGTTTTAGTGATTAACGCAGGGATAAAATGTTTAATATGTACAGACCCCTTGCCTTTAACACATAAAGGTAATTACAATATTATTGTTAACCTGGGTTCGAAAAGAAATGAAAAAATATGATATAACATGAAATGCAGTTTGACACCTATGAAAAAAAATTGCAGGTGTCATTTGATGCATTACTTAGAATTCCCAATTTCTAACCCTGAATGTATGCTTGGCGACAATGGCGCCTGTATAACAAAGAAGTACCATTAAAAAAAACTTTCCCAAGTTTTATATTTGAAGCTGAATTTTTAAATGTAGAATCAATAATTATGTTGGACAATATTTACTTAGAAAAGCTATTGAAAGATAAACTTGCAGCTTCATTAGAAATATTTTTTTCTCGTTTTCGTTTTGTTCAGTTAAGAAGATCAAGCTTACTATATTTATGTTAAATTTCTTTTAATAAAAACAAATTATTTTGTTGTGTAAAACATAAAATTTTCTTGAAACTTGTTTACTGAATCTTAATAGTTTGTTTTTTGTGAGTGTAAAAAGCAAATTGTGTCTGTTTTCAATTAGTTGATCTTAAATTTTGTTAAGTAAAAAATAAAAATAGAAAACGACATTTTCTATTAGTTGACAACATTGAGTCAGTTTTTACTCTGGAAGGAAATTTTTTAATGCAAAAAGGACACTTTTTCTACTGAGGAGCAAGAAGTGTGCTAATTATTTTTGTGAAGGCCAAGAAGGATGCTATTTTGTAAACCAAAGGGCAGGCAGGGTTTAGCACCCTTCTGAAACCGTCTTCTGGGGGAAACTCTGATATACATATATATATATGTAGATATATCACTGGCACCCGGCTAATCGAAAAGCACCCAAAATTTTTATCATGCAATGAAATGAAAAGTTTTAAGAAAACCGTGACTTGCATATTTTATAATCTATGTATAAAGTTTTTTATATGATGTTTGAAATTTCATGTTTTCTTAGCATTGAACCCCCCCCCCCCCCCCCCGCCCAAAAAAAAAAAAAAAAAAAAAAAAAAAACTAAATAAATAAATAAAATAAAATAAAAAGGTACTTTTCTGTTATACGGACACCATGCCAAAATGTATGCTAATGCATAATGTATGTATGTATATGTATGCTTGGTGACAATGGTGTCTGTATAACAGAAAAGTACCCTTAAAAAAAAATTTACTAAGTTTTATATTTGAAGCTGAATTTCTAAATCTAGAATCAATAATTATGTCAGACAATATTTACTTAGAAAAGCTACTGAAAGATAAAATATCTCATTTAGATAAACTTGCAACTTCATTAGAGATAATTTTTTTCTCGTTTTCGTTTACTTAAGAAGACCAAGCTTACTATATTTATGTTAAAATTTTTTAATAAAAACAAATTATTTTGTTGTGTAAAACATAAAATTTTCTCAAAACTTGTTTACTAAATCTTAATAGTTTGTTTTTTGTGAGTGTAAAAAGCAAATTGTCTGTTTTCAATTAGTTGATCTTAAATTTTGCTAAGTAAAAAAAAAAAAAAAAAAATAGAAAAAGACATTTAGAATATTGTTTTATATAAGTTTTCATGCTAAATGACATATATGTTTTAATGTCTAATTTATATTAACTTTAAAAATATTTATAATCATCAATAAGTTAACTATTTTGAAAATATGGGATATAGTATATAAAAAAAATTGTACATTTTTTAAATCATGATATTTACGAATCCTGATTTTTGTGTATACAGGGTGATTCATAAAAGATGGGCAGAACTTTAAGGGGTTATAGTACACTTAAAGACAAATAATATTAAATAGGAGACTAAGGGTCCCAGACGTATTCCCAAGGAGATAGGGGGCATTAAAGTTTAGGGTCCGAAATTTCAAATGATTATAAAACATGGAAAAATTGGTCGATTCGTTTGCGGTTTTTGCAAAAAATTTTCTTTATGCCAGTATTTTCTTGAAATAAAATTTTAAAGTTCAATTTCAAAAAATGCCGATAGGGGGCGCTTTAGACTTTGGAGTAACAAACAACTATTTTTTAACGTTATTTTTTGTATTTCTTTAAATGATTTCGAAAGCTTAGACTTAAACTTAAATTTTGATCTAAAAATCTGAGTCCTAACGAGTAGTTAAGTAGCGTAAACTGAAATTTGAAATTTGAAACCCTTCTCCTCCCAGAACAAAAATCAGTTATTCCCGATCTTTGTGTCGTAGATTAGGCTCTAACTACTGCCGCGTTTTGCTAAAATTATTCTTTATGTCAGTATTTTCTTGAAAATAAATTTTAAAGAAAATTTTCAAAAAATTCCGATAGAGGGCGCTTTAGACTTTGGAGTAACGAACAACTATTTTATACCGTTATTTTTTGTGTCTCATTAAATGCTTTCTAAAGCTTAGACTTAAACTTAAATTTTCAGCTCAAAATCTGAATCGCTGAGCGTGGTTCAGTAGCGAGGGGAGGGGGTTCAAATTTCAACTTCTGAACATAGTTCAGTTTGCACTACTTAACCATGCCCAACGATTCTGTGCTGTGATACGAGGCAAAAATACAACTTTCGTCAAGGACTGCATAGTCGGAATTCACTCATAAAGGCACTGGCACAGTTGGAAACGTCGCTCATGCAAACGTTAAAGCTCCATTCCTGACGCTAGTCACCGGGTGAAGAAGGAAACAGAAAGTATGCAAATGTCAAATGGGGAAGAAGAAGAACACGTATGCAAAATTTCGACACGATTCAGGCATAAAAACCACTGAACGGTGAGTCAAGTGTAAGTCGCTGTAGTAATGAATCGGAAGATGGTGCCCTTCACGAATAAGGAAAAGGCTGAGATGCATTTAATTTACGGAGCGGCAGATGGAAATGGTGCAGAGGCACAACGAATGTACGGAGAGCGATTTCCTAACAGGCGGTTGCCTAACCGCAAAACTTTCGAGCGCTTGCACAGACAGTTGTGTGAGACGGGATCATTTCTCGCTTCCCGGTCGAATGCAGGTCGTGCAAAAAAGGACGAATCAGTAGTTGTTGCAGAAGCCATTCTGGATGTAGTAGCGGCGCAGCCAAGTACAAGTACACGAACAGTGGCTAGCCAGGTGGATACCTCACAGTCCACGACTTGGAGGGTACTGAAGGATGAACATTTGCTCCCGTTTCATGTGCAACGAGTCCAGAAACTGTCTCCAGGGGATTATCCAAATCGTATTGAATTCGCCCGCTGGTTTCTGCAGCAGAACGCGCTAAATCCACATTTTGGACGAACTGTGCTTTTCACCGATGAATGTACCTTCACACGTGAAGGTACATTTAACACACACAATGCACATGTATGGGCGGATGTCAATCCACATGCTACGTATCCACATGCTCATCAGAGACGCTTTTCCATCAATGTTTGGGCAGGAATCCTCGGAGACCACCTAATCGGACCGTACCTTCTTCCTGAACGCCTCAACGGTAAAACATACCTCACATTTCTGCAACATGTGCTGCCAGACCTGTTAAACGTTGTTCCTCCACGCATCCGGCGGGTCATGTGGTTCCAGCACGATGGAGCGCCAGCCCATTACGTACGAGACGTCCGCAACTATCTGGACATCACATTTCCGAACAGATGGATTGGTCGAGGTGGTCCTGTTGCTTGGCCTGCTCGCTCGCCAGATCTTTCACCCCTCGATTTCTTTTTTTGGGGACGATTGAAGGCTCTTATGTATGAGACACCCATTGAATCCCCCGAGGAACTGGTCGCCAGACTTTCCGCCGCTGTAGGGGAAGTGCTCGAAAAGCCTGATGTTTTCGCGAATGTTCGCCGTTCCATTCGTCGCCGTTGTTCTGCGTGCATAACCTCTGGTGGTCACAATTTTGAACATTTATTGTGATTACATGTTAATAAATATGCTTTGGTAACATAATCCTAATTTGTGTCTTTTTACCTCGTATCACAGCACACAATGTGTGGACATGGTAAACTGAACTGTGCTCAGGAGTAGAAATTTCAAACCCCTCTCCCCAGAAACTTAACCACGTCTAACGATTCAGATTTTGGGCTGAAAATTTAAGTCTAAGCTTTAGAAAGCATTTAATGAGACACAAAAAATAACGGTATAAAATAGTTGTTCGTTACTCCAAAGTCTAAAGCGCCCTCTATCGGAATTTTTTGAAAATTTTCTTTAAAATTTATTTTCAAGAAAATACTGACATAAAGAATAATTTTAGCAAAACGCGGCAGTAGTTAGAGCCTAATCTACGACACAAAGATCGGGAATAACTGATTTTTGTTCTGGGGGGAGAAGGGTTTCAAATTTCAAATTTCAGTTTACGCTACTTAACTACTCGTTAGGACTCAGATTTTTAGATCAAAATTTAAGTTTAAGTCTAAGCTTTCGAAATCATTTAAAGAAATACAAAAAATAACGTTAAAAAATAGTTGTTTGTTACTCCAAAGTCTAAAGCGCCCCCTATCGGCATTTTTTGAAATTGAACTTTAAAATTTTATTTCAAGAAAATACTGGCATAAAGAAAATTTTTTGCAAAAACCGCAAACGAATCGACCAATTTTTCCATGTTTTATAATCATTTGAAATTTCGGACCCTAAACTTTAATGCCCCCTATCTCCTTGGGAATACGTCTGGGACCCTTAGTCTCCTATTTAATATTATTTGTCTTTAAGTGTACTATAACCCCTTAAAGTTCTGCCCATCTTTTATGAATCACCCTGTATAAGATAAAATGCCTTCAGTATAAAATAAAATTTTCTAGTTTATTATATCGGTACTTTTCAGTTAGCTGGGTGCCAATGAAATATATACACACACCCATATATATGTGTATATATATATTTCACTGCCCCCCCCCCTTGGCTAACCGAAAAGTACCGTTATATCTTACCATTTTTATAATGGGCTTAAGTCTAATTTTTAATAGACCCAATTACATGCAATATTTTTTTATTTTATTATTGATATGTTTATTTTTACATGTAAGTTTTTAAAGATACTATATTGCAATGTTAAAATATTGGCTATTTGTTTCTAGCGCATGTTGAATTATTGGCAAGATTAAAATTTTAAAATATGGCTATCACTGGTCAAAGTATATATCTTCATAAGCAGTCTACTAAAGTGGACAAAATGGGAGAAATAAAAGTAAGTTAATTTTTGTTTGATAATTTATTTGTAAGATTTTATTGTTTGATAATTTATATGTAATTTATTTGATAAGTATTGTGTTATGTGCTTAAATTATAAGCAGGGCGGATTCGCGGTGAAAATTTTGAAATCCCGCCCAAAAAATTTCAAAATTTTCGGAAAAAATTGCATTATTTTATTTACCTGCAACCGAACGATAAATTTCGTGATTTTTTTTTTTTTTCCCCCGCAACCGATCGCCGAACTTTGCGTTTCTTTCGCGACAGATCGATGAACTTTGCTGTTTTTTCCGTGACAGATCGGCGAACTTTGTGGTTTTTCTAGATTGGCGAACTTGGCGTTTTTCCCACAACAGATCCGCGAACTTTTAGTTTTTTAAGCGACTGGTCGACGAACTTTTCGTTTTTTAAGCGACTGATTGACGAACTTTGCGTTTTTTAAGCGACAGATCAATGAACTTTGTGTTTTTTCCGCGATCGATTGGCGAAATTTGCTTTTTTTCCGCTACTGATCGACGAACTTGTTGGTTTTTTTTTTGCCGACAGATTGACGAACTGCGTTTTTTCCACGACAGATCGACGAACTTTGTTTTTTCCGCGACAGATAGACTAACTTTGTGTTTTTTCCATGACAGATCGACGAACTTTGCGTTTTTTCCGAGATCGATCGGCGAAATTTGTGTTTTTCCTGTGTCTATCGACAAAATTCGTGTTTTCTTTTTCACGATCAACAGACGAAATTTGCGTTTTTTCCGCGATCGGTCGACGAACTTTGCGTTTTTTCCGCGATCGATCGACGAAAATCGCATAACTTTCCAAACACTTCACAGAATACTGTGAGCTCAAATAAATGGCAATAACAAAAATGAAAATTCTAATTATGAATATATATGAATTAACTAGCTGTTACCCGTGACTTCGTTCACGTATCATTAAAATAAGAATAAATTCATTAATTAAGCAAAATATTTCATTCCCAATAATTAGAAACGTAAATAATTAACTAACTCTTGATCACATTCCATTGGAGACAATACAGTATTTCTATGTTATAGAGGCCTTGACATAACTAAGTTTTAAAAAAGTGAAATTTTGTGACAAATAATCACGAAAAGGAAACTGCAACCAACAAAAAAGGCGGGCCAAATAAAATCGTGGAAATCGGCAAATTGTGTAAAAACATATGTCAAGTTTACCTGGTAAACCATTTTACTTTTAACGCCTTTGTGAAACGTTTTAAAAGCCATCCTTCAAAGATAATGGAAATAGTATATTCTTTTCCATTAAATTCAACTCTTGTGAATAGGGAGCAATAATTGTAGACCTAAATGTATGGAGCTTAAATTTGCCTCCTTGATTTAATCTATAACTACAGCGCCTATATTCTAGGCGCTGTACTACAACTAAAAAAAAATTCTTTATTTCTAAATGAAAATATGTTGACAGACAATATTTGTTCTCTAGAATAAATTGACTCATGAAGTTTGAATATGTGAAAATACGTTTTTATTTTTAAAAAAATTTACTGTAATGAAGATTTTTTTTTCTTTCACCATCTATTCAAATTGAAAATAAATTCTTTTTTTTTTTTTTTTTCAATTTTAATGAGAAAAAATATAATATTCCGTTTCATTTCTTCTTTTTTATCCACAAAATTGGAATAATTCAGTTGCCATTTTTAGAGCAACTTGTTAAATTTATATATAAAAAATAATAATAATCATATCTCAAAATTTAAATCATTTTTTTAAATTCTGAAAGTTTATGACATCCTCTGCGAAATACAAACAGGCGGTCAGATTTTAATATAATAGATTCGTAATTATTTTTATTTTCCTAATAATCATGGTGTAATTTTTGGCAAAAAACTCTCATCTGTATGTAACTGATATTCATGCATAATAATCGCTAGCTAAAAAAAAAAGCTAAAAGAATATATTTAAATTTTTCGTTTTAAATATAACGTGAAACTCATGTACTTTCTAAACTTACCGATTCTTGTTTTATTAATGTAATGAATTGATTCACGCTCCTTCTAAAACACATTTGAAAATTCTCATTTTATTTCAAATATGACGTCACTTTTTCCTCAGAGAAATCTCTTTTAAATGGCACAATTCTTGTTAATTTTCTTTTTCTGGCAATCAGGACGTAAATTTTAGCGGAAAACTCACATTTGTGTGTAACTGGTATTAAAGCTAATTATTAATCAGTATCGATGAAAAATATTTCAGTTTTTCATCTTAAATATTACGTCCATTATCTATTTACTTTCATTATACATTGATATTCATGCTCCTTGTATTATTACGAATATTTGAAAATACATGTTTTATTTATGACGTCATATTTGTCCAAGCCGAGGGGGATCCTTTTCATAGTTCCATGGTCCAAGCGAAATCTATTTTTTAATAATATAATTATTGTTGCACTTTTCCTTCTAATTATAACGCAGTTTTTGACAGAAAAATATCTTTTTATTTTAACCAATATTCATACTTCATGTATAATAACAAATACTCCATATTTTTGTTTCAAATATCACGGAAATTCACCTTCTTTTGAATTTTTTTAATTTTCAGTTTTCACGTGAAAATCGTTCAATTGAAAATTAGTTGTTGGGAAAAAATTATTTTTCCGTGTTTTTATTTTTGTGGCAACAATCAAAGTACCTAGCAACGATAAAGTAAAATGGTTAAATTGTATGGACAAATGTCCATTTAATCTCTATGAAAATAATGAAATTTTTAATTATTAAAGAAAATATTTGAATAAAATAAACAAAAACCAGCCTATGTTAATTTGAGGATTTTAATCAACCTATATGCAAAAATACAGGATCATTAAATGTTCCATTTTGACGCTGGCTTCAGCCTAACATTTGCACACAATGAGATTTATAATATTATTAGGATAAAATGAATTTCATCAAAGTATCGCAAAAAAAAATCAGAGAAATTAGTCAAATGATCGTGGGAAAAATTGCGAAATCTGTCAAATAAACTCTGGGAAAAATCAGGAAATTAGTCAAATGATTTCAGTAAAAAAATCACAAAATCCATCAAGTGATTTCGGGGGAAAATCGCGAAAGTAATCAAACGATCGCAGAAAAAATCATGAAATTCATTAAACGAATGAGAAAAAAATTGCTAATTTTACAATCGCGTAAAAATCATGAATTTTCTAATGAATAAGTGCAATTTTTTCTTATTTTCTGTTCAGTTGTTCCAAAAATGCAAAAAAATTTATTCAAGGGAATTTATTTCTGTTTCTGCACTTGATAAATTTTAGGAATGTGTGTGTGTGGGAGGGGGGGGGGGGACTGAAACTTTGCACAGGGCGCAAATTTTCTTTTGCATGATCCTCCTTTTTTTTTTCTCAAAATATTTAGCTTTTTCCTCTCCAGTCGCTCCCCCTCTCCCACACACTTTCCTCCCATAAAATGGACTTTTGAAAACAGAAGTTCTGTTGTTCTGATTGACTTATGTGTTGTGAGTTCTAAATAAATGTAAAAAAAAACTGATGCATCAACTGCATAGTTGCAATATGCATTTTCCATTTCAAAATCATCCCAGAACGGCACGTTTCTATAAGTGGAACATTCAAAAAGTGAAGTTATTTTAATCAGATTATTATGAGATTCTTAAAAGTACAGCACGATTTCAGCTTACCTTGATAATGTGCACTAGTGAATCCAAAGTGTGGCGCTCTGGGTTAGATAAATGGATTTTTCATGCAGAATTATCAGATTTCTTCCAAATTTTGTATATAGACTCATTGTGGTACGGAGCTTCCCTGATTAGTTTTGGGGGTTCATTGGAAAAGTTTAAAGGGGAACAAAGGCTAACCCCCCTCCCTCCCCTTAATTTAGATAAATTGGTTTTTCATGCAGAATTATCAGATTTGCTCCAGAGTTTGTATAGAGGTTCATTGTTATAAGGTGCTACACTGATTAATTTTGGGGGTACATTGTAAAGGTGAAAATAAGCAGTCGCCACTCGTCGATTAAACTTTAAAAACTGGCCATTAAAAATATGGAAAGATACAGCCAAATGCAGGATTCCTGATTACCATTTTCCCCTAAATTTCACGATTTTTCCGCGTCCGTTCGACGTAATTTGTACGCCCCGTTGGAAGAAATTTGATTTTCTGTACATAATCGACGAAATTCATGATCTTTACGCGTCCGATTGATAAAATTCATGATTTTTTAGGAGTGCAATCGACAAAATTCATGATTTTTATGCACATAATCGAGGGAATTCATGATTTTTACATGCCCAGTTGATAAAATTCATGACTTTTACACGTTCGATAGACGAAATTCAAGATTTTTACGCTCCCGAATGACAAAAATCAAGATTTGTATTTAGCTGTTCGATGAAATTTAAGATTTATACGTAGCCGATCGACGAAATTAAAGATATTTATGTAGCCGATCGACGAAATTAAAGATATTTACGTAGCCGATCGACGAAATTGAAGATTTTTCTGCACCCATTCGACGAAATTGAAGATTTTTCTGCACCCATTCGACGAAATTGAAGATTTTTCTGCACCCGATCGACGAAATGGAAGATTTTTCTGCACCCGATCGATGAAATTGAAGATTTTTCTGCACCCGATCGACGAAATTGAAGATTTTTCTGCACCCGATCGACGGAATTGAAGATTTTTCTGCACCCGATCGACGGAATTGAAGATTTTTCTGCACCCGATCGACGGAATTGAAGATTTTTCTGCACCCGATCGACGGAATTGAAGATTTTTCTGCACCCGATCGACGGAATTGAAGATTTTTCTGCACCCGATCGACGGAATTGAAGATTTTTCTGCACCCGATCGACGGAATTGAAGATTTTTCTGCACCCGATCGACGGAATTGAAGATTTTTCTGCACCCGATCGACGGAATTGAAGATTTTTCTGCACCCGATCGACGGAATTGAAGATTTTTCTGCACCCGATCGACGGAATTGAAGATTTTTCTGCACCCGATCGACGGAATTGAAGATTTTTCTGCACCCGATCGACGGAATTGAAGATTTTTCTGCACCCGATCGACGGAATTGAAGATTTTTCTGCACCCGATCGACGGAATTGAAGATTTTTCTGCACCCGATCGACGGAATTGAAGATTTTTCTGCACCCGATCGACGGAATTGAAGATTTTTCTGCACCCGATCGACGGAATTGAAGATTTTTCTGCACCCGATCGACGGAATTGAAGATTTTTCTGCACCCGATCGACGGAATTGAAGATTTTTCTGCACCCGATCGACGGAATTCATGACTTTTATGCACTCTGTCAATAAAATTCATGATTTTCATTCTACCGATCTACGAAATTCATGATTTTTACGTTGAATGATGACATTTATTATTTTTACGTAGCTGATCGACGAAATTTAAGATTTTTCCTCGTCCGAAAGACTAAATTCATTATTTTTATGCACACTATCGACAAAATTCATGATTTTTATGCGCTTGATCGACAAAATTTTATGATTTTACATGCAATATCGACGAAATTCATGATTTTTACGCTCTTGAATGACTAAATTTGCAATTTTTTCTGAAACTAATTGCCGAAATACACACTATTCCTGAATTTGTGGAGATTTTGGCCTACTGGCTACAAGTTGTGCATGTGTAATGCATTCATGATTCATATCATGTTGTGGGTTATTATTTAGTACATAAACATACCTATTTATTATTGTCAGACCTTCATTCTATACAAATAATTTTTTTTGAAAAGTACTTATGTAGTTAGTTAAAAAGTACCTAAGCTAGTGTGACTTATGTAGTTAGCTACATAAGCATGTTGTGTAGAACTTTACTGTTAACTTATTTTAAAATAGATTGAAAATTATCTGAAGTTTATTCAAAACAATATAAATTAAAACATTTTTATTTAGTACATAAATTACTTTTTTACTGTAAAGTCATTGTATTTAAAAAAAATAAATATTCAGTGACATACCTGTACTTACTGGCTACTAAAGAAATTATTCTCATTAGCCAGTAACTGGCTACTAAAACAAATCAACCTACCGGCCAGTGGCTACTAAACGAAATTCCTTATTTTCACCTTTAGTTCATTGGTTACAAAGGGGGAACGAGGGGCTAATCCCTCCCCCTTAATATAGTAATAGCCTTTGAGCTCAATGCCATCAATCAGTTTAACTGGACGCTTTTCTTTTTATTTTAATGGTACTATCAAGTTGTTTGCCGTCAAATTTTGGTGGGTTTCATCTAGTTTTCTTCTATTTATTAGGGTTGATGTGCGCCAGGTTTTGTTTTAATGAAAATGTTTGTCCGATTCAGGTTGATGATTTTTAAGTTAATTTTTTTTTTGTCTGGTTCAGTTAGAGTTGTAGGTTTACTTAATATAATGTTTAGCAGGCTTATTTTCAGGTTGGTTTGTTGTCTGGCTTAGTTCATTGTGGTCACATATGGGTTTTGTGGGGCTGATTGCAACTGTCTTGATCCAGTGCAGTATTCTATTTTATGTGCATTAATTCCAGGGAAATAATCAAATAAAACTATGGTGTCTTATTAAAAAAAAAAGAAAATCCAATCATTGTTAACAACAGATTATGCAATCTGATGCAGAATTTCATCTAAAAGTGTTAAAAGGAAATTATAACTACAATCATCAAAACTTACTCAAACCAGGGTTGGCAGGTTTCTGACAGTTTAAACTGTCACTTCAAAAACCTAATCAGAAACCTCAAATACTACATTGATATGTAAAATTTCACATTAAATGTCATATATATACAACATTAGATGTAATGTTTAAAATGTTACTATTACTGTAAATCAATAATTAATATCTAGTGAAGTGTTATTGTTAAGTGTAATTTTTTAACTGGGTAAAATTGTTTTTAAGTAATTGAAACTGCTCACATGAGCTGCACATTTTTTCCCTTACTTAAAATATCTTAAATGTGCCCGTAATTTAAAACAATATCATCATCTTCCTGCAGCATGGCTTAAAGAGTGTAAAGAATCATAGAATCCCAGCTGCCAAGTGATACCGGCTGGAATAGTCAACTGAACATTTTATGGAGCCCTGAAACATTTTATGGAATTGGAATATTTCAGAAAATTATGGAAGAGCATAAGGAGGATGTAAGGAATATTAGAATTTCCCAACTAGTTAATGATTTTAATTTATGCAGTGCAAATATCTTATTCTTCAGTTAAAACCCATAGGTGTTTCATTGCATTAGATATTCTTAAACGAGATACTGCTACAATTGCTAATGCATGTCATGTTTGATCAAGTCTTCAGAAAAAAAGTTCACTTCCCATATTGAAAATGTGCATAATAAGAATGGATCAAATCATGAAACTTTGAATATTTTTTGTTTGATTTTGCATCTCAACCATAACGGTGAAGGGTTGACTGATGCAGAAATTTATTCAGTTTGCACATGGACTACAGAAAGCAAGGGTCGATGAAGGGTTTTTTTTCTTGGGGCCCATTTTGTAAAAATTAAAGGTTATTTTTGTGAAATTTATTATATTTTTGTGAAAAATAATATTTTTTAACAAAAGTTGAAATCCAGTTAATAAAATTTGAACCAAGCATTTATAAACAAAAACATTTTAAAATTTTTTTGCTGAAGTTTTCCTCTCTGGTGAACTTTTTGTTTACAAATTACACATTTTAAAACATCATAAAATAATAAATAGATAATAAATAGTAATTTTTTATGGAATAGAATTTTGTGAAGGGGCTCCATTTTATCAAATTGATTTTTGTGAAGGGACCCATTTTATTAAATACATTTTTGTGAAGGGTGCCCAAATAGGCCCCAAATTTTTCCTGGATCGACCCCTGGAAAGAATAGATAAATGTTTACATGTATGCTGGTAACGTAAATCACATTTCTTAATAAGGGTGTATAATTTTAAATTCAAAATTAAATTTAATTACAGCTATTGCAATTTAAACTTAAATTATTTACACTAGTTTGTATCTGAAATAGTAAAAACTTTCTTCTGGTCTTTGATAAAAATGCATTTGTAACTTTTTTTTTTCAGATTCTCCTTTTTTCTGCCTATGGTGGCAAAGATGCATATAGTGCAACCAGGAAAATGAGGTCCTAATATCTTCGCAGAAGCAGATAATTCTCCAAGTGTCTGCGACGGATATTTCAGCGTCAGAAAATAATCTGCAGGTAAACTATGTTACAATTCAGGATTGGCAGGTCTTTGACATGTGTCCGTTTTTGAGAGTTTAAACTGCTATGTCAAAAACCTCCAATACTACATTGATATGTAAAATTTTACATTAAATAGTACTTAACTTATATTATATGAAACAGTAAAACATTATACATAATAAATAAGTCTTTTACTGTATATCAATTAATATCTAGTAAAGTATTACTGTTAAAGCAATTTTTTAACTTGATTTCTCGATGCACCGGATATCTGGTTTGGCCGAATACTTCAGTATCCGGTTGCCGAATAGCGACTGATTTTTTTAAATTCATGTTTTTTAACATTTTCAGAAAAAATTAGTACGAAATAAATTTGCTTCTTACCAATATTATCCCGTTAAAACAATGTCAGTAGAAATAAATATTCATATTTTCACAAAAATGAAATTATAGGACTTGGATATAAATGAAAATATAATATTTAAAATATGACAACTAATTATTTATAATTAAATGCAAGTTATGGTGCTCAGCATTTTCAGGCTCTGTTACTTTTTTTATCACAAATACACTGGCGAGAAAAATTAAAGGAACAACCATAAAAAGGTACTTTATGTGAATTCTATTGCGGGAACTTCAATGAAATTTGATTGTTTGGTAACTCAATGTTAAAGTCATCATGTAGTCCAATGAGATTAACCTTTGCTACAGAAAAATATGCAAATTTTTTATCCTGTTCTTTTGGTTCGTTTGAAAAGGAGTACATGTGGCTGATTTGAAGTCTAATTTCAAGAATTTTACGTGTAGTTGCATAAAATTTTCGCTTGTAGCAGGTGGAATATGTCATCCAGAAGACATTTGACCGATTGTGAGAAATGGCGTGCGATAGAGAGAATGGAAGCAGGAAAGAAAGAACACAGGGGTCTGTAAAGACTTAAAAATAGCTAAATGCGTTATGTCAAGAAGCTAGTAAGTATTTAAAAACACTGGTAATGTGCAGAGACAACAAGGTCAAGGTCAAAAATATGCCACAACAGACTGTCAGGACCGCTATTTGGCAACGATTGCTAAAAGAAACAGGCAACTGACGTCAGTTCAGATTGCAAGGGAGTTCACTGCAGAAACAGGAACTCGATTATCCAGATTGACAGTGAAGAACAGGCTGCATAAAAGAGGGCTGTATGCAAGGAAACTCATGATTTGTATTCCACTAACTCCGGCAGCGAAATGCGCCCGGGTAAAGTGGCGCAGAAATCATCGTCATTGGAATTCCACGGACTGGAGCCGAATTCTCTGTACCGATGAATTCAGATTTTGTTTGGAGAGTGATTTCACACGTGTTACAATATGGAGGGAAAAAATCACATGCAATAAGGTTGCAAACATCCGTGAAAGGCATCGATACAAAGTTCCTGGAATCAGGGTATGGGCTGACATCATTTTGAATAGCCGCACTGACCTACACATTTTAAACAGTGCAACTGTAAATGCTGAAATATACAGAAATGAGGTTCTTGATTCTCATGTCAAGTTTAGGGGTGCAATCGGTAATAACTTCGTATTAATGGATAATAATGCGCAACCTTATCGTGCTGCACTAGTGACTAATTATCTTGAGGGCGAAGGAATCCAGCGAATTTAAAGGCCTGCATATTCTCTGGATTTAAATCCGATAGAACATGGTTTGGATGCACCAGTACACCGACTTGCATCTCGGCAACCCCCAACTAGTACTCTCCAGGAGCTTCGGAGAACTAATCATCTTGAGTACATATCCTTACCGCAAGCACTTCTGGTTAATCTAATCCACAGTATGGAAAATCGCTGTAAAACTTCCATTTCGGTCAGGAGTGACCACACACCTTATTGATTTTTCCTGTGTGTCTCTAACATATTGTAACAGTAAAATTTCCTTATCTTCTCTTATACCGCACAGTCCTATGTTTTTATGTAAATTTATTTTTTGCAGAAATAGGCAGTTCTGCATTCTGAATATATGTCAGGCATGACAAAATAAAGATCTTGTGCAAGTTGTATGTTATCTGCAAATTTATTCAAGTTCGATGAGTTTTTATGGTTGTTCCTTTAATTTTTCTCGCCAGTGTATTTTCCTCCTTCTGAGAATAAGTGTTCACTCCTCTGGTTGTCTCTTTTTCTTGTGTTTTCAACAATTCTAAATTAAAAATGATTTTATTGAATCTTTTGTCACTATTTTGTCTATGGATGGAAAACCTGATAAAATAATTCTGATCATGAAAAGAAATGTGTCACTTTCTTGAATAGTTCGCTGTCTTCTTTCTACTACAAAAGAAGATACTTGCAGTGAGGAACTTCTCTATTTAAATTCTGTTAGAAAACATTTGTTATAGGAAAAGTAAGTAATAATATGTATGCGTATGTATGTAGGAAAAGAAAAATCTTCTTCAATAGGATGTTTAATATTTAAATATAACAAAGATTTATAAGTATGAAAAACAAAGAAATTACTTAATTGTTTATCTTTTTATGTTGAATGACCCTGAATTAAAAAAAAAAAAAAAAAAAAAAAAAAAAAAAAAAAAAACTACAGATATGTGTATTAGAATAGACAAAACATGATTAAATTTCTATACTTAATTACTAAAAAGTATTTGTTTTTAAGCAACTTTAACTTAATAAATGAGTTTAAATCTATTGTTAACATTTGAATGACATAAAATTATAATAATTTAAAGTTTTTCTTCTTTAAGCAAGCAATAAATAGAAATATTACTATTGAAATTAAAAACGAAAAAGTATTCAGCCGGATACTGGCTATTCGGTAAAATTTTGTACCGGATATTTGGTATCCGGTATTCAGCAAAAATTCACATCCGGTGCATCCCTAATATTTTCCCGCTATCTATAGATGAATTTTGCGATATTCTTCTGCAGCAGATGGCAGATTTTTTTTTTTTTTTTGGGGGGGGGGGGTTCTGCGACTGACTGAAGACATTCACGATTTTTTCCTGTAACCGACAGATGAATTTCTAGATAGTTTTCCCACGATCGATTGACGAAACTCGTGATATTTTCCTGCAACTGATTGACGATTTAACGGATTTTTTAATACTTCTTGCTGGCAAAACTTGGGGGGGGGGGGGTTCACACTATTGTAGATGAATTTTGCTACCTGTGGTCGACTGGTGAGTTACGCAATTTTTCCCACACTGACTGTCAAATTTTGAGATTTTTTTCTTCACGCAATCAATTAACAAATTTCGCAATATTTTCACGTGACCGTTTAACGAACTTTGCGAAATTTTTCTGTGCCCGATTGACAAATTTTCGGGTTTTTTTCCGAGACCTATTAGTGAAATTCGCAGGTTGAAATATTCAGATGGAATTTTTTTTTGCAAACCCAAAACGCTATGCAGCTTTAAAAAAAAAAAAAAAAACAGGCAGAGCACATTTGCAGCTATAAAAGAAGAGACAGGGCCTGCTTTTCACAGATTTTCTCTTTTGAACTTTCTGGCAAGATGCAAACACAGTATATGAGCAAACGCTGTTGTTCCATTGAGCAGGGATGTCAGAGAAAAAAAAAATTATATAAGTTTTGTAGTGGAATCGATGCCTAGAGAGGGGGGGGGGATGTGCCATTCTGTAAATCTTGTGGCAGTAACTTTCTTGTTTGGTGCAAAATTTGCTCTGCTGTGTGATTTGCAAATCTTAACAACAAACCTCAGCTACAGTGTATTCTCTATATGGTCAAAAGTCGTATATTTTTTTTTTCCCCATTGACACTTGCTGCTCAAATAGAGTACGAATTCACCAAAGGATTTAATTTGGTTTCTGGTAACATTTGTCTATTTACTCATTATGTCTTCATATTTTAACGCCAGGTTTTTTTATTTGGAATTGCTTTATCTATAGACAGGGTTTGAAATTCAAATTTTCCTAGGAGGGGAGTCTCCCTCCCAACATTTATAAATGGAGGGGGGAGTTGAACTGTTTGGAAGAGAGAAAAATAATCTATCCCACTATTTTATATGATATTTGAAGAATTACATTAATACAGACATGACAAAAAGTTTGAAAAAAATTTAAATCGAGAACCGAGAACTCAGAATGATTATATACAAAGTGTTTATTTTTAAAAAAGGAAGAAAATTGAGCTCTATATATACACAACATCTCTACATTTTTCAACTTTCACCAATGTTATGGACCTTTAACAATTGGGTTGCTAAATGAATTTCTGATTTTTTTTTCAATTTTGTGCACTGGAGATGAGTTTCAGAACCTTTACAAAATCTGATGTCTTTATTTTTAACTACTTGCATGAAAAATACATATTTGGGATGATGGCATCAATATCCATTTCTGAATAAAATTGTTTTATTATATCCTTAATGAAATATAGGTAAAACTTGAATCCCTGGTATTTTCTTAGGTTCTATGTGCATTGAAATTTTAAACTGATGTCCAAAGTTTGAAAGGGAAACAGTCAATTCATTTTTTCTGTTAGATGAGAAATGTTTGTTGACTTTAAAGCTCTTCTGAAATCCAAAAGAACTACTTTCTGACTTCTAAATTCATTTTTCTTCGCAAATACATGAAATTGCCAGGTGTTCTTATTCAGAAACTATGTATTCAAAAGACATTTTCCCTCCTTTTTTTTGGTAAAGGCAGAAGTTTTTTCAGAAAAAACAGTCAAAGTCAGCATTTTGAACCTAATTCTGATGCACAAGAAAGGAAAAAACATATTCTCACGTAACAAGATTCGCTGACAAGTTAAGTAATTTATTTATCAAAAAACACTATTTGATTCCAAATTGCTTTAATAGTCATGCCTGCCAATTGGGTACCTTTTTATGTTTAAAAATGAGTAAGAAAATTTAGCGTTGTTGAGCAGGGAATTTGAGAATTACTTTAAATTGTCAAGTCCTAATTTCTGTAAATTGCAAGGATCAACTAGTTTGTTTCTAAATGTTTCCTTGGAGTTCAGGAAAAATAAAATTCCATGTGCACTACAAGTTCTGCACAGTTCTAATCTCATTTCTGCTTAGTGCTGACTAGGCGAATTTGGTGGGGCGCAGCACATGGTGGACCTTACTGTCCTTTTGGTTCTTTTCCTATTTTGGTAGCAAAAAAAAAATCTTGAAATACATCTGTCAGCCATCGGAATGTCAATAGGTCAAGGAAAAAAATTGCAAAATTTCTTGATCAGTTGTGGGGGGGAAAAAACACAAAATTTGTTGATAGGTTTCATGGAAAAAATTATGTATTTCTCCGAACTGTTGCAGGAAAAGTTTTTAACTACTTCCCTCTGTTGTGAGAAAAAACCACACCATTCGATAATCGGTCAAGGAAAAATATCAGTAAATTCGTCAATTGGCCACGGGAAAAATATCGTGAAATTTGTTGATCTGTCGTGGTGGAGGGGGTGGGTTGTAAAATTCACTGGTTTTTCACTGAAAAATATCGCAAAGTTTGTCAATTGGTCTCGGGAAGAAAGTTGTGAAAATTTTCGATCAGTTGCGGGGAGAGGGATGATAAATCACAAAAATTTTCAGTCTAACGCAAGGAAAATCGCGAATCTTGTCACTCTCGCAAGAAGAAACCGTGCAATCAGTCGAGCAAAATATCACAAAAATTGCCCATCTATCACGGGAAAAAAATCGCAAATTTGTCAATTGGATGCATAAAAATATTTCTAAATTCGTGAGCAGATTGTGAAGAAAAATCCTAAAAATTTTCATTCAGACGCAGAGAAAAAAAAGTGTTCATTTTGTCAATTTATCGGTCAGAAAAAACCATGAAATTCACCAATCTGTCGTGGGGGGAAAATCGTGAATTTCTTCAATCTATCTCAAGGAAAAAATCATAAATGTTGTCGGTTGGTTGCTGGAAAACATCGCAAAATTGTCAATCAGTCGCTTGAGGAGGAAAAAATTACAAATATTTTCAGTTGAACACTAGAAAAAAAAAATCATAAAATTTATAAAGCATGTTGGAAAAAAAAAGCATGCAAATCACCGATCACTCACGGAAAATATCGCAAAATTTGTCAATTGCTCATGAAAAAATATTGCAAAATTTGTTGATATGTTGTGGGAAAAAATTGCAAATTTTGTCAATCTGTCGTGGGATCCTATCGTGTCAATCCCCACAAAATTTTTTGATCGGCATGAGAAAATATTTGTCAGTTGGTTGCGGGACTTGATCTTCGCTTCAAAAAACAAATTTCTTCGGAAAATGGTAATTCTTTTTTGGGCCGGAGCCTTCCGTCCTCAACATTCTTTTGGGTGGGATTTCAAAATTTTGGGCATGAATCCCATCATCCGACCCTGAAATTCAAGCCTTGTATAGATTTATTATTTAGAGTGGTTTTTCTGTAATTTTCTACGTTATGAAATTAGACAACTCAATGTAATTAACTCTTAACAAAACTCAATACAATTAAATATTGAGAGTGTGCTATTGAAGGATTTAGAAACAAATCTATTGGTAAATACGGTTTGATATTAATTTATATCCGAACGGAATAGCTGCTGCAATAATAGTAAATATTTATGCACTGTATGATTGTGCATAAATGTTATATACAGTGTTGTTATAACTAAAGTTACCCTGCTTAGACCTGGTTGACAGATATCGATGAAACTTTGAATATAAGTTATATGGGGGAGGCGGAGGGGAGTTGCAAAATTCACCGTTCCATCACTGAAAAATATTGCGAAATTTCTCAAAAGAAGCCGACTCAGACTCCGGCTGTTTTTTTTTTGTTTGTTAGACAGTTTGAAGTGAAATTAAACCAATTCTCAATATGCTGCCTGGTGTACATTGTAGATGAAAACTGTAGTTATTTCCAATAAAATTTTAATCTTTATTTTATTTTTCCTTTCCATCAAAAATTTTTCTGCTCTGGGGAACCTTATTACTCTACTTTCCCCTTTTCAAGTCCACAAATCCGAAATAGTAAAATTTCTGTTTTCTTTTCTTCTTTAGATTTCGATAGTTGGAATTTTTCGGGTTTGTGGGATATGAAATTGAAAAATTAGTAAATCATTTGAGAATTTCTAGCTGAGCAAGTTTATTGGCAGGCATGCCCAAAAAGCTGTTGCATCTGAAAAAAAAGTAAATTTGTTAAGTCTGTGGCAATATTGGAAACTTCATCATTTGATTGCGAAAAATAATTGTGAATTTCATCCATAGATTGAAAATAAATCGTGATTTTCGTCAATGTATCTCAGAAGAAAAACAATATGAATTTCGTCTATCGGTCATTGAAAAAGTTGCCAATTTTGTTAATCGATGGCTGATAAAAAAACGTGATCTTAGTCTATGAAGTGGTTAAAAAAAGAAAGAAAAATTCTCCAGTCAATTGCATTAAAAAATTGTTGATTTTGTCAATCAGTCATTGTAATATATCTGGAAATTTGTCGATCAGTTGATAAAAATCGTAAATTTCGGCATTCACTTTTCGAAATATCGTTTTTTGTCATTCATCTGTGTAAGAAAAAAAAAATCTAATTTCTTCAGTCTCATCAATCAATCCCTGAAATGAATCTCAAAATTTGTCGACCATTGGTTGATAAAAAAATCTCGAAATTTCAGCAGTCACTCGCTGTGAAAAAAAATATTTTGATTTTGCCAGTAAGCCATAACATATAATTGCGAATTTCTTCTGTACCTTCAATTTCGTCAGTCAAGCAAAAAATCACAAATTCCTTCAGTTAGTCGTGGTGAAATATCATGAATTTCTTCAATCAGTCTCTGCAAATATTACTGATTTTGTCAATCTGTCATTGAAATATATCATCAAATGTGTTTATTGTTCATTGATTAAAATCTTATTTTTCAGTCACTTATGGCTTAAAAATATCGCTGATTTCGTTAGTTGGTCATTGAAATGAATCAAGAAAATGTGTCGATTGTTCGTTATTAAAAAATGCATATTTCGGCAATGGTGGAAAAAAATCTTATTTTGTCAGTCGGTCATCGAAATATATTACGAAATTTGTCAATCATTTTTGTCAATAAAAATAGTACTTTTTGGCAGTCAGTCACGGTAAAACAAAAATCTCAGATTTCTTTCTGTAGCTTTCCGAAATTTTTTTTATTTAAACCCTATCTTACCACAACTAATTGGTCTTGTTAATTTATATGCAAATAATGTACTAATATTGTATTCTTAAATATTTTCTAGCTTCAGTGAGACACGACCAACTGTTTGAAGATGCTGCTGTTAGTGACATTCAAAGCTGGATAGCCAAGTGGCTGCGATATGCAACAGATAGAGAGTTGGACTGTCGAAAAAAAAACAACCTAATGTATCAGAAAATTTTGATTTTAATAAATAAATAAATTACCATGTATTTGTATTGTCATTTCTTTTTTTTTCCAAATCTTAATATCAAAATTTTTATTACATACAATTTCAAAGGTTTTGAAATATCAATATTTGTATGGAGTTAAATAAAATTTGTTCCAAAGTTGGATTTTTTTTTTTTTTTTTTTTTTTTTTTTTTTTTTTTTTTTATCACTGCAGAGGATGAAGTCAAAAAAGGATCTTTCAAAGTTTATTATACTTTAGCCAAAAATGTAAAATACTTTATAAAATTTATCTTATGTTTCTTTTAAGTATATCAACAGTTTTAAATTATCTGCACAAACTAAAAAAGTCAGTTTTTATAAATAGCCTTGACTTGACAATAGCTTTTCCCGTTTAATTAAAAATAAATTGTAAGGTAGTTTATTAGTGAAGCTAATCTAAAACATAAAAATCAAAGTACAACCAATATTATTGCAGTTTGACGACAAATTTAAACTTTTAAAGTATTGTTAAGTATGTAAACAATACCATTTTTGAGAAACAAATTTTATTTTTGGCATAAATATTTTCAAATCTTCAATTATTACTAATTTGATACTCTGCATTTTGTTTTGGAGCAGCTTTTCAGTGTTCTTAAGGTCGACATGTGAAGCAACAGAGATGTTACTATAGTGATGACTATAGTACATTTTATGATGAATGTGATCAAGTTATTCATGTGAGACATAAATAAAATATAAATAACATACACAGGTAGGTGTGGGAGAATTAACAGAAAATTTTATCAGACAATGATTTACTTCACTAGCCAACAAGATGCAAGATACAGTTAAACATTGTTATGACCAGATGTAAGTAACTGAAAAAGAAATAGTTTATTACTTTTATAAATCATTTCATAATCTTTTGAATAAAAATATTGAAAAAAAAACTGTTTACTGAAGATAATTGAGGTGGTCAGAGCAAGAAAGAGATAAGCCACATTTGTAAACTTCTGAGATATCAGTTTGAAAGTTATATCAAAAACTCAAATCAAGATATATAACCTAAAGATTTTTCGCCAATGTCTTAGTAACATTTGAGATATTCTGAGTCACAATATGGCATTACTTTAATGATATTAATATTACGTTTTTTGTAAATTAGCTATCTTTATTGGGGTAAAAAACGAAACTTGTCACATAGGCTGCCTTCAAGTGACATTAGAAACAAATTATATGTTTTATATTATAATTTACAATATTGAGCAACAGATTACAGTACTAGATTTATTTCACTAAAAATGTGGCTTGGGACTTTCTTGCCCTGACCCCTTCAATTGTTGGGTAAAGCCAGATCAACTATTTAAAGTGTAGTACATTGGGAAAATTGTAAAGTTTTCTGAATAAGCATGTTAGGAAGTCTGCCATTATAATTTTAGAAAAATTTAGTGTCTAGTGGCTAATTAAGCAAACATCACATTTTGCATAGTTTGTTCAAAATATCAACTTTTATCAAAGATAAATAAAATGTTTAATTTAACTTTTTTATTGTATTTTAAAAGTATAACTAAACTTAATGTAGAAATTTTTCTTTTTAAAAAAATGGTGGTATGTTCATTTAATACTAGTGATGTGAGAAATATAAGTCAATTTTTTACAGTAAACTTGTAAATAGAAAAGACCGGCTTGAAAGGTAAAAGGGAGTTGTATCATTTATTGTGTTGTCCTCTTAAATGTTTCTTAATAAAAACCCACCCGTACTACATCAAATATTTCACTAAAGTCAATTTTTTTTTTGTTCTCTTTTTCTGCACCATTTATAATAATAAAAATACGTAAGGAGTCTTATTTAGTTTTAAAATAATTTAAATTAACAATTTCAGAATTCTGGCAAAGCATGAACTTAGATTTTCTTGTAATAGAATTTTAGAATGATCTACATATTTTTTTTTTTTTTTTTACGTTAGACCATTAATATGTAATAAAATGCTCCATATTCCGCTGATTATGTGTGTGCTTTTTCAGGTAACAAGGATTATATATATATTTTTTAATTCTTTATTAGATTTTATACCGAAAGAATTTTAAGGTTTTTTTTTTTTTTTTTTTTTTTTTTTTTTTTTTTTTTTTTTAGATGACAGCAAAATATATAATATTAAAAAAAATCAAAGCATTAAATATTTTTTCTGAATAGCTTGAAATTTGATTTGCCTTAAAACCTTAAAAAAAAAAAAAAATCTTATGTATGTCAACTAGGAGTGATGAATGACAATAACGGAATATTTTTTTTTTTTTTTTTTTTTTTTGGTGGGGGGGGGGGGGTGTCTGAAAACTTTAAATGTATTTTTAGAAGAACTTTGATTTCACTAATTTTAGTATGCGGTAAATTAGGTTACTTGGAAATTTTACAGATATTCTTAAGAAATGTTTTTTTACATTGATTTGCACATAATGTAGTTGTGCTATGAAAGTGGAAGTATCTGTCGTAAATTTTTTATTTTGAATCATTTATATTGAAAAATAGATTTTTTTAATTTAAAATTGGTACTTTTGCTAAAAGTGGCAAATTTTGACATTTTTCAAATTTCTAGTTCATTGCACTGACCAAGAACAAAAGAATGTGGCAATGAAAAATTTTTTAAATGAATAGACATTTATATAAAAGATTTAAAGAAATCGAAAAAACAAAACTTGGTATCTGTATTTAGTTAAAGAATTGAAGTTAAGTACAACACCATAAAATGATAAATTGAGCATGTGAGTGGAAAAAGCATAACATTAGAGCTGATGTAAATGTTAAGGAAACGCAAAAAAAAAAAAAAAAACGTGCATTTCAAAGTAAAAAACTGATTCATTTTATTTATCAATGAAACTATTTCATTTCATTTTTTGTTTTTAGAATGTTATTCTTTTTCCACACACCTGTTCAGTTAACTGCAAAATATGAAAAGAAAAAAAAATCTTCAGTTAGCTTTTGACAATAAAAGTTTAATTATTTTTATTTATAGAACTAGGATAAATTAACTTGCGTATTTTCCATTTGTTCCTTTCTTTACATAACAGTAGAGGAGAATAAGCTACTATAAATAAACTTGCTTTTATAAGCTAAGAAATTTTTTTTAGTTTTCAATACTATGAAATTCAATTCTTTACTGTTCAATATTAATTAAATCAAAAATATTCGCCGACATGCGTATAAATGTCGATAGATTGTCACAAAATCGATATTGATCATAAATATACGTCGAATATAAGGCACAAGAACGATATTCATCGCATATACGTCGAAAATAAAAGGCAAAATGATAACAATTAGATATAAGCAATACCAAATTAGTGTCATTTTGTTTACGTTCTTGTGTCGGTCAAATCGGAATTCAAGCATATTTGTATCGAATACGTATCGGATATATCGCCGGTGGCCGTCGTTGTGTCAGATTTTTGGCGGCAAATCGATAACCAGTCCACGTATCGCTAAAGATACCAGAAAAGTTGACAAAATCGAAACAGTTCTGTTAAGATTTGCTGTTATCGGTATAGCACCTCTAGTATTTGATGATAGGTATCTTTCTTGTATCAATCTGTCAGCTCTGTGTTTGCTGGGACGTAGCGGGTGTAAAATGGAAAATTTAACTTATTGTAAAGGTTTGACTCGAAATAATGCATATAAAAATCTCTGAGAATTGGTCTCAGGGGCGAGCCCATAGACAAGCCATCGGTCATGCGATAAAAATCACCATGAAAAAAGAGCGTGTTTTGCGACAGACAGCTGTCAGTAAGGTGTAATAATTCATCTATTTCAAACTGTGAGAAGTGAAACTCCTGAATGCGTAATTTGAGACAGTTTAAGGCACCTTGAACCGGCACATTTGTAAAGAGGGATTTGACATCGAATGAAACCATACGGTGGCTTTGAGTAAAGGTGAAGTTTCGTAGTTTACTTACGAAATCATAAGAATTTTTGCAGGTGTAAATATTATTGGAGAGTAGCGGGGAGAAAATAGAAAAAAGATATTTCGCTAATCTATAGGAGAAAGTAGCTATATTTGAAACCATTGGTCTGAAAGTAATGCCGAGTTTGCGAACCTTTGAAAGAGCATAAAATTCCGAAACAGCTGTTTGCCAATATACCGGTTGATTATTATTAAATTTACGATTTCAAAAATCAATAATTTTAAAACTACTGGTCAGAATGACTTGATATTTTAGCAGAACGATCGTGAGGCAATGGAATTTTATTTGGCGAAGAAAAAAATAGTTCTAAAATGTGCCGATAGATGGCGCTGCCAGGGTAATGTCACGGGAAAGACCAAAAATGTATTATTTAAACACAGGAATGTTGTTAGCCAAAAGGAAAATATAGACTTCAGGGATTTACTAAAAATGTATTAGCGAAAGGCAAGAATACGTGTTTACAGCAACAACAGCAATAATGACAAAAAATGAAAAACAAAAGCTTTATGGAACAAACACTTTATTGATGATTAAAGCATAAGTTGTTCGATATGCCCTCCGCCTTGTTCCGCTACTAATTGGAAGCGCTCAAAACGGCATACTCCACAGCAGATCGAAGGGTATCTGTACTGATGCAATGAGTGTGGTGTGTGATGCTTGCCTTCAAGTCGGCTAGATTCTGAATTCGCCCGCTGTAAACAACATTCTTCAGGTACCCAGAGTTGCCACGTATTAGTAATTTGCATATCTCCAGACAGTGTGAACCCTGACAGCGCCATCTATCGGTACATTTTGGAACTATTTTTTCCTTGGCCAAACAAAATTCCATTGCCTCACAATTGTTCTGCTAAAATATCAAGTCATTCTGAACAGTAGTTTTAAAATTATCGATTTTTGAAATTGTAACTTTAATTATAATCACCCGGTATATATATTTAATTTGTGTTTTTTCACGTTGTACATTTATTTTTAATATAACGGCACAAAGTTTAATCCACCTGTTTAGATTTATTTCTAACAGTTTTCGGTTCATTTTCGGCATTAATTTAAATATTTATTTATTTAATATGCTATTATAATTCATTAAATTTTAAAATATTAATACCAGTATGTTGAGTTTCGGCCAGTGATTTATTTTCGATTTTCTTATATGTAACTTTCAAATAATTTATTATGATTAATCCGATTGCACCATTTTATCAATTCCTAACATATTCAAATAGCTTGTTTCCTAGTATCGCAGTATCATTTAGCAGCAACTCGTACCTATTGCTCTTGTTCATAATATTCTCTCTCCTTCTTTAAGGTTTTTATGAGAACGTATTTTTTTTAATCTTATTATTTATTCTCCTTAATTATAGTTAGAGATTTGTAAAAGTTTCCTAACCTCGTGCTTTTTCCCTCTCTTGTGTTCATTTCTTTAGAATCTGACGATATTTGTACAATTAAATGCTGTTTTATAAAATTTTCTTAGCATAAAAAAAAAGTTTCTTATCAATAAAGTTTCCGTTTCAGAAAGTTTAGTACAATAAGGTATTGTTATTAATTATTTATGTTTGATAGTTTAAATACCAGAAAGTTTTATAGATTGGTAGGATGAGGAGGGGGGCTTAGTGATTGCATTCAATAAACAAAACTCTTTAAATAGATGCAGAAAATGTAACTAAAATTGTTGGAAAACAAAAAATATATATATTCATGATTTAAATTAGTAGGTATTTTTAAATACAAATAATCGGATATACAAAATCTTGTAAGGAAATACTGAATAATAAATTAAATAGATTAAAGGTTAGATAAACAAATAAAATCTACCTTTGTTATAATTTTTTAGAAAAATATTTTTTTCTCTAGGCAAATGACTAAAATTTTTGTCCGGTTAAACAACATGACGAAAAATCGAAATTTGTACCTTACATATGTATAACAGAATTGATTGTATATTAATGATATTAAAGCAGTGATATAAGTCAATAAAAATATAATACTTAATGCCCAAAGTCTTTAAAATATGTCCCAGGTTAAAACAAGAAGAAAAAAATAAGATAAACAGTACTTGGAGAAGATGAGGGGGGGGGGGCAATATCACCAATATTGCTAGCATTTTTAGCTGTAAAAATACTGTGTGTTTTTTGTTTTGTTTTTCAGTGTAAAAATGCCCATAAATATGTTACTTTTGGATATTGACCAGGAAAAAACGTTTTTTGAAAGTACTTAAAGAAGATTGTAACTTTTTAAAAATAATTTTAATTCCTAGAAGGACAGGATATGAATATCCTTCGATGATTGGGTCCTTTCTAAAGAATAATGTGCTACTACAGATATGTAAGAATCAAAATAGATTCATTTAAAATTGTAATTTTGAAAAAATTTCTTTGCTTAATTGGTAATGTTCTCATCATTAAAAAATAATATAAAAGGTTAACAGTATTTAAAAAATATACTTGGGAATATTGCACATGGCTTGCTGCAATACTATAAAATTAAGATAGTATAATGCAGACTATTGTAGTAGTCTTCCATAATTGGCAACCATTTATGTTGATTTGTAACTTAACTGTAAGTCTAAGTTTTAGCCTGCTGTCAATCAGCCAGTGTAAATAAGAGAAAAAAATCATATAAGATGTTTCGAGTGCCTTAAAAATGGCAGCATTTTAGATGTTTCAAATGTCTGAAAAATGGCGGTTTTTTAAGACGTTTCCAATGTTTTATAAATGGTAGCATTTTAGATGTTTTGAATGTCTAAAAAATGGCGGTTTTTAAGACATTTGAAGTGTTTTAAAAATGGCGTATTTTTAAGACATTTCAAGTGTTTTAAAAATGGCGGTGTTTTAAGACGTCTCCAATGTCTTAACTTCAGATGCAAAAAGATATCTTAAAAAGTAAGACTTCATTTAAAATGTGACCATCCATTTAAGACACCTTTTTAACTGAATTTCAGACGTTTGTGTTTACAGTGTTGAAGACAGTATCTCAAATCATATCGAAGATGAATATTCAAAAATTAACCAGTAGTTTGAAGAATTTAACATTTAAAGATTAGATTGGATACTTCAAAAAATTGAATATATAGAACATAATACACTGCTCAAAACAATTAAAGGATATTTGAAGCTTTATATAAAATAAAGATATAAACGAAATTTTTTTTTGCCGAAAATAGAAGAAGAGAATCACAAATGCAAATTTTTCTGGTTTTCAAACTGTGGAGTATGCAAATTTTGAGCTCGACGTCAAAAACGTCGCTTCAGCGGCAGCGAATGAAATTTGACTTTCAACTGGATAAAAGAGAATGAAGACAAGGATGATCGGCATTCAGTGATTGCTTTGTTTTGATGAGTACGATGTCTCAGCGAAGTCATTTGACAGATTCAGAAGCTTGGAGAATTGTTGGTAGGTTAGAAGGAGGCCAAACTCAAGCCGAAATAGCGCAAGCCATTGGAGTGTCACAAAGTGTCATTTCCAGGATCTGGAACCGTTTTTTGGAGAGTGGATGTGCAGGCCGAAGACCAGGGCAAGGTCGTAGACGGGCAACAACGCCCAATGAAGATCGGTATTTAGCGTTAACAGCTCGGAGACACCGAAACATGAACGCTACTCTTCTCCAACAACACCTTCGCTCGGCTACAGGCACCACGATTTCAACTCAGACTGTCCGAAACCGGCTCCATGCTGTAGGTCTGTATGCTCGCCGACCGATGGTATGTGTTAGATTAACATCAAGGCATCGTCGCGACCGCAGGGAGTGGGCAACCGAGCATGTCAACTGGAGGAGAAATGAATGGAGCAATATTCTGTTTTCTGACGAGCCCGTTTTTCTGTGCATCCGGATAATAGGCGTATTTTCATCTGGAGGGACCGTGGCAGTAGGAATAATCCTGCGTTCGTGCACGAAAGAGTCAGATTTGGCGGTGGAGGAGTGTTGGTGTATGGTGGCATCTCCATTGACGGGCGCACTGACCTCTACATCATTCGAGATGGAGCTCTGACTGGTCGCCGATATAGGGATGAGATCCTCAGACCTATTGTAGTCCCTTACGCTGCAGCAATCGGAGATAACTTCATTTTAATGGACGATAACTGCAGGCCACATCGTGCAAACCTGGAGGAGGATTTCCTTTTCGAGGAAGGAATCGTTCGAATGGAATGGCCAGCGTGTTCTCCAGACATGAATCCAATCGAGCACGTTTGGGATGCTCTGGGAAGACGAGTTTCTGGCCGCCAACAACCCCCACAAACTCTCCAAGAACTGGAAAGAGCTCTTCTGGAAGAGTGGGGCAGAATACCCCAACTCGTCATTAATAGCCTCATTGAGTCCATGCCTCAAAGGTGTTCAACGTTGCTGGCCGCCCGTGGAAACCATACCCCCTACTGAAAATGATTTTCTTTGAAGAAAACACCTTTTCTTATTCTTTTTTTCTCATATGCACAAATTGTGTTTTTTTCCTTTTGTACACAAATGCGCAATAAAATGCATTTTTTTCTGCCAAACATGTGTAATTTATTCTCATATAACCTACTATGTCTGTCGACCATGTATCAATCAGCTAAAAAGTTTCCCAGATACAAAATCCACCTAAAACTGCAATATCCTTTAATTGTTTTGAGCAGTGTATTTAATCCCCTAGCTAGAAATGTACTCGACATACCGGAAAAAAATACGTTCTTTAATCACTGAATTAAATTATTCTATTATAAATTTGTAATTTTAGAACATTTACCCAAACTACTCGCGCAGCATTATAGATTTGACATATGATATCAAAAAAGTTAAATTTGTAAAGAAAAAAAACAAAGTTTTGTAAAGAATTTTTTTGATATAATTGATAAAATGTATTGAAGAGAAATTGATATAAATGTAGACAATATTCACAATGTATTGTTTAAATACCCATAATAATAATACAATATGTATCTATACATATCTGTGTTTATTTTTATAAAACATATTTCATTGTTAAATTATATTGTATGATTTTTAACATGAAATTTCTACATGATAGTGAATAACAAATTCTGTTTTACGTCAGACTTGAGATTTATCATAAAGTGTTCAACGAAACAACATTTTCACCAATGAATACCCAGTCTGCACATATACATATGAAAATCAACTTTTGATAATACTATACATCAGATCAATGAAAAATATATACAAGTCATTAAAAAAAGTGTTTTTACAAATAAAAAATAAAAAAAAAGTTTTTTACAAATTAAAAAAAGTTTTTACAAAGTTAAAAAAAATTAAATTTTTTTACAAAAATTAACAAAATAATTACAAAAATTTCACGTTTTCCTAAAAATATTTACATATTAACAAAAATTTACACAAAAGTCAGGACCAGACCTACGTCTAACATAGCATTTTTTCGACTTCAGTTGTTAAAATCATAGTGTTAGCACTGTAAAAATACAAAATAATACCTTCAAATGATATAATGGTTGCCGAACCATTGTACATTTCTCTAAAATAAGAACTTTAAACAACCGAAGTCGAGAAAAAATTGTGATGATATATATAGGCCTGGTCCTACTGTTCAACATCGATCACGTGATCAACTTGGATACCTAAAACAGCTGAATGCGGTTTCATTTTTTTTCCTTGAAGGTAAATATTTTATTGGTTGTGTATTTCGAAATCACTCGTTGTAGAATGTCGTGAATTTCTCAGGTCATAAACAGATACATATGTTTAAGTTACACTCCGATATGAATTCTCGGTTCAATTTCGAATCAACATATAATTTACTTGTATGCATATCTATTCGAAATGAGCTGTATTCCTCACCTGAAGCGATAACATAAACTAAAAGTCCGCTATTGCCATTATCTGTATCTTTGCTGTTGTATGACTCACTTCTGAACCTATGGATATGTTTTCATTTATCTAACTTCAGTAGGCAAGTCTAAATGAAACTCTGAAGCTTATTTATTTGATTAAGTCAGATATAAATTGTTTCTTGTATCTGTCTGTAATGTCAACACCTTTAAATCACCTGCATCTGTTAGTCTTTGGTTACTGTTACTGTTGGTAACTTTCAGATTTATTGATTGATATAACATCAGCAAAATAAGTCCCACCAGTTGCTGATACATAAATGGTTTTCTCATGCATGTTTAATTTGTTCGAATCACAAATGATTCTTAATATACCAGATATTGGGTCCAATTTGAAACACAGATTATCATTTGAAGGTATTATTTTGTATTTTCACAGTGCTAACTCTATGATTTTAACAACTGAAGTCGAAAAAATGCTATGTTAGACATATGTCTGGTCCTGACTTTTGTCTAAATTTTTGTTAATATTTTTTGAAAAACTTTAAATTTTTGTAATTTTTTTTGTTCATTTTTTTTAAATTTTTAAATTTTTTTTTTTAAATTCTGTAAAAACTTTTTTTTTAATTTGTAAAAAACTTTTTTTATTTTTTATTTGTAAATCCAATTTCTTTAATGACTTGTATATATTTTTCATTAATCTGATATATAGTATTATCAAAAGTTGATGTTCATATGTATATGTGTAAACTGGGTATTCATTGGTGAAAATGTTGTTTCGTTGAACAAGTTATGATAAATCTCAAGTCTGACGTAAAGCAGAATTAGTTATTCACTATCATGTAGAAGTTTCATGTTAAAAATCATACAGTATATTTTAGCAATGAAATATGTTTTATAAAAATAAACACAGATATGTATAGATATATTTTGTATTATTATTATGTGTATTTCAACAATACACTGTGAATATTGTCAACATTTATATCAAATTCTCTTCAATACATTTTATCAATTATATCAATAAAATTCTTTAGAACACTTTGTTTTTTTCTTTACAAATTTAACTTTTTGGATATCATATGTCAAATCTATAATGCTGCGTGAGTAGTTTGGGTAAATGTTCTAAAATTATAAATTTTATAATAGAATAATTTAATTCAGTGATTAACGAACGTATCTTTTTCGCTATGTAGAGTCCATTTCTAGCTAGGAAATTATATATTATGTTATATACAGTCAATTTTTTGAAGTATCCAATCTGACCTTTGGCTGTTAAATTCTTCAAACTACTGGTTAATTTTTGAATATCTATCTTCGATATGATTTGGGATACTGTCTTCAACAAGTTCAATATAACAGTCATATATCTATTCAGTTTATTACGAATAACGAATATTTTCTATCACATTTCACACAGAAACAATTTTTTAACATGATGTGTTTTCATATGAACTGATAGTCTGCATTTTGTAGTAAAATATAATTCACGCTTTCTTGTAGATGATTTTTTGACGATGATTACAAGTATATGGTTTTTCACTAGTATGGATTTGTATATGTTCTTTTAAATTTCATTTACTTGAAAAGTATTTGTTACAAGTGGAACACATCTGCAAGAGAAATAAATGCATACAGTATTTAGAATTACTTCTAACACTATAGACGAAAAACATCACATTTTATAGAACACCTGATACAATATTTTATTGTAAATTCACTCTAATTATGTTTACTATATGTATTCTAATATATCACATATAAGTACTCACATGTATATTATTCTTTAACTCTATATGCATTGACGACGAATCATCCGGGGTATCCATTTCTGCTAAAGAGAGTTTCTGTTGTTTTGATTCATCTTGGCGTAACATCTATACAATAAAAGAAATATAATTATAAACTTAGAAAAGATTTAATAGATAAATAATCATTTATTGATGTTTTACAATCATATAGTAATATAAATAAACTAGCCGCCACTGGCGACCAGTTTGGTCGCCCTTAAATGTATGTTAAGCATTGTAACAAATTATTTTTATTCATAATTTATTTTTTTCCTTAATCCCTCGCATAACTGGAAAAATCTAATAGATAAATCAAGAACTTTTGCGATCGCGGTAGCATTTCGCATATTTTTTGTTGTTATGTATTTCATCTTTCTTGACAAAAACCGCTTAACCCACTTAAGAATTTATGCTTCATGTCCGTTTGCTTATCACTTGCAATATGTTCGCTAAAGCGGAGATTCTTAAACATATTTGGCGCAAAACAAAAATCGCGCCAGCCCCGGTGCGTCCGTGACAGCTGTTTCAATTTAAAATACATGACGTTCACATTTTTCATTTAAAATAGAAAATAGAAAAATAATAATTATCATAAATCATTTGATTTCAAATTAAAGTATCGTTTCTAATTTGCACGCGCAAAAAATAAAAGCTGACAATTATTTTCGAAATTTGATCCATTAAATATTATTACATGAGTTCAACTTACGTCAAAAAAGATCCGGAAGTTGAGTTGTATGGAACAGAATTAAGGTAAACTTTGACTGTCTCACTGGTGCGGATTATTTTTTTTACGCCAGGCAGCGATCCAAAAATTCATGGTTTAATATTTTAAACATTCACAACGAATGAATCTTTTTTCTTTGTTTACTTTCATATATAGAGAATTTTAACTGCGAACCTAATTTAAACTGAAGTTATTGCAGAATGTATACATAATTGAACGTAAGTCATCTCTCAAATATTAATTTATTTTGAACGATCTTTCTAAAAATGTAATTTTTATGCAGTTTTATTTGCAAAAATAATTTTGAATAAAAATGGCCGCCTGGCATATGAAAAAGTGAAACGGACATCCCGGAACTGTTGATGACAGTCACATGACTTACGGTTTTATTATATAGATTCATATACAGGGCTACGAAAAAAAAAGAAACATTGTCGTTTACGTTTGGTAATTGCTGCAAGTGAGTTTTAAGTTGTCTTTTAGCTTAATAGGTGGTGTTCTCAAAAGTCTTCAGATAATATGCAGGGCTGTACAAAAGTTTTCGAGTGCATTTCCATTGATTCGCGAAAATTACTGAATGTAAATATTCTAACTGAACTAAATTTTATCATACTATATATCAACATCTATTGATTATATACATAGGGCTGCATAAAATAATTCGACTAATTTTTTGACACTGGAAGGTAATTTCGAAAACTGTATTTTTCAATGTGTTGTGTGTTTTCTAAACTGTTTACTTACACCATCCATTTATCGCTCTTTGACATTAAAACTTTACAATTCTCCACAGATACTACATGTTACATGCATGGCGGCACGCAACACTACTCACAGCTTTTTAATTAAGAAACATTTTCTGTCAAACCCCTAAGCTTATTTTTTATACATATATTGAAAGAAGAAATGATTTCCCGTCGATTGCTTAGCTCCGTTTTTATCGAAAAAAATGTAATTAAAATATATGGGGTGTTTCCCCCTTTTGTTTTTGCCGACGTAACCCTTCGGTTAAAACAGTGCGTATGTGAAAGGTTCTTCGTGTTTATCAGTATTGCACTAATCGACAATGTAATAGGGAAAATAGTGTTGAATACCTCGACAATAAATCAGTTTGGTATTTTACCAGTGCATAAGTACAAAAAAATCACAACTTAATCTTGATAACGTGGAGTAATTGGATAAAATATAATATATGTGCAAAAAACGCAAAAAATGAATTAACAGCATTTGTTATTATAACTTTCAGAAACTAGAAATGATATTTTCAAGTAGAAATAAATAATAAAAATTTGTCTTTACTGAAATACAGTTTGAATTATGTAGAAATACATAATACAATTTTGTCTTTACTCAAGTACAGTATGAATACTGGAAAGAACTACCGAGTAAACTACCTGTATAACCAGGTACTACTGCTACTATTACTACTACTACTAATAATAATAATAAAGAAGAAAGGAAAATCATCTCATACATTTTAATCACAAAATTGCCTCAAACAAAAAACGGAAATAGTCATTCGATGGAAAAAAAGATGTCTTCTTTCAATTTATGTTTTGAAAACAGAAAAAGCTTCTTTGGCAGTCTTCGGGCTGACATTGTACCAAACTTTGAAATTCTCAATACGAACACATAATTTTCATATCTTTTTTGGATTTTTCAGTAACATTTCCTTTAAAATATCTTTAATTTAAAAAAAAAAAGGTATTCGGGGAATATGTTAAGGAATTATGCAAATTTAAAATTTTGAACTCGTATAATGTTAAATTCAATCATTTCATTATTAATAGTTGCAAAACAGACATCAGTACCTGTTGTCTTTTAAGCGTAATTCAAAAACTACTTGGCGAAATGAAGTGATGTTTCAGATTCGCATGTTTGAATCTTTGAAAAATCGATTTCTGGTAATCATCTTATAGGTTACAATTCATATTTTCTATAAACTAATTGTCGAACAAAATATGAATTGTAATCTATTTGCTGTGGAACTTCCCTTTAACGAAGTCCCTATTTAACAAAGTTTTCTACTTAACAAAATTTTCTGAAGAACTTTGACTTTGAACACCATTAGCATATAAATTAATCTCCATATTACAAAAAATATTTTTTATATAACGAAGTTTATTTCACTTTTGTACTTGTACAGAATTTTAAAAAAAGAGGTTGCTGTTGCGATGGATATGCGAATTTATTGCAGCTTATTGTAAGAAAATGATGAAGATGCTCCATCGTAGTTCTGATCTGTAGACGTACAGCGAGTTTCATTTTTATCTAATCTGATGAGAATTCTTAGAAAAAATATATCACGACCACGTGTTCATTTTTCTGGCACACCACGTGTCTCTACTACCATAAATTTTCATTCTGTTTGGTGCTAAATAAAACAATTTATTTTCACACTAAGAAAAACACCTGTTATCATTGCTCTCCCACACCGAGACTCTACTCAATTCAAAATCTCCTTTTAACATTCAATGATATAGAGGCTGCAGTGACGCAATGCCGTCAGATGCATTGAAGCAAAAAATATCTATTAGAGTCAGTCAGTTGCCATTCTGACATTCCATTGCAGATAGACAACTGCTTTGCACATCCACAAGAGTGTGCTTCTAAATGCAAATCGAAGAACGTCAAAGTTATTTGTGTTCCTGCCAATACAACTTCCAAACTTCAGCCATTAGTCTAAGGAATAATAAAAAAAAAATCTTCAAGTACATTATCGAAAAAGACAATGTAGTGAAAACATTAGTTTGATTTGATTGCCTAAGAGGGACTGCTCAGACAAGGAAACCAAGTCTGTAGAGCATAGTATCCCTCCCGGTCCCTTTATTAAGGTCTTAAAAAAAAAAAAGGTTACAGTGTTCAGCCCCAGCTGATGCCGCCGGAAAACGCGACAATGAGCGGCAAAACATAAACATAAGAAAGAAATATAATACAGGCGACCCTGCCAGGAGTGCTCCAATACGAGCAAGTGACAGGGACTGAATAAGGCTTTTACAGGAGTGATCCATCACTGCCGGAAAACAGATTTTCCCACGCGGCACTGGGCAGTGAGAGGCATCAGTAGGTGGTGAAAACTACAGGGGGCGAAGAATTGATGAATTGAGATCCAACAGACGGGCTCCCTAAGTTAAATTTGAGAGGTAAGTTAAGTGGTCAAAAATGCTTTTTAGTTTCCTCTTTAGAAGTGGGCGAGTTAGGATATTAGCGAGCCAATTTTTTGGAGGGTTTTGAGTGCACCTGAGATGCCATTGGCTTGTCAGTGTGCAGTGAAAATATGGGTGTGACGCTGTACCCTGTTCACCGCACTCGCATTGGTCTGAAGATGCACATTTGAATCTGTGTAGGTACTGACGGAAGGGTCCATGACCAGTAAGAAAAGCTGTAGTGTGAGGGGTGAGGTAATATAGTGTGTAGGAGACTTTGGGGATGAGCGTATGAGTATGTCGGCCTTTGGTTGAGGTGGTCCAATGTACTTGCCAGTCTTTTGAAATATTTTTTTTTAATGTACGTTTGATGTAGCTATGTGGGAGTGGAAGGTGGTGATCAATGTTGGGTTTTTTTGTGGCTTCTTTTGCTAAAGTGTCAGCCAACTCGTTGCCAAATATGCCCTTGTGTGCGGACACATGACCAATTCGTGCGCGGCTTATGATAGTTAATAGCCTTTTCTTTATATCAAGAACTAGTGGGTGTTTGGTCCTGTGGGAATTAACTGCTTGCAGACTAGACAGACTGTCGCTATATATCCAGTACAGAGTTGTGTCTGTTTGTGCGTGGATCCATTCAAGTGCTTGGAGGATGGCATATAGTTCGGCTTGATATACCGTGTTGTTGTTGTCCAATCTGCAGGCCCACTGGTGGATGATCAACGCACCTTCCGTGACACAGTAAGCTGATGCCACGCCGGTTGCTGTTCGAGATCCATCTGTAAAAATTGTTGGCAATGTGGATGGTGTGTACGTGTTAGGATCTGTATTTACTTGGAGGTGTGATGTTTCTTCTGCTGGATGTAATTGCCAACCATGGACTATTCGTTCGATGCTTTTGGATGGAAAATGCTGTTCTACTGTTTGACTGTGTGAAAGGTGTAGGGTTCTGCTCTTTTTGTATTCATATTCTAATGTTAAGGTGATGGGTGGTATACCTGTAATTACATTTAGTGCATCGGTTGAGATGGTTTTATAACCACACGACAGTTGTAGTAGGAATGGTCTTTGAATTGATGTTAATTTTTGTTTATTTGTTTTTGTTAGTTTACCTCCCCAAATTCCAGCCCCATACAGAATAATCTTTTCTATAATTGTATTGTACCATATTTTTAGCATGTTATTATTGATCCCCCAAGATTTCCCCCTAAGTCTTGATGCATTGTGGTGGTGTTTGACTAATTTGAGTTTAAGTTGGTTGAGGTGTGCTGTCCAGGATTGATATTTATCTATAGTGACGCCTAAGATTTTCATATGTGCTACGTGGTGCAAGCTAGTTCCGTTAATCCGCATTGTTGGTTCACGCTCCAGCTTGCGTGGCTTGGCGAATGTAAGGACCTCTGATTTTCCAGGTGATAGGTGTAAGTGGCGTGTATTTAGTAGTTGGCAGAATGCTGCGAGTGCTCGAGCCGCCGTAGTTTCCAGGTCCAGACGCGTGCAACCCGAGAGAACCAGGCTGAAGTCATCAGCAAAAGCAAATGCGATTATGCCCTGACGTTCCAGCTCTAAAAGAAAAACGTTTGCGATTAGTAGCCAGAGTAGAGGTCCAAGACAAGAGCCTTGGGGACATCCCTTCTCCAGCTTATGCGGAATGTAGCCTGCACCCCAATTAATGAGGACACTTCTTTCAGATAGATAAGACTTGACGACCCCAGCCAGGTTCCTTGGGCAGCCCAGCGCCCGTAATTGTATAAGTATGTCCCTCCATTCTATGTTGTCGAAGGCTCCCTGTATGTCCAGCGAGACCAGGGAAGTGTAGTCACCATTAGCTATGCTGTCGGTGCAGGAAGTCAAGATATCTAGCAATGCTTTTTCACATGATCTGCCCGCTCTGAACCCGAACTGTTTAGGATGGAGTAAACCTTTTGTTTCTAGAAAGTGAGTCAGCCGAAAGACTATAAGTTTTTCTAATAGTTTGCCGAGGGTAGGAAGAAGGCAGATCGGTCGGTATGACTTGGGTTCAGAGGGGGATTTCCCTTGCTTCAGGAAGTACACCACTTCCCCTTGTCTCAAAACCTCTGGAAAAATATTGTGCTGGAGACAGAGGTTCGCCCAGCGTGTAAGAATATTTGGAATTATGTGGAATGTGGCCTTGAGTAATCTAAAATCTATTGAATCTGGACCTGGAGCCTTCTTGTCATTAAATGTATGCAATGTATGTTCTTAATTTTGCTTTGGTGAAAAGCTTGTCAGGTGGTGAGTCAAATGTTATGTCCTCATTGTTGTTATCAGGGTATGCTGTGGGTCTAAATATTTGAGATGTTAAATGTTGTAGGTTGTGTTGTCTTGATGCGACACTTGGGGGCTGCTCGATCAAGATTTCATCCGGAGTGAAGAGTTTTCCCGTGTATATCTTCTGTGCGGTCCCAAACGGATTTGTGGTGTTGTTACAAAACTGTCTCCATGCTTTAGTTTTAGCATTTAATACGGAGCGCTTGTATAGTGCGGAGAGCTTTGAGTATTTTACACTGAGGGATTTGTATGTTTCAGACTCGTGTTCATTGTCTCTGAGTCTCTTGAGTTTTTTTCTCAATGCTGTTAAGTGGTTTCGTTTTGTTTTTAGTTCTGTGTTCCAATATGAGAATGTGGGTGTTCTCCTAACCGTTTTATATCTATAGGCTGTCTTCGCTGCTTGCTGAATTTTTTCTATCAAGGTGGCTGTAAATGTGTTGATTTGGTTGGCTTCTGTTATGCTGTTTAACTGTTCTCCGAGGAGCTGTTTGTTGTTTTTAATATGTTGTGTAAATTTTCGGATGTTTCCCCTGGTTGTGTTGAACCTTCTTCGGATTGTGTAGAGTGGCGAGATCTCGAAGGAGAAGTGGATATACTTGTGGTCTGATGCATTGTACAGGTTGGAGACTTGCCAATTTTTAAGTTTGTGTAGTGTTTGTGTGTTGACTAGTGTTAGGTCAGGCCAGCCTTGAGCCAGTAATTCCCCTTTTGAATTATATTTTTTATAAGTTGGTTCTGTGTTTTCAATGTTTGCTATTGTCAGATTGTTGGTGATTAAAAATTCGGTAAGTGTTTCCCCGCGGCGATTTTCATTGGGGTATCCCCACAACGTGGAGTTAGCGTTGAAATCACCCCCGCAAATGAGAAACTTTCTTTGTGTGATGATGTGTTCCCATTCTTCGAGTGTTTCATCGAAGTCAGATTTTGGTGCTGCGTATGTCGAGCCAATTATTAGAGAGCCTTCCTTGGCCATAATGGTCACGAAGGCACAATGAGTTCCTGTATAAAGATGTGTGTATATGAGATTTTTGTTTTGTATGACTACATGTGCCGAGTATTTTTTTGATGGAAAAATGGACCACGATGAGGGAAAGCCGGTTAGCTCTCCGCGTTTGTTACAGTGTGCATCCTGCAGTAATACGATGTCTATGTTGCTGTCTATCATGTGATTTTTGGCTGTTTCATTGGCTGATTTGCAGTGGTTGAGATTTATTTGTAACATCTTGATGTGACCAAATGGTGGGAGTGGTGTTGTTGTTCTATTGCTAGTTGGTGTGGTTGTTGGGTTTGGGGTTGTTACCATCGCGAACTCTCTGCGTTGTGGTCGATTTTGAGGGGTGGTAACTGTTTCGTTGATGTTTTTACCATCGCGAGCTGTCTGATGATGTGTTTTGCTTGCGATGGCGGTTCTGGTAGATGTCCTGATAGACCTGGCAGTCCAGTGAGCTTGCTCTATGGTTATTTGGATATGGGTGTCCGTGTTTGTCTTCTGTGTGTGAGCAGTTGTAGCATTGATGTTTGTGCGGTTTGTTTTTGTGTGGGCAGCTTTCAGAGGAGTGATCTTCCATGCAATACTCGCATGCCGTTCTCCCCCTGCATCCGTCGGAGGAGTGTCAAAAAACTTGGCAATTTTGGCATCTTATTATTGGTGAGTAAATTCTGAGCTTGCATGTAAAGAAGTTCATTGCTAGACGACCTTCGTTGAGTAGTGCGGCAGCTTGTTCTTCGTCGGTTTCTATTACTAGTTGATATGTTTTGGAGTTAGTGTGTGATATTTCTTTGTGTATGTATATGCCTTCTGTTGGTTTTACGTCGAGTGGGTCTAGTTGTTCGTATAGTTTCATAATTGTTTCGTGGGATGTAAATGATTTTGGGATGCCCAGCACTATAATCTTTCTTCTTTTTTCAGATGTGAATTTAATGGAGACCAGACGTGACATTTCTTCTGAGTTTTCTATCAAATTCATTAGATTGTCCACGTCTGTGTCTGTGTCGGATCTTATGATGATTGTTGTTTTGTTTCTGGCTACAGTGGTGAGTATTGGTGGGACTTTTTTGTATTTGTTGAGGGCTTTGTTGAGCTGTTCTCTAATTGCGAACATCGTTAGGGATGTGTTAGGCTTTCTCGTTAATAGGATTGCTGCTTTGGAGTATCTTCTTGCTATTGATGGTGATGTTCGTGATTTAAATATGTCTGGTCTGTCCGTGTCTGTTATTTTAAGTTGGTCTGCGTATGATTTGTGTGTGCTATTTTCTTCCAATGTGTCTGTGGTTGGCCTTCGTTCATTCTGTAATTTGGATATTTTCTCTTCTATCTCTGTTAGTCTTTCCAATATTTCTTCTGTGTTTGTGTTGCCTTGTGTGATAATTGATTTTGTGGCTGTGTTGATGTGCTGCGCATACGGGAGATTGTTCCTTATTTTGAGTAAGAGTTGGTGCGATTCTTGTTTTGTGAGCATTCATATTTTTTTATCTTCCGGGATCTGATATTTTTGTTGTTCTTCTACTTCTTGTATTCTAATTATGCGTATTTCTTCTTTTAGTCTGTCGTTTGTTTGTGCGAGGTGACTTATTTTCTTGTTTAGTTCTGCGATGACTTCTTCATTGTTTGATTGTAATGTGGTTATTTGATGATTTTGTTGTTGAATGATTCGTTCTTGATTTTGTATTATTTCTTCTTGTTGTTTTCGTTCTTCATTGTTTTTAATCTCCTGTTCTTTTGTGTTTTCTTTTATTGTTCTGATCTCTTCTGCTAGTTTTTCCAGTCTTCCTTCTAGTGGATCTTTGTTGTTGTTTTGTGTTTTCTGTGGTGTGTTGGTGGTGGCTTGTTCTTTCGTGTTGTTATCTGTCTGAAGTTGGTTTAGTTCTTTTGTGAGTTGATGGTATTCTTTGACTTGTTTTGTGATTTTGTCGTGCAGTGTGTTGGCCTTTTCGTTGCCTTGTTTTGAATATTGTTTCAGACTTTTGACCATTTGCATTAGACAGGCTTGGAATGTGGGCTTGGAGGAGAGGAATTGTGGTAGTTCATAATAGGTGGTTCGTTTGTAGAGGGTTATGTCTATGAGCCCATCATCGAAAGTAAGCTTGGGAATGTGACGTGATTTCATCGACCGTACACAACTGTTTAGTAAAAGACGGCTTCGTAATTGAAACTGAATTAAATGCGTCTGAATCCCACACCTTTTTGTCATATCTGAAGAAAAAATTTCATGAATTTAAGTTGATTTCTATTTAACGAATTTTCTTCATAACGAAATTTTTAAGTGTAACAATGAGACTTCGGTAAATGGAAGTTTCACTGTATATATATATATATATTAAACAGAACATTTTTAAAAGCGTCAAATAAGTGAACCCAAAATTGGCTCCTTTATCCAAGTCGTTTTTGAGTTATGTTTAAAAAGCTACCTTTATTGCAATCTATTTTCCAACGATTAGAAATGAATTTAACAGTAGGAGTTGCAAATTTTTATACATTCTTGAGTCTAATTACTAAACTACTTCACCGAATAATTTTGCGTTTGGTATTCTAATTTAAAAATTACCAGAAGATCCAAATATAGTGCTAAAATTAGGTGTTCAGTTACTTTATTCATGACTTGTTCAATGAGTTACTATTCAGATTTCTTTCAATGTATTTCAAAGTTACCTATGTACCTGCTTTGAAATCTTCTACACAAACTTTTTCCAGTTTAATAATTTTCGGTCTCATTTAATTTTGGGTAAAAATACATTTGAGGTTGTAATTTTCTGATATTTTTCTTTTTATTTAGTCTATTTTATTTATTTAGTCTCTGGTTAAAAATTGTTATTCATTGTTGCCCGAAAAACTAATTAACAATTGTTATTAACGATTTTTATTTTAGTTTTTTGGGCAAAACTTCACCTATTTTACTCTTTTTTGCATCTTTTTTAATACCCATAATAGTAAAAGGAGATTGTGATGGCGACAATATATTGGTAAAAACAACTTGAAATAAAGTTACTCAATCAGCAAAAAATAAATAAATAAATAAATAAAAACTTTATTGATCTAAAAAATCTGATTTTATAAGTTTAACAGTATTTTTGTTCAGTTTTATTTGTTTGTAACACTTTCCAACATAGATGAAAAGTGTTTATGAATTCGGTCCGTCTAACCGTGCTCTAACTCTCGTAAATATTCTCGGATCGTCATGATTTGTTTTTACATTATTTAATTTTACTATAAAATGTTCGGTATTGAAAATGAATTCTGTAGCACTGATAGTTCAATTACAATGGCACACAAAATAATTCCATTAAATTATGGTCTATGGCGAAAATTCGATTGCGGCGCATTTTATTGATGTAATGATATTTCAAACATAGTTAAATTAATATATATTACTGAGGCATGCTTTTACCTGGGTATACAATTAGTACCATTTATAGTTCAGTTAGAGGGACGTACAAAATAATTCCTTTAAATTATTATCTATGGGATAAAATATTTTGCGGTGCATTTTGGACATGTTAAAAATGATACTTGAAACATAATGAAAATTAAAAGGATCACACAAAGTTTCAATAAAACGCATTTTCTGTATAATATGGAGTGCGAGGATTTATCGTTCTTTTACTTAGATGTACAAGATAATTTTAGTTAAAGGACTGACTATCTATATTATAAAGGACAAACATGTCTGTGCGTAACGCTGACGTCATTTTGCGAATGGCAACACTTGAGGCTGAAATTTCGGTTTTGCGATTTTTGCTACTGCAATTTTTTTAACTTCTTAACATCGCACATTTTCAATTTTTACACCATTATGTAGGGGGAAAAATCTACTTTCAAATGGAATTTGTTTGAAAACTACATCGCAATTTAATCATTTATTATAGCAATTAAGTTAAATTTCAAGCATGATTTGAAAAAAAAATTCTATATCGCTTGCATACGATTACAAAATATAAATCCATTTTCACTTTAAACAATATAAAATATTTAGCATTTGTTTCCAGCTAATATCCCATAACGAAATTAAAACTTCGTTAAGCAATAAATAAAATAGTATAAATGAAACGCAAATTTAACAGACATGTAATTGAAATAAGCGCTTAAAACCATTGAAATTGTTGGAATAATAATAAGCAAACACTGCCGTAGATAGCGAAATTTTTAGCGATTTTTTCCGCTATTAACTTCTGGCTCGAGACCAATACGAAATTACCAATTTTAATAAATTTAAAATTTTATTTGAATATATAATTGACATTTCATATAAAAATGCTCTTTGGTGTTATTAGATCGCAATCTAAAAAATATTAAATGTAAAAATCTATTAGAGTTTTTTATAAAAAAATGTAAATTGTTTTCAGACATATTCTCAATCCCGGGAAGTCCGGGTTGGATGCCCTAGTGATCCTAACTGCTAGACGTGCTTTTTCCGCTGTGATATGCAATTTTATGTATTTTTTTTGTGTACTACGTATTGTTTGCAAACTCTGTAGATTCAATACAGGGTAACCTAAAATACTTCGAATATGGGCAGTAATTGCTGAAAATGGTTTTTTACTGACTTATGTATCTTTTAAATTGCTTATTTAGATATCTTATTTCATAATATGAAAAATTAATTTTTTATGTATAATATTCTGTTACTGTTGGAAAGTGTTCCATGATCTATGCCGGATGCATGATTTTTCGTTCTTGTTTAATATCATCCCGAAAATAAATATAACGTTAAGTGAAATAACTGAAAGTATCAGATATGTCCGTTGTATTTGTAATAAAAAGAATGAGACAAAATAGATACAAAAAAATAAACAATATATAAAACAGTATATAAAACATAATTTAAGAGGATAAGTATAGTGAACAAGTAGTAGAAATAATTTGTTAAAAGGGAAAGTCATTTATTTATTTTTTCCCTTTACTCACACTCATTTGTTAAACATAACATTTTATTTTACTTATTTTTTTTTTTATTTTTTTTTTTTTGTAATCCTGATAGAATTTTTAAGTTTCGAAACAAGCTGGTACTAATTTTTTTTTCCACATGTGTACAAATAATATTAATCTTATGGATTTGCTAATCCTAACTCTGTGACCACTCTACAAATAAATAAAGAAACAGAGAAATGTTTGATGGATTTCTCTACGGGTTATTGGAATTTGTTGTTAGAAAATACTTCAAGAAAGAAAGCTTCACATCTAGTAGAGAAACACTCTTTTCAAAAGAAATGAAAAAAAAATGATTTTAAGAATTTAATAATATAGGTACTCATTCTTTATTTATTATAGTAATTCCTATAAAAAGAATATAATTATAAGTGAAGAAAATACAACTATTAACTTATTTTTAATTTAAAACTGCGCTAAGCACTGTATAGACAAATGAATTGCGAATACATAACCATGTTTGTTTTTAGTTTAAATTGCAAATTTGAGTAACGAATCATACTAACATAGTTTAAGAAAAGTAATAGTTATTTTAAACGTGGTGTTACTTCCTTCATGCTTGAGAACACATTTATTTAAAACGTTCCGAAGCTATGAATTATAATCATAAGCTTTACCCATACAAGGACATATTAATAACATAACACAAGGAAGATTTATGATGATACAATCTTAATCTTTTATTTCTTTGTGAAGATTTCAGAACTGCTACGACGCATAGTTTATGAAGCAAATAATCGCTATATTTAATTTCGAAAGAACCTGAATTACCTGAGTTAAATTCTACGGGGTGCAAGCATTATTGAAAAGCTAATTATGCATGTTTTTACATATCTTATTTGCTAAAAGTTACATCACCAAATATGGCACTACGCTTAAATTTTATTTTTATAAAGCTTTAAAGAAAGAACGAAATGAGATTTAACCTATAAGTGGTTAAAATTGCGGTAAGTAATATCGTGTGGAATTTATAGGAAATGTGAAAATACTTTCTAATAATTTTATTTTGATGATCATTAATAAAGAGTCATTTTGACAATAGAGAAAGTGTTTACTATTGATTACAGAACATGCGTATATCACAGACAACATTTGTTTATTTTATTACTAGCAGGCTTCGACCGCAACGCTGGTAGGTTTCCCCAAACGAAATATATCGATGTGTTTTAAAACAATATGTACCTTTACATGGAATGTCCTTCCGTATTGCTGGAAACGTTACGAACACCATTGCGCCATTATATTTTATAACATGTCAGACAAATTTGGTATGTTAAGGATCAACTCTTTTAGTTAATCATTTAAAGAATTTAGTAAAGAACGATATAATGATATGCAATATACTAAAACTATCTTTGAAAAATTATCTAAAATACAATGCAAGTCGCATCGAAATCGATTCAGTAAATTCTTTCCAAAATTTTAATCTTTCATAATCGAGTTCACCTGATTGTAAATTTTTTCTCATAATTCTAAAAGTAAGCAATGTAGAACAATATGGTATATACTAAAACCTTCCCTGAAAATTTATCAAACTAACAGTGTCAGTCCCATCAAAATCCTTCGGCAAAACTTAAGTTAGAAGCGGTCGGAAAAAAAATCTCAATTGCATTTTATATATATAGTACCATACTATACTATAGTAGATGCCATACTGTATATAATTACTATAAATAAGTATTATGTTAAAGCGCAATACTTAAATACACCTACTACACAGGATGTTTCGTAAAGATTGAAACACGCTTTAATTTTTTACTTGTTGGAGATAAGACGGTAATACGGTAATATAAACTATTTTAAATAAAATATTTTTGTATAAGCATACAATTTTATTCTCTTTTTTTCCTTATAACATTTGCATAATTTTTTTATTCACATTTTTGCCACTATTTCCAAATAATAATATTCGGCTAATTTAATTACGACATAAATTATAATACAATTTGGAAATAGCGGTCTTTTTTTTCAATTTAAAAATAAATGCCCAACGGTTAACACCAAATCCGTTGGATATAACTTTATTCTGCTTTACTGTTTATACCGATTCCCATATATTTATTTCTACATTTTTCTTCACTTGAAATTACTCTTTTGATATAATCTGAATCGTGATAAAAAAAAAATGTTTATTTAAAAAAATCATTTTTGTATTACTTATTTAAATTTTAAATGTATCTGAAAGCTTAAAGCTATTTTAAATAGTATTGTACTTAGTTTGTGTTATAAAATGAGTATGTAAATGTTTTGGGAATCACATTTGCTTAGTTGTTTTTATTCAGATTTCTGCCACTATTTCCGAATTTTTGCCTAATTTAAGTACAAAATAAATTATAAAACAATTTGGAAGTGGTGGTTTATTTCTGAATTAAAAAAGCACATCTCCTACTGGAAACACTAATTCCGCTGTATATAACTTTATTTTTCGTTACTATTGTTTATAACGATTCCCATATAGTTATTTTTACGTTTTTCTTCTCATGAAATTTCTTTTTTGTTATAATCTGAATCGTGATAAAAAGAAAATAAATGTTTATTTAAGGAATTTTTTTATTGGCTTATTAAATTTTTAAATTATCAGAAAGTTTAAAGCTATTTTTAAATAAAGTATGTTTGTATTAGCATACAATTTTTTTTTCCTTTCATTATAACATTTGCTTATTTTTTTCTTATATTTAGATTTCTGCCACTATTTCCGAAGAGTAATATTCTCTTAATTTAAGTACAAAATAAACTGTAAAACAATTTGGAAATAGTGATTTATTTCTGAATTTAAAAAGTAAATGCCCACTGATATAACTTTATTAAATTCCTACTATTAGCTCACACTCTCTCTATATATATCTTGTTGGAATTTTCAATCGTTAATAAAATATTTTCTATTCATCCTATCAAGTTCAAATAAATTTTTTTAGACTTGTCCTGGATGACAATTGATGTTAATACAGTTTTTTAAAATATTAATTCATTAATTAAATTAAATTAATTAATTTTAATTTTATATTTCATTTCTGTTCAAAAGTATTGACTCACTCCATATTTATAGTCTCACCTTCACACGTAAAAATATAATGGGGCTGGCTGTTCAAGGACGAAGATCAGGCGGCTCGCGGGCGAAGGAGACTATAAATGTGGAGTGAGTCTATACTTTTGAACAGAAATGAAGTATGAAACTAAAATTAAATAATAAAATTTAATTAATGAATTAATATTTGAAAAAAAAACTGTATTATCGTTAACTGTAACATCGCTATGGCACTTTATTGTGAAGTTTGGTAATTTTCGAAATTCAATATTTGAAAAACGGCATAATTATTAGATTTTAAATTTATATCAAGGAAAATACAATTTTTTTAACTTTCTAACGCAGTTTGTCTAACAATTTTGTGAGAAATACTTTTCGAGCTATTATTTTTTGGTATTTTAGCTATTTATTTTTTATTTAATTTTTAATACATTTCAAACATTTCTCTTATATAAGATATTTAGCAGGATATAAATTTAGGAATAAATACCGTCAGTGGCGTAGCGTGTACATCGCTGGAAAAAAATTCTACTTGACCTAAGTAGGAATTGACTTACAAAAAGAGTTTTTATACTACTTGTTTTTCGTTACTGTTGATTATAACGATTCCCATGTATTTATTTCTACATTTTCCTTCTCGTGAAATTTCATTTTTGTTATAATCTGAATCGGGCTAAAAATAATAATAAAGTTTATTTAAAGGAATTATTTTCGTTTGTTCCAACCTAGTTGAAAAGTGTTTATGACTTACGTGTGTCTGGCCGTCTGGCCGCGCTTTAACTCGCGTAAAAATGCTCGCATCCTTCTGAAATTTTTACTGTAGCATGTCATTTACTATAGCATGTTTCCTATTTTAACTGAAATGTGAAGCACTTATAGTTTTTTTTTTTTTTTTTTTTTTTTTTTTTTTTTACAGGGACAGTCAAAAGTATTCCGTTACATTACAGTCAATGGGAAGTAAGCGTTCCAAGTGCATTTTGATGATGCTACGTCATTTAAAACATGATGAAATTGATATATAATTATGAAGCGCATTAAAACATGATTTTTGTAGAATATGGGGTGCAAAGCATTAGTTATTCATTTACAGGGTCAACCAAAAGAATTCTGTTACACATTTTTATATGGGGAAAAATTGTTTGAAGTGTAATTTACTGATATTTCTCTATTTCAAACATAATGAAAATTATATGCATTACTGAGGTGCACTATAAATTGATATCTTGTGTACATTGCGTTTTTTTACAGGGACACACAAAATATATCGGTTACAGTACATGTGCCATATTTACAGTCTATGTGCGATAAGGGCGTTTTCAATTTTGGTTTGCGTTTTTAAGTTTAACTAACTCTTTTCATAGCACGTGTGTGTTTATAAACTCGGTTGTTCATATACAGGGCAATACAAGGGAATCCGTAAGTATTACAGACTACGAGAGTGAATTTCTTAAGGGTAGTTTTTAATTGTGTTACGCATTTTGTTGCTGAACTATAATATATTTACTAGACTAATAGAAGTTTGTGGAATATAAATAAATTCATATACAGGGCTACGCAAAGAACAACATACATTGTCGTTTATGATTGGTAATTGCTGCGAGTGAGTTTTAAGTTGCCTTTCAGCTTAATATGTGGTGTGTACAAAAGTTTTCAGATAATAAGCAGGGATGTACAAAGGATTTCGAATGCATTTCCATCGATCGAAGAAAATTGCTAACTGTGAATATTCTAACTGAACTAAATTTTATCATGCTATATATAAACATCTATTGATCATATACATAGGGCTGCACAAAATAATTCGACTAATTTTTTGACACTGGAAGGTAATTTCGAAAACTGTATTTTTCAATGTGTTGTGTGTTTTCTAAACTGTTTACTTACACATCTTCTTTCACCTTATTTAACGGTGAATCTGATGTAAATGTTGAAATTAATAGGCAGACTCAAAATAAATTTACTGAAATAGTCCATGTATCAAAATTACGCCCTTATTATCCTCCTGACAAACTAAAGTTATCACATGAACAGCAACAAATTAATGTTAAATCAATAGCTTAATATTAAACTTAGTAAGTCAAAAATTAAATAAAATTAAAGAAATCAAATTATAATTGACTAATCAATTTTCTTCTGTATAACAGTGTGTTCTTGAATATAGGAATTCCCAAGAATATTACTGCAGAGATTTTTGCTTGAGTTAACTTTTTATGCAGGCGTAAATTGGTTGATTTGAGTTAAGAATTTCTTATATTGGATTGAATTGAATTAGAACAGTAAAATAAATTAGAATAGCAAATTAGATAAGAATAATACATTAAATTAAAATAAATTGAATAAACATTCACTGGATTAAATTAAATTATAATAATAGAATAAAATTCTCTAATACTAATAGTTAAACTTATTATCCGCCATTCTTAAGAACACTTCAAGGTCTTATTTTCATTGAACAACTTATGTTTTTCTTGTTTGATTGAAAACAGAATGAGCACATAATCCTACTGAATTGTTGATAATTTTTCTCAGACATTTCTTATTTTACTATTTATTTATTTTGTTTCCTTCTATTAAGTATATTTTCATTCCTCACTGATATTGAAAAAGAATGAAGAATTAAATTATATACAGAGAAATTATTGATAAGATATTGATTTAGACTATTTTGAATTTGTTTGTTATTGTTGATATTATTATGTTGTTATTATAATTGGTGTTGTTATTTATTATGTGATACAAGATTACAAGAGAGAATATTCTTGAGAATTGAGATAAAAGAAAACCATTGATAGGAAATTAGTTGATGCTAAAAAATCATATCTTGCTAGCAAAACATCTAAAAAAGTATTAGATATCTAATTGATTGAAACTTATTAACTGACTGGACTTTACTTGATGAGTTCACTTTAATCGTTTATTGAACTTATTAATTGATGGAATTTCTTAGTTATTTGAACTTTCTGATTAACTGGAATTATCCTACTACAGAATCAATACACTACATTGCCGTAAACTGTATTGCTGACAAGTATTAGCCTTCATATCCGTACCAAAAAGCTTTTATTGGGAATGAGAGGTCTATGACTCAAAGACTTTTAACCGATTAAGATGACTATTAAAGAAAAAGTTTTTGTTTACTTTATATTTATACTTTTCACTATTTATGTTTAAGGAGTGAAAAAAAATCACTTGTAACAAAAATATTTATAATGTAATTTATTTAAACAATTCCCACAGGTTAGCGTTTACAAAAATAACTATTGAAATAACTTTAATGAAATCAGACAATTTTTGACATTAAATAGAATACCAGATAACTATATTGTAATCCAAATTCTTGCTTTCCTTAAATGAACTTGTAGATCATCGGATCTACCAGTCATCGGATTTTTAGGGGGGGGGGCATAATGTTATATTTTATTTCCTTCGCATATCCTTCGCATTTATTTCGCATTATTCCTTTAAATTAATCTAACTTCTGACATATTCAGTATTTCCTTAATTCTTAATAATATTTATTCCTATTTAATGTGCTTTTAAAAGTAATTACACGTATATTAATAATTATCTTTTTCCAAATCTTAATCTAAAACTTTAAGTTCATTAGTAACTTTTATCAACTCCCCAATCTGTAAAATTCTGAGAGACGCTTGTGTCATTTCGAATGTTTTTAAAGGGCTTTTTTTCATGCTTTGCTTCGCGCTCTGAGTATTTTTCACGTCAAAATCAATGCGCATCTACGATGGGGATTCTTTCGTGTTAAATCTTTTCAATCGCACCTCATTGGCTGAGCTTAAATTCGCCTCTCACTCATTGGATCGTGCGCTCGTTACGTCGTTGTCAGTAACCCTACGCGCGGTTAACAAAATTCGCTAGCAAGCAATTGGGGAGCAGATTTTTGTCGTGTTTAGAAGTGCTGACCAAATGGTTATCTGGTGTTGAAGTAACGTCGAATTTTCATAGCAGCTCTTTAAGATCTATTAAATGATGTAGTGAGCCATCGTCAAGCCTGAGGGCTATAAGTTTATACCAAATATTGTGGATACTGTTACTTGCATCGCTCCTGTTCATTAATAAAAGATTTATATGGAAATTGGCTACTCCTTATTGAAGAAACTCTTGTGGTGTCTCATCATTGCCTAACCACCTCGCCATTACTCTTGATATCGACTGCAAACATTCTACATCTTTAACAAACTGACATTTTCTCGTGGAATATTATATCATCTTCGTAAAAATTTCACATATATGTATCAACATTTTAAACGGGGAATGGTTTTGGGGTCTGGGGGTAATGATCGGTGAAAATATACTGAAATTTTCCTGAATTGCTTTCCTTCGGACGGATGCAATATGTAGCTTTTCAGTTTTTGTATTGGAAGCTACCTAAAACAGTACAATGTTTTATTTTACTCAGCAACTAATTCACCACTCAACGTTAATCTAGAAATGGTGCAATTTATATCATAACAAATGAGTCACTTGCTAAATAAAATAGTTTAAAAAAACGGCAAAGTAAATTAATTTATTCGAACTATCTATCAAACACTAATAAAAGTGGTGATTTTACCTTAAGCAGGCTCCATGACAAATTCGCATGATGTCGAACACAAAATTGCAGCTAAAAATTAGACGTATTATTTGTAATAAACATTAAATGCTTTATTTTATTGAATAAATCACAACTCTCGCCAACACTTTATATAGACCCCGACTATGAACGATTAGTTACAAAATTTGAAAGATGATTCGATACATATCAACACCAAAAATTTGTTTCAGCTTGAAATCATATAACGCTGTTAAAACGCAGGCTTGTGTTTTATAATCGGGCGTTGGTGACAAACTTGATTATGGAAATGATCACCTACTAAACCATTATTATTTAAAAGTTTACCATAGAACAAAGATACATGGTTGCAACAGTGTAAATAGTTTTGTGCCAAACCCCGTTTGCTAAAACTCGCCTATTGAGTATGGACACAATTGCGGAACTGTCCTCAAAACAAATCCCAAAGTAATTATCGTGCAAAGTGTTATCGTAAGTTAATACATGGTTGCAACAGTGTAAATAGTTTTGTGCCAAACCCCGTTCGCTAAAACTCGCCTATTGACTATGGACACAATTGCGGAACTGTCCTCAAAACAAATCCCAAAGTAATTATCGTCCATTGACAGTGGTGCGTTTTGAGCTCGTTTACACTGCTCTATATGATAGTCGCACTGATAGTCCAAAATATTATGACCACATCTTCACTAAAACTTATATTCTTAAGATTGGTTTAAAGATCCATCTAGTAGAGCATACAGATATGCTACGATGATTCAGAGTTGTATTGCATTGCATAAAATTTAATGAATTTGAGCTCTTTTGTTGCTACAAACAAAGTATGTCCGTCATCTGGTTGGTACCTATATTATTTATAAGCAATTATCCCTCACAATTACACTTTTTGCTAGAATTCGCTTGCCTTAGAAGCAATTCTTTGAAGATGCGAGACGTTGTTGTACGAGAAAAGCCAAAAAAATTAAAGATTTCTGATATACTGGCATAGGCCCTTCAGGCGTCGAAAATCATGTCTCATTCAAAGTCACTTAAATCTCTTTTTTACCAATGAATAAGCTAAATGCAAAGTTCACTGGTTCTTCTGACCAAGAGCAAACTTTTATATCAGAAAATCCAGTTTATTACATCAGCGCACATACTGTACGGACGAATCGAAGTTTGAGTGAAGACGGGTCATAATATTTCGGCCACTGAGTTTATATGAACTATATATAAAAATTTCGTTAATATCATAAATACACACTTATAACGATAACAATCCATAAATGCTAGTTTTTTTTGCAGTAGTTAAATGCCGGATTGACTGGAGAATATTATTGCATTATTATATTTTATTATTGTCTATAAATCATGAGAGACGGTAGTTTCTCGAGTGACGCAGCGAAAAACCGAAAACCGAAAGCTCAAAACCGAAGATTCCGTCACTCTCATATATACAACTAGCAGGTCATCAAAGGAAAATCGAAACGCCGACATTTAATATCTCAGCAAATATGAGGCATACCGTTTCGATTTTTTCACATTAGTCTTAAATCTATTGTCTAACTCTATCCTAAAATTTATACATTTCTACATGCATTAGATTTTGAGATCTGGAAACCAATTTTTAAGTGAAAATGGGAGCTGTAATGGGCACATACTCGTTTCCTCGAAAACGGCTCGAAGGATTTTTTTAAAAATTAATATATAATATTAATCGGTTTTATATGACGCGAATAAGACTTTGCGTGTATTTAAGAAAACTCTTGTTTTCTGTATAATCCAGTTTTAAAATCGGACTCTTTTCTTAAGCCTATTGCTGTACAAATGCATAGGAGTGTTTACTCCTTTCATCCGCGGTGCGATAAGGTTAAAAATGGATGTACGGTACGCCGTTAAAGCTTCTGCATGTAAGAGATAAATTTATTATTTTTTTTAATGCAAAAATAGTTAATTTTATGCATCTAATATTTAATATATATGTATTATATTAATTTGTTGTTTATATATTTTTCTTTTTCGTTATAATAAAGAATTTCGCATTTTAAAATCTTTATTAGGTCGAAACAATATTTAGATTCCTGGTTTAAAATATTGAAATATTTTATAATTATATATATGCAATTTAATTGTTATTTATAATTAAGTTGTGATTTTTTAAAGGGAAAAAAATCAAACTTTTTTGGGCAGTTGTTGATTTTCTCAACAAAAACCAAACAACGTCATCCCTTGTATCTTGTATGTATTCATGAGCCGGATATGAACAGGAAATCTCCCTGGTTATGAAGGTAGAAAGTAAGTAAACATTGGATGATTTAAATTATAATTTGTCAATAACTTTTACATGACTCTGCCTTTGTTCTGTAGCAATCTCAAAAAATGCGTGAAATTCATAAAGGCTACAATGATCAATAACAAGTGTATGTATATATAGTAATTATATTGCATCTTCATGCAGGTTAAGTTAAAATCGCGACACATGCGAATTTTTGTTTATACAGACATAAGAGTCATATTAGGTATTTTATTATTTATTTATAGTTTGTTTACTTATTTTAATTTGATTCTCCTTTTAGAAATTGGCTGTTGATTTAGTTATTTAAATGGTGAAATGATTGTCAATAGAATTAACTGTTTTATCGTTAAAATGATACAAGGTAAGGAAATCTCATCATGACGAGTGAATATCTTTAAGAAGTCTTTTAAAAATTGCATGCTACAGAGCAACCGTGCTCAACCTTTTTTTCTCGCGGGGCGCAAACATATATTTGTGACGTTAGGTGGGCCGCAACACACTTGTATAATAATGTAAAAAAATATAGATTTCTATAGCAAATGCCGTGAGCATTGTTGTTTTGAAATAGTGGTATAAAACCTTTTGCTGCCTTTTTTTCTGCGATAAATATTTAACCTCAATAAGCCTTATTAGCTATATGATAACTATAAAAAATAACAATGCAGCAATTCCAAATTCTCAAAAAAAAAAAAAAAAAAAAAAAAAAAAAATCAAGGGATTTTTTCTAATAATCGACTTTTTTTTTTCTCAATGCAAAAACTTTTTTTAAATGTAGAAATATATAGTGCAAATTAGATTTAATTTGGAATAATGTTTGTTTAGTGTTCAGGATTAAGAACTGTATACAGTACTGTAGCACAAGTAAAACTATATGTAAAAACAATTTTGACTAAGGAAACGACATTTAAGATAATTTAAGGTAATTTTAAATTAGTAATTATAAATAACAAGAAATTATCTTTCCATGAATATATATAAAAGAGCAGTGAAAATATTAAAAAGTTTTTAGACACATCTCAATTAATTTTATAAATAATGATTAATGATTATGTGTCTCGGGCCGCACATGAAAGGTCGCCGGGCCACATGCGGCCCGCGTGCCGCAGGTTGAGTATGGCTGCTATAGAGGATTAGTTTACTTGTTATTTTACTTGTTAGCTATATTTTGCAACTCTCCAAATTACTGCAATGTAAATATAGTACCAAGTTCTATTGGGGAAAAAAACCCAAAAATGAATTTTGATGAATTATTTTTGCAGTTGCGTAAATTCTGCCATAACAATTTTCAACTAAGGAAATCTTACATTGGACGTTTAATCCTAGTATTTTAAATATGAAAACTTAAAATATTTACAAATTAGAGAAATAAACGAAGAGATTTCTTTTTTAAATTACATCTAAGGATTTTTTTTCACAAAAAAATGGTTTAAAAAATTATTTAAACAAAAAAAGACAAACTTTTCTATTGACAATGTTAGACAATAACTAAATCAAAAGATCAAAAGAAAAGTCCTAATGAACACCCAACATATCAAATTAAGTAAATAAATTGTATAAAATACCTACCTAAGTCGCAAACATAAAAAACAGGGAGGGGGGGGGGGGGGGTTCTGCCCCCTGATAATCGGTTCCTCAAATATGAATACTTTTAAAACATAATGATTCAACGGCACTTTTCGGTTAGCTGGGTGCTAGTGATATATATACATGTATATATATGACTGGCGTATATCTATATCTATATATCATCATCATCATCATCATCATCAACCGTTTTCAATCCACTGCTGGATGTAGGTCTCCCCCAGATTTTTCCATTGTTGCCTGTCTAGTGCTTTAGTCATCCAATTAACACCGGCCACTTTTCTGATTTCGTCACTCCATCTTACTTGAGGTCGTCTTCTTGGTCGTTTTACATCTCTGGGATACCACTGTAGGGTGTTTGTGCTCCATCTATTGTCTTGTCTTCTTGCAATGTGCCCAGCCCATTTCCATTTTAGCCATTTAATTCTCTCGATAATGTCAAAAACTTTCGTCTGACTTCTTATCCACGTTATTTTCTTTCGGTCTCTTCTGGTTATGCCTAGCATACATCTTTCCATACTTCGCTGTGTTGTTTGTAATCTTTGTACCATCCGTTTTGTTAGTGTCCAAGTTTCTGCTCCATAAGTTAGTGCAGGCAAAACACATTGGTTAAACACCTTTCTTTTCAAACAAAGAGGCATGTTACTTTTCAGAATAATATTGTTCTTCCCAAAAGCACTCTATCCATTTCTTATTCTTCTATTGATTTCATTCATGATACTGTTGTCTGAAGATATTTCTTGTCCAAGGTACACATAACTTTCAACATCTTTAATCTCAGTGTTGTTGTAGACGATTTTCTTTTTTGATGCAAATGAATTGAACATCACCTTAGTCTTTTCCAAATTTATTTTTAATCCCACATTAATGCTAGCTTCTGCCAAATCTTTTAGCATATTTTGCAATTCTTCAGGGCTATTACTGAAAATTAAAATGTCATCAGCAAACCGGAGATGGCTTAAATATTCCCCATTTATTCTAATCCCTTTGTTTTCCCAATCCAGCTTCTTGAAAATACTCTCTAAGACAGCAGTAAAAAGCTTAGGCGAAATGGTGTCTCCTTGTCTTACTCCTCTTTCAAGCTTGATCTTCGCTTTTCCTTTGTCCAAACGGATGGTGGCTGTTGCTTTCTTGTAGATCTTCTTTATGATATTGATATAAGGTTTGTCTATACCAATGTTCTCCAGAGAAGTAATTACTGCAGATGTGTAGACCGAATCAAATGCTTTTTCATAATCAATAAAGGCAAGACAGAGAGGTTAATTATATTCTTTATGTTTTCCTATAACTTCCCTTACTGTTTGAATATGATCCATTGTGCTAAATCCACTTCGAAATCCTGCTTGTTCTCTAGGTTGAGCTGAGTCCAGAGCTGATTCAAGTCTTGTCGTTAAAACTTTGGTGAAAATTTTATAAATCACTGACAGTAAGCTGATTGGACGGTAGTTTTTAATGTTTTCCTTTTCTCCTTTCTTATAAAGTAACACCATCACAGCATTATTCCAATCTTCTGGTACATCTGATTTCTCGAGACATTTGGAAAACAGTAAGGCTAGCATTTTTGCAAATTCTTCTCCTGCTTCTTTGATAAGATCAATTGTAATTCCATCTTCGCCAGGGCATTTACCATTTTTCATGCCTCTAATGGCTTGTACAACTTCATCTGTCATCACTGGGATTATCTCTTCAGTTTCTGTTATGTTTACTAGTGGATCACGTAGGTTGATTTCCCTTTGATCTTCACATTTATATAGATCGTTATAGAATTTTTCGACAATGTGTACTATTTCATTATTGATTTTGGTGATTGTTCCATCTGCTGTCTTCAGTGCAAAAATACCTTTTCTTCCAACACACAGTTTGCGCTTAGCTGATTTTAAACTTTTGTTATCTTCTAGAACTTTTTTGACAAGATCACAGTTAAATTTTCTGATATCTTCTGTAACACATTTTCTTACCGTTTTACATAATTCTGCATATTCAACTCTTGATTTAGGATAGTTTTTCTTCATTTTAAATTCTCTGCGTTTCTTCATCAGTCTTCTTGTTTCTTCTGTTATTTTCTTTGTTTGCTTTACTTGTGCTTCACCAGCTATCGTCCTTGCAATTTCTTGTAGAGTATTTGTTATTTTCTTGTTCACTACTGTAACATCTTGTTCTTCTTCTAAGATTGATTGAAGTACTTGAAAACGATTTTTAAGTTCTAAATTAAATTCTTCTTTATGTTTCTGGAGATTTATAATATCGACTGATTTCTTTGAGCATTGCAAAAGCTTCATTCTTTCCACTTTAGTATTTAAAAGCAGTTTGCATCTAACTAACCTGTGATCGCTTCCTGTATTGAAGTTATTGAGAACGCTGCAATCCTGAATAAGATGCTTTTTGTTTGTCAAGATGTAGTCGATTTCACTTGTTGAGCCATTTGCACTACGCCATGTCCATTTTCTTTGTGGCTTTTTCTTGAAAAATGAATTCATGATATACATCTGTTCACATTCTGCAAATTCAATCAATCTGTTTCCTCTTTCATTACGCACCCCATATCCATGAATTCCTACTGAGAACTCACCTTTCTTTTTTTCCCCAATTCTAGCATTCCAGTCTCCCATTATTAATTTTATGTAGCATTTTTCTTTTTGTTGCATTGAAGCTACTTCTTCATAGAAATCCTCAATTTCTTCATCAGTATAGCTAATTGTTGGTGCATAAACTTGGGTAATTTGCAGTTTGTATCTTTTTGACACTTGTATAACTAACCTTGCAACTATATCTGATGCACTATCATATTCTACGATGTGATTCTTCCACCTTTTATGAATCAGAAATCCAACACCACTTGTTTTTCCATCTTCTGTACCTCTGTAGTACAATACATGTCCACTGGCAAGATCAATCTTCTCTTCACCTTTTCTTCTTATTTCGCAATATATATATATATATACATGTACACATATGTATATATATTATCTATATGAACATATATATACATATATATTTATGCATGTACTTGTACATATATCACCGGCGCTCGGCTAACTGAAAAGTACCGATTCAACTTTGATAGCTTTGATTTATTATATAACATAAGTTTTTACTTTTATGTATATAAAATTAGATACGATGTTTTCATTATAAAATAAAATGTTTCTATTTTATGTTATGGCTTACTCTAACAGTTTTGCTATTGACTAATCATTAATATACCCGATTACATGAAATTCTGTTAATTGTATTGATATGTTTGTATTTACGTATTTTATCAAGATTATATTTTAGCTATTTTAAGTAATGTTTTTAAGATTTTATATAGCAGTGTTAAAATGTTAGCTGTATTTTATTAGCTAATGTTAAAGATTGTTGAGAAAAAAAGGATTGGCGATATTAAAAAAAAATTGTCGATCACCCAATTACATGAAATTTTGTTAATTGTATTGATATGTTTGTGTTTACGTATTTTATCAAGGTTATATTTTAGCTATTTTTAGGTGTGTTTTTTAAGATAATATATAGCTATGTTAAAATGTTAGCTGTATTTTATTAGCTAATGTTAAAGATTGTTGAGAAAAAAAGTGTTTGTGAGATTCAAATAATTTTGTCGATCACCCGATTACATGATATTTTGTTAATTGTATTGATATGTTTGTTTTGACGTATTTTATCAAGATTATATTTTAGCTATTTTCAAGTGAGTTTTTTAAGATATTATATAGCAATGTTAAAATGTTAGCTGTATTTTATTAGCTAATGTTAAAGATTGTTGAGAAAAAAAGAGTTGGCGAGATTCAAAAAATTTTATCGATCACCCGATTACATGAAATTTTGTTAATTGTATTGATAAGTAAATTGACATGAAATTTTGGTTTGTGTTTACGCATTTCATCAAGATTATATTTTAGCTATTTTTAAGTAAGCTTTTTAGGATATTATATAGCAACTAGGGGGCCTACCCCCTACGAGCTACGCTCGCCAACCCCCGCTCAGACTTCGAAGCCTCTAAAAACATGACAGCGTGCTTTGTTTTAAAAATATTGGTAAATCTGTAATTGGGTTGCCATGCTTTTAACGTTTTAATGGGGCATTTTATGATTACCATGGCCTCATACACAGCAGTTGCGACAACTGACGACTGTTTTCGGGATTGATGAGTAAAATCAATTACAACTTGAAAACCAGCTTGTATAAAATGGTTAGGTTTAAATTGTGGCTACCTCTCGGACTTTTATAACAACGATCTGTATTCTATTATTCCTTTGTGTTTAAGGATGAGAAAAATTCCATCTGCTTGTGAATAACATTAAGAACTACGGTATTGAAAAGTACTGTTAAATACATTTTCAGTAACAGGTTTTAATTTTCTCTCTATTTTAGTGCACCATCATGCACATTTTCATGTTATTTTAAATATGTAAATTATTTATTTTAATTAATATGTATATACAAATTTTCTAATAATTATTTATCATACAAAATTACCTAAACATTTTGTGCATGCATGCCTGCATTTATTCGGCATCAATTGATGACATATTTAAACAAATTTGCTGTCCGCGATAATTTTACACCTTGTTATGTCACTTGAATATTGTTCATAAGAAAATCGGGTACTTTTCCAGTATAGGATCCTTTGCTTTTAGGTTTGGCGTAATTCGAGCTTCGAACAGGGATAGATTCGTTAATATACATAGATTTGTTGCCGAAAGTTATGAAAACAAACGCAATGAGCTTTTGGTGCTTTTCTATTATAGGGGTCTTGACGCTTTTTAAAAAAGCTTGGCGCAATTCGGGCATCAGAAAGTGAGATTTGGTGCCAAATGACATAAACAGCCATGGAAACAAATTCGACGATTTTTTTGTTTATATGCGTATTTTAATTATACTTATATTATTATTGTTTTTCTATACAAATTACTTCTGATTATATATAAAATAGGATAAATGACATTTTACACTAAACAAATTGTATAAATATTTTTTTGCTCCTTTCTTTTGCGTTTACATAAATGACGTCATTTGGACGAATTTATTCAAAATATTTTCAGTTTATAAATTAAATTAAATGCTGACAGACAATTGAATCCTAACGATAGAAATGTGATTTTTTTTTTCAAATTTTCCTGAAAAACATAATTTAATCACAATCTTGTCTTTATTATCGATTGAAATAAAAGATAAATTCAATTTCAATTTGAAAATGACAAATAAAAAGAAATCAATAATCCCTATCGGGATCCTTTTCAATTTTTTCCCTTTTCTGTCACAAAAAAACTGAGTAATTAGTTGCCATCATTACAGAAATGTCATTAAAATTAGAAAAAAATTAATATCTCAAAAACTAAATCCAATTTCAAAATTCTATTACCAGTTTTGACATCCGCGGATTTTTATGGACAATTGGTATTAATTTCACCATCAAGCGTTTAATATTTTATTAAAAATAGCCCTGAAACATAATCAGTCGTTAAATCAGTCGTTTCATAAAATCGTTTCATAAATTCGTTTCATAAATTCGTTTCATAAAATCGTTTCACAAATTTGTTTCATTAGGATTTTATATATATAGGGTAGATGTTAAAATGTTAGCTGTATTTTATTAGCTAATGTTAAAGATTGTTGAGAAAAAAACGGTTGGCGGGATTCAAAAAATTTTGTCGATCACCCGATTACATGAAATTTTGTTAATTGTATTGATATGTTTGTGTTTACGTATTTTATCAAGAGTATATTTTAGCTATTTAGTAAGTTTTTTAAGATATTATATAGCAATGTAAAATGTTAGCTGTATTTTATTAGCTAATGTTAAAGATTGTTGAGAAAAAAAGGGTTGGAAACATGTATTAATGATAGCTGTTGCAACAAGTTTCATGTATTTTTAAGGTCGCTGTATTCTGTGATTTTTTTTTCTTTGTCATGGGCGAAAAACATTTGTACATGTATCAGTGACTGAGTCCTTAATGCATTTTGTGTATTTTTGAGATTTTTTTTTTTTTTCATGGGTGCGAAGCGCACATACTTACATGTTATTGATCATTGTAGCTTTTATGAATTTCATGCATTTTTTGAGATTGCTACAGAACAAGGACAGAGTCATGTAAAAGTTGTTGATAAATTATAATTTAAATCGTCCAATGTTCGCTCTGATATAACAGGGCACTTTAAAAGAATAAAATAACGCAGTGGTTTTATCTAAACGGGGTAAAGGTGAAAATAAACACTCGGCGATAAAACTGGAAAAACTGCCGATTAAAAGTATGGAAAAAAACGGCCTAATGCAGGATTTTCTGATTTTCTTTTTTTCCATATCCATTCGACAAAATTCGTGATTTTTCCTCACCCGATCGGCGAAATCAATGATTTTTCTGCACCCGATCAATGAAATTAATGACTTTTCTGCATCTGATGGACGAAATTTATAATTTTTATGTGCACGATTAAAGAAATTAGTGATTTTTATGTGTCCGATAAACAAAATTCATGATTTTTACGCATGCGTTAGGCAAAATTTATGATCTTTCCTCCCCCGATCTACAAAAATCATGTTTTTTCTGTGCCTGATTGATGAAATTTGTGATTTTTTTAAAAGAGTGGGGATAAAATTCGCAATTTTTTTCTGTGAGTGGTTGACAAAATTATTTTTTTCGCAGAAAACTGACGAAATTTGGAACTCTGGAATTTACAATTTTGGCATCTATGGTTTCCGTCGGCCGATTAATAAAATTCACAAATTTTCTTCTCTTGAGAATGGGGAAATTCGCGATTTTTTTTTCTGCGACTATTCGTCGAAATTTACACTTTTTCCACGAGCATTCGACGGAATTCTTGATTTTTCCATGAACATTCGACGGAATTCTTGATTTTTTCACACCCAATTGACGAAATTCGCGATTTTCCATGCCTATCGACAAAATTCATAATTTTACAGACCCAATAGACAAAATCTATGATGTTTTCCTACGATCTATGGACAATTTGCAATTTTTTCCGTGACTGTTCGTTGAAATTCACGATCTTTCGATGCCCATTCGATAAAATTCACTGTTTGTTCATGCTCGATCCCAAGAAATTCACGATTTTACGTGCCTTATCGACGAAATTCGCGGAAATTTTTACAGTGGTTTACAAAATTCATAATTTTTTTTTTTCTTGAATGATTGATGAAATTAACAACTCTGGAATTTCATATTTTGGCATCTCTGGTTTCTGTCGACCGATTATTGAAATTCGCGTTGTTTTTTTCTTGTGGCAAAATGGCGAAATTTGTGATTTTCCATGCTCATTTGTCAAAATTCGCATTCAGTCGATGCAATTCAGGATTTTCGACGAAATTCATGATGTTTTCCTACGATCTATGGACAAAATTTGCAGAATTTTCTTTTGAATTATTTAAGGAAATTCGAAATATCTGGATAGATTGGCATGTATGGTCTCCGCGGGCCACAGGTTGTGCATCCCTAATTGCGACGCAGTTTGGCTCATTCGACTCGACATCGATAGAACTTACTGATTTTAGTTCAAAGTTTCACGACCAGGGGTGCTTTCTTATCTTTGGTTATATGGGCCCGATCACGACGAGGTATGGCTCATTCAACTCGAAATCGACAGCCTCAAAGATTTTAGTTATGTTCGTATAGAACAGATTGTGCCCCCTGGCAGTGGAAGAACTAAAGGATTTCTACTAAAGGATTTAGTAGCTAACTCGGATTCTATGGGTCCCATCAAGATGCAGTTTGATTCATTCGACTTGGCATCGACAGGACTTATCGATTGTAGTTCCAAGTTTCACCACCAGGGGGCGCATTTCTATCTCGAGTTCTATGGGCCCGATTACGACGAAGTTTGGCTCATTCAACTGGATTTCGATATCTTTACAGATTTGTTTATGTTCGTATAGAAATGAGTGCGCCCCCTGGTGGTGAAAGGTGGAACCAACATATTTTGCAGCTAACGCGAGTTTTATGGGTCCCAACATAACATGGTTTGATTCATGCAACTTGACATTGACAGGATATATCGATTTTAGTTCCAAATTTCACCCCCGGGGACGCTTTCTTATTTCGGGTTCTGTGTGCCCGATCACGACGAGGTATGACTCATTCAACTTGATATTGACAACCTCAAAGATTTCAGCTATGTTCGTATAGAAGAGTGCGCCCCCTGGTGGTAGAAAATGAAACTAATGGATTTTGAAGCTAACTCGAGTTCTATGGGTCCCATCACAATGCAGTTTGATTCATTCGATTCGACATCGACAGGATATATTGATTTTAGTTTAAAGTATCACCACCGGGGGGCGCTTTCCTATCTCGGCTTCTATGTGCTCGATCACGACGAGATATGGCTCATTCGACTTAAAATTAACAGCCTCAAAGATTTCAGCTATGTTTGTATAGAAAAGTGCGCCCATTGGTGGTGGAAAATGGAACTAACGGATTTTGAAGCTAACTCTAGTTATGTTCGTATAGAACAGATTGTGCCCCCTGGCAGTGGAAGAACTAAAGGATTACTACTAAAGGATTTAGTAGCTACCTCGGATTCTATGGGTCCCATCCTTAGACCATACAATAAACTAGACCCCACATTGGTAACCTTTTCGTTGACCGACATCAGAGGTGGTGGTGGTAGATATATTCCGCCAAACTGGTTTTTCTCCCGCCAAAATCTACTTGGAATTTCCCCCAATTTCCCGCCGAAACTTTATATTGCGTCTGTGCCTGTCTGTGCTCTTGTTGTTTTTCTATTTTAAGAATTTATAACAGAGTACACCAACAAAAATTTATTATGTCTTATTTATGGATCACTTAAATACTATTTATTTATTTTAAAATATCTTGCAACAATGTTCCAAGCTATAAAAGAACAGAATAACTATAATAAAGGTTGAAAGTCTACAGCTGTGTTTATAGTTTGTTAATTTTCGAAATAATTTGGAATGTTTCTCTTGGGGGAGGGGGGGGGGAATTATTCTTTTTGTAAGATTTCCCATGAGAAATTGAGTTTATTACCTAAATATTGATTATTTATACATTTTTTAAAACCCATTGATATTGTACCTGGCAAAAGCATGAGCTTCATTTTTACAGATTTTTTTATTATAATAAAATTTTAGAATATCTACATAATTTTTTAATTGTTTTTAGGTTAAACTATTAATAGGTAATAAAATACATCATTTTCAGCTGATTACATCAGGTGTGGTTTTTTTTCTTTTCTTTTTTGATAACATGGGTTACTTTTTAGAAAAGTGTTTTTTTTTTTTCCAAATAAGAATTTGTGATTAAGCAAGAGCTTAATTGTCTGCCATTTTGTAATAAAGTGATAAAATGTAAAATACTCAATATATTAAAATCATCGAACAAGCTGTAAAAATTTAGCTATGTTTAATTTTTTAAATTCTTTATTATACTTTATATAAAGAAAATTTCAAAATTTATTTTTTAAGAGGACAGTACAATAAGTAATTCCTGTCATGTGACAACATTTTTCTTCTTTCAAGTGCTGCGGCATCGGACATTCGGTTCAAAATGCTGACGGACTTTTCTGAAATATCTTCTGCTTTTATTGAAAGCATCTTTTGATTACAAACTTTCTAAATAAGAACACCTGCCAATTTCATACATTTCCGATCACAAATTAATGAAACAATTTCCTGACGGCTCGGCCTACAGGCACAGGTATATTTTGAAAATACAGATAGTGGGGCACCTGTTTATTGGGAATTGCAGAAGAAATGACCTTTTTGCCATGATGCGTCAGTTTAGACCACCCACTTCAAAATCTACCTGTGTCTGTAGACAGGATTTTTTTTTCTTTCGGGATATAAGAGTTGGTCTTATAAAAAAACTTGTCAAAGTAAAAGTTGTAGATACTATTAAGAGGATTTATAATAAATTTAAGCAGATTTGATATCTTGTAAATTGACGAAGTTTCGAACCCTTCCCCTTGAGGTTATTTTTAATGATATCAAAAATCTGTCATTCATAAATTTTCGGCCCTTTTTCTAGAAGTATTAAGAACTTTAAACGGATTCGATACGTATCATAATTAAGAAGTTATGGGGATTTTTCTGTTTTCACACCCCCCCCCCCCCACCCCCCTTTGGTTCAATTTTGCCCATTATCGAACTTGACCAAGATTTTATGCCCCTTAATTTTGTGTATCAGTTTGGAAGAGATTTGTGCAGAATTATTGAAGTTATCGTGTCCATAAAAAAGTGATCTAGATAGATAGATAGATAAAAGTTTTGAATTGGGGGTGGTTTTGGGTTCTGGAAGTGATGATCGGCGTAGATCTGCAAAAACTTTTCAGAAATTCCAACATAGGGGAGAATGTAATAGGTAGTATTTCTTACGAAATCTACCTAAAATCATAAAGTAGCCATTTTGTTTTAGAGAAGGTTTTATAGCATCTATTTATGACAGCAAGTATTATTTAGAAGTCAACATCTTCAGTAGTTGCCTGTGGTTATTATTTTCAATAATTTTAAAGAAAAAAAAAACACTTGAGAGTTAAACTTAATTTTTTATAGCATTCAAAAGTTGCAAATTATTTCTTCTCAGAAACTTATGCAAAATAATAGTCATTTTAACAGAGAAACAATTACACAAGGTCTAACTTAGTAGATATGAAATATCCTAGAATTTTTATTTTTCATACAAAAAAAAAAAAATACTGTGCATTTGTATTTTTTTTCTATACATGCGTATATGTTATCTATCGATGTTTTCCTTTTGATTAAAAATATTGTAATACATTTATACTTTCAATTAATATATATATATATATATATATATATATATATATATATGTATATATGAAAGATTGCAAAAAATATGCCTTTAAATTGGAACATCAGAAGCAAAACAAAAATTCTGGATTGCAGCAAAAATATGTTCTATAGAATGTATTGTTAAATAAAGACAGTATGTGATTTCAAGTTTTCAAAACCTATAAAATACATTATCAAATCAAATAATATTTTATAACATGTCACTGCTAACTTTCCACAAATTCTTCACTTTTGTAAAAAAAAAAAAAAAAAGATACTGTAAATACTGTTCGATTTTCTGTTATTTTAATAATGCCTGCATAATTTAATGCATTTTTAGAATTAAAAAAAAATCTGACATTAATTTGTTACATTTCGTGAAATGATTGTGTCAAATTGAAGCTTTCCAAGCAGAGAACTCTCGAAATAATTTGTGTTATCGTACTTAATATCTTATATCACTAATAAAAAAAATATAATTTAAGTAACATTTATTACAAGGACAAAGCCATTTTATAACATTAAAATAAAATACAGCAGCAAAAACAGAAAAAGAAAATCCATCCAGAAGATTAAACAATCCTTTTTTCACCATGGTTGGGACTCTCATAACTTATTTCTATCCTTCCTCTTTGAGATTAAATCCTAGAAGGAGCAACAATTTCGTTTCGCTTTGGTTTGTTAAAGTTTATTTTTATTGCGAGAATGAAATCGAAGTTTCCAAGACAGCGATCACCGCCAAAACAGACAGTTTTTAAAGCGCCAATCCGCGCTGATCCTGAAACCGGATTTTCAACAATATAACAAAGAGATGTGGTCTCTAGTAGATTATTCCTCTGAGGTCCCATCACAATGCAGTTTAATTGATTCGTCTCGACAGCGACAGGATATATCGATTTAGTTCTAAATATCACCACCAGGGGGCGCTTTCATATCTCGTTTTCTATGGGCCTGATCATGACGAGATATGGCTCATTCGACTCGGAATCGACAGCCTCGAAGATTTCAGCTATGTTTGTATAGAACAGAGTGCACCCCCTGGCGGTGGAAAATGGAACTAATGAGTTTTGCAGCTAACTTGAGTTCTATGGGTCCCATCACAATGCAATTTGATTCATTCGACTTGACATTGACAGGATATATAATTTAGTTCCAAGTATCACCACCAGGGGGCGCTTTCCTATCTCGGGTTCTATGTGCCCGATCACGACGAGGTATGGCTCATTCGACTTGAAATTGACAGCCTCAAAGATTTCAGCTATGTTTGTATAGAAGAGTGTGACCCCTGGTGGTGGAAATGGAACTAACGGATTTTGAAGCTAACTCGAGTTCTATGGGTCCCATCACAATGCAGTTTAAGGGGCTACTTCACTCAGACCTAAACACCCGCTCGCTAATGTTAGTCCTATGGAGGAAATTTTTGAAGATATCTAATTCGCATTTCAATATGTGTAAATGATTTTTTTTGCATTCGGTAGCTAAGGTCAATTTCTATGCACGCTCATTTCTACTTTTTCAATTTTTGTTGCAGTTTTTTTTTATTGAGGATACTTTCACTTTCAAAACCGGTTTCGAAAGTGAAAGTATCTTAATAAGGAAAACTTGTAATCAAAATCGAAAAAGTAGAAAAGAGCGTGCATAGAGCTTGACCTCAGCTGTCGAATGAAAAAAATCATTTAAAAATATTGAAATGCGAACTAGATATCTTCAAAAATTTCCTCCATAGGATTAACATTAGCGAGCGGGTGTTTTCATCGAGTGAAGTAGCCCCTTAATTCATTCGTCTCGACAGCGACAGGATATATCAATTTTAGTACCAAGTATCACCACCAGGGGGCGCTTTACTATCTCGTGCTCTATGGGCCCGATCACGACGAGGTATGGTTCATTCAACTTGAAATCGACAGACTAAAAGATTTCAACTGTGTTTGTATAGAACAGAGTGCGCAAATTCACTCCCTGGCGGTGGAAGGTGGAACTAACGGATTTTGCAGCTAACTCGAGTTCTATGGGTCCCATCACAACGCGGTTTGATTCATTCGACTCGACATCGGCAGGATATATCGATTTTAGTTCCAATTTATATTTCCAATTAGTCCCCCATTTCAGTTTTCTAGTTCAGACCCTTCATTCTAAGGTCCTGCTGAAAACTGTCAGCTGGCCCCTTTTGGGGCCCTTAGTATAGCTCCCTTAAAAATCGTCCAATTCACTAGCCTTTTTTCTAACAACTTCTTCGGACTTGCAGCTGCTACATGAACAAGAAAATTTTATTCTCGGACAATACCCGGGTCCCATGGATCCCTTTAAGTTTTCGTGCCCTAAATTTTTAACCACTTGACTCTTTTTTGGCTAATTTTCTTCGTTGTTTGGCCCTTTCTCAAGTTAGTTATTTTTCCATTTCTACATTCTAGTTAAGACCCTAGGGTCCGGTACATGGCCCGTTGAAATTTTTGTTCCATAAATTGTAAATAACTCGACTACTTTTAATATGATCTTCGTCGTTTTTTGTAACCTTTTTTCCATTTAATTATTCCACCATTTCTACATTCCATTTAGGACACTGGCCTCCTGGGAACCCGCCCGGTCCCCTTGAACTTTTTTTGCGCAATGCATTTTCATCCCTCTAATTGTGTCACTCTCTCGCTGCATAACTTTAAAGTTGAGTCTTGGACTCCTCCCTCTGGGCTACCATCCTCATATTTTTATTGGGGCCTTAGGGGTCTTTTAGTGAAAGTAATATATTTAACAGTGTATTGAAAAATTAAAAGTATTGTTTGTATGTGTAAATATACTTTAAAAGACAAACCAAAAATAATTTAAATTGAATTTTAAAACAGTCCTATTAAATATACGTCAAGATGTCACTCAAATTTTGATATCATTTCTTTTAAAACCCATATTTTGAATTCATGAGATATGTGAATGAAAAAGCATCAGCGAATAAATTTTATATATTTTTTCATATTAAAATAAAAATTGAACCTGTGAATATAAATAAAACTGAAAAGAAAATGATGATTTCTTAACAAAATTATTAACATAGCGTCACTTAAATTTGATATCATTGCTTTTAAGACCCAAAATTTAAAATTCTTAGAGCCAAAAGAAAGTGCTGCGTCACAACTTTTAACCCGTTAAGGGTTTTTGTACTGATTGCATATATGGCCAATTCCAGATCCCTGATTTAAGTTTTTCAACGAAAACTTTATGTTTTAAGATTTTTCTTGTTCATTGTATTGTTCATATTTATTTCTCTAATTTCATCATTCTATGACTGTGAGAAGTACCTTAGAATTTTGATGATCACCAATGAGTTAGTGAGTGATGAAAAGCCACTTTTTCGAATTCGTACATTTCGAAAGTTATTTAATGCAGAAACATGAGATTGATAAACTAAATTTAGGTTGTTTATACTAATATGTTAAAAATAGAAAATTTCTGTAGCTCTCTCCAAAACGATGTTAGGAGGGCGTGGTAAAGAAATATGTTGAATCGATTCAGGAAAAAGTAATATAGACCCTGCACACTTGCGGATACATTGCTGCTCTCCCAGATGAGCAAGAAAGAAGATCTTTATATATTTTTATTTATTGTGGTGAAAATAAAAATACGGTAAGAGTTTTTTGGTAATTTAATAGGTTAATCCCATTAGAATTAGGCTTATTGTGCGTTAGATTTTAACGGTTGTCAGAATCTCAATTAGGGTTGTTAACGTTGAATGTTCAGTGCAAGTATAATAATATGAGATATTGCATATATTATAGTTTATTATTCTGTTTTGTATCAGAATAAGATATATTATACCAGTTTTACTATTCTGTAAAATAATGTCACTGTTATGCTAATTTGTATAATATATTTTCATCGAGGGAAAATTCCCAATGTGCCCCGTCCTTGGCGGAGCCAGTCATATGTTAGTCGAGGGGGAAGGTCTTCGATATCACAGGTATTTTACGGGACATGTTACTTGTTTGTGGCTAGCTGTTAGTAGTTTACCAACTGGCAGGTGTGTAAGCTAATGCCGTTTTTTGGCATGCTATACCATTTGGTTGAACATGTCAGCCATTTATTTAATCCGCGATATTCCATAAAATGTTCGAAAAGTCAAGTGGAGTCACTTCAAATTTTTATTTCAACAAATCTACGTGGTATATAGAGAGCCATGGAATGCTGGTATACAGTGAAACAGTATCTAACTCTGTAGCAAGCATTTTATCTATAATAATTCTATAATGAATGTGATTCATTATATGCTATTTTAGTAGGCTTTTACGCCTTTGAAATATTGGCACCCATAGATAGGAGGACACTATTCTCCCCTTACCAACACATAGGAGCTACAAACTCCAGTCCCTAAATTTATCAGTATTTGACACTTTGCACAGTTCTACGATCCGGACGTTGATACTTGGACACTCATGCATCCAAACATATAATATTCTGGTGAATGTGTCGATGAAACTTTATCTATGTGTATTCTAGGTGTGGTACACAGTGAGACGAATGCTAACATTATCTTAAAGTGATTTTTTCCGGTTTCTATTCATGTGTATTAGTAAACTTCGTACGTAAGATTCTCCCATTGAGCAGATTTATATATGCAATGGCTAAACTTTCTTCAGTTCATTACATATGGATCTTAATTAACATTCTTAAAAATTATGTGTTATTTTGTACGATTCTCCTCTGCACACTTCGTAAGAAGTTTTGGGCTGCTTTGCTATTGGAACACTCTCTTTCTGGCGTATACATTTTGGTATAAATAACAATGAAAAAGTATATCTAAATTTGCTACTCATTGAACAATAAATTATAAAATTTACTGAACTATTTATAAAAATGAGAGCATCCAGGGTTTCATCAAGGTTCTTAATAACATTCTTATTGAATTCTTTTCCTAGAAATACACGTAAAACTACTAATATTCCTTGTGGAACATGTGTTATTAAGAAGAGTAAAACTACAGCTAGAAGCATTTTGGTTGTTTTGACAAGAGATTTTTCACTTTCTGCGCTGCGTTTTAATATTTGCCTTGTTTTCATTGCTTCATTCATAGCACGAATAAGAGCAAGACTTAAAAATGTAAGTGCTACACAAGGTACGAATTTTATGAAAACGCTGAAAATAGAGAGAATTGTTTTAGTTAGAAGGGCATTAATCCACGGTGAGTATTTTCTGGTTACAACAAGATAAATGATTGCACCATCAGACTTACGTTTGTATCTTTTTACAGTTAAGGTGATAAAATGTGGTATGAATAATACTGCGCAAGTGACATATGTAGCTGTAATTGCATACTTTGCTCTTGTCATTGAACACCAACTCGAACTTTTTAATGGATACCTAATAGCTATATATCTCCATACGGCTACAGTCACAGTTAACCATGTAGATATTGCATGATTCACAACAGTGCAATTACCAGTAAATAAATCGAGCATTGCCCATCCATATGACATTCTTTCTATGTCACTGATCTTTCTAATATACTTATGATAAGCATTTGGCAGATATGAAAACATTAGAAGCATATCGGCAACAGCTATGCCTGTGAGAATAGCATTTATAGATGAAACCATGCTTTTTCTTGTAAGGACAGTGATATTTAGAATGTTGGCCATGATTCCAAAAACGCAAATAATAAAACTTAAATACCCGTGAACAGCACGATATTCTTTATAATAAACTTTTAAATAGTCACCAAAATATGGAGCTGGATTGTGCATTTTTTCAGCAGATATTGAAGAGTTCAGAAACGAATCGTTCGCTTCCATAACTTCTGAATCCGTAAGTTGTAAAACTGTGTCATTTAATTTAAAAATACCATGTTCAGCCATTTCTACGTTATCATCAATCTTCTATTGTCTCTTTATATAGTAATGAAGATAAATGGATTATGTTATTCTAAAATTTATAAAACATAAACTCTTGCAAAAGAAATCAGGTTGGTTGTATATAAAAATATGTATTCTTACATCCTGTCGTGAATATCATAAGTTAGATCAGTATTTAACTGTTACAAAGTTAAGCGTTTTCCTTTTTTCTTTTACATAGTAACTCTTTATAACAGTAATGATTCTTAAGAAAGCACAAACGTAAACATTTTAGGATAGCCGATTCTACAGTTTTTCAATAATTTAAACCTAAGCACTTGTTTCAACTCTTTTTCTTTACATTTACTCGATGAACCTACAAGAAAGAAGGTATAAAATTAAAACAAATTTTCAGGCAGTTACATAAAATACTATAATAACTATATAAAATTTGAAAGTAAGTTAAATCATTGAATCACTTTTTAATTCAACAATTTACTCTAAAAAATACACAAATAAAAAAATCACAAAATCCCATATATTTTACTTATACGTCTTGTAATTTTTAGATTAAATATAATATATGAATACAAGAAAAATATTACTCAATAGCGCCGATTATCCGAACGTCCATTTATACAAACATCTATAACCGTCTCTTGCCTTTATTTTTTATCTTACGACTTAATTACGATACATTGATCATTTTTTTTTTATTAAAGGAAAAAGTAGGAGTAAAACGTAAAACTTCTAAATAATAAGAATAATTATTCTAGCACAGATAAAATTTTATGGAAAAATAGATAATCTTATTACGGTGCATTTGATGTGATTAACCGTTAATCCAAACTGAGTTTTGAGAAATGCCAGTGAGTAAAAAATGTAAATTGTCAAAGGTGCTATAAAAGGCTAAAATTTCTTTGAAATCTCCTTGCTACAAAAATCAATAACTTTATCCAGTAAAGAAAGCTTTTCTCAAGAGGGACATTGAAAATATTTCTTCAATAACAATATATATCAAGGAAAAGAAAATCTTTTCATAATAGAAAAGGGAAAAAAAATATGAGGTGTTTATAACATACGGAATATTGACAGTGTCGACTGCTGAAATTACTTCAGCAACTTGAATATTTCACAGCACTGATGCAATTAAGTTTCTTTAATATTAACGTGTCTGTTTCTCAAACATCAATGTGTTTTTTGCTTTCTTTTCTTCACTTATCCGAACTTTTTATATCCGGACTAGGCCCAGTCCTAACAGATTCGGATAATCGGCGCTCTACTCTAATAAATTTAAGAACATTCTATTGTAGTTATTTGTTAAAATAAAAAAATATTTTATTCATATAAATACACCGCCATGCTCTTTGAAATTCACTCCCTAGTAGCACAAGATTGTTGGAAGGGAAGTCCCACGGTTGACCAACGGAAAGAAATGTTCACTTTGCCATACCATTGGCCAACGATCCATTTGTCAACAAAGGTTCAACGATCTATTCCTACAAAGGCCCAACAATCTGGAGCTGTTCCTACAAAGATCCAACAATTTATTCCTACTAAGTCCCAACGAGAACAACCCAATAATTACCTAACAAATTTGCATGACACCGTACAAATAGATAATTTTCAGGATATGTTTCTTTGTAGGTGTCACAACCTTAAAATTTTGATGTAGAACTTATGAAATATTTTCTTAATTAAAAAGAAAAACAGAGTAATTGAATCACTTAATAAATAACGAGCAGGGAAGTCCGAGCTTAGCTCGGTCAAAATTAGCTTTGAGTTCAAATATCCTGACGCATGACCAAAATGACCCACTAATCAAATTTTCTCAAACATGTGACCTATCCCAACAGTCTTCTCGTGCCGAAAAACCATAGAAAGCAAAATTTAGTCTAAATAGTCTGAGCCGTTTTTAAGATAAAATAGCTTGATCCATAATGACCCATGACCAAAATGACCCACTAATTGAATTTTCTCGAAAATGAGACCTAGGCTAACAGTCTTCTCGTGCTCAAAAACCATAGGAGGCAAAATTTAGTCTAAATAGTCTGAGCCGTTTTCAAGATAAAATAGCTTGACCCATAATGACCCATGACCAAAATGACCCACTAATTGAATTTTCTCGAAAATGAGACCTAGCCCAACAGTCTTCTCGTGCTCAAAAACCATAGGAGGAAAAAAATTTAGTCTAATTAGTCTGAGCCGTTTTTAAGTTAAAATAGCTTGACCCATAATGACCCATGACCAAAATGACCCACTAATCGAATTTTCTCGAACACATGATCTAGCCAAGCAGTCTTCTCGTGCCCGAAAACCATAGGATGCAAAATTTAGTGTAAATAATCTAAGCCTTTTTTTAGATAAAATTAGCTTGACCCACAGTGACCCAAAAACGACCCACTAATCGAATTTTCTCGGACATGGGACCTATCCCAATGATTTTGTCGTGCCCGAAACGCGTAGGACACAAAATTTAATCAAAATCGTTAGAGCCGTTTTTTAGATAAAATTAATTTGACCCGCGATGACCCAAAAACGACGCACTAATCGAAAGTTCTCGAACATGTGACCCAACCCGGGTCTTCTCGTGCTAGAAAATGATCAGATGCAAAATTTAGTCAAAATCGTTTGAACAGTTTTTTAGATGCAATTAGCTTGACCCTGACCCTTGATGACCCAAAATGACCTAATAAACGAATTTTCTCGAACACGTGATCTATCCCAATAGTTTTCTGGTGCCCCAAAACGGTAGGGTACAAAATTTCGTCAAAATCGTTAGAACCGTTTTTAAGATAAAATTTGCATATATATATATATATATATATATATTGTATATATATATATATAACCACACACAAGATTTGCTCGTATTAGAATATATGATATAATGGGTCTAGTAAACTTTTATATGTACAAGTACGCATTTTGAAATCCACGGAGAAAAATTTCCAGGCTGTTAGTTATAGCTCAAACATTTTTTTTTTGACACGTTCAAACGATAAGAAGTACATGTTTACTAAGTGAATTTTCTATTTTAACCATACCATCCAAATTTGATGGGTAAAAATTCAACTCAATGTCCAAAACCTTAACACTTTAATTTTTCAGACTTAAGTCTGAAAAATCAAATTAGAACACAGACGTGTTTAAATCTTAACCGAATACGAATATCGTGGATTTCTTAAATTATTGAACATTCATCACACAGCACGAGGGAAAATTTCCTTAAGCATTAAAAATACATGATTTTTTCTAATTTATATTATAGTCAACTCAAAAGATAATCCTAGTAGATAAGAAGATTAAAGAACAATAATAAGAAGTATGTATTTTTTCCATTGGTATTGGTTCAAAAATGGGTTTTGGCTGTTTTTAAAATTCCACATGAAATCCACTTCAGACAATCCTTAATTGTAATTTGTACATTAGCTGGTTCCCAGAAAAGCAGGTTTCGCAATTTTGATCGAAATGAAATATAAAAAAATTCTCTAAAATATTGTATCCGTATATTTATTAAACTAATTTTTTTACTAATTATTATGTTCAATATAATCATAGTGTAAATTTAATTTTTTTATGGTTTAAATGAAATTGTTATATAATAAGAAACATATCCATGGGTTTCAATAATATTATTATTAAAATAAAATATAATTTGTAGAACACATTAAAAAAAAATTTATTTCCCACATTGTTTAGCCCGAAGAAGGGCAGATATTAAGATATTTCATTCAGTTGGTTTTACATTTTATGTTGAATTTTTGGTAATAAATAAAGTTAAACCAAATGAACATTTTTAAAAAATCAATCAATATGATATTTAAACCACTCGTAAAACATAGATCCCGTTCGAATGAATTTGAAATAAATCTTTTACTTATTAACATTAATTATTTTTATTTATGTAATTTTCCAACGCTGGTGCTTCAAAAGTAAAAACTAACAAACAAACAAACAAAAAAAAAAATACCATTTGAAAATTTCTAACAAAACGTAAATTTCACCCTGTCAAAAGTTTATAGTGAAGTTTTATGTGTAAAAAACCTATTGATTTATATATTTACCATATTTTTCACCAGAGAAAGGTGTAAACTCAAAAGAAAATTGTGTCGTATGTGTGCTACGCAATTTTAATTTCAGTATAGCTGTCATGCAGTGAAACATAAAAAAATATTTTTTTTAATAAAAAATTAAAACAGCTGGGCAGAACGAGGTATGCTCTGTTAAAATGAGCTTTGTGTTCAACTCGCCAAACTTCAATCTTTTCGTAGACTTCCAATTTTTGCAGATCGCAAGATTAGCTGTTCAACTTCATAGACTTTAGGCTTCGACCGTAGCACTTCCTTTTACTGGTAAGGGATTAATTGGGATAAAGTTCTATGTACCCTGATTGGTTGAATTTTGTTTTCGAGAACGTTCTAGGGACTCTGATAGATTGAGTTATGTATCTCAGCTCCTATTGGGAATCTTTAGAAAATTCCTTCCTATTCTAAAAGCCAATTTGTCGCCAAATATCGCCAAAATTTGGCGAAAGAGCCAACTTGGCGACATTCATTCATTTGGAGCTAAGCACGTATTTTGGCATTGGTAAGCTTGAAAATTGGTTTATATATCGCCATTATATATCGCCATGGCCATATATCGCCAAATTTGGCGAAATGTTGCCAACTTTACAATTTCGTTTACTGCCAACTCTTCAGCAACTTAATAACTGTTTCAACATCCATTCCCATTGAAATGAATTACACGTAGTGACTCAAAAATGACCCACTAATCGAATTTTCTTGAACATGTGATCTAACCCAATGGTCTTCGCGTAAACCAAAACGAGGAGGATGGTTAGGATATAAAAATTAGTTAAAACCGCTAGACCCGTTTTTCAGATAAAACTTGTATACGCATCGTATCATAATATATGATTTGGTTATGCTATTTCCCCCCAGAGTGCGCTATACACGAAGAATAAATTTTGTTTAATAAATGTTACATAATTTTAACTTGGAGCACAAAATACTTAATAAAAATCCATTTTAAAGTTTGGGGTCTTCAGGGGCGCTACCAGCGTAAAAAAGAATCTATCATGTGAAAAACATAAAATTGACCATGACAGAACATTATTTTAATAATTTAAAAAAATAAACCGTAAAAAAATATTTAAAATAAAAATTAGCTACCTTATTTTCCGTTAGGGGATGCTATAAACACAAAATAAAATGTTGTTGAATCTGTGCCAACTACTTTTAAGTTCAATCTATATATATATATGTGTCTTACGTGGCGCGAAAATAGGGCTGAATTTGTAACTTATGGTTTGGCAACAACCGTAGTTTCCACAGCTCAGACCAATGAACGGACTAGATTGGGTTAGATTATAGCTCCACCTCCAATATGGCCGTCAGTGTGAGAGCATTGAAACCATAGAATGAAGCTCAAACTACCAATTATGAAAAATAAAATAACATGTACGTAATCCAAAGCGTCTCAGATGATTCCTCATTTTAATTATGAGCAATATCGTTAATTTCAAATGAATTCTCAACTCTTATTCAGAATTCATTTACGAATTTCACTCACTCAAAAGTCGGAGAAGAAAAAAAATCAACTTTGTAGATTGCACCTGGCGCCATCTGTTGATGTAATGAGGAAGTAAAAAATAATTTCTACGTAGTTTTTTTTTTCTAATGAATTTAAGTCGTGCTGTACAAAAGATCCTTTTTTCATAGTATTTAAAAGATTTATATGCTAATTGGTAGCGCCAACTAAATACATTTTCAGTTGTGTTTTCAACGGAGAATTACTTTTTTACATTAAAAAAAAATTGTCAATTTCATATGTTCAAATGTTTTATGGTAGAACTCATTCCCGCTGGAATTGCTGAAAAAAAGGGGCGAGCGAAGCGAGCTGTGACCGCGTAGCGGTCTCAAAGTGAATTGCTTCGCAATTCACGGGGGTTTGGCGAGCGTTAGCGAGTAGGGGGCTGAGCCCCCTAGTTCTTCTAAATTTCATGTTTTTATGTTCGTTTGCTTTCAAATTAGATACAAAAGACTTGTATAACTATAAAAAAAAACATATTTTGTAAAAAAAAAAACATACATTTACTTTCCACATTGTTTCGGCCTGAGAAGGGGCATATATTAAGATAATGAAAGAAATCTTGTGTGGATAAATATACTAAAAATATCAACGTTTGACACACAATAACATCGTGTAATAAACAGACGCACGTTTCATGAGTATCATGGACTCACTTCCTCAGTGTAACGTCCGTGTAACGTGTCCGTGTAACGTCAGTGTAACGTGTGTCATCCATTGATAACGTCTTAACTATTCTAAACTCAATAGATCCTGTTATTCAGTTTACATATGAAGTTGAAGTTGAAAATAAATTGTCCTTTCTTGATGTGTTAGTCACACGTCAGCCTAATACATTTGATACCTGTGTATACCGGAAACCTTTTGCAGTCTCACTCCCTCCTCATTTTAATTCGTGTCACCCCCCTTCTCAGAAAGCCTCGGCTTTTCATTTCTTTATTAATAGAGCAATTTCCATTTGTTCTGATAATGTTTCCCTTGGTACAGAATTGAATTATATTAGATCTGTTGCTATTAATCGTGGTTTTAGTTTGACTTATATCAACCGTTTAATTTTTCGTTGTCTAAATAAAAATAGTAATCTTGTTCCTTCTGATGTCCCAGAATCTTTTTCTAACCTCATTATTTTACCATTTCACAATAGCATTAGCTATAAAATAGCTAATATTTTAAGGCAATATGATTTTAAGATTGTTTTTAAGCCAGTTAATAAACTAAATTTTTCACAGTTAAAGGATAAAATTTCACATCAAAACTTTTGGGGCATTTACAATATCCAATGTCAATGTGGTTTGTCCTATATAGGACAGACTAAACGACAACTCCGTTTCAGACTCAATGAACACAGAAATTACATTAAGAAAAAAGAATTACAAAAGTCCTCTATTACCTGTCACTGTTGGAGTGAGGGACATAATTTTAACTTCGACTCAGCCACTATTATTAAGAAATGTAACACTCCATTAGATTTAGACTTCTTTGAGGCAGTTTATATTCATAAATTTGGTAACTCCCTGGTTAATGATTTTTCAAGTGTACCGTACATCTCACTTTTCTGGGTTGAGTTACTTTGTCATAGTGAATCCTCTACAACCAACCAACCGACTTAATCAGATTGGAGGAGTTTCTCGGTGTGTTGTTGTTTTTCATTTGGGTTTTTAGATTCATTTTCATGTCTTTGGGGGGATACAATAGGGTTTAGGTTTTACACTGAGGAAGTGAGTACATGATACTCATGAAACGTGCGTCTGTTTATTACACGATGTTATTGTGTGTCAAACGTTGATATTTTTAGTATAGATATTAAGATATTTCGTTCAGTTGGTTTTACATTGGATATTATATTTTTGGTAATAAATAAGGTTAACCAAATTGAACGTTAAAAAATATAATCAATATGATATTTAAACCACTCGTAAAACTTCGTTCGAATGAAATTAAAATAAATCTTTGACTTTTTTAAAGGTTTGTATTTTGCGTGCACCTTGTCATTTTCCATGCACATATTAAAGTTTAATCCGTAATACAAAAATTTTGCAGCTTGTGAAGTACAAATATGAAAAAAAGAAACAAAGATTTATTTCAGTTTCATTCGAACAGGATCTAATTTTTAAGAGTGGTTTAAATATTATATTCATTGATTTTTTTTTTGTTGTTGAATTGGTTTAACCTTATTTATTACCAAACATTTAACATCCAATGTAAAAACAACTGAATGAAACATCTTATTATCTGGCCCTTCTCGGGCGTTTAATAACATGAGAAATATATATATATATATATTTATATTTATATATATTTAATTTGTTCGACAAATTATGTTTTTGTTTAATATGTCAAGTTTTTTAATAACTACTGCTTTCAGACGAACTCATTTTCAAACTAGGACTTCCCTCAAAAGGATTAGTTTGAGAAGGGGACCGCCAAACATGATGCTCACAGATTTTGATGATTTTAGAGTATGTTGTAGGAGTCATACCTCCAACTATCCAGTTCGAAGTCCAGGTTGAAGTTCTTGCGAGTACCAGCAACAAAATATAGGCTAGTTATTGCTATGTATTGCTTTGTATGCTAGATTTTAATTCTATTATATGCTTTATAATGCTAGCCAGCATCAATTGGGGCAATACACACCATGACTTGCTGGATAATTCTGATGGAACCAGCAAATGTTAATGCAAGCACCAGCAACAAAAATAGGCTAGTTATTGCTATTATATGCTTTATAATGCTAGCCAGCATCAAGTCGGTCAATACACACCATGACTTGCTGGTAATTCTGGTGGAACGAGCAAATATTTATGATAGTTTATGCTATTTTATTGCTGGGATACAGCATTTAATGCTAGTCTAGCAAACACTTACCAGCACGAATTTTGACTTGGGAGGTTTCCGGTTCAGCCCTATCATGTGCCTTTTCCCTTTTTTAATTATGTTTGCATATTTGACGCGTTACAAGTTTTATGCAGAATTATGAATTCTGAATCTTTGAATTTTTTGATATTATCCTAATAAATTCCATTTACATTTTCAAATTTTTCGTAAAAAACTTTTTTTTTCTTTTGCGCAATTTTGAAATTAATATTTCTAATGACGAAAATCCAAATTAATTTATTTATATATTTTGTTTAAATGTTATTATTATTTGCCTTTTATATTTTAATAACCGTTCTGAAATAATACTTTTTTGTTAACTTTATGGTATTTTAAATAAAAATTTATAATTTTTTAATAACTTATACAAACTATTTTTCATCTCAAATCTTCTAAACGTATGTAGGATTAGGTCATTTCAACAGCATACCTTGAACAGAGTTATAAAATATTAAAGCCGTAAATCTTATATGCAAGTTTTAATCAGTTATATAAATTTTTAATGTAATCTAAATACATTTAACTGTAAAGTTAAAACTCAACATTATTATTGATTAATAATAATGATTTGCACAAATAAAAAATAATATATTATTATTTTTTTCATTCTACCAATTAAAAACACCGACGATGTCATACAGCAAAATTCAACTAGAAATGAAAAATCGTCTCTAAATTAGAATACATATAAAAAATATTTGAAATAAAAATCGTCTGCAATGACTTTTACGGTAATAGCAGAATAAATAAAATTTTCTTTTTATTCTTTTCGTTTAGCTTCTTTCGCAGACAATTATCACATTTGAAATAATTTGTTTTTCAACTTTTTATGCATTTTTGAATATATTTATCACGATTCCCGACAAAATTATCTAGCTAACAGTGTAGGTTCCATCGAAATTATTTCGGCAGAATGTTTTTAAAAAACTAATCTTTCATAATCGGGTTCATCTGATTATAGAATTTTCCATCATAATTCTATAAATAATCTACGTAGAACAATATGCTATATATATTGTTATGGTTTTTTTTTATTAACCGACTCAAAAAAGGAGGAGGTTATCAATTCGACGTGTGTGTATTTTTTTTATATATGTTCACCGATTACTCCGGAATTATGCGTCCTATTTATGCGATTTTTGTTTTATTCGAAAGAGAATACTCTCGAATTGGTCCCATTTAAATTTTATCAAAATTGGTTCAGTACTGTTTTAGAAATTCAACAAAAACGAAAAAAAAATAGACATTTTAAAAATAATCATTTTGTTGGGCAGACGACTTTCATTTAAATAACCTAAACTATTCTATTACGTGAATTTGCAAATAAAAAGACTTACATATTTAAATCTGCTTTAACTTATCGGATTATAATTCTGCATGAATAAATTAAAGGGGGGATTAGCCACTGTTCCCCCTTTATACTTAACCAATAAACACCCTTTAACTAATCAAGGAAGCGCCTTATTACAATGAACGTATATATAAAATTTTAAGCAAATCGGATATTATCAAGAGTTATTACGTCCGAGTCACCAGTTGTTGGGCAGACGACTTTCAGGTTGCAAATAATAAACTGACTGACATATTTAAATCAGCTTTGACTTATCGAAGTTATTTTCATACAACAAACTTTTTAAGATCCACACAAAAACTAAAACTTTTGAGTGTTGCCAAATTTGAAAAGTAAAATTACATAAAATTGTGAATTGGATAAATATAATACAACCTACGGATAAAAACTATAAATTATGCCACAACAAATCTAATTTTGAATCTTTTAATAGTTCCATTGTTGCAGTTTGACAGCGGTTTGGCATATTTTGACGAGCGTTTATTGGCGCATAATTAAATACATTGCTGTTTCAACTCCCATACAAATGTACGAGTTACAGAAAATATTTGGCGATTTATCACCTGTGGCGCACTAGTTGGAAACTGCCTTTAAAATATCCAGTTATCTATATTATAGAATACAGTTTTATACAGGGTGAATCTAAACTCTTGGGCAAAATTTTAAGGAGTGATAGTACACATCAAGACAAGCAATATTAAATAGGAAACTAAGGGTCCCAAACGTCTTCAGAAGGAGATAGGCGCCATAAAGTTTAGGGTCCAAAATTTCAAATGATTCTAAAAACGGAAAATTTGGTCGATTCGTTTGCGGTATTCGCTAAAACTATTCTTTATGTCAGTATTTTCCTAAAAATAAATTTTAAAGATAAGGTTAAAAAAATGCCGATAGATGTCGCTTTAAACTTTGGAGTAACGAAAAACTATTTTTTACCGTTATTTTTTGTATCTCATTAAATGCTTTCAAAAGCGTAGACTGAAACTTAAATTTTGAGCTCAAAATCTGAATCGTTGGGAGTGATTAAGTAGCGCTAACTGAACTGCGTTCAGAAGGTAAAATTTGAAACACCTTTCTCCCTCCGCCTTACTCCTGAACACAGTTCAGGTATTTCCGATCTTGGTGTCGTAGATCATGCAGAAACAATATGAGTTGTAATTTTCCAACTGCACGAAAAATGTCCGGGCCAGGATCCAAACCCGGGATCTCTTGGCTGAAGCTGAAATGCTCTACCAACTGAGCTATTTTGGGTGAATCTGGAGGGCATAACTCATCCAGTTCATGCCCTCCAGATTCAACCGGGATAGCTCAGTTGGTAGTGCATGGCAGCTTCAGCCAAGAGATTCCAGGTTCGAATCCTGGCCCGGACATTTTTCGTGCAGTTGGAAAATTAAAACTCATATGATTTCTTTACCAATTTGAATAATTGTGTTAAAATTAATCCAGGCAGAAACTACTACCCCCTACACGTAAAATAAACTACAGAGTAATGACAAAATTAAATAGAAAATTTATTCATAACAGACATGAGCAATTTCTTCGCGCAAAATAAAAAGAAACAATTTGATGTATGCATGTAGTGCGCAATATGAATGAAGGTTGACACGTAGAAAATGGTACACGCATGATGTTCGTGAGGAATCACAAAAACTGCTCGAAAAAGTTCCCAGCAGCAACGATGCAGGCCTCAAACCGCCGGCGGAGGGATTTGCGAACATTAGTGAATACCCGGGCATCTCCCAGATATCGCTTGCTACGACGGCAATCCTCGCAACCAGGTCCTCGTCGGAGTGGATGGTAAAAAATAGTTGTTCATTACTCCAAAGTCTACAGCGCCCTCTATCGGCATTTTTGAACTTTATCTTTAAAATTTATTTTTATAATAATTGTTTTAATTAATTTTGTCGTCCCTCTATCGTTTATTTTATGTGTAGGGGGTAGTAGTTTCTGCCTGGTCTACGACTGCAAGATCGGAATTAACTGAACCGTGTTCTGCGGGGGGGGGGTGTTCAAATTTCAACTCCTGAACACAGTTCAGTTTGCGCGCTACTTAACCACTCCCAACGATTCAGATTTTGAGCTCAAAATTTAAGTTTAAGTCTAAGCTTTAGAAAGCATTTAATCAGATACAAGAAATAACGGTAAAAAATAGTTGTTCGTTACTCCAAAGTCCAAAGCACCCTCTATCGAATTTTTTTTAACTTCTTCTTTAAAATTTATTTTTCAAGAAAATACTGACATAAAGAATAGTTTTAGCGAAAACCGCAAACGAATCGACCAATTTTTCCGTTTTTTATAATTATTTGAAATTTTGGATCCTAAACTTTAATGGCGCCTATCTCCTTCGGAAGACGCTTGGGACCCTTAGTTTCCTATTTAATACTGTTTGTCTTGATGTGTACTATCACCCCTTTATGTTTTGCCCAAGAGTTTAGATTCACCCTGTATAAATGCTTCTGAAATTGTCTTTTAATATTTCTACTACATAATATTAACTATAGAATGACAATATAGAAAGAAAGAAAGGGGTTACTCCGAATAGTATTATAGGCGACATTGTTAGCGCAGTGTATTTATATTGTACGGATCGTAAAAATCAGTACACATTAAGCATAAGCAAGGAAATCAGTGAGTTACGCAGTTATCAAAACTGTAGTATACAGCCCGATTATGACACATTATCCAAGAAGATTAGGTGAGAATAATGGTAAAATTTCTAATCTTCCGTAATCGAGTCTACTGCCAAGGTTAGAGTGAAATAAAAAACATATTAGCAACAATATGGTTTAATGCAAATATAGATATCATTAAAGGCTTTAAAGACATTAGATGAGAATAATGATAAATTTTCTAATCTTCCGTAATCGAGTCTACTGCCAAGGTTAGCGTGAAAAGAAAATAGCAACAATATGGTTTAATGTAAATATAAATATCATTAACGGCTTCAAAGACATTAGGTGAGAATAATGATAAATTTTCTAATCTTCAATACTCGAGTTTACTGCCAAGGTTTGCGTGAAATAAAAAAGATATTAGCAACAATATGGTTTAATGTAAATATGGATATCACTAAAGTAATAAATAAACAATAAATAAATAAACAATAAATAAATAAACAATAATAAATGACAATAATAAATAACAATAAATAAATAAACAATAAATAAATAAACAGTAATAAATAACAATAATAAATAACAATAAATAATAAATAAAAATAATAACTAAATAATAACAATAAATAATAAATAAAAATAATAACTAAATAATAACAATAATAACTAACAAATAACAATAATAAATAACAATAAATAATAATAAATAACAATAATAACTAATAAACTTTTTAACCAAAAATTGAACAGACTTCAAAAACTACTAAAAAGCGAAAAATAAACATTTTAACCAAAAATAGAACCGACTTCAAAATCTATCTAGCGATAGATTTTGTCTAGCGAAATCTAGCGAAAAATAAACTTTTAACCAAAAATAGAACCGACTTCTAAAACTACTACAAAGTAAAAAAAAAAAAAAATTTTTTACATAATAGTTAATAAGAAATTAAATTAAGAGCATTGTATTTACCATGCATATTATTATATTTATGTACATTAATGTGATATTTTGGAGTCGGTTCCAGCCAAGCCAAGTTTAAAATTCAAAACAAAATTTCCAATATAAATCATATCTACATAAATATAATACAAAAAGAAAAAAAAGGAGTGCGTAACAACCATGTGCGTCAGAAGTGAATTGAAACTTCAAGGATAGAGGGATAGGAAATTGGTAGGGATTATAAATATTTGAAAGACGTGTAAGTAAGCTTTTGAAAACAGATTTTTATTACTTTACAGAAGATTCAGCTAAAACTTTGCGAAAAGAAATTCCATTCATTGTCAATCAAATCTGAAAGCATCCTGCATTTTAAATTCTGTGGTTGACTACGATTTGTTTTAAAGAACTACCTGAATAAACGCATTGACTTTATATTGACCCGCAGCTTTAATTAACATTATAATTAACATTATAATATAAAATCAGCGTTGATAAATACTTTTATTGCATTAAGCTCGAAGCCGAAACGGTTGTACGTTGATCTCACAGCCCCGAGCACAACCCTTCCTGCTTATGGAGCATTAATTTTATAGAATTTACCTTTTACAATTTTCCAGTATTGAATTCAGCTTTTAAAGAGTCCGGTCAAGCTGTCGGGGTTAAAGGTATCGGGACGTTGGAAGGACTCACGGTCGCCTTCTCCGTCAATTCGGCGGTAATCCGTTTAATAAATGGTAATATTAAGAATGCTCAAAATAACTCATCAAACGGTAGAAAATACAATGGTTTAAATGATTAACTAGTTTCCAAAGCAATGTTTGTCGACATATAGTTGCTGAACTCATTTGAAAATACATATTACATCGGATGAAATGTTTATAAATGGTAACGTGGCTTTAACTTGGCTTGGCTCGGATGGCACCGACTCCAAAAAATCAAATTAATGTACATAAATATAATAATATGCATGGTAAATACAATGCTCTTAATTTAATTTCTTATTAACTATTATGTAAAAAAAATATTTTTTACTTTGTAGTAGTTTTAGAAGTCGATTCTATTTTTGGTTAAAAAGTTTATTTAATAGCATTTTTCAGATTCACATGTCCGCAAGACATGGAACTTGGAATGGACTTTATTAATAACTGGATGGAACCCGTGAAAACTTGACGGAAAAATATTACTGTAACAATATGAGTAAAATAAGCTTCTTTATTATTTAAGAGGGGGATTGTATGAAACAGTGTATCAAAAATTTTATTTAAAAAGTTTTTTTTTCCTAGTGAAATACAGTACTATTTTCGATGCAAACTCCAAACAAACAATCCGTAAACAACTGTGTAATGCAAATCAGCTCAAAATTACAGCCATATTCAACACTGCTAGAAAGAAATTTCATCGGCCTATGAAATATCATAGAAATAGTATATTCCTACGCCCATATATCATATTCAGTAGATAAAATAACATAGTAAATAAAGCACAAATCGCAAAATTGTAAGGGATTTTTATGTATATCATAAACTTTTAAATTTCATATAATTAACTGAACTGTGTTAGTTTTATTTTAGAATTTTCTAAAAACATCTTCAGGAATGCCGTCTCTTTTTCTACGTAGCTCAAAAGTCTGTTGACCATTACTTTGATATCGAGAATTCGAATCTAAAAGTAGAATTAATATTTTCTATTGAATAGGATTAATAAAATAGTTCCAAGTTAATTTGTTAGCTCTTGGCCCGTGGTAGAAGAAAATCAAGGCATCTTCTTTTAGAAAGGCTTTCTATTCATATCTAAGTGCCATTTTTAAAAAAAGTCCGATTTTACAATGAGTTCTAAGATATGTCATAAAATTTTCAATATTTGGGAACATTTTATTTCCGTGTGACGATATGACGATAGCTAATGGTACTTTCTAACTAACATCTTTGTGATGCTTAACTTTTCTCTGTATGGGATAGTATATGTTTATCAATTCCCATTTTAAAAATGAAATAAGTTTTAAAAACTGAGAAAATTACTTAAATTTCAGTTGCACTGTTAAAAATAAATCCGTTAATTCACGGTAAAACTACTGGCAGCTAAGATGCCGGATTTTTTTCGTTCCGTTAGAACATTTTCCGTTTTGAAAGATAAATGAAGGGAAAACTCCGTTGAAGAATCTGTAAGTTTCCGTTATAAATAAACTCGGTTTTAAAAACTGTCATCTCTCTGTGTGCTGCCATCGGTTGATTATTACGGGAGTATTTAATATTTGATATAATACAAGAAAATATTCTGCCCGACCTGAGGATCGAACTGGGGCCGTTAGTGGCCTGAGTCGAGTGCTTTACCGTAAGACCAGCGGGTCCTTGCTAGAGTAAGAGTAGGAAACGATGATACTAGACAGGGAGGCGGCAGCACAAACAATCACCTCATCGAGTTCACGGCTGAAATTCTAGAATTAGTTAAAACTTGATTCGCATATTAAAATGCAATCGGTCTGCCAAGTCATATCTTGGTGGAAAACACCCGAAAACCCGATTTTAGCGGTTGGCTCGTAGGTTTACCATTGTGTGTTCCTGCTCCCATTCTTCCATGTTTCCATACCTTTGGGTGCCGGAAAACACAATGGTAAACCTACGAGTCAAACACTAAAATCGTGAATAAGATGTTTTCCACCAAGATATGATTGGCAGACCGATTGCGTTTTAATATGCGAATCGAGATTTAACTAATTCTAGAATTTCATCCGTGAACTCGATGAAGTGATTGTCTGTGCTGCCGCCTCCCGGTCTATACGGGAATTTTTCAAATCGCAGCTTGGGACTTAAACAATTTGGGGCTTAGAAAACTTTTAATTTTGAAGTTAATTGCGGGATAGTTAGTAATAAGATGATGGTTGAAAACTATAGTATTAATAGAGGATAAAAACATGAATTATATATATTCTTAATTTGATTGTTAGATTAAAATATAAATATTATATTTTAAATTAAATTCGATAAATGTTTTTGCTTTTTTGCGAAAATTGATTTTTAATCAACTATTATGTGTTTTTTAGCGTGTGGAACGTAATATTCCGTTCACTGAGCTCCAGGTTTCACTGCAATATATGCAATGTTTAAGATAATATAATTCTATAGATTTAATGAATTTTCAAAACATTGAAGAATGATTAAAACTGTCAAGTGTTACATTCATATTTGTAATTAAGTTTTATTTATAATGCTAAAAGAATCATATTTTTTTAGCATTTAAAACAAAATGCAGAGAAAAGAACATTACAATTTTACCTTTTTCCAAAACGCTCAGAGGGTTAAATGTGTTCGTTTAGAATATATTTTCAGTGTGTTTTTTATAACTTTAAAAAATAAATTGCGAATAATTTTAAAAGAATGAGTTTAATTCGAAAGCATTAGTTTTGTTTGTTGCTTTTTTAAATAAGATCATTTTTTTTCTTTTAATTTAGCTATTTTATATATACAGGGTGATTATAAAAAGAAACTATCCCGATATATGAGCCCCTAACTGTCATATCGTTCACAGAAACTGAATGAAATTTTGGTTTAAAGTATTTTGAGTATGCGCTCAAGAATCATGTGAAAAACAACAATTAAATTCTAACATTTACGGTTACAGTGAAAAATACTGCAATCCCATTGGATGATAGAGTTTTACATTAATAATTCCGTATTTGAAACTCTGTGATCTTAAAAGTCTAAAAAGTGTACAATTTGGGGATACAGTTTATGCACTTTTTGTGCACAATTCAGTTTGCAGTTTTTATGCATAAGTAGAGGTGCCAAATACGCTCGGATTTTGTGCACTTTTTTTGCAAAATTTTTCTAGCTGGGTAGCAACAGATATTCGGGAGAGATTCCATTTTTCTAACAAAACGGAAACTTACTGATCACAATTCACGGAAGACAACCTGTCATTCAACAAAAATTTTTAACAGTGTGCTTCTCCCTAATTTTTTCCATCCTAATACGCACTCAATATGGCTCCTGCTTAAATTCAGCATCCGGTACAGTATAACGCATAGCAGCATAACAGCCAGCTTTCATATTCTCTTCAATCAATTGCAATGTATGTACAAAACAAGAGATTTATGTGACTCATAATAAAAATAATTTATTAATATTATTATTATTTACAAAAATCTTGGTTTTAATTTATAAAAAGGAATACTACGGTTAATAGCTATGTTTTTTTCGCATGCACGAATGATTCATTCGGACATCAAAATAATTCACTAAGCCCATCACCAGGCATAATTAGTTTTCCATTTTTTCCCAGCACTGTATATTTAAAACAAGTTGGAAAGTGTACGTCAAACGTGACAAATGAAGTTATTACTTTCAGTGAAATGAATTATATCGTCTGTTATTATGATATGATTAATTTCCGTAATAAAATAAGTACATTTTAAGTTGGAAATATTTTATCTTTGTTGACATTTACTGAAAATTGCAATGGTAAACTTAAGACTAGCTTTGAAAATTTCAGAACTAGAAATCCATATTTAGACTATTTTTCCATTTAATATCTATTTCTCCGGAAACATATATCAAACAAGAACGAAAAATCCTGCTTCAAGCATAGATTATGTAACACTTTCCAACGCTTCCAAAATAATTTTACAAATCATACCGTTTAATAAGCTGAAAGATAGCATCTAAGTAAATAATTTGGAAAACGCATAACATATTTAAAAACATAATTTAAGGAATTTGCAACCTATACAGTATTCGGAAAAATATCCGAATACTTTTATTCAGCCCTGTATATGATCTATAAATTTGTATATATAGTACATAGGATGCTAAATTTTAGTTCAGTTAGGAAAAGCGTAGCACAGTTTAAAATTCTCCTTCTGGAGTTTGTCAATAAATGGAAATGTGTTCGCGAATTTTTGTGCTTCCCTGTATATGATCTACAGAATTTATACACACCACGTAAATACACAAAAAGTGAGTTAAATTTAATCGCGTTCAGTAACTTAAAACGCACTTCCAGGAATTATTGTAAACAGACAGTAGAGAATTCTTTTGTGTCTCCCTGTAAATGAACGATGACTGCTATATACACAATATTCTGTAGTAAGCCTCTTGTAATGCACCTTAGTGATATATATAAATTCTAATGCGTTTAAAATAATGAAACATTATTTAAATAAACCGCAGACGATTTTTCTCCATAGATGTAATGTAACGGAATTCTTTTGACTGTTCCTGTAAATTTACTATAAGTGCTATGCACACCCTATTCCATATTAAGCTTCTTGTAATGCACCTTAGTGATATATATCAATTACAATGTGTTTGAAATTGAGTAACATCATTAAAATAAACCGCAAATGATTTTTGCCCATAGATCGCAATGTAACGAAATTCTTTTGAGCGTCCCTGTAAACAAACTATAAGTGCTACACACTTCCGTTGAAATAGGGAACATGCTATAGAGTACTACAATAACATATAAAAATTGCAGAGCAATCCGAGCATATTTACGTGAGTTAGAGCACGGCCAAACGGCCAGACGGCCAGACAAACCGAAGTCATAAACACTTTTCAACTAGGTTGGAAAGTGTTAAAAAGCCATCGGTAACTTATGTATGATTGCTATAATTAAACAATTTTACAATAAAAATTCGGTTTTTGAATTCAGTAATACGAAAATAATATGACTCCATCTTAAATAGGACGTAATCACTATGGTATCCTAGAATAATTACCTATCATTGTATATCATAGATATACATGATAGGATTAAATGGAAAAAAGAATGCGACTATAACTTGGTCATAGAGGTTATAAAATGCCATACACATCAAATATGACTATAACGGCATACATGCCAGATAACTTGGCGATACATCTTTGTCTCTTGACGATTAATCTTCGGAAGCTGCTATAACACTGAAATACTGATTAAAAAAAAAATCAAATTACTTAATAAATATTCTTATTAATATCTTTTTAAGTTTCGTTTCGATTTTGATAAAATTTGAAATGATTCTACAAAATTATTCACCGAATATATATATTTAAGTACAAACCATTCGGTTGGGTAATTTTTGCTCTGTTATATGCGAACAGACAGACGGACGGACCAGACGACGACTACAGGTGCTACGTATTTATACAGGGCTGGCGAGAGGGGGGGGGGACACAGGGGGCAACTGCCCAGGGGTCTGGGATCAAAGGGGCCCGGAACAGACTTAACAAAAAAAAAAGAAAAAAATATAATGTTCCAAATCTGAACTTGCACGTACATTTTCTTTCTTTTACAAGCTAACTTGAAAAAAAAAAAAACATTCCCTAGAAGTTTTTAACAAAGTTATTAAAAATTCCGGTCTCATCTCATGTCCTATACTGAAGGAAAAAATTGTCACGTCACGTCCTTGATCATTTTTTTACAAATAGACAGGAACGGAGGAACTTCCTGTTGTCCTAGAAAGGACCAGCCGCAGCCTATACTTTGAGGCAAAAGAGCCTCTGAACTAGAACTCCATGTCTCATTAGGCATTGTCCTTTTATCAGGGATTAGCTTTCAGTAATTCACAGAAGGCGATAAGGGGTACAATTATATCTGACACTAAGCTGAAAAGGGTCCTGTAAAGACAGATTTTGTATTATGTATATGCATATACTATATGTAGGGGAATAGGAGGGGGCCCCTCAAACATCTATACCGGACCTCACAATAGAGATCTGCACGGGCCAAAATTTCCAAACACGGGCCCGGCCCTAACCGTACTAGGCTTCGCAAAGTCAGTGACCCAGCTATTACAGACCTTTGAGCAGAATAACGAAGTTTAACTTTTAAAATTATTTGAAAAAGAAATATTTTTAAATGAAATTTTAGTTTATGTTTTAATCAAATTCATTTTTTCATTAAAGATCTTTGTCAAATTTTGAAAAAGTAGGTATTGGTAATTATCATTTTTCTTTCTGGAATTGCAATAATTTCTACTATTACTTCCCTCAACCAAAGCAGATGGTCGCTTTCTTTCTATAACCCCCATTCTTTATAAAAGTCCCCAGATAGAAAAAATTTTGGGGACTGTAAATTCTATTTAAAAAATAAATCTTATTTTAGTGTTTTTTGTGGGGAGGGGGGGGGGGGGCTAAACGCGTGAAAAAAAGTGTGAGACGCAAGGTTCAAAACTTTAATGCTCCATTTTTTTTTATTCAAAGGTTTAAAAAATGCTTTTTAATTTCATTCGGGACCCCAATAAGCGGGGACCCGCGTGATTACACTAGAAGCCATCCCCTTATGTTCAACCTCTTGCTCTTTTTTCATAGGTTTCTCTTATCTCTATAAATTACAAATCTAATTATGTAAATTATATTTTGTAATTATTTAATATAGTAACGGAGCTTCGTTGGCCAGTTTCTCCCAAACGAACCTGGGTTTGGAGGCCCCACTGCCTTCGACAGTATAGACCTGTGCGGGATATCCCAGCTCCGATCTCGAATATAACGAACCTGAATTATTGCGATTTATCTTTTGATCCAGATTAAAATAAAAAACTGCAGCATCGTCGTTCACGTTGTCATAGGAATCAATTTCTTCCTATTATAGTGTCAAGTTGTTATTCTTCCATCTTCAGTTTAATCATGAAAATAGTTAAATCTACTTAACAGTTCTTCAGTTTCAGAAAAAATGTGAAAAAATAACCGCAAAATGCGAAAAGATAAAGATTACACAAACAATTCAAGAATCGTAGAGAGTAACATTTACTATATTTAGCAAAAAAAAAAAACTGAATTTTTTTTACGAATGTCAAAAGCCACAAAACGCTAAGAATCGCATAAAAAATTTTCAAAATATTAAAAAATCCCAGAGAACATTTTTTTTTTTAAATTGAACTAAACGTTTGAAACCAGATTCCATCTACAGATGCCAAAAAATCACCTCAAAACGTGAAAAAAGCGAACAAAACTCAGAAAAAAAACTGCAAAAATCAGAAAAAATTCACGAAAAATTCCAAAAATCTTAGAACACAAAATTTACTATATTCGGATAAAAGAATGTTCCTTTTACGATTGTAGAAAAACCGCGTAATAAATCTTTAAAAAATTAAAAATCGCACAGAACAAAATTTACTATATTGGGATAAAATATTGAAACCGAATTGCATTTATGAATATCAGAAAATATCCGCGGAACACGTAAAAAATCTAAAAATTGCATAACAAATTCGTAAAAAAATCAAAAATCGCAGAGGACAAAATATTATACTGGGCAAAAAGATTAAAACAGGATTGCTTTTACGAATGCCAAAAAAAAATCGCGACAGATTTAAAACGAAAATAAACTAAAATCACAAAAAATTCAAAATTAGCCGAGGACAAAATTCAGTAAATTGGGATAAAAGACTGATGGTGTTGTTTATTACAGTCGATTATCTACTCGAGAGATATGCGCCGAGGAGATGGGCCTATAGCATGGGGAGGTTTTTATAAGGGAAACTAACCCATATTTATACAAGGTTACCCAAAGTCCGAAGAAAACCACGAAAAACTCCGAATGATGCGGCCGACGGGCGCGATGGGGTTCGAACCTAGCACCTCCACGTCTACCAGCTTTGAGAGCGGAACCATTTTTTCGCGTTCCGCTGTGATTTTTTAACATTCGTGAAAGATTTCTGGTTACTGTGTTTTAGCCTACTATACTAAATTGTACCCTATACGATTTTTGAATTTTTAGCGATTTTTTATGCGAGTTTAAGTGATTTTTTTTTTTTTTTTGCGTTTTGAGGCGATTTTTCGACATTATTAAAAATAAATCCGGTTTTAATCTTTTAGTCCAATATAGTAAACTTGTCTTTTATTTTATAAAGTTTATTCGGAAATCGTATAGCGATTTTTGAATTTTTCGTAAATTTTTTTAAAGGATTTTTAGATATTTTTCGCGTTTTGCGGCGAATTTTCGTCATTCATAAAAATAATCCTGTTTTAATCTTATAGCCCATTATAGCAAATTTTGTCTTCTGTTTAATTTTTGCGATTTTCAGAATTTTTTTGCGGTGATTTTTCACATCAGTAAAAGTTTATTTCTATTAGCCGAGTATAGTAAAATGTGTTCTCTTTTAAATAAAGTTTAGTCGGAGATCGTGCAGCAGTTTATAAAAATCGCGAAAATTTTAAAGTATTTTCGCGTTTTGAACGATTTTTTGACGGGCCTGGGCAACGCCGGGCGAGTCAGCAAATATGGATGATAAAGACAGATATTTGTGTGCCTGTCTGTCCTTTCAGAGTTTTCTGAAGTGACTGTAGGATACAGAGTTACTAGATTTGAGAGGGAGGTACCTGTAGAGAGACCAGAGCGGATGTAGATCGCACGGGTATACGTTGCCGAAGGTATTGCCAGGTTCTTCTCGGAAAAACTGATCAGTAAAGGGAGCGAAGCTCCGTTGGTATTGTTATAAATCAAATTAATATGGAAAATTCAATATAAATATTTCTCCAAAATGGAAACGGAAGGCCCAATTATTATTTGGGGGGGGGGGGGTAGTGGGGAGGGGGGGGGGGGGTTCGGAATACATTTCTACGGCTCTAGATTCAGTAAATCTCTGATAAAATCCTGCTTGTAAGATAATGTTATGCAAAAGAGATTTTGTACAAGGAATGTCTAATTAAGCTAATTATCAAAAAATGAAATATCTATGCCTAAGGTGCATTCACATCTGTCTTTGTCTATCTTTATCCAAATTTGCAAACGTTTACATGCGATAGATTTAGCCTAGAATCGTCAACTAACAAAGAAACAGACACACTAACAGACAAAAATCTTTATTTATTATTACTTTTTAAAAAAAAATACTTTTACTTAATGTAAATTTGTTATATTTTATAAATAATTATATAGTATTTATCATTAGTTTGAACATAATAGACATTATGCACAACCCCTTTCGACAAACGTGACTTAAAGAAATTTTAATCTTTTATCATCGATTATTCAGAATTTTTTTTAAATCCAATTTAATTGCAGAAATTCTACGATTGAATAAGACAAAATTTTCTATTCAAATTTACTGGTATCAATAATCAAGGATTTTGATAACGTTATACGTCACCTATACGGGACGCTCGTCGCGAAGTTATTCATGGCACCCTAATATAAGATTGCATTGGTTTTTATATGTCAACATGAGTTTTGACATTAATATTCGAAAATATATATGTATACCTGTGAATACAAATACAGTCAAAATCGTGTTTCAAAGCAATTTTTGAAATAATAAAATTATGAAAAGTTGGTCATGAGGTAGCAATCGATTATAATCAAAGATGAATCACATTTATAGGGGGAGTTACACATTTCTTAATTCTTTAACACCTGATAGAAATTAGCTGAAATTTCCATTTTTGTTTCCAAATGTATTCGTGACATTGGGTTTGTCAGGCGGGTAAAATGTAAAATTTCAGAATACCTTTGTCTTTGAATAAATTATTTTATGAAAAGATTCGAACAAAGTTTGATAACCACTTTTTAAATTAATAATGTTTGTAAAGCGGAGTTTGATTCAATTAAAGGGGGTGGTGCTGATTCAAATTAACGACAATTGATGTTCTGTTTTTAATTTTAAAAAAAAAGCCTGATTTGATTATACATTGACTCATATAAGCGACGGAATTCCATACCTTTTCTTGTAGGGGGCCCGTACTTTTGGTCTGCCCAGGGGCCCAGCGAAACCTGTCACCGGCCCTGTATTTATATAATTACGAACGCACCTAAAAATCCTAAAAGTTTCAGGCATAGGTAAATGCTGTTCTACGAATAAAAAAATACAATAAAATCTATACTTTTGATAAGAATGTTAATGAATGCAATAAATAAATAAATAAATACATAGAATTCATATAGAAAAGTAATGTACAGGTATTTTTATGCATGCCATATTACTTGTTAAAAATATTGAAAATTGATGAAAATATCCATTTTGAAATTTTTGTGCTAAGACACTTTAAATACCCGAATGTACTTCAAAACAAAATTTCTTGTATGCTTTTACAAACAGCATGATGCTAAATGATAATTTAAACATATTCAGTAATACTAACTGTGCAGAGTGCGGCATATGCATAAAACAATATACAATATATCAATAAACAATATACAATATATCAATAAACAATATACAATGTATCTATAGCAAAACATATTTCATTCATTGATGAAAGTTTGATAAATGGGGGATTTTCAGATACAATTTTGTGAAATTTAGCCCAATACGCAAAACGCTCTACAGAAAATTCTATTATATGTATCTTAATTTCCTTTATGCACTTCATACTTATGACATTGGTGAAGGCAATGAACTAAAATCTAAGAGATATTTTAAATATTTCAAAACTTACAGCATATCGCACCTTTTTACATGCTTATTTTCATAAAATTTATCGATGTCATTCCACGTAAACATCCATAAAACATAAAATATGTATTCTAAAATTAAATCTTGTGTTCATTGCCTTTACAACAGTATAAACAACGTAATATAAATTTCATAGTGATATTCTAATAACCTTTTGAGAACTCATGTTTTGTGTGTGTATGGAACTTTCACCAAAAATTACATTTTCCAAAAAATGCATTTAAAGTTTAGATTTATGTTTTACTGCAAGAATTTACACACTAATGTGTATCTAAACTTCATTGTTTTTATGAGCCATACTCTTTTTTACAAGTATTGATTCTTTGTTTTGTTCTAGAAGGCCATATTTTTGTTTCCTCCCTCCCAGTTATTACCTTTAAATAGTACTTCCGGTCCTTTTAACTGTACTTCATGTTTGAGTGACAGTTGTTGAGTAGTGTAAAAACCACTACAACTCCGGTTCTATTTATCGTACAGGAAAAATAAATACAGTTTTGGAAAGGTAAAAAGTTGGGCTTTAAGAAAATGCAATAAAATCGTTTTGACATTTTTTTTTTTTTTTGAAAACCACTTTTTAAACGTAGTCAGATACCTTAAACTTATTAACTTTTACTTTTAAATGCTAAAAGGTGTGAAACATAATATATAATAAAATAACTTTTATTAGATTGTTGACATGTGTCAGCTAATTCTGAGCCGTTATCAAAAACAAATTAGACTATTATATAACTGCACGGTCTTTGAAGTTATTATTTGAAAAGATATCAATAACTTCAAGTATAGAATATTCTCATTTGTTATTGAAAATGGCTTAGAGTGAACCAAAACATGTCAACAATCTAATAAAATTTATTTTTCTATATAATATGTTTTTAGTTTACACATTTTAGCATTTAAAAGAAATATATTATTACAAGCTGTTATAATTCATTATATGTTTTAATGAACTTTTTGGGAATCTGGACCAGACAATTATAGAGCCCAATTATAAGAAAAGTATTAAATTTTTTTTTTGCAAAAAACTCAAAATTGTACAAGTGGTTTAAGTTTATTTTATTTTTTTTAAATAAAGTTATCTAAAATTTACCATAAGATATGGCATTTTTTCTTGATTACAGCATTTTGCTTTATAAAACCATTTAGTAATATATGCTAAAAGGTACTCAAATAAAAGAGGAATTCAAATGGTATCGAATTCTTAAAAAAAGAATCTGGGTTTGTGTTGCCGGGTAAACAGAAATGTCAGAGATTCCAAGCAATGCGGGACATCATTTTTCCCGAATTTCCTAATGGGCACATTCTTTTAAAATTTCGTGAATTTCATCCAGTTCAGTCTTTTGCCCTTAATTCTCTAAAGTATATAAACACTAGGAGACATATGTAAGGATCTTCAGCTTAAAAAGTCTGGAATGCCCTGGATGTTTTGGTATAACATTTGTATGACATCGTATTGTTTAAGATTATATTTGCAAAGAAGAAATAAAAACAAGTGGGTAAGTGTGATCGAAGATCGCACAAAGGTTTTGATTTAATATTCCTTTCAAAACACTTTATCCTTTCTTTAATAAATCCAAATAAAATCCTTTTTCAAAGAAAAAAATAGTCATGTTTTTCTATCAATTAAAAATTTACCGGTCTATTTTTCTCTTTTTTTTTTTTTTTTTTTTTTTTTTTTTTTTTTTTGAGTATCTGAACCAGCCCGATACCAAGCAATGACCGCTATTATACTCTATCATAATAATATCTGTCATGTGGACTAAATGCGATATTTAAAAAAAAAAAAACAATTTTAAAATTAAACATGTTGTACAGAGACCTTCAAAATATTAAAATGTGCCAATATTTCCATTATAGTGTTTTTAGCATGATTCAATACTTTCCTCAAACTCATATGACGTTATAATCGCTTTCTGACGTCATGTCTACTTACTTTCTCTATTACTCATATTGATACTCTCTTTGTATTACTCTCAAACATTTGAAAAAGCCCATTAAACTTTCAATATGACGTCAGATTAATTTTCTTTTTAATTCTCTAATGACATCATAATAAGCCGCTTTCTGTACTTACACATACTCATACTCCTTGTATTATTGAGAAATGTTTGAAAATTTCCGTTTTATTACCAATATGACGTCACACTACTCTAATTTTCAAAATATTAAAAATCCGAGGCTCAGGTGCACCAGGAAAGAGTTTGGACTACCTAAATCTAAATTTCCAGGCTTCTTGGTGGGCTAGATTTTCCTAGCCAACGCAACCAGACAGACACACACACACACACATACACAGAGCGAAACTTTATTTAATTAGTATAGATTAGATAACCCGCCCGGCGTTGCCCTGCCCGAGATATTAATAATCGGTTGTATACGAATATGACGGAAATCTGTAGGGCTATCGAAATCAAGTCGAATGAGGCAAACCCCGTCGTAATCAGTCTCATAAAACCCAAGATCGGAAAGCGCATCCTGGCGGTCGAAGGACGACTAAAATATTTAAGGTTATAGATATCAAGTCGAATGAGCCAAACCCCGTCGTAATCAAGCCCATAGAACCAGATATACTCCTACAGTTCCTCTTTCCACCGCCAGGGAGTGCAGTCTGTTCTGGAAGAGGCCTTTTCAGAACACTCCACCCAACCAAATTTCCTAGTAGAATTTAAATTTAACCACGGGTAAACATTGCCAAAATAACAGAAACTGCGAAAGTGGGTTAAGTAAACGATCGATTTTGAAAGGGTTAATGTAGATATTTTTTAAAACCCAACCGTGCGTTTTGAAGAAAATGAACGTGTCTATGATCTGGAGTCTACTGTTTGTCCGTACTTCCATTTCCCGAGTCGATGCCGATTTTTAAACCTGGACCGAAAAACGAAAATCGCGTGTGTGAGTTTTGGATAGAATTTTTTTTCGTTGAGTTAAAATTAAAATTTTTCAAAACGGATACCAGATTTTTAAAAAACAAAGGGATGTAGATTAGGCGCGGTTTTTTTAGTTTTTCCTATCTTGTTTATAAACGTCAATTCGTATTTTTGAAGATAGGAGAAATAGTTAAAAAAGCGAAATTGTCTTACGTTAAAAAACGTTTTCCAAAGGGTTAACGTGATTTTTTTTTAACTAAAGCTTTCTTCCTAAATTCGATAGAACGTAGATGTCTTTAGGTGTGTTTGTTTTTTGTTTGGTTATTTTAGAGATCCGATGTCAGATTTTATGTATCGCAGAAAATCGGAATTCGCAAAAGAGAGTCCTGCGCACGAATTTTTTGAAGGGTTAATATTCGTATTTTTCAAATACAAATACAGATGTCGAAAAAGGAATAAATGTAGATATTGTCTGATATTTTTAGTTTTTCGTACTTTTCTCTGAATCGCCAATGTAATTTTTTAAATATTGCTAAAATCGCAAAAATCGTAAAACGACATACAGAAAATATACTTTTTCGAACGGTTTGTATTTTTTAAAACCAATGGTGATTTTGGAAAATTGCAAACTCAGTTATTTAATTTGGTGCCCTTCGTTTTTCCGTATCTTTTGTATTCCGGTGGATGCAAGGCTCGAAAACTGGGAGAAAGTAAAAAAAACATGAAATCGATGCTTTTTGATTTTTTTTTTTTGAAAGGGTTAAATGTAATTTTTTTTCAAACCAATCAGATCGTTTAAGACGTAAAAGTATTTCTTTCAGAATATGTAGACGGTTTTTCCATATTTTTAGCCGTTCTTCCATGGCGAATTTAGAAAAACTAAAAAAAAAAAGGGGATGAATTGTGCTTTCTTTCTTCTATTCCCGAAGATACGGTTATTGGTTTCTGAGCACGCGCGAGCTAGCTTCGGAAGAGTGACTTTTTTATTTGTGATCTTTCATCAGTTTTTAATTAATAACTACTCTAATTTTCAAAATTTTAAAAATTCTGAGGCTCAAGTGCACAAGGAGAGGGTTTGGACTATCTAAATATAAAATTTCAGGCTTCTAGGTGGGCTAGATTTTGCTAGCCATCGCGAACGATAATAATAATCATTATTTCCTACTCAGTACATTTTCTTTTCTGTACTATTTAGATACAAAGTTTTCTGATAAACGTAAAAGCTAAATACAGTTTTTACTTTTAGTTCTGAATTTAAATCTGCACAAAATCACAAACAATTTTCTAAACTGCTTCACTTAATCTTTTTTAAAACTTTCTGATTAACAAACCTTGGTAATGTAATTAATAAATGCAATGCCCCCCCCCCCAAAAAAAAAAAAAAAAAAAAAAAAAGGATTTCCAAGCTGTCTATGTATTAATTTAACACTGATTCGTCAGAGGCTAATACAGCATTCAGTGTCTAATGTTGTATAATGAAGATTGTATTAAAAACTTATATTTACGTGGAACTGATGAAGGGCTTCTAATCATTCGCGCGCAGATTGCGGAAGAGTGATTTTTTTATTTGCGATCTTTGATCAGTTTTTAATTAATAACTACTCTAATTTTCAAAATATTAAAATTCTGAGGCTCAATTGGACCAGGAGACTGTTTGGACTACCTAAATCTAAATTTTCAGGTTTCTAGGTGGGCTAGATTTTCCTAGCTATCGCCAACAAACACACACACACAGAGAGAGCGAAACTTTATTTTGCTAGTATAGATAAGGTATTAATTAGTAGAAAGGGATGTCAAGATGTGTAAGGAAAATTATTATTGCATTTTTGAAATTTTTTTGATTTTTTTTTTTTAATATTTTGAAATAGTTTTTATTGCTTAGCAGGTACCCGAGTATTATATTAATTAACGTAAAATTGTATGTGTTTCAATAGTGACTTTAAAATCGTGTTAACCACTCCTTCAACAGCAATATTTAGGCAACTAACTTCAAACTGTATTCTATCGTATACATTTAATCTGATTAAATAAAACAATGTCATTTAGAGTATTGTCTCAATTCAGATATAACGGCAAAGCTGGATTTGCGCATGGGCCACATGCACCCCAGCCCAGCGCAGCAAACATTTACGCACGGCGCAAAATTTTGAAAGCATTTATTTCTAATTATAAACTAAGAGAAAAAGTTTTTAATATAACATTTTCGCCTTTACTGTCGCAAACAGAGGAAGAATTTAAATATTGAATTAGCATTCTAAAGAGAACGAAGAAATGCAAGGAAAACAACTGTTGTCAAAAGGTCGAAGGAAAATTAAATGTGTGATATATGTGTATTTTATGATATCCTTTAGCATTACTGAAGAATTTGATATTATTTTAAATATGAGCTTCAGAAACTAGTGCTTCTTTATCAGCCTTCTGGATTGCATTTCTATGCTTTAGAGCAGCCGTACTCAACCTTTTTGTCTCGCGGGCCGCAACACACTTGTATAATAATGTAAAAAAAATATATAGATTTCTATAGCAAATGCCGCGAACATTGTTGTTTTGAAATAGTGGTATAAAATATTTTGCTGCCAATTTTTTCTGCAATAAATAATTAACCCCAATAAGCCTTATTAGCTATGTTATAAGTATAAAACGTAACAATATAACAATGCAGCAATTCCAAATTCTCATGTATATATATGTATGTATACATACATATATATATATATATATATATATATATATATATATATATATATATATATATATATATATATCAAGGGATTTTTTCTAATAATCAATTTTTTTTCTCAATGCAAAAACTTTTTTTTTTTTAATGTAGAAATATATAGTGCAAATTAAATTAATTTGGAATGATGTTTGTTTAGTGTTCAAGATTAAGAAATGTATACACTACAAGTAAAGCTATATGTAAAAAGAACTTTGACTAAGGAAACGACATTTAAGATAATTTAAGGTAATTTTAAATTAGTAATTATAAATAACAAGAAATTGTCTTCCCGTGAAAATAGATAAAAGAGCAGTGAAAATATTAAAAACTTTTTATACACATCTTAATTAATTTTATAAATAGTGATTAATGATTATGTGTCTCGGGCCGTACATAAAAGATCGCCGGGCCACATGCGGCCCGCGGGCCGTAGGTTGAGTATGGCTGCTTTAAAGAGACAAACAAAACTTTTCTTTTTCTCGCGGGCCGAAAATATATGTTTGCGACGTTAGCCGAGCCGCAACACACTTTTAAAAGGGTAAACGAAGAGCAATTAAAATAGTAAGATAACTTAAATAGTATAAACAAAGCAATATAACAAATTTACTATTACCAGTACAGTTCAAAGTTTGTTACGGAAGAAATATCACATAGAATTTTAACACCGCTATTCCCAAAACAATAATCTTCGTGGAAGATTTCTGTTGAAAATGAATGTTGTTGTAGAAATATGCTGCAAAGTTTTATTGTTTGGAAATAGTTGTGTAAAGCTTGGCTGTGCCAATTTGTTTCGAAGAGAAACATTTAACTCTTAAAAACAGTATTAGCTATGTAATACATATAAAATGTAATAATATAACAATGCAGAATTCCGAAATTCTAAAGAAAAAAAAATCAGGTGATTTTCTCTTATAAATCAGTCTTTTTCTTACGGCAAAAACTTTTTTTTTTAATTTTAGAAATATATAGTGCAAATTTAATTAATTTGAAAAAATGTAGGATTGATGTTGAAGATTAAGAAATGTATACAACACTATAGAACAAATAGGACTACATGGAAAAAGAACTTTTGACTAAGAAAACGGAATGTAAGATGTTTTAACATAATTTTAAATTAATTATAAATAACAGGACATATTTTGTCATCCTATGAGAATATACAAAACAGTGAGGGTCTTAAATACATTTTGTGCACATCTAAATTAATTTGGATTAATGATTATGTGTCTCGGTCCGCACATAAAAGCTTACCGGGCCACATGAGGCCCGAAGGTTGAGTATGGCTGCTTTAAAAGAAACGAAGGCGATAGAAGGGGGCAGCGCATTTGATCACTCAAATACGACCTTAGCCATCTGCTATTTTTAATATTGCTGTCCTGTTATTATCTATATTGCACCTGACAGCAATACGCCAAACATAGTTAATCTATTTAAAATGTCTGAATCCATTCAGCTTTAAAACGCTTTTAAGGTACAGAAAAGTATAAAATATATTTTATGAAAATAATTACATACCTTCCTTATTAGAACCTCGGTTATTTTCTCGGCATTTATCAGAGCTTCGTGAAAAATCTGTTCAATGTCACGGTTCTGTGACTTATGTAAGCAGGATGCGTTGCATTCTAACGACGTAGCTGAGAAAAAAGCTAATTCAAGATACTAAAATATTATTTTTATATTTTTTATTTTCGTTTATTGCAAGCAGACAGGTAGGTTGTGTTGTAACCTTGATTTTATTATAATATAGTGACATAACCAATATGCAGAGCCAGGGAAGGTTTGGCTGAAGCAAATAACCATGAAGCGTTTACAAATGAAGGGGGGGGGGGCATAATTATTGATAATTGATATGGTTGTAAGGTAGTTTCTTTTTTTTTAAATCTTACATTCAAGTTCCGGCAGTAGCGAAGCTACTTTTCTTGGCACCCGGGGAAAGAACAAACTATTCACTCCCCACCGCTCCAAATAAAAAAAAATAACCAAATTATTTTCTAAAGACTAAAAAAGTCCTTTCGGTTTGTACCGACAGGAAAAGGTGGTTTCCTCTTCTTAGTTTTTCAGAATTCAGTAAATCTTACTCAAACACATGAAGTTAATCGCGTGAACACGATTATAGAAGATTCCTAGTTTTCGTTAATACTGAATTAGGTGAACGCTTAGTCAGCTATAGCCAAGATGATTTCATTCATGCAAAGCGACCTTCTCTTACCAGTTTCGCGATATTTAGTCAAATACAGCTTCATGCATCTATATAAACTTTTCGAATTTTCATTTTTCAACTAATGCGCTGTTTTTTTTTTTTTTTTAATTTTTAAGGTGCATTTCATAAAATTATAAATAGAATAGTCAGTAATACAAATACATTATTTTCTATATATATATATATATATATATATATATATATATATATATATATATATATATATATATATATATATTTTTAATTTGTAATGTTGTAACTAATTAACTTTTTGAAAATCTGGTCATTACAGTCATAGAGCACATTTGTAAAGAATGTATGAAAGAAAAATTTTGCGAAAAGTTAAAAATTGTAAGAAACGTGTAGTTTTAAAATTTTCTTTAAAAGATTTCCAATCAACACAAGATTAATTTAATCACAGTAATTGAATTTTTGCTTTATTAAATAATAAAACTTTCATAAAATCATTTAATAATAACAATAAAAACTGCATCTTAAAAATTTACAACGGTGCACCCTGTTTGCAAATTTTAATTACCCTAAAATTTTTACTTTGATTATCCCAAAGAGAAAGAGGGATATATATATTTGTCCATTCAGATGAAATTTCGTTATTTTCTGTCTTTTTGGCATTCTTTTATTCTTGGTCGTTATATCCTGGTTTGAATACAATCTAAAAACTATTTATTAACTTTATGAGTTTGTTGTTAAGTAGCGGTGTATATTTGGTTGCGTCCCGAAACTTATAATTTTGTGGCTATAAAAATATAATATTTCGGCTTTGCCATAAAATAATGATGATCTCTGCAACAGCACACCTGACATATAATAAGTCCCGTATATAACGATCGGGGAATTTGATTTCCAATAGAGTAAACCTCCAAAAGTTTGATATATTACTCTGCCGTTTTTCTGGAAGCTTTAATGAATTTTTATTTTTGTTCATTTTATAAAGTTTTCTCTATTTCAAAAAATATTTCCGAAGATCTAAAAAAATATTTTAGTTATAAAATTATGTATGATTACCATTATTTTTACCTTTGGAATGCATCTTTATTACTTGTGTCTTTATTTAATAAATAAAGATTTCATTCATAATACATTAATTTTATACTTTCGTCTATCTATTATAGAAGAAAGTATCGTAATAGAAATCTTTTTTCGACTATTTGTTTTCGAAGGATTTACACGTTTTAGGGTTCAGATATTCTGAAAAACATGTTTTTAATAAATGTATGTCTGTCAATCCGTCTGTCTGTCTTCATTGTAACATCGAAAAGTGTATGAAGTTATGCAGATAATTGAACCAAAATTTCTTTCTATATTTTGGGCTATGGTCAGCAGGTCCCACTTGTATTTGGGGATATTCTGACGAATGGCGGCGCTGCGATAGGGTCTTTTGTTCCTCTTTCATTATTGTATCATCGAAAATTTTATGAAGTTAAACAGATAATTTTTTGACTATGGCCTGCTTGTCCCACTTGAATTTGGGGATATCCCGCCGAAAGAGAGCGATGTGATAGTCATTTAAAGATTTAAAATTCATAAAAGTGTACAAAAAAGTAGAAATCCTATAATTTCTGCCGTTAAATGTTCGTGATTCCGGAGCAATTTTTGTTTTGCCTCTATCTTAAAAAATGGCTGAGATATAGCAGTTTGAAATTTTAGGGTGGCTGATATTTTCAAACAAAACAGCAGAATTCATCCATAAACGGGTTTAATTTATGAGTTTTAGTCAACATGGTTTCGGTAAATTTTCTTTCATTGCTGTAACCATTGTTCCAATGCTTATATGCTTAACACTATTGTTGGACAGATATTGAACTCTTAAATTTATAGCTGATAAAATAATTATCTAATCCAACATGCATTACAAAATAACCGTTACCAAGAAGTATGCGGGAGTATTAGGAATACTAAATTTTAAATAAAACTGTTGTGATCGTAAAATTATTCTGGTAACAGATATCGTGAGCAAAAAGTGTTAAAATTACAGAACAATGCTCACGTTAAAATTAATAATTATAGATTAAAAAGTTGGGTTGTGTAATTTGATTTTCTGTTACCTATGAATCCTTCGCCTTTTTAATTAAATATAAAACTAATTGCAAAAAGAAACCCTAAATTCTTAGTATTAAATGGCGGGAAAAGCATTCCTAAAATAACTACCCTAATGAATAAATTACCTGAAAGAAAATCCTTATTATAATAATAGAAATTAAGTGACACATATTCAGTATGGTTAATAAAGAGTAGATATATTTCTATTTAACAATTTATTTACAACATAAAGAATTCAATTATATTTACAAAAAGATTAAAAAAGAAATTAAGTTTCGATGAAAAGGTCAATCTCCCTTTTCTTACAAGTATTTGAAAACGAACACATGTTACCTTTAAAATATTAAATATTAGATCATACCATCTAACAAAAATATATCCTATGGACATAAAAAACACTGTTTTATTAAAATTGCCTGTGGCACTCAATTACTTTAAATAAAAATAGGTTTAGAAAAATCCTATGGATTTTTATTTTAATTTATTACGGATTGCCCGTGACAATCTCCAAATTAACGTTTATACTTATTAACCTTCGTACCCTGTTGAAATTTTACTCAACGTTGATAAAACATTTCACACCAAAATTTGTTTTTGATAATGATTTAACTTATTTATTTAACGTAGTTCTCTGTGGCATGTATTTAACTTACTTTATGAAAAAAAATCAGGTTCTAATCGAATTAAATAAATTATAGAAGTGAGTCGATTCGACCCATTCAGGGTAGGAAGGTTAAATGGGGTATGCTGTACATCCCCTAATTTATTCATTCTGTTTTATTAAGACACAACTGTACTTAAATACTTAACTGTACTTAGATTACTCATCAAGATTAAAAAAAAACAGTTAAAGTCATAGTTAAAAAAATCACATTAATCAGATTTTACAAATTGTTTCTTGTTTAAACATGTAAAATCATCTAAAATAGAAAAAAATGGTAGTTTCATAGCTTGTTCAGTTAATCGACTAACCAATTAGCAAGTTATGAAACTATTTTGTGTATGGTTCGAATCTAGGGTGAAGCTTAAAAAAATATTTAAAATAAAACCCCTCCTATCAACAGAGTGTGACACACTTTTTTTCCCTATCTATAAAAAATTAAACTTGTAACACTCAACATTTCATTTTTTTTAAAACTTGAATTGCATATCTTTGTTCATGATTGCATCATACCTCTCTCTCGCAGAACTCGCACATAACTCGCGCATGCGTCGTAAGTCATAAGTCGTCCGATTGTTTTAGAACATGACGTCATCGAACCCTTTTAGGATGGTCGGTATTGCCATCCCCTCAGGTGAAATGGAAGCAATCAATCAGAATACAGCATTCATCCTCGACCAATCACAGCGCCGATCGCAGCGCCCTCTAGGCAGATGATATCATAACCTGTGTTCATCGGTAAACCCCATTCAGTTGCCCAGAGGATTCCGTGATCTCTGTGACGCTCTCCGTAAGTATACCTTTTTTCCTGCGATCTCACCGTTTTCATCTTCATTAACTTTCTCATTAATCTTCTCATTAAACTCATTAAGCTTCTTATCTTATCTATCACCTGTCATCTACCCATCACCTTTCAGCCACGCCTCTGCTCCTCGCTTCTCCCGATTGCGCAGAACCCCAATTTTTCTTCTACTTGCGTGTCATATTAAGTTTTTTTGGAAGTCGGATTGTTGGGTTTTTCACAAAAAGTTTCAGCAGAACTAAGCTTTAGATGAAAATAAATACCTATTTCAATATGAATGAGCACATATGTAATTTACTGCATGAAAGTACTTTATAAAAAATTTGTGATCATAAATTATTCCTTCTTTTAAGAACCATTTATTCTTCTCAGAATATGAAAATTATTGTTAACATTTTGTCTTTCAAACAAACAAAAATACATGTATCGTATTCGTGATAATTTATGCACACATACATCACACATGTGTGTGTAGATTAGGAGGTGCCCACTAATCAGAGGTATATTTAAGCGTACGAATATTTAGGAATTGAAAAAGTATTCGCTGAATAGAGGTATCCGCTTTTCGGGAGTTTTCATTATGGAGGTCTTATTGTATATAGATTTTTAACCTGTAAAAGTATCGTGAACATTACTTTGAAAAATTGCGTCAACCCGAACCCAACCCGCAAAAGTCAAAATCCGAAAAAGACCCGAAATCGAAACAAAGAAAGTCAACCCAAACCCGCACCCTACCCGCGACGAAAAAAATATAGTGACAACCCGACCCGAACCGCGAGTTTGGTCAGGTGCAGGTAACCCGACCCAATTCAGAACTCTAATCCAAACGGCTGAACTTGATTTATTGTTTCTTTGCATTTAAGGGGGAAATAAATTCGAAAAAAAAATTGATTTTTCAATACTTTTTTAGAAGAGGTTTCCTTTTTTTTAATCCAGTTTTACGATTCTCTAAAAATAATAAATTATTTGTAAAACACCTTAATACAATCAAAGAAGTTATGTTTATTCGTAAATTTACGAAATTCGTAGAAATTCTTATTTGGATATCAAGAAATCCTATATTTTTTTTCTATGAAGATAAGAAATTATCTTTGATAAAATAGATTATAACTCAATATGTAATAAATTTATCAATAACTGAAAATCGCTGTTTGATTCCAAATCATTTGCACAGTTATATCTGAAAATTTTAAGCTTTTAATAAAAAATAAAATAAATAAATAAATAAATAAAAGATTACGCAACGGATATGTATTCAGATATGTGTATACGTATATATGTGATAAATATTTATATGTATATGTAATAAAAAATGTTTAAAAATCTGAATAAAAAAGAAAAAGGTGCTTCCGAAAAATTTTTAACAGGAAAAAAAGTAATGCGAGAATATATACTCGGAGAAAGATAGATTGGTACTTTGGTGATTTGAAGCATTATACTCAGGGCCGAAACTAAGGGGGGGAAGAGGGGGCACGAGCCCCGGGCGCCAGCTAAACAGAAGGTGAAGGGGGCGCCAAATGCAGGTTTTGTTTGTTGTTTGATATAGAAATGTATATATATATGAAATTTGTATAAAAAGTCTCGCAGCCGGAAAATCCAAAAGAAAAACTGAACCAAATGCATTAAAATAGACAAATAGATAAAAAGATTCGTCTACAATACAAGATAGCAAATGAATAAAAAACGAACTGTTCTCTTAGGCTATTTTCTTTCTCCCATTCCAAATGTATCATGTCTATGCCGTCTATCATTTAAATCTCTTCCTGTGGTTTAGGAGAATCACTAATATTTTTCAAGGTCAGTCCCTACTCATGTCTGTATATGACACTGTTCAACGTCTTCTGGATACGGTACTGCACTGTCCAGCATGGATAATTGGAAAACGATTCCCTCACTTTGACTGTTCTATTAGATAAAAATATTCCATGAAGCCTGTTCTATTTTTTCCCTTTTCTCACAGCGTGGAGCTTTCTTCTTTTTCCATTTTGTCATGGGCGAGGGGTGACTGCCCTGGACAATAAACACAAATTGGGGGATGAATGCCCAAAGTAAAATTCTCAGTAAAATCTTTTTCTTTTAAGTCTAGCATTTGTAGAGGTACAGTAAAAAATCTCGTACAGGGCGCCATGGCTAGTAAAGCCGGAGCCGCCCCTGGCTTTATCTTCCAAAAAGTTTTTTACTCCTCTTTTTGCGAAAGTATAATAAGCGTTTTGCCGCCCTTGGCGCCAACTGGAATATGCCGGCCTGTTACTTTTGCTAAAATTACTTTTTTATCCAGATCCAATCTAGTATTATCAAAGGGGGCGAGGTTGGGCGACTGCCTGGGATACTAAAAACAATTAATATTTGAAAGGATAATTTGAAAAATACGCAAAATAAAACTCTTTGTTAAAACTTTTTTTGAAAAAAAAATGTCATTTGTAGGGGTGCAGGGAGAAAAACATACCCAAGTTGCTATGACTAATAAAAAAGCAGCCGCCCCTGCCTTTATCCTCCCAAATTATTTTCTCGTCCTTTGGCCATTTCCAGATAAATGAAAAATGCCGCCATACCATTTGTTACAGTTACTTTTTTACATACAGATCCGGCTTTAAAGGGCGCGAGGTTGGCTATTGCTAACGACACTAAAAACTAAGGGGATGAAACATATGCAAGTTAAAATAGTAACCTCTCCTCCCCTTTTTTCTTTTTTAACAATATAGTATTTGTAGAGATGCAGAAAAGAACCTCACACAGGGTGCCATGGCTAATAAAGTCGTCTCTGCCTTTATTATAAATATATATATTGCCTTTATTTAAAAAAAAATCGTCTTTTTCTCATTCTTACGTGTTTTGTACACATGTAAATTTCCGGGGCAAATACATCGTGTGCCCCTGTAATAGTCAAGCTCAATTTCTTTTCGTTTGTAATCTTATCTTACTTTAAAAATGCAAAATATCGATTGTAATCAGTAACAAAGTCAAATGCATTCTAAATATCAGCTTTATGTAAACAGCATACCAAGTGTGGGGGACCCCTAAATCATGGGCCCCAGTATCACGATCCAGATTTAGATTTATCAAATCTGATTTCATTAGACTCTGAATATGTGTAATTAATAAATCGTCATAAAAGTCTCTAACAGTAACATGGTTCCTTTCAGCTCAGATCCAAGTTTGAGTCTCACCCCAACCCTCCACAGTTCTTATAATTGCTAATAGAAAAGAAGACAAGGAAAAACATTTAAACATAACTGAAACATTTCTGGGAATAGCAAATGGTATAAAAAATATTCTATTTAAACTACATGAAAATTGTGTAGTAATAATGCTAATTAAAAAAAAAGGTGCTAAGAAAATCCTTTGATCAAAAATAATTTTCTCATGGAACTCAAAAGAGGATTTTGGGGGCCCTTTGTATGCGAGGCCCCTCGCGATTGAGACCATCGCGAACCCTTAAATCCGCCCCTGAGAATATCAATAATTATACTTTCTAAGATGAAAACCTGTATAAAGCGGAATATTTTTCGGTTCCTTTCGATTCCATTTCCAAGGTTTTAGTGAATCAGTATTTGACAAAGCTGATTACTTAGTTCAGTATTACAGATTATCTGATTATATAATTTAAATTTTAGAAACATAGAAAAAATTCGCTTTGTAAATTTTTTTTCGGGGGGGGGGGGGGGGCGCCAAAATCCATGTTTGCCCCGGGCGCCTAAAAGGCTAGTTTCGGCACTGATTATACTTATTAAGTAAAGTTACCCCCGATTACTGGTTTTGGGGGAAGTTTGGAGGAGAATCCAAATGGCCGACTTAGTTTTTTTTTTTTTTTTATCCTAAAGAAAAGGGTCACTTTCAGGAATTTTTGTCAGGTATTTTCCTAACGGAAGTACTTGATGTATAGAGATTAACTACGGTGTCGGCGAATATGGAAGACACAATGTTTTCAAAGTTATAACATTGAAACCCTTATTGCATCCGTTTTGTGTTTCTTGAACATTTAATCAGGATTTTGAAAATATGTAAATATGATAGGATATAAATTTATGAAGGTATAAAATTTATATTTTATGTTATACGATATCATATTATACAATATCAAATTTCATGAATTCAAGCAAAAATTTTCCTATTTTTCTCAAAATATTTTGAATGAAAGCTAAATTGCAAAAATATTATTTTGAAAAGAATGTACCTAAAATACTGAAATACAACAGAAAAAGTAGGAAAACTTCTGCTTTTTGCGCAAATGTGTCTAAATAAAACAATGGTAACTGTGGCGAAAGTTTACTTAAAAAAAAAAAAAATGTAAACGGAAAATTACTTCTTAAAAAAATTCTAAAAAGTAAAAAATTATTGAATTATACATATATTAACTGGCATTTGAAAAATGTTCAGTTAGTAGATGCTCAAAGTGTCACCTACCTCTGTAATATTACATACATTATATTAAATAAACGTATAATATCTTTTTATGAAAAGGAATGTTTTATACAAAGCTAAAAGCTTTTTTACCCAAGTCTAGACGTGTAGTGACGTCAGAGGGAGAAACAAAACTTGAACTGGTTAATGATCAGGTAGCAAAAGTCAAAAGTCATAGGTGGAAAAAAAAGATAGTAAGGTAGGTCCGTCCAAGAGAGATATTCTATCTGAGGGAGTAAAATTTAGGTTGTGATGTCATTGGTGCAATGTGCTCTATGAGTGTCATTGCTTAGTATGCTACTCAGCACACTAATTTAATAACGCGCTTGTTCGTGATTAAATTATTGAGTTTAAATATATAAATATTGCAATTTATTTATTTTATTTAAGATAATTCTATCGTGTTGTGATTTGAACACATTTATCAGAAATTTAATATCGCACTATATCAACGAATGAATATTAATATTATTGGTACTATATCGCGTTACTAATGGAAAAGTAAGGATAGTTGCTATTTACGAAAGACAAATGATATATGCTAGCAAAAATGTAAACACGAAACAGAGTAGAAAACAATGAATTAAAGTATTTATATCTGTTTGCAACTACAACATAATTTCTATTTTATGTAAACCAAAATATAGATAAATGAACCAATGGACCAATACCTATTTTCATTTACACCATTGCTGTCATAAAGCTTTTCTTTAATAATTGTACTTCCCCTATTCTTCGCATTTTATTGGATTAATCTTTTTTTAAAGCCTCATTTTCACTACCAATTAATTTTCATGAGTATGATTAAATGAGTAGAAAGCAATGAATAAAATTACATGAATCAAAGTATTTAATTGCAAAGTATCAAAGTATTTATATGTTTGTATGTTTGCACATAAAACATAATTTCTATTTTATTTAAACCAAAATATTGATAAATGAACCAATGGACCAATGCCTATTTGCATTTACACCAATGCTTTCGTAAAACTTTTCTTTAAAAATTGTACTTCCCGTATTCTTCGCTTTTTATTGGATTAATCTTTTTTAAAGCCTCATTTTCACTACCAATTAATTTTCATGAGTTTGATTAAATACATGATTTAAGAAAAAACTCAATAAATCAAATAAAATTCAAAATTATCTGCATTAAAAATTATAAAATACTCCTTTCAGAGAATTTTAATTGCAGGTGGTTCGTAGTTTTCTGGTTGTTGCGTTGGTTAAACATATCAAACTATTTTCTTATTTGGTTCAAATTGAGTTTGGCCAGACTGAACCAGATTTTTTAGGGTTTCGTTCATCTCACGAAACCCTATTACTCCCGCGTGTGTGTTCGTCACAGAGCCGGTTCTCAGAAACAATGTAACTTACACTCATTAAATTTTGTGTACGTATAGCTAAATACCTATTATGAAGCTCAAAATCATAAAATTTGAAAAAATCGTATTATTTTAATATATAGAGATAAAAAAAAATCTAACAGCCTTTTCCTATTAAATTAAAACATTTTTCGTTATAGCTGTTGCCAACAATTAAAATCCACAATAAAATTCTTGCTTCAATAATTAATTTTTTATTGAAAGATTTCCACGTGAAAAATGAAAATGAAATAAAAAGTTTCACCAACTGAAAAAAATATTAATATAACGTCATATTGGTAATAAAACGGAAATTTACAAACATTTCTCAACAATACAAGGACTTTGGTACGTGTAGCTTAGTATACGTCATTACAGAATTAAAAAGAAAATTAATCTGACGTCTAACATTTTGAAGGTCTCTATACAACATGTTTAATTTTGAAATGGATTTTTTTTTTTAATATCGCATTTAGTCCACATGAGATATATTAATATGACAGAGTATATTAGCGGGCTTTGCCCGCTATCGGACTGGTTCAGATTTTCGAAAAAACGAGAAAAAAAGACCGGTAAATTTTTACTTTATAAAAAACAAGTCTTTTTTTTTTTTTTTTTTTTTTTTTTTGAAAATGAAATTTATTTGGATTTATAAAAGGAAGGATAAAGTGTTTTAAAATGAATATAAAACGAAACCCTTTGTGCGATCTTCGATCACACTTACCGACTTGTTTTACTTTGTACATGGGATGAGCCCGTGCTGAACATTTTGTTTTTACACGAGACTGGTCCAATTTCCGGGTTATGCTCATGCAGAGTACAGTCCTGCATTTGGTTGGGTAACCCGATTTTACCCAAATCCGGAAGGGTTGGCGCTGATTCTTTTTCACAGCATGTCGGGTCGACTCTAATTTTGTTTTGGTTTTGACGCTGGCGATAGAATTCAGGGCCACATAACCCGATATTTAAAAAAAAAATGAAGTATACTGTTTTAACTATATATCTGAAACTATATATTGAAAAAACTATATATTTGAATAATGATGAGTATATGTCCGTCCATTTTTCTGCATAAAAGATCAAAGTAATACAAAAGATAATTGTAGACTGTATTTCAATAATTGCGTTTAAATAAGTATTAATTTTCTTTCAATTAGTGCTCGGGTCTTAAATACAAAAATCATATTACTAAGTTCGGGTTGACTTGAAATAAAATTGTCGGGCTCGGTTTGCATGTGCAGGGCTCTAAAGTACGTTTAAAATATCAAAGATGAGAAAGTTGGCTCTATTTTTTTTTTCGTTGCATGTCGGGTTCCGGTCAGATTGAGTCCAACTATTTCAGGTTTCAAATAAACCGATTTTTCAAAAGAAAGTGCAGAAATTTCTTCTTATGAAAAACATAAATTTAAAAATGTACGAGTATATACAAGGTGAATCTAAACTCTTGGGCAAAATTTTAAGGGGTGATAGTACACATCAAGACAAACAATATTAAATAGGAAACTGAGGGTCCCAAACGTCTTCCGAAGGAGATAGGCGCCATTAAAGTTTAGGGTCCAAAATTTCAAATGATTATAAAAAACGGAAAAATTGGCCGATTCGTTTGCGGTTTTCGCTAAAACTATTCTTTATGTCAGTATTTTCTTAAAAATAAATTTTAAAGATAAAGTTTTGAAAAATCCGATAGAGGGCGCTTTGGACTTTGGAGTAACGAAAAACTATTTTTTGCCGTTATTTTTTGTATCTCATTAAATGCTTTCAAAAGCTTAAACTTAAACTTAAATTTTGAGTTCAAAATCTGAATCGTTGGGAGTGATTAAGTAGCGCAAACTGAACTGCGTTCAGGAGTTGAAATTTGAAACACCTCCCTTCCCCCTCCCCCTCCTGAACACAGTTCAGTTATTCCCGATCTTGGTGTCGTAGACCAGGCAGAAACAATATGAGTTGTAATTTTCCAACTGGACGAAAAATATCCGGCCAGGATTCGAACCTGGGAACTCTTGGCTGAAGCTGCCATGCTCTACCAACTGAGCTATCCCGGTTGAATCTGAAGGGCATAATTCATCCAGTTTTCGCCCTGCAGATTCAACCGGGATAGCTCAGTTGGTAGAGCATGGCAGCTTCAGCCAAGAAATCCCAGGTTCGAATCCTGGCCCGAACATTTTTCGTGCAATTGGAAAATAACAACTCACATGATATCTTTACCAATTTGAATAATTGTGTTAAAATTAATCCAGGCAGGAACTACTACCCCCTACACATAAAATAAACGATTGAGTAATGACAAAATTAAATAGAATATTTAGTCATAACAGACATGAGCAATTTCTCCGCGCAAAATAAAAAGAAACAATTTGATGTATGCATGTAGTGCGCAATATGAATGAAGGTTCACACGTAGAAAATGGTACACGCATGAAGTTCGTGAGGAATCACAAAAACTGCTCGAAAGAGTGCCCACCAGCAAAGATGCAGGCCTCACACCGCCGGTGGCGGAGGGAGTTGCGAACATTAGTGAATACCCCAGGCATCTCCCGGATATCGCCTGCTACGACGACAATCCTCGCAGCCAGGTCGTCATCGGAATCGACGGTAAAAAACAGTTGTTCATTACTCCAAAGTCTAAAGCCCCCTTTATCGGCATTTTTGAAATTTATCTTTAAAATTTATTTTTAAACTAAATTTTTTATTTAATTTTGTCATCCCTCTATCGTTTATTTTACGTGTAGGGGGTAGTAGTTTCTGCCTGTTCTACGACACCAAGATCGGGAATAACTGAACTGTGTTCAGGGGGAGGGATTCAAATTTCAACTCCTGAACACAGTTCAGTTTGCGCTACTTAACTATTCCCAACTATTCAGATTTGGAGCTCAAAATTTAAATTTAAGTCTAAGCTTTTGAAAGCATTTAATCAGACACAAAAAATAATGGTAAAAAAATATTTGTTCGTTTCTCCAAAGTCTAAAGCGCCCTCTATCGAATTTTTTTAAACTTCTTCTTTAAAATTTATTTTTCAAGAAAATACTGACATACAGAATAGTTTTAGCGAAAATCGCAAACGAATCGACCAATTTTTCCGTTTTTTATAATTATTTGAAATTTCGGACCTTAAACTTTGATGGCGCCTATCTACTTTGGAAGACGTTTGGGACCATTAGTTTCCTATTTAGTATTGTTTGTGTTGATGTGTACTATCACCCCTTAAAGTTTTGCCCAAGAGTTTAGATTCACCCTGTATAATTTTTCAACATAAAAAATAAAACTGATATTATAAACACAATTGTAGCCTATTTTCTCACTATTATTAAACTAGTCGTTGGGGGCCACCGTAATACTTATCCACCATGGTTATGTATAGTATAAAATATGAAAATAAAACATGTGTAAACTATTTGTAAAATGCATTGCAATTCGAATAAAATCCTGGCTTGATGAGGTCATAAACTTTAAATACTCCATTACTGAATTGCGTAATACTTATAACTCCAAAAATTATAGTCATGTTAACTAACAGTTTGCTGCGTCGGATTAAGCCTCTAATTTCCAATTAAAATATATCTTTGAATTGAAATTTTAATGAAATACAGGGTCATGAAAAATCGAAGAGTGTGGAAATTGGATTACAAATATCTGTGCAACTAATTATTTTACTTCATTTTTTATGCAAAACTTATGTTTTTTTTATTGTCTTTTATATTCACTCCTTAAAATAAACAATTTCGAAAAAAATTATGTACCTTTTATCAGAACGAGAGTCTGAAAAAAACAGCTCCGGATAATCGAGGTTACTGAAATTCAATAAGATTCTTTTCATTATTACCTACTAAGTATATACCAAATTTTAGGTCTCTACCTCAATTTGTTCGGGAGATAGAGCATTTACAGACACACATACAGACACATAGACAGACGGACGGCAATTTTTTTTTCTGTCGCGTTCGTCGACCTAACCGTTCGGAGTTTTCCGTGGTTTTCTTCGAACCTTGCCATAAATACGAGTTAGGCTCCCATAGAAAGACACCCACGGAGGGAACTCCCTCTAGGGCCTATATCCCTCGAGTTGATAATCTGTCGTCATAAAATCAACCAACCAACCAACCGTGTTTTTCTTTGAACATTGAGTAACCTTGCGTAAATACGGGTTAAGTTCACTTAGAAAGACCACCCCATGAAGGGCACCCCCCCCCCCTCGGCCTATATCCCTCGCGGAGATAATTGGTCATAAAATAACAACAATAATTGAAAACTTGTAGTTGCGAGGTGCAGGGTTCGAAAACAACCACGCTTGTCAGCCTAATCGTTCGGAGTTTTCCGCGATTTTCTTCTAAACTTGTGAAAAATAAGAGTTAGATTCCCTTATAAAGACTCCCCCTCCTCCCCCCACGGAGGGCATCCACACCCTTGGCCTATGTCTCTTGCGTAGAGAATCAGCCGTATTAAACAACACAAACACACCTTCCTTTCTTTCTACTATTTACTTCGTATTTGCACCCAGTTTTTAACAAAAACGAATCCCAAAGCAATCGGCTCAAAATAACAATAATAAATAAATAAATAAAAACATTTCTTTCTGGCCGATCTGAATGAAGACAGATCTGAAAGAGTCAAGCTTAAAAAATACACCAATTTTCTCCGGGCGTTATATAAAATCTCTCGGGGAGTGAAATAAAGAGCTAAACGTAAACGAGTGACAGCTACATTAAAGTTCTCCCGGTCTGTCATAAGAAGATGCGAGTTAGTACTCAAATATCACATGTTTTTTCGTTTTCCGTTTCGTAAACTGTAAATACTAAATTTATTGCCGTATATATTTTACAAATTAGAAATTCTAAGGGTTGGTTGATTTCATGACGGCCGATTATCTACACGAGGGATATAGGCCCTAGGGGGGAGTGCCCTCCATGGGGGTCTTTCTAAGGGATCCTAACCCGTATTTACGGAAAGGTTCGAAGAAAACCACGGAAAGCTCCGAACGGTTAGGTCGACGAGCGCGACAGGGTTTGAATCCAGCACCTCCTGTCTACCAGCTTTGAGAGCAGAGCCTCTCAGCCACTGGTGGGGCAGAAATTCTAAGGGTAACTAGGGGTAACTTTTAAAGGTAATCAGCCCACCATTTACGCAGTGTTATACCGGATGGAAGAAAACCACAGGACAATTCCGATAAGTCGACAGCCCCACCTGTGGCTGAGAGATTCTGCTGTCAAAGCTGGTAGACGGTAGGTACTGGGTTCAAACCCCTGTCGCGCTCGTCGACCTAACCGTTCGGAGTTTTCCGTGTTTTTCTTCGATCCTTGCTGTCAGTACGGGTTAGGTTCCCCACGGAGGGAGCTCCCTCTAGGGCCTATATCCCAAGAGTAGATAATCGCTTCTCATAAATCCACCAAACAACCAACCGATAAGCCGACAACCCCATAAGTGACCGAGAGGGTTCTGCTCCCAAAACTGGTAGATGGGAAGTGCTGGGTTCGAACACAGTCGCACTCGTCGGCCTAATCGTTTGGAGTTTTCCTTGGTTTTCTTCTAACCTTGGAAATCCATGCGTAAATACGGGTTAAGTTCATTTAAAAAAGACTCACATGGAGAGCACCCTAGAGCCTATATCTCTAGTGTAGATAATCGGCCGTTATAAATCAACCAACCGATAAGTCGACGAGTCCAAGAAAGGGTTTAAACTCAGCGCTTCCCGTCTTCTAGCATTGAGAGCAGAACCTCTAAATTACTGATAGGCCAAATTTTCATCGGCAAATATTTCAATCATGAAAAGTGATAATGATAAAGAAATAATTATTTTATGAGCACATAATTAACATTTTCGTACATTTGAAAGCTGAAATAATTGATAAATTTAGATTTCAAATTAATAAATTAAATAATTTTTAGGGGTGTTTTTAATTAATATTTTCTTCTAACAGCTTACACACCCGTAAACATTTATTTATTGTTATTTTGTTAACATATTTTTTATGTAACTTCTGTAACATTAGTGTAAGAATGAGAATTAAACATGGAATACTTCGCATGTGAACTAGGCTATTTAAAGACACCCTTTAATTCTTAAGATTTTTTTTTTCCTACTAATATTTGTCGCACTTCAACTGCTTTTTCAATGGCGACGTGCCACTGCCTTTCTCTATCTAGAAACAAGTTGGAAACTGTACGTTAAACGTGACAAATGAGGTACGTTCGTACTATAACTAGTTTCAGTGAAATGAATTATATCGTCTGTTATTATGATACGATTAATTTCCGTAATAAAATAAGTACATTTTAAGTTGCCAACATTTTATCATTTGTTGACATTTACTGTAAATTTCAATGGGACATTTAAGCCTAGCATTGAAAATTTCAGAACTTCAAATCCATATTTAGACTTTTTTCCATTTAATATCTATTTCTCCGGAAACATCTATCCAAAAACTGTCGGTAGATTATATGATTGCTATAAATAAACAATTTTAGTATTCAAATTCGGTTTTTAAATTCAGTAATACGGAAATAATATGAATCCATCTTAAATAGGACGTAATCACCATGGCAACCTAGTATAATTACCTATCATGGGATATCATTGAATTAATTACGAATGATAGGATTAAATAGAAGGATACATCTCGGTTGCTTGACTTTTAATCCTCGGAAGCTGCAATAACAAAGAAGTACACTGTAAAAAAAATGGGTCGATCTACTAAAAAAGTTTAGTTTTTCTAACATATTTTTTGGAAATTACTAAAAAATTTTTAGTATATTTGTATTCCACAGATTTTTTTAGTAACCGGTACTAAAAATCAGAATCATTGCTAACTGTTTTCTAGTAATGTTGCTAGCTGTTTTCTAGTAATTCTTACAGATTATCTTGTAACTGAGTAAGAATACAAAAAAAATTTTAGTCTTTTTGTACCGATTTTTAGTACCAGTTACTAAAAAAATCTGTGGAATACAAATATACAAAAAATTTTTTAGTAACCTGAGAATTTTTTTTTTTTTTACAGTGTACCAATTTAAAAAAAAATCAAATTACTTAATAAATATTTTTATTAATAGCTTTTTAAGTTTTGATTCGATTATCATAAAATTTGAAATGACTCGACAAAATTCTGCATAGATTAAATATATTAAATTTCAAATGTTGGGTAGTTTTTGCGCTGTTATATGCGGATAGACGGACAGACAGACAGGCGGACGGACCAGACGACGACTATAGATGCTACGTATTTATATAATTACGAACGCACCTAACAACATGATACTTCTGTGCAGCATTGCTGTAATGGGATGAAGATGAAATATAAATCATTTAAAAGTTAAAATATATTTACTACTTATCTTTCCTCCATTTGATATAGCCCCACCAGTTGCTGAGAGGTTCTGCTCTCGAAGCTGGTAGACGGAAGGTGCTGGGTTAAAACCCCTGTCGCGCTCGTCGACCTAACTGTTGGGATTTTTCCGTGGTTTTCTTCTAACCTTGCGTTAATACGGGTTAGGATCCCTTAGAAAGACCCCCACGGAGGGCGCACTCTCCGCCGGCCTATACCTCTATCGCAGATAATCGGCCGTAATAAAAAACCAATCAACCATTTAATATAAAATATTTAAAGAAAATATTAATAAACTTATATTATTTCACTCATATAATTTATTGATGTAATTTATGTAACTTATTTAAATAGACATGCATTTCTTGATGTTATTACACACACAAAAAATAAATAAATAAATTAAAAAAAAATGTTTTTAAAATTATAGGAATATGTGTATACGAAAATATAACAAATTATAGCACCTTATAATAATATACTATATTTAACTGCTAAAAGGCGTAAAATAAAAACTTTATAAACAGTAACAAAAGTTTTAGTCGAATGTTGACATGTTTATAAAGTTTTGTTTTACGCCTCTTAGCAATTAAAATAAGTATACCTTTTTCAAGTTATACATGCATGTATTGTTTCTTTTTCTCGAATTTAACATTTAAAAATTTTTAATAAACATTTTGAGAGTTTAAAAGAAAACCTGACGTTTCTAATTTTTTACACTGATGAACTTACGAGGCAGAGAGAGGAGGGGGTTGTGGCCGAGTAGGTGACTCTTTGCATAATTTCAGGTTTTGTGCTTCTTAAAGGTTGAAAGTGCAAATTCCTCTCCATCCCCGGAACTGCAGAAATCTTCCCAGGGAAAAATTACCAAATTCATCACTGATTATTTATTATATTTGCTCTTACTTCTGAAAGATTCTAAACTTTCATACATGTAACTACAATATTTTTTTTTAATGAGAAACGAATACATGCTTATTGGTTGATTCTATTCCTTAGCAGATTTGTGAGGACGGGACGAGTGTAGTTATATTTGACCCCGGCAAATATGACGATAAAACAGGTTTAAGAAAGCCATAAGTCATGTAGAAGGTCAGAGTGATAACTTGCTTTGTCTGGTTGAATAATGCTAGCCGATAAGTACGTCATTGTGTTTCTGTTTCCAGGCGTATGAGTGAGGTAAAGGAAAACATCTGTTGGATAAGTGATAGTGAATTTCTACAGAAAGGGCGGTGTTTTAGATCTAGGAGTTTTGGATTCTGATTGATAGACGGCCAGAAATAAGAGACATGTATTACAAGTACAGACACAACATTTTTAGTACAGTTTACAGTAGCCTCAACAATTTTTACTATGACAAGAATTTCGTTTCATTTTATTTTGAAATGCGATTTTTAGATGAACTTAGCATTTAAAAGTTAGTTTATATTAAAATAATTATGATAAAAATATGCTAAAAGGTTTCAAACAATAAGTAGTCAGAAATGATTTTCATTTAGCTTATTGAAATAATTTAAACCAAGTATACTCACTGTTTTAGACATTTTTCACTTAACTGATTTAAATTTAAATTTATATATATTTTTTCTTGCTTTCGGGAAATATATTTTCAAACAATAACAATTTTTATTATAATAAATATTTGTTTTCTTAGCTATTATTTTTGTTGAAAATACATTACTAAAATAAATAAAGCAAACGCGCTCTCGGAAATTGAATTTTGTTGAGAGTTTTTTTTTTTCGGAGGTTTTTTATTTATTTATTTATTTTTTCAATACAAACTAATCTATGAGAAATCAATTAAATTGTTGAATAAAATGTATTTTTCATTTAAGGCCGTTCTCGAAAAAGAAAAATCCGCTTTTAACAACAAGAAACTTTCTGACACATTCACCGACTCATTTTTAAACGCAAAAGCATGAAATTGAACTATTGTAAAGATTGAAATTCGAATAGTGTTTTTCATTTTTCGATAAATGTATTACATTTTAAGTTGTAAGCAATTGTTGTTTCATAACGACCTTTCTCAGTCTCTGGAAGTTCAGTTCATAATGCCAACTTTGACTGTTTTTTCCGAAAATCCCGTGCCTTTATCGAAAAATGGAATCGCTATTCGATTATAAATACATCTGCCAGTACTGCGTTTAGGGATAAAAATAAATTCAGAATATGTCAGAAAGTAACCGATTTGAATTTGAGGACCGCCTTATAATGTATGATACTTTCCTTATAATTATGTCATAAAGACTTTCTTTTTGAGATTAGTATTTTGAATGCGCTGTCGTACCAATGGCGGACGTTGAACCAAATAAGAGAGAAGGCTGTAGTATACAGCAAATTAGGGATTTTTTTTAAGGTACTATCAAGTTGTTTGCCGTCAAGTTTTGACGGGTTCAACCTGGTATTTTTTTTAAGCTGAAATCGATTTGTAAAACCCTTAAGTATGCGAATCCAAACTTACAGCTCATTCCGCTAAGTAGTTTTTGAGTTATTTCCAAATATAATTCCCGCATTGCAATCTGCTTTGTAAAGAGTAAAAATGAATTTTACTTTAAGAGTTGCAAACTTTAAACCTGCATAAGTTCTAAATTACTTGACCGAATTACTTCCCGTTTGGAATCCGAAGATAAATGTTTTCAAAAAACCCAAATATGCTGTCAAAAATAGGTGTTAGTATTGAAAAATTGAAAGTTTTTTACAACTTTTATAAGTGATCCATCAACTAAGCAAAATTTAATTATAACATTATTGCCGAAATGTCAGTTGAGGCTCACTGTGGAGACGCGAAAAGTTTTTGGTTTCCGTCTGTTTGTTTGTCTGTCTGTCTGTTCCGCGATAACTGCCGTAAAAAGCGCCTGATTGCGTTGATTTTTGGTGAGTATGTTGGTGAGGTACCCGGAATTAGCTGTATAGTTTTTAGTTACATTTGGTTCATTCCTTCGAAAAATATAGAACATTTCGTTTTAGGTCATAATGCTTTGTTATGAGAATGCAGGCGATTTTTCATTTTCAATTGAAATGAAAATCGCATATTTGAATAATGGATTTCAAAAGTAAAATTACTGACGCCAAATTTTCGATATGGAGGTTTTAAATATATTCAAATAGTTTTGAAAATTTGCCGATACATTTATTAGAATTTATAAATTAATTGTTTAAATTATTGGAACATTTTTTACATCTGTTCGGGAAATACAAAACATTTTATTTTCATATTTTTTACAAATTTTAAAATGAATTTATTTTTACTTTGCTCTTTAATTTATTAGTTGCTTAGCAACCCTATTTCAAAGAATATCAAAATAATAAAATTCAAGTAACTATCTCTTGTTGCAATATTTTATTAGCAAAATAAATTATTTTCGGGAGATTTTAGTATTCTATTGACATAAATGAGAATTTATTTTGATACAAGTTTATTTTTTTATCTAAAAAGTTACATGAATAAGAAGTTCATAAGAATTTCAGAATATCATTGCGTAAACCGTGTTTAATTTAACGTTTCTAATTTCTGAAACCTCCGAAGTATGGTATATGCCTATAAATATGTATGTAATATATATATATATATATATATATATATATATATATATATAAAAAAAATTGCGGGTTCTAAGTTGCAAAATAATATGAAAAGTGAGATTTAAAAACAATGAATTTTAGAGCGGACGTTGAGGCTCATGATCTGCAGATTTACCAGTTGGTAATTGATTCGTTCCGATTATTGCCGAAACGTCAGTGAGGGCTCACTGAGGCTAACGAAAAAGAAAGGCTACCGCGGTGCTTCAAGTGTATCTTTTTTTACAGACCGCCGGAGTCACGTGATGCTCGACTGAACCAATGCAGGTGTACGAAAAGAGCATCACGTCATTCTAGCGGTCTGTAAAAAAAGATAATTGGAATGTACCGCGGTAGCCTGTCTTTTTCGTTAGCCTCGGGGCTCACTATGGAGACAAGAAAAGTTTTTGGTTTCCGTCTGTTTGTCTGTCTGTTCCTTGATAATTGCCGTAAAAAGCCCCCGATTAGGTTGATTTTTGGTGGGTAGGTTGGTGAAGTACCGGGAATTAGCGATATAGTTTTTAGTTACATTTGGTTCATTCCTTCGAAAAATATAGAACATTTCGTTTTAGGTCATAATGCTTTATTATGGGAATGCAGACGATTTTCAAATTTCATTTTCAATTGAAATGAAAATCGCATATTTGAATAATGGATTTCAAAAGTAAAATTACTGACGCTAAATTTTCGATATGGAGGTTTTAAATATATTCAAATAGTTTTGAAAATTTGCCGATACATTTATTAGAATTTAGAAGTTAATTGTTAAAATTATTGGTAATTTTTTTGCGTCTGTTCCGGAAATATAAAACAATTTATTTTCATATTTTTTACAAATTTTAAAATGAATTTCTTTTTACTTTGCTCTTTAATTTATGAGTTCCTTAGCAACCCTATTTCAAAAAATATCAAAATAATAAAATTCAAGTAACCCGTCACTATTTTGCTGGAATATTTTATTAGCAAAATAAATTATTTTCGGGAGATTTTATAGTATTCTATTAACATAAATGAGAATTTATTTTGATACAATTTTATTTTTTTATCTAAAAAGTTACATGAATATCATAAGAATTTCAGAATATCATTGCATAAACCGTGTTTAATTTAACGCTTCTAATTTTTTAAACCTCCGAAGTATTTTATATACCTATAAATATGCATGTAATATATATAAAAAAAATTGCGGATTGTAAGATGCTAAATAATATTAAAGGTGAGATTAAAAAACAATGATTTTTAGAGTTGACATTGAGGCTCCTGATCTGCAGATTTACTAGTTTATTTATACGATGGCTTCGGGCAGTCTTAGTAGAGGGTTTCGAATTTTATTAAGAGCCCGCGAAGGCTCTCACAAGCCAATGATAAACCAATGGAAGAGTTATTTTCAAATTTCTCTTTTGCATTTCTATATTTTAAAATGTTTTTTTTTTCTTTCACAGTATAGCTGAGGGTGATCTCTAACCGTATCCTTTTTTTTTTTTTTTTTTTTTACTTTTTTTATTTTCGTTATAGTTTTTTTTTAAATAAAGATACTTTCACCTTCCGAACCGGTACCAAATTGAAATTCGCCCCACCAGCGGCTGAGAGGTTCTGCTGTCACAGCTGGTAGACGGGAGGTGCTGTGTTCAAACGCCGGTCGCGCTTGTCGACCTAACCATTCGGAGTTTTCCGTGGTTTTCTTCGAACCTTGCCATAACTACGGATTAGGACAACGCCCCCTAGATAAGAAAGCCGTGACACGCGTCACGAAAACGTCATACCAAGCAGGCAAAACAAAGAAAACAATTCGAACAACTTGCATGTTTCGATTTCATTGGCTCATAAAATTAATAATTATTGTTTACGACCAATAGTTAATAATTCCACGAGCCATCGAAATCGAAACATGCAAGTTGTTCGAATTTTTTTCTTTGTTTTGCCTGCTTGGTATGACGTTTTCGTGACGCGAGTCACAGCTTTCTTATCTAGGGGGCGTTGGTTAAGATCCCATAGAAAGACCCCCATGGAGGGCACTCTCCTAGGGCCTATATCCCTCGAGTAGATAATCGGCCGTCATAAACCTATCAAATTGAAATTAATGTTGTATAAACAATACACTTGCATATATTTGGGGACATTTATGTTAGGTAAGCGTAAGCTACAGTTCAATGTATATATCGAAATTAATTAATCCTCTTTCTCACTTATTAGTTTTACAAAATATTTTTTTTTTCAATTCATATAATTTAAGACTAATAATATTCACGTATCCAGCGTTTACTGGAGTTCCATTACCTGCGATCTTTTCTGTTGAGCTGATTAAAATATCAGAGCAGATTCTTTGATCAATAAGGTTTACTGGATGAATTATGCCCTCCAGATTCGACCAGGATAGCTCAGTGGTAGAGCGTGGCGGCTTCAGCCAAGCGATCCCAGGTTCGAATCCTGGCCCGGACATTTTTCGTCCAGTTGGAAATTTACAACTTGTAATAATAGTTAGTAAAAATAAAATTTAGTTGGAAACCTAATGTAAAACAATGATTTTTATACTTTAAGTTTGGAGCGTCATATGAAGTTCAATGAGCCAGAAGGTTAACAAACGTTTCATTCAAGACTTTCTAATTGTCTGAGTGCAACGAAGACTCATACACAGCGCAGTATTACTTTGCCCCATATATAGCTACGATGGATATTAAAACCTTTCGTCAAGCATAACTCAAAAAATATTTAACGGATTTCTTTCAAATTTTTACAGCGGGTACCTAAAAAGGTGACAACGACGTCTATTTATTAGCAAGAAAAAATGTCAAACCGTTTGAAAATTATATTAAAAAATAGATAAAAAAGCACAATTAAAGTACATACGTCACGAAAATTTTGTGCGTACGTCATTTTCACCGGCGGGAGATTTTCGTAGACAATCGGAATTGAAAAGTTCATGGAGTACATGGAGCAAAAGAATATGCACGCACTAATATTCAGCAGAAAAAAATATATTTCAATTTAGTAGAAATCGAAAATTAATCTGTATTTTTTTCTGTTTGAAATAAAAACCCCGCAATAACTTGGTATTAGAGATTTGGCGCAAATCTCAGCAATAGCAGCTTTTTTTATTTCGCGTGTATAAATAAAATAAAAAAAAAATCTTTGGTGTTTAAATAAAAGGTTTCGATTTATGGCATTATTGCTTTTTTTTTCTCTTTTAGGTAGCTTTCAATACAAAAAAGTAAAAAGCTACCTATTGCAGCCGTTCGGAGGAAAGCAGTTCCGGAAAATTTCGATATATTTTCACCGATCATGACCCCCAGACCCCAAAACCACCCTCCGTTCAAATGTTGATTTATATATATATATATATATATATATATATATATATATATATATATCTGACCTATGTCATACGATAACGCTCGTATTTATAAATCAATTTTGATGAAACTAATTGTGTGTATTAAGCTCACCAATGTCTCGACCGAGTTCGTTGGCCAGCTTGGTCCGCCATTTTGTTTCAAGATGGCGGCCACTTAAAAATTTAAAACTAAAATAAATATACAAAAAAGTTAAAAATTCAAATTTATTTTTTAATTTAGTGTTAGGCCTTGATACGAGGAATCCAGAGCATTTTTTGGTTTACCTCTATCTTAAAAAATGGCTGAGATAGAGCAGTTTGAAATTCTAGGGTGGCTGACATTTTGAAACAAAAAAGCACTTTAACGCGATTACGCGCAAATTATTTTCTTTCATTGTTGTAATCATTTTCCCAATCATACGCAGAAAACTATATATTCATATCCGTTAGCGCCAAATTCTCGCCAAAATTGGTGACATTTGGCGAAATATCGCCAAATTTGGCGACCAAAATAAGTCTTCATAAATGAAGCCAATTTGGGTATTGCTCAATAATTTGGCGAATTTCTTACTCAAATTCAGTATTAAGGAATTTTTTGTAATCGTTTCTTTGCATTTTAACTTGCTGTTTTCGTGTAACATTAGCTAAAATTTTAAAACGAAGATATAGGAAAGCTACCTTTTCCTCCCGGTACAGGCCGGAAGGACTTTTTAGCATTTTAAATGGGATTAATGAAAGGCATGTATTTTAAATTAAATGAGTGAAAGGTTTATATTTAAATGAAATTAATTCAATATGAAAATGTTATAGGAACAATATTTGGCGATTTATCAACTGCGCCAGGATAACATAAAAGTACCAATATTTCAAACGGTATGTAGTATGTGAAATGAAACAATTATATTATAATCACCCATCGTACAAGAAAAAAACTAATGTTCTGCATTCAGAGGGAAAAATCCATCTCCTGTGCCGTAAGATTTGGCAAGTTCTTTTTTGGTGATAAGTTTTTCGATGTAATTGTTGGGATCTGCAGGATTTGGCTTACTTTTTCTAAATCTTATTTTTTTGCAGATGTAGTATTATGTAAATATATTTTTTTGCAGATATATTTCTATTTTGTATATTTGGCATTATATTTTGTATATTTTGTATTTAGCATTTGGAAAAGTGATTTTTACCTTTTTATCTGTGCCTTCGGAAATATTAAAAAATAAAAAAAAGATTTACATATATCAAGCGTATAATGCTATGTTTTGCATTTTTATACGGACCACTTCTCCATTTTTAGATTTTGAATGCTATTTATTATTTACTAGCCGTTTATTAATTGTTTACAATTTACCCCCCTGACAATAACAATTATTTATCACAAAAATGCCTCTTAAGTTTGTTAAATAAGTTTGTTCACGCATTTTCATTACTTATTAAAATATCGAATATGGCGATAAAATTTTATTTTAGCATCGTGCTTAAATTTTTAAGATGGTGCAAAAACATGCTTTAATAAACGTATGTTTGTGAATAATTGAAAAACATGTTTTACCGCTCTCTTGAAAAATTTTGTAAGATACTAAAACTACCTTTTGGTACCATTTTAAATTTTTTTCGCCAACCGACATAGGATACGAAACTTTTCCCCATTCAGATACACAGGCAAGGCTGGTCTCAAACAAGAGTAAAGCTAACAACAATATTGTTTTAACTCTATAAGAGTTACAATAATAATATTAAATGCTCCGATTGGCTTTGGGCACAATTACGAAAGTTTCTCCTAAAAAAACTGTAGAAGAAGTCTTTTAAATTTGTTTTAAATGAAGATCGGTGTACAAGGTATTAGTTAATAATACAAATAACACTAATGGCATGGAGGCAAAAGATTTAATTTAAATATATATTTGAAACCCTTCCCCCACTACCCAGCCCCCCCCTCCCCCAAAAAAAAGAAAAGAAAAGAAAAGAAAGTTACAGTAATGAATTTAAACTGGCGTTAAGCCACGCTTTCTGACATAAGCAATTGGCTGCAAACGCGATAACGAAACTTTCACTTAACTTAATAACATGTAGCTAATATAGCCCTCAGGGTACTTTGCAGTTATACAGACCTTGTGTTTTTTTTAAAAAGCTTTAGACAATTCAGGTTTAAGAAGTTGAGATATACTGTCAAATGATATATGAACACAAAACTGATGAATTATTATTCAGGTTTATGTATGTATTTAAAAATGAAAATGCATCTGATTACACTTATTAGATAAATTACTTCTGTTTGCATTTAATAACTGATAAACGGCTTCTGTATTTTAAATGAATTGTTTAAATATTGGGAAGAGGTGGCGAGAGGTAGAAAGACGAGTAAATAAACGGGTAGACAGACGGGTAGAGAGACGAGTAGCGACATAGGTAGGCTGACGGGTAGCGAAACGAATAGACAGACGGCTGGAGAGAAAGGTAAAAAGAGGGTTGACAGAGGGTTAGCGAGATGGGTCACGAGACGGGTAGCGAAACCGGTAGACAGGAATGTAGCGAGAAAGGTTGCGAGACGCGTAGCGTGGTAGATAAAGAGACGAGTAGAGAGATGAGTACAGAGACGAGTTGACTGACGGGTAATGAGATTTATAGCGAGTCGGTTACAAAAACAGACGGATAGTGAGACGGGTATACAGACGAGTAGAGAGACAGTAGATGGGTACGGAGATGGGTAAGAAAAAGGGTAGAGAGGCGTATAGCCAGACGGGTAGAGAGACAGATACACAAGTTGTGAGACAGATAGACAAATGGGTAGCGAAGTGGATAGAGACACGGCTAGACATACAATTAGTTAGACGGATAGACAGACGGTTAGAGAAATAGATTGGCGGGGAGCGAGACCGGTAGAGAAATATAGAGACAGGTAGCGATACGTGTAGAGAGATAGACAATCGGTTAGAGAGACGGGCAGAAGACCGGATAGGGAAACAGACAGATTATGGAGAGACAGACAAACAGGCGAAAGAAAATTCTGCGGATTGGCGCAGTAAAGGCGCAGGGGGCAGAGCCTCCTAGAGAATAATAAAGAAGCATCTGTTAAGCTTAACTTTGAAATAAATATAATTTTTCAATTTTGCCGATATGGAGATTTAATGTAAAAGTTATTTTACAGAAGTCATCAAAAGATTTTTTGTATACTTTAATAGTAATTTAGACTATAGTTTTGCAATCTGGTTTGTAGGAAAGCATGCTATCAATGTGGTTTGAAGTGTAAGAGTTTCTATAAACAGTTATACAAATAATAGATATACAATCAAGGAAGAAAAATTTTTAATTCACACACAAAAAAAGGTGCAAAAATGAAATTAAATTTGCGTTAAGCCACGCTTGATAGAATAATCTATTGGCTGCAAATCCAATTACGTAACTTTAAAAAGCTTGGCGTTTTAAAAAATCCGGAGTTTTTTTTTTTTTTTTTTTTTTTTTTTTTTCAAGTTTTGCGCAATACGCGCTTAAGAAAATGAGATTCTTTGCCACATGTTAAAAAAAATTATGACAACACATCTGATGAACGGTAATTCTTTTCTATTTTTTTAACAGTGCATATGAATTTATGTATGATATTTTGTAATTCTATCATTTAATTTGCTCTTTTCTTTATATTGTAATTGTATGTTCTCAGCAATATCACTCAGACTAATCCCTTTGAGGGAAGTCCCAGTATTTATATGATTACTTGTCACATCTTGAACGGTTTTAGATTTATTGAAACATCATAATTATCTGATAATAATTAGTTGATAAGGTATCGTATCGTATCTTGTTATAATGTTTCAGATTGATTAAAATTTTAATATATACATTGTTACAAAATGTTTCAATCGAAAATTGTATAGTGCTGCCATCTACTGAAAACATTATTAAGCATAACTTTATGGGATTAATATTCCGTATTTTCAATAAATATTTTAGAAAGGAAGGAGATGATATTTATTTATTTATTTATTGAAAATTATACATTTATGAAATGAAAAACAGATAGTTTTGCGTCACATTTTCTGGTTATTAATTATTATTTATTAAGTTACTTCATTTCTTATGTATTATTTAAAACACTAATATTTCTGTAAAAGCCAAAATGGGAAAAGTGAGCAATGGCCACACTTGCGATTTTACAGTCATTCATGTGTCTGTATATTATAATAAATTACTATTATGTACTAATTATTAATGTGTAACTATTGATTTTAACCAATGTTAAAATTTTAAAGTTAGCTGAGTTAGCTAGGCCTTGATGACTAATAATAGTTAGTAAAAATAAAATTTAGCTGAAAACCTTATGTAAAACAATGATTTTTATACTTTAAGTTAGGAGCATCATATGAAGTTCAATAAGCCAGAAGGTTAACAAACATTTCATTCAAGATTTTTAATTTTTATATGATTACTTGTCACATCTTGCACGGTTCTATATTTATTGAAACATCATAACTATCTGATAATAATTAGTTGATAAGGAATCGTATCGTATCTTGTTATAATTTTTCAGATTGATTAAAATTTTAATTTAAACTTTGTTACAAAATGTTTCTCTCCAAAATCGTATCGTGCTGCCATCTACTGAAAACGTTATTAAGAAAAACTTTACAGGATTAATAGTCCGTATTTTAAATAAATATTTTAGAAAGGAAGGAAATGACATTTATTTATTTATTTATTGAAAAATATATATTTATGAAATGAAAAACAGATAGATTTGTGTTACATTTCCTGGTTATTAGTTATTGTTTATTAAGTTACTTCATGTCTTATGTATTATTTAAAACACTAATATTTCTGTAAAAGCCAAAATATAAAAAGTGAGCTCAATGGCTACACTTGCGATTTTACAGTCATTCATGTGTCTGTATATTATAATAAATTACTATTATGTACTAATTATTAATGTGTAACTATTGATTTTAACCAATGTTGAAATTTTAAGTTAGCTGAGTTAGCTAAGCCTTGATGACTAATAATAGTTAGTAAAAATAAAATTTAGTTGAAAACTTTATGTAAAAAAATGATTTTTATACTTTAAGTTAGGAACGTCATTTGAAGTTCAGTAAGCCAGATGGTTAACAAACTGATTCGTTTCATTCAAAACTTTTAAATTTTTATATGATTACTTGTCACATCTTGCACGGTTTTAGATGTATTGAAACATCACAATCATCTGATAATAATTAGTTGATAAGGTATCGTATCGTATCTTGTTATAATTTTTCAGATTGATTAAAATTTTAATATATACATTATTACAAAATGTTTCTATCCAAACTTGTATAGTGCTGCCATCTACTGAAGACATTATTAAGCATAACTTTAGAGGATTAATAGTCCGTATTTCAAATAAATATTTTAGAAAGGAAGGAAATGACATTTATTTATTTATTTATTGAAAATTATACATTTATGAAATGAAAAACAGATAGTTTCGTGTTACATTTTCTGGTTATTAATTATTATTTATTAAGTTACTTCATTTCTTATGTATTATATAAAACACTAATATTTCTGTAAAAGCCAAAATGGGAAAAGTGAGCTCAATGGCCACACTTGCGATTTTACAGTCATTCATGTGTCTGTGTCAGGCCCGTAGCCAGGTGGGGGCCAGGTCGGGCAAAGCCCGACCTGCGAAAGATTTTGCCCGACCTAGCGTGAAACTTTACATCCCGTTTAAAACAACATTAAATATCTATTATTTTTTTAAATAATTTTTTGTCTAATCTAGTGTGAGACTGGACATTCCGATCACTTTATCAGCCACTATTTTACTTTAAATTCCCAATTTTTTCCATCTTCTTGCCATAGCAAAGAGGACCCCCCCCCCCCCTTCCCTCCTCCTCCCAATTTAGTTTTTAAACTGGAAACATAACCAGAAAAATTTTCATCTATAAACCTTCTTTTTTCTCTCTTTCTTTAACAGACAACAGACCTGTCGGGGATTGTCACGTAGGACATTCCCCGCTTTGTTGAAATTACACTGTACCGCAGGATATTCCTGCCCGTACCGACCCAGCAACAATTCTGTATTGATTGATATCCATAAAGCTTACTTTCTTTGTAGAATTGTCACCATGTGAAATTTATCTTAAGAAAGCGGGGTTGAAACCAAAGGCTTCTGAATCTGAAAATAAAGCGAAACAGCCTAAAATAATGTTTTTGAATTTGTCGTACATGACAAGTTTGCTACTTCTTTCATGGAACTGGTTTCAATTCCCTGAAACAGATTGTTATGTTTACTTGTTTGCTTTGGGAAGAGGGGACTAATGTCTTTCATTCTTCTGATCTTTTCTTACATGAATGATAAAAATTTGTGAAACCTTGGTCACAATAAAAAAATTATAGGAGGAGTTTTTCAGCGTAAAGAAGAAATGGAATTGCAATGAAAATATCATCTTTAACCAATATAATATAAAATTTGTTTTAATTAAATGATATAAATTTAATTTATAAATAAGAAATTTACAGAATTATCTGTGAATTGTTTTTAATGTACATGTGTCTTAAGTTATATATATATATTTTTTCCCCCACGGGTTTTACAAGTAGTGGTTAGTAGAGGAAATTATTACCACGTTACGCGTTTGAATGTATTTCACTTTAAATAACTTTCATGTAACATAACATGTATAACTTTTCATTTAAAAGTACAAAATCTTCAAGGAACGAAATAATATCAATCAATAATAAATCAAGGATCAAAAAGAAAAATGTAACGATATGATATTGTTTAAGTTGTTAAATATACTTAGATTTTATAAAATGTTTTATTTCGCGTAAAATATATTCTTTAAAGGAATTTATTTGCAGATATCGAAATAATATGATAAAAGTAGCTTAAAAAAGTTCATACTTTTGCTTACGGCTTGAAAACATTTATAAAAATGAACAAGATAACAAATTAAATCCATCATAGGCGCCGACTACAAGGCCATAGAAATTCTCTGGAAATTTTCACAGGGGCTTCGTCCCCCCCCCCTCTGGAAATAAAAATTAATAGAAGGTCTGTCCCTTTATCTGTTCAATCTACTCTTCCCCGACGCGCCCCCCCCCCCCCCTGAAATTTTTAAATGTTGGCGCCTCTGAAATAAATTAATCATTATTTCAAATTTAAAGAATAAAATATGACGGGCTACTTACGATTTTACAAATCCAAATTAGTTATCTTCTGGCACATTCACAAAGTCATTCACTATTCTTAAATTCAAAAATTTTTCAAATCCTTTTATTAAAAACAAAGAAATTAAATAGTGTTTTCCATTTTTTTGTAAAAGCAAATCAGTTTTCAGAAAATGACCGTCAAAGTTAAAGATATAAACCAATTTTCTGGACATGACAGTCTGATAAAGTTCATAAGAGAGAAATCGATTACAACTCAAAATCTATAGAAAAGTGAAAAACGTTATTCGATTCTAAATCACTTTAGTAGTTAAAACTTGTAAATTTCTTGCTTTTATGTATAAAAATGACAGTGCGAATATAGCAAAAAAGTTCCGTGTTGTTCAGTCGGAAAAAATTGTATATATATATAATACACAATTAATATACATATATATATACATGTATATATATAGATATAAATATATATATATATATATATATATATATATATATATATATATATATATATATATACAGAATTACTATATATATTTTTTTTGGAACCTCATGGAGGATATCTGAAATGGTATTTAATTACGGGTGAATGTGACCTTAATGCCATAACAGTCTTAAGCATAAACAATATGTATAGCTCTTTTCAAAAAATATACGGCGATTGAAGAAATAGCGATGCTTTATAGGAAATGGACAGTGAAATAAATAAATTAAAAAATATTTTATATTTGCACAGACTCTTCGACACTAAACATTCTGCATAAATTGTGTTTATTATTTTTTTTATTGGAGCACGAACAAACAAACAAGTTGGAAATGTACGTTAAACGTGACAAATGAGGTGCGACCGTACTATAACTAGTTTTACAATGTAAAAAAATTATCTTTATTATTTCTGTGAAATGAATTATATCGTCTGTTACGAGCGAAATGAGCATGCCTTTTTTTTTCTTATTAGTGATGCCACGTTTGCAGATGCAAATTTTTTTTCGACACCAGACAGCGTTGCAAAATTCAACATGAGATATTGCTTTACGAATGATTACCTCCATGGTTTAATATTTCTATGACTCTTGATGAACGAATCTCTTGTGTTTATTTACTTTAATGGATTGAGATATTCGGCTATTAACCTAACTATTTCTACTGAACTTATCTCAGAATCTATACATTTTTTAATGTAACTCATCTCTCAAGCAAACAATTTTTTTGAATGATCTTTCTAAAAATGTAACTTTTATGCAATTTTATTCGAAGAAATAATGTTGAATAAAAATGACCGCTTGGCATATGAAAAAGAAGTGGTTAGCAGATTAGCCCGTATTTGTTTTCCTCAGTCACGTGACTTGCGCTTTTATTATATAGATTACGTATGATAGGATTTAATAGAATAAAGAAAACTTTTTTAATATCTTTTTAAGTTGTGATTCGATTTTCACAAAATTTGAAATGACTCGACAAAATTTTATAACGACTCTATATATTAAATTTTGAACCATTCGGTTATGTAGTTTGTTTTTTGCGGACGGACCAGACGACGACTATAGGTGCTACGCATTTATATAATTACGAACGCACCTAAACTGGGATTCTTTTGTCTGAAACTGAGAGAGCACTGGGTTGTGCTAATTAGATCTTGAATAATCTATGCTTAATACTTTAAACATATCGTAATTTCGCGTGTATACGCTGCACCTCAGACAATTCGATTTTCTACCAGAATTTATTTTAAATAAAACGTGACTCTCTTCTGCTTAGCACTTATTTGACTTCTTATTTTCAATAAAATTTCCGGTTTGAAAAAGACTTAACTAGGGTGCGGCGCATACGCGCGAAATTACGGTAAATGATTCTGTGTTATTGTAGTAAGTGTTGATGCAGTGTAATTTACTATACACTGTTAACAATATTTACTTTAATTCTGTATTAATCTTAATAATCTCTCATAAAAATCCATTAAAAAAAATTATGAAAATATATTGTTTTTATGCTATTTTTTCCCATAATTTACGGCTTTTTCAGAACTCAACACAGAATAACAAATAACAACAGAAGCGTGAGAATTTTAAGACTTTATCTGTTTGAAAAACCAGAGCGTCCGTATGCAATTTTGAATTTTCTGCCTCTTACAAGTTCCTTTTATTATTATTATTTCTTCATTTTGTTTCATTTGTAATGCTTATAATTAGGATTGCACGAAAACTTTTTAACTTGACTTCAAGACAGCTATTAAATCGCCTGTCACAAACAAGTGCCATCAAAGCAGCCGAATTACTCATATAAACTAATATAACTCTTTGACTTTCTGACACATCACTGGATTAAGACTCCTATTATAGGAGCTCTACACTGGACCACCTGTGGTGTGAAATAGTGTTACCCGTCCTCTGAAATATAAATAGAGAAGTAGTATGAACTATTTTCTGAAAGAAAGATTTTGACAATTTTACAATGGGACGATATAGGTGCAATTTGTCGCTCCTATGATTGTGCCGACAGTGGGCCTGTGTTTGTGCAGGACCACCCGGATGTTTTTGTGTCCCGTTCAACGATTTCGAGGAATAGATTTAGTGACTCTTGAAAATCCGCTTGTGAAAATAATGCATTATTGCATTCTGCCTTACAGTTTTGTTTAACCGTTGTGGTTTCCAGATACTAATCAGTTTTTGGTGACAGTAAAAAAAAAAAGGTTCTCGTTTTAAAAGTTGTATATATTATATTTGGATAAGTATGTATCTGTGAACGGAACGGATTACTTTATCTGTGAATACAAGTTATATTTGAAAATATGGATATCCGTTCATTTATGTATAAGAAGCGTCGACTAGAACAGAAAATAGAGAGTCCTGCTCCTGAATATTGTGCAATAGTAATGATAAAACTTCATTATCATTAACTGGACCTACTACAAGTAAACCAGATATTCTCGATCTCGATTTGCCTAAAAGAGACGAGCCAATTCAACAAATTATTTTGAAGGAATTCCCACGAAAAAATCAACGTTCTTTTCGAGCTGCATGGTATAAGCAAATGGCTGGAGTATTCTGTGGCAAAGGACGCAGCATTCTGTTATGCGTGTAGACATTTTAGCCAGTTCGGATCCAAAGAAGCCGCATACACTGAACATGGTTTTAAAACTTGGAAAAATGCTTCAGACAATGGCCGCGGTTTTCCAGAACACGAAAAATCAGAAGCTCACATCCAAGCCATGGCAAAGTGGAAAGAAAAACAGATTCAAGTTAATTCCTCTACATCTGTATCGACTTTAATCAATGAAAATGTATTGGAAAAACATCGATGAAATGAAAATTTAAAAAAATATTTTTTCATTATCGGTAAAGACATCCTCGTTACTTGTTCTATTCATTTTATTCATTCTGTTTTTTCTTTCTCATATCTTTATTGCGTGATGTAAATATAACGAAACAACATTTAATAAATTGTACTTGAATGCATTTATTAATATAAACGAACATAAAACCTGCATAAATTTAAATTATTTAATTAAAAGGAAACAACTTATTTACGTTATGTAAATGTAAATATTTTATTTATGTGTCTTTGATATATTTTTATTGTGTCTTGGAACAAACATTAAAAATTTCATTCTGGCTTTGGAGAGATCTTACGTTTTAAATGAGAAAAAAATTACATTAAAAGTACAGTACATATTTTTCAAGGCATAAGAGACGTGAAAAAAAATTAAGAAATAATCTGCCCCCCCTGAAAAAATATTTGCCCCACCTAGAAGTAAGGTCTAGCTACGGGCCTGGTCTGTGTACTACAATAAATTACTATTATGTACTAATAATTAATGCGTAACTATTGATTTTAACCAACGTTATGTTAAAATTTTAATATTAGCAGAGTACTGGATAGGTTCATTAACTAAAAGAAGAGATTCATGAAGAGAAGATAAAATGCTATAAACCATACTTGAAATATTCTATCCCGGTATTGGGTTATAAATTGACAAAAAATATTTAAGACTTTTACGTTATTTACGTATTTAAGACTTTTAAGAATTTTACAACATTTTAGAAAGAAAAGAAATGCCATTTATTTATTTATTTATTGAAAATTATACATTTATAAAATAAAAAACAGCAAGTTTTTTGTTGGTTAAAATTAATAGTTACGTAATTATAATTAGTACATAATAGTAATTTAATATAATATACTAACATATGAATCAAATTTTGTAAAATTTATAAAGTACATAAATGATGTATAAGTACACACACACACATATATATATATGTATATATATCTCTCTATATATTTTTTATTATGTACCAAACATGTAGTACCAAATGAAAAGTGTTCGAGAGCCGCTCATTGCAATTTGTTGAAATAGATAAAAATTAGTTGATGCTGCCATCTAGAAACGGCAATTGTAACTTTTACTTGATACTTTTGAAAAATAAGGACACAAGATACTAAATATTCTTTTGATTTTGCCATTCGTTTTTAAGTTAAGTACATTCTTGTGGGCTGCAAGCTAATATTTGTACTTTAGCTAAATCGTCAAATAAGCTCATACGTCTGTATAAATAATATCATATAAGTGAATTATTTCTCAATGGCTAATTATGTTTTTTATTTTGAAAATATTGCGATATTGCACGCTAAATTAATATTCATATCACTATAATAGTACTTAATGTAGATATTTAGGGTCTTATTTAATCAGTTATACATACGCTAGTATTTAGTTAATAAATTAAAATTTATTATCAAAATTATTCATTTCAAATGACGATTTGCTAATTTTTAGATTGATTGAAACATAAGAATGATTTTTTAAATTATTATTATTAGGTTATTTTACTTTTTAATTGATTAGGTAAAACGCTTTGTAAGTGTTTAGATCGAGTGAAATTATAATGGGATAATTATTGCAAGATATAAATAAAATCTTATTTGTTGCTTCGATCAATTAATACAATTTTTAAGTTTGACTTTATCGGATAAAAATTCTGTATTTCAAAGAAATCAAATGATGTTTATTTAATTGTTTATTTATTGAAAGTGCTATTTTTTATAAGATTTATAAAAAAGCAACTTTTCTATCACTTTTATAGTTATTAAATGTTTACTTAGTTGAATGAATTTCTCATACATTATTTAAAATATTTTAAAATATTTAAAAACAATATGGTGCTGTCATCTTAAAACTAAAATTGTAAGTTTTAATTAATTCTATCCAATAATAAGTATGCAAGATACAAGTACTTATTGTAGATATTTGGTGTATTATTTATGTATATAATTTATACACAATCTAATATTTAGTTAATAAATCAAAATTTATTATCAGAATAATTCGTTTCAGAGGGCGTCTTGCTAATTTTTAATTGATTACTTCTCTTACTGATTGATTCTCACGTCATGTTCATTTTTAGATTGATTAAAACATGAGGATGATTTTTTTTTTTTTTTTAAATTTTACTTAATTTTAGCTTTTTATTGATTAGATAAACCATTTTCTAAGTGCTTAGATATGCTGAAATTATAATGAGAACATTATTGCAAGATATAAATGAAATCTTATTTGTTGTTTCTATCAACTAATACAATTTTTAAGCTTTACTTTATAGGATTCAAATTCTGGTTGGTTGGTTGATTTTATGACAGCTGATTATCTACACGAGGGATATAGACAATAGGGGGGGGGATGTCCTCCATAAAGGTCTTTCTAAGGGATCCTAACCCGTATTTACGGCCAGGTTCGAAGAAAACCACGGAAAACTCCGAACGGTTAGGTCGACGAGTGCGACAGGTGTGGATTCAAATTCTGTATTTCAAAGAAATAATTTAGAAAGAAATGAAATTATGTTTATTTAATTATTTATTTATTGGAAGCATTATTTTTCTCAAATTTATAAAAAGCAAGTTTTTCTATCACTTTGATAGTTATTAAATTTTTGAATGATTTTCTCATATATTATTTAAAATGTGTCGAAATATTTAAAAACAGTAAGCTGCTGCCATCTTGAAACTAAGATTGTAAGTTTTATATAATTCTATCAAATAATAAGTATGCAACGTAAAAACTATTATTTTGAATTAATTTCGCTTATAAGTGCATTCATTTGAGTTGCGAAATATTATTTGTACTTTGCATTTTAGCTAAAGCGTAACATAAACTCCTAATGTCTGTATAACTAATAATAAATATTAGTAATACCATGTATAACTAAGTGTGAATTATATAACAATAGTTGAATTTTTCATCATGAAACTGTTTGGATAATATACTTTAAATTAAAATTTATACTAGCTGCCCCCGCCCGGCGTTGCCCGGGCCCGTTAAAATAAATTTAAAAAGAAACATCAAGTTTTTATTATTTTATATCTTTAACCGGATTTTCTCTGAAATTATATTTTAAAATGAAAAATTCGCGAAAAGGTATTGATATTTAGTGATAAAAGCGCTCATTTTCCGGTTTTTTGCACTTAGAGTCGTTTCATAGTTTTAAAATAAAAGTTATTTTTGTCCGAAATCTTTAAAATCTTTATTGGTGATAAATAAAGCTTTTTTACAGCCCGTGTAAAAATTTCGTGAAAAAATATTGTTATCTAGTTGTAAAAGAAATGTCTTCTTCTCGCTTTTTTGTTTGTTTGTTTGTTTTCGCGTCGGCTCCTTTAACATAGCAACAAAAAATGGTCCTCATGTTTCGAATTTTCTGACATTTCAATCGGTTATAAATGTAACTGTATCCAAACACTCTTTAAAATTTTGTTTGAAATTATATTTTAAAATGAAAAATTCGCGAAAATGTATTAACATTTAGTTATAAAAGCGCTCTTTTTCTTGTTTACGTACACTGTAAAAAAATATAAAAAATCCTGAGGTTAATAACATTTCTTTAGTAAATTGGTATTCCACAGAATTTTTTAGTAGCCAGTATTATAAACCGGAATCGTTGCTAGCTGTTTTCTAGTAATTCTTACAGATTTTCTTGGAACTGTGTAAGAATACAAATAAGATGTTTAGTAATTGCAAAGATCAATGAGATAGTAGATTGACCCATTTTTTTTACAGTGTAGAGCCGTTTCATAGTGTTAAAATAAAAATTTATTTTTGTCCGAACTCTTTGAAATCTTTATTGGGGATAAATAAAACAGTTTTACAGCCCGTGTATCCAAGCCCTCTTTAAAATTTTGCGAAAAAATATGCTTATTTAGTAGTGGAAATATGAGTTCTTAAAAAAAAAGCTTTAGCTTTCAATCTCAGAGCAAAATATATTAGAAGGTCTATGCTTTCAATGCAATGGTAACACCATCTGTTTTCAATCAACCCTTTTCAATACCCCTAGGCTAAACAGGTGAGGGCTGATCCATCAGGTTTCCCCTTACTGAGAGGAGAAGCCTTCAAAAGACGTTGGCGCATGCGTAAAGAGAAGATATTCGTGTGGAAATTTGACAGAATGCGCTTTTCGTTTTAAATATATAGATACTATCAGAAAATTGTGTGTGCTTTCTCTAAATTTCAACTAGAAATTCAATTAATGAACTAAAATTAACAAATTTATTCATTTCATCTCACGCTGTGTTAGTGTTTAGTTGATTACTTATCAAGACTTTTTGTTTTAAGATTGATTCTTTGGTTGATTTATGACGGCCGAATATCTACACGAGGGATGAAACATTTAAAAACATCTATCTTCAACATTTATCTTTCTAATGCTTTACGCATGCATTTACGCATGGTTATCCAAGGTTCGAAGAAAACCACGGAAAACTCCGAACGATTAGGCCGATGAACATGATTGGGTTTGAACTCAGCACCTCCCGTCTACTAGTTTGAGAGCAGAACCTCTCGGCCACTGGTGGAGCTTTAAAATTGATTGAAACATAATGATTTGTTTTATATTACGTCTTTTATGTTTTTAATTTATTAGACCCGTATTGTTAGTGTTTGGGTTGATTGAAATTCTAAAGGTGTTATTACAAAATAAATGTATCGAATTTTCTACGGAGTCCCACCAGCGGTTGAGAAGTTCTGTTCTCAAATCATGTAGACGGGAGGTCCTGCATTAGAACCCATCTCGTGCTCGTCAGCCTAATCGTTCGGAGTTTTCCATAGGTTTCTTAAATATATCGTAAATATGTGTTACGTTCTCTCAGAAATACCCTCTCGGAAGGCAATACCCTCCTCCGTCTAAATCTCTCCCGTAGATAATCGGTCAGAGCAAAAATACCACCACAAACCAATCTTACTTGGTGTTGCAATCTACTAATAAAATTTTTAATCTTGTCTTTATAGGAATCTTAGTCTGCGTTTCAATATATATATATATATATATATATACATAAAAGACTTTACAAATTTGATAAAATCTGGATAAAAAATCTCCCCCCCCCTTTTTTTTTTTTTAAGCATGTTTTTTATGTACAGTTTTCTATGAATTGAAAAAGAATAACAAGCAGTTGTTAGGATTATTAGTTACATAGTTTAGAATAGTACATAATTATACAAACATATAAATTAAGAACACACTAACATTTAACACATACAAACCAAGTTTTCTAATGAAACTTAACAAAATTATATATCTCTAAAATAATAATAATAAAAAAATTTGTAAAGGCTGAGGTAACCGGCATGTTCGGCAAACGCTGATTGACGAATGCTTTAAATGTCTGATGATTGAGTACTACAAAATATATAAGTGATGAGGGAGGCATCGATGAAATTTAGAAATGGGAAAATTTTATCTTGCCTTGTCGAAATCTGTTAAATAATTCTGGTTTTCCACAATATAAGAACACACGTTTTGTCAGACAATTAAATACACTAAACCAACATAAGTGAAAAATTGACCTGGGCCAGGACTCGAACCTGGGACCTTCAGCGTACTGCGCTGACGCTCTGCCACTAAGCCACCCAGATCGACATCCTAGCCCGGCAATTTCTCACATTTATTCATGTTGGAAACAGTCATCGGCCAGAAGTTTTGCAGCTTCAGATGACATAATACGATGAATAACTACTCATCGGTCCGTAATTAACACTAGAAAGACGGCAAGTTGCCTTATACCTAGAAAGACGAAAAAGGCCAATTTGGCCCTTTGATGATTCTTGATATCTTAACAAAGGTAAAATGTAAATAATAAGAAAAATGAGGAAAATTATAGAATATGAGAATAAATTTTATACTGACCTTTATTTCTTTAAATTGTACACTTTTTTTTTCTTAAGGCAATGAGTACATCGAACTTCTGTATATCCGCATTTGTCACAAACTGGTTTGTACATTCGATACAAGTGTTCCTTGTATGATTTCCTTTGCAACTTGATTTAACTCTACATTTGAAACTTTTCATTCCGCTGATGTCTTTTATATAATTTGCTGGAGTCATATTAGACGCTGTACAACCTGGGTATTCTATATATGAAGCTCGAAGATCTTCACATTGTTGCAGAATAAAATTTCTCTGACTAAGTTTCTCCTTTCCCGTCACTTCTTTATATAAAATCCAAGCATTCAGTGCAGACATATCTAAAACATTATAAAAGACGTGCATAGGCCAGCGACGTGTTCCAGATTTGGTGGTATACAGGCGTAACATTTGGTCTACAATGTCCACTCCGTACTTTGTCTGGTTATAAAACTGAACTGTATCGGGTGTCTTTTTCTCATTATTGTCAATGGCAACATTAGGATGGAGGGAACTTAGTATCAAAACATGTTTATTCTTCTTTCCTTGATACGATGTGATCGTTATATCATTGTCCTTCTTGGATAAAGTAGTAGAGTATAATGCTTGTTTTCCTATCTTGGCCATTGGTGGCACTTCTTTACGATCTTTTCTAAGTGTTCCGACTAAGTTTGTTGAATTGGCTTTCAATTTTTCACATAGTTTTAGCGATTAAACTGTTATTATATTTCAAATAAAGTGGAGATTTAAAATACGTCCATTAGAATTAACTTTTAAATATACACTAAAAACACTTTTTATTTTGCTTAAAAGACGTCAACATAAACCTTAAAAATGTTAAAATTTAAAATTTGCATGTTTCGATTTGTTCATCAAATCGTCATCAGAATATATACAAACCACAAATACACTGTACATAAAAAACGAGAGATTAAATTAATTAAAAACCAGAGAGACCTTAAATTCAGACCTTTATCAGTAAAAGGAACAAAGTTATTGGGGAAAATAAAGGGTATAGAGATGTTAAGTTGAAGAGAGAGGTTATGAGTTATTATCCGGGTTTATTTGAGTTTATAAAATTTCCTTTAAAAGCATTTGGTTTGAGTTTAATCACGAGGGCTCCCCCGAAGTTAAAGGCGGTTTTGAGCACGAGAATTGATCCTGTCAGTAAGGGTGACCTTTCGGGTGTTTATGTTATTCCATTTATTAGGGAGGGAGGGGGTGTTAGAAGTTATTATGTTGGTATGACACAGAGGAAATTCTGTTGGTGTTATTTTCTCGGTAGTCAGTAATTTTGCGCTTTCTAAAGCAATATAAATTATAAATTCAACTTTCGGAACAAAAGATAGGTAAGATATTTGCTTACCTCTATTTTCCAGCAATCGTCCTCACTATACCGCTAGGCCATGATCACCAGAATTTGTATTAATCCATTTTGCTTAGCACACACTCACTATATAATCCTTGGTATGTAGGACATCCATGTAACTGATTAAGTAATGTTAAAATATTATTAATTAATAAAATATATTCATAATACTGTTAAATTATTTAATTTACATACCTTACATTTAATAGTTACATAAAATTTAGTTTTAAACATTATTTCAATTTAAGTTTAAGGGAAAACGACATAATGTCCGTTTCCATCGCGAATTAAAAAGAATCTCCCAAAGTTCTATATAGCAGAGATGCAACAGTCTTAGTCCTTATATAGTGACATCATTTTTAAGTTTTTTCATTGGATGGTAATGACGTAAAGTCAATTTACGTCACTAATACGTATTTTAGTCTTTCACTTCCTTGTTCAGAGCACGTGCTGTAAAAACCTCTTCATCTTGCATTAGGCACTTTCATTTCCTGTTTGAAATTCTAAATAATTACTTTTTATCGGGATGAGTTTTTAAATGATGTAAATAAACTGTCATAGAAATTAATTCCGGATATTAATCTTTTGATATATTACCAACAAATTCAATGTTAGATGTAAGGAGCATATTGCAGATATTAAGTATGGGAGAGGGAATACTGCTTTATCAAGGTTAAATAATAGAGAGAACATCAACATCCTATTTAATGAAGCTAAATTGATTTATTGTTCCAGTTTTTATTTTCAACTTTTCGTGAGGGAATTTATTGAAATTTATTTCAGGATCTCGAAAGCATGCACTGTTAAAAATTTGCAGCAAACTGTCCAGTCATTTGACCGTTTTTATAGAAAACAGTTACATAACCGTAATTTAACACTATTCTGGCAATAATATGGGCAATAATATACTCAGAACAGAGTTAAATTACGGTTATGTAAACGTTTTCTCTAAAAACGGTCAAATGATTGGACAGTTTGCTGCAAATTTTTAACAGTGTGTAATGATACGTTGTCATTTAATATTCCGAAAATTTGGGTTGAGTGGTTGAATAATAGTGGGATGCGGTCTGTAGATGAATCTAAGAGCAGTGTAAAAATTAAAATTAAAAGTATAGAAGGCGTTGTACCTTCTTTCACATAGTGACTGTTCATAGTGACTGGTTTTTAATTAATTTAATCTCTCGTTTTTTATGTACATTGCATTTGTGGTTTCTATATATTCTGATGACGATTTGATGAACAAATCGAAATATGTAAATTTTAAATTTTAACATATTTAAGGTTTATGTTGACGTCTTTTAAGCAAACTAAAAAGTGTTTTTAGTGTATATTTAACAGTTTTAGCGATGTAAAATAATTGTTCGTAGTTATATTTCTACCTTTCCCTAAATATCCTTCAGTGAGCTTCATCACTAGATGTTCGTATACAGCTTGACCAGTAGGTCTGCTGATATCCTGACCAGTATACGGGAATCCATTGCGGATATATTTCGAATCTACACAGGAAATTAGCCAAAATTTTATACTGAATTTGTCAGGTTTATTTGGAACATACTGAGTATAAGGACATCTGGCCTTTGATGGCAACAATTGTTCATCAACTGTGAGATTTTCTCCTGGTTTGTAGCAAGCTGCACAGTTTTCAATGAACGAATTCAACAGTGTCTATGCCAATGCAAACTTATCTGCCTTCAATCTCTCTGATCTTTCTGTTTTCAAATCAAAACGAAAAAATCGAATAATATCTTTGAAACGATCTCTTGGCATAGTTTGTGAAAAAAATGCCGGTCCCCAAACTGATGACCATAATGTATTTACTGGGAAATGTTTTGCCACATATAATCTTCTTGTATACATAATAGAAAACACAGCGTCCAATTCATCTAATGATACTGTCCATGTGTCATCTTCAAATTGACGGTGAGCTTTCTTCTGTATATTGTTTTATATAGCGCACCATTTTATGACTGAACATTAGACGCCACGCACTAATCACACCATCTGCATTTATATTCTTTTTTGTATATGAGGTCGGCCCTTGAGATTCCCGCAATATGTTCTGTGTTGCACGATGTTCTTTAGTCGCAGAATGTTCAATCACTTTCCAAATTGTCCCGTCGACGGCAGTTTCTTCATGACCAACAGAACGTGCATGAAGAAGACCAACAAATGTTTTCTGACAAAGTTTTCGACCACGCCTACGAAAAACATTCCTTCCCCTGCCTTAGATGTCGAAGGATGGGAATAATTTCTGGAAAAATCACAATCTGAATTACTTTCATGGATAACTTCGTTTTCTACCGACTGCAATTTAGGTGATACAGAATTATCAGAAATGCGAATTTTTTTCCTGTATTTTTTCTCCGATTCTTCTATCCTAATCTAAATTCTACATTCTTGTGATTATTTTGAGAAAACATTTCAATTTTATCATCACTGGAACTGCTACTTTCCGTGTCTTCTTTTGAAGAAGTATATTCTTTATCTTCATCTAAACTGCTGTTATCACTATTGCCTGACTCCATTTCCTCTAATCATTGCAACTCTTTCAAAATCTCTTCATGAGTGAGACCGCGTTTACGGGACATCTCTCTGTTCTTTACTACTAAAGCAACGGACAATATGATATCATTCCGTTCGTCACGTGGGCAAATCTTTAGGCGAATAACTCAGTTGCGCCACTCTATCGGTAAAAGCCATTTTACGTACGGGGGGGGGGAGCAAACAGAATGTAAAGGTAGAAAATGAACGCAAATTAATGGGTATGCAATTTCCAAGGTCATAATATTAAGAATGAAACGGTGCGACGCGTATGCAGGGAGTGATTAGTGAGGGCCAATTTGGCCCTTTCCGTCTTTCTAAGTATACTGTTCGAAATACGGGATTCTATGCAAGTTTGGAAAAAAGTTGATTCAGAAACATAGACTAGAACTCAAATAACCAAAAGTCATGAAATATATACTTCAACAGTATAGGAAATACATATTCGCAAACATCGATAGTGGCCAAATTGTACGTCATTCTAGTGTTAATCAATTTATATATTTAAAACGTGAAAATTTCCCTATCCTTTAACAATCGAAAAATTTATAGTGAGAAATTTTCCCACGCTTTCAACAATGAAGAAATCTTAATATAAGAAAATTTTTCTGGAACAATGAAAAATTAGTCTTTAATTCATCCTTTTCAATTGTTATGAAAAATTTATTTATAATAATATTAGAAGTTATCTATAATGACCAGTTTCCCGCGCTTCAAACAATGGAAAAATTTCTTTTGACAAATATTGATACGGTTTCAAAAATGGACTTTATTTAAAACGTGACAAAGTCCCTATACTTTAACAATGGAAAAATGTATAGTGACAAATTTTCCCACGCTTCCAGCAATGAAGAAATCTTAAGATATGAAATTTTTCCCACAACAGTGAAAAATTTGACTTTAAGTCATACTTTCTCAGTTATTATTATGAAAAATTTATTTATATTTACATTAGAAGTTAACTATAGTGGCAAATTTACTGCACTTCCAACAATGGAAAAATTTCCATTGACAAATGTTGATACGGTTTCAACAATGGACAATGTGTAAAACGTGAAAATTTCTCTATCCTTTAACAATCGAAAAATATATAGGGAAAATTTTTCCCAAGCTTTCAACAATGAAGAAATCTTAATATAAGAAAATTTTCCCGCAACAATGAAAAATTTGACTTTAAGTCTTCCTTTTTCAATTGTTATTATAACAAATTTATTTGTAAATATATTATAAGTTAACTATAATGGCAAATTTCCCGAACTTTGAACAATGGAAAAATTTCCATTGTCAAATATTGATACGGCTTCAACTATGGACAATAATTAAAACGTGAAAATGACCCGATCCTTAAACAATGGAATAATTTATAGTGACAAATTTTCCCACGCTTTGAACAATGAAGAAATCTTAAAATAAGAATTTTTCCCCACAGCAATGAAAAATTCGACTTCGAGTCTTCCTTTTTCAATTGTTATTATGTCAAATTTATTTATAATTATATTAGAAATTAACTATAATGGCCACTTTACACGCTTCCAACAATAGAAAAATTTTCATTGACAAATATTGATATGCTTTCAACAATGCACAATCATTAAAACATGAAAATGTCCCTATCCTTTAACAATGGAAAAATTTATAGTGACAAATTTTCCCACGCTTTCAACAATGAAGAAATAGTCAAAAAAGAAATTTTTCACGCAACATTGAAAAGTTCGACATTAAGTCCTCCTTTTTCAATTGTTGAAAATTTTCCCGCAACAATGAAAAATTAGACTTTAATTCATCCTTTTCAATTGTTATGACAAATTTATTTATAATTAAATTAGAAGTTATCTATAATGACAAGTTTCCCGCACTTCCAACAGTGGTAAATATTCCATTGACAAATATTGATACGGTTTCAACAATGGACAATATTTAAAACGTAAAAATTTCCCTATTCTTTAACAATTGAAAAATATATAGTGACAAATTTTCCCACGCTTTCCACAATAAAGGAATCTTAGCATAAGAAAATTTTCCCGCAACAATGAAAAATTAGACTTTAATTCATCCTTTTCAATTTTCATGAAAAATTTATGTATAATTATATTAGAAGTTATCTATAGTGGCAAGTTTCTCGCGCTTCCAACAATGAAAAAAATTCTATTGACAAATATTGATACGGTTTCAACAATGGACAATATTTAATATGTAAAAAATGTCCCTATCCTTTAACAATAGAAAAATTTATAGTGACAAATTTTCCCACGCTTTCCACAATAAAGGAATCTTAGCATAAGAAAATTTTCCCGCAACAATGAAAAATTAGACTTTAATTCATCCTTTTCAATTGTTATGAAAAATCTATTTATATTTATATTAGAAGTTATCTATAATGACCAGTTTCCCGCGCTTCCAACAATGGAAAAAATTTTATTGACAAATATTGATAAGGTTTAAACAATGGAAAATATTTAGAACATGAAAATGTCCCTATCCTTTAACAATGGAAAAATTTATAGTGACAAATTTTCCCACTCTTTCAAGAATGAAGAAATCTTAAAATAAGAAGATTTTCCCGCAAGAATGAAAAATTAGACTTTTATTTATCCTTTTCAATTGTTATTATAAAAAATTTATTTATAATTACATTAGAAGTTATCTATAATGACAACGTTCCAGTGATTCCAACAATGGAAAATATTCTATTGAGAAATATTGATACGGTTTCCACAATGCACAATATTTAAAACGTAAAAATGTCCCTATCCTTTAACATTGGAAAAATTTATAGTGACAAATTTTCCCACGCTTCCAGCATTGAAGAAATCTTAAGATATAAAATTTTTCCCACAACAATGAAAAATTTGACTTTAAGCCATACTTTTTCAGTTGTTATTATGAAAAATTTATTTATATTTACATTAGAAGTTAACTATAGTGGCAAATATACCGCACTTCCAACAATGGAAAAATTTCCATTGACAAATATTGATACGGTTTCAACAATGGACAATGTTTAAAACGTGAAAATTTCTCTATCCTTTAACAATCGAAAAATATATAGGGAAAATTTTTCTCACGCTTTCAACAATGAAGAAACCTTAATATAAGAAAATTTTCCCGCAACAATGAAAAATTAGACTTTAATTCATCCTTTTCTGAAGTTTTTTATAACAAAAACTTTACCGCGTTTCCAACAATGGAAAAAAATGCATTGACAAATATTGATACGGTTTCAACAATGGACAATATTTAAAACGTGAAAATGTCCCTATATTTTAACAATGGAAAAATTTATAGTGACAAATTTTCCCACGCTTTCAACAATGAAGAAATCTTAAAAAAAGAAATTTTTCACGCAACATTGAACAGTTCGATATTAAGTCTTCCTTTTTCAATTGTTATTATGACAAATTTATTTATAATTAAGTTAGAAGTTATCTATAGTGACATGTATCCCGTGCTTTCAACAATGGAAAAAATTCTATTCACAAATATTGATACGGTTTCAACAATGGACAATATTTAAAACGTGAAAATGTCCCTATCCTTTAGCAATAGAAAATATTATAGTGACAAATTTTCCCACGCTTTCAACAATGAAGAAATCTTAAAACAAGAAATTTTTCCCGCAAGAATGAAAAATTAAACATTTTTTTCATCCTTTTCAATTGTTATTATAACAAATTTATTTATAATTACATTAGAAGTTATCTATAATGACAACGTTCCAGCGATTCCAACAATGGAAAAAATTCTATTGAGAAATATTGATACGGTTTCAACAATGCACAATATTTAAAATGTAAAAATGTCCCTATCCTTTAACATTGGAAAAATTTATAGTGACAAATTTTCCCACGCTTCCAGCAATGAAGAAATCTTAAGATATGAAATTTTTCCCACAACAATGAAAAATTTGACTTTAAGTCATACTTTTTCAGTTATTATTATGAAAAATTTATTTATATTTACATTAGAAGTTAACTATAGTGGCAAATTTACCGCACTTCCAACAATGGAAAAATTTCCATTGACAAATATTGATACGGTTTCAACAATGGACAATGTTTAAAAAATGAAAATTTCTCTATCCTTTTAACCATCGAAAAATATATAGGGAAAAATTTTCCCAAGCTTTCAACAATGAAGAAATCTTAATATAACAAAATTTTCCCGCAACAATGAAAAATTTGACTTTAAGTCTTCCTTTTTCAATTGTTACTATAACAAATTTATTTGTAAATATATTAGAAGTTAACTATAATGGCAAATTTCCCGAACTTTGAACAATGGAAAAATATCCATTGACAAATATTGATACGGCTTCAACTATGGACAATATTTAAAACGTGAAAATGACCCGATCCTTAAACAATGGAATAATTTATAGTGACAAATTTTCCCACGCTTTGAACACTGAAGAAATCATAAAATAAGAATTTTTTCCGAGAGCAATGAAAAATTCGACTTCAAGCCTTCCTTTTTCAATTGTTATAATGTCAAATTTATTTATAATTATATTAGAAGTTAACTTTAATGTCCACTTTACACGCTTCCAACAATAGAAAAATTTTCATTGACAAATATTGATATGCTTTCAACAATCCACAATCATTAAAACATGAAATTGTCCCTATCCTTTAACAATGGAAAAATTTATAGTGACAAATTTTCCCACGCTTTCAACAATGAAGAAATCTTGAAAAAAGAAAATTTTCACGCAACATTGAAAAGTTCGACATTAAGTCTTCCTTTTTCTATTGTTATTATGACAAATTTATTTATAATTAAATTAGAAGTTATCTATAATGACAAGTTTCCCGCGCTTCCAACCGTGGTAAATAATTCATTGACAAATATTGATACGGTTTCAACAATGGAAAATATTTAAAACGTTAAAATGTCCCTATCCTTTATCAATGGAAAAATTTATAGTGAAGAATTTTCCCACGCTTTCAACAATGAGGAAAGCTTAAAATAAGAAAATTTTCCTGCAAGAATGAAAAATTAGACTTTAATTCATCCTTTTCAATTGTTATGAAAAATTTATATATAATTATTTTAGAAGTTTTCTATAACAAAAACTTTACCGCGTTTCCAACAATGGAAAAAATTCCATTGACAAATATTGATACGGTTTCAACAATGGACAATATTTAAAACGTAAAAATGTCCCTATCCTTTAACAATAGAAAAATTTATAGTGACAAATTTTTCAACGCTTTCAACAACGAGGAAATCTTAAAATAAGAAAATTTTCCTGCAACAATGTAAAATTAGACTTATTTCATCCTTTTCAATTGTTATGAAAATTTTTTAATTTTAACATCTTTAAGGTTTATGTTGACGTCTTTTAAGCAAACTAAAAAGTGTTTTTAGTGTATATTTAACAGTTTTAGCGATGTAAAATAATTGTTCGTAGTTATATTTCTACCTTTCCCTAAATATCCTTCAGTGAGCTTCATCACTACATGTTCATATACAGCTTGAACAGTAGGTCTGCTGATATCCTGACCAGTATACGGGAATCCATTGCGGATATATTTCGAATCTACACAGGCAATTAGCCAAAATTTTATACTGAATTTGTCAGGTTTACTTAGAATATACTGAGTATAAGGACATCTGGCCTTTGATGGCAACAATTGTTCATCAACTGTGAGATTTTCTCCTGGTTTGTAGCAAGCTGCACAGTTTTCAATGAACGAATTCCACAGTGACGATGCCAATGCAAATTTATCTGTCTTCAATCTCTCTGATCTTTCTGTTTTCAAATCAAAACGAAAAAATCGAATAATATCTTTGAAACGATCTCTTGGCATAGTTTGTGAAAAAAATGCCGGTCCCCAAACTGATGACCATAATGTATTTACTGGGAAATTTTTTGCCCCATATAAACTTCTTGTATACATAATAGAAAACACAGCGTCCAATTCATCTAATGATACTGTCCATGTGTCATCTTCAAATTGACGGTGAGCTTCTGCTTCTGTATATTGTTTTATATAGCGCACTATTTTATGACTGAACATTAGACGCCACGCACTAATCACACTATCTGCATTTATATTCCTTTTTGTATATGAGGTAGGCCCTTGAGATTCCCGCAATACGTTCTGTGTTGCACGACGTTCTTTAGTCGCAGAATGTTCAATCACGTCCCAAATTGTCCCGTCGACGGCAGTTTCTTCATGACCAACAGAAGGTGCATCAAGAAGACCAACAAATGTTTTTTGACAAAGCTTTCGACCACGCCTACGAAAAACATTCCTTCCCCTGCCTTAGATGTCGAAGGATGGGAATAATTTCTGGAAAAATCACAATCTGAATCACTTTCATGGATAACTTCGTTTTCTACCGACTGCAATTTAGGTGATACAGAATTATCAGAAATGCTAATTTTTTTCCTGTATTTTTTCTCCAATTCTTCTATCCTAATCTAATTTCTACATTCTTGTGATTATTTTGAGAAAACATTTCAATTTTATCATCACTGGAACTGCTACTTTCCGTGTCTTCTTTTGAAGGAGTATATTCTTTATCTTCATCTAAACTGCTGTTATCACTATTGCCTGACTCCATTTCCTCTAACCATTGCAACTCTTTCAAAATCTCTTCATGAGTGAGACCGCGTTTACGAGACATCTCTCCTGTTCTTTACTACTAAAGCAACTGACAATATGATATCATTCCGTTGGTCACGTGGGTAAATCTTTAGGCGAATAACTCAGTTGCGCAACTCTATCGGTAAAAGCCATTTTACGTAGGGGGGGGGCAGCAAACAGAATGTAAAGGTAGAAAATGAACGCAAATTACTGGGTATGCAATTTCCAAGGTCATAATATTAAGAATGGAACGGTGCGACGCGTATGCATGGAGTGATTAGTGAGGGCCAGTTTGGCCCTTCCCGTCTTTCTTGGTATACTGTTCGAAATACGGGATTCTATGCAAGTTTGGAAAAAAGTTATTTCAGATACATAGTCTAGAAGTCAAATAAGCAAAAGTCATGAAATATATACTTCAATAGTATAGGAAATAGATATTCGCAAACATCGATAGGGGCCAAATTGGCCCCGTCCGTCATTCTAGTGTTAATCAATTTATAATATACATTAAAGCAGAACATTACGTCTGATTACTTTATTGTACACAATATAAGAATACTCATTTTATCAGACAATTAAATACACTAAACCAACATGAGGGAAAAATTGACCTGGGCCAGGACTCGAACCTGGGACCTTTATTGTACCGTTCTGACGCTCTACCACTAAGCCACCCAGACCGACATCCTAGCCCGGCAATTTCTCACTCTTATTCTTGTTGGAAACAGTCATCGGCCACAATTTGCAGTCGCATTGGCTTCTGCGTTATCAACTCAGGCTTTTCTGGCTTGTCTCAAAATATTTGCATCAAGACGAGGCTTCGGGACCCGCCACTTTGGAGGACTTTGGGAGGCCGGTTTTTAAATCTATGAAATTTACTTGAAAAAGAACCATTGGTAAACTTCCTTCAAAGAACTTTCAACTCTTTTAGCTCACATTTAAGCATGTTTAAATTCTAGACCTCTTTTTCCTTTAATTTCTGATCCTAATGATTAATGGCCTTTCCCCTGGCCATTTTTTAATTGGTGTTCACCTTCAATACCTGAAGGTGATATTTCAGAGGTACCCGAGTCAAGATTGGCCAGGTGGCAATTAGTACAACGCATGCTTCAACACTTGTGAAAGAGAGATGGAGCAACGAGTACCACTCTAATTTACAACAGATAGGGCAATGGCTTAAAGGAGAGCCTAATATAAAGGTAGGTTGATTTGGTAATAAAAAAAAAATGAAGGCGTTTCCTCTTTACAATGGAAATTAGCTAGAGTGACTCATCCTGGCTCCTAGACCTGATAAAAATATTCAGGTTGTGACTTTGAAAACTGAAACTACTGAATTAAAAAGGCCTATTACTATGTTATTTCTCGTAAATTACCATTAGAATAACTTTTGAAACCCTTTCGGCTTTCAAGGAGGAAAGAATGTTTAGTTCTTAAAATTGATCTGAAATTCAAAGCGATAAAAATAAATCTGATTATTCTAAGCTTTTTCCCTCTGCGCCGGGTCGATAGAAACATGCGTACTATTTTTCCCTCTGCGTTCAGATAATTAAACTATTTTTTTGTTGCTGCTGTTCGGAGTTGAGCTTGTAAAACTCGACGAGTTGTGGAATTTTTACCTTCAAATTTATTATAGATTAAATAAATTTTCCGAGCAGAATGCCGAATTTTTGTCTTCATAAAACTCAACCTACAGTCCATTATATGTTTATTCAAGTCAGACAGTTAAGTTTCGTTACAGTATTCTGAAAATGCTAGAAAGTGTTTCAGATTCTATGCTTGACATGTGATTTTTATTACTTATTTAAATTATTTACAAAAATACAGGTTTCGTTTGAAGTTATGCACCCTATATTTTTGATAGATTAAGTGGATTGCAAACCGGTATTCCGTCAAAAAACTTGTTATCCCTGAATGTTTTTTTCATTATGTTTTAATGCTCCGCATGTATAGATAAACTGAAAACTTAATTTTTTATTAATCTAATCTAATAAATTTTACAAATATGCTAGCCGACAAATTTAATAATTTTTTTATGCAAAAATTTCGCTGTTACAGTAATTTAAAATGATTTCACTTTAATAACCTAAGAATAAAACAAGATTAAATTAGATTCGTCGTAAACACACAGAATATTAAACGAAGCATAGTAAATTATACGTTTGCTTACGTCACCAATTAAATACATTTTGACTGAAACTATAAAAAACCCCTTTAATTTTGTCTAAATCAAAAATGAGTTAAAAGCAGCTTAATTTTTTATCAGAGCGAAATGAAATTCTAAAATATTTTTAGAAATGCCGAAAGCGATATTTCTTTTTGCAAGTCATCAAAAATTACTTTACACTTTGAGAAGAAAAAATTACAAATTGGAAGATTAGAATAAAGAATTAAAAATATTACATTTATTTGAGCAAAATTTTGTATAAGTAGTTCATGAACTACTAAAAACGCTAAAAAGAGGCTGGCTTAGATATACGACAAAAATACCTAAGATAATTAAGTTATCTTACTCCTGAAGTCTGTTATTTCATTGTACAAAATGCATTCGTACAGGGCTATACAAATTTAATAAAATATGGTAGCCAGCAAAATAAATAATTAAAAAAAAAATCTAGTCGCCAGTTCTAGTCACCCCCCCCCCCCCCCCCGTCATTCATTTTCAAAAAGCATAAAAGTTTTCTATGAATTAATTTTGAGGAAAAAAAACACAGTTTAGAACACAATTTAGACAATAATACACAATAGTACACAATTTAGAAAGATAATATAAAAAAAAAGTTTCGTATTGAAAATTATCAAAATTATGTAGGAGGACGGTTTTTTTTAAACCTCCGATAGGCCATAAAAAAGACAAGTATAGATAGAAAGATGATTTTATTGCTAAAAGTTATGTACACTTATAGTTACTTTTCAACATAAGCACCTTGTAAATTGAGGCACTTGTCGTACCTGTGGACAAGCTTTCCAATACCCTCTTCATAAAAAGTTGCCGCCAGCGATGTGAGATGAGTCTGGACAGTGGCTTGAAGTTCATCATTCGTATTTAAGTTTTTGCCTTCTAGCGATTTCTTTAATTCAGAGAAGAGATGAAAATCACTCAGCGCTAAGTTGGAGCTATACGGCGGATCATCAAACACGTTCCATTTTAATGTCGGTTCGCCCGTTTTTAAATTTTCGACACCATTCACAATCAACAGACAGTTTTCCCCATACACATGGGTCATTCTTCGGTGAATTTCTGCTGCACTATTTCCTTCTGCTTGAAAAAAGAGGATAACACTACGCAACTCGCACTTGGCGGGAGCATCAATCGTACCAGCCATGTTTACGTGCCTACAGCTCAGTTTAAAATGACGACCTGGCGTCGGTAGTAGCAGAGGTTATAGTTAGAGAGATGGGCAGTCGCTCACCACTCATCTTTGCCTCTTATCACTCATGTGGTTGATTAGCGGCTCGATCGCAGGTTGGAAAAAAACGGCTCTCGTATCTCAAAAAAAAAAAAAAAAAAAAAAAAAAATATATATATATATATATATATATAATATATATATACATATGGTAAAGAATGAATTAACGGGCATGTTCGAAACATGCTGATTACCGAAAGCTTCAGTGTCCGGGTAGTTGAGTGTTACAAAAAATATCTGTGCTGCCTGCGCATTTTTGTCAATGTATCCAATTGTAGGTACCACAAAGGCTGGAATAACATTATTTCTTAATGTTTTATTGAAACATGTCTCATCTCCCCTCTCCCTTCCCCCACATTCTGATTACATGATATGCTAGCTGGCTAGAGTGGATAAGAACGGCGTTTTCTATTAAAAGTATGTGCAACGAGGACTATCACTGCTTGCCGCGCACGTGGGGTGGGGAAGAGAAAAAATGCCGCTTGTGATCATTTCTTAGTTCAATTTTTATTTTTTTTAAATGTTACTCTCAAACAAACAAATAAATAAAAAACGCGAGATTTTGGTTGCAAGCTAAAAAAACTTAGTAGCCACTGGTGACCTGGCGACCGCATTTGTCAAGCTCTGCATTCGTATTATTTCTGGAATATTTGAAATAAATATTTAATTCAGATTCAATAAAGATTATTTTTAAACATTTGTTATATTTGGTGTCATATACTTTATGATTTATAAAACTGTAAAATAAAAATATAGTGTAAAACATACTTCATTATGCTACAAACAACTTTCTAATTTGTTTTATGCTAATTTATGACTGTTTTAATTATTATTTTTTTTCCCTATTACAAGAAAAATTCCCTAATCCGAAACACGAGAAATTATTAAACTTTGGGGGTATGTAGGCTTCACAGATGCAGTATGTAATACGCATTTTGTTTTTTATCTTCTTTTACTTTTTTCTTTCTTTTGTTGTTGTTAACGAAAGTTACTATAAGAGGGTAAAATTTACTTACGAAATATATTTTTGACTTTATGCTGTAACTCAATAATAGTAAGAGACTTAGAAAAATTTTATGATAAAAGTTGCTTCTGTTTATGAGTTTTGCTGCATGCTAACAAAATATTAATTGTTATTAATACTAAAAAAGAAATTACGAAAATTATGCCAGTTATGCAAGTTCATTTAATTTCATTTTGTATACTTTCAAACACCAATAAAACTCGTTCAATATGCGATTTTTATGCATTTCTAGCAATTCTTTAAAGTTCATAACAAAAGAGTGATGTGTTGTAGAAAAAAAAATGACTTCTTTTAAGTTTCTGTTAAGGCAGAAATATAAAATTCATTTAATGCAACTTCTGTTCCGAAAATTATTTTTTAATTTGTAGATTAGTGTAATTTTTTCCCTATTACTACGATCTTGGTCGGTGTCTGTTTATATCTTTTAAAATGGATAAAAAATAGAAAAAAAAATTGAGATTATTTAAACAAATATTTGTTAATTTATAATAGGCAGTGTTCATATCGTGTGTTGAATTACTATATAGTAAAAACTGTGAAAACAGATATAATGTTTTTAAAGATAAAACGTAGGTCCTGAAGAAAAGTTTACAGTACAGTTATAATGTACGATGCACTTGATATGATCAGACATGAAGCTGTCAAAACGATTTTTTATCCAGTGCCTTGCAATTGCATTTAGCAGGTTTTACTGTTTATGGTACTGTAATATTCAATTATCGTTATACATAAAAAATATAAATAGCCATTACAAGAAAGATTGTATTTTCACTAGGGATAAAATATTAATATTCGTATGTTCTAACAAAATGTATAATAGATATTTTTTTAATTTTTCTTAACAAAAATGTTAATGCAATTGTTATTTGGTTAGTATTTGATAGAACTAATAAAAAAAGGCTACTTTTATCATAAAACTTTTTCTCTATTTCGTACTATTCATGAGTTCTGAGAAGAAAGTCGAAACATATTTCGGGGACAAAATTTACATCCTTAAAATGAATTTTGGCATCAAATAATAATTGCGTATTATTTACCTCAATAAGCCCCACACAATCATTTTTTATGGAGATTTTTTTTTATATTAATGACTTGGAATTTAGCTTTGACACTATTGTTTAATTAATAGATAAAGCTTTCGTTTTAGTTCACGCTTAAATTGCTGTCGTCAGTGTTTCCGGCGCTCACTCAGTCCAGTAATTAGCATGTTGGCAACGAAATGAGAAGCTTAGTCCAATGCTAGTGAGTTCGATACCAAATTCGGATCAGTTTCAATCTTTGAAGCCATTTTTCCTATAGGAATATGGTCAAAATGACCGATGCTTAACCATTAGCAAGCACCACCCCCGATGTTTTCTGCAAATGGTTCTATTAGTTACATATTGCCATCTGTGGTATATTCTTTCTTTTTTTTATTGACAACCAGCAGGTTCTGTGGATGCTGTAAGTGCTGCTTAACAATGGTTGCCACTTGCCGAATGTCACAATTTCTCTCTCACGCATATATTTTTAAGAATTAAAAAAAAAATGTAGATCTTCATCTAACTAGCATAGTATTTTTTCATTCTTTAGTAAAACGTCTATTTTACTTCCTACTTTGAACACATCTTGAAGCTGTTTTTGAACTTCTAATCTTGAATCATTTAACAGTGAAAAATAGCTGCCAGGTATGCAAGTTTGGTTACCCGTCAATGTCGGAGTAGAGTTCCGGAAATTTCAGGTTAATATGTTGCTTCAAAATAGAAATTTATCTTTCCGGAAGAGCTAACAGTCGGGCTAGTATTTTTCCCTCTACAGCCATCTCAGATCTTGCATGAAGAAGGTAAGTATACTTAGAGAGAGAAAACATTTCTTCACAAAGTGCATCAAATATTCAAAAATTATTGCCTCACATAGTTGAGAAATTTAATCTTTTAACAGGGGATGTGACAAAAGCTGTCCCGCTTTAACATAGTTTCTTAAAGGAGCCTCTTTAAAATGGATAATTTGATATTGGAACTTTTTTAATTAAAATTTACCTGCTTAACGTATGAATAAATATTAACATCCATTATCATAATTATGAATGCCTGCTATAATTTAAATTTTCAAACCTGAAAATCTAAAATTTCATAATTTATAAGAATGTTAGAGAAAATTATATTTGTTATAATATTAATAAAACATAAAAATACAAAGAATGTTCAGATTTTTATACGGACCATAATTTTTTTTTCGCGGACCATTGGTGATCCACGGACCACCGGTTGATGACCTATACTCTAGACGGCTTAAAATTATGTTTAATCTTGAAAACTCGTCTGCTCAGCAGTTGCTCGTTATATCGTTGAAAAATCACGATCGATAAATTGCATGAATAGAGTGTGGATAAAATTAAGCATCTTTCTCAAAGCACAGGATAGAAGAGCACCCAGTTGATTGATCTAAGTCAAAATTGAATAAGCATCTATTAATGTCAAGGTCTATCAGAATATGAAGTTTGATGAAATTCCGTGTATAGTTTTCATGATATAGCTATCACAAGAATCGTGAAAAACGTAGCATAGCAGCGCAACTTTTTGAGTTATATACACCCAAAACTTATCAGCATCTATTTACGCCAAGGTCTAACATAATACGAATTTTGATGAAATTCCGTGTACTAGCTCTTGAGTTATAGCTATTGAGCTCCGTGAAAATTACAAGAAATGCATGGTCGCAGCGCCACCTTTTGGGCAATATATATCAAAACCTTATCAGCATATATTTATGTCAACGTCTAACACAATATGAAGATTGGCGAAATTCCGTGCAATAGCTCTGGATATATAGCAATTTTGTTGACCGAACAACTTGCAGTATAGCAGCACCACCTGTCAAGCGTATATACAACAAAAACTAATAAGCACCAATGTATGTCAAGGTCTGAATGAATATGAAGTTTTGTTAAATTCATTAAATTTATTATTGCAGTAATTAGTGAGTTAGAGTACCCACAAATTTATGCCACGTATAGACCGACTCACACATAGACATTTTCTAAAAACAGTCAAATCATATTCAGGACCTTCTAAAACGTACAAATCCATCAAAAACCGGGTCGAAATTATTCTCGAATCCAATACTTTCTTCTTGTATATAGAAGAAACTAAAATTTTATTATGTCAAAAATTAACTATTATGTACGCAAAAAAGTAATGTGTTTTTTAGAATGACTCATTTAGCTACAGGGGTGCCTACTAAGGTCCTGTCTTCTCTCATTATTTTCAGAAAGACAACAGCTCTAATCATAAATGTGGAAAGCATAGAACGTGGCCACATGATGCGCAATGAGACAGCTTGCAGTGCCACCTATTTGTAAATAGTGGAGTTAGCGTTGCTCTCTCGAAGACGCTAGGAGATGCAGGGAAAAAGTCAATCCCAAAGATATTATAGAGTGCCCTGGATTTAGTATTATATGATGTCTTACTTGTAAAAATAATTTCACTAGAAGCCATGAAATGCCACTTTTACATCCGACAAGATGCTTATTACATCGTATCATCAGCTAAAATATCTGCAGAAATATGGCATTATAAGGAAGATGTACATGCACAAATAAAATTAACACATGTAAGCAAAGTTGAGTCAGTTTAAAAAAGAAAAGAAAAATTAAGTAAGGGAAAAAGGGGCCACACATGAACAATGGGATATATGTCAACAACGCCCATTTCATCTAATTAACATCAAAGAAAAATCGCTTAAAAATGTTCAATAGTTGATAGGATTAATATACACTTTTAACAATTTTTAAAGATTTTTCTCTGATGTTATGTAGATGAAAGGGACACTGTTCACAGGTACCTCTTTTCTCATATGATAAACGAGTCCATCATCTGAATACATGGAGAATGCATAATGCACTGTTGCTTTATAATTTTTCACTTTTCCATGCAATTAGCGGCGTATTTAAGCTGATGATTGGACATAAATAAATTGCATTTCAGGATTCTTATAAAGTTACACAAATTACACCATTGCATAGTAAATTGACGATGCTCTATAACTTTGTAATTGACTTTTTTTCGTATATCCTACAGTTTTCAGATAGGAACTGTAACTTAGCTGTTTACCGCTAAATGGCACTGTAAGTAACATCATTGCGTATCACATAGTCACTTTAATCTATCTAGACTACAATTTTAGTCTTTCTGAGTTTAACGGAGTAAAACAGGACTTTAGTGGGTACCCTGTACACACACACATACATATAATAAATATATTTATACCTAATATATTTAAAAACTTAGTTTTAGAACTGCATGTATGTTTCTAAGATACTCTGCTATTTAGCTAAAAGATAAATCTACCTATTTTTTCCCGTTTAATATAAAAAAAAAAACAGCTTTTCTTATATATATATATATATATATATCAATTTTAGGTTTACTTGCATTTTTTGAGACAACTGCAAGAATGTTTGAAATTTAATACTTAAAGAAAATGTTCAAGGGATTTTTATTCCTCAGTGTAAAAGTAAAATCTCAGAAATATCCTGAATCAACAGATCAATGATTTTTTATTCAAACTATTGAATTTCTTATATCCCTTTTTGCAATAGTATACTTGAACTATTTTGGTCGTTAAATTTTCTTTCGTGTCGTAAAAGCTTTCATCTTAGTTAAAAGTAGGACTCGTATACATTTTTTGAAAACTGAAGAGGTTTCTCGTTAGTAGTATGTATTATATATTTAAAAGACAAAATAGACTTTCTAAATATATTTTTATCAAAGTATACTGATTCGTTGTTCAAAAATAACTTTAAACATGAAGCAGTTTTATTAAAAGAGAAAAGAAAATTTATCCTCTATAAAACAGTTAAACGTCTATTAGTACATTTCCTGTAAAAGCAAGTTTATTTTATTTTTTATTTTTTAGTAACATGAAAATTTTTAGCCGATTTCCAACAAAGGATTATATACAATTTGTTTATATGTTTATATGTTATGCAATTTGATTATATGTATAGTCCACATAACTATTGAACGGATACTCCAAAGTTTAAAAAGACATTTTACTTTCCGAACCTATTAGTGCAAAAAAGCACTGTAACCAATTATTTGTGTACGTTTGTTAACAGGATAACTGTCAAACGGTACTTCCGATTGAGCTCCCATTTGGCGAAAATGGTATAAACGAAACCATTTCGCAATCAATTCTACAGGGGATATCATATGAGAGAGTGAAGTGTGACTGAGTATAAGTGATAACTATTGCGATGATGTAATCAAGCATGAGTAGCTCAGAAGAAACGTCTCCAGTTTGATAGCGGGAGAGCAAGCGTTCGATTCTAACAGATTTCATTACATCAGAAATATATATATATATATATATATATATATATATATATATATATATATTGAAGACAAGTCTTTGGATTTTTTTTCTCGGAAGACTTAAGAAAATGTTCATAACACATAAACAAATAAATTCGTTCTGGTTGTTATGCAGTATGAATTTTTTACATTCAAAAATTTTGTTTTTGTTTTTCTGTCATTTATCTTGTTTTTTTTTTTTGTTTTAATTTGCAGGCTCTAACGTTCGTAAAATTGTCCAATAGTCGCGAAATTTTAATATGTTGTTAAGATGCACAATACTATTTTGTATTCTGTAACTAGGCGCTGTGTCTAGTATAATGTTTTCACAGGTACATCTCAGAAGGTTTAATATATGCTCCAGTCAAGGTTTAATATATGCTCCAGCTGCGCGTCAAAATACACGATATTGGCAAAAACTGGACATTTAAAGCGAATGTAGATACCAACAAAGTTTTTTTCCGCAGAGATACACTAATTTAACCCTTTAAGACCTGAAGAGTTTTGGTAGAAATTAAAAGCATATAAAAATTATATTTGATTGAAAAGAAATATTAAAAAAAAAATTACGTTGTCAGGTTATGTCAAGGGGATCTACACAATTGTGTGGTGCAGGCTAAGCTTTAAATCACAGGGAAAGAGGAAATTGTTTTTTTTCCCTTAGGATCACCTACACAATTGTGTAGGTTCGGTCTTAAAGGGGTATCAAACTAATCTTACTAAAATACTCCAACTAACATGAAAGAAGGTAAGAAACAATCCCTTTAAGTCAGTTTTATTTTTTCTTAAAATTTACTTGTATGTATAACATAGTTAAAATTGTTATGTACAAACAGTATATTTATATACAAAATAATAGAACATAATCTTACGCATGGATCTTTCTATTCAGTTTCAAGTGCATGTGGTCTTGAATTATACTGAAATTGACATATATGTATTTACAGGATTTGCCAGAACTGCTCAAAAACACTGCAAACATAGAAGCGTTGCTCAATGTACATACAAGATTTTCACGAACTATATCTCTAGGATACATAGTTTGTTTTTAATAAATATCTGAAACAATGTATTTATTTATGGTTTATGGTAGGTTAGTTGAGGGTGTTACGATATTCTTTTGCTCACGAGCGCTAAACAAATCGAGATCTCCGTTTAAAGTGAAATCCATGCATGATGAAGTTTCGAACGCTGCACAACTTTTCCAATAGCCAGTGCCTTAACCACTAGAAACGCAGGGTATGGTTTATAGAAAATGAGTTTTATTGCAAGTATGAGATTTTGTACAACTGTACAACACATTGTAATAAGTTATACAATGGCTAGATGACGGATCACAATTCGTCATTGTCAAACTCAATTACTACAGATTCATATATAATATCAGCCCCTACTATTACTCTTAATTTTGTAGGCACTCCATCGACGAATCTTCTTTTGATAATTTCTATAGATAGAATGAACAAGCTTCAATTTGTGTATAGGTTCCATTGAGGAGATGTTCCTGATAACATATTATAATATGGAAGTAAATAATATCCGTGTTTCAAAAACGAACGATCTTTTGTACCATCGACCAAAAACAAAAGATAACAACACTATACAATCTAATCACCAAATTGTCTCAAAAAAAAAGAAAAAAAGGAAATAGCCATTTGACTTGCAATTATATTTTCTTTCAATTTATGTGAAAATATTAAGCTTAGAGACTGTCTTCATACTAATATTGTATAAAACTCTGAAATGTTAAATACCAACGCTTAATTTTGGCATCATATTTGGGTTTTTTCGGTAAATGTTACCTTAAGATACCAAACAGAAAGCCATTAGGTAAAGTAGTTTAGGAATTATTAAGGTTGGAACTCCTAATGTAAAATTGATTTGTAGTCATTCCAAAATAGATTGCAATGCGGGTAGATTTTTAGGCATAAATCATGAACTACTTGTCGTATTTATTTAAATTTATTTCTTCTAAGAGAATCAGTTACAAGTCATATTCTTTCTTCAAAATTTGTGTATTTGGAAATCAAATTAATATATATATATATATAAATTTGTAAGCTATGATTTTTTTAAAACAAAAATCCATTTCTTAAAGCGTTAAATATGCAAATACAAAATTACAGCTAATTTTTCTAAGTTACGCTTAGAAAACAACCCGCATTGCAATTATTATTTTTTAAGGATTACAAATGAATTTTGCGGTTCAACATTTCAAACCTTCATAATTCCGAAACTAATATTTGGCCAAATGACTTTCCGTTTGGTATCTTAAAGTAAAGTGTACCGAAAAGTTCGTATTGGAAATTTTAGAGTTTTGTAAAATTTGAGTATGAAGAAGAGGAGTGCCCTAAGATTAATTTTCTAAATATAAATTGGAAAAATGACATAATTTCTGGACAAATGTGGCTATTAGTGTTTTTGTTTTCTATAACAATTTCGAGATAAAAATGTATGTGGTGTTTGTTCTTTTATTTGCGTCTCTGTACATCAGATACGACATTTTTTTTAAATTTTAAAGCATGGGTCATGGTGGTTTGAATTTTGAGTCTTTGTATATATATTCCACTCAACAGCTCTCGATTTGCACTATACCTTTTCGTCTTGACAAGGCACACTGCATGCACTATCTTTAAGATCACCGTTATTCCTTTTTAAACGACATTAATAACGATAAAAATTTTCTTCTATTGAGCATGTCCACCCAGAACTTTTAATAAATGCTCTGATTATCATGTTTGTTTTATTTTATTGGAAAAGGATACATCTGATGGTGATCCTATTTCAATTTCATCACCACCCATAAATGCTACGCTTATTTATTTATTTATTTATTTTTGTCTTTCATGCTTGCTAAATATATTTAGTATATAATGACAGAAGGAATAAGCTCGAAGCCGCCTCGGTCTTCCAATCTATTAAATCTCCCAACCTCGCGAATTCGCAAGCCAAAATCTGCAATTTATTGAATTGAGTTTTAAAATTTTTCCTGTGAGTTCTTCCGTGATCAGGCTACTGAATTTCCAACAGTCTTAGTCTTAAAGGAGCCGCGGTTTCGTCTGTTCCGCGAGTAATCGAGGTGATCAGTAATAGATTATTGTGATTTTAAGAAATAATTATACATAATATCATGTATTTATAATATAATCATTCTTGTAATTATATTTCTTGTCTTTAGTTTTTAGACTTTGGGGTATGCAACATAAGTCAAAACAAATAGGCCAAACGTCTTGAGTTTTAAATATGATGAAATGATATAATAATGAAATGATATGATAATATTACGCAGTATTATTTCACAGTATTTAATTATTAATATTGAAATTAATAATTAAATATTAATATATTTAATATTAATATTAATTATTAATATTAATTATTAATATTATTTTATATTTTTAAAAATGCCGTCGTGTCGTAGATAGTTTTTGTTTTTATAGGGACACGTCAAAATATTAATATACCATCACTCTGTCATAAAACGCCCTATTACAGCAAACTACTCTGAATAAAATACGCCAAATGGCGTGCGAAAAGTAAATATCAGTGACAAAAATGTAAGAAATTATCCCTTGAAGTCGGTTTTACATATTTTTATTTATTTATTTATTTATTTATTATTATTATTTACTCCCAATTTCTCCTTGCTACAATATTATAAATTGCATGTTTTAATGAAGTAAGCTGAAAATAAGTTGAATATTTATCAATACACAGATAAAAAAAATTATATGTAGGAGACTTGGAATTAAAAATCCATTTTTTCAATAGCTGGATATTTTTAGAGAATTAAATCAATTTCTAGATTTATTTTACCCATTTTGAGAGTAACAATAATGTTCATGTGCTACATTGTTTTTCCCATATTTTGCTAAAATATTTGCATTGAAAAATTTAATTTGTATTTAGATTCTTACATATAAATGTATAATGCAATCAAATGTATAATGCAATGAATTTTAAAATAACTTTTTGGCGTTTCTATATGAAGGACAGAAAATTAAAATAATGCAAAGTTTATAAAAATCAATGCATATTTTTGCATCACTGCTTGGATATACTATGTTTAGCATTTTTTGGTTTACAATGTATCTATTAATGTTTTATTTATATTTAAGTAAAATAGTTTTTTTATACTTTTCAAAGACAATAACAGTAAGATTTATTTATTAAGATAAACATTAAAAATGTAGATATAATGCTATACACACATTCTCTCTTAAAAATATCTAACATATAATGTGAGAATTTAATATTGATTTAATATAAATCTTATCGTCCTTGTAATAGTAAGGAGAACGTTTTATTTAGCAATATAAATCCTTCATAATCGTTAGAAAACTGATTTCACAAAAGCTGTTAATACATGTCAAGAGTTCACATCTAATTGATTTTAGCTTTTGACTTTTTTTTTATCATTAATGACAGAAATCAATGTCTTAATGATTCTATTTTTTAATGCGAAATAGGAATGGAATATGTGTTAAACCCGTTATTAAAATAGACATTTAAGATATTTAAGACCTTACAATAGAAAATTCACTTTTGAAACAGACTCGAAATTTACCGTATTTCTTTTTGAATATCTACAGAGCTACTATTAAAGTATTGGTGAATATTTTTTACTTACCCATCATACGTAATATAGGGTAAGTCTTGTAATAGTTTTGAAAATCGAAAAAAAAATTGACGGATTTACAAGTTTCAGACACTGGAGATTCCGAAAAACATATTTTTAGAAAAAAAAAAAATGCCGTCCGTCTGTCTCTGTGTGTGTGCGTCAGTAAACGCCCTATTTCCGGAACAAATTGAGATAGAGACTGAAAATTTGGTATGTACTTAGTATGTAATAATGAGAAGAAGCTTATTGAATTTCAGTAACCTCAATTATCCGGAACTATTATTTTGGGACTCTGGAAATATTCGTTCTGATAAAAGATATATAAAATTTTTCGAAATTCTTTATTGTAAGGTGTAAATATAAAAGACAATAAAAAACATAAATTTTGCATAAAGAATGAAGTCGATTGGGTAATTAGTTGCCGAGATATTTGTAATCCTATTTACCACACTCTTCGATTTTTCATGACCCTGTATTTCATTCAAATTTCAATTAAAAGATATATTTTAGTTGGAAATGAGACGCTTAATCTGACGCAGTAAACTCTTAGTTAATATGATAATCATTTTTGGAGTTAAAAGGATGTTTCTTTTATGCAATTCAGTAATAGAGCATTTAAAGTTTATGACGTCATCAAGTCACGATTTTATTCGAATTGCAATGCATTTTATAAATAGTTTACATGTTTTATTTTCATATTTTATATTATGCATATCTATGATGGGTAAGTATTACGGTGGCCCCCAACGACTTGTTTTTAGGATAATTTGAGAATTTGGATATATCTTTTTTTGTGTTAAAATTAGTTGTTATCTTCTAATTATAATCTATAATAATTTGTCAAATTATTATAAAATTTTAATGCTTTTTCCTATTTTAGTGTAGATAAATTGCTGTAATTTTTAATAAATAATTTGAAGATTAAATAAGATGGAGTGTTCGGGTAGTTCTTATCTGACAGAATTTAAATATGGATATTATTGAAGATGGTGTGCTGAATAGGACTGAGTTGAAGATTTTAGAATAATTTCTTCAACACTGTTAAAAATTTGCAGCAAACTGTCCAGTCATTTGACCGTTTTTGTAGAAAATGGTTACATAACCGTAATTTAACTACATTCTGACTATAAAATGAGCAATAATACGGTCATATTATAGTTAAATTACGGTTATGTAACAGTTTTATACAAAAACGGTCAAATGACTGGACAGTTTGCTGCAAATTTTTAACAGCTAATTGGCTTACATAATAGTTTTCTTCAGGTATTTTAGGAAGCTTATTTTTTATACCATAAACGCATTTCGTATCCTTTTATATAAATCCTATCTCACCATTTCACATAAAGGTATTGTTCATATTGCAAATCAAGACTGATGTGATCAAGTTTTAGAGCACTTGCAACAATATTAAACTGTGTATTTTCACATAAATGAGAGAAAAATGTAATAAATTGTTAATAATAGCGTAAATGAAGAAAAATCTATATATATTCAAGTAGCTTTCCCCGATCACGAAATAAATTAATGCAATGCCCATTTGTGTAATTATTTGAAAAGGTATATCTATAGAAGAATAAATCGATGCAACAACGTATACAAGCTTATAATATGATTAAACATTATGATAAATAGTTTCAATTTGTTATGTAAAATTCTATTTTATCACAATTAAAAAAATATTCATTTAAAATTTTGTCTCGCTATTTAAAATCTATGAGAGTTCTTAACCTTTCAACACATAGTGTAGCTGTTCAGCTATATATCCGAATTATTCCTATGTATAAAATGGAACTTTTCTTTTCAATGAATGCCATTTTGTATCTATTTGTATACATTTATATTTAATCACCTAATACAACAACATAATACTGATGTGATTCATGTTTAGCAGAACTGCGTCAGTGGTAAACTGTGTATGTTAAATTTAAAAAAATTATGTATTATTTAATGGTTAAATATTTTGTGACACATTATAGAAAGATACAAACTTTTATTCAATTATAAAAGAATATAATCTTCGTATTCAAATACAAATTTTTTAAATAAAAAAATAAATGTTTTCATATATTTCGTTTAAAGAATTTATTTTAAATGACTAGAAGTGATTTTTCTATTAAATTTCTACATGTTTGGCAAAGGAATTCATTTTGTTCCCCGATTTTCATATTATTAAATTTCAGAGTTTCTGAAATATTTGAATGTTACAAACTTTGAACTATTTTATTTTTCAAAAATGTCAGAATGGAAAATTGTTTTTGCTTTACTTGAAATACTAAACATTTGAAAACAAAATGTATATATTTTTTATTTATTAATGAAACTGTTTCGAAACGAATGCAAGAAAATAAACAATTTATTTTTATTTTATTATGTAATAAGGGCAGAAATGTATATACTTTTATTACTATAAATGTACATTAAAATTAATTTTAAAATATTAATCTATACAGACATTCAAAATTTACACAGCAGCTTTATGCCTACATTTGCTCGTTAAGTTTTCATTTCTTTTAACTTATTAGAATATTTTATCCGTTGTCCACATGCCTTTTTATTATCTGTAACGTATCGTTTCTATTTTTAATGACGGCTCTCAATTCTTTGAGGTAACCCTCATTTGAACTATGCTACGCGGTTTCGCTATGTTACTAAAATTCCATATCTTCACTGTGGCTCTTAAATTCATAATTTTTCTTCATCTCTCTCCCATAGACTTTTAGAAAATTAACACATGTATCTTTTCGCATATTTCTCGCCAAAATATTACGTTATTTGGCTAATTGGTGTTACGTGATTATCGTCATCGCTTCACTGCAATCACTAAAGAAATTTTGCAATTTCCAATCACTCTCTTGCCGGCTGCTTTTGATCATTGTTCATAAAATTTAAGCCTCCTCTACAATATTGCAATATTTGCAGGCCGGCGACTTATGTAACAGAATCTGGTCTCAATTGTATACGAATTAATGACTGTTTTATTGTGCAGCTATGTTTACGTTGATTCAACTTCTGTGAGTTTCTTTATTTTCTTATTGCTGGTAAGTTCTGGGCCTCCTAATTGGAGATGGTTACTAATGCCCAATTGCATAAACTCCCTACATTAGTTAAAGGAAGCACGGGTTAATGCTTCTTCCGGAAACGCTGGGTGTTGGATTATCAGGTTAAAGGTGTGATCGTGGCTTCTGGACCTCGGTGAAAATTTATAATGATCCCATAAAAGTTACCCATATTATTGAATTAAATTAACTACTCTAGTAAAAAAAAAAAGATCAGATTACTACGTTGTGATTATTTACGCCGCCCTACGTCTTATGAAGCCGGACTAGATAAAGTATATAAATCCCTAACCTCTCATAAATTATAAACTAGTCCTCCTGATAAACCAACTAAAATTAATAAACAATTAAATTAAAGAAAAAGAAGAAAAACACTACTCGATGACATATGAGTGTTAACCCATATAAATTAAATACAAAGAGTTAAAAGTAAACGAAAAAACATTTATTTACATATCTATTTACAAAGACATAAAAAATAAAAAAAAAACATCCCTAACAGAATGTTAAATTTTAAGTATAAAAAATAAGATGAAACAATTGAATACTCATTAAAAGAGTTAGTGAGTCTTTTTCCGACTCGCACTACCGCACTTACGTGCATTAATTATATTTCAGAGAAGGAACAATTTCTCTACATTTACTAAAGTACCTCTACCAGTATTTATTTATCATTATACACATTCAATATGAGGGAATAGTAAATTACAGATACCTGTACCTTCAGAGTACTTTTTGGTCTGCATTGTTAGCAATAATCTACCTCCACGGGATAGGCAAAGATCATCTGTTAGGTCATTCTTTTGTCTTTTGTCGCCACTACACCATTTTTGGCACTATCTTCGTTTTTACACACTATCAGCACTCTACTCTTTCTTTTTAGATGTTACTTCCTCGGACAGGACGTCAGGTACTGGTCCTCTTCCAGATTTTCTCTTGGGGCTCACTTTTTTCTTTTCCCTCGTCACTGGGCCGTCTATTGGCTCCAGTGGTTTTGTAAAGACGTCTCCCCCCTCATCTCTTATTGGTTTTCGCTAAATGTTATTCAGGACCACCTAGATGGGGTCCTAAATTGTAAATTTGCTATGCACTTCCAAACAGCTATAAATTTTTCAGCTCGTAAATTTTTTTCTCCGTAAAAGATGTCCTTGTTAGATCGCAGACCAGTGTCTCCGAAGGTAATAAAACTACTCTGGGTGGTCGTTTCTATTTTCCCATACGAAAAAGAAACTATGTACACTAATAAAATAAATACTCCACAGAAATTCCTGGTTATACAATATATATACATAAAAAATACATATTAAAAAAATAAAAGTATATAAAATAAATAGTCCACAGAAATTCCTGGTTATACAATATATATACATGAAAAATACCTATTAAAACAATAAAAGTAAACTAATTTAGTCAGAAATTGGGAGGTGGCTCATATCTGACCACCATCCTCCCCCCCAAACAGAGAGCTGAACGGCTCACGTCAGCTGTCAGGAACACACTATGAAATTCAGTCCATTGTGTAGACCCATAGGACAGTCTCCATCCTCCGAAAGACCGGAAGAGATTCTAAAAAGTTTGTAAGAAATGTCTCTGTAACACTGGGCAGAGACGAGCACACAGAAAAGTTTTTTTTCCAGAATTGTCTCTATAAAACTGAGCAAAGACGAGAACACAGAAAAGTTTTTTTTGAGTTGTCTCTTATAAAACTGGGCAGAGACGAGCAGACAGGAAAGTTTTTCAAGAGTTGTCTCTATAAACTGGGCAGAGACGAGCACACAGGAAAGTTTTTCAAGAGTTGTCTCTATAAACTGAGCAGAGACGAGCACACAGGAAAGTTTTTCAAGAGTTGTCTCTATAAACTGAGCAGAGACGAGCATACAGAAAAGTTTTTTTTTTTTTAATCTGTAGGTGGGACCACAGAACGGTTTGTCTGTCGACCAGATTTACAGTCGCTTGTGAAAGTTTTTCAAGAGTTGTCTCTATAAACTGAGCAGAGACGAGCATACAGAAAAGTTTTTTTTTTTTTTAATCTGTAGGTGGGACCACAGAACGGTTTGTCTGTCGACCAGATTTACAGTCGCTTGTGGAGTCGAAGACAGGTGAACACATTCACGTACCCTATTCCCCTCTGTGTATAACCAATTTTGAAATAATCACTTTTAAAAATTAGCCAAAATCCATACAAAGCAAACGCAATTTTGAACTAAACTTTTAAAGTCTAAAAGCCTCAACACATAGAACAATATACGGCTGGCACATACTTTTACATTGGAATCATATCAGTCATGACTTAATATACACCAAATACACTAAAAATTATATATATATACAAGGACGTGATACCCAGAAAGAGTTTGTACTGCATAACCTTCTATACATTGTAACATTTAAAAGAAAAGTGAAAATCCACCTAATACATTAACGCTAAGTATATGAACACGTACACACATTACAACAAAATTTCGTTCATATATTAGAGAAAAAAAAATGTATTGTATGATAGAAATTACATTTATGAAATATATACATGTCCTACCGAGAGAATGTTCCCTTCTCTCCCACTTTAATATTACTTAAAAATTTTCTTTTTAAATTATCACCTAAGTGAAAAACACAAGAGAAATACATGTGAACTCTAGTTCACTTAATTATATGACCGCAATCAAGAGTAACGACTTCAAAATCCAGCGGGAATAGTCTACACATGACAACGAAATCGACCACCTGAAGTCATGCTCTCCATCCTCTCCCCAAGTGGAGGAAGGATCCGTGGAGAAAAAAGAGAGAAAAAATCTCGCTCTATCTTCGCTAAGGAGGAAAAAGAAGAAACACATCGAGACTCTGCGCCTCCCTTCTTGCCTAGCAACCGCTTGACCGGGGGTCGTGTGAAATCGCTAATCGACTCAACACCCCCTCTATCCCATCGATAATGAGTTGCTCCAACCCTTGCTAGAAGAGGAAATGACCACTTGGCGCCAGCTTCCGTCTGAAAATTTTGTCATCTCATCCTGTGAAAGACGTCGGATCGCCGCAAAATAAAAGGTACGTTACCATTTTGCCTTTATAAATTATCCTTTAGTCGTAAAACCTTTGAATAAATTTTCCCAAACTCTTGTCTAGAAAGAGCCCTAAACTTAACTCTAACCATACCTAAATTTTGAGACAATTACTGCAAAAATAACCGACTTTACGAATAGAATTTATGTGAAATGCTATCCAAATTTCTTTCTTTCGTTACAGGGGACTCACCGGCTACCGTGAAATCTCCTTGACTCGTTACAGAAGAAGAAGAAATCACATTTTGGCGTGGTCGGACTGTTGGTAACTATAGCTAATGGTACAATTTTATTTACAGCTGTAAAATTTAATACTTCTGTCTGAATGTACGGAACGCATTTTGCTGCCATTCCCAAAATACTCCTTCCCGAAATTTAAAGCGTATGCTTCCCCTGCCTAGAGAAGAATTACTGCGAACAAGGAAAAAAAAAAGTATTGGAAACGGAAAGGTCCCATAAATATGGCCAAGAAGAAAGAGAAAGGAAAAAAAATATATTATTATCTCTCGATACTGACCCGCAAGAAAATGGATGAAAAAGGCTGTAGAAACCTGCTGTAACCGTAGGAAACAAAAAGGAAAAGAAAAAAAAGAAAAGAACAAATCGACCTAAGAAAAACAATTATTATTATTATTATTATTATTATTTTTAATGGTTTAATTTCGATAAGCTAAAACTTGTGTACATCAATTTTACTTAAGTGTCTTCATATGTTTTATGTCAATTTATATAAATCATTTATTGTGAATTCCCTCTATTATTTTGTTTGTTTTATCATTTTAAGGACAGATGAAACAAGAAAAATGCTTATCTCCCCTCAAGAACACTGAGCTGTGCAGAGCCTCACCCGAGTCGCCTGTGGCCACAAGCTTAAAAAAAAAGGCCCCGGTTGACCAGCAACCAGGAGTCAGAAGGAAAAAAAAAATAAAACCCAGGGAGCCCCACCAACGCTGCTACAAAAGAGGGGTAAGACATCTTCTACTCCAAAATTTAATTGTTACTATTGCATATATTTATAAAAATGTGCACTAAAAGGAAATATATATATATATATATATTTTTTTTTTACTTAAATGTGCATTTAAATTACTACTACAGAAAGTTAATAAGTAAAAACCAGTGAATAAATCAAACTCTTAAGCAAAAAAAACAAAAAAAACTGAAATATATGTATTTATTTATTTATCTAAATTTTTTTTGTTTTCAAAAATCTCCGAATACTATACCTTTCGGAAAATTAAAGAAGTGTGCAGAGCGTATACTAGCCTAGTATTACCATTAAATCAATGTCAATTTCAATACTTTCTTATAAAATACAAGTATTATATTTGTACAACACTATGCAATTTACAAGTACAATGTAATTTTTTTTTTTTGAAAATAATTATAATAAATATATTTTATACCGAAAAAAAAGTATGTTTTTATGATATAAGTTGTTCTATAATTAGAAAAAGAATTAATTATACCTACACCCGCGGTGTTGTGCTATGATATTTAAATACCATATTTACCTATCTTTCTAATGTATATAATATCTCTTTATAAAAGAGAAAAGAAAATTATATGTTTATCCTGATCGCTACAATCTTGCATCCAAACCACTATTATATGTTTACTTTTGTTACCTAGATTCAGTGACATTACAAACCCCCCAAAAAATTGTACTCTTTCATAAATACCCTTCTTAATACCAATAATCATTACCTTCTATCCCGTCGTAGTACTTTTGAAGGAATTTTGAAAATAAAAATATGTAACCGTAGTTTTAAGACTCTCCGCTAATAAACTCTTCTTCGTGTTGATCGATAAACTATCATGTTTGTTTACCTACTCCGTACCTAATCATGTACCGTATTGATTTATTTAATTTCGATTTTCAAAAGAAATCTACTTTTTATTTATTTATTTATTTATTATTTTTTTTTCATATGTTTTAGTCCCTAATTACTATCCAAAAATCTCCTCCTGTCAACAATAATATGTATCAATATCTTCACACATCGTACCCAATTTTGCAAATCCAAGAAAAAAAACATTGCTTTCTTATTACGTAAATATTCTATACACGAAAGAAGTACCTGACACTTATTCATTATGCCATAAAAGAAGTAAAAACTATTTTACATATGTACATATGCTTACTATTGTTTATATACTAACCGAAGTACCTGCGTAAGCAATATCCAACTACCTATTATTATTATTATTAAGTACAATCTTTGTACACTGGAGAAAACATTATGTAAAGTATATGTCCACATAAATAATAAGTTATAGTTGTTCTATAAGTCACGGAAACCAGAAAGAGGATTCGCTCTTGGCTTCCCTCTTCAATCTCTGTCCCCCCCTCCGCTGGCTGCAAACCCTTGCTAACACATTTGCAAAAAAAAAGAGGGTTCTCCCCGAACAATGGAGGTCGGAGAAGAACGGCGCACGAAAACCAGTCTGTGCATTTGCATAAAAAAACAAACTACTTTTCTCTCCTTTTACTGCTCTGCGAACCTGGAGGGAAGACAGAGGATGGCCCCAAATTCGCCTGCCTCTCCGGTGCGATTTTTTTTTCTCTCAAAGCCCAGAGAAACGAAAACAAAACTGCATCGCAATTTTGAATACTGAGCTCGCTCTATCCAAAATACAGTTCTGTAAACGCCAACCATACTCATTCCTCACCGTAATAATAAATGATAATTGTTTTTAATCTAATAAAATGTAGTTTTTTTCTCACAGCACTCAGAAGCAGATGTCTGTCTATACGTCTAAGAATGTACAAGAAATTTTTCTTTATTATTATTTTATATGCTGTATATATATATATATATATATATATATATATATATATATATATATATATATATATATATATATATATGTCATCTAAACATATTTTACCTATATATTATTAATAGTACATTCATTATTACATTTTTTTTTTTTTTTTTTTTTTTTTGAAAGGCCCCCAACTATTTGTAAAATTTTGTCTATATATACACTTATTATTATTATTATATACATATATTTTTTAATTTTCTTACAATACTGTTAAAATAGGTGAGGAGGAAAAAACCAATAGTATACAAAAACTCCGAATTTCTAGAATATAAATTTATAAATACCTACTTAATAGAGAATAAAAAAGAAAAACAACGACTGAATGTTAATTCTTTGTATAAATTATTCTTCTTGAGTATTCTCTGTGCTAGTTTGAGGCAAATTAATTTTAACTTTTGGTTGCCAGAAATGGCTTATGTGGCGCTTAATTTTCTTAGCATGTGGTTCAATCATATGTTGAACCAAATAATTATTGTTTCTAAAAATCCTTCATAAGGCCCTTCCCATGTTGATTCCAAAGCCCCCGGTTTTATAACTTTTTTTAGATAAACCTGATCGCTATCCTGTAATGTTTTGACTTTTTCAAAATCTTTGTTGACGTATTCACTCATAACGCGTTCCTGGTTGGCCAAGGACAGTTTTTGTATCTCTTTCATGTGTTTGATACGCTGTTTCACATAAGCTTGGGTGCATTTTTCATCGGAAGTATTCAGCGCTGTAAAATGATTCGATACCTTCCGTGCAAAAAAAAAGCATTGCAGGCGTGTACCCTGTGGCCCGATTTATTGAGGTGTTGTAAGCCAATTTATAAAACGGTAAACGAATATCCCACTCTGCCGTTTTGTCACACATACTTTTTAAAGATGACTTTAACAATTTGTGACTCGCCTCCACAATTCCATTTGAATTAGGTTTGTAACAGCTTGTAAAATGTCTCTCTATGTTCAGTGCTTTTAAATACTGGCAATAAACGTCACTCCTAAAATAGGGCCCGTTGTCCGTCGTAATTGATTTAGGTATCCCGAAAGAGCTAAAATAGTTATTTAGAGCATTCAAAATTGTCTGCGCTTCTACTCCACGTAGAGGTATGGCCTCTAGGTACCTCGACGTCGAATCAATTATAGTTAGAATGAAGGAGTTTTTTTTAAATGTCGTATGCAATTTGCCTACTATATCACAATGTAGGGCTGTCCCTATTGGGGCATCCTTAATAACCTTTTGAATAGGTACTTTGATAGCTTGGTGTTGCTTATTTTTGTTGCATGGGATACAACTTGTACAATAGCTCCTTATATCTTTGTACATCCTATACCAAAAGAAACGAGACTTTACAGTTTCGTATGTTTTCGGGAACCCGAAATGACTTTTATGCGCCTCTTGTATAATTTCAAAAACGAAACTATTAGGAGCAATGAGGAGTTGTTTGTCCTTATATTTCTGTTTTAAAATTAGTGCATTATTCTCATTTAATTCAAATTTTCGAGTAATTTTGTTTTGTTTATTATTTTCTATCTTCTTAATGATTATGCTAAGTTTTGCGTCTTTACGTTGCTCGACTTTCACATTCTCTTTCCGAGAGATTAACATTTACTTTGAACAAATTATTATGAATTTTGGTTTGAGCCGAAATATTATTTATATTGCGAGAGATGTAATCTGCCGGGTTTTTCACACCCTCAATAAATTCAATTGAGTAATCAAAATCACTAAGCCTCATCAGCCATCTAGCGACAATGTCACTTTGATGTTCCAATTTTAAAGGGTGAGTGAGAGCTTTTGAATCAGTGAGTACTGTAAACTTCCTTCCTAGCAGGATATTTTTAAAATATTGAACAGCATCGTGGATTGCCAAAAGTTCATATTTAATGCTAGGGTATCTCTTCTCAGACTTTTTTAGCTTTCTCCCATAAAACTCTATTGGAATATGTTCCTCGCCTTCCTTCTGTGTTAAGACCGCAGACAAGGCGACTTTTGAAGCGTCCGTGATAAGAAAAAATTCCTTTTCGAAATTTGGGGTTTTAATGTAGGATTGTCAATAATTGCTTCCTGAATGGCACAGAATGCTGCTTCTGTTTCGTCCGTCCATCTAAACTTAACTTTGTCTTTCGTAAGCTCGATCAAGGGGTCAACAATGTCAGAGTAGTGATGAATTAACGTTCTGAAATAATTAGAAAGACCCAAAAGCGACTTAACTCCTTTTTTGTTCTTCGGTCTAGCTAATTTCTGTATTTTCTCCACATTTTTGGTTGATGGGGAGTACCCATTCTGATTAACCTTAAACCCCAAGAATTCAATTTCTTCTTTACAAACCTGCATTTTGCTGGGTTCTATCGTTAAATTATTCTCTATGAGTGCCTGTAAAACTTCTTTTAATAGCTGAGTCATACGTTCAACGGAATTCGCGGAAACAATGACATCGTCAATAAAATATCCGACTTCCTCCTTGTTAAAATGTCCCAATACTTTATCCATTAATTCGGCGAAAATTGTGGGACTTAATTTTAAACCGAAATTTAGCCTTACTGGGGCGTATTTTCCGTCTTCTGTAATGAAAGCCAATTTATCTCTATCTTCCTGGCGTAAATTTATTTGAAAAAAAGCACTATGCAAGTCTAACACAGTGTAAAAATTTTTTCCGCTTATTTTTTGTAAAAGTTCTTTGATATCCGGTATAGCATATGGGTATGCCTCTAAGATTTCGTTTAGGAAACGATAATCCACCGCCATCCTATATTTAGGTTTCTGTTTATCTAAAGACTTCTTTTTTACAAACAATACCGGGAAAGCATAATGAGAATTACTTTTTTCGATAATATTCGCTTCCAGTAATTTTTTTATTTCCTCTTGTGCATATTCTCGCACCGTATGAGGAGTCTTATAGGGCTTACACTGTATAGGGTAGTCGTGATGTAATTTTATCTTTGGGACGACCAGAGAAGAACTACCCAAAGTTTTATACGATTTTGAGAAAGCCTGGGCGTGTTCTATTAGTACGGTTTCCATCTGTAATTTTATCTCCTCGGATAAATGAGCTAAATCAAAATCCTCTTTACTAAGTTCTGCCTCTCTAAGACTGCGTACTTCCTCGATGGTCAGGTTGTTTACCTGGTATAACGAACCCTGTTCCACATCGTCTAACTCCTTTCCCGACTTTGCATCGAATTGTGTAGTAATTCTACCCAAATTTGCATTGGCCTGTATGACTACTTTTTTATCTGATACATTCTTTAAAATTATATTTATTGTTTTACTCTTCGTTACCTGGTGTATTGAGTCTTCGCATGTAAATCCCCTTTTTATTCTATCTGGCTCGAATAAGATATAATTTTCTGGGTCTAACTCTTCCGAAAAAGTTAAGGTGACAATTTTTTCGCCCCCCGGTGGTAAAAATACTCTTCTCGTTGCTCTAGCGACAATCAACTTATTTTCCTTAGTTTTTTTTCTACCATTGTCCATATTATTTTTTTGCTGTTTATTGTTTTTCTGCGTGCTCGAGGCGTTTATCTGGCACCCCTTTTCCTCGTCTTCTTCCTCATCTATTGTAATTGTAGTGTTTTTTATTCTTAAACAATTTTGTTTTAAATCAAGCACCATCCTATTATTTTTTAAAAAATCGTAACCGAGTAGCATGTTGTAATTTCCGCTAAAATTGTTACTCGTGACATAAAATGTACCCGAAGTAAATACATTATTTAGTTTGAATGATATTTTAATACACTGTTTAAATGGAATATTTACTCCATTAAAAGATCTTATACGAATTCTATTTCCTAAAAATTTCATTTTAACCTGTTTTTCTTTTAAAATATCAAATAAATCACATGAAATTAGAGACACCGCTCCGCCGCTGTCCAAAAGACCCTCTACATTAACCCCTTCGATTTTAAATTTAATAATAGGAAGGTTATTACTATCTGCGCCCTTTACGCTAGCAATCACTCGCGTATCCGGGGATCTGTTACGGGGCTTTTCGACATCTCTCTCGCTATCTACAGACCCCCTTTTCCATTTCCCGGGTGAAAACCTTTCTTTTGATATTTTCCATTTTTCCGATAATTATTTCCTGCATTACTGCTCCCCTCATTTCTTCTGTTTTGTTGACTTTCGTAATTTTGGGTGTTAGGGAAATTTGTATTCTGAACTTGAAAATTCCCCCCAAAATTCGGGTAATTAGCGCCCGTACGTTGAACAAAATTATTCTGAGGTGAGAAACCGTTATAAGGATAAGGATTTGTAGTAAATTGAGGCCCTGGAGCCGGTGGCAGCGAATGAAATGTGGAATTAGGATTATAATTTGGCATGAAGCCATACCCTTGAAAATTATCCGTAAAATTTGAAGGGTGAGCCCCCGGAAAATCTACCTGTTTGAACTTAGGAAAATTCGTTCGAAAATTCTGTTTATACTCAGATTGCTTAGAAAATTTATATCGACAATTTTGTGTCGTGTGGTTGCTGCGTTTGCAGATCTCACAGTACTTGTCTTTAACAAAAGTACTTTTTTCGACTTTATTTCGTTGCGCTAACTTTAAACTTTCCAATTCTAACTGCAACTTAGCCATACTCTCGGCTTGCAATTGATTTTGCTTAATTAGGCTTTGACACAACTCCGCGGTCCCATCCTTACTTACGTTGTTTACCTCTGCAAAATTTGTAGAGTTAATTGCGGCTTCCATAATTAACGCTGCTTCCGTTGCCTCAGAGAAAGATTTTACCGCACGCTTTCGAATTTCAAAAGAAATATCGGTTTTGACTGCATCCATAAACTTATGCAATTTCATAAGTTCGAAAAGTTTTTTCGCGTCATTCTTATTTGATAATCCAGAAATTAAAAAAAACTTCGCTGCTTCTATATTAAAACGAAGAATAAAATCACTTATCGACTCCGTTGGACCCTGTTTTAATTTTGAAAAATTCTCGTGGGCTTCACCAAAGGAAAGTTTTGAGCCGAAAGCATTCAGAAGTTTTTCTTTAAATTTTTCATAATTAGTTTCGGTATGTAGCTCCGCATCTGATATTAGTTTCTCGCGAGCTAAGCCGGTTAGTTTAGATTTTAGGATAATTAATTTGGCTTCCACAGGAATTGCTGCTTGTACAGCCGCTTCATCAAATTGAGTAACGTAGAAATTTATATCATTTTCCCGTTTTGCATCAAAAGCGGGGATACAATTTAGTAAATTGTCCATTTTAGGGGTATTATTATCCGTATTTAGAACTTGAGAATTTTGAAGTCGTGTTCTTGCTTTATACAAAAAACTGTTAAACTCCGTAGAAGAACGCCTATTTCTCTTAAATTTGCTACCCATAAAATTTGTACACAAAATTTATATTAATCAAATTTCAAGGTTTTACGCATATAAATAGCTTCTACAAATTTCAAGAAATACAAATACACAAAATACTTATGATACCGAAAAAATCTTTCATAGTAGTAATTTCACTTTTGCACCTAGCAATCTGTACTACAGAAATATTATTTAGAATAATATATAAATACAGAAATATTACCTAAATTATTTGTTTTGTGTGCCCAGCACTACATTACACTACCTGTTTTATTATTTGTCATTTCCTTTACTATTTGTAAAAACACTTGTAAACAGAAATTATTATTATTATTATTTTTTTTTCAAAATAGCATAATTACCCCCAATTTGTAGTACTGCGATCACAAACTTATCTATTTACTTAACATATTTTATTTATGAAAAAAATATATATGTATATAAGTATCATTTGTACTACTCAGTAACTTTCAATAAATATTGTCATGACTGTGGAACTATGTGCCAGCTATACTTGACATAGAAAATGAGAGAAATTGTCCTTAAAAAAATTATTTAATTTATTTATTTATGTTAAAAAAAAACTAAAATCAAGAATTTTAGACATCGAGTAGATAAAATAATAGTTAAATTTTGAAACATATAAAAAAAAATTACTTTAAATACAGTATTAAAATTATAATCTCAGAATATTCATAATAATAATAATAATCATAATACTAGTAATAATAATAATAGAAAAAAAACCCGTATTGTAACCATAAAATTAATGAAAATAATAACCTAGGCTTTAAAGTTGGCAAAGGTCACGTCACCATACCATTCCCGGGGCTAATGCTGGTAAGTTCTGGGCCTCCTAATTGGAGATGGTTACTAATGCCCAATTGCACAAACTCCCTACATTAGTTAAATTAAGCACGGGTTAATGCTTCTTCCGGAAACGCTGGGTGTTGGATTATCAGGTTAAAGGTGTGATCGTGGCTTCTGGACCTCGGTGAAAATTTATAATGATCCCATAAAAGTTACCCATATTATTGAATTAAATTAACTACTCTAGTAAAAAAAAAAAGATCAGATTATTACGTTGTGATTATTTACGCCGCCCTACGTCTTATGAAGCCGGACTAGATAAAGTATATAAATCCCTAACCTCTCATAAATTATAAACTAGTCCTCCTGATAAACCAACTAAAATTAATAAACAATTAAATTAAAGAAAAAGAAGAAAAACACTACTCGATGACATATGAGTGTTAACCCATATAAATTAAATACAAAGAGTTAAAAGTAAACGAAAAAACATTTATTTACATATCTATTTACAAAGACATAAAAAAAAAAAAAAAAACATCCCTAACAGAATGTTAAATTTTAAGTATAAGAAATAAGATGAAACAATTGAATACTCATTAAAAGAGTTAGTGAGTCTTTTTCCGACTCGCACTACCGCACTTACGTGCATTAATTATATTTCAGAGAAGGAACAATTTCTCTACATTTACTAAAGTACCTCTACCAGTATTTATTTATCATTATACACATTCAATATGAGGGAATAGTAAATTACAGATACCTGTACCTTCAGAGTACTTTTTGGTCTGCATTGTTAGCAATAATCTACCTCCACGGGATAGGCAAAGATCATCTGTTAGGTCATTCTTTTGTCTTTTGTCGCCACTACACCATTTTTGGAACTATCTTCGTTTTTACACACTATCAGCACTCTACTCTTTCTTTTTAGATGTTACTTCCTCGGACAGGACGTCAGGTACTGGTCCTCTTCCAGATTTTCTCTTGGGGCTCACTTTTTTCTTTTCCCTCGTCACTGGGCCGTCTATTGGCTCCAGTGGTTTTGTAAAGACGTCTCCCCCCTCATCTCTTATTGGTTTTCGCTAAATGTTATTCAGGACCACCTAGATGGGGTCCTAAATTGTAAATTTGCTATGCACTTCCAAACAGCTATAAATTTTTCAGCTCGTAAATTTTTTTCTCCGTAAAAGATGTCCTTGTTAGATCGCAGACCAGTGTCTCCGAAGGTAATAAAACTACTCTGGGTGGTCGTTTCTATTTTCCCATACGAAAAAGAAACTATGTACACTAATAAAATAAATACTCCACAGAAATTCCTGGTTATACAATATATATACATAAAAAATACATATTAAAAAAATAAAAGTATATAAAATAAATAGTCCACAGAAATTCCTGGTTATACAATATATATACATGAAAAATACCTATTAAAACAATAAAAGTAAACTAATTTAGTCAGAAATTGGGAGGTGGCTCATATCTGACCACCACTTATAGTTCAAGTTTTTGGCTGATAAAAAATCAACGACTTACATATGTCAAGGGGTATAAACTTCCTCATATCCGTAACTTTAAAATAGTTCTTTTTACATGCTTCTTCCAGAGAAATAACAATCGTGGTCATCAAAATTATTCAGAAATTGGAGAAAATCCACATAAATGGGGGAATAACTAAAATTACTGTTAAAAATTACTCAATAAATTTAATTTTTTCAGTTTTAATGAATACAAAAATTTTGTCAAATCCTACATTAACCTTCTCAGTTCTAAGACACCAAAAACCATTGTCAAATGACTGTTAAACAACTATAAATATATTTCAGACGATTCAACAACATCTTTAATATGCCCTGAACTATTAAACATGTCTCGAAGTAATTTATACATATATAGAAACATTTAACTAATTTAAAGGGTGTTGTTTTGTGTCTCGTACTGGCGACGACAATACTGAGGATTAATTTATATATTTTTTTCAGTGTAATACAATGTTCCGTAATACAATGTTCCATCTACTTCAGCATCTGAAATAGTATGTATTAACTCAAATAATCAAATTGTTAATTATATTTACTCAGACCTTTAAAAGCTAAAATAGACTTTACTGTTAAATTGGACCAACTCTAAATCAATATTATGCCACATTCTTCTTGCTTGAATATTTTTTAAATATATATATAAAGAAATTTCATGAAGCATTAATTTTTATAAACATTATTGCTGGTATTGTCAACACAAATTGCATATAGGAGCGTAGATTAAAAGTATAAGAATCTCTATCCTACAGTGTCGGCTTTTATAATGTGCATGTTAGAAGTATGTAGACCAGAAAAAAAGTAGATATAATAAAAAAAAGTTAATAATGAAAAGAAAAATCATATTTTGAACTCTACATTTAAGGTAACATCAGAAAAGTAGGAGCAGTTTTACTAAAGTTGCAAACTAAAATTTACAAAAAAGAAAAACACAAATCTTATTAAATTACAAAACGGTAAAATAAATAAATAAATAAATTTGTATATAAATATTTTATTCACAATATTTTATTTTATTTTAATTTCACAATAAATAAATATTATTTTCTTTTAATTTTACAATAAATAAATATTTTAAAATTAAAATAGAGTGGATAAATTAAAATTACATAAAAAAGAGAAATACAAAAAAAAAAAAAAATGCAAGTATGAAATAGGAACTAAATAAATAAAGTAGATTTCAAATGATATACAATAATGTAGTATTTTTTTATAACTATATATATGGTCATATTAATACCCTCCATTATTCGAACATTAAGCTAGAAGCCGCTGCTGTCGTTTTTTAAATATTCGCCAATATCAATTCCCTCATTCTATATATATTGGTTTATTTCAGAAAATGCATTCAATTAACTATTTTTTACTTAGATCAATACATTGAAATAAATTAAAAATTTTAAATGATTTAAACACTAAAAGATAAAATGTAGAAAGCTAGTATTTACACGCTAACGTCGAAAACTATTCTATGGTTAATGATAAATAAATTATTCTTTTATTCTTCAGTAAAAAAAAAAAAAAAAAAAAAAAAAAAAAACTTAACAATATTTTTTTTTCTCATTTATAGAATTTTATCGCCATAAAAAATTGATTTAATAAATGGATTGTTGGGGATATAGTACTGTAAAAAAAAAATGGTGAAAAGAATTCATTACTTTAAAAGAAAAAAAAATAACCATCGATCATGCGGTTTAAGAATTTTACACAGCAATTTATTCTTTACCAAAATACAAATTGTTTCAGAATATTTTCCCAAAACACCGAATTCCGTAAATACTTTAGAATTTCTCTTATAAAACCAAGGGGCATCTATAAAGTATATACTTTTTTATTTGCGTAAAATGATAGATAACCATTTACCTCTAGTTGAAGTTACATCCTTCATTTATCATTTACGAAACGAAACGAAGTATTTTTTTAGATTAATTAATTCTACAAATTCCTGCGAAAAAAAAAATACATATAAATGATTTTTTTTTTTTAACTATGAATTTAATCGCGTGAAAAAATAAATTTGTTTAAACTAGCATACTTCCCAATTTTAACATATTTTACATTTCAGTATATTACACATCATTTACTTATTTTTCAATATTTAATTTTTTAGAAAAATGTATATAAGAAATCATTTAGAAAAATGTAATTTTTCACAGGCCTCATCTTTTTATCATTATGCATTTTTAATTTTGTAAAAAAAAAAAAAAAAAAAAAAATCCAGTTAGCGTATTTTTATAAAAATCTTGATTTGCTTATTTGTTTCTCCCTACCTTATTTTTTTATTGCGTATTCTAACTTTATATATTGCTGATTATATTTATTTTGCTTGCAATTATTAGTATTCTTGTGCTACAATACTGCAGCTAATTTCCCGAATTGTTATCTTTATCGCAATAAAAAAATAATATTCGTATATCTCTGATATTACTTTACTTGCTGCTATCAAGATCGTTACGCTTAACACCATGTTTGCTTTCTGAAATTTTTACTTTTATCGCAATAATAAAAAGTATAATATTTTATATTAAGATTTTCTGCTCGATTCACAGAAAAGTAACTAAGATTAATCTATAATATTAAATTTATAATTATCATATGTTGCTGGAGAATATATATACATAGCTCTTTAAAGAAGTAAAATTAAAATATATATTATATATATATATATATATATATATATATATATATATATATATATATATATATATATATATTATTGGATAATTATTATTATTTTTTTTTCATATGTACTTTAAACTAAAATTCTTAACATACTTTAGAATGTATGTACATTAATAAATCTTTGTAAATATCAATGTTAAAAATCATGTATTTTTAATAATTTAACAAGATTTTATATAAATAAATCGATAACTCTAATACCGTTAAGCAACATAAAAGAAATAATAAAATTGTTTTCTTCAAAATTTACAAAACGGAATTAATCAAAGAATGGTTTTGTTCGCAAAATCTTTATAATTAGCTTAAAACATAACAGTGTTTTATTACAGAATTTAAATGTATACATATGTGAAATTTAAAAGCAAGCAAAATTGAGTCAAGAAACTACTACCGCATCATGCAAATAGCTGCTGAACATTATTACAGTTTTAAGTACTTTTAAACGCTAATGAGAGGATTTTGAATGCAAATGGGGGAATATTTATCGCACTTAATTTAATAATTTTCTAAGGTTAATAATTTAAACTTTTAAAATAATAAAAAAGTCCGAGGGGGTGTTAATATTAATAACCTTAATAACGAAATATAATTAACAGACGAAACATAAAATTTCTACTGAGGCTGTTCGCAGATTTTTTAATCAAATTTGATAAATGATTTTTAAAAAATGGAATTATTTTAGAGGCAAACTTTCTTTCAATAACGTATTATTTGTAATTCATATTACTGTCTGATGCTTTCAAATTTATTCTTCTATCAAGATGGCACATTCAAACAAGCTGTGAATCAGAGGATACTTTTTTTTTTGTTTTCCGAAAAGAAATATTCTTATTAGGAAGTTTACAATGATTGTAAAGCGCATAGTATAAAAATTTCTAAGTGCAAAATAAACATCAGTATTAATTGGATAGAGCTATCCCAAAAATCAGTACTTATTCATAGTAAAAAGACTCAAAATGAAAAAAAAAATCATTAAAAAAAAGAGCCCATTTCAAGGCTGAAAACGAAGTTTCAGGTAAGGATTTATGACTGTCGCAAATTTATCTTACAATGGGAAAATAAAAATAAGAATATTGGACAAAAATGTTACAATCAATTCATTATATTATTAAGAGGATGTGTTACATCTGATATTTACAGAAAAAATGCTATTTTCTTTATTTCAACGGCTTTTAAAGGGTGAAACTGCATCAAAGCAAAGCTACCACTCATACTTCAAAAACTACCGCTGTATTCGTTGAAAACATTAAAATCTCACACAGGTATTGCACTTATACCTTTCAACATATTCCTAAGAAGTCATCTGACGTTTCTCTTATGGTTTATTGTGCATTTGGTCTGCTGAAAAGAGCTCTTTCAAAGCGCAAAACCGAATTGATCGAATCTGGAATCACGATTGATCGAATCTGGAAAGTTTTTAAAGAGGCATGGGAAGCAATAACTCTCTATATTTTACAAAAAAAACTTCTATCATCGAAAGCATTACGCAGAATTAGAATCAAGAAACAAGATTATCATATAGATTATTTCAGAAAGCAATATTCATATTTTAAACGTTAAAAAAACAACGGCGAAATCGTCTAAAAAAGGTGCGAACACCCTCTGTAGTGTACAATTTAATATTACTATGAACATAACATATCCGTATAAACTTTTAAAATTGCACATACATATGAATTTTTAAAAGGTGCCTTTTATAACATAACTAAGCTATGTTATTAAAGGTGTCTTTTATAACATAACTAAGCTATGTTTTGGATATGTCTTTAGGAATTTTGAAAAAGGGTTTATGATTGTTGGTGTTCAGCTCTGCAACGGGAGGTGTACATTTAAGGAACCGATTGTTAATGTATAAAGGATCCCATGAAATAAAATAACTTCTAATATTAAGTTTAAGGGTGGTATCACGCATGAATCTGGATGATGTTTCGTACCTCAGGTGAATATTTTTAATAGATTTTAAAGCATAAAAATGCGTAAATGCTTTTTTGAACAGCCAGACGTGAAGATGTTCTATCTAAAAAGTATGGTAATATTTATATAGAGCTGATCACCTAGAATTTATTTCATGTTGTAAGTGTAATGAACTATCCGTTTTTTAAAATAAGAATGCCTTGAAACTTTACAGCAATTTTTATAAATTAACAGGCGTAAGATTTATGAAAAATCATTAAAGTTTTACATAATTTGAATGAGCATATTTATGTATTTTTTTATTTTATGAATTAGACTGTAATTAATTTAATTCTTAATAACACAAATTACATATTTATTACAAAGAATAATTATTTTTTCCGTATTATTATAAATTGTAAATATTACGCATAAATTAGAATGATTTTTACCATAAGGTCATTTTGAAAAAGTATAAATATTTCTTTTCCTTAAAATTTTAAAAATTAAAAAGAAATTGCCTCAAAATAAGTTATGTAATAGATAAAATATTCTTTTTATATGCTATTTACTTGGAAACATTCTGTGTTATATATATATATATATATATATATATATATATTAATTTTTTCTTTATTTTAAAAAAATCGTGGGAAATGTTTTCAGAAATCTTTCTACAAGCAAAATAATTGAAAAGCGTCAGCTTAAATTTAAAGCATTATCAACATTTTATTTCATAAATTCGATTTACTCTCTATATGTTACATACATAGAATATCAAGATTAACATTTCAAAATAAAACTGCATTATATTCTTTCCTGTAATCTTCTGATATGGTTCCCTTATCTTACACATGCGTTCTTTCTGTTGGAAAACGGGGAAACTAAATGTATATTATTCATTAAACAAGAACGAAAAATCATGCGTCAAGCATAGATTATGTAACACTTTCCAACGCTTCCAAAATAATTTTACAAATCATACCGTTTAATAAGCTAAAAGATAACATCTAAGTAAACAATTTGGAAAACGCATAACATATTTAAAAACATAATTTCAGGAATTTCCAACATATACAATATTCGGAAAAATATCCGAGTACTTTTATTCAGCCTTGTATAGGATCTATAGATTTGTATATATACTACATAGGATGCTAAATTTTAGTTCAGTTAGGAAACGCGTAACACAGTTTAAAATTCTCCGTTAGGTGTTTCTGTCAATAAACGGAAATGAGTTCGCGAACTTTTGTGCTTCCCTGTATAGGATCTACAGAATTTATACACACCACGTAATAGACAAAAAGCGAGTTAAAATTAAAATCGCGTTCAGTAACTTAAAACGTACTTCCAGGAATTATTGTTAACAGACAGTAGAGAATTCTTTTGTGTGTCCCTGTAAATGAACGGTGACTGCTATACACACAATGTTCTGTAGTAAGCCCCTTGTAATGTACCTTAGTGATATACATAAATTTCAATGCGTTTAAAATAGTGAAATATTATTTAAATAAACCGCAGACGATTTTTCTCCATAGACGTAATGTAACGGAATTTTTTGAGTGTCCCTGTAAAAAAACTATAAGTGCTACACACTTCCGTTGAAATAGGGAACATGCTATAGATAACGACAATAACATATAAAAATTGCAGAGCAATCCGAGCATATTTACGAGAGTTAGAGCACGGCCAGACGGCCATACGGCCAGACAAACCGAAGTCATAAACACTTTTCAACTAGGTTGGAAAGTGTTAAAAAGTGTTTTGTAGGATTACATTTTTCTACGATAATTTGTAGTAGCTTTTGCAATATAGTTTCTTAGGTGAAAGTAAATCAGAATTTAAACTAACTATGAGATATTAGACAGACTTGAATAATTTAAAAATTCAATTCAATTAAAAATATATACTAAAGAACATTTAAAATTAAAATCCAAAACATACAAAGTATATGTTTCGCTATGTCACATCATAGCCTCTTCCGTACTAACATCAACCACAACAACAAAACATCGAGCACAAATGGATTCACAAGGAGAGGACCAAGCTTGGTAATCACAGATTTTGATTATTTTTATATATGTTGTGGGGTAGAAGTCCCTTAGTCTCATGTTCAACGGATTTTATACAACGCTCCCTAGTTCTCGAGAAATAGGTGGTCTAATATTTAAACACAACTTAATACTGACTTTGTAACGGAATTACTGCGTTGGTCGTAGCTCAGTTGTTATGGCGTCTGCTCGCTGATCCCCGGGTTCGAGGCCGGGCCAAGCTACGTTTGTTTTTCTCATTTTTTTTATAAATATACTTGTAATTATTATTTAATAATCTCAATTAAAAATTATAATATTGTGCATTAGTTATAATGTTAACCTATTTATTTTTTATTTGTAATTAAACAGTTATATAAAACATCATTAAACAGTTAATTTATTTTAATCACTTTTAAAATCTATTTCATATATGCTTTATCGATGCAATGATATTGAACAATTGTGTCAATTCGTGATTTTAAAGAAACATCATTTATATATTGCCTTAACAAGGGAAGTCAATGCGATGATAATACTACTCTGTTTTTTCAGTAAGAAGCATAATTATAGCAAAATTTAGCATAATAATTAAATTACAACATATTTTTTTTTGCATATTAAAGATTTTTAAATTTGTAATACGTATGCTTGCGCTTTGATTTAATATGAAATAGATAAAATAAGGTATGATTTTGTAACGATTTTAGAATTTCTACTAGTCAATAATGGATCCATTTAAAAAAAATCTCTTTAAATGATGAGAAATGTTTAATAATGACTTAAAAATCAAATAAATTAAATTTGAATTTAAATGTATTAACATTATAATTAATGTACGATATTAAAAATTTAAATTGAGATTATTATGTTAAAATTACATGTATATTTATAAAACAAAAAAATTAGAAAGACAAACGGAGCTCGCCCCGGTCTCGAACTCAAGGATCAACGGGCAGACGCCATAACAACTGAACTACGACCAACACAGTAATTTCGTAAAAGTAAGTATTTAAGTTGTGTTAAAATATTAGACTCCTCTAAAACTAAGGAGCGTAGTATAAAATCCGTTAAGCCTGAGACTAAGGGGCTTCTACCGCACAACATATATGAAAATAATCAAAATCTGTGATTACCAAGCTTGGTCCTCTCCTTGTCAGTTAAATTTGAAGTTTCTCTTTTAGATTCAAGAAATATTCATTATGAATTGAAACTGGTTCATTCAGGGTGTATGGGTATAGCATAGTGACCCACCCTTCCATGAGAAAATGTATATCCATACTTATACCTTAAGTAAATCAGATATTTAAAAAAATAACAAAAAGGGCCCAGTACATTTAAAGAACATGTAAAAAACTGCATAAAAGTGTCTTTAAACTGCAGTAACAAATTTTTCCATTTTCAAAAAGTTGCACATTAAAAATTTAAATTTCTTATGTTTATTTTCATTTGTAGATAAACTAAAACTACATGCACGTAAGAACTCTTCTATCTAAAGTGTTTGCTGCCGATTGACTTAAATTTCGTGAAAAAAAAAACATACTTTTAACCCTTGTTTGTGCTTCTATCGTGGAAGCATAAAATTTACACTTTTCTCTAAGTGTGGTTGTTTGAAGACGTATTTAGCTTCTACTCCTTTCTAAAAATGTACATAATTTTAATTATATGACCTTTTGATTTATTTAAAAATAAAATTAGATATTTATAAATAACTAACAAAAATACTAAAAAACAACAAAAATTCTATTTTAGCTTGTAATTTTAATTCTTATTTTTCTTGTGCAAGCCAATTTATCTATTTTTTTTCAATTATTGACCTTTGTGCAAAAAATGATGTAACACACAAATTATTTCTATCTTTACTTTTGATAAATGGAGATTTAAGCATTTGAACAACAAATGTGTTTTGTTTTTAACAAGGCTTAGTATGAATCACTTCAAAATACATTAAAGAAAACTGAAACACATTTTACAAATTGTTATGTTTCTAAAAGGGAGCCATGGAATGAATAAAATGCCTCAAATTACCCCCATAATGTGTTATAGTGGATTTTAGAACCCTATTGGGAAATACTTGTTTTTAAAGATAAAGTACAATAAATGGTTTCGAAAAAAGAATAGGCGCACTTGTAGTGTCTAATTTACTTTTAATGACACTTTAAGTAAAGGGATTTGTTTTTATGTTATATTTAAAAACTGCAATAAATTGTTGATTACAGTAAGATGGAATTAATCTTTTGGGGGAGGGGATTAGTTAGTTTTTTACACATGATTTATATATATCTATTTTTTGATTGCGGATATACACTGATGTTAATATGTATACTTAATACATAGATTTATTTTATATTGTTCATGAAATTAAATTGAACTTGCAAAAGTGTATTTTTAACTACACCTTTCATGCTTATTTTGAATATCGCCATGCACACCAAAATCATACCGTTAACCATAAATTGAGCTGTATTGATCTCTGATGCTTTGGTAAAGATAGTTCCATATGCATAACATTTCTTCTAACAAAACGAAATGGATTTCAATTTGCTAGTTTCTAAAACATACAAGGGTCGATCCAGAAATAAGGTTCCCATCCAATTTACAAATCGACAACATTGTTTGTTCTCATAGAAATTTACATCGTTGGAAAGGAGAAAGTTTTCTCTATTTTTCTACATAATCGCCATCTTTTTCTACGCATTTTTGTAGACGGTGCTCCAATTTCTGTATGCAATGTCGTAGAACTCTGCTGCCAAGCTGCTGAGGAAGCGTTTCACCTATTCTTTGACGTCATCATCGCTCCGAAGCGTTTGACACCCAAATGTTCCTATATCTTGGGATTATCACAAGTGATAATCACTTGTTCCCCAAGACAAAGGAACATTTGGGTATCCAACGCTTCCGGAGCGACGATGACGTCAAAGAATAGGCGAAACGCTTCCTCAGTGGCTTGGCGGCAGAGTTCTACGACATTGGATACAGAAATTGGAGCACCGTCTACAAAAATGCGTAGAAAAAGATGGCGATAATGTAGAGAAATAGAGAACACATTTTTCTTTCCAACGATGTAAATTTCTATGAGAATAAACAATGTTGTCTATTTGTAAATTTGATGGGAACCTTATTTGTGGATCGACCCTCGTAGTTGCAAAATTCATGGATGTATATTTCTAATTTTTGTCCCTCCTTAAATTATGTACGACGGTGTACATTAGATCACGATATTGAGTTATTGACCCGAGAACGTTATTATACAATTTCTTTTACAACGTATTTGTCATAACGTCGCATTGCAGATAGTACTTTAAGATTTGGAAATAATAACAAAAAAAAACTATGTTCAATATTTCTATATACAGGGTGATTATAAAAATCTATCCCGATATATGAGCCTCTAACTATCATAACGTTCACAGAAACTGAATGAAATTTTGGTTTAAAGTATTTTGAGGTATGTACTCAAGAATCATGAAAAACAACCGTTAAACTGTAACAGTTATGGTTACACTGACAAAATTTCGAAAATTTCAAATGGCAACAACTATTTTTTTATTGCAATGTGACCTTCACAGTGAAAAAACATAAAAAGCGTTGGAAAGGTACCTGTAGCACAAAAATCGCCGGCGCTAGACAGACTAAGAAGTAAAGTGAAAGTAATCCATAAGGAAAGAGAAGCAACAAAAAACAAAACATTTTATTGTTCAGTGCAATCCACCATCTACCATATGCAAAGTGTTATCGTGTGTGAAGTGGAAAATTTGTGAAACATAATATTTTTTTTCTGTTGCTTCTCTGTCCTTTCTTTTTGTTTTCTCTTTTCTTCTTAGTGTGTCTAGCGCCGGCAGCTTAACCTATCCCCAACACATATCGGTGATCGCATCAGGTTAGAAACATCTCAGTGATTCGCGTAAAAACCTTTTTTACTTTTCAGTAGCTACATTCGGTCTCAACCAAAAAAGTCAATCGTTCCTGTCATAGTTCTTGAAAAAGCGTTAGATTTTAAAATATTGAACGTTTAAAAAAGTCTGGTCCAACCACCGACACATTCCAGTAGCCAGGCCCTGGAAAAACCTTTTTCATTACATTTTGCTATAGTTCTGGAGCATAGCAGCAACGTATGCGAGAGAATGTCCGTCAAAAGCGAATTGAAAATGTTCGTTAGTAAGCGTCCGTCATTCTCTCCTTGAGTCATTCAGAAAGTCTAAACATCGCACTGTGGGGCGTTTTGATGATCTAGGTGGACAAAATTCATTTTTCCGATTATCTTGGAATTTAACAAGACCGCGTATACTGGTAGCTGAATGTCTCTTTTGTCGAGATCCGTACGAGTTTTGTCGAAAAAACCCGATTTGTCAATTAACTACGACCGTAAAGAAGGCAGTTGATTTGAGAGACTTTCAACAGTTGCATTATTTTTCTGTAAGTTCGAAAGCAAGTCGTGACTTTTCTGTTTTATTTGAAAGCAGGAGTTTACTGGACATATGTCATATGTTTATCACACGATTTAACCTATTGTTGTTTGAAAATAAGCGCCATCTTGTTTTCAAACTTCATCTTGACTTTTAATACAGTATTAAGCATTATTAAGCAATAAGCATTTTTTTAAATCAAAGTGCCATTCTTAAAGTATTGAAAACTTAAGGCAGCTCATGCGAAAGTTTGCGAATCATTAAGTTATATTAACTTGAAGTGTGCGTCTGAGTGTTTAATTCAAATCTTGCAAGTCAATTTTCACTACTTTTAATTATCCGATTGAGCTGAAACTTTGAATACATGTGTAGTTTCGATGATAATACAATATTATAATTTAAAAAATAATAATAATATAAGTAATAATATAATAATAATAATAATAATAATAATAATATAAATAATTAAATAAGTCAAATATTTATCACTGTTTGGTTATTTTATTACTGATACATTCGAAAAACCAGCAAAACATAATTAAACTTCAACGCAATAATTTTGTCCATCTAGATCCTCAAAACGCCCCACTGTGCATCGGCGTAATTTATGAGATCATGAGGGGTTAATGTGATTAATATTATTGAGATAATAAAACAAGCTGTAAACAGATTCTATTTCATTTTATATTATTAATTGAGTTATTGCCTGCTGCAAAATTTTATCGTGTAAAGCTGAATCAATTTACGTTTTATTTATTTATTTACTTATTTACTTATTATTATATATATCCCATAATTTCCACTCATGAAATATTTGAGCGTATGAACAAAGATATTTTTTGTATTTACACTTAATTAGTAGTTGTAATTTTAAAAGGAAATTTATTTAAGAACTTTGATCAGTTAAGTTGTGAAAAAAGATTTAAATATTACAATATGTCGCACTCTAGAACAGTGTGTATTATTTTAATCATCTTTGCTGTAATCTGACCTAAAAAAAAATCAACTTGAAATACAGGAAGCAGACATCTAGGATAGGTGATATTTTTTCCCAAATGTTTTGAATTTTGAATGACGTTTGTGAAAGAAAATTATTTATTTCACTTTATTTTTCACTTTTTTCATAATAATTTAGCATTAGAAAATGTTACTTAAAAAATTAAAAGAAATAATAAAAATAAATGCAAAATTACGTAAATATATCTAATGTTTATTAAATTAAAAAGTTGTGAATTAAATTAGGGGTAAATTAGAATGTACATATTACTAACGTAAGAAAAAATATTTGTATGATAAATGTAGAAACATGTAAATTATAAAATATTTAAATTAACAAAATATTTTGTAAATATATTTTATTAGTCATTTATTTAGTAAATATATTTTATTCATCACGTGTAAATCGCTTAAAAAATCAGTATCCAAATTCTAATAAAAAAAAAAAAAATAGAAAAAAAAATTAAATGTTAGTATCTTTTATAGTAATTAGGAAATTTTAGGAAATCCTTATATTTCTTTAAAATTACGAAATAAATTAATGACGTGAAATTTGTTGCCAAGTCTCAGAAATAACAGTCGATTTAATTTAATTTAAATTTAAATTTAATTTAATTTATAATTTTTATTAGCAATATTAACTAACTGATTTCTAATTAGAAATATTGAACGCCAAATTATTTTTGTAATGGTCTAACCGAATCCATAAACGTTATTCGAAACACTTATTTTTTCTTAATATTAAGAAAACATCGCCTGCAGGAAACAAATCAATAATTTTCCTTAAAGAATTTTTTTTTCTTGTTTTAAGAGCGATAACGAAGTCAATAACTATACATTTGTTCCTCTATATGTTATTATTTCTTTTTAACGAGAAATATTTAGCTTTTATTTACTTCATCCATTTTAATGTGACATATTACTAGATTTATTGACATCAATAAAAACATTATTATTAGAATAAATAAATCATTGTTATACACTTTTACACGGAATTCATTCTTTTTTTAGAAAAGAAAAAAAAAGAAAGATTGAGAAATGGAATTTACTAAACTTTTTTGAAAATGTAGTAATGGGTTATTTATTTCCTATGAAAGATATTTTAATGTAAGAAAATTCCACATGTTTTGAACGAAATAAAAAGGCGTAGAAATCTAAATAAAAGTATTTATCAACGCTTAATCAATTTGCAGTTGTTTGTTTTCTGTAAAAAAATAAAATAAAATAAGCTATAAATATGGAAATGTATTTTTTATTGCAGCTCTCTTTTATCATGTGTGTACACAAATATATTTTGATTTAATGATATTTACATTTGTGATTGATAATAGTTTAACGGAATTTAAAGGATTTTTATTATAAATGTAATTGGATATTTATGATAATATTATTTAAATAAAAGGATATTTATCAACTGAGTTTGTTGTGAAATGAATATATACTAATATATTGAACAAAATTAGATTTCTTACACTTCTAAATTACTTAGTATAATACCAAAAACCAATTACACAAACGCTTAGTTAAAATGTACTTTCGTTAAATCTAAGATATTTTTATGTTAATTTAAAAAATGTTGTAACTATATGTCTTTAAAATAATCGTATATTTATTTTAATATATAACATTGTCAATGTATATAATATAGCTTTTGTTAATATATATCATATAGCATGTGTTAATATTTATCATAAAAAATTTTGATATGTAGCATTGTTATAATAATAAAACTATAATAATAAAAATAATATAACAAAAATATATTGCTTTAAGACAGTTGAAATTCTACAATCTCACAGCCCCATTCCAAGCTTAAATTACCCCATCATTAACAAATGTCTTTGCTTTTGGCAGAAAAACTTTAATCTTGAAAAATTCCAAATTAACGTAAATTCCAAGTTTACGTAAAAATTCGTAATTTACTTCAATGAATTTTTACATACACAGCCATGATCTTTGTAATAATATACACCTGGTTAAGAAGAACTTTGAAGTTTAGTGAAATTCTAAATTTTAACGTCGAATTGTTTATAAATTCAGATTGAAAAAAAAATATTTTTAAATATTAATTTAATTTAAATAAATAAATTTTTATTAATGGGGTATATAAAAAAAGAATATTTGATTAAAACTTAAAAATAGAATATATTTTCAAAATAATAAAATAATATGAGAACACTTCTTTATACGATCAGAAACATTGTTATAGACCGAACTGGATAAGAAGTTTCTTAAATGTATTCTTGAAGGATTAAATTTAAAACAAACATACAATACATAAAAAATAGTTAAAAACACTTGTTTATTTTTTTTAAATGAAACAAATTGTCAAACATGTCAGGTTACATAACCTCAAGTATCCTTTTATCTTTTTGTCTAGATAAAAGTTATTTAAAGATAAACATTACGTGCTTAACATGAAGATTATTTTAAATATGTTTCTTAGATATGACATTTCTCTTCAGGTATTAAAATATTAAATGGTTGAAGTGTTTTCCAGCATTTTAATATTACATTTTTTCTAGCAAACTCTTGAAGACTTTACAAGAATTTCTCAAAATTCTAGTAAAAACAAGATACAATATATAAATTGATCTCTTTCATTTTGTAAACTGTCCAAAGTGAAAGTATAAATTTTTCATTAGAAACACATATATTTTATAGTGATATTATTTAAGAAAAGTATAATACGATATGAAGAGAAATTATAAATACAATGTTTTTTTGTATGAAGTTAATTAAATATTTACAGTGTTTAAATAAATATGTTTATGTTTAAAAAAAATAATCATATGCAAGTATTGAAAAATAAAGAATGGAAATAGAAACGAGATTGCAGATTTACAACGACTTTTTCAAAATAAGTAATCGCTTTATTGTTAAACGGTTTAGATTCAGATTAACAATATATATATATACATATATATTGTTACATAGTGACTGGAAGTCACTGTTACTGAGGGCTAATATTCCGTAGACGGCTGAAACATGGTGGAGTCTGTATTGTTTTCTAATACCATTGTCTGGTAGGCCCCTGGCGAGCCGATAATCAGTTGGAGTGCATTTGTTTCATGTTTTCTACATATCGTGCAAACGTACCACGTAAAAGTGATGGAGGCCTGTTAAGTAGTGCCTTCAGAAATGTATGATGTAGTGCCGAGAGAGCAGGGTACTCCCCCTCTGATGGCTGGACAAAAGAGGAGGAGAAGTGTGAGAAACATTATTTTAGATTTCAGATGATTCATATCGGATTAAGATCTGAGGAAGTTAAAGACAGTAGCCTGACTCTGTAATGATTTTGAATTTAATTTGAGCAGCTAAAAGTCTGGAGATGTTGCCTGCGAGTTGCGGGATGTGTCTCAGAGTTGGAGTTTGTAATCCTCTTCCATTTTGTATGTTTTAATTGTTAAGTGTTTGTTTTACTACTAAAGAACTTTAGTTACAAAATACTGCCACGTCTCCCTTTCAATGTGACAATTCCTTGTAACTATGCAAAAGTTGTGTATCGCCACATCACAGTATATATCTTAGTTAACAGTTTGCTAAGTACAGATGTCATAGACACAGTCTATATGTCCGTTTGATAGGGACAGTTATCAAAGATAATAGCCACAAAATCAAAAGCATCAACGTGTAAAAATTACCGTAAGTACTAGATGTAGTAAGATACATTGTGCGCATAAAAACAAAATTTCCATAAATGTAGGTCACGTGATAGTACTGATAAGAGATTTGCCGCGTTGGCAGTTGTTGTTGAAAGGGGAATTTAAACGCGAAAGAATCAATTAACCCCTTTCAAGTTTCGGATCTTGCCAACATCACTTAGATGATTTTTTTTTATGTAACCGTATTATTGGAAAGCTCGTAGAAGGGGGAGAGAAATAACAGATGTTGCCAGGAAATTCAAAGCTGTGCACAGCGTTTCTGCCTAGATTTGGAGAGCACTCCATGTTCTTATCCAAATAGCACAAATGTGTAGCTGCCGTCACTTGTGAGGTCGTATTTACAGTACGACCGCCGAAGAAGACATGTATATGGTCATATGGCAAAAAAATATCATGGAATCAGGAGGACCTTGTTTTTGGGAAGGTCTTATTACCCAAAATCAATAAAATCGTCACGTTTGTCAACAAAATGCAACACGTATGTGCAAGTCTACCTGTGTAAATGTTTCTGTGTACTTAAGTAAATAACATAAATAAAATATAAATATATTTCACTGGATTTTTCTTTTGTACTTTTGATCAAATTAGCAGCGTCATCACAGAGAAATTTCTGTTTCTTATTCTTTTATTATAACTGATAATTAGAAACAAATCTCTGTAGAATATTTGTGTCTATGACTATAAAACCCATAAATAAAAATTTTATTATGGATATTGAAAATTTTTTCTCTGATATTCTGTCTCTGTTTCATATTTTGTTGATAATATTATTAAAATGTTCAAACATATACAAGGTAGACATAATTAGACTCACGGTACTCAGCGTGTTCTGTAACACGATCTAATTGCGAAAATGGAGACAAATTTTGTAGGTTGATTAAACAAAACTGGGCACGATGGTTTCCGCAAAAAAATACTTCCAAAAGTCATCGCTAAGGTATATATGGCACTGTGTAATAGAAAATAGAGTGAAAAAAAATGCAGAATCAATACTGAATTAAAATAATTTTTCATCAATTCAGGCCGCCATTTTTTTAATATGAGAAAGTTTGAGTAGTATACCACATTACCCGACACGCCATCTTGAGAAAAAAAATAATATCTTCACTGATCAACAAGTTAGCATATAGAGGTAACCGGACCTGGAAAAAACTGTGATAACTGAGAATAAGATTTAATTTCATCGGCTCACTCCAACAACAGGTATTCAAACAGAACTCACGGCAGTACTCATGGGAGTACTAGGAAGTCGTTTCGTAATTTTAAGCATGGCTGTAGCACCGTATATTGAAGTATTCCATATTACCCGACCATTCAGAATACCCAAAATTTTTCAAATATTTAAATAACCGTCGGTCATATATATGAAAAACAGCAAATTTGTTTCAATATTCATTTTAGTTACCAATGGCAATACACTTAAAAAAAAAACGCTTAAAAACATATACTAGTTTTACACCTATTGACATTTAATTAAATTAAAAAGAAGCAACGATTTTGTGTTTTATTTAATAACACAACGATTTTTAATGTTTGATTTCTTTAAAAGATATTTTATCGCATCACTGGAGCAGTTCGTCATATTGCAATTAAAGTGGTTATTCCTGCATAGTATTACAAATCATCCCACTTTTTAACTTGGGGAACTATTATGCATAGGGTGTTTGAAAATTTTTATTCACACGTGCATGTAGATAGTGAAACTTAATTTTTTTAACGAGTAGAGAATCTAAAATACAAAGCTAAAAATATTTTGAAACTATATATTTATGAAAAAGCATCCTTTAAAAGAGAAATTAATTATAAATTTTAGTTTCGGGTAAATCTGAATAAATTGAGCAACTTCCAATTTAACCGAAAACAAGCACACTTATACATTTACAAAAAAAACAAAACGAAATAAAATATATTATTACAAAACAAAAATAAACACATAAATACGAGGGAAAGTGATTAAGCAAGTCAAAAAAGATAATTAAATATTAACTTACAATGATATTCACTTCAAAACTATTTTTATTTCTCAACATATTTTCCACCAATATTTATGCACTTATATCACCGTTTTATCAGTGCCCCAACACCAGCTGCATAACATTCTTTTGGTTGCTGTCTCAGCCACATTAGGACTTCAAGTTGAACACAGGTGACAATTCAAAAGTTTGGTGGGCAACTTCTTCAACATCCACCATACAGCTTCGACTTAGCCCCAAGCAATTTTCATCTGTTTAGTCCACTAAAAAAACTTTTTGGAAGCAACATGATGTTCACAGATGATGAAAAGCTTCAATTTAAAGTCCTAATGTGGCTGAGACAGCAACCCAAAGAATGTTATGCAACTGGTGTTGGGGCACTGATAAAACGGTGATATAAGTGCATAAATATTGGTGGAGAATATGTTGAGAAATAAAAATAGTTGTGAAGTGAATATCTTTGTAAGTTATTATTTGATTATCTTTTGTGACTTACTTAATGACTTTCCCTCGTAAATTAGCCTGTACTTTTATTTGGAAAGATTCTACCACCGCGACGGAAGATATATTTTACAGTGTAATTAAAAAATAAAATTCTCTCCTCAGTTTAAATAAGATCACTTGAAATTTAGAGACGATAACATACTTTTATTTGAAAATATTGACACTAAACAACGCAAAAACGTATAATATAAACTTAGATTTGGAGTCTATTGACAGAAATATATACGCTGAAAACGAACAATCAATCAAATAAATAAATAAATACTTCGCTTTTTTAAGTATTTTTGGTTAATTTTGTGTTAATCATGGAATTTAAGTCTGTAATAAAAATAGTTTTTAATTTTAGTAACGTTCTTGCTTAATAAACAAGTCTTAAAAGCAAAAAAAAAAAAAAATCATTTGATTTTAGACAAGGCATTATAAGTGTTTCTAAAAAATAAATATCCGGAGGCATAGAAATAAAAAATAAAATTTCATAGATTAAAAAAAAATATATATATCGATGTAGACATTTCCTTTATAATAAAAAATCACTAATTAATTCTTGCTATTAAAAATTTAATATTTAATCCGAAATTGTGTGAAAAAGCATGGGATTAATTTAAAAGAAGACGTGATGTTATTTAAGGTAAAAGAACTTAAGGAAGCATTGCGAGTTTTTTCTTAACTTGTTAATAAAAATTTTCTTTATCCGTGAGCGTAGATGGGAACATGTTGTAATTAAATTTGAAATAATTAAAATGTCCAATATTGTTTGCAATATGTGTTCAAGGCATTAACGATTGTTGAAAAAAAAACTTTCGATACGTATTTTTTTATTTGTATTAATAAGAAAAGAAAAGAATAAAAAAAATCTTTTATGATGAGTTTATTTTAGATATAAACTTTAGATATAAAAATAGGCATATAATTATACATAACATTTTGTCTATTATTTTGTTTTCATATCATTGTGTTTAATTTTATTTGTATTAATAAGAAAAAAAAAAGAATTAAAAAAATATCTTATATCATGAGCTTATTTTAGATATAAAAATAGGCACATAATTATACATAAATTTTTGTCTAATATTGTGTTTTCATATCATTGTGTGTACAGTTAAAAAATTAAACTAGCCTCTACTCAAATATTTACAGATTGGGGTGTTTTGGTTAATTAAAGAATCGATTATTAAACTTTTTCGAGAGTGGAATGCTTTAAAAATTCAGAATGTTTTGCGGACCACCTGCGGATTGCCAATGTAAAATAATTCCCATTCAAAGTGGGGCCATATCATGATACACATTTTAAATGCACCAAAACATAGTTAACTTGAATTTTCAAAATTTACAGTTATGGTAAAACAACAATAGTTCCACTTCTCCCTATCTTATTGCAATACTTAACAGCCAATCAGATCTAATAGTAACATGTATTCACCATATATCACCGATGATGTCAACCTGTTTTTCTGGTGATTTGAACGATTCTATATAAGTTACGATGTTTCAGGTTCAAACCCGTTTCAAATACGGTATCTGCTTCAGAAGCGTCATATAATATTGGTCCTGGTGTAACTAGTCCTTGTTTGTAGAGGATAACTGTAGCCATTTTAAGGTACAATATGTTACCAGATCACGTTTCAGCATTTTACCGGTTCACGGTTCAAACGGAACATCAAATTTTGTAAAAAGATCTCATGACCTTATGTTGGTAACTTTTTCGGCATCATGGTTTAGTCAAATGTTGAATGAAATTTTAAAATATCGAAATATATCCAATATAATCTGATTCACATACATGAAATACTGTTCACCAAAACCGATAAATTATTGCAATATTATGTAGGAATGTTGAATAGAAAGTTTAAAACAACAATCAAAGAACATATAGCAGATATAAAACACAACAATATAACAACAGTTTTAGCAAGACTACATAACATACAACCGTTACAAATTATTTTAAAAAATAGTAAAATAATCTATCAATCACGATTTTATTCCTCATACTTTATTCATTCCTCATATAAATCCATGTACGCAACAATATAAAATGCAATGAACCAGTCTTCTTTCAATTACAAATAATTTGGCGCGAGATACTTCCTAATTTTTAAAATAAGACAAAATAAATCACTTTTATAGATGATCGTGTTTATTAGAAAACATGCTTTCGTGATACCTGATATTCCGTGATGTTTGTTTATCAAGTACATATTTAAAATTTTATGCAAAAATATTTATTTTTTTATAACACATCTTGAGAATGTCATCGTTATTGGGATTACGAAACTACTCGGTTTGTTCATTGAAAAGTTTTTTTAAAGATTTTATGTTTACTGTAATATTTTTAACATTTGTATTTTATTTTAATACTCAATTCATTAGAATATTATTTTTTTAGTAGAATATAATTTGTTTTACTGCCTTTGTTGGAAATCTAATAGGATCACAAGGTGAGACTTCGAGAATCATTTGTTGTTCGCGTACCATAGTTTTAGAAGCGCTGCATAGTGTCATATGGTTAATTTTAAAAATGAAGAAAATTCTACGAATATGATGTCACACGTAAAATTTACGTGATGTTATAAATTTTAAAGCTATTTAAATTTACTTTAATGTTATTTATATTTCAGTTTTTTACAAAGAAATTTTTTTCTGTATACGTTTCTAAATGTAGGTTAGACCAATCTTTGTAACTTGAAACGCTCGTATACTAAATTATTTAATTCAACCAATTATTGCATCCATTATGATCTATCCTTATCTTCAAAGGTGATTGAAAAAGAATAATTAAAAAATTACCACATATTCTGTCGTATAACGTGCTCATGCGCATAATGTGCATTTACGATTTGAGACTACATTATTATTTTTTAAGTATATTCGACGTATTACACGCACCTCTTTTTGCAAAGATACCTTCATGAGATATGTAGCATGAACATGCAATAAACAGTAATAAAAAACATAATAACTAGTACAAACATAAAGGAAATGAGCAAATGGGAAGTGAGGATATACGCCCCCCCCCCCCCTATACAAACCTATCTATTTGAATCCCCACAAAGCGTTTGGAATCTTACTCTCGTTCATTGAAATAATCACCTCGTCCTTTTCTCTTCAATAATATATAAATCTCAATTCGTACGCTTAATTTTTAAGCTTTCATTTTTATATACTGCACATAACGCGCACGTGTAAGTTTTGATCGATTTTCTTGTTTCAAATGTGCGTGCTATTTTTCCTGCCTTTTTTGGAAATCTAATAGACAAGGTCAGACTTGGAGAATCAGTTGTCGTTCGCATACCATAGTTTGAGATACGCTGAATTGGGCCATAAGGTTACTTTTAAAAATGAAGAAATTTTTATGAATATGATCTTACACGTAAATTTTACGTGATGTTATAATTTTTTTTTAACTATTTAAATTTGCTTTCAGTGTGCTTTATATTTCAGTTAAGATATTTTTTACCTATTTAAATTTGCCTTAAATGTGCTCTATATTTCAGTTAAGATGATTTTTTTTTTCTGTATAGGATTCTAAATGTAGGTTAGACGAATCTCTGTAACTTGAAACGCTCGTATATTAAAATATTTAATTCTACTAATTACTACATCCGTTATGATATACCCTTATCTTCAAAGGGGATTTTGTTTTATTTGTTTAAAAAACTATCATATATTCCAGCGTATAACGCGTTCATGCCTCTATGATTTGAGACTGTATTTTTTTTATTTTTAACTATATTTGCCGTATTACACGAACAGTTTTTTTTCAAAGATACTTTAATGAGATATGTAGCAGGAACATGCAATAATTAGCAATAAAAAGCATAATAACTAGCGCAAACGTAAAAAAAAAAAAAAAAAAAAAAAAAAAAAGCAAATGTGAATTGAAGATTTACGCTAATTTCAAGCCAATCGGCTTGAAATCTCAAAAAGCGTTTGGAATCTCACTCTCGTTTATTGAAATAATAACCTCGTCTTTTTCTCTTCATTAAAATATAAATCTCAATTCGTATGCTTAATTTTTAATTTAATTTTTATATGCGGCATATAATGCGCACATGTAAATTTTGATCAATTTACTTTTTAACACTTTCCAACCTAGTTGAAAAGTGTTTATGACTTCGGTTTGTCTGGCCGTCTGGCCGTCTGTACGTGCTCTAACTCCCGTAAATATGCTCGGATTGCCCTGCAATTTTTATATGTTATTGTCTTTATCTATAGCATGTTCCCTATTTCAACTGAAGTGTGTAGCACTTATAGTTTTTTTACATGAACACTCATAAAATTCCGTTACATTACGGTCTATGAGGAAAAAGCATTTGCGGTTTATTTTAATGATGTTACACAATTTAAAACACATTGTAATTGATATATATCACAAAGGTGCATTACAAGAAGCTTAATATGGAATATGGTGTGCATAGCACTTATAGTTACTTTACATGGACCGTCTAAATAATTCCGTTACATTACGTCTATGGAGAAAAATCGTTTGCGGTTTAATTAAATATTGTTTCACAATTTTAAACGCATTGAAATTTATATATATCACTAAGGTGCATTACAAGAGGCTTACTACAGAATATACAGAAGTGTGTATAGCAGTCATCGTTCATTTACAGGGACACACAAAAGTCTCTACTGTCTGTTAACAATAATTCCTGGAAGTGCGTTTTAAGTGGCCGAACGCGATTTTAAATTTAACTCACTTTTTGTCTATTACTTGGTGTGTATAAATTCTGTAGATCATATACAGGGCCGCACAAAAGTTCACGAACACATTTCCGTTTATGGACAGAAACTCCAGAAGAAGAATTTTAAACTTTGCTACGCGTTTCCTAACTAAACTATAATTTAGCATCCTATGTACTACATATACAAATCTATAGATCATATACAGGGCTGTATAAAAGTATTCGGATATTTTTCGAGAATATTGTATATGTTGGAAATTTATATTGGGAATTCCTGAAATTACGTTTTTAAATATGTTATGCGTTTTCCAAATTGTTTACTTAGATGTTATCTTTCAGCTTATTAAACGGTAATGATTTGTAAAATTATTTTGGAAGCGTTGGAAAGTGTTACATAATCTATGCTTGACGCATGATTTTTCGTTCTTGTATTCAAATGTGAGCGATTATACGCCAGAATATACAATACTTTTAATATGCAATTCATTACACAGCATACGACGATATTTAAAAAGGTTTAAATTTTGATTTCATTGCTTATTTTCTTTAAAAAATCATAAAAAAATATGACATTTTTGCAAAACATATAAAACAATTTAATCATGAATGTTTTAATTGCGAGATTTATTATTATTATTGAACATTTTCTAATGATAGAAAACTGCTATAATATTTTTAATATTGCTACTTTAATAGCCATACAAGCTAATGTTGCCACACGCGGTAAAATCTTTTAAAAATATAATAATTCATGTTTCATATTGATAAAAAGATGAGGTAATTATTGTCATAAAATAGGTCAATTCTCTAAAACAACTATTTTTTTTATTATTTTAGCGATTGATGTCAATATATGCATAACAGTGGGATTTATGATTTTTAAATTTAAGCAAAATATTAAAAATTTAATTTTAAGAGTTGTTGTACAAATTTCATTCAACACAGTATTCTACATTTTAAGTAATTCACGAGAAAAATAATCCTGTTGCTAAAATGAGACTGTCACCAGAATTTACAAACAAAGTGTTTCGAAAATAAATATCGCTAATAAATAATAAATATTGAAATAATTGCTTCTTTTCAAAGGCATTAGAAAAGAAAAATGTTTTTATCAAGAATTCTGTTGCAACCTCGACAGTTATTAATAAATATTAAGCGGGGAAGTAAACGTCCTATGCCACATTTGAAATGGTTAAACTAATAATGTTAAAATATCTGTAACGCAAGTTATTGGCAATGAAGAAACAAAAACTGAATTAATCTAGAAATATAACAAAAACAGGCATTAACACTAGATTAACATAAAATCAATTATTTTTATATAAATTTGAGTTTTAAGGTAAATCGTTTTATGTGAATCGTTAAAGTAAATTACGTTTTAAGAATCTTAGTTTCATAGCTGCTAACCTTCCGTTTTTATAAAAATCAAACATAACCAAAACCTTAATAACTTAAATAGGTATTTAAATCCACATAGAAACAAGACACATTTTATTTTCTGCTAAAAATTGCTTCATTTAGCTAGAAAAAAATCTGAAAGTTAAAAGCTATGTAGTTCATATAGTTTGTTTGAATTCATTAAAGCAGCAATCAATTTTGTATAACTTTTTAATAATTGAAAAAATATATATTAAAACATTCTCGGCCTCTCATTGTCTTTTTTTAACAGTAAGCAACGTCTATGAACTTTTTTTTTTGTATTTGTATTATTTAACAAAAATGAATGTATGTATAATTATGATACTGCTTCCAATCGATGCATATATTTTAATACACTGATTGTATAAATACGAAAATCGTGCATAGTTAAAAAATAAATAAATGTAACATATAAATGTCAAACGCAACATCTGAAAATGACGTGAATTTACGTCAACGATAGTGAATATGTTGAAATTTTTGTCTTGTCACATTAACAAGAAAAAAATCTCATGCGTATATTTTACATTTTCTAAAAATATTCCATTTTAATAAAGCTATTATTTTTATTCCTAAGAAAAATAAATTCTAAACCATCATATGGATATATATATATATATATATATATATATATATTTATTTTTATTTTTATTTTTTTTTTTTTTTACAGAAAAGAAAAAAATACTGTTTTCTGGAGGTTTCGCTTCAGCAGTGAATTTTCGTTAATTTAAGATATATGAGGAAGCCAATAACTTTACGCATAATCACCTTTCTTCTTTTAATTCTATGCATACATAGCACTGTTGAGAGTAAATATATATATAAAAAAATACCTTTCCACTCACTCGAATTATTTCAGTTTAACGAGGTAGCGAGCGTGAAAATGTGACATCAATAGAAATCTCATTATTAGAATAAATGAATTATTTTTATGCATTTCTACATCTAAAGGTATTTTTTCGACAGTGAAAAAAAGTGATTCGGAATCCAAAATGTTATTCCTTTTGTACGTAAATAGTAATTAGCAGTTAATATCAACGTAATATATTTCATGATTCTGTTTCTGCAGTGATAAAAAAAAGTACGATAAATAAAATGAAACAAGTCAGTTACTGAAAAAAAAAATATCAATGCTCATTAAATTTAATGGATGTGTTTAGAATAAAAAATAAATTGGTGAAAAGAAAAATCAAAGTTGATAATAAAAAATGTATTTTTGCAGTCAGTTTTATATGAGTATGTGTAAGAGCAAATAAATTTTAATTAAATGAAAGGTAGATATTTTTTAAATGATTTCCAATGCACAGATTGAATTAAAAATATATAAATGTGAGTATTCAAATAATTTTCAAAATAAATGTAGCAATCTATACATAATCAATGCCATTACATTTAAATTAATGTTTTTCTGGAGTGTGCAATGTACTCCTTTATTTTATAAAATATATTTATAAAATACCAGTTCTTTAAAACATCGAATACATTTAAAATGAGAATTTACAAAAAGGCTAAGAATTTCAAGAAAATATAAATTTATAAATATTAACAGACATAATGAATGGAGGAAAGTATATTCAACTAGGTAAATTATATCCAATGGTTGGAGTATCATAGTTGAGATTTTTTTTCCAACAGAGCGAAAATATGCCAGGACCAGGACTCGAACCTGGGTTGGTACGGCAATCAAAGTACCCAGGTTCGAGTCCTGTTCCCGGCATATTTTCGCTCTGTTGGAAAAAATCTCAACTATGCTACTCCTCAACCATTGGATTAACAGACAGTTTTGAGTATTTCCCTGAATTTTGAGTATCACATTATGCTGCCCAAAAATATGTAGTTTATATATATATATTAAATTTTCGTATCGGAGGTAAAATTTAAGCATGAAATAATACATTTGATAATTTTTAGTATAAATATTCACAACTACACCATAGGATTGGTATAGTTTGAATTACTTTTCATTACAAAATTATCAAGATATTCGTATTTATTCTACAGAACAATATTCAGCTATTGATAAATTCTGATTTAGAATAATTGTGAATTATTATCTACAGTTTACCCCCATAAACATAGGTATAGCCAAACCATAACTGTAAACTGACAATTCATTTCTGACAATAATTAAGAAAATGTAAAGAAATTTTACTTTGGAATGAGCACAAAAGGATGTCTACTGTTGTCGTGTGCATGAACCCCGACAATTTTTTTTTGGAAATATGATAAACTGCACATGGTAAAAATTCACGGACTGAGTATCGTATGTTACATTATATAACGGTATTAAATAAAAAAATATAGAAAGAAAGTAAATTGTCTAAATTTGGTTTCATTGGTGATAAGTAAAAAAAAAAAAAAAAAAAAATGGATTTTTGAAAATTACTTTCCAGATTTCAGAACGAATTCCAATAGAAGACCAAAATCACAGACTATATATGAAAAAGGTCTTAAGTAAGAACTAACATACATATATTTAAATTAAACAAAGCAGTACATGGTAAAAGTAACTGCAGTTTGGGACACTTTACAATGAATCATACTGTTAGGTTTAAATGATTTTTCATCTTAGAATGTAAGATAAAGTAATTTTTCAGGTGCATTTTACACAGTGACATTAAATTTAGTATACAGTGTGTTTCCTTAATTCCTCCTTTCATGACTCAAGTTTATTTTCATTAATTCCTTTTCACCATAAATAACTGGTGAAGAAAGTTAGCTATAGCCGAGAACGTGGTGGCTGGGTATAATAAAACGGGTATGCGCTACACGATGAGGTACCTGGCACTATAAGGCAGTTACACAATTACTAATATAACTAGGATATATAAGCAAAGAAAAATTCATTTTAATTAGAAAATGAATTTAAGACATCTAAATCAATTCCACCATCGACAGTACGCTATCGATGATGGACACATTGATCATACTTAACTTGATTTTCCTATTAAAATAATTTTTACCTTGCTTACATGTTTTAGTATTATTAGTTAATATGCATCTGCTTTATAATTCCACATTTCCACACACAATTAATGACTTAATATACTTTTGTATACAGATGGTGACTGTATACGAAAATAAATTGAGGGCATCTAATAAAGTTATTTTTACTTATAACATTCATTTCATACTAAATCGAGGTCGTTCTACAACTTTGTACGTCATCTTTTCCAATACGTCGTGCCGTTTTTAATATATTGGTACTTACTCCGCAGTTTGCCGCTAGATAGTCTCTTCATCGTGTGGTGCATACGTATAAATTTAAACACGATGTAAGTAACTCGGTACACCAGTTACTGAAGGCGAAACGGAATTCAGGAATCATCCTGACCGCCGTTAAAGCGAGGAATCGCGACCGGTTCTCTTCAAGGACTGCGCACCGGTAGAGAGAGAACGGATTGGCCGACTGCTGTTCGAGAACGGAATTGCAGCCTCCCTTTTTTCCATGGACTGACGACAAGGAGTGAAGCCCCAATCATGGTTGATACTACCGGAAAAGTTTAAGAGCAATTTTCGTTAATTTATTGACGTGTCAGAGATGGATGGGGTGTTTAATATATTGGATATCTTCAAGCCCTGTATACCGTATATTTTGTAAGAAGAAAGAAAATATTATCACATGAGTTATTTAAAGCAATTAATTATTATTATTATTATTTTATTTTTTTTAATCTAAAAAATTAACTTTTAATCTAAAACTTAACAAAAAAAAAAAAGAGAGAGAGAGAGATAGAAAATAATTGTTAATGTCGCTATGAAGATTTTTTTTTATCACCTTTTTTTATAGGAAGTTTTATTTTTTAATGATTCGAAACATGTTAAGCTGAAAAATCTTAATAAAATGTAAGGTATTTTAATATTTTTAGGTGCATTCGTAATTATATGAATACGTAGCACCTATTGTCGTCTTCTGGTCTGACCGTCTGTCCGTCCATCCGTCTGTCCGCATATAACAACGCAAAAACTACCCAAATGAATGGTTTTAAATTTAAGATATATTGTCTTTGCAGAATTTTGGCGAGATATTTCAAATTTTATGAAAATTGAATCAAAACTTTAGAAGATATTAATAAAAATATTTATTAAGAAATTTGAATTTTTTTTAAAAAATCGGTGCTTTCTTGTTATAGGAGATTCCGAGGTTTAATCGTCAAGCGATCGAGATACTTATTTTATTACAGAAATTAATCTGCACACGATATAATTCATTTCACAGAATTAAAAATCATCAAGATCTGAATATTTATATGACTAGCTATAGTATGAACGCACCTCATTTGCCGCGTTTGATTTAGAATTTCCAACTTGTTAGTATTTTAGTGATTAACACTTATTTATTCAAATTAATAAAATTGTTTGAATGGCAGAAATTTAAAATAATTTGAATAACTTGTAAATATTCTAGTAATTTGAATCATAAGAGATACATTTAAGAATTGAATAAGCATGTGTTTATACATGGCATGAGTTTAAATAAAAAAATGTAATCCCATGGAAAATATATAATCTATGTATTTATCAGTACATATAAATTATACATGAAGTAAATGCACAGTCATTTAAGGGATAAGATATAAGATATAGACTTTAAAAGAGTAAACAAGGTGTCCATAAATTTTTGTTGGGGGTTTCCTTACATCATGACTTTTGATTTAAGAGCATAACGAAAAACATTATGAAATATTCGTAAAGACAATTCAAAAAGTTTTTTTAATATCACAAATAAAGTTGAACAAGTCGTAAAGTTGGAACTCAAAACGTTACTAATCAAATAACGATTATAATCAAATAATAATTAATGTTAAATTTTTATCAAACTTATTAAAAAATTATTATTATGAATTATAAGCACAAAGTTATATAAGATGTAATCTTCCCAACTGGGCGAAAAAGTCCAGGCCATGATTCGAACCCAGGATCCCATTGGCTGAAGCTACCAATGCTCTACCTACTGAGCAATCCCAAAAATTTGTGACTGAACTAATTCACCCACACTGTTAAAAATTTGCAGCAAACTGTCCAGTCATTTGACCGCTTTTGTAGAAAACGGTTACATAACCGTAATTTAACTATATTCTGACCGTATTATTGCTCATTTTGTGGTCAGAATATAGTCAAATTACAGTTATGTAACCGTTTTCTACAAAAACGGTCAAATGATTGGACAGTTTGCTGCAAATTTTTAACAGTGCAGTTAACCTTAATAATCATAGCATCTGGTATGACATCTGAATCAGCACAACATAATAAATTACAGGTAATGGGACCTCCAGTAACGCTAGAAACGTGATTGCACTAGATTAATTTTTGACACAATTATTCAAATTGCTAAATAAATCATATGAGATGTAATATTCCCAACTAGGGCCCCAACTTATTTCAGCCATTTTCGTCCGGCATTGCTCAGTTTGTAGAGCACTAGCAGTTTCAGCCAAGCGATCCTTGGTTCGAATCCTGGCCCGGACTTTTTCGCCCAGTTGGGAATATTACATCTCATATGATTTCTTTACCAATTTGAATAACTGTGTCAAAAATTAATCTAGTGTAATCAAGTTTCCATCGTTTACTGGAGGTCCCATTAGCTGTGATTTATTCTGTTGTGCTGATTCAGGTATCAGACCAGATGCTATGATCATTAATTTTAACTGGCTGAATTACTTGAGCCATATTCTTCCAGGATTGCTCACTTGGAAGAGCATTGGTAGCTTCAGCCCAGGGACTTTTTCACCTAGTTAGGAAGATTAGATCTCATATGATTTCTTTACCAATTTGAATAATTGTATCAAAAATTAATCTAGTGTAATCAAGTTTCCAGCGTTTACCGGAGGTCCCATTAGCTGTAATTTATTCTGTTGTGCTGATTCAGATATCAGACCAGATGCTATGATCATTAAGGTTAACTGGCTGAATTACTTGAGCCATATTCTTCCAGGATTGCTCAGTTGGTAGAGCATTGGCAGCTTCAGCCCAGGGACTTTTTCACATAGTTAGGAAGATTACATCTCATATGATTTCTTTACTAATTTGAATAATTTTGTCAAAAAAAATCTAGCGCAAATTTATATAGTTTACATATGGAATTTTCTACCATCCCTTTTTGACAAATTTTTAACAGTTTAATATTATTATTATGTGATTATAACCATTATTTGATTAATAAGTGTTAGAATTTTAACTTTACGCATCTGTAACTTTTTTTTGCGTTGCCAAAAAATTCTTGAGTTTTGCGTTACGAAAATGTAATAATAGTTTCCATCATGTGCTTAAATCAAAAATTATGAGGTTAGTAAAAAAAAATAATTTATAACACAATGTATATATATATAAATTTTGGCTACAATTGCTCCTTACAGTAAGATCGAAATGTAAATTTTAAATCTCTATCAAGAAAGTGTGCATTTTCTAAAAAAAAAATAAACATTTGTATTTTAGTTCCTGAAGAAATTATATTAAATTAAAAGAATGTTTGACTGCGTTAAATTAATATAAGTGTTTTAAAATAAACAAAAAAATACTGATTTAAGCAAACACTTAAACAGTGTTATCATGAAAAGAATTTTTTTACATAAAAAATAATGAAATTAGAATAATTCTGCAAGTTACACTTAAACATTGTTTTCACGAAAATAATCTTTTGTAAAACAATAATGAAATTAGAATCACTCTGCAAGTTAAACATTTATAATAAACAAGGCTCCACAATTGTCCGAAAACTGAATACCAATATTTTTTAAAAGGAAATTCATGGTAGGTTTCTGCAAAATTTCCGCAAAAATTTACCTAAGATGGTGGTTTCTGCAAAATTTGCAAGAAAAATCTAAAAATAAACATTTTCTAAGAAAATACCGGTATTCAAAAAGCGGATCATTTGGGAGCTTTGAATAAAGGAAATTATATTGAGTGCTTTTTAATTCCTTTTTTAAAACATTTTCCATAAGTGTTTCAACAAATATATTGAAATACTAATGCTTAGACCCATAATAAATATGTTTGTGTTTCCAGTTTAATTTTTAAACGAGCTACAAATTAATGATTGATTCAAATATGTTTTGTAAAAAATGCAGTACTTGCAAAAGGAAATAAAAAGAGAAAAATACTTAATATTTCTTCCTAATTTCCCTAAGGCGTTTAAAAAAACCTTTTTTCTGATCTAGTGAAGTTTTCTTTGTACAATCAGCTTCTGTTATGGAACAAAGCAAAAACCATTAATTCTGAATTTAGTCTCAGACTGGAAAGCTTTATTTGTAATCTAACTTTTCAATTCTCTGTTGCTAATGTGTATGTTTATACAAGAGTTGGATAACAAGAAAAGTTTTTTTGAAAGTTTTGATTGAAAAAGAGGTCGGGAATAAATTAGATTATTATTTTTTAAGTAAGAGTACACAACCAGTTACCCGCGGAGACACAAAATTTAGTACTATTTTATAAATAGAATAATTTGTCGTATTTAATGACATAAGCTTTGCGATTAATTATGCTGCAGATCACCTTTGGGAAATTGTGGTGGTAAGCGATTTTGAGGCAAAAAGGTTGTGCAGCCCTCTTTCAATGAAAATAATTTACGTAACATCTGATAAAATTACAACAACAATTCAAAAATGCAGTAATAATAATAATAATAATAATAATAATAATAATAATAATAATATGCCTTAGATCTAAATCATGCTTGCATTTTAATAATTAAAAATTTTATTAAATTGACATTTGATTAAAAATATATTGCTACAATAATCAATATAAAATTTCCCCTAGTACAGTAGCTGTTTGAAATTCCTGTTTAAATGAAATAGAAATGGGATATATCTTAATTAATTTTTAAAAGATATAATTGCAATTTTCTCAGCAATTTGAAAGAATTTTTCTTAATTTCCTCTACGAATATAAAATCGAATTTTGGAGTAGACTATAAATATAAATTGATAGATAAATAGATAAATTATATCCCAGTAACTACAGATAATTTTTTTTTAAATTTATTATTACGTTTAAAAATTAAAGTAATATTTTGTATTAGAACATTTATTAATTCTTTAAAATATTTGTACATGGAAAAAAGACCTATTCTGTTTTCTAGAATTCCCCATAGGTGTTTTAAAAAAGGAATTAATTATTAATCTTGTTAAATGATTTGTACCTTTAACTTCCAAAATGGAAAATGAAAATAAAAAAATTATTAAATCGACATTTTGATGCCAATTACCTTTATTAACGTTTACAATTCTGCTAGAATACATATTAGGAGCAATATGCATATACCTGAGATATAAAGAACGCCTTGAATTAACTATGTTCCATCTTTTAAAGGGAAAATTATTTAGCAATTGGTAAAGTTTCAATTTCTGTAAAAAAAAAAAAAAACTTTAAAAATAATGTTAAAAAAGTTAAATGAAAAATAATTAAATTGGGTTAAATCACATATGAATTTTTCAAATTAAACCTTTTTAACACTTTCCAGCCTAGTTGAAAAGTGTTTATGACTTTGGTTTGTCTGCGTCTGTCCGTCTCTCCGTGCTGTAAATCCCGCAAATGTGCTCGGATTGCCCTGAAATTTTTGTATGTTATTGTCGTTTACTATAGCATGTTCCGTATTTTAACTGAAGTATGTATCACTTACAGTTTTTCTACATGGACAGTCAAAAGTATTCTGTTACATTACAGTCAATGGGAAATAATCGTTTCAAGTGCATTTTGATGACGCGACGTCATTTAAAACATAATTAAATTGATGTATAATTATGAAGCGCATTAAAACATGCTTTTTGTAGAATATGGGGTGCAAAGCATTTGTTATTCCTTTACAGGCTCAAACAAAAGAATTCTGTTACACATCGTTCTATGGGGAACAATCGTTTGCCGTGTAATTTAGTGATATATCACTATTTCAAACATAATGAAAATTATATGCATTACTGAGGTGCCCTATAAAGTGCTCTCTTGAGTGCATTGCATTTATTTACAGGGACACACAAAAAATATTGGTTACAGTACATGCGCGATATTTACAGTCTATGTGTGATAAGCGCGTTTTCAACTTTGGTTTGCGTTTTTAAGTTTAAATAATTTTTTTCATAGTAAGTGTGTGTTTAAAAACTCGGTTGATCATATACATGGGATTCGTAATTACAGACTATGAGAGTGAATTGCTTAAGGGTAGTTTTTAATTGTGTTTACGCATTTTCCTGCTGAACTATATTTAAGTAAACTAACAGAAGTTTGTGGAATATAAATAAATTCATATACAGGGCTACGCAAAGAAAATGATACATTGCCGTTTACGGTTGGTAATTGCTGCGAGTGAGTTTTAAGTTGCCTTTTAGCTTAATATGTGGTGTGTACAAAAGTCTTCAGATAATATACAGGGCTGTACAAAAGATTTCGAGTGCATTTCCATCGATTGGCGAAAATTTCTAAATATGAATATTCTAACTGAACTAAATTTCATCATACTATGTATACACATCTATTGATCATATACAGGGCTGCGCAAAATATTTCGACTTTTTTTTTTACACTGGAAGGTAATTTCGAAAACTGTATTTTTCAATGTGTTATATCTTTTCTAAACTGTTTACTTAAATATATTCTTTCACCTTATTTAACGGAGAAGTTTCGTTACAGTTTTCGAGCTGTGTTGGAAAGTTTTTCATAATCTATGCTTGGCGCATGAATTTATATTCTTGTTTAAATTTTATATTTGATTCATTAAGCAAAAAGTATTAGAATATTTTATGGGGAATTTTCTATCAAACGTATCAATATTGACATTTTATCAAAAATTAGTTTAAATGTGAAATAACACATTTCTTTTCTGAAGGGGAAAGGAATTATTTTCTTCTCTTTAGATCATACTATGGAAAATAATATATTGATTTCTGAAAGAAGTATGGTAGTTTTAAAGTAGAATAAATATCTGATCTATTTTAAATAAGTAGTACAGCAGTAACTATAGGCATTTTAAAAGGTATGTTATTGAGATTTAGAATGCTATTTTTGGTTTGATTAAAACATAGCTCATATTTTGTTTTAAAACGCAGATTATCTCTTTTTTGAAGAGTATATTAAAATTGTAAATTCTCTATAAAACTACGATGAGAAATACAAAACTTTCCAATTTGCTAATAAATCCAATAAATAACATTTTGCTAATTTATGTATTTTTATCAATAATTTATTTGAATTAAATGTATGTTAGTGTTTAAAATATTTTTCTAACGAATCACACATTCCCGTAATTCAAAATGTTATATTATTAAGAAAATCCTTGACACTTTCAGTTTTTGAACATAAATATATTTTATTCTTTTTCTATCTTTATAGCAAATATTAAATTAAATCATTCATTTGCATATTTTTATAAAAAAATGTATTATAGATCAAGTATTTTCAAAGCGAACATTTGCGAGAATTGTTCTTCGTGATATTACATAAATCATTGTATGAAGATTCTTACTTTCTGGCCTTTGACTTCTTAAAAAATTCCTTTTTAGAAAGGCATGAGACACCTGAATGTCTAATACTAAGTAATTCACAGCTGTTATTGTCTCTCTGCTTTATTTGGCTTTTATAGACCTAGATTTTTTCGTTTTCAATTTGTTTCCCTGATTTATTTTTTCCTCTTCATAAGCTACTTTTTACTGCCGTTTCACTTTCTTTTCTTCAATAACTTCTGATTATGTAAGTATTTGAGCTTCCTGCCATCTTTTGCTATACTTTCTCTTTTCATAAACTGGAACAGGTGAATTTTTTTGTAGAAATGTTGTTGTAATGATTTCTCAAGATGGCACTAGATCTTCTTCATAAATTGATGGCAAGTTGATTGATTAGCCAGTCGGTTGTTGTGTGATTTAAAACATGTGTATAGTTAGGGAAAATCTTGAATCCGCTACTTATCGGATGGTCTTGAGAGTTCCGTTTTCAAAATTTATATAAATTTAACAAGTCATATCCCTGGAAAGCTCTTTATTACAGATCTTATATTTACTAAAACTTTTCCTCAAAAAAAAATCAGTTCATAGCGCCCTCTATTCTTCACTTTTACTGCTAGGAAGCTTTAAATTATTAATAGACCTCAGTTTCAAGCGCAGCATGGACTTCACATTCTAGCACCCTTCTGGGTAAGACTGGTGACCCCGCCCTTCCCCTTTTGCTGGAGCCGACTTATTTTTCGTATATTAGAACTTAGGTTTTATTTACTCATTGTTTTCACAAAAACATATCTCTAAATACTTGTTTGAATCTTTTGGTGAAAGATTGACATCTTGGTTTTGTTTTGTAATATTGGGTTATAATAATCAACAACAGTGTTATTATTGATATTGTGAATATCACATTAATTCTAAACTTAAAGCAACTATTGACTATTGTCTATGGTACAATCTGGTAGTGAATTAAATAACTATCTACTTATGATTATATTGTTTACTTTGATAATAGCCTGGTGGCAATCATTAAACATTTTCAGAGAACTCTGTTAATGTTACTACTTACGATCTCCCAATTAAAGCACGGGAATCCTTCTCCGATTTGGACGTAGTTTCTTTTAGGCTTTTTCTAAATTACCGTTTTTCTATTTTGGCTTATCTTTGAATTTCAAAATTCTAATACTCTTCCTTACCATATATGGGGTGCCCAAGAGCCTAATCTTATATCAAATAAATTAAAATTACTATTCATCAATGTCAGAACAAGAAGAATTAGACAATAATATTCAACGTATAACGAGAAGTATAACGAAAGACGATCTTCAAAATAGAACAAGATCAACTTCTCTAAATATCATTGATTCTTCAATTGAAAAACCAAACATCGAAATTCATCGAAGTCAACGGAACACATTTAGTAAAAATCCAGATTTTTACCAAAACCAAACGAAAACTGATAATGCACCATTAACAAAACCTTCTAAAACAAACTCTTCGCTTCAGGTAAAGAAACTGTTTAAATACGAAGATGATGAAGTACAAAATATGTCATTAGAAGACAAAATGGACCAGATGAAGGGACACCTCAAAAAGCGAGAAACAGCGAATAAGGTCGAAGCAGAAAAATGTTATGAAGACATCTTGAGAATAATCCAGGACTTAACAATAAACGCAGATCTTCAATCAACATCTAAACAAGAGGAAGTTCAGAAAATAATTCAGGACTTAAAGGATGAAAACTTCCTGTTAGAAAAGGAATTGATCGCAACAAAAGAAGCACTAAACAATCAAAAGAATGAAACAGAAAATCTTATTCAAATTGTAAAAGACAAAGAAGTAGAATTGCTGGAAATAATAAAACAAAAAGAAGTAGAGCTGCAAACAATCTTGAAAGACAAAGAAGAAGAAATAAACCAATTAAGAAAAAATTATCTTCACTCATCAAATATCAGGGAAGAGAGAATCAACAAAAATCTTCAGCTCCTTAAGCATCTCCCTCAAGATAAAGACCCAGCAATAGGAAAACTGCCTTCACAACTAATAAAAGAAGACATAACCAATCTCAAGAAACAATTAGATATAAAAACGGAACAATTAAGAGAACTGAATTTTCAACTAAAGGATCAACAAACCTATATAGAATCAACATTACAAACACTGGCCAAAGACGAAGAATTAAAAGACTTAATAAAGTTAATGCACCAACAATATGACGATAAGCTACAGAAAATATTGGAAACAGTACAAAATCAAATGTCACCTAGCAATCTGCTACAACAAGATGAACCTTCGAAAAGTTCCTCAACTACGGAAAAAATATCCATTCCAGATCTTTACTCAACAAGATTAAAACAAACACATTCTATTCCGGCACAAGTTCTCTCAACTACGGCAATTTTTCTCACACGTAAGAAGCAAACGAAGATGTCCATGAACAACATAAGGGGAATATTAGACAGGGAATTAAAAAACGAACCAAAACTACCAAAATTATTCTGCACGCAGTCAAGGGACAAGAATTCCTTCATCTTAAAAGCTTTCACATCAAAGGAAGTTGACGAAACGTTGAACTTTCTGCAAAACAACGAAAAAATACAAAGCTTGTTAGATCTCAATTATCTGGGAGAAAAAAAAAACATCATACTTTTAGGGATTCCACATTATGTTCCGAAGGAAGAGGTGTTGGAAGTATTGGAAACAGAATTAAGTCAAAATGTAAGAGACAATATAAACAAAGTTATAACACGTCCAAAAGCAAAAACCTTTCAATTAATGTTGGAATTAGAGGAACCAATGGCTCTTCGTATGCCAGCAAAAGGCTATATTTATATAGGTTTAGCATCGTGTAGAATTACAAATTATGTCCCTCTTATAAGATATGAAAATTGCCAATTATTTGGACACTCCCATGAAAAATGTAGACGCAAACAAGCGTGTGCATATTGTGTGCACAGCCATGAGTCCAGTACATGTCCTAAGCGCAATTATCTAAACTTACATAGATGCATAAATTGTTATAATACTGTTGATGAGAAAGGCATGACATTTAGCTACAAACACAGTGCAAACTCAAACAAGTGCCAAGTTTTCCAAAATTTTCTCCAAAATAGACAATATCGCATCAACAATACCATCAACATTAGATCACTTTCAACTTAAAGAATAGTTCCTCTAAAATCGTTTCATCAAATACAAACTCAAATTCACCTCCTTCTCTAAATTCTACTAATGGTAATATTCATAAAATGGAATTCATATGCTTCCCTGACATGCGAGTCAAAAGACAGGAAAGGCTGTCCGGACGTAACATTAGCCTCAATGCCGATCTTCTCTCACATAGCGAGCTGGGAAGTGATGGAGGAGATGGATTTTGGTGATCATCGTTTAATAACTTTAATATTAGATACAAAAATTCCGAAGCTTCCCAGACGACGATTCAGAACAAAAAATGTATTATTTCATAAATTTAACACAGCTTTACACAGTCAAATAGAAGAAAATAATGTATGCTTTAATAATATAGAAGATATAGATACATTTAATGATATTTACGAAAAAATCATCACATTACTCACCAATATCTGTAAGAAAAATTTTAAAAGAAGAAAGTCAGCGTATACACCACAAATAACATGGTGGACAGAGGATATCAGAAAACAAAAAAATTTGGTTAGAGCTTTAAGAAAGAAATCAAAATTACCAGAGTCTACTCCTGAACATTATGCAAAATATAAATTAGAGAAAGCTAAATACAGAAAGTTTATAAAGAAAGCTAAGAATGATGCATGGAATCAATTTTGTAAAAAAACGAAAAATCCATATGGGAAACTACAAAAAGTAGCTTTTCAAGATTTCTACCATAAAGAATCGTATGCGCTATCTTCCTCAGACACCATAACCCAAACTAAAAAGCAACTATTCACAGATCTCACAAAAGGAATTTTTGGTCCATCAGCTAATCCAAAAGTTAATCTGCATCCACAGTCAACGGACATTGTACCACCGTTCACTATTCAATAATTGAGAGACATCATCTACTCTTTTGATGCTAACATAGCGCCGGGAATAGATGACATCGATCATCGCATAGTAAGAAATATTTTCAAAATTAAAAAAAAGATCTCCTACTCCAAATGTACATAACACTATTGAAACTGAACTATTTTCCAGATGTTTGGAAAATAGGAGAGTTGGTGTATTTTTTTAAATCGGGCAAACCCCCTACAGAGATTGACTCCTACAGGCCAATAACTTTGCTCCCTGTTTTCAGAAAGATATATGAAAAACTCTTACTGCGAAGGATAAACTTCTCTTTACACAGAAACAGAATACTCTTTGAAAATCAACATGGAGACACGGAAGGGAGATCAACAGAAACAACAATTCAAACACTATTCTCACACATATAAATAATTAAACAAAACAACTCGTATATATCCCTGTTGTCAATAGATTTTAAAAATGCATTTGATAATCTTCCGTGGGAGCAGGCATTAATCCTACTTCAACAACTAAGTATTGAACAGCCCTATATCAACACGAAAAGATCCTTCCTAACTAAAAGAGGAGCATATCCAAACTGGCTAATGGATGAAATACATTGGTTCTCGAAAGGCTGCTCACAAGACTCGTGCTATGGTCCTTTCTTGTGGAAAGTGTTTATGCAGCAATTAATCGATATTCTCAGCAATAAAAATATAAGAGTCATAGCATATGCGGATGATTTAATGTTAATCATTGAGGCAAGAACTAGAGCCGAACTAGAAAGGAGAGGAAATGAAGCTCTTCAAGTAATTAGCGATTGGGCTCAAACTTCAGATCTGAAAATATCTTATCACAAGTGCCAATGTTTGAATCTCAGACGTCGAAAGTATTTAAAACGGCGTCCAATCTTCAAACTTGATTCACATAATCTTAAAACTGAAAATACTATGCCATATCTAGGAATACATTTAGATTCAACCCTATCATTTTTGCCACAGCTTAGAATAAAACGGGATGAAATGACAGCAACAATACAAAACTTGTTAAAATTCGCATCAACCACAAGTGGCATTTCCAAACAAATCATAAAAACTTGGTACACTTCCATTCTAGAAAAGAAAGTTTCATATGCAGCAGCTACATGGTTTCCAATATTGCAAAAGTCACATGGCTTTCGCCTGCTCTTATCTATTCAGCGTCGTCGTCTGCTACTAATCTCTGGAGCATATAAAAATCTCCTACATCGGCTCTAAATGTCCTGACAGGAATTCCTCCACTACCTTTAAAACTGAAACAGATTGCAGACCAAGGAATGATACTGAGACTGGGAGTACCATCACACCCATATCACTCTGATACATTTCAAAACAAAGCTTACAAAAAATACATAGATACCTCAAAAAATATCTTAATATACTGGATGCACAAAATAAAATAGAGACATATGTGCAAATATACACGGATGGCTCAAAAATTGAAATCGGCACGGGTTATGCCTACTGTGTATTTAAAGAAGAAGAAATAATATATACATATCAGCAAAGAATACAAGACGAAAACTCAACGTATCAAGCGGAACAGCTGGCGATTTTGGACTCAATACAATGGTCAAAACAATCAAAATATCGCACAATAGTTATAAAATCAGATAGCCAATCTACAATATCAGCACTAAAAGATATATCTACAAAAAATATAATAATCAGACAAATAATCCAATCTCTGCAAGGAGCAACACAAAAATTTTATCTACAATGGGTCAAAGGACATTCAGGCATAACAGGTAATGAATTAGTGGATCGGTTAGCAAAGGAAGCAACTGACCCAAATTCATTAATACCAGAAAAATTTATACCATATCCATCCTCATATCTTAAGAGAATATTAAAGCAAACTTTGCATAACTCATGGCAACGTGATTGGGACTTATGTCCCACTGGGCGATATACCTATGCATTGAAGTCAAAAGTTTCAGAAGATTATCTTCTAAGTCATCGATACCTATATATATTCGCTATCAATCATGGCCCTTTCCCGGCTTATTTAATTAAATTTAATAAATTTTTGTCTTCAAAATGCACTTGTGGCACAGGAGGGGATTCGCTACATTACGTTCTCACATGCCCATTGACAGCTACTCTACATTTGAAGAAAACAGACACCATCTCTCTGTCGAATTGGTTCAAATTATTCCTCGGCGATTCCATTGCTTCAAAAGATAATTAGCTGCATGTCCTTAATAGAAAAAAATCAATTGTTATTCCAAATGCCACCAGTACACATCATTGGTGGTGATGATGATGATGATGCTTTTCCTGCAAATTAAGCTGCAAATTTGTCAAATATGTAAATAAAATTGTAATTTAAAAAAAAAATAAACTTGCCAAGCAGGGCTTGCAGGGGCTAAAGCCATATGGTAGGCCTCCCTGCTTGGTTGAATCTGAATCTGAATCTGAATCTGGTCTGAGTTTGTTCGACCGTTATGATGTCTTCTTAAAAAACTGGGTTCACGTAACTCATGTTGTTCGATGGACCCTACGGAGGCAACCAGGCCAACTCATGGCAACAAAAAATAACCGGCAACTTCCCCCTAAAGATTTTTGTCGACTCGACCCAAAGTATTGAACAAGACGCCTGTATCCCTATTAACGTGAAGAAGAGTTAACCGTCCACCATTTACATTTGGTTGTAACACCAGGCTAAAATACTCTTCAAAAACAGCAGATTTATTTCTTTGATGGTTAAACAATCTCTATCTCTATAAAAGATTAAGTGTCTGTCTGCCTGCCTGCCCGCGGATTTCTCCGTAATTATAACACCTAGGACTCTAAAATTTTTGTCATGTGTAGATGTTGTCACCGGACAGTATACCTCGGGGCCGGATCTTTAAATTTTAATTTAGATTTTTTTAAAAATTAAAACGTGTATAGGGAATTTTGGGTTTGAGGCTATTTCAAGCTCCTCCCATGAAATAGCCTCTGCAACGCCATCCGTGGCAACGAAGCACCCAGACAATGAGAGCAGTGTAACGACCGAAGAAATCTATGGCCTAGCCTGACTCGTGTGTTGCTGGCCTAGAGTTGTCCAGTTTTTGTCCATGGTTTTGTCGCCTAGCTTCGGAGGTTGACTGCCGTGTAAGCCGTGTAATCGAATCGAAAGGACAGTTTTCGATATGCAAAGAGACTGCAAGAGATGTTAGTTGGCAGGTCAAAAAGAAGTGAACCGAGCTACGCTAAGAGAGATGCAGAGAGAGTTGAACAGACGACAGTGAGCGGAAAATGGAGTGTGCGCGTGAACAGTATATGATGGTTGTGTACGCTGGGGTTTTGATGGCAGAGTGTAATTTTTTTAATTGTTCATCTTATTTTAACTTGTGTATCAACGATGCCTAATAAAAAGTGCTGGATGTTAATCATTACCTTGGATCACTGGAGTTCGTTAAGTCATTACAGTATGGCTCTTTCCACCCGACATCAATAGAGCTTACTGATTTTAGTTCGGATTTTCACCACAGGGGGTGCTTTCGTATCTTTGGTTCTATGGGCTGGATCATGACGGGTTATGCCTCATTCGACTCGATATCGATAACCTTAATAAATTCAGTTATGTTCGTATAGAACATATTGTGCCCCCTGGCCGTGGAAGGTGTAACTAAAGTATTTTGCAGCTAACTCGGGTTCTATGGGTCACATTACTACACGGTTTGGCTCATTCGACACAACATCAATAGAGCTTACCTATTTTAGTTCTGAATTTCACCATCAAGGTGTTTTTTCCTATCTCTGTTTCTATGGGCTGGATCACAATGGGGTATCGCTTTTTCCACTTGACATCGATAGAGCTGACTGATTTTAGTTTGGATTTTCACCACAAGGGGTACTTTCCTATATCTGGTTCTATAGGCTGGATCACGACGGGGTATGGCTCATTCGACTCTACATAGATAGAGCTTTTCGATTTTCACCACCAGGGGTGCTTTTCTATCTCTGGTTCTATGGGCTGGATCATGAAGTGGTATGGCTCTTTCGACTCGACTTACGGTAATATATGGGAGTGTGTATGGCACGCCCAGTGTTTGCTGTCTAAGGTAGTGGGGCCCCCAACATTAGATTTGTTTAAAAAAAAATGTTCAACACTGATTTCATGTACATTTAAGGTTGTTGGCACGGGCAACGCCGGGCTGATAAGCTAGTGATTTATATAGGTAAATAAAGAAGGCACGTACAAGAGTTAGGACACTTACCAGAGGTGTTAAGACGAAATAGCAATAGAAGAATACTACTTAAAAAAATACGCAAACTGGAATTAAAGTAGGAAAAGAAAATAATTTCTGACTTAAGAAAAAATGGTTACCCCTTGCGGTGGCTGAAAAGGTTCCTTTCTGAGCATCGCTTGTCAACCTCTTTAGTTCGCAGAAGCCCCACCGGATATGTTCTATTCCTTATTAAAAGATCTTTCGGAAAAATTTTCTAGTATACTCAGGTCTAATAATATCAGTACAGCCTTAAGGCCACAGAATGTTTTAAAAGAATTGCTTTGTAAGTTTAAACCTAGAATACCTCCCCTACTTAAAACCGGCTCGGTCTACCATATCCCTTGTGGGGTCTGTGTCTTAATTGGTGAAACGGGTCGTACTTGCTCCATTCGTCTTGCCGAACATAAACATGCTTATAAATCTGGTAGCCTTCAATCAAAACTAGTACAGCATTCTTTGGATACGGACGATATTCCGGATTTCGCAAGTATCGCAGTAATCAGATCCAGCTGCAATAATGTTAAGAGTAGAGTATTTCTTGAGGGTTGGTTCACTGGTAAACAGACTTCGCCAATTAATGAATCTTGTGCTGTTCCACCTGTGTACACGATCTTGCTCTAATGGAAGTTCGTCGAAAAAAATATTCAAGTTTTAACTGGTTAACTTTATTAACTGTAAACATGGTTGAAAATTCTCCGGTCAACGTACGTAATTGCACTGATGAGGGGCTAAATTATAGCCTGAAACGTTTGCAGTATTTTTAATGTTTTAAGTGTATTTTTTGTAACTTTTATGTCTGATTAAATGTGATATTTTTTTTAGAACTTTTATTCATCAGACGTTAAAAAATGTTTAGTTATTTTAGTATTAAATTTCCAGTTTTTCATTAAATTTACTTTCTTATAAATAAATAGATGTTAATTAAAATAATATTCTAGCTTAATAAATATATCTGCTGAGGGAAAAATCTTTATTTTTAGACTAGAAAAAAAAATACAGATTGTCTAAAAAAAAACATTATCTGGAGGCAAATAAGCATATATATATGGATAGTTTAAAAAAATACTCTTTTGATGCAGATATTTTCTTTTATGTTGCTGAATGCAAATGCACTAATGAATTTTTCCTATTAAACATTTTACGTTTAATCCGAAATTGTGCGAAAAGCATTTTATTATTATTTTTTTAAAAATACGTAATAATATTTAAGGTAAAAAAATTTAAGGAGATATTAAAAGTTTTTTATTTTTCCATTAATTGAAATCGGGAATGGATCAGCGGGGATGAGAAAATATCCTAATTAAATTATACATAATTAAAATATCCAATATTATCTGAGTCGCATTAAATGAACTATTGTTGAAAAACCGTCTTTTAAAGAAAAACATTGGACAATTTTTTTTCTGGTTTTATCTTAATAAGAAAAAATTAAATTACAGATTACAAATATTTGTTGTTATCATTATCTGTGATTAGATATAAGGACATTAATTATTGAGGACATATAAATACACTAACAGGAAAAAAAAAAGAAACATATATACAAATTCATGTAACTTGAATAACATTGCAACTAAAAATACATGGAACTCGCACAGGACCTATATATATATATTTAAGCCGTATAATCTTCAAACTGCAGAGCGGAAAAAAATAAAAATGTAATAAATGTTATATAAAGTGAGGGAGTGAAAAGTTTGTTAAGTTTTACAACATTTTAGAGATATGTAGAAAAAAATTATAAGTGTTGTGGACGCCCCTGACAGATATGCAAGTTTTACAGATTTCCATGTCCATGCTCCCAAGTAAACGCCATTTCTCACAACGCGTCAAATGAGTTCTCAATGACATTTTCCACATTCAAATTTAATCCAATATTTAATCGAATTTGCATATTTCTGTGCTGAGAGAAGAATGCCACTGAACTACGTAATAATCATCTTGACCTTTAGTTACCAATCTATTACCTTTTATTGGACTTCGTTTAAGAAAGTTAACAAAAAGCATATTTTTATAGTTGTTTCTTTAATTTTTCCCCCCAATGTATAAGTTTATTAAATGTAAATGATTGCTCTCTTATTTTATTTTTATATTATTTACATTTAAAAAATAAAACTAAATAGACAACTACCCCATTTAAATAATAAACGTTTGGAACGGTTTTGGTTGAAGAGAGCACATGGTTATTTTTGAAAATGAACATTATGCGAATACGATCCCAAACTGGGAATACACGCAATTTTATATATTTTATAAAAAAGTACCATTGCCATTAAAGTGCTTTTCTTAATAGTAATATCTGCGTGTCAACCCGATATGTTTCTTTTAAATTGCAAGAGATGTTTTCATTCTTTGGAGAAAAGGTAATCTAATTTTATTTTACATCTAGAAAGGATGTATTATATTAATTTTATTAAATACTAAATTTCAAGTAAGAAATTATACGTCCAATGCAGGTTAATATTTTTTCAATAAGAGTGCACCTTTTCAATTACTTGATTAGTAAAACAAATTCGTACTTTTAAGATTTGGCTACTGGATTCCAATTTTGGAGCTGTTGATTTAACAATTACGTCATTTTAATGATTTTAAACAAAAATGACGTGATCTTGATTAACGTATACAAAATACTTCAGATTTAGGAATTAAAGCAAATGATTAGGATTTAAAGCAAAAGATATTATTCGCGCTCAATCAATCCACTTTTCCTACTTTAAAACATATTTTAACAGCAATATTAAAAAATAATTAGTTGAAAAGTTATTATATATATTTAAAATGTATTTCTTCTAAGTAGGAGCAATAGGTGTCCAGTTAAATACAAGGAGATTAAAATTGTTTATTTTTAAAGTCCTTAATTGAACGTAAAACTAAAAAAAAGTTACGATGGAATGATTCCAATATGTCAATTGGCCGACAGAGCATTTTTTGTTTTGTAGAAATAACTGATTAAGGAAGCTTGAATATGTTAATTTTTTTTTTTTCATTTCTTAGAATTTTGTAAATTTCTGAAAAATGTAACTTAAGCAAATTTTTATTTTGACCATTCATTTAAATGAAAAAGAAATATATATTTACAATTTCCATGAGAAAGTGATGCCAATAAAAATGTTATAATTCTAATAATTTCCCCTTATCTTCATTTTATCAACAAAAATTGAATAATTAACTGTCGCAATTACAGAAATGCCATAATGTCATTAAAAATTACAAAGAAAAAAAAAAGAAAAAAAATCTATAAAACTAATTCAAATTTAATTTCAATTTACATGACGTTCTCGGATTCAGGCGAATAACTAATGTGAATATTATAAGAGGAGTGGTGATGAAGCACAAATATACGGGGTGATTCTAAAGTCACTATACATCTTGTGATTAAACAGTTTTTATTACACAATAGCCAATGGTACTGAAACTTATGTCTCAATAGGATATAGTTTCAATACATTTCAATGTGCATGTCTAGACACAACACCCTTGCGCTTCATTGTAAACCGAAAAACTTTCTCAAGCAGAGCTGGTGTAATCTCAGCAGCTGCGACTAGAATCTGCTGTATTAAGTGATCAGTGCCGCTTATCTTTACCTGGAAAACCTTAGACTTACTAGCATTCCTAACCAAAAAAGTTCTAAGAGCGTAAGGTCAGGAGAACGGAGGTTCCACATCTTTGACGAGGTACGACCAATCAATCTGCAGGGAAGAGTTTGATTCAGTTAATCAAATAATAAGGGCAAAATCGTCTGGCGCCCCATCCTGTTGAAAAACAGCAGTATCCGTAATTCCATCAGGTGCTAACTGGGGCTCCAAAAACTGTTCCAACGTATCGATGTATCTGGTTCCAGTAACAGTTTGTTCTGCGAATAAGAAGGCCCCGTAAACTGTTGTCCTTGTTATCTCTTACCACACATTCACTTTCGCTTGTCTCGCTGTCACTCCTGCATCCTTGGTTGTTCGTATGACTAGATCCTACAATTGTGTTTGTTTACATGTCCACATGTGTGAAATGTAGCTTCATCAGGGAACAAAACATTTTGCATCAAATTATCATATTCCAGAGTTTCTAGCAGGTCATAACACATAGCTTGTCTGGCTGCATAGTCCGCAGCTTCAGACTTATGTACAGTCGTGGAAAAAAAAACGGAACACCCCCCACTAACTCTGCAACAAATTATAGTAGAAGGACGTGACTGGTACCAAACGATTGGAAATAAAGTTTACTTTTAAGTGATGTATCTAAAATTTGCTTAAGGGGCCATCTACATATTAAAACCAGCCTAAACTTTAATTTTTTCAATGGCAACACCTACTTTTGATATGATATTTTAAATTTTCGGTTCAAACTATGCCTAGATACAAAATTTTAAGTCATTTGGATGATAAGTTTTTGAGTTATAAACATTCAAATTTTAGAGCTTCTAATGTTAAATTACATTTTCATATTTTTATTAATATCTCCTGAAATTATAATCCTAATGTGCTAACGTTTTCTTTGGTTATAAAACTCAAAAACCCAAACATAATTACGTCAAATTTGTAATTTTTAAAATTTTATAATATGAATTATGAATTATGAAATTAATATTCGAAAAAATTATGAATTGCAACCTACAATTTTTTTGATGGATTTATATTTATTAAGTCCTGCTTTATGTGTATTCAAAATTTCAATTTTCTTTCCAAGTAGTTTTCAAATTATGCTTAAAAAACGACAAAATGCTGCTTTAAGGGGCCGTCTATGATGTGCATTAAAGCATAGTTTGAATAGCGATGAGAGCGCTGCGACTCGAAATCCCGATTGACACCACTAAATTTTAATAGTATTTGTTACCTTATTCAAGGACAAAATTTCTGAAATTCTTTACGTTGGAGAATACTAATAAAATTTAGTGGTAAGAATCGATATTCGGGTCGGAGAGCTCTCATTCCTCTTTGAGAAAATATTATACTCATAGGCTGGGATTATAGTGACTTGATAAACTTAGAGATTAAGTCTGTCTTACACTATAAACAATGCGTAAACCGTATTTCAATGCTTCGTGATCTTACGTTAAACAACTCTGACAACGACCTGTGATTGTAGTAAGATATAAGATAGCGAGGCACCAGAACCCCAGCCTTTATTAGTATATATATATATATATATATATATATATATATTTCTTTTACTTTTTCAATGTCTGCTTTAAAATTTTTCATTAAAATTACGTAAAACGTATTTGCTTGAGATATATGTTTTCATTTATGGAAAATAGTTTCGCTTTTATTTTTAAATTAATAAAGCTCATTTTTGAAAAATATGATCAGTTCTACCTTAGAAAAAACTTAATCATTTTTGTTACCTTTAAATGGATTTGTAGCTTCTTTTCCAGTCTAATAAAGCTGTATTGTTTTTTCTGCAGTATATATGTTTGAAGTGAAGTTTATTATAAATGCATATGTGTAGAGTATTTGCTGAAACAAAATGACCCCACAATTAACTGAAGCAACGAAAGGCCAAATGATTGGCATGTGGCAAGCTGGAAGAAGTTTTCGTTATATAGCTGGGCATTTTCAAGTGTCTCTTCAAACTGTTTCAACATGGATTAATAGGTAAGGTTTATATTGGTAGTTTATTGCGAAGAAAAAATTACAATATTTCTTCTATAACTTTCGTATTTAAATCTATTCGATTAAACAGGCTAATTGAAAAAAAATTACAAGTTATTTTTATGGTTTTCTGATAGGCAAGATTATTTCCTAATCGCTAGCAGTGTGCAAAAAAATCTAATAATAATAATAATAAATAATAAATGTCATATGCCAAGTTTTCTTGCCAGGAGGCATTAATGAGTTAATTGTAAAATTTCAAATGGACTACCAGAATAGGTTTAATCATAGAATTATTACCCCTATTCTGAAGGAGAATAACGGATGTAAAGTTATTCAGATGTCTTTATAACATATATTTAGTTTTAGGTCTTCAAATAAATCGGAACGTATCTCAAAACAAGACACCCCCCCCTCCTCTCGCTACTAAAAAAAAGCAATGTCTGGATTTATTTTCAGACTAAAAAACAATTTATCTGCGTTTTTGTTTTGTTATTTTTATTTTGTTTCATTACACTGCTTTATACTATTTTTTTTTAATTCTAAATTTTGTATCTGTCAATATTATTCACGTTTCTGCCAATAAACTAAAGAAAAGGCGAGTTAAATAGATGCAAAATCTGAGAAAAAGAATTATAAAAGTACCTGTAAAATTCCAATAACATTTACATATTCTAAGACTATTTTAATTACAAATAATCTTATGGTTTTTTAATCCCTTCGTGACGAGAGTGTATTACAGAATTTTTAATAATTTACCACCGGTTTTTCAAAACAGAAATTTTCGTCTAATTGAATTGTGGAAATGCTAAGATATAATAAGGCAAAGCTTGCAATAAAAAATAACTGGTGGCAAAAATCGAGGATTCTGAGCATCTTATGCGTCACGCATACGTGTCGCTCGTCCCCAAGGGGTTAAAATCGGATAATTCAACCCTTGTAAACATTATCTTACAGCATATAACAATAACCGAAACTTATTAAGTGAGTAAAATGGTCATATCGGTAAAACATAATGCATTAAAAGGTGACATTCTGCAGCATTTCAACAATCGAGAACCGAACTTCAATTTGGATACAGCCCCTTAAATATGCTCATTATAAAGTAATTAATTTCTCAGAAACTAATCGTAGGAATTTAATGAAATTTGGTATATAGGCATAGTTTGAACTGCAAATTTCAAATATGTTGTCAAATTTGGGTCTTGCTATTGAAAAAAACAAAGTTTGGGTGTGTTTTTATATGTATATGGCCCCCTAAGCAAATTTTATATACATCACTTAAAAGTAGACTTTATTTCCAATCGTTTGGTACCAGTCACTTCCTTCTACTATAATTTGTTGCAGAGTTAGTGGGGGGTGTTCCGTTTTTTTTTTTCCACGACTGTACAACCTGGATGTGGTATGCACGTTTCTGCAACTTGTACCGGAGAGTTAGTTCTCCACACAGTGGTTTGAGGAATATCAAGCTCCCTATTACGTCTCCATGTAGATGCAGAAGAACTACTTGTGATCGCATACTGCACACTTTGCACGGTATCTGGCGTTATTCCCGGCCTCCCTGGACTTTCTTCATCTGCATCACTACCAGTAACATGGAATCTATTGACTAGGGTCTTTAAAGCCAGCCTTGTGTCGGCTGGTTTCCTAAATCTACGGTCGAAGTCTGCCCAGACCTATTCATATGTCATTTCACGAAGACAAGCAGAAAAAAAGCGATTCGTTCTTCTTTGGTTAGCATTCTGTTGCATTACCTGTAAGAAAAAATATTCCGTATATATGATACTCCGTATGTATATACTGAAGTGTACAATGACTTTATAATCACCCTGTATATACAGTCCGCTTTTGTGTTTGGTCTCTGACTATAAATAAAAGCAAAGTTCATGATCTAATACGCCTTTATTTCAATTATTATATAACTGTTTTTTAATTTTAAGAAAAAAATAGTTTTCAATACTAAATTTAATCTAATATTCTAAAACATTGCTAATAATTACTATTTACATTATGGTATTATACGATTATACTCAAAGGTGGTCTCTTTTTGATATTTAAGAAAAATATTTAAAATGTAGTGCATTATATTAAAGAATATATCTAAGAACATTGAACAATATTTAAAATAGTTTTATATAGTTTAATATTTTCAATTTGTGATTGATCTGAATATTGAACAAAAATTCCTTCAATAATAGACACATATGCGAAACATGAAAAATCAAATTTAAATAGAGATATTTTTATTCTGTAAGTTTTATAGAAGCCTGAAATATTGTCAGAGAGTGAACCGCTTCATTAAAATAAACTATTAAAAACTTTAAATTTATGACAACACATTATTTCTATTAATAAAAAATGAAAAAAAATGTAATTTTACTCATATGAGAAGTTCATCATCTAAGCCCAAACTTATAGTATATTAATAAAGTTTATAATATTACATTTATAACTTTCTAGGTTATGATATTTTGCCTAACATCAAAATATTAAAGATCTTATATTTAGAAATAGGTAACAAAATTAATTCCACACAGATTTCAACATTTTCAATCAGTAATATTTAAATATGTGCATAGAAAGTTCTAAGCAAGTTTGAAACGTATTCAAATTGATATAGAATCTAAGAAATCAGACACTAATATTAAGTCAAAATTAGAAAATTTATTGTTTGACAGACGTTTGTAATTTAAATGTTGGTAGATATCGTAATTTGAATAATTTGTGTGAATTTATTTTAATATATATTATTTTTTAAACTTATATCATAAGTAAATTAATGTCTTAATGTCTGCTCGATACTGAGGTGTTATGCAATTGACTTACACGTTTCCACCTTATTAAATTTATTCTACTTACTCTTTTACTCATTATTTTTCTTATAACAAACTAACAAGAATAAAAACAAACTTATCCGAAAATTTATACGAATATATATATATATATTTTTTTTTTTTTCAAATAATAGAAAAAAATACTGCCTTCAGGAAGTTTTGCTTAAAGGTTGAAGTTTCGTTATTTTAAAAGTTATAACGAAGTCGATAACTTTACGCGGACTCTTTTTTTTCTGTTATCTGTTTATTTAGGTAGAACTGTTGTTTATAAATAACAATTGTTACTTTTTTATCCATTCGAAATATTCTAGTTTAATAAGGTATCCAGCGAGAATAAGATACATCAATAAAAATCTCATTAGCCGAATAAATAAAACATATTTTTACATGGAAAGAAATTTCGGAACCGAAAAAAATAACATGAAATTGAAAATGCTCCTTGTATGTAAATAGCAATTAGCAATCAAATTTAACGAAATATATTTCAGGATTATTTCATCGCAATTATAAAAGGAAATGTACGATAACGAACATAAACGAGCCGTTAGTAAAAAAAAATATATATGTGAATGTTTATGTAATTTAAATCGATTTGTTTCGCATAGGAAATGAATCAGAAAAAACAGAAAAACTAAGTTGATATTAAAACAAATTTCTATGCACGCATATTATCAAGATATGTATGTATGCATGTAAGCATTTTCAATGAGAAATAAATATCTAATTTGTTTTTATAATTAATTCCAGTTAGCTTATCTGTGCACAGATCCAGTTAAAAATTACATACATGTAAATTTGGAAATAATTTGCGATACAATTACAACTCAGATTATGTAATCAATGCCTTTATTTGCATTAATATGCTTTGAAGAGTATTAAAGACTTTTCGCTTAAGAAATCATTAACAGGATAATTAAAAAGAAATATATTTGTTAAATAGTGACATGTATTTTGAGTACATTTATTTTGCATAGAAAATGAATTACAAAAAATCCAATTTGATGTTAAGAGATGTAGATGCACGTTTATAACCAAATTATGTAGGTAAGAATGAAAACTGTTATTTAATGAAAAAAATCTGATTTATTTTATAATTAGTTAAAATTAGTTTATGTATTCACAGATCCAGTGAAAAATTATCTACTTGTAAGTATGGAAATAGTTTTGAGATAAGATTGACACTAGGCTTATGTAGTCGATTCTTCATTTGCTTGTTCTTGTGAAGTATTAAAGATTGTTTGCTTAAGAAATCATTAAACATGCTAATTGCCCCAAAATATAATTAATAGTAATACATATTTTGAGTTATTTTTTAAAATTCAGTTTATCAAACCATTCTGCAAAATACATTTACTTTATCCAGTTTCTCAATACTTCATATAGTTAACAGAGGTAAAATTTAAGTATGATGCTAATGTATTTGATAAGACTTGCATATTATTGAAAAGGAATGAAGGTATTTAAATATATTCTATGCAATTTTCAGGTTCAACAAATATTTTTAAAAATAATTATTAATAATCTCAGATTCGGAAAATTTATGACATGATCTACAACATTTTTTCTATAAAAAAGGCATTGCTTAGTAAAAAAATAATTAAATCATAAAATGAAAGATTTACAGACAGACAAAAGTAATGTTATTTCACATTTGTGTGCTGCTTTTAGTTATATGAATATAATTTTGCTTTTGATGGATGAAGATAAAAATTGCGTTAACTGGCCTAACTGAACACTGAAAAATTCGATGGAAATCTAGAAAACTGGCATGAATTTTAAAGCAAATTTAAATCTACCATTAATTACAATGATGAGATAAGTGGATGATATAAATTTAAACACTTCAGAAGTCTCCTAAAATCATCCGCACAAACACCCATTCAAGGGATAGTCTGAGTAAATTATGATACCTGTGTAAAGAATTTAAAAATAGTTCAAAAGAAATGTAGTTGGATCTAATAATTGTAAATTGTATGTTGTTAAATTGAACACCTGTCCGTAACCTTCTTAAATTATAGGTATTATGTAATTTGTGTATGATGATTGTGAAATATATATATACATAGTTTAAAATCGTTGAGAATTAGGTTACACAGTTATGGAAATTTATTGTTTCTTATAATAACAATGTTAATACCAGATAATTTAATGTTCAATTTTACCAGAGGTAATAAAAATTAACAGAGTCAGGAAATATACCTAAACTGTTAGATTATTTGAGAGCAGAAATCAATAGAGAACATACACTTTCGTTTCACGGAAAAAATTCTCATGGCAACAACGAGATTTGAAATAAAGCTGTTAATTAAAAATATATATTTAAAAAATATTTTACTAGTAGCAATAAATGCTTACAACCGACTATTTTAAACACGGATGTTGAAAAAATATGCATGTTCTGATCTGAGTGAGATTCATGATTTACATTCTTGTTCCAAAGCTATAGAAGAGAACAGAAAAATTTTAGTCCGGCCTGATAATTTTTATGTTTTAAAACTAGCAACTTGTAATAACTATCAAGAAAAAACAACGTACTTTAAATAAGAATGTTTTTTGTAAGTGTCCAGAATTTCATGAAAACTATTCCAGTGTAATAGATATTTATTTATGAAAAGAATTGGTAAAAGTTGATAATTCTGAACAAAATCCAATATCTGAACAAAATGACTTTATCCTCCATGAAGAAGTCATACGTGAAAACAAAACAACTACCAAGATGCGAGACATTTTTCACGCATCTACCGATTCTTCTATTTTGTTTGTTCAAATTTAAAGCCTGATATACTTAGTGGTTTATTCAGTTTCGATCGTATAAAATTGAAGTCATTGGAATCATCAAACAGGCACTCTTTCAGATCCGTCTAGCTAGATCTTGCAGCCAGTGACGTTGCGATATTTATTTGGAATGCAAATTATCTTAATCCACATCTAGAGTTAAATTGGAAAATTTTAAGAATGATCGGTGTTTTATTCAGTGCAAAGCACTTGTTCATTTATGTTATCTGCAAGGATAAAACATCACATCAGTAAATACAAATCTGCATTTCCAGAAACATTTCACGAACATATGAATGTGTGTATGTTTACTGGTTGGTTCGAATTAAGAATCTCAAGATTTAAATTTATATATTGAATTAAAAGCTTTTTCAGATATTCTAATTTCAATATGTGCAAATGCTGTACAAATTATAAAGTATTTCGTAACAGAATGTCTTAAAGGAGAAACAGTGTAACAAAAACTGCTCATAACAACTAAGTTATATGTTATAAATGTAATACAAAGGAAATTTACCTGAGATTTGAATGGCGGAATCTTTTAAAATTTGACGATAAGAATTGTAGTGTAACAAAAAGGTAATTTAAACAAGTGGGTAGGTGTGATCGAAGATCGCTCAAAGGGTTTCGTTTGATATTCCTTTCAAAACACTTTATCCTTTCTTTAATAAATCCAAATAAATTTCATTTAGCAAAAAAAAAAAAAAAAAAAAAAAAATATGTTTTTTATAAAGTCAGTCTATTATACACTATATATACATTCTATTATATTCTGTCATAATAATATCTGTCATGCGGACTAAATGCGATATTTAAAAAAAATAATTTCAAAATTAAACATGTTGTACACCTTCAAAATATTAAAATATGCGAATATTTCCATAATCGGATTTTTATCATGATTCAATATGTTTCTCAAACTCACATATTTACTATTCCCTATTTCTGATATTGATACGCGCTTTGTATTATTCTCAAATATTTGAAAAATCCGTTCAACTTCCAATATGACGTCAGATTTTCTTTTTAATTCTCTAATGACGTGATATTAATCTGCTTTGTGTACATACACATACTCCTTGTATTATTGAGAAATCTTTGAAAATTTCGTTTCATTACCACTATGACGTCAATCATTTTTATTTTATATTAATCATTTTTTCAATTGGTGAAACTTTTTATTTCATTTTCATTTTTCACGTGGAAATCGTCTGATAGAAAATTAATTATTGTAGAAAGAATTTCATCTTGGATTTTAATTTTTGGCATCTGCTATACGAAAAATGTTCAAATTTAATAGGAAAAGGCTGTTAGAATTTTGGTTTTTTATCTCTATTTATTAAAATAATACGAATTTTTCAAATTTTAATATTTTGAGCTCTGCATAGCTGGTATTCAACTATATACACAAAGTTTCAACTCTGTAAGTTACACAGTTTCTGAGAATAGCTCTGTGATAGACAGACAACGGAGCGGGATTAATGGGGTTTCGTGAGATGAACGAAACCCTAAAAATGATAGGAGAATTACATATTCCAAAAGAATTTTAAACCCATTCATGGTATCTCCAAGAATTCTTATGCGAGAAATTTGGAAAGATGAATAATTAAAGAAAATTAATTAAATGAAGATATGTACTTTAAATGGACTAATTAGTCTAAATAATAAAGTTCCATTCAAACTCTAGACATTGCTAGACATTATTTTGATGGACATACAAACATGCATTTCAAGATTGTTAATTACACTGTTCCAACTGTGCAAGTGCGAAAGAATATGGAGTTGTGTTTTATATAAGATAACGTCAAAGAACATGTATTTAAATTTTTGTCAATTCCAAAGTAACGGTAGAACCTATAAAGAAATTATATTTACCAAGGTTTGAGTTAGTGAGCTCAGTAGTAGGAACCAAACTAACAGTTTATGTTAAAGAACATGTTTTCAAAGAAACGAAATTTAATTTACATTTCAGAACAGATTATATAATAAATTTGGATTGAATAAGGGACGATTATTAGGAACGGGAGCGAATTATTAAGAATATGAATCGGGAAATACAGCACCAAAACAGATTAAAACATCTGGTTGCATTGTCATGGTTCAGAAAATCCATTCGATTTATTAGCAAAAGGAGAAAAAGCAGAATTAATTTTGAGGAATGAAGCTAGGTTTAAGTGTCCAAAATGTCTGCAAGAAAAAGAAATACTTTGGCATCGAAGGACACAGAATTAATATCAAATCTGCTGAAGAAGGAAAAGGTCATTGGAAAAGAAAGAAAAATCTCCAAACTAGATTTTATTTTTTAAATTGAAAAACCCCGTAACTTGACTAATGTGATTTACATTACTTCTTGGAAATTCAGATTCGTGACTAGTACGAATATTAATACTGTTTTATTTACCTGTGCAGAAGTAAGAGCATTGGACCTCAAAATTGCTCTGAATGGAACAATAGAATGTTTAACGGCCTCGTAAATAATTTTGTCAAGTCATGGAGTTTGCAAAGATATTTACAGAAACAACAACCTTTATAAACAAAATCAATAGACACGATTTTACAGTGAGACAGCAAGGACTACAGCAATAGGGAATTTGGTAAAGAATCCAGAAGTGCAAAATTACTTTGCTGACAAAAGATTAATCTGTATACGTCGTAGCACTGTGGAGTGGAGAGATTCTATGAACGACTAGTAATTTCAACGCACACTTGAAGGATCTTCATTGTAATAAACATAAAATTGATGCTATTTTTAGGTAATTAGAAGCTATCTTGAATTTCCACCCCATTAACATTTATGATGTAAAAGAGACAGGTGATTTTAGAGTCTTATCATCAACGAGTCCCATTTCGTTCTAAAGAAATGAGTTACAGTTTTGCTACCTGAAATAAGATACGTGTCACGTCTCCTGCGAAAAGTGAATTAACCTTCAACTATAGATATCATCTGTACCTGATGTAACAATATTAGACGAAATGGAAACAACGTTATCTAAAATCTGCCCCTAATACAAAGAACAAACATTATGCGGACAACAAGAAGAATTATTGTTTAAAGTAAAGTAGCTACACAACCATGTCTATTATGGAAGTTAAGCATTGTTAGGTAGATTCGCCATAGTAGAAATGAAACAATTCGTGCCTGCACATTAACACTTGCAAATGGAAGTGTAATTTGGCGAGCAGTGAAAACTTATATTCATTGGAACCTGACATTTGGAAAAATAAATAAGTTTTCTTTGTCAGACGTAAGTTTTTGCAGTTTAAAACCCTATTGCAGACTCTTTGGAGTACAGCCGAAAATGGAGTTAACTGATCTGATAAGAACATTTGTTTATTAAACTGTTCGATGTTTCTTTTGAGTTAAAAGTTTTATAGCACTCTAATAACATGCGACATATCGATTCTCTGTAAATAGTTTATTAGTTTTCTTGAAAGAGTACGTCTTATATGTCGAATTATATGTGTTTCGTCTAAAACCCAAATTTTCAATCGAAATAATATTTACACAAGAGATTTACCGTTATAAAATCATTAAATTTCAGAGAATTTTTATAAATTGATTATTGAGCAGAGATTAGTCTTACCAGTGAGATTTAATTTTTTTAATAATTATTTTAATTTGCAAATATTAAGCAGAAAGTTTTGATACCCCATATGTGTAAATAATACATTTTATTTACTTTTTGCACCGTTTTAATTATGATTATGCTTTTACATACATCGACATTTAAAATTCCGAGATTTTTCCTCTTTCATTTTGGGTTTTTCTACTAATTAGGTAGAAGATTAAGAAAAAATCCACTGAAAAACACGCAGTGTCAAAAACATTTGTTGCAAGAAAACTTAAGCTTTGTATTACATTTTTATAAAATTGATACATTAACTATAATAGCCATAAAGCCCATTTTCATTATAAAGATGTTTCACTCACTTAAAGAAAGATGTTTTTGTCACCTTCTTTCAGAAATATTTGTTATGTGTATTGCCTCTTGCCTTATCTATGTGTAATTTTCTTTTTACTACGTTTACAATTTGTCAGTTGTAATTTCTGGTATTTTAAAAGAATAACTTATAATTTCCAGACCAGACAGAAATGTCTGATTTGTGTCGAAACAGTACATAAAGGAGTATTTTATGTATTTTGTTTTCTCGAAATTATGATATAAAATACATATGAAACACCATTATCCACTTCTTTATGCACTGTAAATAATGTTCCTTGGTATAACAATAATGTTTAAAAGTATAATATAACCTCTTCTGAGATATCCACGATTCCAAAAAGTGGTTCTTTATCCCGAGAAATCAAAATATTTTCGGTATTTAAATATATATTTCTAAAATAAAAGTTCCTTTTAGTGGACGTAATTTTCAGAAACCGTTTCAAATATTTTTATAGTGTATTAATAAGTTTACTCAACCCGGTAACAGTAGTAAATTCTGATAATACTATTATACTGTTATACTGTTTTACTGTCTGATACTACTTTTGTTTACGATATTACGTGAACAACACGTAATATCGGTTTTTCGGATGCTATCAATTCTCAAGTAGACATTTTGAGCTGAGTAACATAATATATACATGCAAGTGTAACTACACTGTAAAATTGGGAGAATGAAAAGTTGACTCTTTGAAAAGTGAAAGGTATTTTCTCTATTTTTGGAGTGAATTTCATGTGTAATTTTCCACTCCCTAGAAATGAGTGAAATATTTTTCTCTTTTGTCTAAAGTGAAATGTCTCACTCCATTGACAATACTGAAATATTTCACTCCGTTGACAAAAGTGGAACCCTGGCATTATACAATTTTGTCCATGTTTATTTATTTAGACAAACGAAATTATCATTTTTTTTATCAGTTGCTTAATCAATCTGATCAGTTTTGCCCTTGTTGTGTTTTGTTTGGTTGCTGGGGTATTTATACCAAAGGTGGTGGATGCAAAATACAAGTCGTCTCAGTCAATAGGAAGAAGTATTTTGAAGTGTGTGTGTGAAATAATTGAAAAATATGCTCACTCATGATGTGCATGAGTTTGTGTAGTAGTACGATTGAAAAAAAAAACTAAATTAGCCATTGAAATATGAAATGAATCGATATACTAATTATGGAAACATTATTAGCAATAAAAATGAATATAAATAAATAACTGCTTTATTGTAATGGAATTGTTGTCATAGTAGATATGCGGAAATGTATTATATGGTAAAATCTGAAAACATTCATGAAAATGATTCATATATATATATATTTGAAAACTAAAATGGGTTCAATAGTTCGATTTTGGAATCTTTAGAAATATTATCACAGGCAAGAAACTGTTGTAACGATGTTGTATCATACTAAATAGCAAGTATTTGGTTCGAACTACTTCAGGTTACAGAAAGGTATGGCCATCCGAAGGAGTCATGTGATTGAGCTTTCTCCCCCTCACTAACAGTGGTTTGGTCAAATCTACGAATTTCTGAAAAGAGTTTTCCTGTCTGCTAACGTCTAGTTTCGATCAATATAAACTTTATTCTCCGTTGATTTTTCCTCCTTGATAATGGCAAGCCGAAAGCGCACGGAGTGAGTTTCGTACTATTTACCATCAAGGAATTTAAAGTTTTTAAAAACTTTTGTATATGTATTTTCATAAACACCTATTAGTAAAAAATATATATATTAGTAAAAAAAAAATATTAGTAAAAAAAAAATTAATGAATGAATTTCATGATTCATTTAGAAAAAATAAAATAAAAAATTAATGGGAAAAAAATATGGAAAAAAATAAAAATTAAAAAAATTAAAAACTAAATAAACAAATAAATAAATAAAATTAAAAAAATAATAATGAAATAAATTAATGAATCTTTTTTCATGAATGTTATCATATTTTAAGTAAGTAATGGTGAATCTTTTGTTTTAATTATATTTTATGAATTTTAAGTTATTTTACTGGTATTATATGGTACAAAAAATAGCTTTCGATTTTCTAATTCACAAAGTTGAGAATCACCGCAAATAATTTTGATTTCTACACAATTGGGAACGCAAATCACAAAAAAAAAAAAAAAAAAAAAAAAAAAAAAAAAAAAAAAAACTAAAATAATGTAATAAGAGTTTTTTAATCGCGAACGGCCATAGTATGATTAAATTAACGGATCTCCGAAATCAAGCAGCATCTGGCACGGTTACTACTTGGGAGGGTGATCACCTGGGAACAACGCGTTTTTCGCGCTCCTTTTGCAACAGTGGATAGTGAATCCTATGAAAGAGTGATGACTATTCAGTCTTATCAAGGGTACAAAAACGCAGTACTTTTAGAAGAGTGAGTAGTCACTCCTCTGAAAGAGTGATTATTAACCCTTGTTTAGAGTGAATATTCACATCCCAGAAGTGAGTATTCACTCTTTCAGAGAGTAAACAATTCCACTTTTGCTTAAATTGAATAGTCACTTTAAAGTGGTTGGGCATATTTTGACTCTTCGATAGAGTTCACTCTTCTGGAGTGAATAGTTACACTTTTTTATTTAGAATGTAAATAATGTTCATTTTACGCTCTTATTTAGCATGTTTGTCTGTTAAACATATTTTTCGATCATGAAAATGTCTACATCAAAATTGATAGCATCCGGAAAACGGATATTTTGTCTTAATAGCGATGTGAGAAACTGGATAATGAACTGTAAAAACTACTCGGAAACGTATTCGAAAACTACTGGCAGCTAAAGAAATTTTTGTTTCAGAAATGCTTCTTTCAATCTCACAAATCTTTTGATTTATGGAGTTTATGACAATACAGCAACATTTTTTGAAATTGTGGGTAACTCATGTGAGGCTATATTTTATTTTCTTAAGTGTCCTTGCTAGATTAAAAAAAAGAACATTTTACTTTTTTATTGTGGGAAGAATAACTAATGCATGTTTGTGTAATTTCGTTTCATTTTTTCTAAAGTTTACAATAAAATAAAGAAGAATATGAAGGAAAAAAATAAAATCCTATTTCATATTAACTTTTAATATTTTTAAATATAGGAAAAAGCATTTTTCATGGATAACGTTAATAGGACAAATAAAATTAAAAAGACAAGTGAATCCCTTTTATTTCAAATGTACACAGTACAAGAAATTATCAGGATTAAAAAAAATATGTATTTAAATGACGCAGATTTTCATTTGATATAAAAAAATATCTATATAAAGTTTGTTAAAAGAGATTAATAATGAAACTGAAAAAAATTTAAAGCAAAAGGATTAATGTTTAAATTTTTATTTGATGTAGAATTATAAAAAATTAAACTAACATTGCAATTATTTAAAAAATATATTAATGCAACGTGAAACTCTTTAGAAAAAAAATGAAATATAAAAATAAATCCTTACTTTAAAATAAAAGATCACTTAACCGTTATTTGAAAGATTAAATTCTTTTCAAGGCACATAAGCAAAAATTAAAATCGTTTGTTTAAAATTTCTAGTTTGATAGAAATTATATATATATGTATATATATATATATATATATATAAGAGTGGACCGAAAAGTATAGGAATTTTTTTTTATTGAAATCACTTTAACCACTGGGTGCAAAAGTTGTATTTTATGTATATTAGTTTACATGTCTCTTTAATTGAAATCCATTAATAACTTCCGGTGCCCCAAGCGCCCCCGAAGTAGTTAAAAAATGAAATATTTATGAAAATTTATATATTTTTTTGTTTTTCTATTTTTTTTAAATTACTTTTGGTGCAGGGTGCTAAAGTTGTCTTTTATGTATATTAGCTTACATGTGTTATTTTATTGAAATCCATTCGTATCTTCCGGTGCCCCAAGCGTCCCCCAAAATACTTAAAAATTGAAACATTTCTGAAAATTTATAATTTTTTTGTTTGTTTATTTATTTTTGTTTTGTTGTTTCTAATCCCAGATGGTTTAGCCCTGCTACACCATCTCCACAAACATGGTATTGGGAAAGGAGCAGCTTCTGCTAGTACAAAGTACCAGGAGCACCCAAGGGTAAAAGAGTGACTTTACTCCACAAGGTCTCCTAATTTTGAACCAATTCCAGATGAGAGACCTGCATCTGGATTGGCACCCCCCAGCGGCAACGCTTATATAGAACTTGGAGGACTTTGGAGCAACGAACAGATTTAACGTGCACCAGCTCCCATTAACGTACCCGGTCCCACAGCAGAGGCAGACGAGAGAGGATAGACGATGCACCCTCCCAAGCACTGACCTTGGTCGATGCTGCTGGGCTCTCGGTGATTTTACGAGAACCGAGCTTTACCGTCCGCGCCACTGCGGGGACATTTATTTATTTTTAAATTCCATTTGGCACCGGGTGAGAAAGTTGTGTATTGGGTGTACTACATAATTGTGTAGTGTACATAATTATTTATAAAAATCCATTCATATCTTCCGGTGCACCAAATATAGTTAAAAAATTTAATTTTTAATAAAATGTATTAAAAATTTTAAATTTACGATTTTTTTTTACAAATTTGGCAAAGTGTTTAGGGAATAAAGTATAAACTTATAAATAATAATAATTCTGAAATAATGCATGAAGTATAAATTTTAAAAAATCAAGCATTAAATCATATAAGTTATAAAAATTTAACTTACGTAGCAAAATTTTTACTTCTTTTATTTTGAAGTTTTACATATTCCTAAAGTTTGTAAACATTTTTGGTATTAAAATGTTTGATATGGCTTCTTGATTTTATTCTATTCAATATGAAACCATGTCTCTTTTCTTGTCCAGATGCAATTTCTGGTGCCTCAGACACTAGGCCAATGCATCTTTCAAGAGCTTGGGTATGGCAGAAATATTTTGACCATTCCTCCGTTTTTCATACACTGTTAAAAAAATTGCAGCAAACTGTCCAGTCATTTGACCGTTTTTGTAGAAAACTGTTATATAACCGTAATTTAACTATATTCTGACCGTATTACTGCTCATTTTATGGTATGAATATAGTTAAATAACGGTTATGTAACTGTTTTCTAGAAAAAACGGTCAAATGACTGGACAGTTTGCTGCAAATTTTTAACAGTGTACGTTTACCAAGGTCTCCATTTCTGCGCAAGACACGTTCATCATAAGAGGTGGTTCAACACGTCCAACTCGTTGCCAGTCAATAAGTTCATACTAATGCTTTGAAGTTATATGTTTGGTACTTAAAAAGTTCTTACTTCTGGTGATCCTCTATTTGCATATCTAGCATAAATTAACTTTAGCATTGGCAAGAACGAATTTTAGATTCCAAATTAGATTCCAAATATATCTAGACAAAATTAGGTTCTGAATATCTAAAAAAATGTGATAAGTTTTTAAATATGCCACTTCCTTCTGCTATGGAGGGCTTTGTTTTGGTATGGAACCACACAGGTGCATACCTTCATAATATATGTTATAAAAATAATGAGATTCTCAGATGGATTTTCTGTGGCCACACACAACATTAAATTTCTGATTGCAGTTTTTAGCCATCTTGAGTAAACAACTGGACAAGGTTTTTTCAATGCAAGGTCAGAACTACATTCACCACGTGATATTGCTATGCAAATATAATATAAATATTGCTGTTCATTGCTGAGACCCATTCTATCTATGTTATCGGGCATATTCACCACACTTATTGAAGAAAAGGAAGCTACATGTAGCTCCTCACAGGTTTTGATTGCTGTAGCAATTGAGCCCACAATAGGCTGTAGGACCAATTGCTGCACCATCTAAAGAATTTAGTAAATGTTGTAAAGGCAACTCATTTGTAAGAAGCAAACAAATGCACCCTTGTAAGGTTCTATTGAGCTCCATCTCCATCAGACGAATAACTCCTCCTTTGTGTCCAATATTTACATTTCTTCTGTCGCATACAATTACTGTAAGCCAATTTAATAGTATGTTATTTAATAAAAAAAATATTATTGCTTCTCTCGGGTTTATTTTCGCTTGTTTCAACTGTAACGTGGATAATATACAGAGAGTCAGTTTCTTTTACAAGAGTATAATGTTCCCCCTTTGTGGTTTTTGTGTAGTACATTTCGCCGTTCATCACTTTCAGTATTGTGTTGTATTTTCTCACATAAAAATATAATCAGGTTAAAATAGACAGAGACACTGCTAAATTGCTCAACTCTGCAACTTAATGTCGAACCTTTGAACGCTGTCTACGAATTTCGATGCGATCTGCTACATTCGAAGTCTGTCTTTTCTTTACATTTCCAATATCATGTAAAACAGAACCGGCAATTGAAGCAGCTGCTCTACCTCCGAAATATTGTAAATAAAAATATAGTATAAAAAAATAATTTATACATTTAATAATAAACGATAAACGATTTTTCATCCTCTAGCTCTACTTTTTATGCTATACAAATGATTCTATAATTCTTTGTTTTTACTTATAATTTTTATTTCAAAATTTGCATAAAAATCAATTTTCGGCAAATATTTAAGTCTCTTGGGGCACCGGAAGAAATTCAACGAAGGTGAAATTTTTTTTCATGGATGCTAGTGTGCTTAAAAGACTACTTTCGCACCCCAAACCAATAGTAATGAAAGAAAAAAATAATAAAATACAATTTTAAATTTTAATAAAAATTTAAATTTTTAACACTTTTTGGGGCGCTTGGGGTACCGGAATATATGAATGGATTTCAATTTTTTTTAAACGTAAACTAATATACATAAAAGACAACTTTCGCATCCCGTGCCAAAAGTAATTTAAACTAAATAAATAAATAAAAATTATTAATTTTCATAAGAATTTCAGTTTTTAACTATTTTTGGGGCGCTTGGGGAACAGGAAGGTATGAATCGATTTTAATAATAATAATAATAATAATAAACATGTAAACTAATGTACATAAAAACAACTTTTGCACCCAGCGCCGATTCGATTATCCACGTTTCTATTTTTTGATCTACCCTAATATAAATATATATATATATTAAAAAATTAAAATTCGGCACTTCAGTAAAATTATTACATAAAATTTTCCACTTTTAAATGTATTATACAACCGTTGTTTATTTAATTATTTCCTATGCTTAAAAATATTCTATTTATTTTGTTTATTTAAACTCCTTTCTATTTAAAATGCTTATTTAATATTTCATTTTCCCTTCAAAATATTCTTAAAAACGCTTCTCGTAATTTTCTTTCTTCAAAAAAACTTTTTTATTTCTCAATTCTTCAAAAGCTGAAGTTATTCTATTTAAAGTTATCGTTTGTACTATTTTCTTTTTATATTTTTATTTCAAAGCTAAATTTGCGCTACTTTCTCGCAACGTCCTACGCACGTCAATTTTCTGCTGCCATAAAAACATAGTTCCGACCGGCTTAATAGCTCTGATTCGCTATTGTTACACTTGCACTGGCGTAGATAATCTTGTGCGCCTGGAATATTAATTATTTAATGTTGAACATGAGCTGCGGAGCGCAAATTTCTGTGATATTGTTCTCCCAAAAAATCTCTTGCTGCCTAGAGAGAGTCATATGAATTATTCGAAATATGTTCGAAATATTCGCAATAGAAGCATTTTTTAAATTAATATAATTCTACAAATATAATGCAGTTTTCAAACATCGATTAATTATTAATACTCTAAAGGATTATACTCATATACTTAATTAATTATTTTATATCAATGTTTTAAATTGGTTTCGTTCTTGGAAAGTAGCAATTTCGCTATTGTGTGTCAGCGTTTTTTTTTTTCACCTGCTACATCAATGCAGGCGGTTTGCCAACTAAAACGGTTAGAATCAAATCCTCATCATCAAATGCGTCATATACCAGAAATTTCAATGGAAAATTACTTAGTATATCTAATTTAAGAATTAAATGATTTTTTTTTATTGCTCGTGCTCTCAACTTAAAATACATAAAAAACTTACAGCCCTACATCTGATTTTAGATTTATAAGAAACAGTTAAAAAAATAGTTCGAACACGTAAATGAAGCATATATTATATAATGATATGAATAAATGTATAAATTATGTAAAGAATGTAACAGTATAAATGCATTTCGTGTTTATAAATCTTGAAAATATAAATCTAATAAAGTTAGAAATGGAGAATATTTTCTCGAAAATTCGAAATTGTTCTTGGGGTTTTTCCCATATTTTACAATAATAAACATGAAAGATAGCTCTTTATCTGAAAATTTCATAGTTAATAGTAATTACTCATTAAAATATTATTACTAAACATTCAACATAATATAATAATTTCTTTAGGGGTTCCAAATTTTCCCGCATAGCATGCATAGTCACAGTGACGTCATTGTGACGTCACTGTGAGTCACGTACGTCACGTCATATCTGTGACCAAAATGTGAACGTCTTGGAGATCTAAAGAAAACTTAAAATAAACTTTAGAACATCTTATGGCATAAAGAAAATTACTTTTTGACAGCTTAAAAAATTTTTGTGACGTTGCAATGACGTCACTGCAAGTCACATAAGTCACGTAAAACATATGACCAAAATGCCAACACTCTGTGACTTCACGATGTGATCGGACAGTGAAATTGGAAAAAAAAACTCATAAAATATAGATGTGAATTATGTTATGTACCCGTATAGCATGTATGTTCACAGGGACGTGACAGTGACGTCACTGTGAGTCACGTATGTCACGTCACATATGTGACTGAAATACCACCATTCAGTGAAGTCACACTGTGACTAAAATGTGAATTGCTTAGAAACTTTAAAAAAATTACAAAAACACTACAAAATAAATATTCAATGTAAAAAACATGTTTCTGACATTTTCTTTTATTTTTGTGACGTCACTGTGACGTTACTGCAAGTCACAAACGTTACGTCACCTGTGTGGTCAAAAGACCTCTATGTTTTGAAGTCACAGTTTGACCAAAGTGGGAATTTGAAATATATATATGAAAAAAAGGAGAAATATATTAATCAGGAATGCCTCAATGCACTTAAAAGGTCTGATTCTGAGTGATTTTATGATCCCTAAAAATTTATTTATTTATTTATTTATCGACCTACAGGAAAATACTTCGTAAATAGATAAATTTCAATCAATATGAAATTATAAATTATAATACAAACATAATTCTGCATGTACTCCATGAACAATTTTTTAAAATTAAGACACATTTTCATTTGCTTTTCATATTATGTGAAAAACTAACAACTTTTTTAAAATTAGAACAGCAATCTATTTTATAGAGCGAAATCATATATTAGAGTAACAATGACGGTATGTTGACGGTGGCAACAAGTGAACATTAAATAACTCTTTTACTGTGATTTTTTTTAACTACGAAACATTGCACAAATTCGATATTTAATCGTCGGAAAAAAAAAATGTTCTTTCAAATGCAATATGCTTGAAACTGTACTTCAATTTACTATTCTTTATGGTTTTAAAAATAATTTTCAAGCATGTTTTTATTTTTAATTCTCTCTATTGAGGGCATTCCAATCAAAACAGATTAAAACGTTTCCATTTAAATACAAAATGTTACAATAATAAATTTCCCATAATTCAGCGTTTATTTCCAACTAATATTCAATATCGAAATTAAAAACTTCATAAAAAATAGGAATTCATATTCTTTTAAAACACAAATTTAATAGACATAAAATCAAACTATTCGCTTAAACCACTAAAACTATTAGAATAAACAAACAAACAAAAAAATTATATATATATATATATATATATATATACAGGTGGCGATATCTTCGACAATTAAAACCTGATATGCGACTAATACGAAAGTATCACTAATGAATTTTAAAACTTTATTTAAATACATAATTGATATTTTTCATATGAAAATTATTTTTGGTGTTGTTAGTGGACAATCTAAAATAATGTATTAAATGTAAAATTAAAAAAAAAAAGTATTAAATGCAAAATTAGAATTTTCAATTTAAGAATATATATATCTATATATATGCTATATTCCATAACCCGAAGAACCCGGGTTGGATCCCCTATTTGTGTAAATTGTAAATTACGGCAGAAAATAATATACAGATGGGGTAATTAAAGATTTGTTTTTGTGAAGGGAAATAGGTTGTGATAAACAAACATTTATTATAATAAAAACACTTGTATATTTCCAATAATAAATGTTTTTCTGTTAGTGTTTAAGTAGATTAAGTACCTCTGCCAGTATATATTTTGGTGCTTGTTTCATACTTCTTAAATAAATGTAACATTTTCCGAAGATAAAATGAAATATACGAAACGTATGCAAAACGCATGACATAAATAATTATTTATCTTTTCCCTTTTCATTTATCAGAAATTTATTTTTAAAAAATATTGCTATTTTACAAGCTGTTTTATTCTACAGGATATTAATAAATAAAAAAAGAAAGAGTGAAAAAGAAAAAAATGCCTCCTCCCCTCTCCCGCGATAACCTTTTCAATTTTTTATGATCATATTTTGCATTTATTACGCGTGATACAAATGTTACTGTTTTTGTTAAACGACCTTGCATTATTGTCCATTAAAATATTTATTATATACTCCAAAATTTAAACAATATTTTATTTGATATGCCATAAATATTTTAATAGCATTGTTTCGGTTTACAAAAAAGGAACTTACAAATCATTTAAATTGAAATTATTGTGAAACTAATCGAAAAAAAAAGATCAAATGCATAAAAAATACTTCTTCAAATAATAAATTTTAATTGGAGAGAGTCTCAAAAAAATATTCCATTCCGTATTTAACTTTCTACTCTAACCTAAACTTTATAATTAGAAACAAAAATCATCTGCCCTTCTAAGCCGGCAGATGTTTTGAAAATATCGTCTGCAGATCGACGTCAGAGTACGAAATTCTTAATAAGTAAAAAATAACAGTGTAGGGATGGAAGTGGGAGGAGAATGAAGTACTTGGACAATAGACGTGTATAATGGATGTGGAATTAAAATTTAACAAAAACCTGCACATAACTTCGCATATACATATTTGATTGAAAATTACGTTCGAGAAAGGTACAGTTTTTATTGGCGCGGTGAAATTTGAGTCCGGTCAATGATACTGGACCAGATATGGACGAATTATTTTCGCCGAAAGAAGCGAAGCTTTCGTTATTTGGATTATATCAAAACAGAATATTGAAGATGATGACAAAGGAAAATTGGTATGAAGAAATATTATTTTACTTGTTATATTTTTATTAAATTATAAAGTTTTCAATTAATTCCATATGAGTTTTTTACAAAAACTATATATTTCATTAATTTAATTTTTATAAAAATAAAGTTTATTAAATTTAGAATGTTTATTTTTTTAAAAATAAATAGCAGTATGTCAACGATTTTAATCAGATGATTAATGTTACTGTTTCATTTCCTGAATCATTTTATAGTTATAAATTTCAAAATATGTAGGCACTATTATTAAACATTTATTATTAACAGGGGCATGTTATTTTTAATTATCATATTCTGTCATGTTCTGTCTATTCAGATTCTGTCAAATCTACTTGTTCTGTTGATGGTGATATCAGAACTACAGAAGGTTATTGTGGTTATTGTCCCGCCACCAAATATCAAACCAGATAGATCCTTCATCGGCGTTATATGATACATATATGTATCACTATCGATGCATCTAAAATCTGCAGTAAAACGTTAAAAAATGACTCACATTAGACGCCAAACAGAGTAGGTGTGGTGCTGTGTCATTATAAACAATTATGATCTGTGTTTTCAAAAAATAATCCCTAGTAAGATCTATTACTTATATAAATATATAATTTCCTAAATAAAATTATAAATTTGACAATCAATTAATAAAATTATATTTTTAATAACCAAAATATTGTTTTTAAGTAATATATTTTACTGCATTCAAACCCTGTTGCAAAATGAATTAACCCTTTGTATCACCGTGTTGCATATCTGTACACATACCCAAAAGTCAAAGTTTTTTACAGTGAGCTTAAAAAGGCGATTTTATTTATTACTGTTATATTTCAACACAGAAGTTAATATAAATTGTTCACAGAATTCTCAACATACGACAATGCTAAATTAATTTTTCATATAAAAGTCTTATTTATCATTTGAACAGTTTCACCCCGTTATTGTAAACTAAATTTTGTCGCATTTAAAAGTCCAGAGACGTTCAAAAATAGATTTTTTACAAAGGTATGTTCGTACACTTTAGAATTTTGTATTAAAAAATGACAATATTTATGAGAAGTAGTATGTAATTTTCTGTTTATTACAAATATGAAAAATACTCTTTTAGCCAATAATTTTTATTTTTATGATTTAATTTTTTTTAATTACTTTTTACTTTCTTAAAATGATGTATTCTATCATGTGAGTATATATTTTTCAAATCGATGTTGTTGAGCCCCAAAGGGTTAAAATATAATTATAAATAATAGTCTATTTTGATCTGTAGGTTAAATTTTTGTTTTTCTCTTTCAAAAAGGGCAACTTTAATCAAATATTTTTCCAAAATCATCCTTAATAAATTAAACGCATCGTTATTTTTTTTAAATATCATCTAAAATCTGGACCCCAGAATATGATAGAATACATTGTGTTGATATTTTTATTAATTAAATATATAAGATTAGAGATGGGAATACTCGGGAAAAAAACGGAAACTTTTGGGGAAAAAACTGGGTTTTTTCCGTTTTTTTCTGAAGGGGTATTTTTCAATTTTTTCAAATTGGAAAAATTGAAATTTAATTTATAAAATAATGTATTCAAAATGTAATGGCTGCATTCTGATACTTTTTTCTTTATATATTTTCATGTTCAGTGACTACCATTAAAATGTTAACATAGAAAATATGATATGTAAGCAGTTCAAGAAGAACTTGAGTCCTTTAAAAAATCTTTTATAATTTTTTCACCTTAAAACATAGGACCCTTCAAAAAATTCATAGTTTTTTTTCAATTTCCATTCTGAATCCTCCAGAAATGTGATGATTTTAGAATAACAAAACATGTCACATAACAGCTGAAATCGCCAATGAATCTCGTATCTAGCTGTATATACAGTAATGGCCAAAATTGTGGAAACCTTTTGGGAACAATGTTTTTTTTTTTTAAGTTTGATGGCTCATAACACCCAATATTTCTTAGTTATATCATAAAAGTTTTATACCGCTGGAAAGATAATTTAATCAAAAATATCAGGCAATACAGTTTGTTTAATTCTAATTAATTTATCAAACATTATAGCCAAATAATCAGCAAAAAGCAGTAAAATTTGGTTAGGTTGATGATAATGATTTTTCTTTTTCTTGAATGTAGTCAATGCATATGAGTGTTTGGAGTGTCAGACAGATTCCATTTTATTTGGTAATGTGTCGATCAAAGCTAAGGGTAGGATTAAATATATACATGCCATATTTTGGTACTTATAGGAGGACAAAAAATGGAATAACATCTAAAAAATGGAAAACACTATTCATTCCAAATCACTTTAATAATCAGGCATGCAAGTGCCACACGTTTAAAAATTTGTTCATAAATGTGTCAGAAAGTTTCGTGTTACTGAGAGAAGGGAAATATGGCACATTTAAAAACTTCAGTACTTAACAGCAAAATAGCATAGTTTTAATTATTGTCAATATTTTTCGTGGTTACACAAAACAAATAGAAGTAGGAGTTAATTTAAAAAGTTGTTATTTGCACAATAGAATTTCATATTATTGAAATATTTACTTTTATTATAATTTTTGATGGATTCATCTATTACCGTAATTTCGCGCGTATACGCCGTACCTCAGACAATTCGATTTCCTACCAGAATTTATTTTAAATAAAATGTGACTTACTTCTGCTTAGAACTTATTTGACTTCTTATTTTCAATAAAATTTCCGGTTTGAAAAAGACTTAACTAGGGTGCGGCGCATACGCGCGAAATTACGGTATTTTTATATTAGTATGCGTTTTTTACATTTATAATTGTCTTGCTTAACGGCTACATTAGCCGGTTTCCCAATCAGATGCAAAGTTTTAATTTGAATGCGAGTTGCATCAATAAAAATTATTTCCGATCCAATCCTTATCGTCGATCTTATCCGGATTTGGTAAAATCTTGTTATCCGAATCTATACGAAATCATTTATCAGGTTCGGTCGGGTTGTGGGCCTACAGATTTTGTTGTTGTTGTTGGGGTAGAGTAAGAATATGGGTTGAATCAAAATATAATTTCAGTCAATCATCATTCATGCACAAGTAGACATTCAACCATGTTCAAAAAGTATATAACCGGATTCGTGCATGACTCTAGATCCGAGCCGACATCAGAAATTGTGTCGTAACACCAATTTCTGATAAAATCTGGTTACTCTGTCGTATGCAAGATTCTATTCCGAACAAGACTTACAGTAAAAACATTATACCCGACTCGGGTTAGTTCGGGTTCACGAAAATCAGGTCACCCGACCACTAATCCAAATCTTTTCTGTAGCCAAACAAATCCAAAAAGATCGATCCGAACTTTCTGGATTGGATTCCGGTAAAATTTGGTCACCCGACCCGGTGCAGTGTCGTCACAAACGTCACAAATATGTAGCATAAAAAAATGTCGATCCGAACAATCCGGATAGGATTCGGGTAAAATCTGGTCACCCTATCCGATGCACATTCGTCACATTTTTCACATTGAAGTCGCACGGTGACTTCACAAAGTAGTCACATTGTGAGGTCACAGAAAGCCTTGAAAACGGCCATAACGACTTCACATTTAGGTCACAGTGACTTCACATCGACGTCACGTGACGTCACGACGACGGTCACAAAGTTACAGTGTGACTTCACAATGACGTCGCCGTGACGTCACCATGCCTTACGGGTACCTAAATCATTAATAAAGATATTGTCACACACTATTTAAATATATTGAGCATTTCCAAAATAAAATAATAAATAAATATCTGTCTACATATATGAGGCAGATAATTTTTTACAATTTTCATTACCATTTTCATGAAATTTAACAAAATATACTATATAATACACAGGTAAAAATCCTTAAATAGAAATTTAGTTACTTATCGAGTTATAAGCAATTCGTGTCACGTGACGACCAGTTTTTCTCCTGTCTTTCACTGTCACGTCGGATATTCAAATCAAAACGTCGACTTTGACATTCTTTTCTGAAAGATTTTCTGCTTAAAAAAAATGGAAAAGGTTTTTCAATAACATAGTTTCTGAATAAAACCACGAGCCAATTTCGTGTATTTCCGAGCAAAAATGAATTAAAAACATGTTATAAAGTATATGTCATTCCTATAGCAATTTATCCAAAACTGGCCAGTGCTTAGTAAGATGTCACCTCTATTAAATATATTGCTCTTTTCGATAGAGTGTAAAAAAAGAAAAAATTGTACTTAGGAAATTTGATTGGAATTTAAATTTATATCGAAATTACTTTATAAAGCCTATTAAATCAATTTTTATTTAAAATTTATCTTTACTTTTGACGTCTAAAGCAAATGCAACGGATTAAAAATATATAAAAATGTAATTTTTCACAGCTTATTTCTAAGAATACAAAACTCTCTCATATAAAAAATGAATATTATTTCATCATTAGAAGTTCATTTTTCAGCCATATAAATCATAAAGCTTTTGAAATGTCTTTATTTAAATTATTTTCTTCCTATATCATTTGCGGGAAAGTTGGAAACATCTGCTAGTTGTTATTTGGTCTTTATTATTATTATTATTGTCTCCATTTTAAAGTAAACCATCCATTTCAACATCTCCCTGTGTCTAGCCGGGTGCGTTCATAAGGCCTGGGTGATATTTGATTTCTCAGATCTATGAACACACCTCTTCTGCTGGAATAATTTGAAAATTATTGTAGTGGATTTACAGTCTAATTTTTCAATGAAAGGGAAGCAGATAAGGAGCATTCAATCGTAACCCCTTTACCTATAGATCAGCAGGTAACTTTCAATGTCTTCGCAGTTTTGTTAATAGTGCATGTTTAGTACTAGTACATTTAATAGTGCATTATTTAAAAGTTAATATGTTTAAATTTTCTTTTAAAAAATCACTTGTATTAAATTTTATCTTTAATGTTTAAATTTTTTATAAATAGACTGTTTGGAAAAATGCTTAAAGTACTTACTAACAATATGTATTTTAAATGTAAAGTGTTATTTAGAATGAGGAAATTATTTAATATTTTGCGTTTCTTAGTTCCATTTTCATAGTTATTGATTATAATTAAAAACATTGCAATTTTTAAAACTATTAATATTTGATTTGCAATTTGATAATTTCGTTTCTAGTGTAGGTTTCCAGAAATAATTTTCCGGTATATTTAAAAAAAATGTGACAATTTAATGCATTGAATAATTTATTTGTCGAGATATGTCAATGTTAGGTGCACAGAAATATTAAATATTGATGAAACAATAAAATAACTGTTTAGTTAAGGTAATTTTTCCAGTTGTGCTATCGAATGTTTTTACTGTAAAAATTGATATTTAAGTTCTGCATTTAGTATTCTATCAAAAACTATAAATAAAATAATTTGTAAAGAAATAAATATTTTTTTTGGCATTTATGATTTTAAGTTCTATATTTCATTTACAACGGAAACTGTTTTACTGCTTGATACAATGTTTATTATTTAATAATATCGCACAATAGGTATATCTATTATATAAATTGATTCCTAATATAAATTTTTCAGAATGCTTATTTTAAAATGTATACTTATATTTTCTTTAAAGTTGTTCTGAAATCCAAAATAGCTAATTTCTGATATATTTCTGAATTCATTTTTATTCCGAAATACATGATATTGGCAGGTGTTCTTATTCAGAATAGGGTAGATGTGCCAGTAATGGACCGCCTTCCAGTAATGGGACACCTTCATTGTTTTTGGTTTATAAAAAAATAACCAATAAAAATTCAGCTTTTTTTATTTCATTAATATGCTATCTTTAAATTCTAGTTTTAAATACAATCATAATATCAATTATCTATTACTTTTTGTGAGGTGTCCATTACTGGAATTTAGGGTGTTTTGATTTATTTCTGTTATTTACAATTAAATTTCGATTCACATTGGGAAATGTGACTATGAGAATGATTAAATATTGTTGGTAGAGTAATATAATATTAAAAAATGGTGAATATAACAATTATAACTATTAATTAAAAAATATTTTTTAAAGAAATTCCTTAAGGGTGTCCATCACTGGCACATCTACCCTATATATAATAGAATGGCGTTATCCATTTTTTGGTAACGGCAGATGATGTTTCAGAAAACACTATCAAAGTCGGTGTTTTGAACCAAATTTCCGACGCGCAGCGTCAGAAATGGGTACAACGTGACCGAAATTGATCTTAAGTATTACATTTATCTAAAAATGGAAAACGCTATTCATTCCAAATAGCTTTAATAATCAGGCATGCAAGTTCCATGCGTTTAAAAGTCTGTTCATAAATGTGTCAGAAAGTTTCGTGACACTGAGCGAGGGGAAATATGGCAAAGTATACACATTTAAAAACTTCAATACTTAACAGCAAAATAGCATAGTTTTAATTATTGTCAATATTTTTGGTGGTTAAATAAAACAAATGGAAGTAGAAGTTAATTTAAAAAGTTGTTATTTGCACAATAGAATTTCATATTATTGAAATATTTACTTTTATTATAATTTTTAATGGATTCATCTATTTTTTTATATTAGTATGCGTTTTTTACATTTATAATTTTCTTGCTTAACGGCTACATTAGCCGGTTTCCCAATCAGATGCAAAGTTTTAATTTGAATACGAGTTGCATCAATAAAAATGATTGCCGATTCAATCCTTATCGTCGATCTGATCCGTATTTGGTGAAATCTTGTTATCCGAATCTATGCGAAATCATTTATCAGGTTCGGTCGGGTTGTGGGCCTACAGATTTTTTGTTGTTGTTGTTGTTAGGTTAGGGTCAGAATACGGGTTGAATCGAAATATAGTTTCAGTCAACCATCATTCATGTTCAAGTAGACATTCTATCATGTTCAAGAAGTACATAACCGGATTCGTGTATGACTCTAGATCCGAGCCGACATCAGAAATTGTATCGTAACACAATTTCTGATAAAATCTGGTTACTCGGTCGTATGCAAGATTCTATTCCAAACAAGACTTACAGTAAAAACATTATACCCGACTCAGGTCAGATCGGGTTCACGAAAATCATGTCACACGACAACTAGTCCAAATCTATTCTGTAGCCAAACAAATCCGAAAAGATCGATCGATCCGAAGTTTCTGGATTGGACTCGGGTAAAATCTGGTCACCCGACCCAGTGCAGTGTCGTCACAAACGTCACAAACTTGAACCATAAAATTTTTTTTTATCCGAACAGTCCGTATAGGATTCTGGTAAAATCTTTTCACCCTATCCGATGCAGATTCGTCACATTTTTCACATTGAAGTCGCACGGTGACTTCACAAAGTAGTCACATTGTGAGGTCACAGAAAGCCTTGAAAACGGCCATAACGACCTCGCATTTAGGTCACAGTGACTTCACATCGACGTCACTTGACGTCACGACGACGGACACAAAGTCACAGCGTGACTCACAGTGACGTCGCCGTGACGTCACCATGCCTTACGGGTTGCCCGACAGGATTTTGTATCAATAAATAAATATAGGAATCAACTCGTGTATGTTTCGTATCCTATAATTTTGGAATCATAGAACTAGGCGACAAACACATGAATGCGATAAACACGCGAGTAATTACGGTAAATACTAATATTTTACTTTTCTCTTTCGGGTGTTCTATATTAATCATCAGTCTTAAAACAAATATATCTAAATATTAATGCTTAGACTCATAAAGGGAATATATATATATGGTTGCATTTAAAATGTAAAACTTTATCTGACTGAGATTGATTTATTCAAATATAATTTATGAAAAATGCACGTTCCATCAATAAAATTGTGATTGAAGAGAACGAAATTAATTTTATTTACTTAATTCTTATGGGTGTTTTTAAAAATAAATAATGTTTTAATTCTGGCATAAGACTTTATTATACATTCAGGTTCTACTGATTAACAAATAAAAAACCATTAATTCGTCATTTAGCCTCAGAATGGAAAATTTTACCTGTCATCATACGTTTCAATTCTCCATTATGTTTACGGTTATACGAGAGCTGGATAATAATAAGGATTTGTTGCTACATTAGATTGGATTAGAGGCCTAGAATGAAATACATAACATTTTAATGGGAAATAATTTACGAAAGAGCTGATGAATTTTGAATGCAATTTGAATGCAATGGATGAATTTTTGAATACAAAAATATAAAAAGAAAAATTATGCTTACGATGAATTGGAGTTAATTCATACATGCATTTTAAGATTACAAACAACAAAATCCTAGTATTTGATTTGATTTGTAAATATGATTATAAGAATGAATGCAAATTATCCTTGCTAGAAAAGTAGTTTGAAATTTTTAATCGAGGACTATAAAAGTGGAATATGACTCATTAATTGATTAATTTATTAACTAATTTGTTTTTATTTTATTCATTTCTGAAGAGAGAATTTAATATTCTGATTTCGTTGGATTAATATATAAGAATAACATTATTTTAATTTCTAATGAGAACATTAATTTTTAAATAGACTAGACATTCAATTTGACAAAGATAATATGTCGTCTTAACTGTAGACTGTTTAAAGATTCAATTTGAAAATTTGAATGAAACAGAAACGAACTAATATTTAATTTTATAACATTTATTAAAACTTTAAACATTTATGTTGTGAAGACATATTTCCTTGAATTTAGCTTATGTTTTTATAAGAAAAGATTATTTTCAAACCAATAGATCCTTATGAAATTTTCCCACTACAATCCATGATAGAAACAACTAAAACGTTTTTTTATTAATTTTTAATTAACTGCAATTTTTAAATCAAATTACGTGTTTTAAGGAAATTTGAGTACACTATATCAAAAGCCTATTCACACGATATAAATTTATATTATTTTGTATTTCAGTAGTGAACAAATGCATGGCTTCGCATTACAATCGTTTTTTTTTGTTAATTTTAATTAACTACAAATTTTAATCAAATAAAATATTATATGTAGAGGATATTATATAAAATATTATATGAAATGTAGATATGCTACGGTAATAGCTTGTCAGATGATACCCCTTTCATTTGTGTGTTTGGTATGTGTATAGGATAAAGGATGCTGACCAAAAATATTATATATAATTGTATTAAATGAATTCGTATTTTTTCAGTTTTTATTTTGTACGTTCTAAGACTAAAGCTGTTGTTATTTTATTTAACAATGATCACAATAATAGTACAAATCAATGTATTTTCAGACGAAAACTATGTTTAATATATAGAAGAATAAATTGATATTGTTAATGTAAAAATGAGTGGAATTTACTTCCAAATTAACGGCATCATAATAACAATATTATGTTTGATTAATTTAAATTCATATTTACTATTAATAATTAAAATATTGATGCACGTTTTATAAATCTATATGACGTCACTTTTGCATTAAAAACCATTTATTAACAACTAAAAACGTATCAAAACTTTTTTTTCAGGCTCAATTTCTTTCTCAGATGTGAAAAGTGCATATAAAAATGTTTTATATGAAATATATTAACTATTCTGTTTTGAAATAACGAAATTTGGAATTTAATACAAACATACACTATTAAATAGTACAAAAAATAGTTTTTTTCTGTTGTAATCCATTTATGTAGGGAGTTTAAAACCATTAATTCAGCCGTTTTTAACACTTTCCAACCTAGTTGCAAAGTGTTTACACTGTAAAAAATAACCAATGTTTCTTATTTATAAAAATATACTATAACCACAAACGAATATGTATACAAAAATATAATATAATCTTCTGAGTTTTCCGAAATTCTGAATAGCTTGTTCCATTGTCTTTTGAATCCCCAGAAACCAATACATTTCCAAAATTTAAACAATTATTTATAAAAGCGAAGTATTTTTTGCTGCCCGTATTTTTCAGAAACGTTTCCGAAGGGTTTTTATAGTGTATTAATTAGTGTCCTCAGCCTGGAATACCTGTATTTCGAATGCTATCCATTCTCAAGTAAACATTTTCATGCTCAAAAAATTTGTTTAACAGACAAACATGCAAAATTAACAGCGTTAACAATAACATTAAAATGAAAATTATTTCTTTACTCTTTCATGTATGCGGCTGAAAACGTTTACTTGAGAATGGATGGCATTCAAAAAACAGGTATTCCAGGCTGAGGACACTAATTAAAACACTATAAAAACCTTTCGGAAACGTTTCTGAAAAATACGGGCAGCGAAAAATACTTTGTTTTTATAAATAATTCTTAAAATTTTGGAAATGTATTGCTTTCTGGGAATTCAAAAGACAATGGAACACGCTATTCGGAATTTCGGATAACTCAGAAGATTATATTATATTTTCGTTCGTGGTTATAGTATATTTTCATAAAATAAGAAACATTGGTCATTTTTTACAGTGTATGACTTCGGTTTGTCTGGCCGTCTGCCGTCTGTCCGTGCTCTAACTCCCGTAAATATGCTCGAACTGCCTTGCAATTTTTATATGTTTTTGCCGTTATCTATAGCACGTTCCCTATTTCAACTGAAGTGTGTAACACTTATAGTTTTTTTACAGGGACACTCAAAAGAATTCCGTTACATTACGGTCAATGGGGAAAATCATTTGCGGTTTATTTTAATGATGTTACACAATTGCAAACACATTGTAATTGATATATATCACTAAGGGGTATTACAAGAAGCTTAATATGGAATAGGGTGTGCATAGCACTTATAGTTAATTTACAGGTACAGTCAAAAGAATTCCGTTACATTACGTCTATGGAGAAAAATCGTCTGCGGTTTAATTGAATAATATTTCACTATTTTAAACGCATTGAAATTTATATTTATCACTAAGGTGCACTACAAGAGGCTTACTACAGAATATTGTGTGTATAGCAGTCATCGTTCATTTACAGGGACACACAAAAGAATTCTCTACTGTCTGTTAAAAATAATTCCTGGAAGTGCGTTTTAAGTTACTGAATGCGATTTTAAATTTAACTCACTTTTTGTTTATTACGTGGTGTGTATAAATTCTGTAGATCATATACAGGGAAGCACAAAATTTCGCGAACACATTTCCGTTTATTGACAGAAACTCCAGAAGGAGAATTTTAAACGGTGCTACGCGTTTCTTAACTGAACTAAAATTTAGCATCCTATGTAGTATATATACAAATCTATAGATCATATACAGGTCTGAATAAAAGTATTCGGATATTTTTTCGAATATTGTATACGTTGGAAATTCTTGAAATTATGTTTTTAAATATGTTATGCGTTTTCCAAATTGTTTACTTAGATGTTATCTTTCAGCTTAATAAACGGTATGATTTGTAAAATTATTTTGGAAGCGTTGGAAAGTGTTACATAATCTATGCTTGACGCATGATTTTTCATTCTTGTTGAAACCTGGGTTCATTGCGTGATCTAGGGTTCTTTTAATACAGGCTGACTCATCAATCATCTTATTTCCCACTGACTGTTTGTTGCTCATTGCTGCCTATGTGGCGAGAAGCGTTTAAATGATTATCGAGTTTCAAATACGTTAAAAATAGATGGCTGTTTGGCGGAAAATTGTTCTATTCTGTCAGAGAATGGATTTGGAATATTTATATTCCAGATACATGAAGAAAGGCGAAATAAAGTTTACATTTTTTGGCATTACGCAAAAGCACAATTACATGTAATTTTTTTTAACCTTTTAATCTAGGACGCAATTAAATGCCTTAAATTTTTATTCTTATATTTTTTTCTTATGATTAAGTTAGTAAACTCACCCAGCACCTTACGTGATAAGAATCAAAGTCAGGCGTCCGTTTGAGTAATTAAATGACGGCATGAATCAGTCAGAATTACATGAGCTTTAACGCAATCTACGACGTCATTTGAGCAAATCGATACTATTGGAAGTGCGAT